>OX383289.1:5193379-7593379 GCA_947523025.1 Dryobota labecula | reverse complement strand
TTCCAATTATGAATTCAGAGAGGAATTCAGAATGTGTGAGTCCAGCCTAACAGGCTCGTCGATACTCACCAGCGATCAATGTGCCAGCTACTGCCAACAGTTCCCTGGAATTAGCCCACTCCATAGCGAGCGTGTTTCCCCTCAGCCCTGTCGACACTCTCACAGGACTGACGTCATCATGTCCTCTCAGCAGCACTATCTCCCCGTTGCCGAGAGCCACGGCCAGCACATGCCCGCCATTGTTCTCCCCACCCTCCTCTCCTTCCTCCATCTTGAACTTCTCGCAGGACCACGCCATTGATGTGATCCCGCCCTCCGCGACTAATTGAACCTGTAGTTTTCCATTAAGTGTTATTTGCAATGTTAATAAGGTAAGATTATGGTAGAATGTCTCAGTAAAATAAACTAAAAGAAAAATGTTGGTTGTATACTAACACTTTCCTTTTCGTTGTCTTAAATTTGTTTAAAAATAATTGGGTAAAATTGCTTTGTGTGCATGGTCTTTACTACAATTGAGGCCATGAGAGCCAGAGTGGCCTAACTGTAATTTTTCAATTGTGTTTTTTCTTCTTCAAAACCTGCTTCCGAGATAAGTTTAGAATAGTTTTTAGGCCACTCTGGCTCTCATGGCTTCAGAGAGCCACAGTGACCTAACTGTATTTTTTTCAATGCTGATTTTATTTAAAAAAACTGTTTCCGAAGTAAATTTACAGCAGTTTTATAGGCCACTCTGGTTCTCATGGCCTCAATTCATAGTCATCCGATCCGATTTTAATTCTAGCAAATATTTAAAATAAGACAAATCAATTGGTGCTTCTTCTAACAAAGCCGAAATAAGATATGCCAAATATTAAAATTATGAATTCTAATTATGAGTTCTTATTTTTAAGGAATATTGAAAAATGTGTTGTCAATAAACTATTTGTCAATAGAAAAGGACAAAGGACCATCGTCATTCTGTTGCATCACTTATCCCAA
This sequence comes from Dryobota labecula, assembly GCA_947523025.1. Taxonomy (NCBI): domain Eukaryota; kingdom Metazoa; phylum Arthropoda; class Insecta; order Lepidoptera; family Noctuidae; genus Dryobota; species Dryobota labecula. The sequence continues at coordinate 7,592,401 of OX383289.1, read as the reverse complement.
TTTATTTGGGGTCAGCGCAACATGCTTTCTTGTTCAATACCTACTGGTAAAAGGACCAAAATCGCAAAAGACCAGTTTCGAGCGTAAACTGCTGTGATTAGTTGAATGATTTATCAATAACCAGTCGCAGTAGTTTACGAGCGCTTGACAATTTTTCATATTAATATTGCAATAATTTTCGTTCGATAAACTGAAGACCAGTTTCGAGCGTAAACTGCTGTGATTGGTTGAATGATTTATCAACAACCAATCGCAGCAGTTTACGCGCGCTTGACAATTTGTCATATTAATATTGCGATAATATTTTCGTTCGAGAAACTGACTCAAAAGGACCATAAAGGCAAAAGACCAGTTTCGTGCGTAAACTGCTGAGATTAGTTGAATGATTTATCAACAGCCAATCGCAGCAGTTTACGCGCGCTTGACAATTTGTCATATACATACCTATTAATATTGCGATAATTTTCGTTTGAGAAACTGACTCACCAATCGTACCAAATTGTATTCAATACTAACCTGTGACACCATAGCCCCATGGACGTCCATGACCACGAGCTGCGCGGAGGCGGTGCCCAGGTACACCTGATTGTCATCAGGCGTCCAGCAGCCGCACGTGATGCGGGCGTCCAGCGACAACATGGACGACCAGTATCGCTGACCGGCCACCGAACCGACTAAGACGAACCCGTCCTAAAGAACAAACATTAGTTAGTTAGTCGATATAACTGGCGAAAAGTGGGTATACTATAGATACACCTCTGCCTAACCCTTCGTGGATAACAGGCGTGATTTATGTCAGGAAAAATAATTGTTAAGCAAATCCATACCTACTTAATCCATACTAATATTATAAATGTGAAAGTAACTCTGTTACGTCTTCACGCCTAAACCGCTGAACCGATCCTCATGTAATTTGGCAGAGATATAGCCTGGGATATGGAGAAGGACATAGGCTACTTTTTTACGCGATAACCAACATCCACGCGGGCGGAGCCGCAGGCAAAAGCTAGTTGACTAAAAACTTACGATTGTCCGTAAATTCAAATCACAACAGTAATTTTTTAACAGACGTATGAAATGGTGCCTACTATTGTACGAGGGTGACACTGAAAGTTCTTAGAAAATCAAAAACTGAACAAACTAGCAAGTGTTTAGTTTTATTATACTCGTATCTTTTCAAAATAGTGTCCATTTACATCAATACATCGCTGCATCCGATGGAACCACTGAGAAAAGCACTTTGCCCACTCGTCCTTAAGAGACCCCCTCTTCGACGGCATTTTGAAACGCAGCCACTACTTCCTCGGCGTCCATAAAACGTTTTCCTCGAAGTTTTTCTTTTATTGTCGGAAATAAATAAAAATCGCAAGGTGCGAGGTTATAGGTCGGGTGACCCAGTAATTCCACGTCTGACGTCGCCAAGTAGTCGATTGTTTGCTTGGCGGTGTGCGACGAGGCGTTGTCGTGGTGAAGGAGGATCCTACTGCGAGGTCGTTTCTCCCGAACTTTTTCCAAGACAAGTGGCACACAATTGTTAGTGTACCACTCTGCAGTAACTGTTTCTCGATCGTCTAAAATAATTGTTGCGTAATGACCTGTCCTTCCGAAGAACGAGGCCACCATCTTTTTTCCCACGCTTCGACCTCTCTTCACTTTAGTTGGCAACTCCTCGGAAGGAAACACCTAGACAGCAGTCTGTCTCTTAGTTTCAGGATCATAACAATAAATCTAGCTTTCGTCACCCGTAAGTATGTCGCACACAGCATTTGAGTCACCTCCGTTAAATCTTTGAACCATTTCACGACACCTATCAACACGACGGAGTTTTTGGGCCTCTGTCAAATTATGAGGTATCCACCGGGCAACAAGACTTCCTGACCCCTAAATGTTCATGGAGGATTTTGTGCACTTGATTCATACCGATGCCTAAGCTTGTCCGAATCTGCTGATAAGTCACTCTTTTGTCAGTCTCTATAATACGCCGCACAACACAGGTGTTATCTTCAGTCGTCGCCGTAGAAGGCCGTCCCTCACGCAGATCATCGGTGAGATTTGTGCGACCACGTTTAAACAGTGGCACGAGATGGGGCTTCATCGTGAAAGGCCAATTAAACTCTATCATAACTTTCTTGTTGACTTAAATGACATCGAAAGTCATAAAAAAATCATTGTACGAAAATTTTCTCGCGTTAAATTCATGCTGACGTGACACAGACAATTTTCAATTTGCCGCCAAATCGTAAACAAATGACAAATGAATAAAATACATACACAACAATATTGGCAAAGAGATCTATTTTCAAAATTTGAACTTATTTTTTGATTATATCGTTTACAAGTGCCCAAGTTCTAAAAACTTTCAGTTTCGCCTTCGTAGTTTTGTCAATCTGCCCGTCAATTAATTTCCCTGATTGTACATCACATTCAGCGGACACCCACTCTCCGATCGCACTTCGTGGATGTTGCAAAAGGTTACTATAAGATAATGCCCAGTGCAGCCTCCTCCTGTGTGCTATTAATAATATTTACGTAATTACTGCAACCTCTAATTAGTCAGGCAAAAGCTTGGTTATTATTAAGACTTCTAAATTGAGAGTAAATTAAATCGTGAAACCGATGTGTACATAACACTCAACAGCAAACAACATACTGTTCTAAAAGCTCTATGTTACACTGAAATATACTCATACATATGTACGTAAGTAATTACTGTTAACGTTTCATTTCATGAGTAATAATACGTAACGAAGGTAACACTTCAAGTAAATCATTATTACTTAATTATATAATGTGCTACCAAATAATTTAATGAACAAAACATAGGCATGCTTATTCGGGAACATTTTATTTATACTTCAGTATTTCTTTATACATATTATATCACACTACCATTTTCAATCTACGGAATCGAAGCACAACATATTTCCTCGATTGCGTAAAAATAAGTAAGAAAGGATGTAACAATAAAGGGCGTCCGTAAACCGAAGAAAATGGGCTATCAATCAGCCCGAAAGATTTCATCTCTTACATCGTTCCCGATCACCGTGATGTTATAATAAATTGGATTGGCCCCACAACCGCTACAAAGTTTATCGCCCCTAACCGATTTCACATTTTCATTGTTGCCCTGCAAAAGTTTTCCATCAATACGGAGGGTCTTACGGTGTTGGGTCGCCACAGTCGCCTGCCAATATTAGCATAAAAAGAACCCAACGAGGAGTTGTGCCAAAAATCATACCGTCAAGGTCTGTGTGTCCTAGTTATCGTAGACAGAGCTACTGAAGACAATGGAAGACGTCACTCGACGTAAATTATAGCTGTAGCATTACGTACCAATTCGTAACATAATGACAAGCTTTATGGGTATAATTTAGTCAACATCAGATGTCTGTACACGCTTATTTGTCAGAGATGTTTATAACACAAATACACCTACTACAGATCTGCTATCTGCAACAGACTAATGGTTAAACCGACAGCCTGTCGACAGGTGCATTACGTAACTAGCGACAACCAAGTCTCTAGACGCTCTCTAGGGATCGTACCTATAAATCGTTGACGTATTTGTCTGTCTAGTCTGTGAGACAATATGACGAGTAATATCAAGATCGAAGCACGCCCCCGCGAAATCGACACACCTTTCTTAGCACGTTTCACGTTTGTTTGTGTTCAGAGGTGTCACGTAACGTTCGCCTCTCGGCGTCACGGGGAAGCCTTTTAGCAAATTGCTTGCGACATTTTGACTGATACGGCGGAGGCTTTGCTCCCAATTCACGTGGATGCACATCACGTGGCGAATTGAACTGACACGTTGTCGATGTGGCGATATTTTGATGGCGAATCGGTCAACTGCGAACGTGAAGTAAAAGGACGAACAAAATGAGACGAGTTATTTTGAGTTGGCGTTAACATTTCGTTTTTTTGTTTTACTTATTTCTACACATTTATTCTGAAGTTTTACTCAGATTTATCAAAGCCATCGGGCTTTCCTAAATTAATCGATTTCCTAAATGGATCTTATAATACGTAACCCATCGGGGTTACGTATTAGAAGATCCATTAAGGAAAACAATTTTCAGCAAATATAAGCTTTTCTCTTCAATTGCTGAAGCCTTATTATTTCGCCAGCTTGGTCTAGATATGGAAACGGCTACCGGGCAGCGGAATACATCCAATTTGCTTACATAAGAGACCACCAAACATTGTTTTATAACGAGCTCACACTGAAAGGTTTCAGAGCTGTAGGCCAGTTTAGGTAATAGATACCTTTATGACCTCACACATATCTAATTAACATACAAATAAAGTCTGATTTGCATGTTTATTATATAATTCAAAACGTTAGGGCGAACATTTTAATACGAAGAGGAATAAAATTATGTATTAAATTAGGAGTAATGTATGTTAAGCTTGAAATGGTTTTCTGAATATATTCACCATCCGTTTGCACTATTAACTGGGCTATGAAGTGGACCCTTTCTTTTATTTTACTCTCCTTGATTTATTTATATATTTTAACGACTTCATAATATGGGACCCTTCCTGCAATAAAAAGAGATTCTCTGAAATCTGAAGAACCGTGTGCTATCGTCACATGAATCACTTCGTGGACTTCGAAGGAGGCAACTATAACAAAAGAGTCCAATTTTATAATTGGACTCTTTTGTTATAGTTGCCTCCTGTTTTACTTAATTTAGGAAAACGTCTTTGAAAAAAAAAAAAAAATACTGCGGTTATCAAGTTTTTCATTCACGGAAGGTTTTAAAAATAAATAATCTCGTTAGGACCATTATTATCCGTATGGTAGGACCAATTATTATGTTTGAAACTAACGGTTTACACCGAATATCCAGCTTTTAGGATTTCGTAGTCAACAAGGAACCCTTATAGTTTCGCCATGTCCGTCTGTCTGTCTGTCTATCTGTCCGCGGCTTAGCTCAGAGACTCTTGGTACAAAAAATCTGTAATTTGGCATCGGTATACATAATTAATCACGCCGACAAAGTGGTAACATGGAATCTCGTTTTTTTTTTTAGCTTAGCTCCCTCCCCCTACGTGTAAAGTGGTGACGATATTTTTTTTTTTGCTATCCCATAGTGTGGGGTATCGTTGGATAGGCCGTTCAAAAATATTGCGGGTTTGTGAAAACTATTTTTCGATTCAGGGATCCGTCTGCGTAATATTAAGCTTTGAAGTGCTCATTTTTGTTAGAGTCAAGTGCCAGCTAAATGGTTGTACTTTGATATTTGAAAAAATTCACAGTAGTAATATATATAACGAAGTTAAAAGGAAAACTATCACAGCTAAGTAGGCTTTACCAGTTACCGAGTAATAGTCGACCAACTTAAATTTACAGTTGAATAAACTGAATTCAATTTGCAGAGAGTTCAATTTGCAGTTGAACTACAATGTTAAGTTATAAACAGAATATGAGTTATATGAATTATAGTTCAGCCCATCTACAGAACCCTTAATTGTGCGTGGTCCAACACGCACTTGACCGGTTTTTTTAAGTAATTTTGTTAGTTTTAATTATTTTTGTATTAGATTATAAAAATAATGACAATGCCAAACCTGATAGCAGATAAGTGCCATCCGACCATCGTGTGACCATGAGAAGTGAGTGACCGGGGTGCTGCGATCGTTGATCAGCTCGATGCTCCATCGCCCCTCGTACTTGATCCACACGAATATTACTCCGCTGCTGTCGCACGACGCCAGTTTCTGGTACGGTTCGTTCCATTTCACGAGGATAACCTAGTAACAAAAAGAAAAACAAATAAATCAAAGTGTGGTGCAGCAAGTAGGTATTTTTGAGGTGAAGGCCTACGCTGAAGGGATGTGCACAATTACGTCGAATGCAACGAACGCGAGTCTGACAAAGTGTGTCGAGGTCCGGTGATTCTAAATAATGAGGGCCTGTCAAGCGAATCGCCTACCGCATATTTAGCTAGTCATATCTTGTGTTAACTTCCGTTCGCGATCCCTTAAGACAGGTGCAAAAGATGACAAGGCCAATTTTCGAGCTAAGGCCTCTATCCTTTTTACCAGCGCCGGATTTAAAGGTGTGGAGGCCCTGGGGCAACCAAGAAGTGGTCTCCACTTCTTCGTTACCCCATGATTTTTTTGAACACCCAAAAAAAAAAACAATTTAAAAAGATACCTTGTGAATGTGAACTTGTTTTTCTTTGACAAAAGATGTATTCTTTCTTATATAAAAAAAACTGATTGTGGAGGCCCCTTCTTTGTGGAGGCCCGGGGCTAGAGCCCCTGTTGCCCTGCCCTAAATCCGGCCCTGCTTTTTACACTCAAGTCGATCCTGAGCCAATATTGACCAATCCCTCCTATAATTCTAGGACAAATGGGAAAGTTGCATGACATGAAAATTTAATTTGACATTTTTATTTTAAGTTATTGACGTTTCTAATTTAATTTCTTCGGTTGTCATTTAAAAGTTGATATTTAGACAATTTGTAATTTAATCATTTTTCTTTGACATTTTTAATTTGATATGTAAACTATAAACTCTTGATTCAGTAAGTAATTTTTTTTTTGACATTTTAATTTAATAATTTTGTTTAAATTTATTAAATTAGAATCATTATTACTGTCACAAAATTTGCATGCCGAATTTAGTGGGCGGAATATAAAGAAGTATTGTGTATGTGTTATAAAATCTGTAAAATACCATATTTCAGACAAATAAATGAATCTATCTATACAAGTGTCAATTTCATCCTGCCATCTACGCCAGGGTCTTCAGGGTCCGCGATGCCGTTGAACGTTTTCAGGAACCCATGCTGTGGTGGTCATAGCCCACAATGCATCCGACATGCGGCGAACGTGTGCGGCCCAGTCCCATTTGAGCTTAACAGATTTTTGGGCGACGTCTGCGATTTGTGTCTTAGAGCGCAGTAGCGTGTTCCGTATCCGGTCGGTAAGTCAAACTCCAAGAATACTGCGTTTCATCGCTCGCTGGCAAACCTCGAGCCTGGTCCTCTCAATTTTTTTTCAAAAAAGTGTGAACGATATTATATATATTTTTTTTTTTACGTTCCACGGGGTAGCTCTTGGCCTTCATCTCACGTGATGGTAAGTGATGATAAGGCCGAAGATGGAAGCGAGCTTCACCCGGAATCTTCAACCAAGGAGGAACTGGCTATCTTACCTCTAACTGCCGAAACACAACAAATGCCGTTAACATTGTTGTTTTGGCGACAGACTTAGATAAGATGGTGATAGCTAGCCAGGCGGACTTAGAACAAGCCCTACCACCAACCAAACCGAGCAGAAATTTTTGCACCCGCTGGGAATTGAACCCGGGACCTCTGGATCTGAGACAGATGGTTTTACCACTAGACGACAGAGGCGGTTATAAATATACGTCAATTGCCCCTCTGATTCGATACCGAACACCAAGTTTCTGCCCCTTTCGTTTCAGCAGCAGGCAAGTTAAGAAGAGATTAATTACATCACAAATTGACGCACTAATAAATCTGCTTAGATTTACACTAATCCAAGTTAATTACTACATAACGTAGTTACGCTCGGGAGCTTTCCGAATATACACCTGTCTAGTATTGCGGAAAAGTAGAAAACACCTTCGGACGTGGGCGTTATTCATAACGTAAATCTTATTAGTTTAGGTGAATTATAATTGATAGGAGGATAGTAACTATGACTGAGTGTATATGGTGGGCGGTAGTGGTGGATGTACCTATCTCGTACATTAATTTGTTTTTACCTAATACAATTTTCTTTTCTCCTTCGGGCTCGTATGTTTCAAAACTATTTTCCGTAACATCCGAAACTCTTCTACTTTTTTATGTAAAAAACTATAACGATGTCAGGTACCGTACTTGCACACGACACCAACTTTTTAATTTGTCAACTTCAACATTAACTAGGAGTACATCTACATTGCGAATACGAATAAATTCTCTTGTATACATCTAGCGCCAAGAATCCACTCTAGTGACAGCTCTAGATTTATTACCGTACGTAGTTTTAATTAAGTAAGGTACTAAGTAAAACACACGTACTTGAGTAATGTATACTCGTACCTACTAAGAAATACAGTTGTTTCAGAGAATGGAATTCCGAAAATGAAAAGGATCCCCGGAGTTGTCACGATATTAATTCTGTAGTTTACTGAAGTAAACCCGACGCATAAAACCTATTTTCCTACAGAAACTGATCAAATACATATTTTTGCTGTTCAGACATTTCATGAATTGGGTTCAATACTCGAGTAGACCCCGCCAGTGCTCCCGCAGTAGTTAGCCGGAAGTAATTGATTGGTGTCGGCCTCGGCGGTCGCAGTAAGGGCGCTGGGTTGAGCGATGCGATGCGCCCGCTGCAATCCATCACTACAACTACTCTATAACACTCTTTAAACCCAATTACTTATTTTTGTGCCGTTCACGCTGCGACACCAGCACATCGACACTTTATGATTCAACCGCATGAAACTTTCCTCGACTCGTAAAAGAAAAGCGTAAACGATAGAATACAATACGACTCTCAAGGACGAAGGTTTGCACAATAAATTGAAGACTATCTTGCCAGCACGGCGTATAATACAAAAGCTATTAGTTCAACTTTATGGCTACTAATAGATATGCAGCTTTGACTACTTAAGGGGCATGCGGGATGCGAGCTTGCCCGCGAAATTCAAATTATCTTACTTTTTTTGTAATTTGCTGGTCAGTATCAGGTTTTATGTTGATTAAAATATGATTCGCGACCGCAACAAATATGGCTTTACAGAATTAAATATAATCATTAGAATCAGCAATACAACTCCCTAAGTTTTTGTCCTCTTTCATAATTTCGTGAAATAATCATTCAATAGGATAATATGAACCTCGTGAGTTGTATTGATGATTTTTATGATTATAATTCTAAAAATAAATATTTGATACGGCCGCGAATCATATTTAGATTATCATACAACCTGATACTAGTGCGGATTTCCTTGTTCACAAACTAAACTAAATTTAAGTTCAGTGCATCTTTTTCTTTCTATTTCATTAAGAAAAGGACAGTAGATAAATTTTAGTTTAGTCCTGTCAAATTAATCAGCGCTTGACAAAAATTGACGTAATTTTAGTCGGCAAGTTTTTAATCACGTCTAAACATGTATGGAGTAGTGACAGGCGCTGATTAATTTGACAGGACTAAACTAAAATTTATCTTCTGTCCTTTTCTTACTGAAATAGAAATAAAAAGATGCACTGAACTTAAATTTCGTTTATTTTGTGAACAAGGGAATCGGCACCACTGACCTGCAAACTGAAAAAACGTAAGAAAATTTGAATTTCGCGGGCTACCCTGTCGCTTTCGCCTTAAGTGGAACAACAAAACAATATTAACATAAAAGAAATTCCTGTTTGCTCAATTGGCAGTATAAACGTTCTTGAGCTTCTCAAGCGATATAGGTACAAAAAGGACTATATTTGAAGATTATAGCCGTCGCGCTCCAGACGCAATGTTATTACACATTCCACGTGCCCTTCGCTCCATATAAGTTACACCCACTTAGAGAAAACAGTCGGGATGCGAAGGAATCCGACGTTACACACACTGCCAGCAATCACACGTTTGACACAAGGCTCTCAGCTCCGCACTGAGAGCATTCAATTTATGAGATCGCATGTATAGATAACAGTAGTGTGTGTGCACGTTAGTACTCTTACTGTACCTACGTCTGTATAGCTTCTGCTCAGAGATACAGACTACCTATGTGTATTTTGGATGTGAGTCTATCGAGGAGCTAGCATAGGGTGGACGAGGTATCATATCAAATTCTAACGTTTTTGAAATAATGACCCGGATTTTTGGCAAGATCATATAAAGTCTTAGTGGAGCAAACCATTAGTAAGTTAGTGCATAGTAGCCGCGAGACGGAAAAACAGGAATCTGCTGAATAAGAAACATTGTGGGATCCATTGGAGTACAACTTGGCAACAATCCAGACAACCGCGAATCCCGCGAAGTTCCTCAATAACGCCTATTTCCGGAAGTGAAAGGTTAAAATCAGTAAATGACAACGATAACTTCAAAGTAAATATCGATCTTTGTGAGCTACGAGTATACATAAGTACTAACCTAATATCCTAAACCACGTCGGTACGTACCTATACTACCTATGTTCATCTAGAAACGAAACTTCAAGCAAAGGAACCGCTGTGCAATAATGGTCTACTGGGGTTTTTGCATACGAAATTACTTGGAAACTCGTAAAATATTCTTTACCTCAAAATATATTAATTTACCAAATAAACCGAAGTACTACAACACTTCAACTGTTTATTTCGACTCGATAAACAAAAAGTTCCAAGTTCGGTAATTACATTTTTGCCTGTCGGCTGCAGGTGTTGTCACAGCCTATTATTAACAACACGTTGACGCCACACTTGAACGAATAAGTAGGCACAACACGAGTACCTAAGTATTATTTTTGCAAATATTATGCTTGGATAAATATAAAAGGGCTTCAGTGTAGGCCAAGGCGAGTGGCCCTTAAACACGATAGGGTGGGAATTAAAACAAAGTCATGTAAGACGCTCGAGGACTTTGCCTTTGGAATCTAACGAAGTCCACTCATTCCTACGCTTTTTTCGTCTGCAAGATGTGCAAACAAGACTGTGCAAACTTTACATCCCTAGCTTGCTTTGCATACTGTGTGGCTAAGTTTGAAATTTATATCATAAGACGTGAGAGAAGTGCATTCTGTGAAGTAATTAAATATTTTAGGTGCAGAGAATAGTGGCGCCAGTGTTGCCAGTACCTGCGTCGACTTTCGGACGATTCACTACATGAAATGGGACGATTTTTGGACAAAAAGGACGGCTAGAGAAATATTAATTCGTTAAGATTGAATGAGAAAAAAGTATACCTAAAAAGGTGTGAGTACGGTTATATTTTTAGGGCAAACAAAAAAAGTGAAATAAATAATAATTAAGATGTCCAATATTTATTATTTTATAATTTTGTTTTTTGCATGTCTTTGGTCAGCTCAAACTTCACGACATCCTTAATTCCTGAAATCGGAAACTCGCAAAACAAAAACTTCATTTCAAAAACCTCATTGCCGACGAGCATCGTAGTAACTCGTACGTAATGAATTCAGCTGAATAACCGAATGATTGTCAGATCGTGGTTGTTTGTGTGCGTGGAAGGTACAGGCAAGCGATACGGATCACTACGCGTGGAAAAAGGATAGCTAGCGATATTCGCCAGCAGTGGTTTGACAGATGCCGCGCGTTTCGTTTTAGTATTACGTACGCATTTTTGTAATTTTTAAAACTGCGTTTTGTTATTTGCATTTTAAACGCATTAGTTTTGTAATAAGAAAGTAAATGATTGTAGTTGGCTATTTGAAAAGGGACTGAATATATGAACGGACATCGAAGGGACGTAAAGATGTCTAAACGGACAAAAATCGTCCCTTTTGGGACGTTCTGGCATCACTGAGTGGTGCTGCCTACTTCATGAATTATTCTGCAATAATTGCAAAATGCTCATATACTTGTTAATGAATGTATCAATACTGGACTGGGCTCAATTACAGGTTGATTAATAATGGTCCTTCGAGACTGAATTCCCAGAAGAGCCGAAATACGTGCTCTTTTATCGCTACTGCGAATAGTGGCACTGCCTACTTCATGAATTATTCTGCAATAATTGCAAAATGCTCATAGACTTGTTAATTAATGTATCAATACTGGACTGAGCTCAATTGCAGGTTGATTGATAATGGTCCTTCGAGACTGAATTCCCAAAAGGGCCAAAATTACGTGCTCTTTATCGCTACTGCTAGTTAACAGACTCAACAATATGTTGGACTAGAAACCGCACCCTAAGCACAATACCTATTTGTAGTTTCGGTGTTAAGATTGTATAATATAATCTGCACATTGCCTCGCTGATTGTGTAGGTACTTAAAATAATAGCAAGGTAGGTTTCAATTCTAGATACACAATAATACAGAATAGACAGAAATAACAATGAAAATACTAATGTTGTGTTCTATTGTTTGTGCATAGTGACAGATAACGTGAATGTCCTCTGGCTGATTGCTCCCGTGATTGTTCAATTATGCCACGTGAGGTAGGTACCTACCTATAATACAGATAGTAGGTAGGTACAGAACAACAATAACGAGGACAAAGGAATCCCCTATTGAGCAACGATATTAAATCACAGTTCAAACACTCGATACAGAGAGTCCGTAAATAAGTACCAAGATTATAATGAGGAAAGGTCGTGTTCCGAGATTCCTACACGATAATTTATATAATGAAGATAATAAGAGGATATTATGTTCTACTGTTATATAAATACGACTTGGTCTGAAGGACTTTTTTTAGGATTCTGATATTTTAAACACATGGCTTTACGTTCCTACACTCTTCGTTTATCTCGCATCACATCTGTTTTAGCTGACCGTAGGCTCTTTTTTATTTATTTTGTAAAACGTATACGCCAATGCGCAAACTACGGTCATGTAGCTGTAAAAAGCATTTGCTTATCTCTAGTTCCCACATTTCAGCGGATCTCAACTTTCTAACGTGAATAGGTCGCGTGTTAGCTACGTTTTCAGGTTTTCAGCTCAGTAATACCGGTAAGGTTTCCTTTTTCAATAAAAAGAGTACCTACGTACGATTTATTTCAACGGTTTTTTGGTTCGGAGCACTTCCACTAACCAAAATGATTTTCAGCCAGAATAATTTATGCGCGGATTTTCACTGGAAGTTGTAGGTAGTATTCCTAGAATGTCATTAGCGTGGCCGCAGAGCCCCGACCCCTTGAGCGAACAAGCTTTCCATCATCCACAAAAACCAAATGCGAGGAAAATCTTTCAATTACGTAGGCAGGTAGATACGTACCGCTACATCTTATGTAAGCTATCTTGCGTAAGTCCAATCAAATCTATACATATATTTTTGCCCTTTTCATGAGATAGCATCACGCGATGGAGGCGATGTCACCTACACAGATATGTTTCGAGATTAGAATGTCGCTTCCCTGACAAATCGAAAGGTCACAACAATTGAAGTGCCGTTTGCATTATTCAAACATTTCGTGTCATTTCATACTTCAGGACGGAATTTATACCAAATCCACATATCAGCGAAAAACTGTAAAGTTGATTTTATTTGGCAGGGACCCCAAATTAATGACAAAATTTTTTAGGTCAGGGAAGACTCGGGTAGAATTAGATATATTGAACCCAAATTTAAATAGAAAATCAATGAAGTTTTCCCACACCGCATTTGTGGAAATCCGCTGAAGGGACGGAATCAATATGCGACGTCCCAATAAGGTACCTTCATTTTGCGAATAGGGAAAAATTACTGTTAAATCCACTGAACAATCTGCTTTGATATTTTGTAAGACCCGCGGCATTATATATTTTTTGCAGAAAATAAGTAAAAACACAATAATAAAATACAACAGGAATACTTACGTCTGATCGGTGTCCCCTCAAATTGTAATTTGTACGCAACGGCAGTTCATGCGGGCGGCGCGCGTGCGACGATGTGAACGTCACTCCGACCACCCCGCGCACGTTGCCAGTAGCCAGCCAGCCCTCCTGATAGTAGTTGTTGCGGTTCAACTTCCAACCTTCCTCCTATTCAAACAAAGCATATTTTTAATCGCGCCACATATTTAACAAGCCGAGCTTCGAATGAAGACCTTGGCCTTGCAATAACGAGCAGTGCAGCGAGAAATTGTTGCCTTTAAATTGCGGCCTAACGCTAGTCATGTGAATTGATCACAATGAATATGAAAATGCATTCTATTGTACGGGAATAATTGCGAGTTAGTAAGTACTTAGGTATTATTTATTGTTATGATTTAAAAAAACAATTTATCTAAGGGGAAACTGTAGATGCCGTACCTGTGCATTTGTATGCATTACACATTAAGTGTTAAGAATTAAAATTGTACAGATGCGGACTTAAAGCCCTATAGCTACATATTAACTCTACCATTCTACTTAAGAGTAAATTCTAACTGCAGCATATAATTATAAAAACCTAATCGCTTAAATAAATAAATTTAATTATCTAATTACATCTGCATTATAACGATTGTTAGAAAGGGGACGTAAGCCGAAAGGGTAACGGAAAGTTTTTCATTACTACGGGTACTTCTCGTACTACAATAGTAAAGTATCCGTAGTAATGAAAAACTTGAACCATTCTCCTTGAACTTTGTTTTAAAAAGTCATAACGATATTAACATTCTAGAACGGAAGTAATTTAACAGTTCTAAGGGCCGGCCTGTTACTCCTGGAGTAACTCTACGGATAATTTTACGAGGTTCGTGAATATTCCTTGCTGTTAAGAGGGTAGGTAGCAAATTAAATCTTTGCACACTCTCGCTTCTACCGTTAACTAACTTCGTTAGATCAAATCAAACATTCCCTCTAGGCTAGGTATAACTCATGAGAAATGGAACCTCTAACGTTTGCTTTAGTGTGAAGAAAAGTATGCTCCTGCCTCGCCCGGTTTTTCTGCCTTGACGAAACATCAAGATTTCTCTATTAATGTACGTTTAATTTGAATGTATTATACACATAAACCTTCCGGAATAAATTCTCTAAATGACTGTGAAAACTGCATCAAAATCCGTTGCGTCGTTAAGAAGAACAACGCGGTCACACAGACAGACACGAAAAGCGACTTTAATCTATATATATAAAAGAAAGTCGTGTTTGTTACAACACTTATAACTCGAGAACGGCTGGACCGATTGCCATGGTTTTTGATTTGTTGGATTTGTTTCCGTCCCGAATAGCAGAATACATCTTAAAAACAATGAAAACTCGATATGTCTAATGAATACTTAATCATTTCAATAGATGCTGATTTGTTTATTACATGTCAAACATTTGTTGTCCAATCCTGTCAAATAGTGTAACAACTATTATTTTTTTTGGAGCTTATGGCCTGGTTGCTGAGACCTTTAAGCCACAACTTTATTTTTTTCTGAAGACATCATGTGTGCGTTCAGAAATTTATTTTTTGTAAAATGTCTACAAAGTTCAGGTACTGTTATATTTGTTTGTTTTAGACATTAATTTTCGAAAATTATTTATTAATTATTTAATTTTTAATTCCCGAAAATAATACCTAAGATTTATTCTACAGTAAAAACATAAAATCATCGGAAAGGAACGGAATTTAGGGAATAAAAAATCAGTTGGTAAAGGTTATAAGATTAAGGAAAAAAATCTACAGGTTAACAAAAGTGTAAATGTCTTTTTATAGGTTGTCTATGATTTTTCTTGATAAGCTATTCATACGTAGTGGTTATATACTCTTTGAGCTATTGTCTATGTCTCGAACACTGTTATTATATTTGGTGGTTTTATGCGAGTGCACATTTTAATAACAATGCCGCGTCCTAGAAGATCTAATCTTTCCCAGCGAAGCCGTAATGCAATTAGGCAACGGAATATCGCGAGTCAATTATCTGATGGAGAACGAGAAATTGCACGAGAACAGCGCCGCGTTAGTATGGAGCACAGAAGGGCCTTAATTCGTGCTTCTCAAACACAAGAGCAAAGAGAGGCAGCCCGTGAAACGGCTAGGTTAGAAACGAGAAATCGTCGAGCTTATCGTACAGATCAACAGAGGAATAATCTTCGAAGTGCAAGAAGAAATGGTTCAAGTATTGATTTGAATCGAGCAGCGTTTCTGTATGATTGCACCATCGACTACAGCTTGCATCGTTTAGTTTGCATTGGTCCAATGGACGTTGTTTGCCAGCATTGTGGAGCATTGAAGTTTGCTGGTGAAACGCCTGGTTTGTGCTGCCTTAGTGGTAGGTAGGTAGGTAGGGTAGGGTAGGGTAGGGTAGGTAGGTAGGGTAGGGTAGGGTAGGTAGGTAGGTAGGGTAGGGTAGCGTAGGTTAGGGTAGGTAGGTAGGTAGGTAGGTAGGTAGGTAGGTAGGTAGGTAGGTAGGTAGGTAGGTAGGTAGGTAGGTAGGGTAGGGTAGGGTAGGGTAGGGTAGGGTAGGGTAGGGTAGGGTAGGGTAGGTAGGTAGGTAGGTAGGTAGGTAGGTAGGTAGGTAGGTAGGTAGGTAGGGTAGGTAGGTAGGTAGGTAGGTAGGTAGGTAGTTAGGTAGGTAGGTAGGGTAGGTAGGGTAGGGTAGGGTAGAGTAGTGGAGTTTATACTATAGCTTTTGACAGAACGAAGTCTGTCGGGTCAGCTAGTATTAATTTAAAAAACAAAGTTGGGTTAGTTACACCATTTTAACTCAAGAACGACTGGACCGATTTTTATGATCTTTGATTTATTGGATTTGACTCCGCCCCGAATACAGAATACTATTAAAACATACGAAAAATTAAGTTTTTTTTTTTTTGTAGAATTGCTTTTCTCATACATTTTGTATGGAACTCTATATAAATAAAAATGAAATGCTGTTCGGCTGGACCGATTTGACTATTTTTAAGGTTCCGTAGTAAACAAGGAGCCCTTATAGTTTCGCCATGTCCGTCTGTCTGTCTGTCCGCGGCTTACCTCAGAGACTCTAAGTACTAGAAAGCTGTTGTTATAAGTATACATATTAATCACGCCAACAAAGTGGTAAAATAAAATCTTGGGGAAAAAAAAATTGGGTACCTCCAGTACACGTAAAGTGGGGAGAATATTTTTTTATTCTTCGTGATAACGAGGGAAAAAAAATCCCTATCCAACGATATCCCATACCATGGGATACCATGGTATGGGATATCGTTGGATAGGCAGTTTAAAAATATTGCGGGTTTGTCAAAACCATTTTTTGATTCAGGGATCCGTTTGCGTAATATTAAGCTTTTAAAGTGCAAATTTTTGCTAGAGTCAAGTGTCCCCATATTAAGCTTTTGAAGTGCAAATTTTTGTCAGAATTAAGTATCCCCCCGCCCTACCCACCTACCTCCCATACATTCTGTATGGGAGAACATTTTTTCAACTACAATATTAAGTTTGTTCTTGGGATTCAGCCCACCTACGGAAACCCTTCATTGTGCGTGGTCCGCACGCACTTGGCCGGTTTTTTGTTTTAAAATATTTGTAATAGTCTAAATAAAGTTTAAAGGGAATGAAAAATTGGAAAAGTTGCCCGGAAAATTGGAAAATCGGGAGGACAACGTCTGTTGGGTCAGTTTGTTTATAATATACTAGTTTTTTCCCGCAATATCACCCGCGTGGATGTCGGTTATCGTGTAAAAAAATAGCCTATGTCCTTCTCCATATCCCAGGCTATATCTCTGCCAAATTTCATGACGATCGGTTTGGCGGTTTACGCGTGAAAACGTTACAGACAGGCAGACATACAGAGTTACTTTCACATTTATAATATTAATATGGATGTCGGTTAAATACGTTAGTCGAGCAGTGAATACGTATAGAAACTGTCGCGCGTTCCGAATAGTTGTGTCGTGTACACACGGCTACATATCAAGCTATACAAATCCAGTTTACGCTGGTCTCGCGTTGTGTAGGATTTCCGTACAATGAGAGATCAGCATATACTGGAATCGTATAGCTTGACATGTGGCCGTGTGTACCTATAGTGTGTGAATGACTAGTTTTATTAATTTGATTGTAATTATAATCTGATTGAACTGTAAACGGTTTTTCTATTGCACAATAACAACACTTCCCATAGTAAGCCCACAGTAGTTAAAATATGCCCGATGATAACGAGAGAAACGTACCTTCTCCATCATGTACTTAATATATAAAGCTGAAGAGTTTGTTTGTTTGAACGCGCTAATCTCAGGAACTACTTGGTTGGAATTGAAAAATTATTTTTGTGTTGGATAGTCCATTTATTGAGGAATATTATAGGCTATATAACATCACGCTACGACCAATAGGAGCGGAGCATAAATGAAAAATGTTACAAAAACGGGAAAAAATATTCCTTTTTGAGAGCTTCCGTTGCGTGCGCTGCGTAAACGGTTTAAGTTACGCAAATATCATGTATGATGGAATTGTTCCTCTTTAAAAGTTCAAGAAAAAGTCCGCGATAGCATATGTCTATCTTTTAATATTGACTCACTATAACCTTTTTTTATGGTAATCATTTTTTTTCGGAATTAATGCATTATTTGCGAAAGAGTTTTATCAACATAATGTTAATCCTTATCCAAATAAATATGTTATTAATCATAAGTATTTAAATGTAAACAAAATTGTCCTTGACATCACTTGATTTCAATCAACATCTTAGGAGATACCATAATTTTAAAATAACTCCGTAACAAAATAAGTAGTAAATTCATTACTTAAATCACTCTCTTAGGGGACGCAGACGAAGTTGCGCGGGTCAGCTATATTATAAAGCTATACACTACAGTATAAAGAAGTTTGTTTGTTTGGTTGAACGCGCTAATCTCAGGAACTAGATACTGGTTAGAATAGATAAATTATTTTAGTGTTGGATAGCCCATTTATCGAGGAAAGCTATATAACATCACGTTCTGTGTGGCGTTCATCGTAGTTCTGTGTGGTGCCGGACGTAAACAATAGCTCCATCCCATTTCCTACCGTGGGTGTCGTAAAAGGCGACTAAGGGATTTACTAGAGAATGGGCAGCAGCGTTCTCTATTTATTTTTAACACCATACTGCGATCGCCAACCCGCCTGCCAAGCGTGGCGATTATGGCAAACCCCCCCAATTGGGGGAGGCCTATGTCCAGCAGTGTACGTCTTTCGGCTGAAATGATGATGATGATGAGATCCTTAGGAGCCAAGCGAAAAGAACAAAAGTCAGAAAGAACGCTAAGTGATAACGAAGTTATAGCGCGGGCGAGCGACGGGATGCGACGCGATGGGTGGCCTGAAATTTCACGCGGATGAAGTCGCGGGCAGAAACTAGTATATAATAAAAAAAGTTTATTTTTTATGAATTATATATATATAATTTTTTTTAATGATTATTTTTATATAAAAATTCTTCTGTGCGTGTGTATGTGACTGAACTCCTCCTAAACCGCTGGACCAATTTTGATGAAATGTTTTGTGTGTGTTCAAGGGGATTCTAGAATTGTTTAGATTCATAATTGGACCCGGCAGGTGGCGCTGCAATCAAGTTCTAGGAAACAGAACAATTTCTGTCCGGTACTCCGGTCAGCTAGTAGATATTTAAAGCTGCAAGGCTGTGAATTGCCTGCACATAGAGAATAAATAATTTTCTACACATAGCATGTTCACTTATACGGGCCGCATTAATAGGAAGCCAGGCAATTAACAGGCACGTAATGGTGCATGCCCGTCCCGTCGACGGCCTGCCGGAGATCGAAGGCGAAATTGCCAATTAGCTAGATATTACGATCCGACACCCTTCCCTCCATTAATCCATACGTCGCCGCCCAATTAGGACACATTTCTTACCAATATCTACAATATCCTGTTGGGAAATCACTCTACAGGTTGACAAATTGATGTATGTTTTTGAATCGCTACCTAATGCTGATAGGGATTTTCCAAATTAATAGGATTAAAGGACTCGACTTCAAAATCCCAAATCAACACACATAAAGGTCTATAGACCCGAAAAGGTTGACGACAGTTTACTAAATGGCGTTGTCCTAATAATGATAATATTAATAGTAGACAAGGTTCACTAAAACACTTAGAACCATTTTTTGGCTAAAGGCGAAAAGAAGTCTACCTTTACTTAATCTATCAGCCTTAATTAAAAGTAGTTGAAAGGAACAATTAAATTAAATTGAATTGAGGAAAAAGGGGAACTAATAATTTTTTTTAGAAAAATCTATCCAAGGCTTTTAAGGGAACTCTTAGAAGTCGCGCTGCTCTCTAATGTATAACATTATTAAAGAGTGAAATCGGTCGGAAATTTTAAAATGGAGACGCCGCCACTTCATTAAACCAGGCAGAAGCGTGGAGCGTGTTCATAGTTCAGTGTCTCCAACTGCCTGTGACTAATGACGACTGAGAGTTCATTTAAAAAATATTTATCGAAATGGATCCTACGACGGCTGCCTGTGAAAGAATCATCCATCTATACTAATATTACAAAGCTGAAGAGTTTGTTTGGTTGAACGCGCTAATCTCAGGAACTTCTGGTTCGAATTGAAAAACTTTTTTAGTGTTGGATAGCCCAATTCTTTAGGAAGGTTATAGGCTATTAAACATCAAGCTATGACCCTTAGGAGCCGAGCAAAGCGACAAAAAGTCGAATAGAACGCTAAGCGAAAACGAAGTAATTGCGCGGGTGGGCGATGCGATGCGACGGGGTGGGTTGTGGGCCCAAATTTTACGCGGGCGAAGTCGCGGGCAGAAGCGTGTTATTAATATAAAAATAGTTAGGTATATATCCTTTCACGACTCGATGCGCAAAATTTTAATATTTTTACAAAAGGTAGAACCCAGACTCAACAGTTTTATATTAGGCCCTATATTTAAATAATTTCTTCGACCGCAGACCTATGTAGAAAGAAACTGCAGAATAAATTAAC
Source organism: Dryobota labecula (assembly GCA_947523025.1). Taxonomy (NCBI): domain Eukaryota; kingdom Metazoa; phylum Arthropoda; class Insecta; order Lepidoptera; family Noctuidae; genus Dryobota; species Dryobota labecula. Next base: position 7,571,910 of record OX383289.1, on the reverse strand, counting down.
GACATAATGTTTTTAACAGGATGATAAAATAGAATTTAACTAGCTAACTTTTAGCGCCATATTCAAGAATGTAGACGAATTCAAATTAAGCTTAGGTACGAGGGCTGCACTAAAAGTATCGGGAATGGAATATTTCCACTGTTCCTGTCATATTAAAATCTTTTAAATTGAAAACTCCTTGGTTTTAAAAATCGAATACCATTTATTTATTTAAAAAAAGATTCTCGGTCTTGTCACAAGGTTTTGTCAAACTTGTTTAGTCGTTGAGAAAATGGAATTGACTCGAGAAAATTCAAGAGCGATGATTTATTATGACTTTCGAAGTGGTTTAACACAAAAACAGTGTGTTGACTGGATGATTTCTGCATTTGGTGATGAAGCCCCATCCAATACCACAATTTATCGCTGGTTTGCTGAATTTCAACGTGGACGTGTCAAGCTCAGTGATGATCCCCGTCAAGGTCGTCCAAAAACTGCAGTCACCCAAGAAAAAGTTGATGCTGTGCGTAAGCTGATTGAGGAAGATCGACATGTGACATACCGCGAAATTCAGGCAACTTTAGACATTGGCATGAGTCAAATACAAATAATCTTGCATGAACAATTAGGTGTAAAAAAGTTGTTTTCCCGATGGATACCGCATTCGCTCTGTGAAGAGCAAAAAGCGGCTCGCGTTACTTGGTGCGTCAGAACTCTCAAAGATTCCACGCAGGATCCTCAAATGCTGTATACAACATCGTATCAGGTGACGAATCCTGGATATATGCGTACGAACCCGAAACAAAAAACCAGTCACGAGTTTGGGTGTTCGAAAATAAGTTAAAGCCAACAAAAATTGTTCGTTCACGGAGTGTTGCAAAAAAAAATGGTGGCCACGTTTGTCTCCAAAACCGGCCATGTTACGACTATTCCTCTTGAGGGACAAAGAACGGTTAATGCAGAATGGTATGCTAGCATTTGTTTGCCACAGGTCGTTTCTGAACTCCGTAAAGAGAACTGCAACCGCCGCATCATCCTCCATCACGACAATGCGAGTTCTCACACCGCGCACAGAACAAAAGAGTTTTTAGAGCAAGAAAACATAGAATTATTAGACCATCCGCCGTACAGCCCCGACCTAAGCCCTAATGATTTCTATACTTTCCCTAAAATAAAGAATAAATTGCGTGGACAGAGATTTTCATCACCTGAAGAAACTGTGGCCGCCTACAAAACGGCCATTTTGGAGACCCCAACTTCCGAATGGAATGGTCGCTTCAATGATTGGTTCCATCGTATGGAAAAATGTGTCAAATTTCGCGGAGAATACTTCGAAAAGCAATAAATACATTTTTAAATAGTAATGTTGTGTCTCTTACTTGATTCCCGAAATTTTCAGTGCCGCCCTCGTAGGTCCCTACTAATTATTTTTATGATTTACTAGCTTGTGTCCGCGACTTCGTCCACGTGAAATTTCTTGTTCCCCCGTTCCCCAATCCGTTCTCGAGATATCAAAAAATCTGTTCTGTACAAAATTTATGAGAAAGAGCATATTTTTTTTTCGTGAATTTTTGGCTTTTTTAATAGTTATTCTGCTATTCGGGGCGGGGAAAAATCCAACAAATCCAAGATTCATAAAAATCGGTCCAGTCGTTCTTGAGTTATAAATGATGTAAATAACCCGACTTTGTTTTATATATTAAGAAGATTAACTTAATTTGTGACTAGGTTTCTCAAGTGAAAAGATTTATTTTGGCATTGGTATGAAGGTAAAAAAACAAAAACACAATAAATAAAATAAAAATACATAAATAACAATATTGGAACAGGCGTTGCCTACATCAGAATGTCATCAATATAGGTTAAATCTTACAACAAAAGCACTCGAGCAAGTGTTCCGAATTTTGTCACGTCTTTTTACACCCAGAATGCTGCGTCCCATCCCTCTTTGGCTAACTCCAAGGCGGACCTTTTGGGACTCGGTGAGCGATCGGTCTGAGCACCGTAGGTTAGGATGGGCAGGATACACATGTCCATGAGTTTGCGCTTCGGGGAGATCGTTAGATGCACTCTTCATTAGCATCTTCATGGATCAATAGCATTTCCAAGCGTTTTCAATTCGGCGATCGATTTCCCTTTCCTGCCTGTTTTCGAAGGAAACTAACTGGCCCAAGTAAATATACACACATCAAAAAAAGTTTGTGATCACTAGAATAAGCTGATATAATTTTTTAAATTGAACTTTATCAAGAAAAATTCTTTGTTGTGTGTTTTCTTTAAACAGAAATACCCTGTTTGAAATTAAAATATAAAACTTTTTTTTTTATAAAAAAAAATTGAGTAATTAGGTAATCATAATTTAATTGTAACAGAAATGAGATAGAAAGAAAAAGACTGTTTAACCAAACTTAAAAAAAAAGGTTTATATTCAATACAATATAACTCCTCTCCTGGCTCGAACACATGCGGTGATCCTTCTGGGCATGCTGAGAATCAAGTTATCCAGCATTTCTTAGGGTAACCTGTCCCATTCTTGAATAGCGGCTTCCCTGAGCTCTGGCACTGTCTGTGGACGTGGCTGACGGTTCCAAACAGCTCGCTTAAGAGCATCCCACGCGTGCTCTATTGGGTTTAAGTCAGGCGAGCCGAATCATAATATAATCTACCATACCTAACAAAAAAGATTTCGATTTTTCAAAGTGATCGCAAACTTTTTTTGATGTGTGTATGTATTTACTCAACGACATAAAGTATTTCCTGGCCATGTGTCTCGACCCTACGCTTAGTGTTGTTGGTCATTAGCATGCATGTAGTATGTATTATAAATGATATACTTCTTCTAATATATTCATTGGAACGAAAGGAGCATCCGGGTTCCCTTCCAGAATTAACTATTCATTTCTTTCGATGACACTCGTAAAAAAGCAATTTTCTTTCCGTTTCCATGGGGGGGGGGGGGGGCGTCGCGAGGTACATTGTTGCAATCTTATGGGAGTTTTCGCGGTAGCGCGTCCAAATTACACCAAGGTGACGAGCGAAGCATAGAAATTGAATTAAATAGGTCAAAAGCTGGTAGAGCCTAAGAAAGGTTAATTGAATAGGACACCTTAACGCCCTACCACTAGCTTAACAGTTCGGTTCGGCGTCGTTACATAGATTACGGTTGCGCGTGGCTCCTGAGCATCTCACAAGAAATCTTTGAAACCTATTTCAGTAGTCATAAACAAATTCATGAAAGCAGGGCGGTTTATGTTACGTTTGTCTAACAAAACTATGAATAATGGAACAATAACTATATCTACCCAATTTCCCACGTTATGTATGAGTATAGCTTTATGGCTTTTGTTTATCGTCCATATTTATGTTATTTCAGGACTAAGGTAATGTCTTACTTACCTAAAATCAATTTAAATAAGGATTCTTTTTAAATAAATAGCAAACACACGGGTATTTCTTTTGACTTGTCATATCATGTAGTCATTAGCATTTAGTGAGCCAGCTAATATAAATAGGTGAGTATGACATAAAATATGCTGTAGCTCAAATATTGATTCATAAAATGGCATTGAGCCTAGGTTCCGCACAAAATAGCTAAGATCACACACACGTAGGTAAGATTCTAAAATTAGTAGTATACGTAGCGAACTTGCGGCGATCGTACAACTCTCTTTTCAGCGAGACCTAGGTGTCGCGAATTTCAAAATGAACAATGAGTTAAACTCACCTCAGGCAGCTCATCGGGCACCTTGCCCATCCAGGACAGCGACAGAATGGAGCAGTCGCATTTTGCATTTACGTTTCTCTCGAAGTGAAGATGCATTTTCGCTGTTTCAGTTCAGACGTAAACTCAAACGTACAACATCGTCGGTATGTTATGCAGACACGCGCGGAATTCGCGAGCCGATTCGCGAACGCTCGAGCTGGCGACTTAACGCGCACATTTTACGGGATCTAGTGATAAAACATTTGGGAACGGATTATGAAAGATCATTTATGTTGGATTGTGAAGTGGTCGGGTGAGAGCGCGTCGGTCGGCTCGCTGACGTGACGGAGGGTGACAAGCGAGCCTTCGGCGGCGGACGGCGCAGGTATTGATTGCGCACGGGGGCGCGCGCACCCCACGACCTCTACCGCTGCCGCGAAAAACCGGGGAAACCCGTGGAAAGCCCGCTGAGATGGCGCTACGATACCGAACACAAGGACCAATTTCAAGACCTCCGGTACCATAAAATAAAAATAATTAATTAATTAGTTACTACACTCATGTACCACACACAGGTAAATATTTATAAGAATTTACATACCAAATTAATCATTATAATGATGAAATAGGTAGGAAAATAATATTGTATTACTAATACTTCTTTTATTAGTATAATAGTAAAAATATATTTTCATAGCTACTATTCTAAGACGGCGTCGTCGTCGTGCGTGACATATTTTTTTTTTGCGTATGCACTGACGCTCGAGGTAAATAAATTAAGTAGTTATAGAATTGTTCATTCGAAGCGTGCGGGGAAAATTATTTAGATGTTTGCCTAAAATATGGTTACATAGTGTGGTATGCTCCTATTGTATGAATTTGGCAAGTTTTACTCTTTTAACATGCACCCGAGTTTATTCTTACTTAATTATACATAGTGTGGACATGAACAAAAGCGGTAGGTACGCGGTACTCATGTTTTTCATTTCCTCGAACACTGCGTTGTTTATGAAAGGCTTTTTACATGTTGATGTCGAGTGGATTCGAGTGAGGGCTGTTGGCAAATTCGTTTTTAAATGCCGCAATTTTTTCTTTAGGTATGGGTGGGAAGTGGGTACATAACTTTATATTAGAGATCGTTTAGGTCACTAATAGAAAGTTTGAAAGTTAAGCGTAGTAAAAAAAAAAAACAATATACTACATTCTATAGTTTATTGCCTATAAAATCAAATTACATTACATTAGACGATAAAATATCACGTGAAAGGAATAAAATATCACAGAATCCAGACTAAACAATTAAATTTATAAAGAGTTCATGATTCAAAACTTGATTTCCTTTAGAGTGCCCCATGTGAGTCCGGACTTGACCTTCACGGGTAGAGGTACTCTTAGTTTGACAGTTTCTTCCATGACTTGTTTCATAATACTTATGAAGTACTGTTGGTACTTTTCTGGTACTTCATATATAAGTTCGTCGTGCATCTGCAGTATGAGGCGAGGCTTTGGGTCGAGGCTGTCAGTCCTGGTGTCTATGGAACACATAGCGGCTTTCGCTATGTCCGCCGCAGAGCCTTGGATCGTGGTGTTCACTGCTTGACGCTCGGCGGCATCTATCAATAATAAAGTCAAATCGTTTAGTAGGCACATCTAAGGCACTTTTGAACGTCAAAAATTACAAAAATAATTAATTGATTCTAGTTGCCCCTTCCAAAAGGTCGTTAGTTACGTATGGAGAAGAATGGGCAAAAAACCCTGATGCAGAAATAAAAGGTGTTTAATGATGATTATTTATCGCCACAATATTTATGGGAAGAAAGTCTTATTCGAATAATATACCTGATACTGCTTTCTTTGTGTCTGGCTCTCTGCTTTCATTAACAAAATGGACATTTCAAACATAATTTTCTGAACTACATAGCAAGTTTTACCGTGTGGTGCCGGACGTAAAGAATAGCACCACTCCATTTCTTCCCGTTGGTGTCGTAAAAGGCGACTAAGGGACTTGCTAGAGAATGGGCAGCAGCGTTCTCTATGAACTTTTAACATCATACTGCGATCGCTAACCCGCCTGCCAAGCGTGGCGATTATGGCAAACCCCCCAAATTGGGGGAGGCTTATGTCCAGCAGTGGACGTCTTTCGGCTGAAATGATGATGAATGATGATAGAAAATTACGTTATTTACAATTTATGACCAAAAAAGTAATACACTATTATATACTTACTCTTTTTAGCTCCAGCAACACTTTTAATCTCGGGCAAATATCTCCTTCGTTTAGTGAGCGTCTCAACAAATCCTCTCGCCCTGCACTCTTCTATAACCGACTGAGTGAACACTTTCACGGCCGGATAGGTTTTATAGAACGAGTCCATGAACACTGCCGCCTCCATCTCCGATACATCGAGGAGCTGCCCCAGTGTTTTGTTCCCCATTCCATAAATAATTCCGTAACAAAGCTGCTTGGCTTTCTGCCTGAGATCATCGTCTACCTGTTAATAATTCAATGTTTTTCCAATATCGCAGGTAAAAAGGTTATAACTTATAAGCTTAATGTAATGAGAAGCCGGGCACAGTCAAGTGCTCTTTTATGTTGAACTTCCAAGAACAAAAAACGATAGGAAATTGCGCTAAATATAGCGGACTAGCGTCGCAGGTTTGTGAAGCTGGTTTTTGGGAAAACAATATAACCACTATGTAAGTCGGTGAGCACTGAAGAAGTCGGTGAGCATGCAGGTTACTTCGGAAAACTATCAATACCTAATTAAAAAAGAAGTTCAAATAAAATTCTTACTTCCTCTTCAGGCACATTGCTCCACGACGCCGCAATAGATTTAAAAACATCCATATCAGAGTTCATGATGTTCATCAACACCTGATCTTTGCTGAAGTGCGTCAGAATCCTCATTTCCAGCTGACAATAGTCTGCCGACACAATGACGTAGCCGGGGGCTGCTTTGAATATGTTCCTACAGTTGAACTCCACAACATCATCACTTGAGACACTGTCCAAGTATTCAACAGGGATTGAAAATGTGCGCGGCACATTCTGTAGGTTCGGCTCATGCATACTGATCCGGCCCGTGCAAGTGAACATTGTGTACGACGGATTTATTCTGCGAATAAAAAATATAAGGTTTGCGGCAAGCTCTCAATTTAATTAATCCTCCCTTCTCTTCGTGTTCTCCCTACCACCCGCGGGGGCACGTGTAAACTGCTTATAATAAAACACTTTTTTGTCATTTGCACCGCGTACGTATTCCCTTAGGAGTGTTTCCAGTTTATTTCACATTCATATTTTTGTTTTAAGTGGTCATTCGTTCTTTTTAGTGCAACTGACTGTTAAATACATATCCTACGTACATACGATCTGGGAAAAGAGTTGTTAGACTCATGAAGAGTGCATACATGGGGGTAAATCAGGTTCACTAATGTTTGACAAAAAATGAATGACAAATGATTATTTTAAAATTACATTATAAAAACTAATCATTTGACAAACATCTCATTTCGCAAACATATTACTTTATAAGTAATCATTTGACATAATACAGATTTCGCAAATGTTAAAATATCATTCCAAAAATATTCATTTGACTTCGTTTGTCAAATTTGCGATTTTACAAAATGACTGTAGATAAATTGTTACTTAATAAAATTGGGTACACTAAAGTTTCACCAAAACACCTTTGACAATTTTTTTGTTTACTACCTACGTTTCATATACAATTTATTTCACAAACGACTTATTCCGCAAATGTTTTATTCTATAAACACTATGACATAGTTATCATGACAGTTTTTTCTATCTAGTCATTTGTGGCACTCGCCGGCCGGGGCCGCTGCCGCGGCACGCTCGCATCGCTCGGCTCGTCGTTGTGGGTAAAGTAAAATAAGTTTTGGTAAATTAAGTAATTAATTATCAAGCAATGCATTTTGTCAAACGTTATTTTATGCTTTGCGTTGTTTTACCAATTAACATGATAACAAAAAGATTCGTTTGACAAATGAACGTCTTCCAATTATTTGGAGTTATTTAAAGAAATAATAGTTTGTAAAGTGATAACTTTATCAAGTATACATTTACCTAAAGTTATATATAAAATGAAAATTAGTGATTCGTTTTTTGTCAAATGACAGGACATCGGTAAATTATAAACTCACGATCGCGGGACAATGCCGGACGTAGATAAGAGCATCTCAAAAGTTCATTCTGCTACCCCGATGAACAGTTAATGATAACCATGGACCTATAATATGTAGGTAACTAACTTAGAAAATAAATTGTATCTCCAATGCAACAATTTTCGTGCTAACTGATTACTGGTAACGTTTCACAGTTTGTACGGGATGGTCCTTCAATCCGAATAGAGAGCAAAGAAAACCGAAATGTAGGTACACTCGGCCTAAGGTGAACAAGATTGATAACATAAAATCTGACAAGTCGAAGGTGAAGGCATAATTGCTACAAATTACTCGTCCGTACCGAGCCGCGCCTGCCGCCACTCTACATGTTTAATTAATAATCTTAATAAAGTATGAAGCATATCTGACACAACATGGATCGGTAGAGTAATTCTGTAAAAATCTCACGGTGAAAACTTAGGTGAAGTGAACGTGAAGTGAACTATCATCATACCTGACGCTAGGGAGTCTAGACATTGACGGCTCACTTTGAACTCACTTCACCTAAGTTTTCATGGTGAGATTTTTACAGAATCGACCTGTTGATGCTTGAGATTGACACTGTTGAAAGCTCACTTCACGCTCACTTCACCTAAGTTTTCACGGTGAGATGGTTACAGAATAGCACTGCTGTATCGACCCCTCTCACTTACGAAACAATTTTAATGGGTTCAGAGAAACCTTAATTTCTTCCAGGTTTAGGAGTAGCCTTTGTTATTGCTAGAGATTGCAGATGCAGATTTCAAATGGTTATTAAAAAACCCGGTCAAGAGCGAGTCGGACTCGCGCATCGAGGGTTAAAAAAAAATCTGTTCCTTTCTTCTTGTCTGTTTATACGTGTATACATAAACTGTTAAATAAATAAAATAAAAAATAAACAAAAATGTTTGAGAATGTGCAAATAGCGCTCTTTCATATGATACCCCACATGCCCTAGTAGCCCCAATTCGATTTTGACCCCCAGCTGTGACAGACAGACGGACAGACTGAGTCGCACAATATAATAAGGGTTCTTTTTTACCATTTGGTACGGGACCCTAAAAATAGGTCGCATATGAAATAAAACTTCTGCACGATTTGTTAGTGCCTGCCCGATTGCAACTTAAATGTGTTTAAATTGCGCAGCAAGCAAAAAGCAAGTGAAAATTGCGTAGCAAGTGAAAACAGCGTAGCAAATGAAAACAGCGTAGCAAGTGAAAACAGCGTAGCAAATGAAAACAGCGTAGCAAGTGAAAACAGCATAGCAAATGAAAACAACGTAGCAAGTGAAAACAGCGTAGCAAATGAAAACAGCGTAGCAAGTGAAAACAGCGTAGCAAAGTGAAAACAGCGTAGCAGGTGAAAACAGCGTAGCAGGTGCAAACAGCGCAGCAGGTGAAAACTGCGTAGGTAGCAGGTGAATACTGCGTAGCATGTGAAATCTACGTCGCAAGTAAAAACTACAAAAGAAAGAGCAGTGGTGGCCCGGTCGTATCGTAACGGCCCTGACTTACAAGTTGTAGGTCGTGTGTTCGAACCCAAGCAGGCACTTTACTCTGTCTAAATTATTTCATCATAGTGGTGATGAATGACGGATGAATTTTTGGTTCTAGGAAATGCCGGTTTCCATACGATGTTCGTGACGAAACCGGCATGTCCTAGAACCAAAAATTCGAAGACATGTGACATCTACCAACCCGCAGTAGACCCGCGTGGTGGATTACGTCCACATTATTCCAGAACAATCGTGGTGGATTACTCCAAGAGAGGAGGCCTGTGTCCCAGCAGTGGGAACATTATAGGCTGATTATGTTATATGAAAACTACGTAGCGGGTGAAAATTGCATAGCAAGTTTTACCTGCGTAGCAAGTTCAACTTCCGTCGCAAGTTTACAATGGCAATGCCACTGCAATGGCTTTCTTTGACAATTCAACAACATTAATTGCGTTATTTACGTTGTCAAACTGACGAATTTTGCTAACATTATATGAAGCAATAAACTAACAAATCCTTCGTATTGTGATTGAAATATGAGTATGCAATTAGGGTGCTGGGTACCAAACGTGTGTTTATTCTTACAAGTGAAAATTCATCATCATCATTTCAGCCGAAAGACGGCCACTGCTGGACATAGGCCTCCCCTCAGCACCGCCACTTCGACCGGTTCTGTGCTTCCCGCATCCAGTGGATTCTTGCGGATTCCACAAGGTCATTCCAATGCTACGTCTTCCGGTACACGGTCGCCACTCCAGAACCTTTCGGCCCCAACGGCCAGCTGTTCTGCGCGCAATGTGCCCTGCCCATTGCCACTTAAGCTTGGCAATACTTCGAGCTATTTCGGTTACCTTGGTTCTCCTGCGGATCTGTTCATTTCTGATTCGATCACGTAGGGAAAATCCAAGCATAGCCATTGCCCTTTGGGTGAATTTTAGCCTCCTAATAAGGCCCATTGTGTGTAACAAGTGAAAATTACTTAAATGAAACTTGCGTGTGGAAATGCGGCCATGTACCTACTGGTTAAAAAAAAGGCTGTTATAAGGACTGCCGACAGAAGTGAAAACTCAGAACTTTGGAATAACTGACAGTCTGGCGTCACAAGAATGTCGCACATTTTGTTGACGCGAACCCATAAGTTATCCCCCGACCAAAAATCGCTCAACGCGACTTAAGAAGATTTCACTTCAAAAATGAAATGATAAACATCATGCCTAGACCGCTTTTAGTAACTTTTAGATTGTTGAACCGTATCTATACTATCTATCTATACTTATACAGCTGAAAAGTTTGTTTGTTTGAACGCGCTAATCTCAGGAACTACTGATTGGAATTGAAAAATTATTTTTGTGTTGGATAGTCCATTTATCGAGGAATATTATAGGCTATATAACATCACGCTACGACCAATAGGAGCGGAGCATAAATGAAAAATGTTGCCTAAACGGGAAAAATTATTCCTTTTTGAGAGCTTCCGTTGCGTGCGCTGCGTAAACGGTTTAAGTTACGCAAATATCATGTATGATGGAATTGTTCCTCTTTAAAAGTTCAAGAAAAAGTCCGCGATAGCATATGTCTATCTTTTAATATTGACTCACTATAACCTTTTTTATGGTAATCATTTTTTTTCGGAATTAATGCATTATTTGCGAAAGAGTTTTATCAACATAATGTTAATCCTTATCCAAATAAATATGTTATTAATCATAAGTATTTAAATGTAAACAAAATTGTCCTTGACATCACTTGATTTCAATCAACATCTTAGGAGATACCATAATTTTAAAATAACTCCGTAACAAAATAAGTAGTAAATTCATTACTTAAACCACTCTCTTAGGGGACGCAGACGAAGTTGCGCGGGTCAGCTATATTATAAAGCTATACACTACAGTATAAAGAAGTTTGTTTGTTTGGTTGAACGCGCTAATCTCAGGAACTAGATACTGGTCCGAATAGAAAAAATATTTTAGTGTTGGATAGCCCATTTATCGAGGAAGGCTATATAACATCACGCTATGATCCTTAGGAGCCAAGCGAAAAGAACAAAAGTCAGAAAGAACGCTAAGCGATAACGAAGTTATAGCGCGGGCGAGCGACGGGATGCGACGCGACGGGTGAGCCGAAATTTCGCGCGGGCCGAGTCGCGGGCAGAAGCTAGTCCAGTATAACACTAATCCGAGAAATCGGTAAATAAAAACATTATTACATTACCTACCTTCCCCTCAATTTCTGAAGGGAGGTGGGCTGGTTGGAATAACCACCGACGGCCGCCATGGCCCACATACAATGGTGCACCTGAAGGACTAAGTGCGGAAATCAAACATAGAACATACCTATCACCCCCGCTGTAGATACAAGCTTTCTCAGTGAGAGGATACAACGTTTTCGTCAATATAGAATTCAGCTTCCTCCAATAAATAACAGTACTTGACAGGGGACTATTGTGCGAAGTTAACACGCTCTTCTTGGTGCTTACTTTACGCCCGTTGTATATTCCCAGAACCTGTCAAAACATAATCACAAATTGATATGAAATCTACAGTTCTCGGGGCGTTGGTAAAAGATCCGAGTTTATATATTTATACAAATAAATAAAATTGAACTGTCTGTTTGTAATGTCAAAATAACAGATTTTTACTAAATGCATATGAAATTAATATATACGGTACCATCGCGGTCTCGGACATCTGTCCGCAAGGACTATTCCTGCATGCAGCACTCGGCTGCTATAGTAACGATTACCTGCGCTCATCAGCCACATCAACCAATAGCATCGTTCATCAGATTTTTACCGAGCTCCATGTCATTGTAAATGAAAAAATAAACAACGTAAAAAAATCAGCCGAGGTGGTAATTGTAACAGAGCCTGAGAAATTTATTTAAGAAAACAAAGTTTTATTTTTTTTGGTCGTCGTAAAATCGGGCGGTAAACAAATGTGGTCATCGTGTACACGGTATTTTGTTGTCAAGGTGGTTAGATTTCCGTGACCGCGATAGTACCTACTTACCACAACAACAAAAAACTGTCTGTCTGTTCCAGCTAATCTCCGAAACGGCTGGACTGATTTTGACGGGACTTTCACTGACAGATGTAGGAGTAACTTAGGCTACTTTTATTTTACAAAAAGCCACGCCACGCGGGCAAAGCCGCAGGCAGCAGTTAGTCTGTAATAATACTATAACAAACATTGCGACATATTGTATGTATTGCTAAAGTTATTAGGTACCTTGGCAACATCTTTCGAAGAGTTAAAGTTGAAATGATATCCGCAAAGTTTGTACGCCTTCTTTTGCAGACTTTCTTGGGAATTTCTTACATCAATCAAAAGTCGAGACGCGAGATCCTTGTCTACGGTGATTCCGTAATATTCGCAGTTGGCCAGAATCTTCGAGACTTGGTTTTCGACATCTGTCAAAAGATCGTTGAGTTAACATTGACGGACTCTTATAAACTAATCATGAAGAGTTAATTTACTTCTTGGGTTTTATAGGTATCCTAAGAACCAAAGGAAAATCCCTTGTAGGGACAGCAGCATCATTCTGTATATTTTTTCAGGAATTTTGTAGATTGTATGCCAGTACTGACGCTGTGGAGCTGTTAAAACCCTGGTCAACGGATTAGTCTTGCGCATAATAGTTCGCGACCGGGAGCGCCCAGTTTAGTTCGCTGCTCCTTAGCGAACTAGGTCGTTCGTTTAGTTAGCTCCCGACTAGATCTCGAACCAGAGAGATAAAGGCACATAGTTTGCTCGCTGTGCTACTGCTCGCTCTCGCTCCCGCGTCTTACCTAAAGAACAAACTAGTGAACTAAGGAGCGAAGGATCTGGGAACTAGTTCGCGTAGTTCATCTGTGGGAGTGCTCTAACAAACTAGTTCGTCCGCGAACTACAACGGATCAATATGTACGATGATTTTGATTAAGGAAAAGATGGATGAACCAAACAGAAAGTTTGAATAAAAATAAAATTAACACGCTATACACACCTATCACATTTCGAGCAGGTTGTAGAGATGTTAGTAAGGCCTTTTCTTGATTCTCAGCAATCATCCATAATGACCAGGCCTTCAAGCATAGACCTTCCGACGTTTCTAAATTCTTCAACCTTTTTTGCTGATTGCCGACTTTTAACAGTGCTTTTGTTAAATCTATACCGCAATACTTTTTAGTCTAAAATGCGAAATTTTGTTTTAGTCATGAATGAAAAAGACTCGTTGGTCTAGTTTTCGGAAGCACTACTGCGGAGCATGAAGTCTTAGGTTCGATTCCCAGGTCGGGCAAAGTGCTATTGGGTTTTTCCATCAGGAATTTCTCAGTAGCAGCCCGGAGTCTGGATTTGTGCCCGGTTGATGGCAATAGGCTCGCCCCTGATACATGGGACTTCAAACATAACTGGCGAAATGTTGATGTACAGTCGCCGACAGATATATGTATTGTAGCAGACAAGGTGACCAAATAGTTCTGAACAATTTAATATGTCAATTTGTTCCATACACACAACTAACCAAAAATATCTGAACACTTACAACGTTAAGTGTATCTACGCAGACAAACACCGAGCTTACCTAATTCGTTACTGCGTGATATAAATGACGAACCAAAAACGACTATCGACTTGACTAAAATAAATAAAATTCCAGGTAACACCCTTTTTGAACACCAAATGACTGTTCTAGGTATAAATACGATGAAAAGGGAATAAAAGTTGTTTAGAAAATAATTTGTTTAGGATACAACTGATATTTTATGTTAATGTCAAACTATTGATAGAAAATAGATTTATTGTAAATAGTTTTTTATTTTTGACAACATAAGTAGATAAAACATTAGTATTTGTAACCTCCTGCATTTAATACGTCCTGTAACCGTTTTCGCATGGAAGTGTTCAGATATTTTTGGTTATTTGTGTGTATAGAAATTATTGACAAGCATCTGCTCAGATATTAATGAAGTAATGAATGTTCATATATTAATGATAAATTGTAGTGTATGAAACTTATTGACATTTTAAATTGTTCAGAAGTATTTGGTCACCTTGTCTGCTACAATACATCTGACGGCGACTGTACTATTACATAGGTAATACCTCTGTCTAACCCTTCGGGGAAACAAGTAGTGATGTAATGATATGAAAATGAAAAATCAATTAGTGCGTTTAAAAATAGTTCCAACACTTACTAGATAATCAATGTCCGGTATTTTTTCACTGCTATCTATTAACCATTCAATTAAAGATATATCGATACAGTTTGTCGATACATTTATGCCAAGCCATCGTTTTAGGTAAACGTTCACCGTTTTCGAACACAACATTTTTAAATTCAACGTATTTTTCTTAAACCAGCTACGCAATACATTCATGATCATTTGCACACTATCTAAAGATGTAAAGTCTAAAAAAATACTTGTTCCTTGATTTAAGTAAATAACTATTCCTTTTATTGGGCAGTCATCATTTCTTTCTTCGACTTTCCGAACAGGCTTATGAAAACCAGCTATGTTAGTTCCTATAATTTCATTACTGGCTATGTTATTTTTTTTCAAAAGCAAATGTACAGATGCAGTTTGTACACTTTGAACTATATGTAAATTCTCAATAATATCATTTCCTCTTAAAACATAACAACCCACTTTGTATTGATGAAATTCGATCCAAAACTGTTTGGATAATGAACAATTCATCTTTGGTAAACTACATTGATTTTCTTGACATATTATTTTCATGTCGTCTTGTATTGAAAATCCTCCTTTTTTCTTTTTTAACACAGGTTGTATTTCTTTGTATGAGGTTTTTCTGCGTTTGAAAGCCAGAAGATTCTTATTAACTAGATTACTACTAGCTGCAATGCGATTGTTTTCAAACTTGGCCACTTCTGTTTCTATGATGTTATCGTCTTCATAAATCAATTTTATATCTTCGTTTTCATCATCGTCTTCACCTTTAGTCTCGACAGTCTCAACTAACGTGGATTTAAATGCATTTAAAATAGTGTTGGAGTTAATATTTGCATAATCAGAAGCTGTTTCTTGCCTTAAAAATGTAGTCGGTTCTTTGTCGAGCAATTTACTGGGTATTAAGTCTATAGGCAAACTCTCTTCAAATAAACTAGAGTTATCTCCATCTGAAGAAAATAAACTTATGTCTTTTGTCGACATGTGTGTAGACGAACTCAAAATATCTGACGTGTTTATATTATCTGATACAGCAGATCTTTCTTCAACTTCACCAAAACTAATATTCGGTGAAAACATTTTGTCGGACATCCGCATCTTTGTTAAATTATCTAAACCACCTTCAGTGAAATTTAAAGAATCCCATATAACATCGTTTGATAAACTTGGACCGTTATTTTCACTTTTATTGCCGATTTCTTTTGAAATATCGGCACTTGTTTTGGATAATTCATTTTTAACCATAAAATTTAAAGCTTTGGTTTCACAATTTAAACTCTTTGTTTGTGAAACACTATTAAATTTAGCACTATTAGTTTGTTCTTTAGCTTCTTGTTTTTTAGCTACTTGATAATTAGTTTCTATGATTTTGTTAGTGGTATTGTTTTTTGGTTTATTTGATGGCATGTTATTAGGCTGAATTATTTCTTTCTCATCAGTTTCCTGATTCTGTAGACTTAATATTCCATTTAGACTATTATCTACATTTTTATTTTTTGTAGTTTCTACAGAATTAGAAGTTACTACAGGTTTAGAATCCCACTTAATTTCTGTAACACCTATTTCAAGGGATAAATATTTTCTAGCTTCCGCAATAAGATTCTCGGCGGCTTCTTTAGTAGTGATACCACAATAGCCCGTAATCCAAATACTTTTAATCTTATTACGCTTCCTTATATCATCACTGTCGTCATCATCTCTTTCCTTTTCACTTTGAAAAGGTACTGACTTGTGAAGAATATTTTCTATCGTATTTGCATCAGCTGATGCAATACTAGAAATTGATTCAAAGCCTGCATCGAAAAGTGTTCGGGCCCTCATACCATTAAGAGATGGCAATTTCATTAACTCTAGCAGTTCAGAGTGAATCCCAAAATGTAAACGGTCTTGGAATTGTGATATTAACATTTCCATATTTTTCCACCCCAATTGTCGGCAAAAGGCTGTTACCATACCTAAAAGTAGATTAAGAATTAATTTATAAATAAACCCATTTTTTTTACTGGACAACTGCTATTCGTACTCGCGCACTAAAGGTTCCATACCACCAAAACTGTTATAAATACATACAATACTTACTATACAATACTTTATCTTCTTTTCACTATTTGGCATGATAGTGGCCATAGTTACACTAGGTTTTGTGGGTAAAAGGGTGAATGATTTTTTTGGCCCTTTCATATTTGTTTGGTCTTTTTGTCCTATTGTGTAATTTTGAGAAAATTTAACTGGCTAGCTATAACTGTTCTAAAGATACATCTCTGTGACCTTAGGCTAAGGAACCTAAAGCTGGTTTTAGAGTCACGCTGACCATCGGCGCTGACAGCTCAGCGCGTTGCTTGTCAGCGCTGAGGTTCAACGCGAGACGTTTCAGTATCGTGCTGATCACTGCGGAGTACAGACGCACAAAAATGCGAAATGCGTCATGACTGTTCACGCTGACGGCGTCCGCCCGACTCGACACTAGAACGCTCACTAAAGATAGAGGCGCACGTGTGGCGGTCAGCGCCGACGGCAACGCGGCGACGACGCGCGACGCGTTCGGCCACTGCCCTGTCAGCGCTGACAAACGCACGGGCTGATAGCTACGCGTTATTCTAAAATGCTTCCTAGAAGTTCATACGTTTCGGCTGTCAGCGCCGACGGTCAGCGTGACTCTAAGGCTGGTTTAGAGTCACGCTGACCATCGGCGCTGGCAGCTCAGCGCGTAGCTTGTCAGCGCAGCTCGACACTAGAACGCTCACTGAAGACAGACTCAGAGGCGCGCGTGCGGCGGTCAGCGCTTACGGCTACGCAGCGCCGACGCGCGACGCGTACGGCCGCTGACTCGTCAGCGCTGACAAACGCACGCGCTGATAGCTAAAAAACGCTTCCTAGAAGTTCATACGTTTCGGCTGTCAGCGCCGACGTCCAACGTGCGGTCAGCGTGACTATAAAACCAGCCTAATAGGGTGCCGTTCGCACCTTTCGGTACGGAACTCTAAAAGGATTTAAGTGCACTCACCAGCGAAAGACGCAGCTCCTTGTTGAAGACTCTGTAGGAAGCCGCGTGCGCATTGGAACTTCATTGCTACCTCTGCTAATGGAACTTCATTTACTAGGTCCTGTAAAGCCAAGGCAGTATAAAACCTTAAAAAGAAAATAGAATTAATTAACATACAATATACTGCATTCAATAAAGTATATAATTTTATACTTAAATTGAAGATATACCTTTTGTGTATATTCACTTTATTTTGTATGTTGCTTGGCTTGTTACCACCTCTCAGACATCTGATAATAAAGCTCTCTTGTACACCCACCAGTTCCCCTACCCTCTTCATGGCCTTTGTGAGAGACTCCCATAGAGTCAGCATATGTATCCAATCTATGTTACCCCACTGACTACTCACACTGTAAGGTGTTACCAAATATATAAGATGTAAGTCTGTCTCCAACACTAGGCACTGGCGAGCCTTCTGCAGCTCACAAAATAAAGACAATCCATCATTTGGAGCCATTGATGATGAGAGACATGCTTTTCCTAAAGGAGTAGCAATAAAATGTTTCTCACCTCCTTCAGTTTGAATTCTTACTAACTCAAAGTTTTTTAATTCCTCTAAAGTATTTTCTAGCAGACAGTTTTGTTTAGCTGATTTGTCCTGTTGATTGTAAAGCAAAGTGCATTTGGAATACAAATCTAACTGTTCCTTTGTAGACAACACTTGGCTAGCTATCATTTCTAGCACTGCCCTCATATATTTATCTTCACTTTCAATGCAACTCTTAACTGGATCTAAAGTGCCCATCATTAAATCAAACCCAATTTTCTTCTCAGCCTCTGTGCATATCAAGACACTCTCACCCTTTGTGTCTCTACCCATTCTTCCAGCTCTACCAATCATTTGTTTGTATGTCAAGATATTTATTGGTTGTCTTTGAAACACAGGTGACCGAATGATAACTTTTCTAGCAGGCAAGTTCACCCCAGAGCTCAGTGTAGATGTTGCTACCAAGACTCTGATCGCCCCAGACTTAAATCCACCTTCAACTATGTCCCTTTCATCAAATGTCAGACCAGCATGATGGTAAGCAACACCAAATGATATTGTTTTTTTTAGAACTTGGTCTAATCCAACTGGACAATTCTTTAATTGTTCAAGAACTTCTAGAATATTGGCAGATTTGAGCTGACTTCTTAAAACAGAGCCAGCCTCACTATCCTCACATCCTAATTTATAAAATGATAATGCTACAGACTGTGCTAAACTTTCACACCAATTCTTGGTCATACAAAATATGAGGATTGAGCATCCACCTTTAATAGTTTCCAAACATATTTTCAGAACATTATCTCCTTCAGCAGTTAAACTCATGTCTACTGTATTAACACAAGCTCCTAGTTTATCATAGTATTTATTCCCCACCAAACAGTACTCATCAAGAGGGATTGGTCTAAACTGTGTGATGAATAACTCAGCATCCAACCAGTTAGCTAAACTTTCTAAATTGGGTAATGTAGCTGACATACCCACTATTTGTATTTGTACATCATCTGAATTGGACGATACATATTTAATTTTGGTCAAAAGCAATTCTAGTATATATCCCCGACTGGGATCACCCAGAAGATGTAATTCATCAACAATGATAGCTCCTAAGTCTGTTATGTTACCTTCATCTAACAGTTTGTTTACTAGACTGTTAGCTTTCTCGATGGTACATATGGCAATATGGACAGCCTGTAAGCCCCCAGGAGGGGACTGAGATCCCATGAACCCCTCCACTCGAATCCCTGAGCTTGACAGTATATCCTGAAGATAAAACATTTTCTCTCTAACTATTGAAACAAATGGTAAAATTATAATCACCTTCTTCTGGCGTTCCAAAATAGTTTTTATTGTTAATATTTCTGCAACAAGAGTTTTGCCTGCAGATGTGGGGGCTGAGTAAACTAAGTTACAGCAGTCAAAAAGTACCTTTGAGTTACCCAAACAAGTAACCTGCCACTCAAACATTTCTGTAATACCCCTTTCTTCATACTTTTTTGCTATTTCTAGAGGTAATCCCCAGTCTCTTAACTTTTTATTATTAATCCTTTCTATTTGAGATTTCACTGGATTGTTTTGGGTTGAGTCTTCTAATATTATTGTGGTACTTTGTAAATAACTGTTAAGTTTCTTACGTACTTTGCCACTTCTTTTTAATTCTGCATCATTTTCTTCTGAAGCGTGCTCTTTCACAACTTGCAAAGAACTTTGTAATAAGAAAGAATTATCGAAGCAGTTATCTAAGAAGCCAATGTTTTCTGCTATAAATTGAGTGTCAATAACTTCTGTATCCACATTAGCCATTACAAATGCTAAAACATTATATTAAAATAAATTAAAAGTTCATTTTCACGGAAAGTCAAATCAAAAGCAACAGACAAAATTGTCTCCGTCAATTTGACAATGACAACGACGTTTTGGATGACGTTTATAATTTGTAAACAAAAATTAGAACAGCTGACAGAGTTGACATTAAAAAAAAGGTGGCTTTCGACTCGACTATAGTAACAGACGATTGTTACTAACAATAATCGAACTGAAGGATACTCAAAACATTCAATAGCATTCAACAGCATAGAAAATCGATTGTTTTCAGGCTCTTGCTTAGACTATCTTACCTAAGCACTTGGCACACGCGTGATAACATGCTAAAAGGGTAAAATAATAAATTGAGACTTGCACTGACATGTAATGACAGAAAAAGTCACGTGTCTCACGTGATACGATCACTTCGTTCTATTAGCTGGAGGGTTAGGCGGAGCATAGGTGCACTATTGACCTATTGAGTACCGGTAAAACGTACGGTGGCCAGCACATCAAGTTACCACAAACTGTCTCTCGTTCGATTTTGAACTTAATCATCAACATTTTAAAGTTTAAAATCGTTTGGGAGAAATTTGACAGTTTCGTGTAGCTTGATGTAACTGGCCACTGTACATGGCCTTCGCAAGTCTCAGCAAGACCTTAGGGACCCAGGACATAAAACGAAAAATGCCCAAATAACATAATTAGTCTTCGTCTTACGTACCAAAACCTCATAAAAAAATCCCGCAAACCCATTTCTCAATATTTATTTGTGATCACAGAATATGCCACAAGGCATCTTAAGTAGGTATAATATTACAAGGCTCTATTATAAATCTAAAAATTCTACTCTAGAGATTAAACTAGTAAATAACATAAATAAGTATTAACAACCATTATAACTAAAATTATATGTCCAAAGATGTTTAGTAGGTAATTGAATATAGATAATGTAACTATTTGCCTATGCCTATGGGTGCTTATTATAATATTTGGGACTTGTATGAAAGGCAGTTGTATTCGAATTTGATTTAATTGCATAAAATGAGATCAAGGTAAATCTAAATTGCTTTTCTGTATTTTGTCCCAGCTTCAGCTACACATAACAAACAATAAACTTTTAATTTCGTGCTAATTCTTTAAAACATACAATGCCGCAGTAAAGCTGAAAAACTATTCTGTTAACCTGGAGTAAAAATAACATTATTCTATATTATTCATGAAGTTGTTCACTCTTGATTGAAAATTGGAATAGTTATACTACAAATGATGAAATATCATAATGAGATTTTTGCAGCTGTTGGCTCTTTACCTTCTGTCAAGGCTCTTGACTCATGAACAAATGACGCATATGTTATCCCCTGGAAATTAGAGAGTAATATTTAAAAAATTAAGAAACTATACAAAACTAAAACTAACTAAAATTATATAAAGTACACAATTTATTATTATTGAATCATATACATATATTATATTCACCTGTTGCATGGCAGCCCTGACAAACCCTTCATTAGCAGAAACAGTGAGAGCCTTGATCCTGTGTCCAAAATTAAATATAATTTTGGATCTTAATCTAACATGGCCTCTAACTTTTAAATTCTTTCTGGGATAATCGTCTTCGCCTGAAAACAATTAAAATGATATATTAAAATTATTGAAAAACAGAAAAAAAAAATCCTCTCCACACAGAAAATGGAGCTGCTTCTGACTAGCCTAAGAGCACTTGCACACTGCATCAAATACGAATCCGAGAAAAAGCCTTGCCGACGACAAGGGACTCTGATATGACGCAGTGTGTAAGTAATCTAAAGCTAAGAACAAGAACTGTGTTCTGTTGTTGGCAAAAAACTTATTTCGATCTTACTCATAGTAGTTTACTTACCACCATACTCATCAGGATACACTCTGACCATGTTCTTCAGTTCCTCTGTTCTTTTGATCTCCATTGCCCCACCTAAGTTATTTACAATTTTCTCAAAGTCATCCCAAGCTGTTCTACAGCATACTAATGTCTTATCTGAAAAAAAAAGGCAATTGATGAATATTACTCATAATTGGGACTGGACTGGATTGTTGCAGGAGACTCCCTGGGCGACGGGAAAAAATTGCCGTTTCCCGGCCACCACAGGCGCGGGCTTGCTGACTGCGACTAATGGGCACTTCGCCGTCCGGTAAAGGACCAGGCCCGGGTCGACGGCGTGTTGTGTTCCACGCACGCCCTCAAAGAGATGTCAGCACCAACTGACGGGGGACCGATGCACGTTGCGGGTTTGTCTGAAAGGGATACCGTGGCCCTGACACACAGGCAACTGAAGGTTTTTAGTCAGTAAAAGTCTGACATGCCCTCACGCTCCGCAAAGAGCGGGAGCAAAAAAAAAAAAGGGGGACTGGATTGCATGTTTTTATTAAAATTACCTTTAAATAATCTTTCCAAAACTGGTTTGACTGGTCTCTCGGCTTCCCATGCAGATTGCTGAGTGAGTACTTCTTGTTTAAAAACATAATTACAGTGTCCATTTGTCATGTTGCTCACATAAGCCATCATTGCTGTCACATCTAAGTTCAGTGTTTTAATTTCTGGATGTTTCTCCATGCACTCTGACATTTCTTTCAGTGATGATTCTTGTCTGAAAATAAGACAAAAGATAAGTTAACAAGCTGCTTCTGAAAAAGTGTCCTATTGTTTTGAAATTAAAAATCTGTTGGCTTTGAAAAAGCTTTGGATTGAGTTTTGACATCAAGTCCAAGCAAAATATAGAAGTAATGGATAGATAAAAGCTGAATTAATTTTGATGATAAATAATTATAATAATTTCTTTGAACTCGTGGTATTAAAAAAAAAAAAATAATAATAATAACCCCACCGCCGTATCTCTACGTTGACGTCGTGGTGGGGTTTGCGCGCTCCGAACGCTAGGTCTGTGCCGGAAGAGTTTACTTTGCCGGAACATGTCTAGGGTGAGGAGCCAGACCAAGAGAGATACAGAAACGCGCAGGACAGCATGTGGCGACCTGTTGGGCAGTTGCGACCCCACGGACCCTATCTCCCGGGAGAAGTCATGTTCCTCATCTCTGGCTTGCCTTTCATTGGCCGGCTGGAGTGAACACTGACGAGGAACTGAGCTCCCACCTCATTCTTGCCTTTATTGGCCGGCTTGAGTGGAGATTCGCAAGAGCAAACGTGCTTGGAGGAAGGAAGTATTCCAGTAAGTGCTTGTAGGGATCTTGACCATCTTCCGGGCTCTGGGATTGTTCTGAGAGCCGTGGAATACCTCTCCACTCCTCGAGCACCTCAGGATATGTTGCCCCTTTGTCGCTACGTCACTATGTGCTAGCGACCGTTTTCGGGGGCCCATTATTGAGTGTGCAAGTCACCTGCCATTTTACCTATGTATAATAAAACATTGATCAGGCAGGGGCCATAGTCCTTCCATAGTTTTAGGTAACCAGTCCATTTTAACCACCCAAACCCATAGTCCAATATCTTTGGTTCCATATCCTGCAATATACCCACACCAACCAGGGGTTGTCCTTGGGTGCACTTGCATAGTGCGTACAGGGATAATCGTCGATTGGTGCCTTATTTAATTAAAAAGCGTCTAATGAGCCTCTGCGAGTTGGCTTCGGCCCCTCGCACGCTTTCCAAAGGTCCGGGACCCCAGGGTTCCAAGATATGTTAATATATTAAAAAAAAAAAAAAATATTATCAAAATAAAATAGATGGATTATTACCTGTCTTGAAAGCAATCCTCATCGCTGGATTCTTCATCCCAAGAATCATTACTATCCTCACGCAGATTAGAATTTGGCAATATTTCACCCTTCACGATCACACCAACAGCTTTTAATTTATTAGCCAGACTCTCCTCTATGCCACTCATAAATTCAAAAATTATCTGAAATCCAGAAATAACATTGGCATTTTTTTTTTCTAGTTCTACTACATTTTATTCAAATTGGCAATCTAAAAATAAACATGATGAAACATTATGCACAAAATTGCAATAAAGTCATTGCACATTTTGATGAAAAACAGATGGATGATGAAATAAAATTCATACGAAAAGAAACATACTTTGGGAGGTTGATACATGCATGGATACAGTTTGGCACACTCCAGATAATCCTCTGCTTGGTCCAGTATTGACCGAGCTCCATATGAAGCTTTGCCTGCACTTAGTGCTGATAACGACTTTGGATTTCTAGCAATTACTGGAACATAAATGTTTAAGAAATATAAACAACAACATCATAACATAAGATCAAGGATTAGGCAGAAAATAAATATTATGCTAAGTATTGTTTTTGTTTTTAATATAATGGTTGTTTTTTTTTTTCTCACCTTTAGTCCAGACTCTGCCTTCCTCGCTAATTATATCAATAACTAATTTAGTGGTGTCGTTAATGTGAAAGATTTTACACACGGCAATAACGCCAGGCCGCAAAGCGGAGTCGACCATCGCGCCAAGGTGCCGCAGATTTGAACATGATAGCTGTTCGATTTTGACTTTCTTAGATTTTTGTAACTAGAACAAACAAGAGTTTATACTTTAAATTCAAGGAAAAATGCATAGTGGCAAATTGTTCGTAGTTTCTTTACCTTCCTCAAGAATTCAATTTCTTGCCTTATTTTCCTTTGTAATTTCATAACCCCGTCTATTTCATTTAATACTTCCAATTGGAGAATAAGATTTTCTCCAAAAGAAACTTTTTCATTTAGTAACGACAATAGTTCTTCAGAAGTTTCCATTTTAATTAGATTCGTATATTTAAAATTTCATTTATTTACAAATTTTTATTACCAATACTGCATGTCAACGTCTCGTCTGTGATGTCAACTTCAAAATGTCAAATGTCAAGCGTGCGTGACATTCACAGATAAATCTAATAGACAGATACTACCAATAAAGCTTGTTACACATGCAGCGCCTTTAATCGCTGGCGACTAAATTACGGTGTATTCCCGGTGTCCCCATTAATGGTAATTCACATAAAAAGACGAAACTAAAGGTTCCATTTTATATGAAATATAATATGGGGACGTAGTAAGGGACACGGCCGCACGGGCGATGGGGAGAGTGGGAATACACCGAAATTACTGGCAGCACACTTCCTTGGGAGACGCCTTTGTTACATTTATATCAGGGTGATAATAATGATGATTCTTAGCTATTTTTGTAATGGTTACCCGCTGTTGTCTGTTGTTCAGGTACGATGATATCTCTATTATTATGTTTGAATGTACGAGTATGTATCAAAATAACTTTCACTAATTCTAAAAATACTTATTTAGGCTATTTATTTGTAAAATACATAATTATTTACTGTTACAATGAAAATAAATAGACGTAAATACAAAATAACTTTCTTGAGGTGCAATTAAATTCTGGTTTACCCGCCATCTTTGCGATTCGTTGCCGCTTTCACGTGACCATAACCTAAACCGTCCAATCAAAATTGAATGCTACTAGCCAACAACCACAATTTTAAGAAATGGCTGACGATAAAGAAGTAGAGAAAACTATTGCGGAAGACTTGGTTGTAACCAAGTATAAACTAGCTGGACAAATTGTTAATCGTAAGTTCATGTGAAACAGTTTAAGTTTATTATAATTTCATACACACGCCAGTGTTAGAATTTGTGATCGAACCTACGCTACGTAGGTTGGACCGATGGACGCGTGTCATCGCCATGCGGACAATGTGGTGCCGCTATCCCTGCCAAGTTATTCTCCTAAACGGATGCATTTTTAACTCAGTCCAAATATAATTTTACAGGTGTCCTGGAACAGTTAATCGCTAAATGTGTGCCTGATGCATCTGCCAGAGAGCTATGTGAGTTCGGCGACAAGCAAATTCTAGACGAGACTTCAAAGGTGTTCAAAAAAGAGAAAGATTCCAAGAAGGGGATTGCATTCTCAACATGTGTTTCAGTGAACAATTGTATATGTCACTTCTCGCCGATTCCTAGCGAAAACGATTATATCCTCAAGGAGGGTGACCTGGCCAAGATGTAAGTAATTTCAAGTAGGTAAACTAGTGAACTTTGTTCGAAACTCGTTCATTGCCCTTTTTTTCTTTGTCTTACTATCAGCGTATCATGTAGGAACTCTGCTTTTGAGTAGTAATAAAAGTGTCTAGTTTACCCTTGCTTTTATAACCTCAATAGCTGTTTCCTCAATTAGGTCACAGTAAATGCTATACTTATCTATTTTTGACCAGTTTGTTTTGATTATTTTTGAGACTTTGTACTGAATAATTTTATATTTGTAATTTCCATAAATAGATTTAGAGGTTAGTGTGTGTCTATTGTAATTTACTGTCTTTTTCAGAGATCTAGGTGCACACATAGATGGTTTTATTGCAGTTGTTGCCCACACGGTTGTTGTTGGTGGTGTGGAGGTGACAGGCAAGGCTGCTGATGTCGTTCTTGCTGCCCATTATGCTAGTGAAGCCGCCTTGAGGTTGTTGCGGCCCGGTAATGAGGTATACTTTAACTTTTAGATGTTTTCTCTTTGTCTTCAGAAGAAGATAAAGAATGATTTTTTTTTCTGTGTGTTTTAGTGTTATCTAAGCTTGGCTATTTGAGTTTTTTGGTTTTATTTATTTCTTGTCAATTGTTATTGTTAGTAGTATTTGGAGTAAGCTTCCTGTATGCATGGATTCATTACTGTTTTTAAATAGAAACATTCCATGTCAACAAACAAAAAAAATAGTTATTTGACTACCTGCCAGCTGTTTTATTTATAACACTTGTTGCCATACTTCATTACCAGTACAGTAAATAATTTAAGTTTTCTTCTTTGTAGAACTATGCAGTAACTGATGCAGTACAAAAGATCACTGCAGAGTACGGCTGCAAGCCTGTAGAGGGCATGCTGTCACACCAACTAAAGCAGTTCCGCATTGACGGAGAGAAGAGCATCATCCAGAACCCTTCTGAGGCACAGCGTAAAGAACATGAGAAGGCAACTATGGAGACTTATGAAGTCTATGCGATGGATGTACTAGTATCCACTGGAGAGGGAGTTGTAAGTATCTGAAATTGCTCAATATTTGAAATTATACATTTTTCTAACATTTTAAGGATGTGAAGCAACTTGTGACTTATGTTAAAGATGATAAAATTACAGAAAATTTAAGTTATTGCAATTATCTAGTCTGTTTTGCTGAACAAGGCCCTGTATTCTTTCCAGTCTTTGTAGAATACATTTTCTGGCAGTACTCAGGGTATAGAAACAAGTGAAATTCTAACTGAAATGCTTCTCATAGCATTTTGGTTTTATCTTACTGACATTTAAAATATAAAGGACTCTTTTTTATCAAAACTTACTGGTAGCTTATTAAAAAGATTTTTTTTTGATGTCCAGGGCCGAGAAATGGACACCAGGTGTACAATATACAAGAAAACTGATGAGGTTTATCAATTGAAACTGAAAGCATCAAGAATGTTCTATAGTGAGGTGAGAGCAATTCCATTGTGTCATAATTAGAGCAAATATATTTAAAAAATTGTTCTGTTAATAGATATTAGAATTATTGTTTAAGTTCCATCTATTTATGTGACAGGTCCGCAATAAACATGGTTCAATGCCCTTCAACCTACGAAGCTTCGATAAGGAGACCAGTGCGAGATTAGGCGTCGTCGAGTGTGTCAACCACAAACTTATTGAGCCTTTCCAGGTATGATATACTTTTTTGACGTGATAACGTCTTATAAATCGATGAACGCCTGCTGCCCGCACGAAAAAGCATGACTCATTGTCACGTTCCGTCTGAGCAGAGTGTGCAAGCGAGAGCACGGAACAAGCGATAGAGGCACGATCGGCCTAAGCGTTCGGCTTGTGTTACGTAAGTTATCACGTAAAATTGTCGTCCATAAACAGACTTTACAAACAGCCAATTTTTTTAAGATACTTCACTAGCCTATCCAAAGGAACGAAAATACTGATCTATAATAATGCAATACATTATAATGTTAATTTAATAATACACTTCAGCTTTCATTCATGTAGTAACATAATATGGTTCAACTTTTTTAAGACTGACCACTTCCAATATTGAATAAAGGAAGGTGATGTATTTATTTATTTTGTTATATTTTATTTCTAGGTTCTAT
Source organism: Dryobota labecula (assembly GCA_947523025.1). Taxonomy (NCBI): domain Eukaryota; kingdom Metazoa; phylum Arthropoda; class Insecta; order Lepidoptera; family Noctuidae; genus Dryobota; species Dryobota labecula. Next base: position 7,543,945 of record OX383289.1, on the reverse strand, counting down.
ATGAGCGCCCTGGCGAGCTTGTGGCACAGTTCAAGTTCACCGCCCTGCTGTTACCGAGCGGCACGCATCGTATCACCGGTCTGCCCTTCGAGAAAAGCACGTGCAAGAGCGAACGCAGTATCAAGAACCTTGAACTCAACGTAAGTATTGTTAAATTGCTCTACTGACACTATGTAAACATTATAATTACATTGTTTACATATTAAATACACAATACAAGTTCATTGTTTAAATATAAGTATGAGTTTTAAACTTGTCCCTGTTATCTTTCAAAGCATGCTTTCACAAGGTGTGATTTGAACAAGCACAGGGTAAATTAAATGTAACGTTTTTGAGCCGATTTGCGTATCATTCGCATTTCAGTTTGATTCATTACGACATAAGCACCTTTAAAATGATATAAGCTAAATATCGGAAATTAATTTTCACGTTTCTAATAAATCACTTTTTACAGGCACTTCTCAACTCGTCCGCGAAATCTAACAAGAAGAAGAAAAAGAAAACTGGTGCTGACGAACCGATGGAAGTCGAAACTGTTGCCTAGCAACGGGTTAAATTGCCCAGGACATAAACGAAATGAAATACAGCTTCCCTCAACATACCCTTACAAGGTTATCTAACAAGCCATTCAACCCGACAATCCGACATCTAGAAAACATGATATCAAATTTTAAAAATTGTAAATCTGTGTAACATTTTGGGCTTGTGAATTTACTATTATAAATAGAGACCACTTTTAAACCTTTAAAAAATATACATAGGTACAAGCTACCTTTATAAGTGGAATTTGCAATACCGATGCAGAATACAACTTATGTGTGCTGGTGTACTTTATTAGGTAAACTAACAATATAATTATCTTTTGCTTTCAAAACGTAATTGCTCACTGACTTCTACATCATTGGAAACAATTTAATACTTGTACATAATATGACTTTTCCCACTGACAAAGTTGATGATTTTGCACGTTGGAAAGTATAATTTCATCAGACGATAATTTATCAAGACCATTCCTTTTAAAACGTATTTTTTAGTCTTTGTAACGAGCACAAAATTTTAATTCCTATAAAAAATATTAAAATGATACCTTATTGTATTGATTAGTAAACTCGGCGCGAATAATTTAAAACAGTTGAAAGTTGTTAAACATATTTTGTTATGTTGATGTCCGTTACACACAATGTATTAACAAAACCAAGATTTCTTTCATTTCAAATAGTTAATGTTATAAAAAAGAGAATTAGTTAAATGATGGTTTTATATTGAAATTGTGATGGGCGTTCACGTTTTGTGAAAGTCACGTCTGTGTTGTGTCAACTGCAATATTTGTTGAAGCTTGGAAATGTTTACATGTTTATGGAGCAGACCCTATTATTAGGTAAGTTGTAAAATATGTGACACTGCAAGAATGGAATAAATCAAACTGTGCCACAGTTGTGGGCTGTTTTTGTAAACTTTTGTTTTTATTTACATTATACCTCATCAAAAAAAAAAATTGATTTAGTTGCCCCTTCCAAAAGGTAGTTATTTACGTATGGTGTTGGAGAAGAATAATGGGCAAGAAGTTCCATACTTTTTGTAATTATTCGGATTTTATTGATTTAATATTACTAGCTGCCCGCGGCTTCACACGGGAGGTTTTATCTAAAAAAAAAAATTACCGACCAAGTGCGTGTCGGACCACGCACAATGAAGGGTTCCGTAGTTAGGACAAAACTTAATATTGCAGTTGAAAAACAAGTTCTCCCATACATTCCAACTGCAAATGTAAGTTTGTTTACACATTATTGAGAGACTTACCATGAGATATATTAAGTTTAAGACCATAGACTTCTTATAGTTTTTCTTTTAATCTTTAAGTAAACTATTTTCTGTTTTTTTTTTTTTTTTTCAAAATTTTAGTTAGGCCAAGTAGTTCCAGAGATAAGGTGGAATGGTCAATTTCCATATATTTTGTTAAATAACTTTAAAAGTATTTATTTTAAAATTTAAAAAAATGTATGAGTCCTTACAACAAGCCCTTCCATTTGATATGTGACATGGTACAGTTTGCAGAACTTTATTTTTATTCGATTTTCTGGTTTCTCCCCAAACGTGACCCCAATATTCAAAATTCATTAATCAGTCCAGTAGATTCAGAGAAAATTGGCTGTGATTGATGGACAGACAGACATAAGAGTAATCCTTTAGGGGTTTTTTTTTTTTCCTTTTGAGGTACGGAACCCTAAAAAATATATCTACAGACCCTGAGCTAGTCTATACTCCATTTATTATAACATTAGACAAATAACTGTTCTCACCCTCTCGTTATTTCGATGTAAACGTTTAATAAACTCCGTTATTTTACGATAAATACTAAGCACTGTAATCTATTTACCATTTACATTAAATAAATAACTCTTAAAGTGCAGTAATTTCAACAATATTACACAATAACTGTCGTTATTTAGCCGTTATTTGTCTAATGCTATAGTAAATGGAGTATAGAATAAAGATCACTGTGATTTTTACAGTGCTGCATAATCAGAGTGCAAAAGGCGCATTACTTTTCTGCCAATCAACCTCCTGTATTACAGTGGTTATTTTATTTATCAGCTCATTACTAAGAATAAATGAATAAATAACCTTGTCTCGGTTTTATTTCACATAAACAAAAATCACATGTTGAATAAATACATTCTTCCTAAATAACTTCATTTGTTTTCTTGTTTAGCAGCTACAGCAGATATTGCAGCTTGTTCACTTGCATCCAGAGCAGAGTTAATATATTCGTAAGCTATGCTTGCAGCATTACTAGTGTGTGTAGGTAGGTCAACTAAGAAGCTGAATGTAGTCTTCACTCCACTATTCCAATAGTATTTGAACAGGTACGAAACTCTATCTTGTGATGGCAGTGGCGGTAACTAGAAACAAAATATAAATTATAATAGATTCTTAACACGTATAAAAGGTTTTACAGTGGATATACATCGAAGGTTACCTCGTATGGTATTTGTTTTTTAAGTTCCCCAACATAAGGTGAAACTCCGTTTTCGAGCTCTTCATATAAAGCAGCTGTAGTAGCACTGTCTTTCCAAACTCCCTTATCAATGGTGTAATATACTGCCGATCCTACAATAGCTGATTTTATTCCGAATCTAAAAAAATAATTTAAAATAATGATGGTATCCTATGATTATGAGAAGAAATTTACAGTGCAGACTCGTGCACATTAGAAATAAATATTAATACAATGCTACACGTAAATACTATTATTATATTAACAGTTGACTTACTTTAACATTTTTACGAATAAGTGGTCATCCAAGTAAAAGTTATTTACTTCGATCGATATTATGTAATATTCTCAAAGCAACACAACAAACCTCTAATTTTCAGAATCAGATTTTTTTGACTATGACAATTTATTTGCCAGTATTGCCAAATGTAGTCGTCACCAGTGTTTCCACTTACGTTTTTGGTTTTTCCCCAGTTTCTTAATGGATTATCCCTACACTAAAAAATCTTCAAAAATCCTTGATATATGGAGCATGATACAAAATTGGCCGTCTGTAAAGTTGGTTTACGGACGATAGTTTAACGTGACAACGTCATAACAAAACATTGATGCGGCGCAAGCGTACAATGAGCGTAACGGGACAATGAGTCATCCTTTTTCGTGCATGCAGCCGGCGGTGATCGATTTAATAGACGTTGTCACGTCAAAAATAAGACATCTTTCCACATACCTATTAAATAACATTAAATACCGACAAAACATTCATCAATTTACAAGATCAGAAGGCGAAGTGTTACTTTTACACTTTTTCTCAGCATTTAACATGGCAAACGAATAACAATACAACACATAAAAATATTTTATTGCTATTGTTCCGCGACCTGTTCGAGATGCAGAATGAAAATCAAACCAACTCTAGGTATAATGCGACTTATTTCCAATGTCGTCTTCTGCCACAATAGTAATATAGTAATAGCAAAATTAGATGGATTACATTAATTACGAGTTTGAAGGAATCCCCTTTAATAATTCGGTGGTTGGTACCTACCACAGGTGCCTATTATAAACAATAGGGTTACCAACTTAAGTTCAATTTTACCTCAAAATTCCCTAAATCCCTGTCTAAATAAAATAGCTCTAAACCATGCATAATATTGGTAATTTTACCCAAAAAGGGAGAAATCCCTAAAAGTGGAAACACTGGTAGTCACGAACAATGTTGGTTTATGATAGTAGAATAAAGCTGCTCTCTTTTTATGGCAAGCAAAGCCGACTACGATTCTCCCAAATGTTCTAATACAATGGGTACCTAAACAAAATCGGTAAAAAAAACCATTCACCTATTTATAAATACGGAAGTTTTCAGAAAAATCATCAAAAATTCAAGTGGACTCTGTAGCGTAGTGTTAGTCAGAAGTCTTAGACTGGGAATACACGTCAGATTTTGTTTCCGATTGTCAGATCAGACTATCAGATAGTATTCACTCGATACTCATCCGATTCTTGTGTCACACTTTTTTTTAACTCAGTCCGAAATCTGATACTCGGATCGGGGCTTATTCCACTAATCCCCCCTGAGAGAATCCCCCTCAGTGGAAAAAAATGAACCCTAATGTAAGATAAACACTTTCAGGGGATCTTGGAATACGTTATTTTTTGTTTTTTCAATTCTAGTTTTCCCCCCTTAGCGGGATTATCAGGGGTGAATTCTAGACTGTTTTCAGATTCCACTTTTCTTCCTAAGGGGGATTTTCAGGGGGGATTTGTGGAATAAGCCTCGGATCGGACGTGTATTTCATGTTCAAGCAAAATAATGGCTCCAACACCTCCAGTCTAATCAAAAAATCTGAAGTGTATTCCCGGCCTTAGAAGCATACAATCAGACAACATTGGGGTTTATTCATAAACGTTGCTTAAAGTTAAATGACGTTCAAACGTTAAAAATGTATGGTTAAACAGTCGCTAATCATTACTTAACTTTAAGCAGCGGTTATAAATAAACCCCGACATGTCCTGTGTTACTGTCACAGTTGACGTAGTACATACTAATTCCATGCACAGTTGACAGCACAAAGCATGTAACTTTGGCTGCATTCCGAATTGCGCTGTAATCGAATTGAGCGTGCATAAACACGTTCCAAGTTAGTGTGAGCGCGTTAACGATGTCCCGTAAATCGCCATAGATGACGTCATGACATGTGCCATCTTGCGATAACGCCGACCATGCCCTAAATTAATATCACCGTGAGCCTTGTCAACAGTTCTTAGCTGTCATAATCGTGATATCTAAGGCTACATTCCGATTTGAGCCGTTAGCGCTCTTAACTTAGCACTCACATTAATAATTTGCGTTCTGATTGAAGGCTCCTACAAACAGGCGCGGCACGCGACGCGACACAAAGGCACCGCTCGTCACGCGCCACACGGTTTCTTTGAGTCACGTCGCGTGTCGCGCCTGTTCGTAGGAGCCTTTAGAATATCACGATTTTGACAGATGACAGGTGGGAGCTGTTTGACAGCGCTCACAGTGATATTACTACAGGGTATGGTCGGCGTTATCGCAAGATAGCGCATGTCATGACGTCATCTATGACGATTCACGGGACATCGTTATCGCGCTCACGCCAATTCTGTATAAGCACGCTCAAATCTATTACAGTGCAATTCGGAATGCAACCTAAATCAGAACGCAAATTGAAACTATTGTTGTGAGCGTTATGAGCGTAGACAGAGAAAACTATAGACTACTGCTCTGCGTGTCGCTGTAAGAGACAGAAAATCAAGGTACCTGAAACTTTAGGGTTACTCACTTCAAAGTGTTTTTACCCCGAATGTTCAGATGTTTTTCAATCTCTATTAACTACATTGTACAAACACACAGGGTTTATAAATATAAATAAAACATCTAAGTCAAAATAGTTTATTCATAGTAGGAGTTCTTTCACCTGCGGGAAAAAAGAACATTTAAAGAAAACCTGAGATACAGCATAAAAAATATTTTTATCTCCACTTTCATCCATAATTCCCGTGATTCTGGTTTGGCAGGAAATCTCAAAGTTTTTAACACTTTAATACCTACTACAAATACAATATTTTAAACTATAAATAGGTACTAAAAGGTAAAGATGTAATATTACATCCAGTGAAAAGTGGAACAAATTTGCTGCCAGCGCTATACATACACTCTAATAAAGCATTCATCTGAAATGATTGATGAAGGTAATTTATTTTATTGGCATACTATTTTCCCCTGAAATGGGGAAGTATCCGAGTAAAAAGTAGGCAGCACTGAGCTTGGAGGTTATGTTAAGATTAATAAATAATAAAAACATAATTCAGCACTTATTTTATCTTGAAACAGCTGTATATTTATTTTAAGAGTTTGAAAACCATATTAGTTGAAAACTTCCACTGTCTTTCACCGAATAAACTAAAATATTTAGCTACTTTCGAATGAAAGGACAATCCGGCAATTTTCTTCTCACTATCGCTTTTGCAACCAAGAACATTGCACCTTACCATTTTACAGCAATAGCTTAAGTCAATCCTCAACAAAATAGTTAGTATTTTTCGAAATAACAAATAAAATAATTTAAAATTTCGTCGCAACTACTTTCGAACGCGTATCAAACGTCAAACTTTGTTTAGCAACTGAAGTGCTGTCCTTGAAAAACGTGACACGCGATAAGGGACAGAAGATTTTAGGCTCTGTCTCTTGTCTTTACAAGCATCTTGTATATATTTTTCTTTTTCTTGTGTAAGTAAGATAGAAGATTACCAGCAGTCTATAGTTTTCTCTGTCTACGGTTATGAGCAATTAAGGCATGAATCGGAATGTAGCCTAATTCAGACTCACATGAGAAACCAAAACCGACAAGACAACAAAGTCACATTGACATATATATTACTGTATATCAATGCAAAGTCAACAAAAATTTTTCATTGCCAATCTACTTTTTGTGAATTGTGAATTTTGTCATAATATTATTACTTGGAGAGACAGTGGAGACAGGACAGGAGACTTGTACAGTATTGATAGAGATCTTGTCTTGCTCTTTTGTTGAAATCTGGTGTAGTTAATGTGATACTCGATAATGATACATACTTTCTTAAAATTTGAAGAATGTATCAACAATTGTTTACTGGGTAGACTTTCCAAATTAAACCACGAAAAGGATTACCATTCTGAATATCAAATAAGAATTAATAAGATGGAACAGTATTTTCCTGAATTAATAAATTTAGTAGAAAATGTCGACTTCAGGGAGCAGCCAGAAATATGTTCAAGTACACTGTATTCTCTAATAATTTTATATATGGAATTACAAACTGATGGGCGATGGAACACAGAAGACATGAAAGCAAAGAATTACCCAGGAAAATTGAACATGGCATTTAAAACTAAATATAATATTACATTTGAAGAAGTATTATTAAAAGACGACTTTTACAATGCACAAGAAGTTTTTGATAAATGCATTAAAGAATTGCATCAGAGAATGACATTATCTGATTTTCAGCAGTATCCTAGTCTTGTAGAAGTCTACTGCATGTTTATAAAGAATGTTCAGGCAAGTGATATTCATAATATGCACCTTAGATATGTCATCATTGTCCTGCTTATTCATACACATAATGTATTAATCTTCCATTTGCAGGAATATAATGTTACCGTAAATCCAGTAACTGTATTACCTGTGGCTCTACTCATGGTTGATGACTTCAATACTTCTAATAAAGTCAAAGGTTTGCAGTGCTGTGTACTGATAATGCAGTGTTTGGTATGTTCCTTTGAAAAATAAACTTGCTTTCTTTCCAAATAAACATAGTATAATTTTGAAATCAGTTTAGAAGCTAAAGATTCTTGAGAGAAAGAACTGACGGTTTACAGTAAGTAATTATTACATGTCTCTACTTATAATATTTTTTCTGTTGTTTCAGAATTCTGATAGTTTTACAACTGGTAATTACTATGAAGTTGTGTACAGGAGCCTCAGACATAACATTCATGAGAAAGATATTGAAGTAACCAAAGCATTATTTGAATGTTTCCCAGATTTCTTAAAAAATCTGCCTTCGCAAGTGAAGGTGAGTTAAAAAAAATCTATTAGCAAAAAGGCTTTGTGAACTTTCTCGATTACTGGAAAATGTTAGAAATTACAAAACTTTATTTTTATTCTTTCAGAAAATTACGTTGGATGATGTGTTTTCATGTGTCATAGACCAATTGAACACAGAAACGAACTTGTACCGTAAGGCAGTTTGTTTTGACTTCACTACGAAAATAATAGAGATGCATGGTGTCCACTGTGTGAAGAAGAAAATATTTAAAGACATCATTTGCGACAATTTAGACATGTGTTGTAATGAAGGTGTTTATGAAATACTAATACAACATGTTATGGAGGTAACTGCTATTTTAATAATTTTTTTTGTTTACTTGGCTAAACTGTTGGCACAGGCTACCCCCCCCCCCACAAGTCCAACCACTTACCAGAAAAGTAAATTTTTAGGGTTCCGTAGCCAAAGGGTGCCAACAGGACCCTATTACTAAGGCTCCCCTGTCCATCCGTCTGTCAAGGAGCTATCTTTTTAATCGTAATAGGTCGACACTTAGGGGTTTATTTATAAACGTTGCTTAAAGTTAAGTGACGTTCAAACGTCAAAAATGTATGGTTAAACAGTCGCTAATCATTACTTAACTTTAAGCAGCGTTTATAAATAAACCCTTTGAAGTTTCCACTATGGCTAATAAAAATAAAGTAAAAAATTGTAGGGTGGGCCTTTTAATTTTATTTTCCATTAATTATACAAGAAACATGTTTTTTTCTATGGTTTTTGCTTGATTTTAATAATGGCAATAAAAATTATGTAGTGTTTAATATTGTATGTTAGCTAGGAACCATCCGTGTGCAAGTTCGACTCACATTTTTATACTTTTTTTGGGTTGAAATGAAGACTTGATTTAACTTATCGTTAGTGTTCACTTCCTTCAGTATGATTTAAGATTAAAACATTATTTTTACAATGTTTATTACTTTAATTTCAGTGCGTCCTGATGTGGATTCGTTATTGCTGGTGCATCTGGAAGTTACCTACAGATCAAAAGATACTTTCTGCACTTATTAAAACTCTTTATGTGGCTAAAGACGAAACAACAATATTACAAATACAGAATCTGATTCTAACATTAATAAATTTGTGCACTAAAGAAGAACAGATGCAAATATGTGAAAATCTGGAATCAGTGCCAAAGGGATTAAACAACGATTTCTTAGTAAGGATTAATTCAATAAAACGAAGTATTTGTACTTAATAATTATAGTTGTTTAATTTATTTTGAAAATATCTCCTTCATAACTTTAGTTTAAAAGAAACCCTCTTAAACTTTATCATAATCACAAGGCATGCATCATCCGCATAGCTTTTTCCAAACACTGCCCCCCCCCCCCATACTTACACAACATGTTCAATTCATTTTTGACCATAATGACATGTGGGTGTCCTTACTGCTAAACTACATCAAATTATTATACCCCAATTAGAATATTATGTTGTTATCATAAATTCATAAGAAGTACCGTAAAACGGGGTGAATAGGGATGCAGGGGTGAATCGAGACAAAACTAAAAGGGATTTTAACATGGAAATAATGTAGTTTGTTGCCAAAAAGGACTCTTAATGTGTTAACTGTATTATAATTAACAATTAAGTGTCCTTGTTGGCAATAAACTACATTATTTCCATGTTAAAATCCCTTTTAAAGTTTTGTCTCGATTCACCCCTGCATCCCTATTCACCCCGTTTTACAGTACATGACATACACTGAATTTTTATACTAATTGTGGAATATAATTGTGGTCGCATTACAACTATACGTACGCACACAGTCGCACACGTACCGTGACTGTACCTAAAGCGGAAGTGTGACTGTAACTTACGTAGTTTTAATTATTTTTGGTATAAAAAATTATGAAATCGATTCAGCAAACTATTCTGAACAAACTACTTTCATAATGTGCATTAATTCAATTACACATTGATTATATAGGTAGGTAGGTATATAATGTGCACTTGGCCCTTACAATTAATCAAATCAATCCAATTTTATTCCATCCTATCCAAAGACTGTTATTAAAACATCACTTTCACCGCCTATTGTGTCACCCTATGTACTATTTCCACGTTTATTAATCTGTCATTTATAAGAGAGGTATAGTCAATTTACTGCAATAAGCTGACCACTTCTTGCATAAATGGTTGAGATTTTTTAGAATACGAATAGATAGGATTTTATAATTTAATTTTATTTACATACCCAGAACTAGAAAAATATAAAAATAATACGATTTGTTAGTAAAAAAAACCTCAACCATTTGAGCAAAGGGGGGTCAGCTAATTGCAGTAACTGACTGTACCTACTACCTAATGAAGAGTATTCTATTTTAGTAACAAATTATAAACTAATTTACTTACGTACTTATTGATAACTTATTTAGTGGCACTAGAGAGTGTTTGCCATTTTATTGCACATTATGTAAATTATTAGAAAACAAAATCTTTATTATTTATACTAGCCGCTGGCCGCGGCTCCGCCCGCGTACATGTCCTTTATTGCGTAAAAAAGTAAAATAAGTCCTTTTCCATATCCCAGGCTATATATCTGCCAAATTCCATGACGATCGGTTCAGTGGTTAAGGTGTGAAAATGTAATTAGACAGCTGGATAACGATACGTTTCCGAATGCTTAAGAATTACTAGACCCGCCTTTTAACGTGACGATTTTATTATTGCTCACTGTATTTTTAACCTACTGCTTAGCGCCGAGAGTTCAAATCCAAGTGTATTTTTTTTGTTGCGGTATGATGCACTGTTACATTTTCAATGACCGGTAAAAAAAATCTTCTCGTTAACAGGATGTAGGCGGGTCTGGTAATTCTTAAGTATTTGGAAGGGTATCGTAATGTAAATAATAAAGATTTTGTTTTACTACTAAACTTAACTGATTTAGGGATACCTAAATAAACTTTGTTCAAAAAATTTACAAATTCTAATTGCTATTTATCTAAAACTAAACATCCACATGTCGCTGCATCTGAAGAGATCTACAAACCCGCCCAACCCTGCTTTTGCAAGCAATTCCGATATTAGAATTATTTAAGATTAATAGTCCTCTAAGGCCTGTGTTCACCAACATTTAAATCAACTGTTTAGGTATTTAATCAGTTGATTAATAAAATTTTCATAGGAAATTTGACATAAACCAACTGTTTAAATACCTAACCGGTCGTTTGAATGTTGGTGAACACCGGCCTAAAATGATTAACAAGTGTTCAGGCGTGACGGGCCGGACGTGGTTATCGCCCCACCACCGGTCTATATATATATAGTTTTTAAACAACATCTCTAAAAAATGTGTTTGATGCCTAGTACATGAGTGTACTACTTGGTGAATTATGTAAATCTCTTTGGATGCAGCAACTCGTGAAATTATGGCCAAACTTCACTTTTGTAAAGGTTGTTTTGGCACTTAGATCTGAGTAAAAAATAATATTACTAGGGTTACATTAGTCTAGTTAAAGTATGACAGACTTCATCAATAGAAGGCCTATCATTTTTATGATGCTGTAAACAACGCTGAGCTAGTATGTATACATTCTGAGCTTGCGTCCAATGGCCAACAACACTGTCTAAAAGAATTTTTATATCACCATCTACACAGTTATCTTCAACATAATTTTTAATGTTGTTATTCTCGCCATTAGCTGTTATAATAGGTTTCAAACCAGTTAGTAATTCCAGCAAGACTATACCAAAACTGAAGATGTCATTTTTCTGTGTGACTGTGCCATTGAAGCCTTCAGGTGCCATGTATGCTGTGGTCCCCATTGGCCTGGTATCAATGCATGTTGTTTCTAGTTGTTTAGCCAAGCCAAAGTCACATAGCTGCAAAAGTAAAAGTTATATAAGTTAGTGATAATGGACTCATGTATCTTGCCCTCCCTTACATATGCAAGTCAGACTTGGACTTTCACTAACAAGACTAAAAACAAAATCCTCTCATGCCAGCACGCCATGGAAAGAAGCATCCTGCAAACTAAGAATAGATAAAACTCGAAATGCTGACATATGCAACAAAACAAAACTCACAGATGCACTGCAACAAGCCATGACACTGAAGTGGAAGTGGGCAGGCCATATAGCTAGATACCAGGATAATAGATGGACACTACAAACAACAAAGTGGCTCGGTCCCACTGGAAAAAGACACAGAGGACGGCAAAAGAAACGATGGGTTGATGACATCGTAAAAACGTCTGGGAAAAACTGGGTGCACACCGCCCAAGACAAGCAAAAATGGAAAAAGATGGAGGAGGCTTTTTACCCTACAGGGACCATACAATAATATATATTTAATGTAAATCTTTTAGTAATTAACTTTGTAATAGTATGGATAAATAAAGCTTAAATAAATAAATAAAGTTAGTGATAGACAGTAACAAGCATAATATAAGTTGATGTTATCTTCTGTTACCTTTGGCACACAGTCTTGAGTTAGCAATATGTTAGCACTTTTGACATCTCCATGGAGAAAATAACTTTTTCTGGTAGACACAGACTCTGACAGATTTCCACTGTCATCATATTGTGGTGGTCTTTCACTGTGGTGGATGTACTTCAGTCCTTCAGCGGTGCCTTTCATAATGTTCATTCTTTGTTTCTCTGTTAGTATCTTAGCTGCAATTTTTTGTAGCAAGGACCCACCATCGATGTATTCACACACTATACACGGTGTTGGCCCGTCTATGGAGTACCCAAATATAGGTACAATGTTTTCATGTCGCAGATGAGACAGTGATTTCACTTCAGTGTTGAACACTTTCATTGCTACCTCACAGCTTATCTGAAATTGAATTTTCACTCTCTTTACAGCCAGAGACCCATGTTTAGTATGGGTGCCAACATACACATCTCCAAAGCCCCCACTTCCTATTTTTCCACTAGGTCCAACTGGCTTATCTACAAAGGTTTCAGAAAATTTATTTGTTATTGTTTCCAGCTCTCTATAATCAAAATGAACTAGTTTCTTATCCTGTATTATAGCATTGTCTATTATGCTGAATATGTTTGGTACTGATGTCAAGTTACCACCAGCCCCATACTGAGAAAGTTCAGTTTGCGGTGTCATATCTACCTGAGACGATTCACCCTCAGTTGAAGTTGATGCAGTTGTTACAGAATTTATTGTTTTTGGATCAGATTCAGTAGATTTAGGTATCAGAGCACTGAAGTCAGGAAACTCCCCTGAAGTCATAACTTTCGAGTTGGAGCCAGATAAGTTTATCAGATTTGATTGCGGTTTCATTAAGGCAGTACTTCTATTGCCAAAAGTTTGTAATACACTGAGATTAGGTATATCCGCGCTTTGTATGGTTTCAGAAAACTTTATTAAGTCACTTGGTTCTTTTAGCTGTCGTGTAGTGCGATTACAAGCTACTTGATCATGACTTGAGTGATGAAGATTATCACTTTCAATTGAAGCCATCGAATTTAATCTTTGTTCCACACTTTCATCATTAAGAAGGGCTGTTAAGTTGATTGGTATGGGAGCTGCTGGGCCATCATCAGGCCGGGGTGGTGATGGCTCTGTAACATAAAAAATACTGTATAGTAGTATTCACCTGACTTTCAAGTATACGTCCTTGGAGCTCGATTGCCTACCTCCTAGCATGCGTGCGATTTCATCAACAGCTCTGAATATTTGGGCCTGGTACAAGATCTTCATGAGAGTTTCTAAAGTTGGTCTAACTTTGCCTGACGTACCCCATTCGTCAAATAACACCTCAGCACATTTCCTGCTTGTGTTTCTGGCATGTTCTTCCATTAACCTGATAAAGGGATAAAATATAAAGATTTTCTGTAGTGGTTTACTTAAAATAAAATTTTCGTTGTTTCAAATGATTATCACTTACCTCAGATGTTCTTGGTTGTATTTACGTTCAAACTGTTCACTTTGCAAGTCTTTCGGTATGAGGGGCACAACTTTTTGCCAGTCGTTGTTGATCTCCAAAATAGTTGCCAAGTTATACAAAGAGGCTGACGGCAATTTCCGTAACTCTACATGTTTCTGCATTATAGGAGAATTAATCATGTTCTACGCTTTCTATAGCTTACTTTTGCAAAACTTTTAAGTTTATTGCGTTCTAGTTGTGTGAAATAATTTGTGTTTACCTATTTTACTCAACTGACTCCACAGACCATCTCATTGACATTTGTGCGCCAACAAAACAAACAACAGTGTCAGTGTCATCTGTCACCTCTGTCATTGGCTACATTCCGAAATATGCCTTTTAATCGCCCACACTCACATCAATACTTTGCGTTCCGATTTAGATAATTACCACGATTATGACAGCTGAGAGCTGTTTGACAGCGCTCATGGTGATATTAATTTAGGGTACCTATGGTCGGCATTTCATGTGGTGCCGGACGTAAAGAATAGCACCACCCTATTTCCTCCCGTGCGTTTCGTAAAAGGCGGACTTACTAGAGAATGGGCAGCAGCGTTCTCTATGCATTTTTAACACCATACTGCGATCGGCTTATTCCACAAATCCCCCCTGTATAAGAGGAAAAGTGGAATCTATAAAAAACAGTTTAGATTTCACCCCGATAATCCCGCTTAGGGGGGAAAACTAGAATTCAGAAAAAAAAAAACATCCCAAGATCCCCCTGAAAGTGATTTTTTTACATTAGGGTTCAGTTTTCCCCACTGAGGGGGATTCTCTCAGGGGGGATTAGTGGAATAAGCCACTGCGATCGCCAACCTGCTTGCCAAGCGTGGCGAATATGGCAAACCCCCCCCAATTTGGAGAGGCCTATGTTCAGCAGTGGACTTCTTTCGCCTGAACTGATGAGACAACTCAACTAATCAAAAATAATGATGTATCTGTGTTGATTTCATCGATGAATTTGCAAAACGTTTATTCACACATGACGTCATTAGTATGGCTAATGGCGCACAGTAAACGTATTGTAGCGAATGAACTGAGTTAAGATGGGGTTCGTTTTCAGAAAGTAAAAAACAATGAATTTTGAATAAATATTTATTTTCATAATAATTTGACAAGTTCATTTAGGTATTTATATTGTATCGTGCATCCGAGTGAAAAATAAACTGACGATCCGGTTAGGTTTTAATGGTTGTTATCATTTAATATCGTCGCTTTGTAAAAAAATATTTTTAATTAGACCTAAATAAAACACATGATTAAAAGTCTAGGCTTTCTCTTGTAAATTTGTGTGGTAAATGTGCGACAACGTCCCGGATTTGTGCAAGCTTGTGTTTGGCGGTGATGCGTCGCCACAAAACTGGACACTCGGTATTCTTGCATTCTGCAGATTGACCGTGGCCGCAGCATGACGCGCAGATCTGGAGACAATAGTTCAGTTATGGAATTAAATACTTATAGCTATTTGTCAAGCATTGATTGGAAGTTATAGTTGTAGTCTTACATTAACAGGCCGAACAAACATACAGTCCCTTCTTTTCTCGTGTGACAAGCTATACGAGTGTGACGAACAAATGCTTTGTAAAGCAAGGCTCTTTCATTGCACCGTAATCGGTAGCATTGAAAGGCTTGTCAACCTAAAATATTCCTATGGTTCAATTCAGAATCTCAAACAATTTACACTCACAATTACAGTTGATTTTTGAGCGACCATCTATACAGGATAAGTTTAAAAGGAGTGCGTGTATTTTAGGAGGTAATCAGGTGAATAAGATTGGGCAACTTTCCCCAAGGAACATAAGTCGAAATCTTAAAATTGAAAATCGGCTTTTCATACAAAGTGACTGGTCACGTGACTCGTTTTTTGTATGAGAAGTAGAATTTTATTTTTTTAGATTTCGACCTATGTTCCTTGGGGAAAGTTGTTCAGTTTTATGCACCTGATTACCAACAAAAATATACGCACTCCTTTTAAACTTATCCTGTATAAATAAAAATCAACGGCCGCATTCTATAAACACAATCTTTGTTCAGACAATTACGAAAACAAAAAATAAAAATCTGCCAAATCGGTCGAGGCATCTCAAGTCTGGTTCGGTCAAGGTTTGTATGACAGATTTTCAGACATACCTTGGCCCTTATTAGGATGACGTGAGCGAAGCCGCGGGCATCAGTCAGTTTGTAATTAAAAGGTCCTAAAAAAGTTTTGGTTGCAATGGAATTTTAACTTTGTCATTTACGCCATTAAGTTTGTGTTTCCAAAACATGACAATTATCTGAGATTGTAAATGTTTAGTTTAATGACCATACTCACAGCTGCACAATACTGCACATGTTCGTTCGCGGTCGCCAGCCTCAGTACAAGCGTGGCAGTCGAGCGTTGCGCGCGCGCGGCCGTGGCGCAGGCGTCACACACGGCTGCGCGCGCACTCTTAGCGCCACACACCGCGCAACGCTCGCGCCACATGTAGCGCGCGATGCCGAGCCCGCCTGTACGACGGGACTCGCGTTGCTGAATCTCTCGAGTGAATCCTACTTCGTTCCACCTGAAATGTAAAGATTGATTTATGTCATGTTATTTTTGTTTATGCTGTTCCAAAAGTATGTGATTAAAATGTAAACAAATGTATCAGAAAATGTACTTATGGATGTGGATTCAAATTGAGTGTATTTATTTATTTATTTACATCAGACACAGTGATCCATTATTATTATCCAGTATTGACTTGATTATTTGAATATTCTAATTTTAAATCTCTTGAGACGAATTTTATATCCTCGATATTAGTCGATGATTTTTCAATTACAATTTATTAATTTTATTCAAACAACAATCGTTGGAGAATGCGGTGAGATGTAAAGTTGAAACCTCAATATGGGTAAGAATTCACTGTTTATACTTTTATCAGATACGTTTGGAACAGACCATAAGTCCTTCAACTATCAACAATTGGTCCCTCTATAGAATACGTTGATAAATTGGACATAGTTTAGTAGAAAGTACTCAACCCTCATTATGGTCAAAAATGAGTTGTTTATACCAAAGAGGTCCTAACGGTTGGTTCTTCCACTCAGCAAAAAAGATCCGTAACACTACAAAGATCAGGTTGATTTATTAATGATGGGAACCAACCCACATGAAGGTACCTTCCGTTAACCATTAGGACCTCTTTGGTATATACAACTCATTTTGACCTTAATGTGGGTTGAGTCCTATCTGTTAAACTACGTCCAATAGGGATGTTTCCTGAGTAAAAAAAAAGAAAAACGATTTAGTCCGTCAATCAGATAATAAAACAATATTAGACACGTATTTTTTGCTTTAACATATTAATAAAAAATTACTTAGATAAAACACATTAAACTTTGGGAGTGGGGGCTCGTTACGTCACAGCTACGTATGAAATCTAGCGAGCGCAGTGACGTCATGCCAGTTTTGAACTCAATGTATCGCCGTAATGTTTTGATTACGTAAAATAATAAAAAATACGTGTCCAATATTTTTTAATAATCTACATGACGGATAAAACAATTTTTTTTAGTCATCAGCCCTATTATGTATTGACACCCATATACCATTCAAACCGGAAATACCTATACTGCTTGGACGCAAAATAGGCAATATGGTAGTATTTGCAGAATTCTCACAAATTGCGTTGTTATTTATTTATTTTATTGTTTTTTAATTTTATTTCTTATTATTGTCAAACATACATCATCATGGCCACTAATAAATACTGGCAGCTTGTTAAATTAAAATATTTAAATAAGAATAAAGCTCTGCAGGTTGGTACGGAATAATCTTATTAATACGTCCACCAATACTGCTGAGCGTGCGCGCCTGCTGGCTGTGGGTGAGTGGGAGTCGGGCCTCTGGCTTCAGGCACTACCGTCACCCAACATAGGCACTATGCTGGGTGACACCACTTTCCGGCTCGCTACTTGTCTGCGTCTGGGCGCTCCTTGTGTGGCTCCGCATCGCTGCCAATGTGGTGAAGGTGTCGACTGCCTCGGACACCATGGCCTATCCTGCAGTAGGAGTGCAGGCCGGATAGCACGGCACGCCAGCATAAATGACATCATCCGTCGTGCTCTTGTCACCGCCGGGGTGCCAGCTGTTTTAGAACCCAATGGCTTGGCACGCGACGATGGGAAGAGACCAGACGGAATGACCATCATGCCTTGGAAGTTAGGTCGGCCTTTGGTGTGGGATGCAACATGTGTCGATACCCTTGCGCCATCCCATCTTCCTAGCACGGCGGGCTGTGCCGGGGCGGCTGCTGCGGGTGCGGAAAACCTCAAACGGCGCAAATATGACAACCTTATTGGGAGTTATATGTTTGAGCCGTTTGGGGTTGAAACACTAGGACCATGGGGTCCGAGTGCCCACATGGTATTTCGAGACATCTCTAAGCGGTTGTTCGACTCTTCACGTGACCAGAAGGCTGGCCTATTTCTTGCCCAAAGAATCAGCATTGCCATACAACGTGGCAATGCTGCCAGCCTTTTGGGCACTTTTCCTGTTGACAGCGATGCGGACGAATTTTTTGATGCCCTTTGATTCTTTTCCCTCCCTTTTTTATATACTTGTACATATTAGTATCTATTTTCTTAAATAATTTTAAAACTATTTAGTGTAAAGTAAATAAAAAATTTCCACATCAGAATAAAGAAAATAGAGAAGACAATTGGAATGATGTATTATCAGGGGGACAGATTTGATTTACCTTACGAAAGAACATGTATTGAATATTGAAAGTTATAAAATATAGATATAATATCCTAAAGAGTATACTTATTGAGTAGTGTAGCACGTCCCGTACACTACAAAGTTATTCTTACCATTTAAAAACATCCACACCAAGCAGCGACAGACACCGATGCAGCGGCGGTAACAACACTCTTGCCGCGTAGTAAGTCTTGTGTGGTTGTAAGGTGGGGTCTCGCATGAGTTCTGCCGGCGTGCGGGCCAGGCGCACGAGCGGAGCCCCGGGCGCTCCCGCTGTGACCTGCCATGACACCCGCCAGCCCGGCCGGGGGGCGGCGCGACGGTCGTGGGATAGTAGGCGCCTGGAAACAATTTCATCGGTATTGCAGTAGTGGGCCATTTTAGGGATCCGTACCTCAAAAGAAAAAAAAAAACGGAACCCTTATAGGATCACTCGTGTGTCTCAGTCTTTCTGTCTGTCCGTCCCTCTGTCACAGCCGATTTGGTCTGAATCTACTGGGCCGATTAAATTGAAATTTGGTACACATTATGATCTTCTGTGACCCAAACACGGACGTGTAACGAAAATTTTGGGGATAAATTCGTTTTTTTTTTAAGTTTTGCAAACTGCCGTGTGACATAACAAATGAAAGGGCTTATTGTAAGTATTTCAGATTTATATTTTTTAGATTTTTTAAATTAAATAGTTTAAATGTTATTTAAGAAAATAACTGACTATTCCCCTCGCTTACAATAGCTTTTGCCCGCGGCTCCGCCCGCGTGGATGACGGTTATCGCGTAAAAAAGTAGCTTATGTCCTTCTCCATATCCCAGGCTATATCTCTGCCAAAGGAGATGACCAGTTCCTGCCTTCGAGTTCGGGAACATTTGTGCAGGATTACCGTTTATACACTAAAATTTAAAAATGAAAATCTTAATTTATCATTATTATATTATTCCGAATAAAGGCCAGGTTAAAATCTCAAGAATACAGTATTTTAATTTGCTTCCGCTTATCTCTTTTATGCATTTCCTGCTGTTGACGTTCCATTGTACCCATAATCATCCGGTAACCATAATAACCTACACATAGTTTAATGAGCTATTTTCGATCAAATGAATTTTAATGACAAAGGAATAATATTTATATTTCGTTTATAATTTATTTATTTACTGACACGCCTACAGGTTAGGTTTTCATTGACACGTGTGTGTAATTCTATGATCGAACACCATTTTTTTTTTAAATAATCACTGCGGGTAAAGGAGCGTCATTTCTTTCACAATGGATCTGACATTAGTGGCGGACACCTGTGTAGGGATGGTCAGCAATCTGTTTCATAACATCGATAATTCAATCGATTCGAGTCAAAGCTTGAGCAATCAATTCACAAAATTGAAATTCAAATAGATTTTTGGATTGATATTTTATTTTACCGTTTTATCTGTCTAATTAATAATACGAGTAAGTAAATAGTTTATAGTTATGTATTAATGTATTAAGCTATTTTTAACCGACTTCTAAAAAAGGAGGAGTTCTCAATCCGGATGTTTGTATTTTTTAAATGTTTGTTCGCACATAACTCCGTCGCTTGCAAACCGATTTGAAAAATGTATTTTTTTTTTTTTTTTGTTGAAAATGCATACTTCCCAAATGTTCCCATGACAAGGAGACCAAAATCGGATGATGGCATCCCAGAGAAAAAAACAACAATACGGAAGAAAGGACATTTGGGTAGGCCACATAAATAAACTCAAACTGCCAGACGATGACAAAAACTAACAGAACAGAAAGAATAATAAAAAAAATTACCCACTTAGTCATTAATGAAAAAACCTGCCCTTTTGGGTAATAATGGTGAATAAAAAAAAAATCATTAATGAAAAAAAAAATGGCATTTGACACGTTTATTTATTATTTATTTATTTAATACTTTAAGCACAAAAACAAAAATGTACAGAGGCGGACTTAATGCCATAGGCATTTTCTACCAGTCAACCCTTGGGTGATGCAGAGACATACAGTAGTAGGTGCAATAGCGAAAATTGAGGAATAAATATTCATTTAAATATAAAGATATATATAAACCTATTACAAACTATAAGCTCTGAGAAAGTTCTCGAACGACTGACGCGTGCCGTTGGGTTTTGTATATAAACACACTGCGCGCACCACGTTGGTTGGCGTGTTTACCCCGACCATCGGCAACACATCGATCTGGCCGACCTGGATCGGGGTGGCGTGTGCGAGCATGTCGTCGCGTCGGATGCTCATAGTGTGATTCTGGTCATAGAAAACAATACAATTTGATTCGACTCAACACGCGTCGCGTTTCTTCGGGTCGCGTCGCAGTTTAATAATGTGTTTCTGCCTTTACGCTCTTACTGCCTATTAATGTCATTGTATACTGAAGTAACATAACATAAGTGTAAAATATGTTTCTACGGATGGTCAGAGTTATCTAATAAAAAAACTGATTTAAATCTCAGTATGCGTGAAAAAATTAAGTATCGATTTATCGATCTTAGATCACCATAATCACATCCCTACTTGGCGTCCCTTTCATTCACGTCAAGTTTCATTGTAGTTCCGTTGTGTTCTGTGCGATTGTTTGTTTTGTTGTGTTTTGCTGTACTATCAGTACTGTTCAGTTAAATGGATATTATGATGAGGTGCCTAAACTGTGGCATATCCGTAAGGCGCATTCAAAGGCATATTATGTCAACGCTAAGCAAGAGAGATCCCTGCAAGAGAGACATAACTCATTGGCTGAACTATCAGGTACATATTATGTTACTACAATTAAATAATAATAGTTACCAACAAGATAGCTATAGTCTGGTAGGTAGTTCGATCTCATGTGAGCCAGCAACACTTAACAAAGCAGCGTTTATTTCGTGGATGACCCAGGCCTATGAATACTCAATCTATAGGTAATGTTTATTGCTACACATGGCTGGATAGGATAGTCACTATATGTTCAAGTATACACATACGTCTGTACTTTCATAGAATTTCAATTAAAAGGTATTTTAACTAAATGATATTTATATTTTTCAGATGCCTTTAGATGCATATATTTGTCACCCCTGTTTCAACTTATTGAATACCAAACAGGCTGACAATGAGAGATTGCTAGGTCATATAATGGTCTGTCGTGGGTGTGGTCTCTATGTCACAGGACTGCGTTTCTATGTGATTCCTGCAGACAGCCAATTACTACCTATTATTTCTTATGATAATTATCAGGTAAGATTGTTGATTATCTAATTGAAGGTATTAATGATACAATGGTTAGTTGCATAGAGAATAACTTTTTAATATTCTGCTATTCATGATACGAAGCGCTGTTGGTGCATTAATTCTATGTGATGGGTAACAACTAACAACTATGCTGTATTTGTCATATTCAGTCTGTAGGTGGATGACCAATGATCAACATTATAATGGCATTTAAAAATGTATATTAAAATAAGTCATTCTATTTTAGGATGTTGCAACAATCTATGCGTGTCGGGCCTGTTGGACTCGAGCGAATCGTCAGTTAATTCAGGATTCATCCAGGGGCTCACAAGAGAATGTGGAGCCAGCCATGCCCCATGAATCATCAACACCACTGTCTCCACCACCACCACCGCTGCCGCAGCCATGCAGTTGCAGAGTTTGTCAAACACATTTTCTAATAAGTGGCACTTGTTACCACAAAATACTGTTCTTTTGTCTACATTCAATGCAAGAGAAGACATAATCAGTATAGCAAAATCGAATGTGGATGTTTTAGATTTTGATAATGTAGAAGAAATGCCAAATAATGTTTGCCATTATTGGACAGGTCTCACAGTCACAGAGTTTTTAGAACTATAAGATAGTATACCTCCCAATTATGCTAAGAAACCAAAACGTACTTTAGCAATATATTTGATCAAATTAAGAACTGGTGACAGCAACAGACGACTTTCATCATTATTCAATTTACTTCAATCAACAGTACAATTTCTTTTGAAAAATGTTAGAAATTGTTTAAAAAATCAAGTATATTAAGTATATATATATTTTTTTTTATCAAGTATATTAATTATTTATCTTGTATATAATCAAGTTTTTGTAACTGAACAGACAGCTGTGCTGCTGGGGAGTTTGTTGCGCCACTTCAAGTGGTGAAGGTTCGGTTTGGGGGACTGTCTTATGTATTTTTGACGTTCAAAAAGTGCTGATACTCAACCTAGTTTGAATTAATAAAAATAAATTATTCATTCATTCAAATAATAGTTTTATTATTCAATGTAATCCTCATCCCTTCACTAATAATATAAAGCCTTATTTTTGTTTCCTGAGCCACGTAGAGCCTAGTTATTGTAGTCAATAGCTGACTGTAGCTCGTAATTGGGTTGGCTCGAACGTGGAGCTACCACGATCTTACAGAATACCAACTTCAAGTACCAATATTATGTTGCTGCACTTCGAATGGTGAGTGAGAGAACCAATAGCCCAGGATTTGGTGTGGGGTGTCGTGGATGTCCATGAGCGACGTTGCTTGTTTAACATTAGGAGACTCACATGCTCATTTGCCCCTTGATGGGACAAAAAAAAAAAACTAGCGCCTCGATGGCGTGTAGAATAGTAAAACATTCATAAACTCGATAACCACAACGCCTAGCGCCATCTCTTATCAAAAAGCAGAGTTTTTTAGTGAAAACTAATCTTTATTTTTCTCAGTTTCCTTACCTTTTAGACTCGTGAAACTTTTTTATCTGTAAACTACAGAATATAACAATTCCAAAAATAAAACAATATTTGCTGCACATTGATGTTGATACCTAGGCAGGCGCCCATAGTCCCACTGGTCATGTCATTTCATGGCAATCGGTTCAGCGGTTTAGGCGTGACCACTTGCGTTTCCACTCTTCTCTGTCTTTAGCTAGTGTAGACCAATCCGGTAAGAAGGCGTCAAGATCGATAAAAAAAAAAAAAACTTTTTTTATTTTTAAATTACAGGTTTCGTTATTACTGGCTATGAACATGAAGATGGTCTGTAAAATGATGTGAAAGTCAGGTTAATGGTATGAGACTGTCTTTATCTGTTATTAAAAACTCAAAATTGCCATGTTTTGTCTCTGCATCAGGTAGTTTGGTAAAAATACATAAAAAGCCGCTTTTGCAGTTATTTTTACTTGTGCTTGTTTTTAATAAATAAATTGCTGGCCTGGCATTCACTAACATTGTATGAAAGTGGAAAGTTAGGAAACTGGACACATTTCATCTGCGGTGTCTCAGATCGATCTTGAACATTAAGTGGCAAGACCATGTTCCTAATACGGAGGTCCTGCACCGTTCCGACATGTATGGCATGGAAGCCTTACTCATGCAGCGTCAACTCAGGTGGTTTGAACATGTCCTTCGCATGGAAAACCACCGTTTACCCAAAGTGGTATTTTCACAGGTATTTTACTCTGAGATGGCAGAAGGTAAACGGAAGCATGGCGGTCAACATCTCCGCTATAAGGATGTGCTCAAGAGACATCTAAACGCTTGCGGAATCGATCCTAAAGGTTGGCAGAGGCTCGCTTTACACAGGTCGTCATGGCGCTCGACTATACACAAAAACATTAAATCTTTCGAAGAAAAGCGACATGAAGTAATTATCAGGAAGCGTCAAATACGCAAAGAGAGACCTAAGCCCTCCTACACTTACACATACAACACTACAGGCCAACTTTATTGTTCTAGTTGCGACCGGGTGCTCAAAACTAAATTCGGTCTAGCGAGCTATCTAAGGGCATACGCAAGGAATTGATTTCTAAGGGTCGCCGAAATCGATAAGGAGGACTATATATATGAAAGTGGGGACCCACAAGTCAATAGTCAGACTACTGTTGCTATTTCAGACGATTTTTTCTAAAATATAATAACAAATCTGCTGTAAACAATCTCTTGGGTCTAATCCAACAAACGGTCTGTTTGCTCTGATCAGAATGGACGAAGATTGTATTGGCATGTCAGAAGTACTGTGAGAGGAATTCATGAAAGTGTTGTTCCGTACCCAAGGGTAAAACGGGACCCTATTACTAAGACTTCACTGTCCGTCTCACTATCTGTCCATCTGTCACCAGGCTGTATCTCATGAACCGTGATAGTTAGACAGTTGAAATTTTCACAGATGATGTATTTCTGTTACAAACAACAAATACTAAAAAAACAGACAAAATAAATATTTAATCCCATACAACAGACATGATTTTTTTTGCCGTTTTTATAGATAATGGTACGGAACCCTTCGTGCGCGATACTGACTCGCACTTGGTCGGTTTTAATTTTTTATTATACTTTACTTAACTTTTTTTTTTTTTGTTGTTTTTGAACTTTATAATTTTCTTTTTATGTGTATGTGTCTTTATCTTTAATTATTGTAATTGGTGTATTAGTAGCTAGTTAGTAATTAACCCTTAATTGATCGCGTTGTTTCGCGTAGAACTCTTAAAAATTTAAATTCACCGCGCTGACGTTCCCGTTGGCTTCATAAAAGCGCATGACCTTTATGATATAGTAGAAATCAGCACTTGATGTCTGTAGTTGAGCCAGGAGAGCGCGTTTGAGGTGTATAACTCACGCGACTGTTTACGTGGTTCAAATTCCGGGTGACCGAATATTTGTTTGTTAATATATACCTATTGTTTCAAATATATTTGTCTGTTTATGTTTAAAAAAATAATAAATATGTCAGTAAATATATCCTAATCAATAAACGACTGATTTTGCATGTATTTCGTGTTTTATGTCTATGATCAAATTTGGGGTGTCCAACACCCCAAGCGACCGTTTACGTAACTCTTTAGACGCGACCAATTAAGGGTTAGCTGTATTAATTAAAGTTAATAAATAAATAAATGCCACTTACTTGGCTATTTCATTAGGCGGTGCAGACGCTCCAGGTCTGTACCCAGCAGCGCCGTGGTACTCTCGCGTGAAGAACAACTCTTGAGGCGGTATAGTGCCGTCCGCCAGTCGAGATAACGTGGCCATCACTAAGCGCTTCACTCGGGAAATGTCGCCGGTATCGAATAACTCGCATAGGGCTCGCTGGAGAAGCTAAGAAAGAAAAAAGATTAAGGCGAGGTTCTTCAAGTTAACCTCTAGGAAATATAATTTTAGTGTCATTTTATTTAGAAACGGTAATGATTAAAACACGTGAAAAAATTATATGTTGCTTTTGAGACCTTTCTGCAGGTACGTCGGGTACTCGTTACATAATTGGATAAAGTTCGCTCGATAGAAAAAAAAAATCCAAACATACCCTTATTTTGTAGATTAAAATAATTTAATTTTAATATTATACCACATTATGTATTGAAAATCACATCAAAATAAACATCTATGATGATGTAATGTCTGTCGGGCTTAACATAGTTAATATCGTAAAACATATACCCTATTCCTATCCTATCCTATTTCCTGACCTATTCTGCGCGCACTCAGCTGAACGCTGACTTCTTTAGAAGTGCATAGTGCTTATTGTACTTTAAATATATTGTTAATCTTTTCTATCATGCTTGTTAGTGATCCTAAGATTTCTACTGCTTTTTCTGTTTTTACCCGTGAGAACCTGTAATTGGCTCTATGTTTCATATTAAATTGTTATCCATCTGTTATAGCTGTTGGTTCTCCTATAAAAAATAAATAAATATATATATATATATATATAATTTTCAACCCAAAATTAACGAAATTCACGGCACAATTTACTCGCGCCCAGCTGCCACCTCAAGAACAAAAATGCACGCTCGAAGAACCTCGCCTTAATTTATCAAGTTCATTTTTGGCTGGGATTAACGAATCCCTCGAATCCGAACTTGACAACATCGACACATCATAGACGGAATAAAGTGAGGTTAATTTGCGGGAAAGGAGTCAAGCGAAGAGACTCTTCGAACAAGTGAACATTACTTTTTTCTTTCTATATCTGATTGATCTGCCGGCAATAAAGTAACAATACGGCACGGTTGGCTCAGTGGTTAAGCGATTGACTGCTGCGCTACGTGTCGCGGGTTCGATTCCCGCACGGAGTAAATATTTGTATGACTTACAAGTAGTTGTTCCGGGTCTGGCTGTTTGTTTATGTGAGTTTAAATGTTTTGTAAACGCACCCACAATACAGGAGAAATTCCTAGTGCGGGGCAAAGTATTAAAAAAAAAAAAAAATTGAGCTTGATCTACTGCTAGGTCAATATGACTTGCCCAGTGTGGACAATGGCCACTAGCAACCAAGCTTGCATATTACCTTTTTTTTTTTTGCTGTAAGAATATATCAAGTCAAATCTGCCTAGCTTTTTCCCCTGTGTTGGGGTCAGCTTCCAGTCTAACCGGATGCAGCTGAATACCACTATTTTACATAGAGCGACTGCCTATCTGACCTCCACAACCCAGTACCTGGATAATACTGTTACGAGCTTGGAGTTCGTGACAGTAAAAAAACTGCCGATTTAATAACCAAAAATGACACTTTAAATAAACATAACTAATAGCAACTCCATTCCCTCCCGTCAACCATTTCCTCCCGTGGGTGTCGTAAAAGGCGACTAAGGGACTTACTAGAGAATGGGCAGCAGCGTTCTCTATGCATTTTTAAACCAAACCTAAAACCCGCCTGCCAAGCGTGGCGATTATGGCAAATTCCCCCCTTTTTGGGGAGGCCTATGTCCAGCAGTGGACGTCTTTCGGCTAAAATGATGATGAATGATGATAACAACTCAAACACACTAATTATAAAACACAAAACTGCACTACTGATCACTCTAAAGTCGCACTTGAAGATCGCTTGTATTGTTTAAAGTTTACTTGATCGCTTGTTTTTCGACTGACTCGGGTCGGGGTCCATACCGGCCTTATATAGTCCTCAGATAGTTCCAGAACCTTCTACTGTAGAAACATCTAGAATGTTCGAGTACATACCGGCCCCGACTGACCAGATGTAGATAGTCCTAGAAAGTTCTAGCATCGAACTTTCTAGAAGCATCTTGACTCTACTAGTTCTGCTACTTGATACTAGATGGCGCTAGTGGTCTATTAGTTCTGCTACTCAATACTAGATGGCGCTAGTGGTACTTAATGTCACGATGTACCACGCATTAATTGTGACGCGCAACAATACGATACCTCTTGGTAAGACTGGTTGTCAAACTTTCGGGCTTCTGACGACCCGTAACGACCGTCAAAGATACACGAATTCAGCCGGGAATGCTTCACGTGCTTTCCAAAACACGGAGGAATCTCGATATGTAAAGCTGGTCACCCATCCACGGACCAATTACGGCAAGCGTAGCTTAACCTGATGGATCGACGAGTGCGACTGTTATTATTTAGCCACGAGCTCCTCGGCTGTAAGAATATATCAAGTTGAAGGCTCAATATGCAGCTAAGTCCATAGTGACTTACTTTAACTCCAGCTGGACATCCATCCCTCCGGACAGTCTCGATTCCTTTCGCTTCATACACCGGCTTCTGCTGGTCCGCACTCTCGTACATGTAGCCGACGTAACGCTTCTTAGTTTGTAAGATACATGGCTGGTATACCTGATCAAATTATTATTATTATAAGTTAGTGGAGAAAGAAAGAATGAAATCATATTTATTTAGCACAGACTAAAAGGCACACAATAAACAGCAGAAAAAAAAAATAAAACTGTAAGGTGAGATGTAAAAAATTAGCAGAAAAGTGTGCCTCACGCCTGCGCCAAAAAGGCCCAGTTCAGTAAATATGCTAGACAACTAGTGCCTGACGCTGGTTTTCAACTGGACCTGAAGTTTGAGGTGACGGATGTAAATCAGTATTATACTGCAACGAAAGTATGCATACTTAAATAATTTTTGTCAGATAAAAATAATATGTACATAAATAGTATGAAATATAGCGCGTTAATATGAAGCGTTGGAATATAGTTAGCTTTAGCTTAAGACTTAGTAATGCGATTATGCGACTATTAAGTAAAGCTCATTTTGAGAGATTGATGGCAAAGATATGACACTTTCAAAAACATCTGCTAGTTCAAATGCTTCAGAAGTTTAGAATCTACCAATGTAAAACAAGTTACAATTCAATTTGGATAATTTCTCGATGGTTATTGATGTAAAAATAGGCTGTAGATTACAAAATCGTGCTATTAGCAACTCAATGATTGCTTTATTAGGTTTGGGCGTATGATATTTCGCTTCTATAAAGCCTTTGTATAGATCGTAGCATGGGAAATTTCTTGAGTTTATGAATGTAAAGTTACCTTTTCAAGTTTGAGTGCGACGGGTGAAGGATTGTCTGCGGTCACCGCATCAGCGATCTGTTGACCGATCTCGAAGGCTTCGGCGCGCGTGCCGCCCGGCACCAGAACGAACATTGAGTCTGTGTCGCCGTAGATTACCTGGTGATAAAGAAATTTTATTGCTCTTTATATTGTTTTTTATTGCTGTTTTATAATCTGTGGGTGAAATAAATTGCACGAAGTAAAGTGCATGCATGCGTGGGTACGGAACCACGAGTTGCATCCCGACAATCGTCTACGGCAGAGTCAACTGCAACCGTCGATAATGATGTCGATTGACTGCGTAGTTTCTTATCTCTATAAAAATCAACTTATTATTTTATTTATGCACCTCATCATCATCACTTTAAGATGTCCACTGCTGGACATAGGATCCCCCAAGCACCGTCACTTCGACCGGTTGTGCTTCCCGCATCCAGCGGATTCCTGCGGCTTTCACAAGGTCATCGGTCCACCTTGTGGGAGGCCTTCCAACGCTACGTCTTCCGGTACGCGGTCGCCACTCCAAAACCTTTCAGCTCCAAAGCCATCTGTTCTACGAGCAATGTGCCTTGCCCATTGCCGCTTAAGTTTGGCAATTCTTTGAGCTATGTCGGTTGCCTTGGTTCTCCTGCGGATCTCTTCATTTCTGATTCAATCACGTAGGGAAACTCCAAGCACAGCCCTCTCCATTGCCCTTTGGGTGACTTTTAGCATTCTAATAAGGCCCATTGTGAGCGACCACGTTTTAGTGCCATAGGTACAGTGTCAGTTTTAGGCCCGTATTACAGAACGACACTCAATACTCAAGCATAACTTAAAACTAGTTTCAACAAATTAAGGTCCGTATTACAGAAGGAAACTCAAGCGTTGATCTCTGTTTAAAACTAGTTTTGAGGCTAGTTTTAATTTTAGAACGTTCCTCAAGCATGGATTCATTGATCATAGTTCAGCTGAGTTTGGCTTTATTTTAGATCGTTACTCAATTCGTGAATCGAGCCCAAGCAGAGATTGGATCTGTAATCACCCAAGTGTGGTCGAGACCGCGCTTGAGCACAGATTGTTATGTTTTTGTTCTGTTCAAGTCTATCTGCGTTGTCGAGTTTTCATATATTATTGTTATTTTTTTAATTATTGCTACGTATATTTGGATTATGGATTTAAATAGAAGGTTGAACTTTAGCGTTCCTCTCAGATATTTAAGAGATACTCAGGACCAGGACCCATAGAATTGTGAAAACTTTAAAAAGAGGTGCAGATGTGATAAAATATTAAATTCTACCAAGGTATAATATACCACGATTTCAGAAAATCACACAACCGTGGGCATCCTATAGCCTCAGAATTGCAAATTCTTGTATGTTTACGTTTTATGTTTTTTTATAAATCATCAAAGCAAACAACGTTGTATACAAACTTATGTATTAATTTTCACATATTTGACAGGCTGACATTTCAAGTCAAGTACAAGTCTTTTAAGCTTGACAATTTTGATTACAAAATTAATATACTTCGAAGAGCTTTAGTTTCAATAAATAGGAGATTGTACTATTCAGAACCAAAAAAATAACGCAGATTTCCTAAATAATTGGGCTCCTAAGCCTTAGGAGCGCAATCTAAGGTATATTTTAATATTTCGAACCCAGTGAAGATCAGAACAAAGTTGGTAAATAAAATAAATCGTAAACGAAAACAGGCTGATGCATAGACAATACACATCTCTGCTTGAGGCTCGATTTGAGTCTCAATTCAGCTGAGTATAGATTGATTACCGTTCTGGAATAAGAACGATGCTCAAGTACTGATTCTATACTTAAACAGTGATCGACTGATTGAAGATCAAACTGGACTTGAGGAACGTTCTGTAATACGGGCCTAGATGGCTTGAATTTAGTTTGTAGTAATGCTTGAGTATTGAGTGAGGTTCTGTAATACTGGCCTTAGTGTCACTGGCAACAGGTCAAAGACTTTCGTCTTGAGACACTGCGGTACGTGGGACGAGAAGATATTGCGCGTATTTGCACCTAAAAAGTTCTAAAATCTGAAGGGCTTTAATTAATAAAGCTATATTTTACCTTTGCGTTCCATTGCGTGCTCTCTCGCACCATCTTGACGGCTCGCTCTAATGTTTCACGTCCTTTGGACACGACACTGTCGCCGACCTCGACACAAGGCATACGACCGCTAAAGTTAGCCGCTGTATACCCGTATGTTACATTGGCTATCAATTTTAAACCTGAAGGGGAAAACGAAATTACTTGGGGCGGTTTGCAGATTAATTTAGCTACGTCACGGTTGAAAAGAAAGCAAGTGGCTCGTGGCTAAATAATAACAGCCGTACGGATCGAATGGAGGTTAAGCTAAGCTTGCCGCGATCGGTTTGTGGATAAGCGACCATCCATTACATTTCGAGATACCTCCGTGCCTCGGAAAGCACGTTAAGCCGTTAGTTCCGGCTGTCGTTCGTAGATCTTTGACAGTAGTTTCGGGTAGTCAGAAGCCTAAAAGTCTGACAACCATTCTTGGCAAGGGGTATCGTGTTATCCAGCAATTGGGTTGTGGAGGTTAGTTCGGCAGTCACTCCATGTAAAATACTGGTATTATGCTGCATCTGGTTAGATTGGAATCCGACCCCAACGTAGTTGGGAAAAGGCTAGGCAGATTGATTGATGGTTGAAAAGAAAGCGCATTAGAAAGGAGATTTTAGGCTTCTCATCATCACAGCCGAATGACGTCCACTGCTAGACTTCCCCCAACCTTCCCCACAATGACCGGTCCAGAACTAACCGCATCTAGCGGATGCCCGCGACCTTCGGTAAATCATCGGTCTAACTTATCATATCACACTTGTAATCCCCGAACGGTTAGGCCGATTAGGGGGTACTATTCACCCACATCGGTCTCCCTTGTTGGGGAATATAAGGTGTTAGGCCAAATAGATTTTATTACACTTTAATTACTTTACTACGGTGTTTTACCTAATTGCCTAGAATGCATAGCCTTTTTCACAGCTTCATCAGTCTGCACTTTCATATTCTTCTTTACAGCTTGTCTTGCTGCTAAGATTCTTCTTAATAGCGCAGGTAAGACACCTCGTCGTACGGATGCCTTGACGAACCCGACTCCGACTGGCGACCAATGAACTAAGCCTTTTTTCACCAATGTTTCTAATTTAGCTTTTGGTATTCTGAGGCGCCATGCTCCGAACTCGTATGCTGCTTCACTGAAGTACAATATAAGTATTTAGCAATAAAGAAAGGCATGATAATACATTATAAACATAGGTGGTGTATTCCAGCTGTCCCCGCCGCCCGTGTCCCCATTAATGGTAATTCACATAAAATGGCAAAAAAAAAAGTTCGATTTTCTTTTAAGTACTGATTTTAGAATTATAATTTATTTAATCAGTACTTAAAAGAAAATGGAACCATTTTTTTCGCGATTTTATGTGAATTACCATTAATGGGGACACGGGCGGAAATGGGGTGGTGCTATTCTTTATGGCCGGCACCGCACGGGCCACTCTCATTTTAGCTTCATTTAAGTATGATATTTCTCTTGAAAAACCATACCATGCCATAGAATAACGTACCCGTTAATATTTTGCACCCTTCCAATACACGTTGAAAAGCAGTAGTTGTAAGCGATCATCATCGATGGATACAGACTTTGGAAGTCCAGGACTATGACGGGATCGGTGTAGAAACGGGATTCTGGTGACACAATATTAATTAATTTATTGACTAGACTTCACAGTTTATCCAGAATGAACGGCAGTCATATGATAAAAGCAATTATTGTCAAAAATAGAGACAAAATTAGGTCAAAGAAAACCGCATTCGGCATTCTTAGGGGGCTGCAAGAAGACGTACAAAGGTCTTCAATATCGGAAAGCGTACTATGGAACTCAAATGGAATTGGGCAGGACACCTGGCAAGGCGCAGTGATGACAGGTGGAGTAAGGGTGTGACAAAGTGGTGCCCAAGGACTGGAAGACGAGATATCGGTCGTCCGTCGGCGAGATAGGAGGGACATTGTTGCCATCGCGGGCAATACTTGGATGAGGCTGGCACTGGAGCGTGGATTGGCACAAGAAAAATGTTTGCACTAACAAGTTATCGTTTTATTTTCATGCGTAAATGTGTGCGTAACATTCTGTATTTTATATTCTTTGAGCCGATGATCCAAATGAAACATAATTATGAGTGTCTCGTATAATTTCAGTGATCCAGATACAAATGTTCCAATCGCAAAAATGATGCACTTTGCCCACGCCTACTTCATACCTGGTTCAAATATAAGTGGCAGACATTCAGGAGCTCTCATGGCGGCTCTTTGCTTCACAGTGGGCGACAGGGCCACCAGATTGAGAGGCCTCGCCGCTCGCAACATCAGAGACTCGACGCGGAACTGTGAGCCTCGAGACAGCACCTCCCACCATTGAAGGCCGAATAGACGAGCCAGTTCTGACGTTCTGTCTATGTAAACAAGCGAGAAATGTCACTAAAATACATATAACATAACATCACGCCTTTATTCCGTAAAGGAGTAGGCAGAATATTTTAAGTCCGCTAGTAATGTTTTAAGACCCGTATAATGTGTATGGTGTGTCTATTGCTTTGCGGTAAATGTTATAAAAACACATAAAATACGCCTGTTATTTCCCGACGGGGAAGGCAGAATAACACTTAGGCTACTTTTATTTTAGAAAAAATCCACGTGGGCTTAGCCGCGGGCAGCGGCTAGTTTAGAATAGAAATACTAACTTATAATATCAAGTTTCTCCAACATCCTCACGGTCCCAGACAGCCTGGTCAAATAGTGCTCCACTGGAATCCATCGTAATATTCTGGTATCATCGCGCCACCACGTCGATAACTGGGCATAGCTGTACTTGGGCACTCTTTCCTTCAACACCTCATACATACAATTCTCAAAACTGTAGCTTGACAGCGCCATTTCATGGCGAAACAAACGCCAAACGTTTAGCATTACCCTTCCAATAATTCTCCCTTCAAAATCATTCTCTTCCCCTCTCCAACGTTTCTGTCGATACTTCTCCGTTATTCTAGACACTTCTTTAATGATCTCTAATCCTAGAATTTGCGCTCTCTCTAAGATATATCCCCAAGAATTCATTTCTATTTCGTACCCGCACAATATGTCTGGGTCATGTTTCATCACTAATTCAATAACTTTTTCTAGTAGTTCACTTTCATTATCGACGTATGTTACGTCTACGTTGAAAATACATCTGTCTAAATATCTTACTGGTGTAAATGTCTCGACGACTATGAGTTTTGTGAGTATTTTCTGTAATCGATGACCTGGTGGGCAATCGTTTGTTACTGTTACAAATAATACTTCTATTGGATCAATTGCGGGGTCAGGATTTAAGTCTCCTCTTACAGAAGTATGAACTTCAGTTACCATGACTGTAAGAAAATTGGCCTACACAAAAAACATATTTATGAATTAAAATAAATTTGGCAGAAAGCCATCCAGTATAGACATCTTGGTTGAAAAAGCATAGTAAGCAAAGTAAAGCAAAGTATTTGATTTTAATACTCACATCAACTAAAGGAACCTCGATAGAACCGCTTTCCGGCCGATTTTCGGAACTACCAAAGCAAAGAAATGAACCATCAGTTTGCATGGTAACTTGGAGACTATTATTCAAATTAGTTTTCTCCTGTAAAAATTTAAAACGTCACTCATATGGCAAGATCAAAAATGTATTGATAATAATTTTAACAAGTTTTATTACTGACCTTTTCATCAACTTCTAAAGTAATACTGTCATCAATTTCATATTTTAAACCTAAAGCTTGCGAATTTTCCAGTTCATCGATATCTTTGCTAATATCGTCATCATTGGCATTTCTGTCTTCTTGTTTTACTTCACTATCTTTGCTCAGTAACCACCTTTTAATTTCATTACTGGTCGGCGGTTTTCTTACGGGTTCTAAAATACATTTTCTGTTGCCAGCCAGTAGTATCTTCAATGCGTCTGGTTTTGTAGATTCTTGAGACATCTCATTTGTTTGCAGAAATAGTAAATGGCGCCATTCCTCTATACTGGTAATTCCTAGCACTTTATCAAAAGGTTTCTGATCTCTCGATAGTTTGCTATTTACTTTTAACACCATTTGGCCTATCTCTACTTTGTCACCTACATCCTTGTGATCTGAGTAGTATGGCACCCAATTTCTTACTTTAGGTATTTTATACTGTATCAAACTTGAGCATACATAGCTTTTAGTCGGCGGTTTTATTTTCGGTGTTAATATTTTAAAATCTTTCTTTTTGAATATATTGACGTTATGTTCAATTTTTACATTTACTTCCTTGGGTGCTTCGCCAGTTTCCATTAGAACTTCAGAATGATTAGCTTCTATACTTTCAGGTTTTTCTATGAACATTGGTTCAAAGTTTTCAGCTTTAATAGATTCTTGAGATTCACTAGTAATTTTATTAGTATCTTCTAGAGACATATCAAATACTTTAGACTTATCATAAAAGCTCATTATACCTAGGCTTTTGTTTTCAGGAGAAGATTCTATTTCATTATCACTGCAATTGAAGGTTTGATTGAATGATTTATCAACTTTAATATTCGAAGGTCCTGGTTTTGGTTCAAATTGTTTTTCTAAATCATAAGCTTCTGCTATCACTGGCTGCTCGTGGCCTTTTGTAACTTTATTTACTAAATCTACAATTGATTCATTTTCTACTTTGCATTGTACTACATCACCTTCATCAGATTGTATAGACTTATCCAAAATACTTTCAGGTTCAGCCTTTATAACTCTTCTCAGATGTGAATCTGTAATATCTTCTATAGTTTCTCTAGAAACATTTATTTCATCCATTTGACTTATATCTGTTGTAGATTCTGACTTATCATCTGATTCATTTTCGTTTTTCCTTTTGGATTTAGGCCTTGATAAGCCAAGTTTAAATGGTCTCATTTTTCTTTTTCTGACCTTCTTTGTATCTATAAAATTAACGAATCATCAATGTTTTCGTACAGGAATTAGGAAATCATAAAAAAAGAGATATGTCGAAGAACGCGCAAAAAAAAAAGGATTGCTGGCGTGCTGCCCCGACGATAAGGGCAGGAGGATTATGATGAAGTAAGACGTCTTATAGTCCATTTAATAGTAATAGTCCATTTATTTGTCAGAATATTGTTACAGAGTTGTTAAATATATTTTTTAAAGTTCATAATATTCTGCCGTTTCCGGCGTACAAGTACATTTTCAGGATTTTGGTTAGATTATTAATTATAACATTCAATAAAATAAAATAGGATAAAATTCAAATTGCAAATTAGTCAAATATTAGGTATGGAAATGTCAACAATATTAAATTAAGTCAGAGATAATAAGTATTTAAGTTAACTTTTCATTCATAAAATCATCAGTCGAGTAGTAGCATTTAGTTAGGAGATAATTGAATAATTTACATTTAAATGTCCTAAAGTCAAGAGTTTTAAAACAATCTGGTAGTTTATTATAAACTTTGGTCGCCATACAGAATACATTGTTAGTAAATAGTTGATTATTTCGTCTAGGTACACGAAGCATGTGAACTTTGCGGCTCGGTCTGGATACAAGATCATTATGCAATTGAAATTCATTCTTATTTTGGTATACAAATATCAAAAATATATAGAGCTGGGAGTGGTAATATATTTAATTTTTTAAATAATGGAACACAGCTGTCCAGTGGGTGCACTCCACATATTAAGCGGATGCATTTCTTTTGAGCTCGAAACACTCTGTTAAGTTCTACAGAATTACCCCATATTATAATACCATAACGCAAAATTGATGACAGATAGCCATGGTATGCACATAGTGCCGCATCAACACTAGCCACACGTGTTAATATGTATAGAACGAAGACGAATCTATCGATCTTTGTGCAGAGTTCGTCAATATGAGCTTTCCAGTTACAGTGTTTGTCTATTGTTATCCCTAGGAATTTTGTACTCTCAACCTCTTCAATTGCGTCATTACCATGCTGTATTTTTAACAGTGGGCGCTTACTGTTATATGTTTGGAACTGTATCATTTTGGTTTTGCTAATATTAATGTGGAGATTGTTTTGTTTGAGCCATGTGATAATTTTATTTAGTGTCTCGTTTATTTCGGTCTGGTATTCACCTACGTCATAATTGTCGTTTTGAATGCGGAGGGTCGTATCGTCACCATATAGTATGCAGTTGTGGGAGGTTACGCTAGCTAAGTCATTGGCACACAGCAAAAACAAAAGTGGT
The DNA here is from genome assembly GCA_947523025.1 of Dryobota labecula. Taxonomy (NCBI): domain Eukaryota; kingdom Metazoa; phylum Arthropoda; class Insecta; order Lepidoptera; family Noctuidae; genus Dryobota; species Dryobota labecula. Next base: position 7,506,656 of record OX383289.1, on the reverse strand, counting down.
CCCAGTATGGTTCCTTGGGGAACACCACAATTATTTTCCCGATAGGGAGATCTACAGACGATTTTTTGGTACCCTGTTTGTCTCGAGATCTCAACACATTGTTGTCGATGGGTGAGGTAGCTTTCGAGCCATTTCAATGCGTTTCCTCTAATGCCGTATCGATCCAATTTGAGAAGAAGTAATTTATGGTTGACGGAATCAAAAGCCTTGGACATATCTAAGAAAACAGAGATAATTGGTATTTTATCATTAAGACTTTTAGTTATCAACTTTAATAAAGCAAAACAGGCCAATGTAGTAGATTTATTTTTCCTAAAACCGAATTGTTCTTCATTTAAGATGTCATACTTTGATATGAAGCTGTAGAGTTTTTCATGCATAACCTTCTCAAAAACTTTTGAAATTATCGGTATGAGCGTTATGGGACGATAGTTGTTCATATCATTGGTGTCACCCTTCTTGTGAATTGGTTTAACAATAGAGAGCTTTAAGCGCGAGGGGAATAAGCCTTGAATAAATGATTGGTTAATCATATGACTAATATGCGGTGACAAAAATTTGGAGCACAATTTGAGAATGTTGGTATTTATGTCGTCATAGCCTGTAGAGTTGGTAGATTTTAAGGAATTAATTGTTTTGAAAACAGTACTTTCATTGGTTGGGGTCAAATATATAGTATTAGGAAGGTGAGCTATCGGTGGCGTGTAGTCAAGATATGGGTCAATGGTCTCTTTCAGCAGAGGTTATGACGATAGAGAGGTAAGAAATGGACTTCTAGGCAAATACTTACGATCTTCGTCACACGTTCCGTCCAATTGTGGAATGCTAGCACCATCCCAAAACGAATCATTCCAAGATGGAGAACTTTCGCTTTCATCATCTTTACTAAAATAAACATCACTGTAGTATACAAAAATATAAATGTCATTATTTTCATGGAAATAGTTTGGTGCCTACCTTTTGTCTTGATCAAGGATGATGGTTTCTTCATCAAATATTCGTGAATATTCAGCGTCATCTGAATCAATATCTCCATCCTGCTCTACATTAGCCGGTGTTCCCATAACACTGTCTTCTTCTATTGGTTTTTCGTCCATATCTTGTAACATGTCTACTAGTTCCAAATCTTCATTATTCACTAAAAAAACATAGGAATTGAATGAGCACCTGTGTATTTTGGGAAATGCAATGAATTGAATTGTTGAATAATACATACATGTAACTTGACTATAATGGAGAGATAAACTACTGTTCAGAGCCAAATTTTCGTCGACAAGTGTGTTATCAAAATCTTCAGAGTTGGAAAAATTTGCTCTCAATGTTTGATTTAAACTTGCACCCAATGAACTGTCAGGTAAATGAACACTAACATCAACAGCATTGAATAATTGTGTTCCTTCCATACTTTCAGCTGGATATTGTGCTATTTCTATAAGTTTATAATCACTTTCAGTTATCACAGGATTATCAACTAAATTGGACATTTTAATCAAAAACATTTGTTCAAACTTGTAATGTGATTCTGTCTCTTCAGCTTTTATTCTGCCTTGGGATAACGACTTTGAAGCTAGAGAAATATTGAGCTGTTTTCGCCTTTCTGATTCCTGATTCCATACTTCTTCTAAGCCTGGGTTTTCAATTCCATCACCTTTTCCTATTCTCTGCCGATTGATGATGTGTGATGCGGCACAATCTGCTTCATAGTAGCAGGAACTTTCAGGTTTGAGTCCTAATTCATTAGGGCTTTGAGCTTCACCACTGTTTTGTGATATTCCTGCTTTACGAAACTTGACACACTGTAAATCTATGTTGCTCATTCCAAATAAGTTGAAGTCTATGAAAAATTGTAGAGTGAAATTCAAATGAGACTCATGAGGTTGGAATGCTTGGCCTAAAATGGCACCATTACTGCAGAGTTCTACAGCTTGTTTGATTAAACCAGGACTGTACAAAAATACTTTCAGATATAGATGTTCTTTGTTGTGGTATCCATAGAAGGGTCTGTAAAATGAAATTGTTTAAAATATGGCTTCAAGAGTACCCATAAAAATGTATATTTTACCTATATATTCATTTTTATGGAAAAAGTGTAATTTTTTTTCAAATACTCACAATCCTTTAACTAGTGATATTTTGTAAACATGTTGGTTTGAAGATGTTGCTTGCTTCAGTGCAATATTTAATGCTTTATCCAAACTAGCCGCAATCTGTAAAAGTAAATTACAAGTCAGCTCTAAATGGGACAAGTGATTATTATATCTAGTTATTAGAATTATTTATACTTTTGGGTAGTATTTAAAAGCAAATCAAAATAATTACTTTTTGTATCCAAAAATAATACGAATTCCAATCAAACATAATTGCACAGCAAAATACTCAACTCAAGATATAACTATAAGCAACAATTTATTTTCGTGGCACACCTCTATTTATCTTAAAGTAAAGCTTTTTAATTATCTGCAAAAGTGACATCAAAAGACCTAAATATTGAAATGGGTCTAAAATTGTTTCCAAGCAATAATAATGAGTAGTCAACGTGCCCCTGCTTCCCGCCCCTAATTCTGGGTGGTTAAAACAAAATAATCACAAAGGGAATGGCTAAATCGTCCGAGTTGGGGTGCCCCAAATCCCGATCTTGCTTCGCTCGCTCTTGCATCATAAGTTCTCAAAGGTAGGTAATAAAAAAATATTGTGAACTTAATTGTATTAAATGTCGACATTTTGAACTTAGGTATAATGACTACCGACATTTTTCTTCTTTTTTTCCTTAATCTTTTTTTTTTTCTTCTTTTCTTTTCAATTTCAGACATTTTAACCTTAGATAAATCAATTTTCGGTTTTCCTAAAGGAATTTATTTGTCTCGCATTAGAGGAAAAATGTAAAGTAGTGTTGATGCATATTTTCAAATTACACTGGAAAACAGCATGTCTGTTGCATGAGATTTTTTACATGAATCTGAATAGTTTTTCCACGCTTATTTCAAAAATATATGCCGTTTTTATGTAGCAGCTTTAGTTTTGGAGTTATGAAGTGACAGGGTTTTGCATTGAAAATGCACATAGTTGAATTTTAAAAAAAATATTTAATATATTTATTCTGAGTAAAATTTCCTTTTTTTGGATATTCTAGAATGAGATATATTATGAGTACTATTTTGAATGCTCCAACAATAATCAGCCATCATATGTTTATTCCAGTACCCCTGATACCTGTCCTCCATAGTGCGAATATCCTTGTGAAAGCGCTCTCCTTGTTCCTCGCTTAGGTCACCGAGATTTTCAGGAAAATAGTCTAGATGGCTGTGAAGGTACTGAAGCTTAATACTCATGTTGCATCCAAGCCGCTGGAAGTGTATCAGCAACTGTTCAATGTGCTGAATGTAGCCGTCAGACTTCCTATTGCCCAAAAAATTCCTTACTACCCAAACAAACTCTTCCCATGCACATTTCTCGACAGCTGTCATATGGTTGATGAAATTTTTATCGTCTATCAACTTCCTGATTTGTGGGCCATCGAAAATACCGCCTTTGATTTTCTCACTACTCAATTTTGGAAACACTTTTACATTGTATTTGAAACATTCGCCATCTTTGTTAAGAGCTTTTACGAACTGTTTTATCAATCCCAGTTTTATATGCAAAGGAGGCGATATAATTCGGTCTCTGAATACTAGTGGAGCATTAATTACATTTTGCTTACCGGGAATCAAAGCCTCCCTAGAAGGCCAGTCTCTTTTTGTCCAGTGCTCAGTTTTAGCTCGACTGTCCCATAAGCATAGGAAACAGGGATATTTTGTGTAGCCACTTTGTTGACTCAGGAAAAAATTAACCATTTTTAAATCAACACATACAACCCAGTTATGTTCCTTGTACTTGATTTTGTCGAGAACTAAAGATATTGTAGGATATTCTTCTTTAACCTTTGTAGAATGAGCAATAGGTAAGGAACCGAGTTTGTTACCATTATGTAAAAGTACACATTTCAAACTTCGTTTTGACGAATCAATGAACAACCGCCACTGGTTTGGATTATACTCTTTTAACCCGGAATATCAGTACAAAATACAAAATTATCTTTTTGAGTAAAGAAAGGAAGTAAATCTTTTTCCCTGTTACGGTAGTACGATATCTTCGTTTCTCTGGTCAACAAATGTCTTTCTTTCAATCGGGAAGCTAAAATTTCTGATGCCGTTTTAGATAGTCCAAGGTCCCTGATCAAGTCATTTAGATCATCTTGATTTAGTGGTCTGGGACTACCGTAGCAATCAAAGTTACTACCACTATCGTCGTTTCCGCTTTGTCCGCTGCACTGGTCTGGATTTTCCGAAGATGTACATGGCTGCTGTGGTGTTGATGTGTCACTAATACTCAAGACTGGTCTTATGGCAGATTTTAAGTTCGGATATATCCACTTAGAGCAATTTTTACGATTTATTCCTATGATTTTCGTTACACAGAAATAACAGTCGTCATGATGGTTGGATGGTTCATGCCATATCATAGGAGTTTTGTACTTAAAAGTGGGTCTTTTTTTGTTTGCCCACAGTCGCAAAGATTCAACACAACTTTTACATACCAAACTTGGTATCCAAGGTTTACCGTCTGATGGCAACGGAAACCCAAAGTAGTCGAAGTACGCCTTTTTCACAAAGTCCGACACATTTAAACGACATTTTTCGAACATATATTCTCCGCAAAGAGCACAAAAACAATCAGATTTATTTAAACACGTCCTTCTTGAGGAAGACATAATGAAATTTATAAAGGGACTAGTTAAGTTACACCGCTATTGATAGAAACTATTGACAACTTATGTAAATTCAAGACGGTACCTGTATCTCACTAATTAGAGCTGCTACAAAAAATCTGAGGGTAGATTTAAAATCAGCACACCCAAATTAGTAAACAACAGTAGAAAAACTTCATGCAACAAAAAAAAAGTTTGATTTTGTTTTCCAGTGTTATCTGCCTGTACTAGTTTTGTAAAACAATTCGTTCATTTGTAGTGAAATAATTTATTTGATGTAAAAAGTATATAGATGATGGAAATTAATTGATAAGTGATTATTTATTTGATGTGCTATTATTAATATCCCCTTTATTTTAGTTGTATTTTTTACCTGATATAAAAATTGTGGTTGAGGGTTTGGTGTTGGGCATGGTATATAAAAATAGGGAAACACTCCATGTATGTGAAGACACGCTTTGTGACCATCAGGGGTAGGTCCAAATATCCTTAACACTGGCACCTGAAAATTTGTGTTTAGATTTTGATTTATATAAATCCGAAATAATAAAAAATGTGGAAGGAATCTTGTATTCTGCTGGAACTACCAAAAACAGAAGATGTGGTATATCACTCAAATGATTTGGGTTATGGGCCTTTTTTTTTTTTTTTTTTTTTGGGTGAGAAATTATCAAATAACTTCTCCCGCTCTGGGCGGAGCGGGATCGCAAAACCCACCCGTGTTCCTTCAGTTGCCTGTGTGCCAGGGCCACGGTATCCCTTTCGGACAAACCCGCAACCCTGGCAGGCACCGGTCCTGGCAGACCCCGTCAGTGCGTGCTGACATCTCTTTGAGGCGCGCGTGGAACACAACGCGCCATCGACCCGGGCCTGGTCCTTACCGGACGGCGAACTGCCCATAGCTCGCCGTCCGCAAGCCCGCGCCTACGGTGGCCGGGAATCGGCTACCGATTCCCGCCGCCCAGGGCGTCTCCTGCGGCGACTAGGGGCGTGAGGGCGCATAGACTGCCGCTCCCTCACGCGTTCCGCCTCCTCCTTCGCGAGCATTACTACTTCGCAGAAGGAGGTGACTGCTTCCCATGCACTCTCGCTCCGGACCATGGCCTGGACCAGGGCCGGACGCGAGAGATTGCCGCCGCCGATTGCCTCTGTAAGGACACGGCGGCGGCGGTGCGCTCTGCTCAAGCCGGGCAGACCTCCACCGTATACTCCACCGTGTCCTCCGGGCGATCCACACAGTGGTAACACCCGGGCGTTTCCTCCCGCCTAATCCGAAACAGGAACCTCCCGAAACACCCGTGTCCAGTGAGGACCTGTGTCAGGCGAAAGGTGAGGACGCCGTGGCGCCTCTCTAGCCACTCCTCAAAGAGGGGACTTATCGCCACAATTGTGGCGTGCCCATGGGTTATGGGCCTGACCTCCTGATTAAAAATTACAACGCCCAAACCCTTCAAACAGATTTTGACCGTCCGTCTGTTGTAGTAATGTAGAATTACGTATTATTTTCGTGCCTTATATTTAACTCACTAACTCACCTGTTTTATATCAGATCCTCGGAAATCTGAATAAATGACATCGATTCCAGGCGTTGGTTTACTCAAATAGTGATCACAGACTATAATTCTAACTGAAAATTCAGGATTCGCGCGACTATCTGAAACCAACCAAGTTCAAAGTTGTCATACAATAAGTTACAACCGGGTGCTAGTTTTTAACCAAAGAAGGATTTTTACTTACTATCCAAGGCGCTCATGCTTATTATTTAGCTATGAACATAATAAAATCGAACGCATAAACTCTTTTTAATTAAATCGGCTGTATAATATAATTTTATTGAAGTTAATTTCATGTTCCAACTTGTTCCTCTTCCTTGTTGTTCACGATTTCACAAACTTCCGATCATTGTTTGCGAAAATGTTTACAATTTTTGATAGTGAGTGGTGGCAACTGACAGCTTATTTGATAGTGACTAGTGACGTGACACTAGTGACAAGTGACAATAACTTAAAAAAACCGGTGACGGGTTTCGTACTCCGTAGTCGGGATGAATAATTTAAAACGCATTCACCAATACGGTTTTCATTATTCTATGCCATGCTACATATTAGTAATCTGTGTTCTATGCGGTTTACCATGTAAGCTTAGCTTGAACAAATTACAAATAAATTATGGCAATACCAATGAACTATGCAACAAAACATCAGTGCAACAACAATGACAGTTGACAGCATCAGCATCATACGTCATTCAGCCAGTTCGTTTCATTCACTCATCGTAAATTGGACGTGTTTTTATTACATTCACACAATTTCATTTCATTGCGCTGCGTGCTACTTTTAAAACAAATTATAAAATATTAATCTTCGTTGTTGAATCTCTATTTTCGTTTCTGTGTGGTGAACATAAAATTCTTAGTGTTGTGGATAGTGCGGTGTTTTGTTTATTTAAATTTACAGCAAAATGTAATGTTTTTTGAAAATGAAGTGCTATTTCAATGAAAGACACTGCAAAGAACCATTAATATTTGTTAAAAGATAAGAATTACACAAAAACGGGACGATGGATGATGATGAGGCAGACTTGCGCGAACAGATATTCCACAACAACGTGAGGGAGCAAATCGTGAGTATCGAAACAAAGGCTATTATATTATGCCCTCGTCCAAACAAGATATTCTCCGTGCGACTTTTTATCAATTCGTATGTAACCATTAAATTTATTCATTCTTGTTTATCAACCTAGATTCGATTCGTACAGAACACGAATAGGATATGAGGTATGTTGCATTCGTTCTAATTCTTAGCGCCATTCAGGCAAAACCTAACGTTTTCGCTAAAAGAACAAGTAGACTGGTTTTCCGTGTCATCAATCTTGTGCCAAATGGCTTGAGTGACCATGACAATACTGTTATCAAATCTAATTTTTTCAAGGTTGGTCCTAGTTGGTGCAGAGCCTCAGTATATTATTATATTATTATTATAATTTTAATTTAATTTATTATTATTATTATATTGTTCCTGCAATAAACAGAGTGGATAGGTTTTCACTACGACAAAAAATTGTAACAAAACATATTTTAAGGTAAAGACCAAAAAGTTGTAAGTTCAAAAGTACTAGTATACAAATAAATAAAATTAAAGTGTGTTTGTAATGTCAAAATTACAGCTTTTTATAGCTATAGCTAAAAGGTAGTTATTATTATATATTTTTTAAATTATTGCCTGTTTGTTTGTTCCGGCTTATCTCTGGAACGGCTGGACAGATTTTGACGGGACTTTTACAGGCAGACCATGCGGGCGAAGCCGCGGGTAAGCAGTTTAGACTATAACAGGTTTACATTAGGTAAATAAACTACAACCCTACAATCATAAATCTGTATTTTCCCTACAATCTCAACTTTGAAAAGCTTGCCTGTTACATGGCTGTATGCTGATCCAACAATGGCAATTGGGCATCTCAGAGCATGGGATTTTATTCCTAGCACTATAAAAAAAAAAAATATTCAGATATCAAGGATCCATAGGTGCACATTATAAATAACAATATTACACAAATGAAAAAAAAAAAATAGATTAAAAACTAAACTTATAATCAAAAATTAAAATCAAAATTAAAATCATAATCAAAATCAAAATTAGAATCAAAATTTAAAATCAAAATTATAATTAAATGACTGACTTAACAAGGGACCTCACAGCGGAGATGACACCCTGTCAGCCACAGTCTTCAAGATTACATTGCTATAATAACTCCCATAAGCTAGGTCTTATCTTTAATAGTCTTACATATTAAAATATAAAGAACGAACTAATAGTAGAAAATATATTAAGTAAGAGAAATATCATTTAAAAAAAAAGTTTTAATCGCTCAGAGTTGCCAAATAATATACCTGCTTTCTTTTTCGCCTCTGAGCCTCTGACTTGGCTTCACATGCAGTAAAGAAATATATCTCTCAGGCATGCATTTCCTCACAATGTATTCCTTCACCGTTTTTTTAAGCAAAACACAATACCCAAATGGATCCGAAAAGTCCGAGGTAAGTGTCTTCGGTTCGAACTTGGGACCTATGACTTAGCAATCCGAAGGTCACATCACTAGGCTATCAATACTGTTAATATATACCTAATGTTGCATTATTAACCTTTTCACCGCCACGGACTATAATAGAAGTTCCAGATTTTCGTGCCACCAGCGCCACGACTTCATATAAAGTTCTTCATTTTAACTATCTTATAAAAATAAATTTACTTTATTTTAAGGTTTTGTTTTCTTTTATTATTTAATAAAGCTCTGTTTAATACCCTATTTTTAATTTTTCTACACAAAATAAGTCCTTATTTGTCTTAAAATCGGCAAAAACCAAAAACTCCGAATGTGTTCATGTCCCCAGAACGCCAAGAACTACATATCAAGTCGGCTAGTGATGGGACGCGGAAGTTATCACTGTTTGATTTCGTCCGTTGAAATATTTATAAATATTACTATCGAAAACAATTTGAGGTCAGTAAAATATGAACATAGTCGACTACTTTATAACAAAGGCAAAATAGATGAATAAGATCTTCAGTTGGGTGCCGACCCGGAATTAAATCGTTGTTGTTATTGTTTAGCAATCCTCGTCGATCATTATATTCCCATCTCTACAAAACAGTTGGTTGTCAGTGCCCCGAGCGCCACGGACTTCTATATTAGTCGTTCTGTGGCGTCATAAGCGTAAGGCTGTCAAGGTCACTTTGGCATAGTGCAGGAATGAACGGGTGAGCGCGCACGCATCTTTTTTCCGACTTCGTTTGTAATAGATTACAAAATGTGACGCTATTCAATTTTATAATATATGGGATGATCCGTGAGAATGCTACATGATCATATTTATGTACTTGTGTATTTATTTTTATTTGTTATCTTTTTAATATTTTTATTGGTATAATTATCTCCTCTTAAATAGAGCACCTGCCATCTTATCTCTTCACTACCCTTGGTTGACTGGTAGAGAATGCCTATGGCATTAAGTCCGCTTTTGTACCATGTGTGTGAGAAGTTAAAATAAATAAATAATAATGCTCGGTACGACCTGGCGCGGTCTTTCAGTTATCGGGTCGTGGGACCGCGGCTTAAAAATGCCCTGCCTGACGGGTAAACGTTACACTACCGTTACATGAGTAAATAAAAGGACAGAGACAAAGCTTTATAAAACAGTGCTGTGATAGCTTAGGAATACTGCTACAAGTGTGTTATAATTAAAATACATACTTTCCATTTCGAAAAACAGTGAAAAATTGTATTTACATTTAAAAAAAAAAACGGAATAAACAAAAATAGAAGAAAGAAAGACCTTAAACGACATCCCTAACAATAATTGAATTTACCGAGCTCTGAGCGCCAAGGACTTGAAATGAAGTCGACGGAAGATGTCATGAAACAAATAGAGATGTACCACATTTCTTATAGCTCTAATTGAGTTAAGCAATTGTTTCCTTAATACTTATAATTTATACTAGTTTTTCTTACTAATGATAATGTGAAATGAAACAAAAATGGAAATATTAAATCAGTTTTTATTTATATCCGTAAAATTATAAATAAAACTTATCTTAGGGTCAATTTATACTAGCGCAGAGTCGAAGCGCAGCGAAGCGCAGCGAAGCGTCAGTCTAAAGGATAACACAGCAAATTCACCCTTATCTCTACAACGTAACGCGCGCGCACCAATCAGCGTTTTTTGCGCTCCGACGCGCGAATTCTGTCGAATGCGCGCCAATTCGCGCGTCTTTTTTCTATCTTAAATGAAATATGTGTATTATGTTGTGGAGGTAAGGGTGAATTTGCTATGTTAAGTTTCAGATTGACGCTTCGATGCGCTTCGACTCTGCTCTAGTATGAATTGACCCTTAACGCGTATAAATCTCATTCATCGATATGATGATACCCTCATCACTACTGTTTACTATATATTTCGTTATACATTTATAGCTTGGCGCTGGCGAGGCATCGCGTTCTGTGTACGTGGGCGGTGAAAAGGTTAAGATATCAGAAAAACATTATAGTAATCATATTTAATTGTTCTACATTTTCTTAAAGGTCTTAATTGAGGTACTTTACTATTAATAGGAAGTAATAAATTGATAGTAAATAATGTAAGAATGAAATAAGTCTTAATAGTTTCTTCATTAGTTATAAAAACATTAGTCTACAAAATCAAACTTAATGTTTCAGCTTGAAGCTATGTTGGCCAAGGAAAAATTAATTAATTAAAATGCAGCAAAGAAGCTTAGCAATAAATAATAAAAATACTTTATTTTTTATTCTTCTTTTTGTCTGCACTATGGCTATCCATGAACATTGCTTATCAAGTCTGTATTTATTCAGCTGTTCTACTTTTTGTCTGTACTAGGGCTATCCATGATCATTGCTTAACAAGTCTGTATTTAATTAGCTACTAGCTTTTGCCCGCGTGGCTTTAGGTTATCACGTAAAAAAGTAGCCTATGTCCTTCTCCATTTCCCAGGCTATATCTCTGCCAAATTTTATGACGATCGGTTCAGCGGTTTAGGCGTGAAAACGTAACATACAGACAGACAGACGGACAGAGTTACTTTCACATTTATAATATTAGTATGGATTCTTCTTTTTGTCTGCACTAAAGCTATCCATGATCATTGCTTAACAAGTCCGTATTTATTCAGCTATTCTTCTTTTTGTCTGCATTATGGCTATTCATGATCATTGCTTAACAAGTCTGTATTTATTCAGCAATCCTGGTTTGATGATGAACTAGTTTCGTCTGGGATACTTATGGATGGCTTTTGAATTGTGACCAATGGAATTTCACATGTATTAAATACTAGCTTCTGCCCGCGACTTCGTTCGCGTGGAAGTCGTAAGACACCACAATATACTAAAATACCAGCCACATTTTAATAAAACTCCTGAATACTACGTTTGTAGTTTTGGTCACAGCTGTCAGGACTGGTGACGCGGGAGCAAGCGACTTATAGTTCAATGTTCTATGGTAAAGGGTTTGGTTTCCGCACTTAGTCCTTCAGGTCGACCATTGTACATGGGCCATGGCGGCCATCAGTGGTTATTCCAATCAGCCCACCTCCCTCTAGAAGATAATTATATCTCCCGGTCTGTTTAGAACATCTGTGAAAGATCTGGGTGCCCTGAGGGTTTCTGTTCTAATCTGGGTGACGCCTGTGCATTCAAAGAGCACATGCACGATGGTTTCCTCAGCCTCCATGCAAGCCCTGCACAGAGGATTGTCCGATATTGTGTGGAAGTGTTGGTTTATCGAGCAGTGTCCTGTGATGGTCCCCGTCACCAGGCGCAGGCCGGTCCTGTCCAGGAGTAACAACCGCCTGGTTATCCTACCATCTAAGAATGGCATCGCCTCCCTGTACTGTTTGCTGGTCGGTGTCGAGGTCTAGGGTTTTCTAGTGAATTATTGAAGGCCTGTGTTCCTGGACACTACACTACACTAATGGCACAACACTGATACATTTTATGTTTCTCATTGTCATTCTTACAGATTATTCCTGACGAACAGCTAACACTATTATAATATAACAGTTCATTGTAATTGTTAACACACGGGAAGTCAAGTATAAGTCCCCTCTTTGAGGAGTGGCTAGAGAGGCGCCACGGCGTCCTCACCTTCCGCCTGACGCAGGTCCTCACCGAACATGGTTGTTTCGGGAGATTCTTGTTTACGCCCGGGTGTTACCACTTTGTGGATCGCCCGGAGGACACGGTAGAGCATACGGTGGAGGGCTGCCCGGCTTGGGTAGAGCACCGCCGTGTCCTCATGGAGGCGATCGGTGGCGACGATCTCTCGCGTCCGGTCCTGGTCCAGGCCATGGTACGGAGCGAGAGTGCATGGGAGGCTGTCACCTCCTTCTGCGAAGCAGTAATGTACGCGAAGGAGGAGGCGGAACGCGTGAGGGAGAGAGGGGTGGAATGGTTTTTTTTTTTTGGTCAAAAGTCGACAACAATGCGGCCTAAAAAATCTTTTGAGAATGTGCAAATAGCGCTCTTTCATACGATACCCCACGTGCCCTAGTAGCCCGACTTCGAGTTTTAAAACCCCCGTTAAATCCTAGATGCAAAAAGAAAATCTTGCTTATTTGCAAAATAGTTGGGCAAACGTCATCTCAAACTATTCCAAATTTCAATTTGATAGCTTTAGTTGTGATATCCAGATGTGACAGACAGACGGACAGACAGACTGAGTTGCACCATAAGGGTTCTTTTTTACCATTTTGGTACGGAACCCTAAAAAGAAGCACAAAAAATATCAATTCTTTGAAATCGAAATCAGATTTGCATTGCTTTGTTGAAAGTTGATTGAAATAGCGTAATATGTCATAATTGACTATCAACCCAGCGAAGTAGTAATGGAATAATTCGACTGTTGTCATCTCAGTATCATTCTTAAAAACTGTATGGGAAAAGTTTTTTCGATTTCTGACTTTTCTAGTACTCAAACCTCAGTTGGTCCTATAAAGTTTTTTGATCCTCGTCAGAAACAGGATCGATTGGCATCAAAAAACTTTTTTGTGAAAATTGCTCATTTCCTTGCTGACTGAACATTTTTTTCAAAATCTGTGAATGCAGATCAACTTTTTTCTAAAAGTAAAAGATAGTCTTTTTTAAGACCATTTTCTTGTAGCGACCACGATTAAGATACCTGCCCTTATGAACCCATTTCAAAACATAATGCAATACTGCTCATCCCCCATAGCAAATAGCGTGATAATTTATACGTAGTAATTTGACCAGACCTATAGGGAATATCTGTGCAAAATTTGAACAAAATCGGTCCGGTAGTTTTTGTGTTTACCTGGAACATACATTCAGACAAACAGACAAAAATTATAAAAACTATATTTTCAGCATCAGAATCGTTCCCAGACCTCGTGGCAATAACTTTTTTTTCAAAAATATTCAATGTACAGTTTTGACTTCGCTACGATTTTATTATATGTATAGATTATTGCAGCCAAACAACTTTCTTTAGAATTCTCATTTCTGATAATTCAACTAATATCACGCCTATATTCCCCGAAGGGTTAGACAGAGGTGTACCTATGGAACACCCACATTTCGCCAGTCTGATAATATTTTAATGAAAAACTAAAAAAATATTTTGTTTTGCTTACAGATCTTCCTACTCCTATTCATCTTGCTGTACCTTGTCTCATTTATGTTGATCGAGAAATTCAGACGTCGGGACAGCGAGGATTACTTCACTGGAGACGAAGATGAAGTGAAAGTTTACCGTATCAGTCTGTGGCTGTGTACATTTGCACTTGCAGTGTCACTTGGATCCGCTCTCTTACTGCCAGTATCTATAGTCAGCAATGAAGTGCTCATACTATACCCAAATAGTTATTATGTCAAATGGCTCAACAGTTCTCTTATACAGGGTGAGTTTTAATATGCATTACTAGGTTCTGCCCGTTACTTCGTTCGCGCCGAAGTTGTAAGACACCACAATATACTAAAATTGTTGTGCCCCGCAGTTTCACCCGCCGTTTACTTCAAAACAATTTGGATTATCTAAAAATTACTATATTTTCGCTTAGCGTTCTTTCTATTTTTATTTTTTGCTCGGCTCCTAAGGGTCGTAGCGTGACGTTAAATAGCTTATACCTTCTTCAAGAATTGGGCTATCAAGAAGAAAGAAAGAAAGAAAAAACGTTTATTTGCGGTAAACATGACGCAAAAAAAGAACACAACACAAAAAAAGAATAAGTTTGGGGTAAATATGCGTCACATCCACGCAAAACGGCCATCGCTCAGCATAATGCTGCGACCCTATGCGAGACAGAGCCCCAGCGCTGGTTTTCAGCGACAGCCGGCGTTGACGTGATGACGTCGACCAGTGCCCGGTGCAGCATACAATGAGATAAAAAATAACATAAATACACAATACATAATTATTACTAATAGTTTTTATAAAAAATAATATTTTAACATTTAAAAAATGGCAACATTCCATTCCCTCGGCAGCGGCAATAGGTACATAAAAAAAAAACCGTTTGCTGTTTCAGAGATTAGCGCGTTCAAACAAACTCTTCAGCTTTACTATATTATTATTAATGATGATTCCTTCCAAAAATATTCTAGAACCCTTGAAATCCTGAATCATTGAAAACATTGTTACCAAAAGTAGCCCTGTATTGGTTAGTGGCTTTAAGAAATAAATCAGATTTATTCTGGAAAAACCCTGTACTATTTTTCACCATATTCAATTTTCCATATACATAAGTACAGCTTAAGGAAACTACACAATTTTAAGACACAATTCATATTCAATGCGTTTGTTGATATTACCTAGTCTCTTGTTGTATAAAGAGACAAAATGTTTTAATAAAGCAAATAATTACTCTGTCTGGTACAATAGAAATTGTAGTCTGATGTAATGGTATTGTGAGTATTGCATAATAATCAATAACGATAACACAACTTACTACCTCATTACATTATACTTAATATCACAAATTATGAGTAATATGAAGAATATTTAGTTTCATTAGCCACACACCTCAACGGCTTGGTGGTCGAGAGTGTGACTGCACTGACTGCTGAGCGTCCTGGGTAATGGGTTCAATCTTAGATCACGCGGCTAAATGCTGCTGATATACCTTTCCTGGCTACCCTTCTGGTAATTCAAGCGTGATGTAGTTGCCTAATGGATTGCTGTGGGGGAACATAATTGGTAATATAATCGCCGTCACTTTTTACGAGTACACCACGAATAGAGGCTATTCTACGACGCGTAAGTATTAGTTGATGAATCAGAAAGGCGAAAACAAAAATCGTTCTAACGATTTCACCGTAAAATCAATATGCATGGTAAAGTGAAACCTTTTTTAAACGCGTCATTTCACTTGTTTTGTTCTGTAAACAAAGCTTATGCACAAAGGCGTTTGGGACACACACACAACAAGCCACAGACAAGTTGTGTCCAAAAGAAACTATGACCAGAATGGACCTCCTTTAGCAGTTTTTTCAGATACGTATTTATTGTAAACTTGTTCCAGGGTTATGGAACCACGTGTTCCTGTTCTCAAACCTGTCGATGTTCGTGTTCCTGCCGTTCGCGTACCTGTTCTCGGAGTCGTCTGGTTTCCCTGGATGCCGGGGGCTGAGGGGCAGGGTGTATGAAACCTTCATTGTTCTCGCGTTACTTGGTGTTGCCATGCTGGGCCTGGCCTACGTCATCTCAGCGTGGTTGGAAGGTGACCGTTCCAGTATTGATGCTCTGCTAAGTGAGTACAAAATAAATTATTAAGGGACATAAGATAGTGCCTTGTGGCATTCTTTATCAACCAGTCATTTAAATGTTATGAGTTCTGAGCCAAAATAAAGACATGAGATAATTTTGTTTGTATTCAAAAATTGTGTAGGAGAAAAACAATACAAATCCTGGGAAGCACCAGATTCCATGATGTTCAGATAATGAAACATAGATGTTCGCAACATTGACTAAAGTTGGATGGTCTGGCCATTCACCTACCATAAATACTACCGTGGTCGTTTCTTCTAAATGAACAAAATGAATACATGTTCTACGAATTTGTGTGACTTCCCATATTATTTCACGTAAACTGACTCGTATTTTGTGATTTACAAATAGCGTAGTCAACGTAAATAATATTCATGTCCGCTGTGTTCAATTCAGCGTGAAGAAAGTGAGCGCACAGTAATTGTTCGGCCACAGTCAATGTTAATGGATGCGCCGATTGCTCTGGAAACTGTTAGTTTTAACAAACACGGTATTTTTTTTAAACAAATTTGTCTGGTTCAAACGGTACCGTTTCGAAGAATGTATTTGTTTATTCCAAGGAATTGGGTCTTATTCTAAACGTAAAATTTAATGTCCAATGTGAGTCCGTTTCTTATGTACTGCTTGCTTCACAGATTTTGCACCGGTTTCACATCCTGCGTAACTAGACGGCTCGTATTTAAAATGCTAAACTATGATTAAACGGCTCATTTGTTGCATCCACACGCGAAGTCGCGGATAAATTGTGCTGTCCTGATTGCTATGCCCATCGTAACACATCAGTACCCCGAGGCCCTGACAATCAAACCTACAACGCGTATCAAATGTATTGTATGTAAAATTCTATTAACATGTTGTCATTGTTTGCTCACAGATTTGTGGACATACCTCCCTTTCCTGTATTCCTGTGTGTCGTTCGTGGGAGTTCTAATGTTACTAGGTGAGTCATTATCATGAACATTTATTTCTTATCGATGGTCATTTATTTTTAGAATTAAGTATGTCTATAACCGACTTTAACTGCTTATCAGTGGATCGGTCGTTAGCCTGTCTACTTTCTTTATTGTAAAAACTGGCTACGCATAGACAGGTTCTATGCAACTTTTCTATCAAATTGCACATGATCACAGCGAGCATTTTACAACGTACAATATTCTCTTGCATTCCTTGCTCGCATGCGTATGCGCTGCATGCTACCTATATTATTAAGAATTCTACGAATGTTTGTTTGTTTGTTTGCACAGAGGTCTATCGAAGCTTTAAGTTACGTGACGTCGGGTGGCGGCACTGGCAGACATTGACCTCTAATTATGACATTCTGTTTATTTCGTTGCGAGTCGTTAGTGAAGGTATAGAGTGCATCGAACTCGGGGCTAAATTGGATTTTTTCAATATGATTGATCAGTACCAATATATAAGAGTAAGTTGACTGTAAACTTGTGACGTAGATAGTTATAACTTCAGTATATTAAAATCGATTACTGTGAAGTAGAGTAATAGTATTGTTTATAGATATGACTGCGATGATAAGGCGTACTAAACCAGCTGTAATCTTTCAGAACCAATAATTTTTTATTAGCTAAGCATACACGTGAATACATAAACAAAGCATGGCGATGGGGACCGTGTCTTATCGTGTCCGTTTTGAAATAATTAAAAAAAAGAAGTAAATAGAAATATTAATAAACATTTCAGCACATAAATAGCGTGCTGCATCTAAATGTCTAAAATCTGTAATTATTCGGTTTCTTCCTCATCGCCGCCGTACCCTTCTTCCTTGTCAAGAAAGTGTTTAATTAGGTCCTGGTGCTGCGGGAACATTTCTTCCAGTTCCTGCCTGGAGTCTTGCAGCTTCTCCAATTCTTCAAGTTCTTTGTACGCTTTAGCTTTGTAAAGGCGAGCCTTGAAACTGTTTTCGTTGAGACGAAGCGCCAGGTCACAGTCTTCACACACCTGTAAGAGAATAATGCACTTTTCATCAGTACCTATATTATTTGACGCTCGCATTAATAGAAAGCCGATGAGCTGGCAAGCTGTCAACAGTGGAATTTTATCTATTTATGCCAAGTGCGGTCTCAATTTATACTTTGGCACTTATATCATTGGGCCTATCCCTAGTTAGTTATCATCGATGTACCCATTCGATTAATACGTCAAACATTTTGTCCATATCAATATAAAAACTGAACGTTCACGTGAATGTGGCCGCCATACAATACATATTTATTCAGTTTGTATAATGTTAATTTACGGGTTATTGCGTATTCTGAATGAAGAAAGTTCTCGTTAATTCTTTAAAAAGCTTTTTAAGCAAACAACTACAAATGTTTTGGCAAAAAACTTTTAAATTAAAGATATGCTAGTAGGTATAGCGACGCAATCGTGGCTCAAACCTGAAAGATATGTAATTATGTTTGTAGGTATGTACAAATTATTAATGAATCATCAACACACGTGGCTACATGTGTCTATTGCCTTAAATACAACTTAGTTCACGACAAAAGCATAAATAATTTATTAATACCACACAGATAATGATTGATAAGTTTGCATGTAACAAACGTGCACTAACTATAAATAATAAGGGTCTTGAATTTTGAATTATAATGTTTACAAAGCTTCATTAAAAATGAATCTGAGTAACGCAGATACCAGACAGGACTCATTGTTATGTGACAAACAAGATTCTAGAACATTTGGCATAAAAAAAAGAACGATGGCCTTTCTTTCTTCTTAATTTCCGAATTAATTAAATATACCGGATGACTTTTTTTACCGTCTCGAAAAAAATTGGGTATACTAGGTGAACGGAGTAGAAGCCTATGGCATAGCAATTTTTTTTTTTTTTTTTCAGAAATAAAACTAAAATAAAAGATAAAAATATTGAAATTTGGGTGTGTATGATTTAAATTTAAATATTATTTATCGTATTTATTTATTGAATTATGTTTTTTGTTAAATTTCTGTGTTTATTGTTATAGTATGATAAGTTTACTTCAAATGTGTGGTATTTATCCATAGATCAATTTCTTTCTAGGTTAAAGAAAAAATAATAAAAACTATGCCATAGGCTTCTACTCCGTTCACCTAGTATACCCAAATTTTTACGAGACGGTAAAAAATGTCATCCGGTATACTCAATAAGTTATCCGTGCAATAATCGCGTTATCGAAACTAATAGCTATTATCTTTGAAGCGGTTTCTGTGTGTTAACCATGTAGATAAAACAGTAGATTTGTAGATTAGGTTCACGTTTGTTTAGGTAACCTATCATTTTTATCTCCACATTAGCATTTACAACAATCACTTAATGTAGGTATGTTACTTTGCGGATCCGGGACATTGGCCACGTCCGTAAAAGTTAATAGCAAAGACGGTGCGAGAATCAACGCTTATTCCAAAATCTGACGATGCATTATGACGCCAATAATAACAATAATCTTGTTTCGTTATTGAATCCATAATCACTAAAATGTTATGGCCACGCTTACTCGGATGTCTGGGAATAAACTGGTCACGATTACGATCTTTGACCTATCCTAAATACCTAGTGATAACAGGGTGTTGCGGTGCCATGTTTCTAGAACTGACCTTGTCGAATTTTCCTAGCTTGATTTTAGTGAGTGCTCGGTCGCAGTACAGCATTGGGTCGTCTCGCACTTGCTCAATGGCTCGGTTGTAGCATGAGAGAGCTCTGTCATACTCTTGGCGACGGAAAGCCTTGGTAGCTTGGGTCTTCAACGTGTCAGCTTTCTCACGTCGAACCTTCCGGTCTTGGTAGCGCTTTTCAGCATCTTTGCTCACTTCGGCCATCCATGCTTCTTTACCCATCTCGCCCTAGTCATTTGAAAAGAAATTATTCACAAATATAATTATTTGTTATGGTGTATACTCCATTTACTAGCATTAGACAAATAACGGCAGTTATTTACACAATAACTTTCGTTTTTGTGTAATATTGTTGAAATTACTGCACTTTAGAGTTATTTTTTTAATGTAAATGGTAAATAGATTACAGTGCTTTGTATTTATCGTGAAATAACGGAGTTTATTAAACGTTTACATCGAAATAACGAAAGAGTGAGAACAGTTATTTGTCTAATGTTATAATAAATGGAGGTTTTCGGACAATTAAAGTAACAGCTGTGAAGGACTTAACCTTCGATTGATTAATTCGTCATTTATAATTATGTATTACGAAATTTTAGGTAGATAGGTGCTTATTTAATTCGTTTATCACGACTGGAGTTAGTGCTAATACCTGCTATAAATTGTGTTACTACCTTGGCACTACCACTACTATCACAAAATATTGATGAAGCATAGTCGTACATAGATGAACTGTGAGGGAAGGGCAGTTTCACGGAGCGACTGCCTATCTGACCTACACAACCTAGTTACTGAGTAATACGATGTTGTCAACTTTTGGGCTTTTGACTACCTGTAGCGACTGTTAAATATCCACGAATGACAGCCGGTACCAACGTCCTAACGTGCTTTCCAAGGCACGGAGTGGTCTCGATATGTAAAGATGGTCACCTATCCACAGAACAAAAGATGAATTCGTCCCAAACTACGGAACCCTTCATTGTGCGTGGTCCGACACGTCACACGTACTTAGCCGGTTTTATTATAGATTTAGTTCTTTTAAAGTTACAATGCATTCGGCAAAATTCGGCAACGACGAAGGTAGCCGATGGAACCTCTTGCTGCTTTCAGTTTCCCCTGTATCAAATCGTAACTAAGGGAAACTGTCGGGGGTAATGAACATACTCTGGTCACAAATTCGGGTAGTTTTGAGAATATTTCCATAAATAGTCCTAGTCTTTGTGGAGGTCGTTATCATACAATTAGGTAGCTAGTGAAAGTCCCGTCAAAATCAGTCCAGTCGTTTCGGAGATTAGCCGGAACAAACATTCCGACAGATTTTTTGTTCTATGTAGGTACTGTATATAATTTCATATGTATTTAGTAAAAAGTTATTTGTTATTTTGACATTACAAACAGACACTTCAATTTTATTTATTTGTATTGATAGTAACGAAGTCCATACTGTATATTGAATATTTAAAAAAAAGTTATTGCTCCGAGGTGTGGGAAGTCTGATGCCGCATATGTAGTTTTTTTTTTTCAATTTTTTCGCCTTTGTTTGTCTGGAATTCTGGATTGGCGCAAAACGGCTGAACAGATTTGGATGAAATTTGGCACAACAATAGCTAATAACCCGGATTAACACATAGGGTACTTTTGATCCCGGTAGTACGTTTCTGTGGGATATTTTCAGACATCCACGCGGTATATATATAAAGGTATTATAAATGTGAGAGTTACTCTCTCTGTTACCTTTTTAAGCCTAAGCGGCTGAACGGATTTAGATGTTTGGCATACGGATAGACCATGACTTGGATTAGGATACAGGATACTTTTATCCCGTTAGTAAGTTCCCGTGAGATAATTTTCCGCGAGCGAAGCCGCGGGCATAAGCTAGTTCCTTGTTTAAATGCCAAGATACTCCAAATATTTGACTAACGATTGGTATACCTGCTTTGTAGTGATTGAAAAAGTAAATATTTTGTATAGACATACATGTTCATGGTCATGTTTTCGGTCAGTCATGTTCTACTGACCGATTTGTCCAAAACATTATTTTAACACGTAGTAATTATGTGATAGGTATTGCAACTTTAGCTTTAGATAACCCCCGCAGGAAAATGTATAGGTACCTAGTGCGTAAACAGAGTAACATTAACCAAGGAGTAAATAATTTTCCTCGTTTTGGTTTGTAGCAATATACCGCGACGTTGACGTTGGTAAAAAATAGAATAGATGTATATATAATATTTTTTTTCTACCCTGACACATTACTGTTATTATCTTTTCGAAACGCGTGTAATTTTATTTTAGAGATCAATAGTAGATAAGGCAGCGAAGACGCCTCATCGCATTGTATGTAAACACTGAACATAAATATTTCTGTCCGCACTGCAAATAGAAAAGAACAACAGTATTTACACGAGGTACATGTTTATTTATAGAGAAACGCGAGCCAAATTGCTTTCACTGATAATATAAAACGAAACGTGCATCTACTCGCATCTTGGAGGGCTACTACGAATGTGCATTGCATGGCGTTAGAAATGCATGCTGTAAGTATGGTCAAAACATTCGCCAGAAGTTTAGAATGTCATCCGAATTTATGCCCATCGCGATCTCGTTGTAGGGCACAATAATTACATGATCAGAAGAAAAGAAGAAGAAGAGTTCTTTTAGATCAAGGATCACAAACATCCATTATCAGGGAAAGCGCAGCTCAGTTGTTAAGACTACCGCGACGAAAATGTAACGGTTATATCTCTGGAATAGGAAATAAGGAAAACAACTGTAAGGGCATGATTACCATCAAATGTTTGTCGTTGGTTAGCGATTTCACCTTTGAAACAGACGTATATATAATGAATAGACTCATAAATAACTTACCCAGCTGTACCTTTCCTAAACCAGACTGGCCTACTCTCAACCAAATAACCCTAGCAGATCCCGAATTTTAAAAAAGTAGGCCTATTGATATCTTATTTGGAGCAGATATCTATTCCACTATCCTTATGGACGGTATCTGTCGTTCAGAATATATATTGCCAATTGCCCAATAAACCCAGTTGGGATGGATCTTAAGCGACAACTACAAAACATACCATTGCAATGTGATCCTAAATAATATCGAAGAGATTCAGCAATTTTGGGAAGTGGAGGACATTCATGAATCTTCAGCGATATCAGGAGATGAAAAATGCATCGAGTTTTACCAATCTTCAACCTCTAGACGGGAAGACGGAAGCTACGTCGTTAAAATACCATTCAAAGAAAATTTTGTCAAAAATATAGGAGAGTCGAAAACAAAATCGATTGCTAAATTTTTCCAAATGGAGCGGAAATTAAGTAAGCAACCAGCACTGGCACCTGACTATAAAACGTTTAAGGCCCTAGTGTCAACTAGTGTGAGTTTATTTTAATCATCTCGAATTTACGCATCGAGCACGTTCAGCACTCCGATTTGGGCTCGGATAACGGTATATTTTTCGAAGCGGTTTCGTCTTTAAAACCTAAGAAACGATTTGTTTCGGTTACGTTCGAACAGAACGTTATAATAACGATTTTGAAGAACAACAAAATTTATATAGTTTCCTTTAATAAAACGTTTTTAACCGTTTTTTTTTCCATTTTTTGGGCATTGGAATCAATGATGTAATGAAATGAAGATAAGGTACAATTTAAATAAAAAAGTTCATGCTTGTCGGCGCAAGCCCCGTGCGCGGCTGTGCCTGCGGAATATACCGGTTTTTGAAAACGGTCTCATTTATTTTTCATTCCGGATAAAATAAAAGAACGAGCACTATTAGAAACGTTTTAAAAACGTTATTTTAAATAACGTTTCCGAGCCCTGTGAAGGGCTCATCGAAGGCCAATCGGAACGCCGAACGCGCTCGATGCGTAAAATCGAGATGGTTAAAAGAAACTCACACTAGGGCTTCTGATCAGACCTAGATAAATCTATTACGAGTATTGACGACCCAATTACAGTCCCACGTGTTAACTGGTACCTATGTAGTTAAATATAACGCTTTGGCATGTTATTGTGCTGTCGCCGTTCGCAAATATGTACATAAATATTCATGCATGCCACCTACGTAAGTGGTTTTTTCACTAATCAATGCACATGTCAGGTATTAATACTCAATCATCCGCCTAGCCTTTACCCAACTATTTTGGGGTCGGCTTCCAGTCTAACCAGATGCACCTGAATACCAGTATTTTACATGGAGCGACTGCCTATTACCCCTTGGTAAGACTGGTTGTCTGACTTTCAGGCTTCTGACGACCCGTACTGACGGTCAAAGATCCACGAATGACAGCCTGGCCCAACGGCTTTACGTGCTTTCCGAGGCACGGAGGGGTCTTGGTATGTAAAGATGGTCACCCATCCACGGTACAACCCCGACAAGCGTAGCTTTTAATCTTAGAGATTGACCCGAACGGTTGTTATTACTCAGCCACAAGTCTCAAGAATAAACAAAATTATGATACAAAAAAAAAAACGGTGGCACAGGGGAGCACTGTTACGTAGATGAGCAATACTTTTAGTAATAACCAGTCACTTTGCCAATTATGGTAGACTTTCAACAAATCGAGAAAGAGAGCGTTCTCGCGCTTGTCATGTTAGCCCTGCTGCACGCACGCCGGTTGCGAGTACTACGCACCAGACCTTTCTGAAGAAAATCACCAATAAGTTCACTACAAGTCCTCCTAGGGCGTAATACCTATCGTATACTAACACAAAATGGTTTACACATTCGGTAATGCAGAGCATACCCAGGTGTACTTCTGATAACCTAGTTTCGTTATATATTGAGTAATACAATTAACCGTATCGAATGCTTCTGTTAATTCCAAGTTCAGAACTAGATTAGGAATGCAAACTATGTCATGGAATGTTTGATGTTGTGTAATATAGAAATTGTTCTTTGTCGTTAAAACAGCATATTTAGCATACCTTCTAAAGAGTTCAACTTCTAAACCTGTTTATTCTCGCTTCCCCTATACTATCCTTATACTCAAGACCGAAGCTTAAAAGGAAGGTGCTTTATTTTCATTATACGCACGAGGGGTGTCATAAACAGGATACTGCTTCTATTTTTAACACGCTTATAAATAGCATCATTATCTAAGGAATCCAATATGCTGCTCACCGCATCTTTATTTCCGAGATTTTTGAATGCTTTTTCATTGATCACAGTGCGATTTTGCTTCACTTTCAGCATAACGTCTTCGTCTAGTATTATTTTTCCATCCAAGTACTGATCTGCGAGGACTTTAGCTGCTTCCGCCTTAACTTTGTCACCACTACCCATGTCCTTTACTAGATTTGATACTTCTGTGACTCGTTGCATGAAGTTGTTGAATTCTTCATCTAATTCTATCGATTTTCTATCCCTTATAGCTGGGTTGTTGGCAATGCTCATTGTCGCTGTTGCTGGTAATATTAATTAGAAATTTAAAAAAATCGTGTCTCCAGCTTGTTTACAAACTGTCTGCATTGACGTAACAGATTACATGACAACCGTTGTCAAGGTAAACAAAAACCAATGTCAAGGGAACATGTGAATAAAAAAAAAATATTTTCTCTATTTTTATCCAGTGAAGCCAGGATTTATTATTTTGTTTTAAAGAGTACATCATTCAACAGTTAATTTATGTTTGTAAGGTACGAATGCTCTCGAGATTTTTTTATGTTCTAGTTGATTCTATATTTAAGTCAAGGTGAGTTAGAAATGTTTCCGAGTGGTAAATATAAAACACGTGTACTCAGTGTTAACTTAGGGGATTTGCTTCCTCGTCATATCTTTTTCTTCAATCTTAAATGCTCTATGCTGTGCTACATGAAAAACTTAAGTCTGTGCGTAGGAAAACAAAAACAGTTGACTTTAGACTCAAACAAAAACGCTAAACTTAATTAATTATGCTGGTTGTGGATGCGATACCTACAAAAACTTCTTATTGACTTTGAAACCAGAATTAAATGTTATTTAATTTTGTTGAGTAGGTACCCATTCAAAAATATGTAACTAGACACTAGCTAGTTTGATATTTAAAAAGTTCCTACGTATCAAATTACCTCACTCAAACAACAATCATTCTATTATGTTTGGATCGCCGAAGTCATGTCGAAGATAAAATTAGAGATGATACAAAACATCGTTCATACATTAATCAATTGAGATATTTCGATCGACGTTCCTCTAATAACAATGTTTGTTTGTGCAGTGTTCACTCCGCTCGGCTTTGTGCGACTGTTCGGCGTGGTCGGCGGGGTTCTCGTCAAGCCGCAGTTCCTGAGGGACCTCAACGAGGAGTACTACGTATACTCGTTTGAAGAGGACACCATCAGGAGACGAATCAATAATGCTGTCTCTACAGGTAAATATTTCGTTGTGGTAAGGTTTCTGTCACTGAGTTTCGCATCGGCTCTCGTCAGATGAAGATGAATAAGATCAACATACAACAAAAAAAAATATATCATCGCCTGTATTCCGCGAATGGTTAGGCAGAGTTGTACCTAAAGCACACCCAAATTTCGCCAGTTAAGTATAAGTCTCGTGTACTTAATAGTGGGCGAGCGTATAGCCATCAACAGGGCACACATCCAGATTCCGAGCTGCAACTATGAAATTCGGGATGGAAAACCCAATACCACTCTTCGCGACCCGGGAATCGGACCCAGGACTTCATGTGTAAAGCCAACGTTCCAAATCAGAAGCACTAACCACACCACTAGCTTTGTGTACCTACTGTGCAAATATTTCGACACTAATGTATTTTTGGTATGAAATAAATAACTTGAACTAAGGCGGGACCAGGTTAACCTGCGAAAATCAAATGTTCTTACGTTTTTTGCTGACTGTGACTGTAACAAATCTGTATTTATACATGGAATTATAATCATTAAAATCATCAATACAACTCTCTCAGTTCATATTACTTTATTGAATGACTATTTCATGAAATCAGTAATTACAGTTGAGGGCAATTCTAACTTATGGAGTTATATTGCTTATTCTAATGATTATTATTCTCTAAATACATACTTGTTACGGTCGCGAATCATATTTTGATCAACATACAACCTGTCACTGATTCACTACCTCAACGCTTCTCCCTTAGAGCCTTATCACAATGGCGATTTGAAAGCGAGACAAAAGCGAGGCGAGTGCGCAGCGAGCTCACTGCGAGTTCGCAGCAAGCGCGCGGCGTACTCGCTGCGAATAGCGAATCTGATGGCACGGTTGACGCAGTAGTTAAGCGATTGACTGCTACGCTGCGTGTCGCGGGTTCGATTCCCGAACGGAACTTATATTTGTACGACCTACAAGTAGTTGTTCCGGGTCTGGCTGATTGTGTATGTGAGTTTAAATGTCTGTAAACGCATCCACAATAAAGGAGAAACTCCTAGATTAAAAAAAGAAAATATAAAAATAATAAGCTCTGGCGGCGTCGAAGCTTATAAGAAAAACGCGAACACCACGCCGCGAACTCACTGCGCGCCCGCCGTGTCTTCGTGGCGTGTTCGGCGTGCGTTCGTTGCGAACTCGCTGCGATCTCGTTGCGCACTCGCCTCGCTTTGAACTCGCTCGCAAATCGCCAGTGTGATAAGGCCCTTAATGCGCAAGAACACTCACTTCAGAGCATGCATTTAAATCGCTAGATGCTTCTACGGAGATAGACCACGTATGGAAGTGTTTTGATCGTGAATGCACTGTAAGCCGAACATAAATCAAGTTAACAGTTACATCGTAATAATTTACGCTATCAGCTAGGTAGAAGGTTAACTAAACAATGTAGTAGCCAAAACCTCTCACACACACGAGGATACTACAGACGCAAATGATGCTGTGTTCACTTCCTATCTGTGTGACGTAGCTCGAACCTTGCGAACTGACGAGTCGACCTTCCACACACATTACGTTTTAAAATCGCATCGCACGTGCTACTATGTAGGCGGAAAAAAAACAATTGTACATTAGTTTTATTTATATCTAGAATACCTATAGTAGAATTATTCTAGTCTGGTGACGATTTAACCCAAGATGGTTCGATCTATCTATTGTTGATAGATGACTCATTCAGGGCTTGGTAATTACAGTGATTTATGATTAATTAAGGCGAATGTTCCATTTCTGGGATATGATGCTGTCTAGTTAACGGATAGACCGTGACCCTCATCAAGCAACATCATAGCTCGACTCGATGATTACAAAGTGGCACACGCTTTGTCCTGATGCCCATGTATATTGACGGCCCTGTTCTAAACAGATATTGCAGAGTCATATTCCTTAAAAACTATGTTCGCACGTAGCTGTTTAGTGTCGTACCTCAAAAGGAAAAAAAAAATACGGAACCTATATAGGATCACTCGTGTGTCTGTCTGTCTATCCGTCTGTCATAGTCAGTTTGCTCCAAATCTACTGGGCCGATTAAGTTGAAATTTGGTACACATAATGAACTTCTGTAACCCAAACACGGAAGTGTAACATAAATGAATTTTGAATATGGGGGGTCACTTTTGGGGGTATTTTTCAAACTAGATAATAAAATAAAAAAAGTTTTGCAAACTGTACCGTCCGACATATCAAATGAAAAGGCTTATTGTAAGGATTTCAGATATATGTATTTTTTTAATTTTAAAATATGAACTTTTAAAGTTATTTAAGAAAAATTTATGAAAATTGTCAATTCCCCTTCCCTTATCTCTGATATTAATGAGCCTAAAATTTGGGAAAAAAATACATAAAATAGTTCTTTTCTTATAGATTACAGGACAACCTATAGGAAGTCTATGATTTTACCCCCCCGTCCCGGCTTCGCATGATTTTTACGAATTGTCAATACATCGAGATTTCTTTATTATAAATGTTAGTTTAATATTAATGTAATATGTAATGTGAAAACCACGTCAAAATCCGTTGCGTCGTTTAGAAGAACAACGCGGTCACACAGACAGACACGAAAAGCGACTTTAATCTATATCTATCTATCTTCTATCCATACTAATATTATAAATGTGAAAGTAACTCTGTCTATGTTACGTTTTTACGCCTAAACCGCTGAACCGATCGTCATGAAATTTGGCAGAGATATAGCCTGGGATATGGCGAAGTACATGAGCTACTTTATTACGCGATAACCGACATCCACGCGGGCGGAGCCGCGGGCAAAAGCTAGTATAAATATAAATCAATTTTTGTATGTTTGTCCTCTATGCGTTCCTAAACCACTGATCATATCGTGATGAAACTTTGGTAGGGTGTTCTGAGGACGACCGCGAGGGTTTCTGGCCCAAAAAAAAAGTTCGATCAAACACTTTTTTACTTTACGTGGCATTGTACGGGTACGGTGCAGCTAGTACCTAATATAAGGTGTATCTATTCATACATGAAATATTTTAAGAGAAACATCTATAGGTGGTAAAAAAGCCATAGCAGCGAAAAATATTATTTTATCTAAGTGTTTTATATTTTAACATGATTATTATAATTTTAAAATAGCTTGAGACATTTTGCAAAAAAACCTTTGCTTACTTTTTTTTTAAATTTTATTCTATGAATGACCCGCCCGGACGCGACGACCGGTGGCGGTACGAGCGCGGTGCCTTTTAATAATGTATCATCTTAATATCAAGTAATTTTAAAGTATTTAATTTTTAAAATAACATACTCAGATTTAAAAAAAAAAACGTTTCCATGGCTTCTTTACCACCTATGTATGTGTATCGGTGTATCTCTTTAAAATATTTCGTGTTTGAACAGATACCCCTATATAAAACACAAACTATGTATCTACCTATGTCCGTTATAGACTTTCAACTACTGAACGGATTCTGAAAATTCTTTTTGCATTTGAAAACCCAATTCTTGAGGAAGTGTATAGGCTATTTAATATCACGCTACGACCCTTAGGAACCGGGAAAAAAAAAAAAAAAACTAGTTAGAAAGAACACAAATTCTGAATAATTATGTAGGTATACTTGTATAGATGACCAATCAGTAGGTAATTTTTTTTTTTTTCGGTTCTTATATACCTATGTTTTCGATGATTCAAACGCAGTCCGCACTTGAGAGATACAAAAAGTATTACGTACTCAATAGAGTACGGTCAACAATTAGAATTGTATTCGCACATAATTATGATTCAGTTAATTAAGATTCTATTAGCGTGGATTATGCCACTTACACAATGAGTTGTTTATTTTTTGTCTGATATGTAGTTATTTGCGAGGCGTTTCAAATGTTTGTAGTAACTGACGTGTTTGTTAAGATTTTAGCTGATTAATTTGACAAGGTAGAGACCATTTCCGAACTGAATTCTGGATGGATGATTCCTAGTTGTATAGGTGCATAAGTCTTAGCTCTTCCCGTATGAGTTCGTTCGCGGGGTGTCGGCGACCGCGGGGTGTGTCGGTGCCGTGTGCCTATAGATGAAGAACTGAGTTTATTTGTTATTGATGATCGTTTATTTTTTTGTGTACGGAAAGCAATTAAGGTATTTCAGTCATGTCTGGACGACGTCGTACTTCAAGCATAGGTCGTAGCACAAGGAGTGCAAAAATAATGCATTTAGGTAGAGATAGAGAATCGTCAGAAGAGCGTGAGGCTCGCCTTAGCCAGGGTCGAG
Source organism: Dryobota labecula (assembly GCA_947523025.1). NCBI lineage: Eukaryota > Metazoa > Arthropoda > Insecta > Lepidoptera > Noctuidae > Dryobota > Dryobota labecula. Next base: position 7,476,396 of record OX383289.1, on the reverse strand, counting down.
ATAGACATAGAGTTCAGAGAGCCAGAGAATCGCCTGCACAGACTAATTTATGGGAAAACTAGCTTTTGCCCGCGGCTCCGCCCGCGTGGATGTCGGTTATCGCGTAAAAAAGTAGCCTATGTCCTTCTCCATATTCCAGGCTATATCTCTGCCAAATTTCATGACGATCGGTTCAGCGGTTTAGGCGTGAAAACGTAACATACAGACAGGGCCTCAAGTCTGCTATTACAATAGTGTCAGAATGGTCTCGCCTTTGTGAGTATTTGACAGTGTTTGTATGGCAAATCTGTCAAAAACTCACAATGAAGAGACCATTCTGACACTATTGTAATAGCAGACTTGAGGCCCAGGCAGACAGAGTTACTTTAACATTTATAATATTAGTATGGATAAAGTTAGTATCTACATTGCATCCGTGCGAAGCCGAGGCGGGTCTCTCGTAAAAAATTACACTTTTATCCCCTTAACTGGCTCTTTGTAGATCTTCAATTATACCGCTGCATACTTTTGCGGGCTACGTGTGCTCAAAACAGAAACATACACTTTGTTATTCAATGGGTCTCATCATCATGTTTGATTATTAACCACGTGACAACGTATCCTCAATGCCAGTCGGTTCGGGTGCGCCTAATCGACGTGTAATGTTTCATCAACTACACATTCCATCGTTTGACATCGTCTGAGGATTTTTATGACTTTCAAACGAAATGAGCCAAGACTTCTGACAGTAATGACAGCATAAATTTCTGCAGTTGGTATATTTTTGTACAGTTATTCTGGTTTTGAGAGTATTTTTGGATAATAAGTATTTAAATTGTGTGGTGTCTGGCTAAGTAGTCTCCGTTTCGTATCTTGGGTATCGTTGGGCTAATAAAGGGAGCTATTATATACCTACAACCTACCTACCTACCTATTCTATTTCATCATTTCAACCGAAAGACGTCCACTGCTGGACATAGCTGACCAGCTCTCACAAAGGATATACTGGAAAATGTATCTTGATGCTATGATGAATCTAAATTGTACCTTATTGATAGAAATAAAATTACTTTTCTTTCAACTACGTAGTAATGTTATTATTAATCACTACAAAACCGATCACAAAGGACGTATTTTTTGCTTAGAACCAAAACAGTGCAGAAATGTTATATGAAATCTCATGGTTACACAGTTTTTCATTAATGCACTGTTTTTTATTTTTTATTTAGATATAAATTTACCACAGAGGTTTAATGTCTTCCATTAAGTTTAATATAAAATGTATGCATTAGATCAAACAGATACTGGCTGAAAAAAAAATCTAGAGTCTAGACTTGATGGAAAAACTTTGTTTTCATTAACTTCAGTTTTTATTTTGAGTAGGTGTATTTTATCACGGTAGGTAGATTGGTAGTTGAAAGAAAAGTAGATTACGCACCTTGCTAAAGTGAGTAACGTGTTAATTGAGTGCCCTCGAATGCGCTCGGGCACCAACATAACACTCGTGCATTATTAACTCACTTTGCGCTCGATGCAACAATATACTATTACTTTATTATAGGCCTCCCTTGGGGGGAGGGGGGACGCCATAATCGCCACGTGTGGCAGGTGGGTGGGGTAGATTCTATTTGTAATTACATATAACTACAATTGATTTCTAGGTTATTTATTTATAAGTATAAACATTATGTATTAGGTATGTTGAAACTGTACTCCCCGTCACTTGTCCCTAAAGGTTCATAAGAAAACCAGCATGAGACAGCATCTGTCTGGCAATAGCTAATATAAACGAGCTGATACGGGTATTCCTGAGACTTGAATTATTACCAGTGCGTACGGACTGGCTCTGTGGTCATCAGCTAGCTTGTCCAACATAGTGGCAAAGACCATGTCTCTCCCTTCCTTTCACAAATTCTAGCGGGCCTTAGATCACGTAACATTAATTCCTTCAAATGTTTCACAGGAATGTTATTGTGATGAATTCAATGGCAAAGGCAAGTCAACAAACTGCGTAACTTCAGCGGATCATAATAAGATGAGCGCCAGCGCAGCAGCGAGTGACCTACCAAACAATACTCATGTTTACAAACATGGTTCACGCTTCCTACGTATTGCTAGGTGTCTATCGCTTATTGATAATTAGCTGCAGCCCGCGGTTTCGCCCGCGTTGCTTTTTCCAAAATAAAAGTATCCTTATAACGTCAGCTATCTGCCAGTGAAAGTTCCCTCAAAATCGGTCCAACCGTCTCGGAGATTAGCCGGAACAAACATACAGACACAACATTTTTAAATTAGTTTTTTTGTTATAAGTACCGCTACCGTATAATACTTTCATATGCATTTAGTAAAAAGCTGTTATTTTTACATTACAAACTTCAAATTACACTTTAGTTTTATTTATTTAGATAAAACTAGCTTTTGCCCGCGGCTCCGCCCGCGTGGATGTCGGTTATCGCGTAAAAAAGTAGCCTATGTCCTTCTCCATATCCCAGGCTATATCACTGCCAAATTTCATGACGATCGGTTCAGCGGTTTAGGCGTGAAAACGTAACATACAGACAGACATACAGACAGACAGACACAGACAGAGTTACTTTCACATTTATAATATTAGTATGGATTATAATAATTGGATTGTTATGATAATTGGACGTAGTTAAGCAGAAAGGACTCAACCCACTTTGTGGTCAGGGGATGAGTTGTATATACCAAAGAGGTTCTAACGGTTAACGGAAGGTACCCAGCTACATGTGGGTTGGTTCCTAACATATCATTATATATCATTCCTAATATAACAAAAATAAACCTTCTCTTTGTAGAGTCACGGATCTTTTTTGCCGAGTGAAAGAACCAACTGTTAGGACCTCTTTGGTATGTACAACTCATCCCTGAACACAATATGGGTTGAGTCCTTTCTGCTTAACTACGTTTATTATGATTATAATCTCTACTAACCTACCTGTCTACCTAACTAACCTTCCCACATCGAGAGTCTAAATCTATCAACCAAAACTCTGCCTAGCCTTTTCCCAACTATGTTGGGGTCGGCTACCAGTCTAACCGGATGCAGCTGAATACCAGTATTTTACATGGAGCGACTGCCTATCTGACCTCCACAACCCAGTAACTGGGTAACACGATACCCCGTGGTAAGACTGGTTGTCAGACTTTTGGGCTTCTGACGACCTGTAACGACTGTCAAAGATCCACGAATGACAGCCGGGACCAACGGCTTAACGTGCTTTCCGAGGCACAGAGGAGTCTCGGTATGTAAAGATGGTCACCCATCAAACTCAACTCAAACTCAAACTCAAAGCATTTATTTCAAATAAACCAATTACAGGCACTTTTGAATTGTCAAGGGGTCGGTCAGTCAGAAAGATGAAGCTAGTTGCCCATTCCAAAGCGTAGTAGGTTCCTATGGAGAAGAACGGACAAGAAACTCCATGGACACTCTTTTAAAACAAAATATTGTTACAAAATATGGGTTACATCATTCATGTTGAAATTATACATGTGAGAACAATGTAGAAAGACGTGCACGTTAGAAGCGTCCGTAATAGAAACTATTCAAAAATTAAAATAAGCCGTGGTAGCTAAGAGATGACCAGTCCCAACTGACGGCGCCCGTTCACGAACATGACGCATGGATCAGCACCATTTAGCTCAACCATTTTGAAGGGAACTTAATGATCCAACACACACGCCACCACCAGCGAGACATTTGAGTGAGCATGACATACTCTCAGCCACCAGGGCACATTCAAGTCAATAAAAGACATATTACCCGGTAAATGGTAGCTCTATAGTACATAGTACTCACACCTGTGCTATGCAATTATATAATTCAAGGACATTGAGTTTATACAATGCAAAAATAGTTTACAATCTTCAGCAGCTCCAATAATATTTTCAAATGCTAATCAATTAGTTTATGCGCCCTTATGGAGCAGGACCAGCATTCACGGACATCCACGGACCAACCCCGGCAAGCGTAGCTTAACCTGACGGATCGACCCGTGCGGCTGTTATTACTTAGCCACGAGCTCCTCAAATCTAAATCTATCAACCATCATCAAATATTATGGGTCTTCACACGATGGTTATTTTCTGTCCATTTAGAAGTACAGCTGCTTCGAAACCTATGGATACGCTTTGGAATCTGCGCACAGGAGTCTTCTTCAAAAATGTTCTGGAAGCAATACTATGAATCTGCTTATCTGTATTATTTCTTGGAAATGTGTTGATTACCGCAAAATGACCTAGGGTGATAAATAATTTTGTTTGTAAATAAATTAAACGCAGTGTTAATTTTCCCATTTCCTGAAAACGTGATTATACCTTCGTCACATTGAAATTCTAATATAATAATATAAACCATTACATTACAGCAATACACAATTATGCTGAAAAAAGTAATATTGTGTATTGATTCGATTACAATTGGCTGCATTACCTACCAACGTACGAATGTCTGCTGTCTACTGATTGTATTTGTTTATTGTGTAAATCTATACAAATAAATAAAATTTAAGTGTCTGATTGTAATGTCACAATAACAGCTTTTTACTAAATGCATATGAAAGTAAATACGGTACGGAAACTAACTGCTGCCCGCGGCTTCGCCCGCATTGCCTTTTCTAAAATAAAAGTAGCCTAAGTTACTCCTTATAAATTCAGCTATCTGCCAGTGAAAGTCTCGTCAAAATCGTTTCAGCCGTTGCGGAGATTAGCCGGGACAAACAAACAATTTTTTTATTTTTTATTGTTATAATTACCGTAAGTATATACTTTAATATGCATTTAGTAATAAGCTATTATTTTGACATTACAAACAGACACTTCAATTTTATGAATTTGTATAAATCCATACTAATATTATAAATTCGAAAATAACTCTGTCTGTCTGTCTGTATGTTACGTTTTCACGCCTAAACCGCTGAACCGATCGTCATTAAATTTGGCAGAGATATAGTCTGGGATATGGAGAAGGACATAGGCTACTTTTTTACGCGATAACCGACAAAAGCTAGTGTATAAATAACTTTGTTTATCCTACAGCCTTGTAGAAATCTAAACAGGTTATCACAAATATCACAATGTCTCAGCCAAGGATAGGTTAACGAACGTGGCGTTGCGTTGATGAGTTGTGCAAAAACAAGGCAAGAACAAACGGAAAAAGTTGTGTGCACCCTTCTGTTTTATTTTGAAAGGATTTATGTATCTAGCTGTTTGATCTGATCATCTTATCTTTAAAACAAGTCATCATTTACAGATATAATAAGCGGTACTTAACCGATAAATGTCTGGTATAGAATAATACTGTCATATTTATAGATACAAGTGTTTGTTAAGCCCTCTAGCGTAACGATATCGAAGTAGAACTATTTATGCTGTAGTTTTTTAAGCGCGAATATTTCGATATAATAAAGAAAGAAAGAAAAAACGTTTATTTGCGGTGAACATGACGCAATAAAGAACATAAACACAAAAAATTAAGAAAACTATGGGGGAAAAATGCGTCACATCCACTCAAAACGGCTATCGCTCAGCATTTTAGCTGCGACCTTACGCAAGACAGAGCCCCAGCGCTGGTTTTCAGCGACAGCCGGCGTTGACGTAATGACGTCGTCCGGTGCAGCAAACAATTATTAAGACGCTGTACCGTACGTAAAGAAAATTCATATAATTTAATTTAATTTAAAATGTGATAGAATATAAACAAGAATATATAAAAAAAAGAAGGAATTATACTTGCTATGAGAATATCATCCTCAACAAATCGTGTTACGCTTTATCTTTAATATAAATAATAATATTGCTCGCCTATATTGTTCCTCTTCTCAACTGCTCTCTCGTGACTCAGTTTTAAATAGTCATCGGTCTTTCTCCATCTGTTACGATCGGTGGCCTGGTGGAGTGCGGCGCTGATAGGTACCTCCAGTTGCTCAGATACTTGATCCGACCATCATTTTGGGCTTCGGCCTGGTAGGTCTTTTGCCGTCTATCTTTCCTTTCACCAATCACCATTAGACGTTCCATGTTGTTGGTACCTCTGCAGGCAATGTGGCCGAAGTATCTCACGACACGTTGACGGCAGGTTGAAGAAAGTTTTTGTGTTTTCTCTAGTTGTTTAAGGATCGAGACATTTGTGCGGTGGGCTTTCCATGGTATCCTTAATAGGCGGCGCCAGCACCGCATTTCGAAAGCGTCAATTCTTTACCTGTCGGTAGCGTTGATCGTCCAAGACTCTGACATTACATCGGACACTTGTTTTTTTATTTATTTGTATGGCACTTATGAAACGTTAGAAGCTAGGTGCACGGTTCCAATTGGTTGTTTTCTATGGAGATGAACCGGCAAGAAACTCCACGGTTACTCTTTTAAAAATAATTGGCTTTTACAATATTTTCAAATAACAGTGTTAATAGGTATGGGCGGAAGGCCTTTCAACAATTACCAGGTACTTAACAAAATAGAAAATGGTCAATAAATCTACAGTCTACTAGGCCTTCAACGTTCTCACATTCACAAAATAGGAAATAATCTATGTAACAAAATAAAAGCTCAGAATTCTCATTCCCTTTGCAACATTTTATTTATTTAAAGCCCAATTTTTAGAGCAAATATCGCTCATCGCGATAAATGTGGAGCAAGAAATGAGAGTAACGGTTTCAAGCCTATTCCCACACTTTGAAAAAATGTGTAGATATCACCAAGTTCACAAACAAGCTCAAACAACTTAAGCTATGTAACTTACATAGTGCGCACATATACAATACATAGACGTACAAGTTGCTATTGTATTTTACTTCCTATTTTTCTTAAATAATAAATGTATTCTTATGTGTCAATATTAATATAAAAATTCAGCTTCATATTGTGGATGTTTGTGCCTATCTGCCTAGTCTCATTTACCTTATATCGACTAGCTTGGGCGCCGAGACAAAATACTAAACCTGTAAATGCGCCGCGGACTGAAAAAGTTTGGGAACCCCTGCTATAGGGGTTGCCTACCCTTACCTATATTCAATCCTTTTTATTTCTCTCTTCAGGAGTGGGCTACATATCCCCCGAGCCCATGTACCCTGACCGCGGCGACATATCGGCGCCGTTAGACGCAGATGTGTCGATAACGAAAGACAGCCAGCATGCCTCAGTGCGTCTGGGTAAAGAGACGCCTCTGCTGCGACTGAGGAACGGTGCCTTGCAGGCCGGACTCAGCGACAGGCTGCACAGGGTCGTGGCTATGAGGAAGGTAAGAGACACTACGATGTTAGTTACAATTTAACTTTTATTTCTTGCTTCTTTTATTTATTTAATATTAACTTTTGTCCCCGGCTTCGCCCGCGTGGAGCTCGGAGATTATCCTATAAATATCAATCGTTTCGGCGTGAAAAAGTACTAACTTACACGGACAGAGTTACTTTCGCAATTATAATATTAGTATGGATTTCTTCTTTGAAACGACATAGTCAACTACCTACTCTATACAGGGTGAAATTTTTAGACAGGGCAGTAAGGGTAGGTACCTTATCCGTTGCAGTTACAGAAAACGGTCTCAGGAGACTATCCAATTTTTTTCAGAAATTTTGATCCTCATCCACAGATTTTGAAGAAAAAAAATGTACATTCAGAAAGAAAATAGGCCATTTTCACAAAAAGTTTTTTTTTATTCCAATCGATCCTGTTTCTTATAAGGATCAAAAAATGTTATCGGACCAACAGGTTTGAGTACTAGAAAAGTTAGAAATCACAAAAAAAAAAACCCATACGTTTTGTAGAAAATGAGACCCCAACTTACTTTTATATGATAGGTAGACTGACTGGCCACTAAAAAAGCTAGAAATCGCAAAAAAAAATCCCATATCAGTCTAAACGTTGTAAACTATACATATAAGGATTTTTTTTTTTTTCAGAATTACCGAATTCACAAGCAACAAATTATCTGAATTCTGTTCTCAACGTAAATCAAATTATGACGCGTTTTCGTTTGAAATCCGAAGTTTTTTTTGTTCATTTTTGGCCAGCTTTTATTAGCGGCCAGCATCGGCCAGTCAATACATAGTAAAAAAAAGTAAGTTGGGAGTCTCATTTCCAACGAAATGTATGGGAAACGTTTTTGCGATTTCTGACTTTTCTAGTACTCAAACCTCAGTTGGACCAAGAAAATTTTTTGATCCGTATAAGCAACAAGATCGATTGGTATCGATAAAAGTTTTGGTAAAAATGGCCCATTTTTTTGCTGACTGTATTTATTTTTCAAAATCCACAGATTTCCCCATCACAAATGGGGATCAAAATTTCTCAAAAAAAAAATAAGGACAGTCTCCTAAGACCGTTTTCACGTAACCTCCGTCTCCTAAGACCGTTGTAGCTACAGAGCTGAGCTACAACGGTTAATGAAACTGCCCTTACTGACCCATAAAAAAAAAACCACCTGTATATGAACCTTGAATACCTACTATCTTTGTAATACTATGTTCCTCGCTTCCCAGGAAGTAGAGAGTCAACGCAAGACGTCATCTCTGCAGCGCAACGTGGTGTACCCGCTGGCGATGCTACTGCTGCTGGCCCTGACCACCATCACCGTGCTCATGGTGCTGCAGAACACACTGGAACTGCTCATCGGGATCAAAGCGCTGCCGCTTAGCACACGGGTTGGTGTACCATGCTCTATCCATTGTGTGGATTTTTTTGTTGGTGCTAAATAACGTGGCAACTACAAGGTGGAAAAAGACCCATCACATAGCCGTTATCTACGCATTCTGTACTATCGGGGCCATGCGAATTGGCACACTTTCAAAACAAAATCCCGTGCTCACGGATGTCCACATCTGTTTACCGCCCCTTTTTGCGACGACCAATAAAATAAAACTTTTGTTTAAATACATTTCTCAGGCTCTGTTACAATGATTACAGATGTCTGACCACCTCGGCTGGTTTTTTACGGTTTTTTTTTTTTTTTTTCATTTACAAAAGCAAGGGCTCAGCTAAAATCTGATGCTGTGATGCTATTGGTTGATGACATACGGCAGATGTGTCCAGCCCCATTTGAGCGTGGCAGCTTTCCGACTGACATCAGTTGTTTTGGTGGTGGAACGGATTGTTGTATTCTTAACCCGGTCTTATAGTTTAATACCCAGAATACTCCGTTCCATAGTTCTGTGGCAAACCTTGAGCGTGCATCATCTCTGCTAATTCTGCTATATTATTTAAAAAAAATAATGTTTTAGTTAATGTTACTATTTTGCTGAAATATTCATATTTTGAGGGGAAATAGACCAAAAGTAACATTACCTAAAACTCTCGGAATTTACGATTACCTCATCATACATCATTTCAGCCGAAAATCGTCCACTGCTGGAAATATGCTTCTGCCAATTGAGGGGTTGTGCCATAATCGCCACGCTTGGCAGGCAGGTTGGCTAGCGCAGTATGGTGTTAAAAATGCATAGAGAACGCTGCTGCCCATTCTCTAGTATGTCCCTTAGGCGCATTTTACGACACCCACGGGAGGAAATGGGGTTGTGCTATTCTTTACGCCCGGCCCGTGCTAAGATTACCTAAGTAAATGCAATTATAACATTTACGATTTACGTTCCAGCAATTCACATTGGGCATCGCATCGCTGTCGAAGCTGGGCTGCGCGGGCGCGGTCCTGGAAGCGTTCCTCATCGTGTACCTGTACGCGGCGTCGCTGACGGGGCTGGGCACGCCGCTGCGCGCCCTGCGCGTGCTGCCGCGCGCGCGCCGCACGCCGCTCGCGCGCATCATCGCGCATTGCACGCTGCTGCTGGCCTACTCGACTGCGCATCCGCTGCTTGTCAAGATGTTGGGTAAGTCTTAAAACATATTTTTCGTAATTATGTTGCTACTATGACAGGTTTTTATTGTTGTAAAAACTTTGAAAAAATTTAAATGGATTGGTTCTCGCTTCGGCGCAAAAGGAGAATAATCGCCTGGCGAGTCGCGCTTAGACTTTCTCGTCTCTATTTCTCAAGCTAGCCTATAATACTCCGTTTATTATAACATTAGACAATCTGTTCTCACCCTTTCGTTATTTCGATGTAAACGTTTAATAAATTCCGTTATTTCACGATAAATACAAAGCACTGTAATCTGTTTACCATTTACATTAAAAAAATAACTCTAAAATGCAGTAATTTCAACAATATTACACAATAACTATCGTTATTTGTCTAGCATTAGACAAATAACGGCTAAATAACGATAGTAAATGGAGTACTTATAGTATTAATCGATGACTTTCAAACGAGACTGCTTCCGATAGCAAACTGTGTTTTGTGATGAATATAATGGTAGTAAAATGTATATTTCATTTCCACCAGGTATAACGAACTTCGATTTGTTGGGTGAGTTCGGCCGCATCGAATGGCTGGGAAACTTCAAACTCGTTCTATTATACAATGCCATATTCGCGGGCACGGTGACACTGTGCCTCGTCAGCAAGTTCACGGCCAGCGTGCGCCGGGAACTGTACAACAGGTTGGTGGAAAACGTCAACACGGTCGCGCACTGCGTTTCTTTCCTCAACAACTGAACGGCCGCGCGCGTCTGACATCCTTTGTTCCTAAGTTGTCATACTTTTACCATAGACCGCGCTCATGTAGCAGCTACATCCATCCTGTATGGCTGCTGAATCAAATTACGTATCCGATAAGAAATTGGATGGTGTTTGTATATTTAGAAATATCCTTCACAGATCTGGTTCATCATTCTATTTAACATTATCACAAGCGCAGTGAACAAATTTTGGTTCATGTTTAATTCATTCGAATACAAATGAAAAAAATATTAAAGCATGGAGATATTGTGTTGTAGAATAATGTCTCCTCTTCTGGAATAGTTTAAACTTTGGAGCAGTTGAAGTTTATTTAAAATGTAATAATGACAATTTAATAGGTATTATTAATAATTAAATTACTAGGTATTTGTTTAAATAATTAATTAATTACAAACATGTATTAATAAGTGTTCACTAAAGAAATGACAAAGTAATAAAAATTGTAAAAACAAATATTTCAACTAACATGGTAGACAAAGTAAGATTATTGCATTTAATTTCTACCAATTTAATTTCTGTTTATTTCGGTTCCTATTTTAGTATTTTTTTGTATACAAATTGTGTCATAATTGCTATTTGTAAATTATAATATTGTAAAGTTTTTGAGGAAAGACTCGCTAGAATAAATTTGATTTTCTTTATTACCAATGAGACTGAATTTGTTAAAGTTATGATTAGGAACAGGAGATTATTTATTTTATTTCGTTACGTCTATGTAATTACTAAATGTGACTGGTGAATGAATTACAATAATTAGTTTTATTATTATTTAAATTAAACAATTGTGTAAGATTATTATTGCCATGAAATTATAAATGTACTGTTGTGGTGTCCTTTTATATGAAGCCACATTTTTTATCTTGTCTCAATTTCTTTTGGTTTGCGCTGTGCATAAATATATCACACAGTGATTTTAAATTTATAAAAGACATTGAAGACTGTTTTTATTCTAGAATAACTATAGATTTATGTAAGCTTTTGTTGCTCAATTTTACATCACACAAATAAACCCTGCAATGGTGATGAGTATGAATATTGTTTTAATTTCTTGTGGTTTACTTGTTGAGGCTAACTGATACAACATTCTAGTCTTAGATCTCTGTTGCAGGGAATCTCTCTTATGAGCTTCAGCACACAAACGTAATATTCTCGAACATTTAACCCATTTTGAAGAATTAATCAGCTATCATTATTTACGTGCTACTAACGCGCAAACTTGCAGTATACTTTAGGAGAGATAGATCACACATAATAATGTAGTAACATAATATACGTAGTGTGTTAAAAATGTTAAATGTATAAAGTTGACGAAATAATGCCAGTGGTGCTACAATTTATCATTAAAATAAACTACGACACACCACAAGAATAAAAAATATGTAATATTACTCTGTAATGTACTTAGAACAAGCATGTTAGGGCGCTTATGTAAGTCTTGTGTGTGAATCTCGATTGTTTGTGAGTAGATTAATTATATTTAGTGTGCGGATTTTATACATTTTGTATTATCTTGTACCAAACGTTGAGATTGCATTTGAAATAATACATTATAAAAATTGATATGGTCCTTTTTATTTCTGCCCAAACATGTTTAATATTCCCTAGCAGCATTAGCACTTGGACATTATCGTAACAAGCTTAGCATTTCATCTGAACGCTTTTTTCTGGTTGCCAGTATACACAAAGCTTCTACATATTGCTTCAGCTTATAAAACTCTTGCATTTAGAGGTATTTTATTCAGTCTCATTAGGTTTGCCTAAAAGTTTATGCCTAAACCGAATGTTCCTTTGATTTAGATTCAGGTGGGTAGCAGATGGGTTCACATTCCCAGAGGAAACGAAGACGAAGGCGACTTTAAATACAACGCGGGTAGCGGCTGAGAGCACTCCTGCTGTTGAAAAGGTAGAAAAAGATAATGTGGAGCATACGAAATCAGAATAGAAAAACAATAGGGAAAGGTGCGGTGAAATACAGAATAAAAGCCAAATATAATTGTATTTTTAGGAACATAGGTAGGTAGGTGTTTAAAATATATACATATGTTCAGCTTTAGTGGAGGAATTTATCTAGCTAGGCACCACTCATTCAGAACAAAATTTAGCTCTATAGTGGCTTATCCTAAAGCTCTGACCAATCAGACGAATTCCGGTTTCGGGCCAAAATTAGCTTGCTTCGATGGTGTCAATAACTTATATGGAGGTGTTCAAAACTTCAAACCGGCGAATAAGCGAATAGTTGCGTGACTGCATAATCATTAAAACAGGCGACGTGCGGAGTCGCATCCCCCAACCCGTGTGGGATTCGCCTCTTGTGCTCATAAAGTAAATCAATCAGAGACTATGTGGCCAGAGCTTATACCTTGATTACATGCACCAAGTAAAGTTACAAGACAGTGCAGATATAGACGATATAGTGCACTTAGCCGAGTACGCAACATGTATCAGGGCATTAGTGAGAACCAAATTAGGTAGTATGTGGTGAGTGCACCATAATCCACTAGTAAAATCAACAATTATAGAGGTACCTACTGATTCTGTTTTATGTGAATAAGTGATAGTAACCAAGACCAGTCTAGACATACAACTATGAATTAAGTTAGTGATCTTCTTTTCGTGTGGTTAGTGAATAAACTGATGTCAAGAGTTTTTATGCCGCCCATGGGCCTCTGACTTGGCTACACAAGTACACATGCCGTCGAGAAATATCTCTCACGCCGGTTTCTTCACGATGTTTTCCTGCACCGTTTTTTAAGCAAGTGATAATCTATAAACGCATCTATTCATGTGCGTATAAACAATACGCACATGAATTCGAAAAGTCAGAGCTGCGTGCCTTATGTTCAAACTCGAGACCTATGATTTTGCAGTCCGACGGTCATACCACTAGGCTATGACTGCTATTCAATAAGTTAGTGTATTTATCAAACAAATAAAAGATTATGTTTCATCTTCTTTCAGTACAAAAATACCTATCAATCAATCAATGAATAGTCTTTATTTTGTAAACATAGGTTACAACAGTGTGCAAGATCTTACAATAATTGTTATACCTATTAGTTTCTTTAGATTTTTCCATATGGCATACAAATATACATAATTATAAGGGAGACTTTTGCCAATTATGAAAATTATTTTATGATAATTCAAAGTATCAATGTCAATTTTTTTTTAAAGTAAATTAACAATATGCGATAGGTAATTGTCAGGCTAACAATTATGATATTATTTTAATTACTTTACTGCAAGGAATTCTATTGACTGAAATCAAATAGATGCAATTATTATTTTATGTTTAATGATTATTATGCCAAAAAAGCACTAGGTATGTAATCAAATATTTTTTCATATTGAGGTTTGAGAAGAGATAAATCCACTGTAATATATCTGTGATGAGTATTTAGAAAATATTGTGTACTGTACAAATTATAATATTGTAAATAGGGTTTATAATAAAATTATGAAATATAATCTTCAGACATTTTATTGATTGTTTCACTTATTGAGTCAACAAGCATGTAGTGTTTACCGCATTTCCTGCCTTCTGCTTTCAGGATAACTCTTCTTGTGTTGTTCCTCACTACTTCAAGACTCTCATTACTATTAAGCCCGAGTATGAATCCCAAGTTGATAACATCATGCACATCTCTAATTTGCATGTCATTCTCAGCGCCACTAGTAACAATAATGTTCCTTGACTTGCCGATGGCATGGTAGTTGTGAGCAGTACTGATTATGTTCTTCCTGGATGTTGAATCTCTTATAGCGGGTGAGTACATTATCTCAAAGAATATACCCCTCTCCACAGCTTGAGAGTACAGTTTCCGACTGATTTTAAATGGGATCTTACTTTCTGGTTCAAATGTTATTATATCTATGTCCATAGACCCACAAGCATACTGGAATGCTTGTAAAGTTTTAGGTATTACGGCAATGATGTCATATTTCTTTAAATTCTCTGATTGGTTCACTTTATGAGCAACACTAGAGTCTGAGAATTCTATAGTCACCCTTTGTAAAATATTAAGCTTCGTGGTGTTTAAGAAATCTTTCGAAATATCTACCGGCGAAGGCACGTAGTCTCTTTTATCTCTGGTTTCTCCTTTCTTTTTCTTTATCTTGGGCTCATTCGAAGGTTCTTCAACGTGTGTATTAATAGCTATTGTATTATAACCAAGTTTTTCTAACAGATGTAATTTCTCATGTTCAAAATTCTTGCTGATAAATAAGTCACAAAAACCCCAGTTGCGATTAGCCATATTTTATAATAACGATTTCTAAGTGAATCATATATTTTTATCAACTTTAACAAGATTAAAAACCTAACCTAACATTTGCTTATCAATGAACAACGTTCAAAACAAAAACAACAAGACATATTTGAAAGTCTTGCCTTGCCAGTGCCAAAAAATCAGGGGTGCGTTCAATTATTACGCATGACGAAACTTTTAGTACCGTTAAGAACGTACAGACGCCAGCAGGTCAAGCTACCCGAAACTGTCAAATTTTCGCAATCAACTTTGAACCTTACTCTGTAGTAATAAAGTTGAAAATCTATTAAAGAAATTTGACAGATTGTAGTAGCTTGATGTGCTGGCGTCTGTACTACGGCTCGGTGTGATTGCGGGACATCGTCGTCGTCGGGAGTGTGTGAGCGAGTCTAATAATTGAACGCACCCAAGAGTCTCCTGACAGATTTTGTTTCGTTTAGAATTTTGGTTCAGATATCGATTTGAAGTTCTCGGTGTTATTTTCAAATCGGTTATTAGTCGAGTACTATATCGTGCCTTGTAATAATAACACGTTATTGTTGAGTTTTTATCTCCCTGTTACTTTTTAAAATAAGTTAAAAGAAAAAGTTACTGGCTAATTACGCTTTTGATAAAAAAATATCCTTTGTCAATGTTTATCAATACATTGTCAAACCGTGTCAAACAGATTGTTGAAATTCTAAAATATATTTTGTTTGATGATTTGCAGTAGGTATCTTTTCCACAAAACCTGAAGAGTTGAAGTTGATTTAAAATTTCTCGAATTTTATTTCCGTATAATAATTGATGCTTAGCTAGTCATGGGATTTCATATTATAATTGCCGGTGAGGCTCAATGCTTTGCATACGCGGAAACAGTTCTCCTAGCAGATTATCTTTCACAACAACTTCCAAACTTTTCCTATAATTGTATTCAAAAATCGGTGCGAGATTGGAAGGTACGTTACAAATTTTGAAAAAGAAACCACTAATAAATTGTACTAATGGCAAAAACGATGTTGCGTGTCACCATCAGTCATCACCGTCCTGCATGTGTGGACTTAAAGTAAAGGCAAGCTGTAGCCGTAGGTTTTAACGTAAAATCATATTTGTTTTAGAGTTGGTTATGCAAGGTCAACGTGAAAAACAAATGGCATCATACAGAGTCACCTATCGTTTGGAAAGAATTGTTGATGAAGGGCAGCAAGCCACATTATATCGGTGGGGCGTCAGAGTTTCTGGATTATTGTTATTCATATTACAATTTCGATGCTTTATTTGCTTCTGAGAAATACGAAGGATTGTTAGACAATATTCTACAATTTAAAAGGAAGATTCATTTAGAAAATGTTTTGCTCGACGTAGTGGAAGACAAAACTCCGGTAAACATTGTGCCCAAGAATCATTTTGTGGTTACGATTTCTGGCGCTCGCCACTTGTTAGCGATGCATTTGATTTCGGGTTTATTGGATCCTGAATATACACGTGGGGATAAATTAATAAATAAAATATACTTGTATGATGATTGCTGTTCCAAAACATTTATGAATTATGTAGAAAAAGAATGTTCCTATGTCCGGACTGATATTCCAGGCAGAGTTGTAAAATATGTTGAGAAAATTGGAATAGCGCTTACAAGTACAGATATGCTGATAATCCTTGACCATGAACCGTTTGAGTAAGTAAAAATGCGATGGCAGCCCTTAGTAAGGCTTTAAATTATATTTATATTTGTAGCCCTGCTAAGGCCTGCCGCCTCTCGGACTCCTGGATATTGGTGCCGATTCCCTTGTTCACAAACTAAACTAAATTTAAGTCCAGTGCATCTTTTTCTTTCTATTTCATTAAAAAAAGGACAGGAGATAAATTTTAGTTTAGTCCTGTCAAATTAATCAGCGCCTGTCACTACTCCTTAGAAGTTTAGACGTGATTAAAAACTTGCCGACTAAAATTACGTCAATTTACGTCAAGCGCTGATTAATTTGACAGGACTAAACTAAAATTTATCTTCTGTCCTTATCTTAATGAAATAGAAAGAAAAAGATGCATTGAACTGAAATTTAGTTTAGTTTGTGAACAAGGGAATCGGCACCATTATCATGTTAATTTAATGACATGTAAACATGCATTTTTCAGTGAGAAAAAACCAATCGGGCAATGGCTACGTGAGAACAGAAAAAAAATGAAAGACCTGGCCCTCATGATCAATGCTTCAGGTCCACGTAACTTGAACATAATTTTTCCCAATTTAGGGCCAGCATGTTATAACGCCACAATTCTCAGAAATCACGTTAATATCGACAAAAGCAACATAGTTGTTGCAACTACGGATGTAGGAATGGAGATATTACCAATAGTAGCTAAAATTGCTGAAGTCCCCATGAGAAATATATTTTGTCCACCTGTTTGGGGATTTGTTGGAATAAACCAACTGGTGGATGTGAGAACAACGGTGCATCAGTATAACAGTTTCGAACCTTACGGAAGATACACAAGAGTGAAGAATTCTACTCTACAAATTGGCTCAATGACTCCGGAAATGCGAACTTTATATTATTTGATGCATTTCGATGATACTTTATGGATAAGAGTAGCTGAAATGAAAGCAAGTATTTAATATTTATGTGAATTTAATAGTATAATAAGTATAAGTACCTAGTTCAAATGTTTAGGCTTATAATACCTTTATAAAAATACATTTCAAATACTGCCTGGTTGGTATAGTGGTCGCAAGCGCTACTGCTGATTAAGAGGTCCTGGGTTCGATTCCCAGGTCGAGCTATGTGTTATTGGGTTTTTTTATCAGGAATTTCTCAGTAGCAGCCCGGAGTCTGGGTTTGTGCCCGGTTGATGGCAATAAGCTCACCTCCTTTTTACATGGGATTTATACATAACTGGCGAAATGTGGGTCGGTATGCTAAGGTACACCTCAGCCTAACCCTTCGGGGAATTACAGGGGCGATGTGTGTGCGTTTCGATGGCGCGACCACGTTCAAACCCTTTTAATTTTTTAACCATATCTTTGACAAATTTATGGTTTTGGGAATCAACATAAAGAAATTTTTACAAAATTTGGCATAGTCTTTTTTTTTATATCGCCGTGGCCGTGCCATCGAAACGCACATGTGCGATATTATGTTATGTTACATTTTGAATAATTGTAAAGAATTTTTCAGAAAATGTATAGTCAGGGACCGGCAGCCGAGGCAAGATTAAACAAAGCAAAAGCAGTAATAAGTTTGGTAAATATGTGGCTTCTGAATCCCAGTCCCGACCACATTATATGCTTAGGAATTAGTTGCAACGGTAAATAAGAAGTATTACAATAAATTATGTTATAGGTTTTCAAATTTTAGTCACTAAGGTTATCTTTGATTAAACAGGATCTTTTGGATTGCAATTTGATGGGATATTTTCGCAACCCGCAAGATGTATTAATGGACGCTGGAAACCAGCGACTGATTTTTTAATGCCGTTGGATCGTGAAATGAAGTTACCATACTTAGAAAAAATGGCAGAATTTGTAATGCACTTAGGATCCAACGATCTACCACCAATTGAACCATATTATCCATGTGGATGCAAACAAAAAGTGTTTAGTGTCAATTAGTAGTTTTTAAAAGATCAAATTTTGGTGATACGTTTAAAGGTACTTTAATTAGAATCTCTTTAATCGATTATTTCAAATCGATTGTGTACTGTCATTCGTTTCTGAACGTCAAATTCGAGCGCAGTAGTCAACACAACACAACACAAGGTGAAGGTAGTCGAGTTTCGTATGAGCTAGTGGTAACTGAGTCGCTGTTGTAGATTGTTTCGTAATTCGCAGGCAAAGGAATGTTATGACGTGCAGTAACTGTCTTTGTTTGAATAACACTCGTTTTAAACTTTACTGGACGGTCGTAGAATAATGTGATAGATAGAGCTCGATAAGCGCTAGTAAACGGATATATTGCGACATGATTTTTTCCAAAGTATGATCGTTCCAGTAGAAGTTATTAGTATAGTTAGGCTTTCGTATTGGTTAAGTTGTGTGAATATTGTGCCAATAATGAGATAGTGGAGTGTTGTGATGTGGTTGTGGGACATGTGGCGGGTGGTGTGGGCCGTGGAAGCGGTGGCGCAGCTGGCAGCAGTGCTGGCGACGCCGCTGGACCCCGCGCCACCAATCCCGCAAGGTGAGACGAGAGGAACCTTGCCGCCTACGCTCCTCGCGGTGCTACCTAGCGCCGTCTGTGTTGTGCTTCGCATGGCTTTATGCATGTTTATGTCACACAAGCTTGTTTTACGACTTTGTTTACTTTAATTTCTTTTCAATTTGTCTTTATTAAAAATGATAAGTTGCTTAAAAATCTGCATACTTTTTATTTAGTAGACATTTTAGCACAATCACATTGTACTTTCTAAAAGTTTGATTAATATAATACTTTTTGAAAAAATAAGTTTATGAATTACTGATCAATGAATGTTATTTCTGGATGTTAAGCAGAGACCTTTGTACCCGTAATATAATTGTTATTATGAAATAAGGCTGTTTATAAGTAGATGACTGTGGCTTCTCTTTTTTTTTTTTTGCTTCTCATGTAACGGTTCTCTACTCCCTCGTTAGCAAGTCACCAGATTCTCAACTCACCAGATTCACAACTAACCAGATTCGTAATTCACCAGATTCGCAACTCACCAAATGTACAATGAAACACAAAGTCACAAAAAATAACAGAATAGGTAGATACTTTATTCACAAAAAAAAAAAGTGAAAACATGGAATTCTTGATGTATGCCTTATCATGTATGCCTTCAAAACTTAGTACCTACCACACTTTTATAATTGCAATTTCTCTTAAACTATTAGAAGTCAAAGTTTTGAATAAAATAACGTTTTGTAGCAAATTTCATCAACTTTCTAAGTTATAGTTTATTAAACAATTTAATTTAATATAAAAATAGTTATAGTATAATCATTTATGTGTTGGATAGTACATTATCTTCTTATCTTTTCACTTGCCTGAGTCGAGCTTTGTGAATAGGATCCATAATGCTTGGTGTAAAATAGGCAAATAAGTATTTGCCTATTTTGCACCAAGCATTATGGATCCTAAACAATGACAACAATCAATAATGTTATCAATTGACATGGTTACGTTGCCATTGGTATACTTATACCAATGGCAATTTAACAAAATCAATTGTTATTTTCATTTCATATTTAAGCAACTTTACCTCGCAATTTTATGTTAATATACTTATTTGAAGATTTGTGGCTAAGTAATAACAGCAGCACGGGTGATCGATCTGGTTAAGGTATGGTTGCCGCAGTTGGTCTGTGGATGGGTGCTTTTTGTTTATAGTGTTCATCCTAGTCTGACAACCAGTTTTATCAAGGGGTATTGTATGTCCCAGTTACTGACAAGGGGGTTGGGTTGTGGAGGTCAGATAGGCAGTCACTCCATGTAAAGGTAGACTGGTAGATAATGCCCAAGGCATTAAGTCCGCCTTTGTACAGTTTTTACTTGTGCATAAAGTTTTAATAAATAAATAAATAAAGTATTCAGCTGCATCCAGTTAGACTGCAGATGATGGTACTTATTTGAAGATTTGAAATAACCCAGCTGCCATAAAAATGGTTTGAAGTTTGCACTGGGAAACCTAACACCAGTGGCGCAGCTAGTCCTATCCTATATCAAAACTTAGTTGGGGGATCAAAACTACCCGACTATGGCAAAGCTCCAAAGCAGGGTAGGTAGATTTCATTCAAATCAAATCCATTTATTTGTTAAAATTTATGTTTAAAAAGTATGGTCTTAAAACTATAATGACCCCTTTACATTCTACCATTACATAAGGTGTGTGCAAATATTAAATTTTAACAAGCACAATGTTATTATTTAATTACAAACTCAAACTCAAACTCAAATCATTTATTTCAATTAAACCATTTACAGGCACTTTTGAATTGTCAAGGAGTCAGTCAGTAAGAAAAATTAAGCTACATTCCCATTCCAAACCGTAGGTACCTATGGAGAAGAACGGGCAAGAAACTCCATGGACACTCTTTTAAATTAAATTGTTACATTAAAAAAAGACAGCAACAACTACTAATTATACCTATACAGCGTGTTACGGAAAGGGTATATCCATACAAACAGGGTGAAGAGTGTTTCTGGTTCAGAATCTCCGTAAAAAAATTCAGCTCAAAAGCACTAACTAGAAAATGCTTAATTTTTTTTTTTTTTTTCGATAGTTTATTAAATTTAAATCATAACAAACGTGTTTCTTTGTGTGTAGTTTATTGACACCGATCAGCTGACTTGGTCTTGTGATATGTAGAATTCAATTGGAAACATTTGATTTTTAGTAAAATGTTTCTTAACTTTTTATTTATGTAGGTATAGGTATTAAAAAATATTGCCCTGTAGTTTGTTATCACCAAAAGAATCCGTGCCTTTGATATGTATATACCCTTTCCGTAACACGCTGTATTATAATAACTCTAATTAATTAAATAATGTCAAAGTTATGCCTATTGTCAGTTCAAGAAATAGAGTTTAGTAAAATGTCAGATTAAGAATATATAAATTATTGTAAATTGTAATTGATAATGTCATAACTATTTTAATTTCAAATGTTGGTTCAGTAAAATTTGAACAATAATTCATTATTATATTATTATTAAATATACCAATATTATTGATGATAAATTATCTTCTCTGCGATCTGATATGTATTCATTATGATTGTAAAAGCATTTTTCTAGTAACTATTGCATTACCTTTTTTTTAAACATGTTCAGAGGTACATTTTGAAAAGCGTCCGGTAAAGGCTCGTACAGACTAGTGCGATATCACGGGCGCGACGCGACACTAGTAGCACAATTTCTTTGTCGGTGCCTGTCGCGCCCGCGATATCGCGCGAGTCTGTACGAGCCTTAATTTGTTTTACCTATACCTTTACGGAATTTATGTACAAGCGATTTTGCGATTGTACTAAGAAAATGAAAATGACCAAAATGAGCTCGAAAATTAGAGCACCCTGATTTCGATAGGTTAGAATTTCTGTATGATTCTAATAAATGAGCAAGAGCTTGAGAATTGCGCCGTGCCGGGGGTCCTGTGGTCTGTATACCGCAATAGCTACGCCCCTGCCTACACTTTAAATGATAAAATTAATCTTCAAACATCATTGAATGAGATATTAAAAAAAAAAGATAAAGATATAAAAGAGAAGTAATAGCTGTTAATCAGAAATAACAACTCTTTCATACAACATAATAAAATTATTGTACTTTATTTGTCTCATATTACGAATTTGAATTGAATAGTGCCAATAAATAAAATTGACTGATTGTTTTTTGAAATTGGGCGATGCTGCGTGTCAGCTGTAGTAGGGATGTGCTTGGACACCTACTTATAAAAAAAAAGTGAAAGTAACTCAGTCTGTCTAATTACGTTTTCACGCCTAAACCGCTAACCGATCGTCATAAATTTAGAATTTAGGACATAGGATACTTTTTTTACGCGATAGCCGACATTCACGCGGGTAGAGCCATGGGCAAAAGCTAGTTGGACATAAATAAGTATAATACTCTAGCATTAAAAACATTGTAATGTTTTGCATGTTAAATGTCTGACTATGTATTAGGAACTGACTTACTGACTTTAAGACTAACTATAACAATACAAAAAAAAATACTTAATTATTAACTGCTATGATGTACACCTTTAATTTATTTGAATATCACCAACTTTGGTTCAGTATTTTTTAACCAACTTTGATTGTAGAAATAACTCGATGTACAAAATACTATATTTACGACATTTTGTGCGGGAATCAATCTACGATCAGTAGCCCACTCCTCACCTAAATGTCTAATTTGTAATATTCTCGTAAATTATTTGCTGTCCAATGAAGGACGACCGTTTTTATATTCTGTGGAGTTCTCCGGCAAATCCCCATAAATTGCTCCCTGAGTCGATAATCTGGCCGCAACTCTCATCGGAGGAGCGCGTTCCCACAAAAAACACGAGCATTAGTTGCCTCTACGCGAAGAAATTTCATTTTCTTTTAATTGTGAAATCTACAACGCCACATGCGAACAACGCATCAAAGACCTGACGTCACACAAATCCTGAATCGTGGAGTCAGAGTTTATCACGCGACTAGATATATAACATCCCGACATCAACCGTCGGGCACTTGCCCACCAGACACAACACCCGTCTGGTCGGAGAATCCTCCCTTTTCTATAGAGTATGAGTGAACTGTACACCCTGTTCCTTATACCTCAATACTCGTAAGTATTTTGAGGATATTGATTTCATAGGCTAGGAACACTGCCGATACCGCTGCTGTACTACCTATGTTACATTACAGCCAAAAGTTCATTAGTAAATGCACTTTCTCTCTTCTTTTGGGCAAAGCAGAACAAGTACGTTAGATGAAGGTAGTGCACATAAGCTATCTTTAAACTTTCTTCTTCTACAGCTGTAGAAGAAGAAAGTTTAAAGATAGCTTATGTGCACTCTTTTGGTAGCTACCAAAAGAGTTATTTGAGCTGATCTATTACATATATCCAACGATAACGCCGTGGAAGTGGCGACACGAAGAAGCTGATCTATTGTTAACCGACTCATACCCAGGACTTGGAACGGGTACCGGTACTCAACCTAACAAGTACCGGTACCAAATTCAGGTACCCGGCGCGTACCACATAACTCATATTTGTACGAGGAACCTCGTACGGTTGACAACTTTGTAGTTATTTTTCTAATGCCTATTAGCTATCCTTTTTGCTTACTATATGTCTGTTTTATCACTAACTTACGGATACATTGTATTTTTTTGATACCGGTACAGTACAGATACAGATATGTGTGGTACCGGTATCACACCAAGGCAAGGCCACCAATGACACTGATACCCAAAAATACCGGTATTTCAAGCCCTGCTCGCACTGCAATTTGAACACGCGAAATGTGCCAAAAAAGAAATTGTATGAAAGTCTTTTGTCACCTGATTTGACCGTGTTCTTATATTCCGTCACTTTACGAGTATATAGTATAGGTAATATCTACTATATTAACACGTTGCAGACCCCAAAAGCCGATATAGTGAAATCGATTATTGAAATTCTCCATAGGTACGTTTTAAGAATCCTTGACTAATAAGACTAAACTTATTAACTCCATTGCAATCGACAGCTGATGCCACTTTTATGGTAACACCGGATGTTTACCTCCATTTATTCCATGTTAGTCAAGCAGTTCTGCTTGGTGTTTATTTTTATATAAGAAAACCGGCTAAGTGCGTGTCGGACCACGCACAATGAAGGGTTCCGTAGTTGGGATGAATTTATCCCAAGAACAAACTTATCATGTAGTTGAAAAACATGTTTTCCTATACAGAATGTATGGGAGAACATTTTTTTCAACTGTAAATGTAAGTTGGTCGCCAATTACTCGGTAAATTGTAAAGCCTACTTAGCTGTGATAGTTTTCCTTTTAACTTCGATATACTACTGTTGTGAATTTTTTCACACATCCAAATACAACCATTTAGCTGGCAGGAGAGGTGGGGACACAAACGGATCCCTGAATCGAAAATGGTTTTCACAACCCACAATATTTTTATCGTATCCTACGATACCCCACACCATGGCACGGATGAGAAAAAAAAATATCATCCCCACTTTACGTGTAGGGAAACTTATCTTAAAAATGTATATCAAGATTTTATTTTACTTTGTCTGGGTGACTCATGCTTAATTACAGCTTTCTAGCACGTCTCTGAGTCTCTGAGCTAAGCAGACAGACGGATATGGCGAAACTATAAGGGTTCCTTGTGTACTACGGAACCCTAAAAAGGCTGAGGTTTTGCTTTATTCGTGTTCTGTTAATTTTGATATGCACAGGAGGGTTTATTTACAAACGTTGCTTAAAGTTAAAGAGACTTTTTAACGTCGAAAAATGTATGTTTGGTTCGACATTAATTGCGGAAAAAAAGCAACGCTTATGAAAAGGGTATAAATATCAAGAAAAGAAGAGAGCGTCGAAAAAGTTCATGGCTGAACAGAAATATTCAGAACTCTAAAATAAATTGAAAGAACAGAACTTCTGTGTTGGTAGGTAGTGACAGTGCCAGAAGATTTTAACAGTTGATAAATTCAAGCGTTTACCTTATACTTACTATAACTTACTCTTTACTCATGTTTCACTATTTAGTACTCTGTGTATGTAAGATACCCTTATATGTATACTTCGGGGGTGTACAACGGAGGTGTGTTCGAACTCGAAATATGAAGGTAGTAACTTAGAAGTAGTTATGGACTATGCAATTGACGAATACATTAAATTCGTTAACGGTGACTTTTAAAGTAATTGGATTATAAAACTTGTATTGTTGTGAGCGCATGCGCGGACGGAGCGCCGCCGACGCACGAGCCGCGTCGGTGCGGCAAACGAGGGACACATCAGTTGCATAACAAGCGGGCGCTGCGGCATCCGGCTAACGGGACTGTGCCGCGAGGGAGCTCCACCTCTGAGTCTAGACGTGCTATCGCGATCGTGTCAGATTCGACGCTACAGTAGTAGTTCCAGCTACTCACACCGATAAGTGTTTTGGCAATTTTTCCACCACATCGAGATGATGCGATAGTAACGCGCTGCAGACTCACGAAACTTACTCGTTTCGTCATTTCTCATCACGAAATATGACTGTGAAACATGATCGCGGATCGTCCGATAGAGCGAGCTTATTCGTGCGATCATGAACGAGACCGTGACTGATCGGACACAATACCCCTGGCGGACGCAATGATGCCAAGTAGCTTTTTAAATAAGAAAGAAGGTCACTTGACACTACCCCACATTAAAACAAATATTAAAAGACAGTATAGTGTTATTATTTGCTTATCTAAATTGACTATTTTAATTTGTTCATGTAATTGGTTCGTAATCGTCAAGTACGGAAGGCGCAGACCGCGAATCCTGTTTGTGTTCGCGCATCCATCGAACTGGTTTGCAGAGGGCAATGAGTCTCATTACATGGCAAATGACTTCGCTAGCTTCCAGTGGCTCGTTACATTTACGTATTAGCTCGTTTACATTATACAGGGATAAAAGGCTGGTTATGTTCGGTAAGAAACATCTTTAATGGTCACTTATAACTTGTTTCAAGATAAAAACAATGCTGGTGAGAAGGGTCTTGGGGGGCTAAGCTAAAAAGAATCCCACGAATAGGATAACTCAAGCTATAGATAGTGTTTAGAGGCCAAAAATTAATTATGAAGCTCTTAGGAGATACCTAAATGGGTGTCGCACAATCTCAGCTATCCAGAAATTCAGTACAATGTCATAGTAACTATGTCATCCAGGTAATTGAAACTGTGTACCTAACGTGCGCAATTGAAACAATTTATCGCTCGACGACCAACCATTGTTAAATTGACGTTAACAATAAAATGGGAAACCAATTGGGGAACCGTTATTAAAATGTCACAGCGTAAAGAAATACCTCGTTTGATGTTGCGTTGCCTTTGTTCCTTATAACGAGCTATCAAAGAAGCTGCGCCCGACTCGGCTCGAATAAAACGAGTGTTAAAGGCCGCCACTTGGAATGTTTTGCTAAAAGGTACGAGTACTAGAGAAATCTTTTACAGCTATATAAGCTTTCAGGGAATTAGAACAGCAAGCAGTCTTAGACGGTTTCTACAGTTTAGTCCGTGTTCAACCCATACAATCTTTACCCCTGACCATTTTGAACCCTTAAATGTTGTCCATGTTCAACCCCTGGGGGGTTGAACATGGACTTTTATTTTTGAACTACCCTGAAGTAGTTACGAAACTTTGAGGCAACTATCCATTTTTGTTAAATTTTTTTGTTTTGTTTTTAAAAAAAAAAAACGTTGCCCCACACTAGGAATTTCTCCTGTATCGTGGGTGCGTTTACAAACATTTAAACTCACATACACAAACAGCCAGACCCGGAACAACGAATTGTAGGTCATACAAATATTTGTTCCATGCGGGAATCGAACCCGCGACACGAATAGACTAAACTGTATCTATCTACTTAATATTTCTTGCCACATCTGAATTTGAATGGTCTTAGTGATAAATATAATTAAACTCTGATTTAAGAAACCCATTGCAGGCATGTAACAATGGGGTCTATAGTATTCCTTCACAACCTTTAAAATGAACAATACTCATTCTCAAGAAATACGAAGAATTCTTCAATCTGATAGCTTTTAACCTGTGGGTAAGCAACATAATAAGATTACAACACAATTATCAATGATGCGAACATTGCGACAGGATTTGTCATCGGCACTCGACTCTCCGCAGCGATTGTGTTGGCGAGGCCGCCGTGTTAAAACTGCCATGAGTGTTAATGGTAGATAAATTGTATAGCCAACACTTGATATCCAAGCTCTTTATAGTCCTTCATATTTTTAAGTAATCTTGCCTTATTCTCCACTTAATTTCCTATTCATTGACTTGCTGCGGTATGGTATAATCTCAAGCTATTTGGCGGGCCAAAAAGGTGCACAAGGAGAATTGGTTGCTGTTCTGGGAAAAAGATTGCTACATGCATTTCTACCCCCTTTCCGTTAGCTTTTAGAAGTAAACCGTTATTTTTCGCCTAGGTATTGTGTTCTTCAATATTATATGGTACCTACATAAATATTTTCCGCTTCTCAGTATCTGAACAATTCGTAGGTAGTACCGTTCAGAGTCATGCACTCGCTGTTATTTCTCTAACGAACAAAATATTGAACACACGGAACGTTTCGAGAGCAAAAAATATAACCTGCATTTGTCAGCGCCACGAACTCTTAAACCAATAGGGAGGAATCTCTTTAACTGTCCTTGTACAAATTGGCTTGCCATAAACAGCCTCTTTTTATGGCGAGTCAATTCTTTTGCAGCGTAATGTAGAAGAGGAGGAGGTATTTTGTGTGATTGCAAATGATTTAGAAGAGAAGAGCTTTATTTACTTCGCGGAGATTTCACAAACCCTAATAAAGCTTGTGTTTGTACTTTGGGTTAGAAAGGAAGACTTTCGTAGTTCGGAGAATTATTTTACTAGTGAACATGTTGCAAGTCTCGTTTGGGCCAGATCTTTACTAACCATATTGTGTTGAAGATTCATCGGGATTCTGTACCCTAATTGCGTAACACACAATCAATCGCAATCTGAATGATTTCGAAGCAGATTGCTAATCCATTGCTTCATATGTTCGAATGATTTGTCTGCTCAACAACGTAAATAACGCAGTGAATGTTGTTGAACTGTCAAAATGAAACCTGTTCCTACTGATGATAGTGTGTTAAGCAATTAGGCCTGTGGTTGAACTTAGCACTATTTGAGGAAAAACACTTCTTTGAGCTTAGATCAATGATAGGTCTCGTTGCGGTCGAGTGCAGCGAGACCAATCATTTATCTACGTCTTTGAGATACCAATGCTCTCGAACACTATTCTAACGTCTTTGAGATACCAATGCTCTCGAACACTATTCTAAACTTTTGGAATAAGGGCTGGACTTTTGAGCGTCGATGCGAGTAGCTGTAGGTACAGCCGGTATACTTATTGTGTAAAAATCTCACCATGAAAACTCAGTTGAAGTGAGCTGCCAATAGTGTCAATCCCTAGCATCAAGTGAAGTGACAGCCCAGTGCATGCTCACTTCACCCATGTTAACACGGTGAGATTTTTACAGAATAGCCGGCAGTATGCTCAACCCAGTGTTTCCACTTACGTTTTTTGTTCTTCCCCAGTTTCTTAATGTATTATGCCTAAAATACCCTAAAAATCTTCAAAATTCCGAGGTTTAGGGAGCATGATTATAATAAATAATAACACATCATTATCTATGGGCAGAATGAAAAACAAACCAACTCTGGGTAAAATGCGACAAGTAGTTCCGATGTCGTCTTTAGACGCAATAGACACGGTAATAGCATAATTAACATGTTAAACTAAAATTAGACTGATTACATTCATTATGAGTTTTGAGGGAATCCCCTTTAATAAATCGGTGATGCCATAGAGTAAAGTAGTACATTGGGTGGTGCCTACTATAAGCACCACCCAAGGTTTACCACCTCAAGTTCAAATTTACCCCAAAATTCTTAAATCCCTGTCAAAATAAATTAATATCCCTAAGACCGCAGTCCGATCCTGCATAGAGCATTGCAGCCACCTTTGGGCTGCTCAGCTAAGTATCAACTTGCTGTGCTTGACTCGGTGGAACGCAGAGCTAAGAGGCTCATTGGCGACGCAAAACTGGTGGATGCCAAGCTTCACAGCTTGGCTCATCGCCTCAAAGTTGCCTGCTTGTCGGTCTTCTACAGATTGTACTTCGGCAAGTGTGCCCATGAACTCCACGACCTCATTCCACCGGCCCTTCTACCATCGGACATCCAGACGCACTGCAAGTTACCACCCCTACCTAGTTGATATTCCACCAACTCGCACTAAGCGTTTTCAAACGTCTTTTATAATGCACACAACAAAGGAGTGGAACTCTCTGCCTGCGTTTGTGTTTCCGAACGCATACAACCCTAATCTATTCAAAGAGAGAGTGAACAGGCTTCTTCTGGGTAAGCTCACTCCATCGTCGACTTTGTCTCTGTCACCCAGACCTAGACCAGAATCAAGAGCAAACCCATAGTAAAATAAAAAAATTAAAAACATGCAAAATGTTTGTCATTTTACCCTAAAACTGGCTCAACCATCGTTTCAAGTTCGTACCCAGCAAAGAGTAAAGGAAACAAAAGTACAATAACTTAAACTTGAAGGTGGCGTTGTAAATAAGTAAATGTATGATATGTGTATGATGCTCGTCACAACGTAGGTACTAGGAGAGGCTGGTATACCTCTGAGGAGTATTAATTTCTTAATATATCTCTTGGCTCACTGCGACTAGATAAACTGGGAATCTAGCAGGGCCGACCGGTTGTTGAGCAATAATTGTATGTGTATGTGCGCAGGAGCTAAAATGATCTAACCTGTTCTGTCTATACACTGACCTTTACTAAATATCGTCATCGTCACTAGGTACTTTTAATGTTCATAAACGAATAACCTTGGTCGCCAAAAACTTGTTTACTTCTGTCATCTGCAAAAAATATAAAATACAATGGAAAATTATTTAACGCTACTTTATTTTTAATTCTACAAGATCTTTGATTGGTTCCACTTACCCAGATATTATGTTGCAAAGCAGATTCCAGATTACTAGTATTGTAAGATATCTTTTCTCGAAGATCAATCAGTCTAGCCTTTTCCCAACTATGTTGGGGTTGGCTTCCTGTCCAACCAGAGGCAGCTGAATACCAATATTTGCATTGATCGACTGCCTATCTGACCTCCACAACCTAGTTACTGGGTAACACGATACCCCTTGGTAAGACTGGTTGTCAGACTTTCAGGCTTCTGACAACCTGTAATGACAGCCGGGATCAACGGCATATCGTGCTTTCCGAGGGCCGGGGGGGTCTCAGTACCTATGTAATGGATGCTCACCCATCCACGGACCGATTTCGGTAAGGGTTGCTTAACCACGAAAAAAAAAGGATTTTTTTTTGTAGACAATTCACTTTCTCATACATTTTGTCTAGAACGACTTTTTTGATGATATCTCGAGAACGGATTGGGGAACGGAGGAACAAGAAATTTCACGTGGACGAAGTCGCGGGCAGAAGCTAGTATTATATATATCGATATTAAAATCGAAGTCCCGAGTCATCTTTTATATTTAATAAAGTAAGATATTTATATTATAAGGTCTGATTGCAGAATGGCAAAAAAATTGTATTCATGCACATGTAACATTCACGTGGCCATAAGCAAAATTAATTAAATAGCGAACCGTTGTTTCTTTTGTTACGGCGCTGTTCGTGCTAAAAACTGACTAGCTATTAAAGAAGCAATTTCTTTTTTGTATGCGTCACTTTCTGGATAACTTTTTGTGGTCATCAAAATTACGCTTTAAATTGAAATTCGGTGGTTTTGTTGGCTTTTATTCTGAAAAGTGGAATCAATTTTCAAAGGTAATATTTGCTGTCATTATGTTCAAACATATTATGTTTTTACTTAAAACCTGCGTTAGGGCAAGAAGTGGTTTTAATACTTACTTTTCGAAGGATGCCTCTTTGATTCTTGGTAATTGATAACTTTTCGTTTTACGCTCCGATAGGCATTTTTCTATAGAAAAAAACTTCCATTAATTAGTCGGCCTTAGCCTGTTAAGCATACGCTTGTCTTCAATTAGTGAAAGGTTGACTTTCTCAGCCAATTTCGACCACAAAATATAACACGTTACTGATATGTGTCAACGGAAGACGTAAAGTAGCCTCAAGGTCGCGAGCTGTTGCCTTGCCCCCTCAACCCTTCCAGTAATTAATAAGCCAATTAATGGCCGCGTGCCTCGTGGATATAAGCCATAATTAAATTTTGATTATTATCTACTCAACTCGTATATTCTGCCGGAGTATGCCTAATGGTGTGGTTTTCGGCAACGTTTTGTTTATGAAGATTGCGTGGTTACATAGCTGTTTATGATGAGTTATATAATGTGGCGGGCGCGATGTGGCCTGCCTGTAATGAGCTGTGTGGGACCGGTTGTCGCATGAACCCGTCACGTACTTGATTAGAGAAATCTAGAGTACAACTTTACTAGGGTTGCCAACTTTTTTTTAAGAAAAATAAAATATTAAATTCTTTGAGTAATATTTTTTTTTTCCAAATACTTTTTTTCAAATAAAAAGTATTGAGTTTGTTATAAGTATATTTCCAATTTATAGTATATTGTTATACCAGGGTCGAAAGGAATCAATTCCCGTAAGAGGCATTTTGACGTCCGAGCGTAGCGAGGGCGGCTATAACCCGAGTAGAAATTTGTGACTTTCATCCGTGTTAAACATTCTACTTTTCATTTCGAATTTATGGAAAGTAAGAAATAGTAGTTTTTCTTAAATGTTTATTGATAATAATAACATGTTGCTCGCCACTTCATAAAACCATTGTATGTATTTAAGTATCTTTTCTTTGAAATTTCTGGCATAAGATTTCCGATTACCGTCGTTAACCAAATAAAAAATGAGTTCAAGCGATTCTGAAATGTTGACCCATTTCAGATTCGCTTGAACTCATTTTTAATCAAATATTAGTCTATAAAACCGGGATTTTGAATTTTGGTACAACTTACAGAGTTAATATCCCGCCAAATTAAATAATCTTTTTAAAATTTTAAATATCGAACACACCGCGCCACCGCCGCGGGCCTTCTCACTTAATAGGTATTTTTTTATATTCACACGGGCAGTTTACACACTCACAAGATCGCAGCAGTTTTTTATCGATATTTTTCTATGTAAAATTTTTCGTAGCCGACTAGCTAACCAAATTTTGTTCTATTTTTTAAATTCATTCCCGCCCAAAGATGGGAAGTAGCGTCTTCCACCCGCTACTCGGATCAAACAAACACTACTTTCCTAGTATGAGAAATCAAATAGCATATTATGCTATTAGTGAATAAAGAACGGATTTAAAGCGAGGGCCACAGATGAATCGCGAGCAAGTGAAGGATTCTAGAATCCTGAGCGACGCGAGTGATTCATGGCCCTCGCTATAAATCCGTTTTATTCAAGAGTTGCATACTATACTTTATACCATGACTACGAGAAAAAGAAAGATTTAATCGAAAATAGACATTTAATGAAGAAAAAAGGAAGGTTAAATTAATTAAAATGCACATTAAAATTGGAGCAATTTTGGAGTAATTTTCTTATTATTATTATTATTAGTATGGTCAACCTGTAAAGCGATATTTATTTCCTGTCGATGGTCAGAACTTTCTGCTGGAGGAAATTGGGCGTGAATTGCACAACGAGATTTTTTTTTTTTACTTTGCCCCACACTAAGAATTTCTCCTGTATTGTGGGTGCGTTTACAAACATTTAAAGTCACATACACAAACAGCCAGACCCGGAACAACTGCTTATAGGTCATACAAATATTGGTTCCGTGCTAATAATAATAATAATAACGTCAACAAGTCACGGAATTTTGTTTTCATCGTTTTTATAGTTGTATTAATTTGAGACAAAGTTTATTTTATTTTATCAGAAGGCCGAAACGAACTTAAAACTCTGTTTCATCAAGAAATAATCTAAAAATGAGCAAAATAAATCAAAATAGAAATAGACTATAATAAAAAAATACCGAGATGACATCTGTCATGTCAAATCAAATAAAATCATGAAAAAACGGAAAGAATACGATTGAAAACGATACAATGTTGACGAGATCAGCTGCACGAGCACGCCCACCACCTCCGGACTCGTCGCTCAGCTCCGCCTCGCCGCCGCCGGTATCCAGCCCCACCGTGAGTGCTGTGACGACACCGGCCGCGGTAGTTGCGTCGAGCTCGAGCGACGAGTATTTTTCCCCGCCGACGTCGCCAACACCTGTACGTCGGCAGGGGAGACGCCGGCCACCGAGGAGCTTGGGACTTAGGGGCCAACTGGCCCCGAGCCGGGTCCCCGCTGCCGGTGGTTGTGTGCAGCGCATGCGATGGACTCAGTCTATGAATGAGAACGTCATGCGCGCATATTACGGGTCTACAGAGGGGGGAACTAACCTCACTGCGTACCGTGTTAGGATGCTGTCTCTGTTTCAGGAACTAGAGCCAACCGTCAACGTCTCGGCCCAACGACTGTCGGATCAGGTGCGGGTTATCCAACGCGATCATAGGTTGGACGATGCCGCGCTTGATAGGCTGCGCTCAGAGGTACTGAGCAACCAGATCGTCTTAACTCCAGCACAAACCGCGGCCCACGCGTCAATTGTTGATGCGATCCCGCCGCGGTCCAATCATGGTGTGGAAGAGGAGGATGATAGGGTTGCCACAGTAAGTAGCCAGTACAATGATCGATTGAGGAGCGCACTGGAGGATGCGTTTTGTGAGTATAGGTCCACTCTAACCGAACTTAGGCCCCGATTACCACGCTTGCCTATGCATAAGAAAAATAGGGCGCTGGTGTGTGCCTTGGACTCGCAGCTTAAGATTTTTTTCGAGAGCAGCGAGGATCTCGTTGATACACACTCGATCCTGTATTGCGCGGCTGTTGCGGCATGTCGTTTAGCAAATGTCAAATTTCCAAACTGTGACGGAGCTACTCGACCAAAACCAGCCACACCAGCCTGGCAGTGCAGGATCGAGCGTCGTATCGATGAGACCAGGGTACTCATCGGCAAACTATACTGCTTCAGGGAGGGTAATACACGACCACGAGTGATGCGCTTTGTGAGGCGAGCATTCTCGGGGACTGGAATCGGCCCCCGAGAATACATGACCCATATCACAGAGCGCATCGACTTCCTGAAGCAGAAAGTTTGTGCATGGGCGAGCCGTATTCGGCGGTATAAGCGGCGGGTTGATCGGTACTCGCAGAATCGCATGTTCCAGAGCGATGAGAGGTGGGTATATAGAGCTTGGGAGCGACCTGAACAAAATGTGACGGAGGGGTGCCGTCCGGATGATGCCGCCACGAGTGCATTCTGGCGCAGCATTTGGTCGGTGCCCGTCTGTCACGCTGAGGCTGACTGGATTCGGGATGTTGAGCGAGTGTGTGAGTGTATACCAGAAATGGATAAAGTTGAAATTACGCCATTAGACGTGGCCAGGGCAGTTCGTCCGTTACCAAATTGGAAATCACCGGGACCGGACGGACTGCACAACTTTTGGTTAAAATGGATAAGTAGTTCGCACACTTGCCTGGCATCTCAGTTCCAGTCATCCTTAGAATCTGGGTCGCTACCGCAGTTTCTAACAACAGGCATTACCCACTTGCTCCATAAGTCAGGTAGTCCCGCGGAACCCAAGAATTATAGACCGATCACATGTTTGTCGACGGTCTATAAACTTCTAACATCCATTTTGAGAACGAAAATTAGTACGCACATTGACAGTAATTCCATCATGTCTGTCTCTCAAAATGGATGTGGGAATGGGTCCCGCGGTACTAAGGAGCTACTCCTCATCGACATGGCCATAAGCCAACAGGTTCGTCGATCCCGCAAGGATCTGTCGACATGCTGGATAGACTATAAGAAGGCCTACGACTCAGTGCCACATACATGGCTCATGAGGGTGCTGGAGTTGTACAAGATAGATACAACTCTGCGCACCTTCCTGATGTCGTGTATGGGGCAGTGGAAGACGGTCCTTCGCTATCCAGGATGTCGACAAATTCATGGGAATGATGAACCTGTATGGATTAAACGGGGAATATTTCAGGGCGACAGTTTGAGTCCACTTTGGTTCTGCTTAGCCCTGAATCCTCTAAGCACCCTGCTGGAGGATTCAGGT
The DNA here is from genome assembly GCA_947523025.1 of Dryobota labecula. Taxonomy (NCBI): domain Eukaryota; kingdom Metazoa; phylum Arthropoda; class Insecta; order Lepidoptera; family Noctuidae; genus Dryobota; species Dryobota labecula. Next base: position 7,441,207 of record OX383289.1, on the reverse strand, counting down.
CTGGGCTATCGGTTGAGGAGAGGTGGTCAGGTCATATCTCACCTCCTTTACATGGATGACTTGAAACTCTTTGCCCCCAACAAATTGCGACTGATGGAGCTACTGAAGGTAACTGAAACATTCAGTAGCGCCATCAGGATGGAATTTGGTGTAGACAAATGTGCAGTCATGCATGTAAAGCGAGGGGAGATTATGGAATCCGAGGGAATACAACTCTCGGATTCCATACACCTTAGATCCCTCTCCTCATCCGAAAGCTATAAGTATTTGGGTATGTCGGAAGCGTTAGGCATCAACGTTGCTGACATGAAACAATCGTTGAAGGAACGTTTCTTTGGTCGTCTGAAGAAGGTATTAACTAGCCTTCTTTCAGGCGGAAACAAGGTGCGCGCCTTCAACGGTTGGGTCATGCCGGTTTTGATGTACTCTTTCGGCATACTCAAATGGACTCAGACCGAACTAGACGCCCTGGATAGGAGGGTCCGTACACTGCTGACCGCAAACCGGATGCATCACCCACGATCATCGGTGATGAGACTGTACATCCCGCGGAAGTGCGGGGGCCGAGGATTTTTAAATGCGAAGACCCTCCACAACCGCGAGGTGTGCAGCCTCAGAGAATATTTTTTTAAAGCCGAAGTGGGTATGCTCCGTGATGTGGTCGCGGTGGACAAGGGGCTCACCCCGCTGTCCATGGCTAAAGAGAACTGGCGCAAACCTGTGGTACTTACTACAGATGACCGCAGGAAAGTATGGCAAAGCAAGGAGCTTCACGGGCGCTTCTACCGGGCTCTCCATGAGCCCGATGTAGATTTCTTAGCGTCCGTATCCTGGCTACGTTTTGGTGACCTTTTCGGGGAAACTGAAGGTTTTGTTTGTGCAATTATGGACGAAGTTATCTTAACGAATAACTACCGGAGACATATTATGAAGGATGGGACGGTTGACGTGTGTCGGGCATGCCACCGTCCGGGTGAGTCCATCAGACATATTATCTCTGGTTGTTCTCGTCTGGCTAACGGCGAGTACTTGCACAGGCATAATCAAGTAGCTAGGATTATTCACCAGCAACTTGCTTTGAAATATAGACTTGTGGATTCTGAGGTACCGTATTACAAGTATGTGCCCGACCCAGTTCTCGAAAATGACCATGTCACGTTGTACTGGGATCGATCTATCATTACTGACAGGACTATTGTTGCCAATAAACCTGATATAGTGGTGATAGATCGATTAGCGCGCCGCGCAATGATAGTTGATGTTACCATCCCACATGATGAGAACCTCGTGAAAGCTGAGAAAGAGAAACAAATAAAGTATCTCGACTTAGCACACGAGGTTGTTGACATGTGGAATGTGAGCTCAGCTATCATTGTGCCGATTGTCGTGACGGCCAATGGCCTACTGGCCAAAAGCCTCGATCAACATCTCTCGAGGCTTTCGTTAGGCGGTTGGATCAAGGGCCTGATTCAGAAGGCAGTATTTCTTGATACGGCTCGCATTGTGCGGAGGTTCCTGACTCTGCAGCCCTAACCACCGGTAGCTTGGACCCTGCTCCCGACACCGGCGGACCACTATATTTTATATTTTTAAATGTTTTTTATATCTATTTTTAAGAAATATTTAAAAATGTATTTTATATGAAAAACATTTAATAAACGTCATAATAATAAGAAAATTACTCAAAAATTGTTCCAATTTTAATGTGCATTTTAATTAATTTAACCTTCCTTTTTTCTTCATTAAATGTCTATTTTCGCTTAAATCTTTCTTTTTCTCGTAGTCATGGTATAAATGATAGTATGCAACACTTGAATAAAACGGATTTATATCGAGAGCCATGAAGCACTCGCGTCGCTCGGGATTCTAACATTTGAACCACTCACTACGCTCGTGATTCAGTCGTTAGAATCCTTCACTTGCTCGTGATTCATCTATGGCCCTCGCTTTAAATCCGTCCTTTATTCACTAATTGCATAATATACTATTTTTATTCCCATATAAAAAAAATATGGGTTCTTTTGGCAAAAGCTAACAACTTTTTGTCGTCTTTGAAATTTTCAAAGCTAGTTTCGCAACCGAAATTTTAATTTATAAAAAATTACTTTCTATTAAATTTTATTATTAAAAATTAAATTATTTTCTATTAAATGTATGGACGATCTGTTTCTCTCTTCTCGCCACGATTCATTATCGAAAAAACTCAGTGAAAGCTGAAGCGGCGGGAGCATAAATAAGAAATATTTTTAATTTTTACATTTGGTAAGCTATCAGATGCACTTTTAAGTATATATTTTGCCATTTGTCAACACAACTGGTTTGTCTTTTAAACATAACTATATTTATCTCCGAAAATACTTTATCTTTATTAATAGATTTTAATAAATGAGGCTTTCGTCTTACGCATCGCAGTAAAGATTAGAAATAAACTATTTTCGTGTACTTTATTTTTATATTTATCGAAAATAAAGTAGGATATTTTATTATAAAGTATGGTTGGCAGCCCTAAGTGCAACATACTTTAACTGCAGGGTTATTGGAAAGGAGTTCATTGGTTAAATCTTGTTAAAGACATCTAAAGAAATGAAAGAAAAAAAGAAAAAATGCGTTTATTGTCATTACAGCAAAAAAATACACATTAAAAATATAAAAAAAAAAAAACAGATAACAATGATTATTTAATAATGCCAAAAGAGCCTCAGCTTAGCTAATGTCAGATGACAGCACAAGGTGACGCTAATTCTGACGCTGACGCTGATTTTCAGCTGCAGCCATTGATGTAATATAGGACTAGATCAGCAGTGTACAGCTACGACGCACTACTACGTCGTATATGTCCACAGGTATATCAGACTTCAGTTGTCAACTTGACGTCAACTGACCGATTGCTTAGTGATAAAAAAATAAAAACATGGTGAAATGTGCGGTTAAAATTTGTTGTCACGGTCTCAAAAGACTAATAAAGCAAGTGGTGTTACATTTCACAAGAAAGTTTGCAAAATTTTCTTCAGATTATCCAAAAAAATCATTAAAAGACGAATTACATTTATCAAACATTTTTTTGCCATCAGGGTTACCAGTAAAAACGATTTTGATTTTGCCAGACTGTTGGTAGTTCAGTGAATGACGAATGTATGTTGAGGTAAGTATAAATTATTATTAAATTTGTTTGGTTTAAACATACTGTGCGGTACCCAAACACTAAGTAACACATTCACGTGTATTTCGAAGGTTTAAACTTAATATAATTATCACCACTTCTTACACCAAAATTAATTTTATTAGCAGTAAATAATTATCTTAGACGTAAAGTGAGGTTATATTTAGAAATAAAAAATTCTAGATTGTTTATGATCTCATTGTGTTAAATAGTGTTGTGCACTGACTGGACAGGTCCAATCAATCTGCGTGGTTCTTTCATCAAAAGCCCATTTCAGACACCAATCTACATGGTCTTCGCATGATCTGACCAAGATTATGTCTGGATTTTAAAAGAGACTGTGACCGCTGACTTTGTTTCGGCCTTTCTTCTCAGAGTAGTCAGATAGGAAACGCCTACCTCATCTAGTTTTAAGTGTTTGTAAGTACAAACTTACTTACAGAAATAAAATAATTTATCATTTGCGGCTCCGCCCGCGTGGATGTCGGTTATCGCGTAAAAAGTAACCTATGTCCTTCTCCATCCCAAGCTATATCTCTGCCAAACATGACGATCGGTTCAGCGGTTTAGGCGTGAAAACGTAACATACAGACAGACAGAAACGAGTTACTTTAACATTTATAATATTAGTATGGATAAATGATTGTCATAAACATTGAAATACTATCATTCCATTTTAAACAATAGTTATTTGACACAATCTTAATAGTTTTGAAATATAATATTTACGTTTACGCACATTTTTTTTTCTTCCTATAAGTATTAAATCCTTCAATTTCTTTCAATCTTTAATCTATTGAAAGTTCCATAATACAAACTTTCATAGTAGGTAATTGATTCAATAAAAAATATATTCATTCTGGGGTAATTACGTTGATCATTGGCAACTCTGGCTGTTTTTCCGATGACAATGTCTTGTCTCGTTCCAACGTAATTAGTTTGACGGAAGAAGAAATGAGACAAACAGATTATTTTGACATATTGACATCATTTATGTATCCGTTTCAAAGCTACGTCTTTAACTCGTAAGTGGTTACGTTTTTCGGAAGTTTTTAGTAGGACGTTGCGCCTCTAGTATAATATAACCTCATTGGCTGCAGCCCGCGAGTGCCATGCCATACGCTAGAAGAATAATAATCACATAGGTAACTGTGTCCGTTTTAAATAAACTAAGCAACTTTTTTACTAAAAGTTAAGTAATGATTAGCAACTGTTTAACCATACATTTTTGACGTTTGAACGTCACTTAACTTTAAGCAACGTTTATGAATAAACCCCTAAGAGAATAAATTAAAGGTGATACTAATATAAAAAAGCACACACGAATCAAATAAAATGTTGTGACATACATGTGTGTGTGTTGAGCTGTGATTTAACGGCATCTATTACTTTGTGATCATTGAAATAACATCAATGAATAAGTAAGATTCTCCTACCTAGTGCGGTAGAGTACCTATGTTAATATATTGTCCTGTCAAGTATTTTGTGTGTACATAAATAAATAAATTCTCTAGAATGTCTTAAAATACTAGGAATTCTGCCTACATAATTAATATTGTGTTCAATTTATCGAAAAACCATTAGTGTTACAAAAGCACCTACTGCTTGTTTACTAGAATAGAATCTAGTCTAGACAATATGTGTGGGCGTTCGACACTTATGTATAAAACTAACTGCTGCCCGCGGCTTCGTACGCGTGGCTTTTTCTAAAATAAAAGTAGCCTAAGTTACTGTTTATAACATCAGCTATCTGCCAGTGAATGTTTCGTCAAAACCGGCCCAGCCGTTTCGGAGATTACGCGGAACAAACAGACTAAATTTAATAATTGTTTTTTTGATAAAAGTACCGTATACATACTTTCATATGCATTTAGTAAAAAGCAGTTATTTTGCCATTACAAACAGACACTTCAATTTTAGTTATTTTTATAGATATGTTTTTAGATTTAGTTAGAAAATTATTAATTCTATGCGAGTATAATCCAGTGGGGCTATAAAGTAAGCATGTCTTTGACAAGGTCAAAGGACAATACTCATGCAATATGAAAATACAAGATAATGAAATGAGTGACCTTTTAAAGTCAATGTTTATTTATACTGTTTATTGGTTCAATTTATGGCTTTTATTTTGTTAATCCATTGATAAATATCTTATATGTGCTTTTAGCGTTAATGTTTACTTAATATTTGTATTACTTTAAGAGGCCTGTTAATTCTTTCATGTACCTACTCTGATATAACGTTATCCACTTAACTAAAACGGTTGTAGTTGTTATAAGTAGAGTTCGGTTATTCGGATGCATATTCACCTAAAGTTGAGATTTTTGCTATTATGGAAAGCGCTTTTGTATTGAATAAATCCCGTGGTTCCGGTGTTTTATTTTTATTTTAACTAACACTCACCACCCCCTACTCTTACACCCTACATGCACATATTTGCATAGGGGGTTAAAATAATTTTAAATAAATATGCATCTGAATAGTTCGTAGTATAATCGAAGAATCCCGGTAATTGTTTTTATTTTTATAATAATATTTTAGAAGTCGCTTCCATACTATACACCCGACTAGTTATGCATTGCCGGTATTCCTGGCATCACGGGATATTTTCTTACAAAAAATATATTTTAAGAAGCTGCTTCCGTACTTTCATAGCTAATAATTAACTTTAGGTAAATCTGCATCCGATTATCCGCTCTCTAGTTATACGGCTAAAGTTGGTTAATTTATAAAACAACAAGGCACCCAAATGGATATAGAAACAATGTAGTACACACATTTTCATGCAGTTCAACAGCTCATGCGTGCGTATATATGAAATTGAGCCTTAAATAATAATTATATATCTACCAATTTGCAGACGTTCTTCCACTTGCAATAAGAAAAACTTAAAACGTTTCGTGTTTGAGGTCTATCAAGTTCTCTGTGAGAGCAGTGGTGGCTCAGTAGTAACGGCCCTGATTTACCAGTTGAAGATCGTGGGTTCGACACAGGCAGGCGCTTTACTTTGTTTAAATGATTTCATCACTACAGCTCTTAAAACGGTTTACAGGTATGAGGAACAGGGTGTAAAGTTCACTCATACTCTATAGTAAAGGGAGGATCCTCCGACCAGACGGGTGTTGTGTCTGGTGGGCAACTGCCCAACGGTTGATGTCGGGATGTTGTATATTTATGCTAGTCGCGCGGTAAACTCTGATAGCGCGATGCAGGATTTGTGACGTCAGGTCTTTGATGGGTAGTTCGCATGTGGCGTTGTTGATACCGTCACAACGGTGAAGGAAAACATTTTGAGGAAACCGACATGTCGTAGAACCAAAAATTCGAAGACCTTGGACATTACCAACCCGCACTGGGCCCACTCCCAGTCGAAGAGAGTCCTGTGTCCCAGCAGTGGGATGATGATGATGATGGGGCTCCCTTTTCCGACTTAAGACTCTCATTTGGTCCGTTGTGCGTGGGGATTCTGGCTAACAAAGGTAGCCTAGCTCCGCCCAAAAGCACAGAAGCTTCCTGGGAGTTTCACAGGCTTCACGGAGCGACCTCACTCTTCCGAGGATTTCTTCACGTTGTGGAGCCACGACCTCGCATTCCAGGATGACGTGGGCGGCTGATTCCTCGGCGTCAAGGCAGCCCCTGCAAAGGGGGCTGTTTGTGGCGCCTATGTTATAAGGAGATTATGGCCCGTAATTGTACCTATTATTATTCTAAGGTTATTTCTACTTAGGCTGAGAAATTTTTTGGTTAATCGCGGGTGTACCATTGGTAAAGCCAATTTTGACCCAATTTTACATACCTATAGTGTTCCCAGCAGTGGGAACACTATAGGTATAGGCTGATTATGCTAAGTTCTCTGTGAAGTATCCTCAGTTTTCATAACAAAACATTTGTGGCACTTCGTTACATCCTATTGCACATAACCGCATCACTAAGCGACAGTGCAGCAACCTCAAAACTTATCTGCCAAGGTTCTACAAAATGTTAAAGTTGAACAATTGAATAATAAAAGGCTGCTGCGGTTAGCTCCGAATGTGTTTACATGTTGAGGTGAAGTCATCGATGGAGCATGCAGTGACGTCACCACGTCATCCTTGTCGGATGCCTTCTAACGATTAATGCCGGATACATATGATAGGAAAATAAACTGGGATTCAAAAAAAAAGGTTATGGTCGTGATCTTTGTTTGAAAGATCATGACTATCTTGAGTCCAAGTTATGAGCGCTGTCTCGAGTCCACTAGCGCCACTGCTTAAAAAAAATATTATCTCGTGACTGAGAAGAAATTGTGAAAAACGGCTCAATCGGCTGCCTCGGTAAATGTGTCTAGAATTTTCTCATACCTTTTACCCTCTATTAGAAAATTCTAGACACACCGAGGCAGCTGATTGAGCCGTTTTTCATAATAAGACGCATTACTAATTTATTATATATAAAACAAAAGTTATTTTAATAAAACACGTATACTAAAAGATTAATAATTAAATTATCTTTAAAAAGGTGAATGTTTCAGAAAAATACGCTTGATAGATTTTGCGTGATTCTCATTTTTATACCCGCGTTAGACATAACTTTACAAATTAATTTTAGTATGTAATATACGTAATCTAAAATATTCATAAGTTATTAAGAAATTTGTCTAATTTAACATATCATTTTTCCAAATCATTAACACTTCTCGTTTAGCTGACGTGATCTTTAGTTTAAAATAATTAAAAGTAGGTTATCCTCGCCCTAAGTTAGAGTTTGCCTCAAATGTCATTATTTCATGAAATTGTAATTTAAAAGGGTAGTATAATATAAACTTAGAGAGTTGTGTTGATGATTTTTATGATTATAATTCTATAAATAAATATTTGATACGGCCGCGAATCATATTAATATCAACATACAACTTATACTGACATGCAAATTGCAAAAAAAATAAGAAATTTTCAATCTCGCCGGCTACCCTGATGCTTGCGCCTTAAAGACTTTTGGACATAAAAATATTAATCGTCTGCCCAATAAAAATTGTAAATCTTGATTTTCTGGAGAATATACAACGTTGTTTTTCTATTTAAGATTGCTTGTAAGGGTTAGATAGAGGATAAAAACCACAATATCGCATTATGTCGGCGATCGTGATCGGAGTGCTGAGAGTTCAAGCGATGACTATTTTTGGTAACGTATAGGTAATATTGGAAACACAATAGCAAGAATTCCTTCAAAGTTGTTATGTTTTTGACACTATTAATAGACGATCTGGGTTAATCAGGTGCAGAGAGTAGCTGTACCGTATCAGAAAATGGTGTTTTTGGAAGAATTTATTAAGTTCTTCACAAAAATATAAAAAAATAAAGCCAATCCTTTCAATTAAAAAATAAGTCAATCCTTTACTTTTCTGAATTTATGGTCCCTATGGTCGGAATTCTTGTAATTTTTTTAATCCTATGATGTTTTGAACTGGTATTAAATATTTGTAATGTGATGTGAATGTGATACACACACAGGTGTAAGAAGAGCGGTTATTCCGAAGGGAAGCCAATAGGCATCAACCCGATGCCGTATGGAGGCTTCGCCCCTGCTAACTACTTCTAGATGATATTTAAAATCTTCACATGCAGTTAAACCGGATACTTACCAGACTTGAAATCTCTATACATTATATGCATTTAATATTATACAGAAATCTGCAGACACATGTAATTTGTGTGGGTTTTTTTTTTTTTGTAGTTGTGTGAAGTTTAATACAATAACTTGCACAGTTGCACATCCAACATGTTATTTTGTCGGGTTAGGCAACATATCTATATTTATATCTAAATAATTCTATAACTGTCCGAGTGTAGGTTGATGTGCTTCGAATATTTTCCTATTTATTGTTAGTAAAACGGGGCACACTTTGTAGGGACGACGTGCAAATTTTTCATTTAATTTACATATTTACCTTTTTATTGTTTTCCCTGTATTTTAATTATATGTATATTTCATTAGGTAATTATAGCAGTGATAGCCTAGTGGTGTGACCGTCGGACTACCAAGTCATAGGTCTCGAGTTCAAACCCAAGGCACGCCCCTGACGCACCTCTGTCTTTTCATGTGCGTATTGTTTATCACTTGCTTAAGAAACTGTAAAGGAAAACATCGTGAGGAAATACCTGAGAGATATTTCTCGACGGCATGTGTAGCCAAGTCAAAGGCCCATGGATGGCATAAAACCTGACACCAGGTTAGTCACGAACCACACGAAAAAGAAAGAAGAAAGAAAGAAGATCAGGATAACCCGATCTTCTTTCTTTTTACCTACTATACCTGTATAGGTACAGCATTGTATTTTAAGCGGCTACTATGTAGTTATTAAAATTCTGGTTGGCTTATTTATTAAACACAAATACCTACTGGAAACAGTGTTGAAAAAGTTGTAGGTATATAGCTGATGAACTTGGCAAAGTGGAGAAACCCAAATATTACAATTTTAAATAACTAACAAGTTAAGCTCAAACTCAAAAGGTATTTACAATACAGATGTGAGTGGAAACGCTGCGCTGGGAGGGAGACGCCCTAGGAGGAGGCACATAGTGACTTAATTGGTGATGTGCTTCGGAAAGGTCAGGGCCTCAAGTCTGCTATTACAATAGTGTCAGAATGGTCTCGCCATTGTGAGTATTTGACAGTGTTTGTATGGCAAATCTGTCAAAAACTCACAATGAAGAGACCATTCTGACACTATTGTAATAGCAGACTTGAGGCCCAGGTGTGTGTGACCATAATGTTGAGTGTAAACGAAGCAAAAGGAGTGCGTTAGGATCGTAGCAGGTGGCGTTTTATAGTTTCTGTCTAACCCCATAGGACGAAGGCGTGAGTTTATGAATGTGTAATAACTAACAGAATTATCATTTATTGTTGTTTTTTTCCTTCGCCGTTTTAGACAATCCTATTAAGGCAAACTAGGTGCTGATTAATTTTGGCAAAACGGGTAAACCTGAATATTGCGACTGTAAATAACTAACACATTTATCATTTTGTGTTTTTCTTTCCTCGCCATTTTAGGCAATCGTATTAAGGCGGGGCAGACAGGCGCGATGCGACGGTGCGATGTGATTCTGGTCAAACAATTTCCATGAAGTTTTCATAGAAATTGATCTACTAGTGTCGCACCTGTCTGTGGAAGCCTTTACCATCAGCAATGCCATAAGCAACTGCGGCATAATTACAAGCTGCAGAGTTATTAAAATCGTTATTTGCATAATATAACTCAAATACTTAAAAACAGAATTTAAAAAGTTTACTTGGAAACAGCCACGTTAAACTGTACTTTTCTGATTTCCGCGTATAAATTAGTTTGCCTCATGTAATTTGCAGATGATAAGTAAGAACATTAGATCCGTGTAATAGCTTAGATTAATGTTGTTTACTGTAATCGGGATGTAACTGTACATGTTCCTTATTTGGCGAGACGAGTTGGCCGTAACACACTTTTTATATGTATTCTAGCCGTTGGAAAGGTCAGGCCGGTTGCTTCGGGCACCTCGGGCCCGGCTATCAAATTGTTTTTGTGAAGAAGAATAATGTTGTATCAAAGTGATGAATAAAAATAACGCCGTTATTTAACACTTAAAGAAGATTGAGTTTATTATTGTATTATATTGTTTTTGGGATTCCGTACCTTATACCACGCTCGCGTCCCGCTTGTAAAAGTTTACATTGTTTTATATTTACCTATTTGTGTTTTTTTTGTTATAATTATATACTTTCTACAGTTAAACATGCGTCCGATTTATATTAATAAATATAATTTAATAATAAACCCAACACACACCGAGAATAACTCATACCTACAAATGGCGCCCAAGAAGAAAACAAACTGAATCCTTATAAGATCACTCCTGTGTCTGTCTGTCTGTCACAGCCGATTTGCTCCGAAACTACTGGATTAAGTTGAAATTTCGTACACATGAATTTTTGTGACCCAAACAAGAACGAGTAACATAAATGAAGGAATTTTGAATATGGGGTTCACTTTTGTGAGAAAAACTAGAAAATTAAAAAATAAAGTTTTGAAAACGGTACCGTGTGACATATCAAAAGTAAGGACTTGTTATATATATGAGGATTTCAAATATATGTTTTTATAATTTTAAAATATTAAGCTTTAAAGTTATTAAAGACCATTCCATTCCTTATCTCCGAAATTGCAGAGCATAAAATTTTGGAAGAAAAAAAATACAGAGAATAGTTCTATACTTATAGACTATAGGAAAACCAAACTGAAGTCTAGATGGTCTTAAAATAACATAGTAAATCATTCAATATTGTGCATACAAACTTATTAACGTAAGTTTATACACCCTGTTACGAGTGCAGCCTTGTGTTGCAAGGGCGCCGCGGGATGGAGCGGCGACATCTTTATCAGAGTTCATTCACCCTAACGCAAAAATGTGTTTCTTACTATTGCAACTTAATCTAATTCCATTCTGCGGCGCCCTTGTATCACAAGGCTCGGACTGCACTCGTAACAGGGTGTTTTAAACTATGTCATGCGTCATAATTAATTAAAAAAAAAAAAACAAAATCAAATGTACAAAAAAAAAATTTTTACATGAATTATTAGTAGTCATTGGATACATGAAGTAGGCTGTCTTTGTAAGATGACTAAAATGCCACGGTGTATAAAAAAATAATAATATATATATAAAATGTTTGGCTCTGCAGTTGGAATGTATAGGGAAACATTTTTTTCAACTACAATGTTAAGTTTGTTCTTGGGATAAATTCATGCCAACTAAGGAACCCTTCATTGGGCGTGGTCCGACTTGCACTTGGCCGGTTTTTTGATTTATGGTTTATGGAATGTTGAGCAAATACCATAAATACGCGAAATAACATTACTGTGTGTAACTTTTCATTTATTTCTAGGAAACCCTCAGTTTGCTTACATAAATATTTCTGAAGAATTGACAAGGAAAAATAAACCGCTCACAGTCCCAACTACGGAACCCTTCATTGTGCGTCTACTTGTTTATAAAATAGTCATTGGTGCCGATTCTCTTGTCACAAAATTCTCTAAACTAGACTAAAAATCACCAAAATTTTGTTTATTCCTGTCAAACGACCATTTCCTATTCTGAAATTGACTAAAGTGACACAACTTAACTATATTTTAGTTTGACAGCTCTAAGATAGTACTGAGTTTTTAAATTTAGTGAAAATGGAAATTTTGCTATTCTGAATTTGACGTTTTTAAACTAAAATTTAGATTTTCTAACTAAATCTGGCTATTTTTAATCGCGATTAAAAAGGTGTGGAATAAAATTAGTTTTCATGAACTAAAATTCATACCAATCACCTCGACTTCTGGTGCAAAACCAGTACTGTATATAAGGTGTATCTATTCATACACGAAATATTTTAAGAGAAACATCTTTATGTCGTAAAAAAGCGAAAAAAACCTTTATTTACATATTCTATGAATGACCCGCCTCGACGCGGTGACGCCGAACGGTGCGGTGGGGTGGCGGCACGAGCGCGGTGAATTTTGATAATTAATCATCATATCAAGTAATTTTAAATTATTGAATTTTTTTAATAATATTCTCGGAATAAAAAAGAAAATCATTTCCATGGCTTCTTTACCACTTATAGGTGTATCACTTAAAATATTTCGTGTTTATCCCTATATTTTTTTTTCTTTTCTTTTGCTTATATCTCCAAAATGGTGCGTCCTATCGCAAAAATAATGAAAATTTCGACCCCCTTTTAGAAACCCTTAAACCACTATTACGCTACATGTAGGTAATCTTTTTTTTTATTTTCCACACAAAAAGTGAAAAATTCCATAAAAAAACACGTCGCGGCTGCCCCCCGTGTGCGCCTCCGGCTCTAAAATAAATCATAGGCAAACAAGTACAACGTTGCGAAGACAAAAAAAAAAAAAAATACCACGTGGAGTCACGATTGTCAAATTCGATTTAGTTGTGTCAAACTTATTTTTAAATTTAGAGAATTTTGTTTGCAGAATAGCTTTAAGATTCTCATAGCCAAAAGTAAGGAATTTTAGTGATAGTTTAGTTAGTTTAGTTCGGTGTACAAGAGAATCGGCACCATTGCCTCATTGGTCGATTGGGAATCGGAATTCGAATGGTCGATTGGGAATTGGACGATTGGGAATCGAAATTCATGAAGGCATGGTAACTAAACAAGGAAGCAGCGTTAAAGATGAACCTTCAATTTATAATCATCAATTATTTTCCAGCGCTATTATACAAAATCTTAATAATAAAGATTTTGTCTCCCCAAATATAATTAAGTACTTATTGAATTATAACTGGGATGTAATATTTTTGTAAGCACTTGCTTGGCGCAGATTGATCCCGAGGGAAATTACATTTTGGGCGTCGTTTTTCTCATGAATTATTTTGGTTTCTTTAAGAAACCAGTTTATTTGTGGCAACACCATTGTTCCGATCACGTGGGTCTTGAATATTATCCATGGCAGTAAGGAGTATACTTAAGCCCAAGAACGCAGCTTAGTTATTGGATCTAACATTACTAAGGATTCTGCAAGACGGGAAATGTAATAACTACTGCTAACAGATTGTAGTATTACTGTAATCTTGCTTGTACATTTGTTAAGCTGTAATAGTTACATAGACTGCGCAGCGCGTGACTAAAAGGCCAAGTGTTAATCCAACGGTCGATACGTCATTAATTATTATGAAGGTTAAAGCTAATAAGAAATTAAAAACAAAAGCAAACGGAAAACATATTACATGGTTCTGCGTGTCCTGACACCTGCAGTCACGAGGAACTAATAAACACTGACGTAAGAGCTATCCGTGTGGCAGGAAATGTACTGGCGGGATGTAATACGTGCCTTCGACACGATAGAAGATTTTACACCAAAGAACTTGGTTAATCAAGTTCTTGATACTTACCTATCATGTAGAATTGCACTAGGATTTTGAATTAGCACTTGATTCGAAATCCTAGTGAAATTCACTCACTGTGGATAGAAGAGACATGTTTGTTAAAAGTTTGGTCTACAGAAACCAAAAAAATAAAAATACCTATTGATTGAACTTTTCGATGCCATCAAAAGTTTCAAGTTATATACTTAAATTGAAGCCAATTACTATTATTTTTTGGGCGAAAGAGTTATCATGTTGTATTCTATAAATAAAAATAATTAAATGGAGTCGTTACCAATAAAATTACCGTACTACTTGGGGTATTTTTCATCCAGCGCTCCCACGCCACGCTCGTTCAACTTAATTAGCGTTTGGAAAAATATATTCATATTTCTCCTTATTGAACGAACCTTATTTAATGAAAATTTATTTTGTTTCAGGTACGTGTTGATTACTATTTACCGTTGATAGTCCAGTTTGGTAGACACGAAGGTATGTGTTGCGACATCTTCAATAATAGTATCTTTAGTAAACGGAACAAGGGAAATCATTTCTAGAATGAAGAAAAGCGAAGTTCCTAATTCGGAGACCCAAAATTTTTCGTCTCTTCCAACTAGTCAGCTAATTGTACTTGATGGTAGCCGTGGGTTGAACAGCGGCCTACTTTCGGCGATCGTTAAACAAGTCCAAATAATGTTTGCAAAAAATACAGTCACGTTAAGTTTATTCGTTTAATGGAATAATGTTTCAATTCAGACACAGCTAAACATATATATCGGCCTCATTTCCGTGCTGTCTAATTTTAACTACCCTACGTTCACGTAGGCCAGTGAAATTTCGAAGCCAACCATAATGACTCAATTAATTTCGTCGGAGTCGCGCTCTGCGGTTTAGTTCGTGTTCATTTCATTGCATAACCTATTATTAGCTCGCTCTTGTTTGCAGGCACACTGTTCTCACAGATTTACAACACACAAGCCAAATAAAAACAACTGTGGGAAATTTTATACAGTGTGCTTAAACATATGGCTCTAGTGTCGACGTAATTGGCGAATGGTTGCACTGAATAATGTAGTGGAATAAGTATTACGGCGATGTAATATTCAGCGCGGTACGTTGTAAACCGTACTTCTATGTACAGTGGACAGCACATCAAGCTACACGAAACTCTCTTTCTCCAAACGATTTAAAACTTTAAAATGATGACGATTAAGTTCGAAATTTTACGAGAAAATTTGACAGTTTGTGGTATCTTGATATGCTGGCCACCTTACATGCGAAAACAAATATGTGTCGATGAGCATCTACGAATGTACTTAACTTTACCACTATATTTGTGTCATGCCTGTGTTTTGCTTCGTTCACGTTCACACATGACGACCGCTATTCAAGCTGCTGCTCGCGGCTGCGCCTATTTGGCTTTTTTTCTAAAATAAGAGCCTCCTTATAACATCAGGTATCTGCCAGTGAAAGTCCCGTCAAAATAGGTCCAGCCGAGCCGTGTCGAAGATTAGCTGTTACCAACAGATAGGCAAAGAATTTAAACATTGTATTTTTTTTTTTATTGTTATAAGTACGGTATATAATTTTATATGTATTTAGTAAAAAACTGTTATTTTGACATTACAAACAGACACTTCAGTTTTATTTATTTGTATAGATGTAGATAGCGGTCGTCGATGTAGCAATCAAGTAATTTATGTAAATGGACAAATATGAATGGATAATAATTAAGATAATGATGGGGAATTTTGGTTGAAAGTTTTGTAGGAGTATGAGCCTAGAAAACATTTCGTTTAAAACATAAACGATCACGAAGAGGGCTTGTTTGTACATTGTTCATTTTCTCATTATGGGGAAATTTGAAACGGATGTAATTTCGATTAAACAGTGAACAAGTATACCTGAGTGACGCGTGCGTTGGGATTCCTAAGTTGAGGCGAAAATTTCAACAAAAGTAATTATTTGTTCGAAAATTGCGGCGGCGCGCACGCCCCCAGCGTCCTGAACATTTCCCCACTGCTGACAACCTAATTGTTTAAGGAAACAGCTTTCAATTATACCTCGAATTGCCGTCGAGTTTAAATCGAGTACTCGAAGAACCTACGTCGTGGCTAAATAACGGCATTGGTAAGAGACACCCGAAAAGGGATAGAATAACGCTTGCTTGCGGTTTCGTCCCTTCCTTCCGCGGGAATTTTGGCATTTTAATTGTCTCATTAAAGTCTTATTAATTTGACTCCTGTAATTGTATTGCCCATGTAGCGTGTCTTCGTTTATACATAAAGGAAGTTTCGCTGTCGGTTGCCGTCTCATGTGTTTACGAAGTTATGGAGGTTTAATTATGTAGAAACACCCCGTGATGACTCCCGGTGTTAGAGGTATCAGATTCTTATATTATGAAAGCGTGGTTATCTTATAATAATTTGTTTTGATATAAACGTAATTTGAATTCCTGATTATCGTCTGTAATTATAAATTCTAAATGTGTGTAATGCTGTCAGCGTGGTCGTCAGTCGCGACGACATTGACAGTAATTCGTTGCGTCACGTTGGCTTAGCTTATAGACTACCGGAACAGTGCGGAATTGCGGATACGTGAGTGTGGGCGCTCTTCATATCTGATATTAATAATTAATGCTATATCGTTGAATAATAGTGTGCAGTATTTAACAAAAACTAAACTACAGAGAGCCAAATGCTCAACATTTATAACTCAGTTACTGGCGTTGTCTAAAAGTTAGCATGCTCAGTCAACTACCGTAACTGTAGGTTTTTTAGCAGATCACCTAACCTTTGACTTCAACATTAGTTGCACAACACAACATTAGTTGTTACAAAAGCACTAGTACACCCTGTAGTGCTTTTGTTTATTTTGTTCATACTAGTCTGACCACCGGCCTTACCAAGGGGCAGTAGCGGCGTTAGGGTAGGGCGCGGTTGGGCGACCGCCCAAGGGCGCCAGGCATGAAGGGGCGCCCCTTCATGTCTGGTTTCCCGTCTCGTCCTTCCATTGAGAATATTGGACACTATACCTGTAAAGGTAGCGAGTGGAGAAAGGACTTTTTCTAAGCTTAAGCTGATACAAACCTATTCTGCGATCGACAATACGAGTATCTCAATCGAGATTGACAAACTTGGCAACTTTGTCAATCGAAAATGAAATTGCAGAAAACATAGACTTCGATGCCTTTATATGAGAGTTTGCCGATAGAAAGGCTGAAAAAGTAGTACCTAGTAGTTTGTTAGGTATAGAAAGAGTTTTATTGAAAAAATAAAAGCAGGGGTTTTTTTTCACATGTGTGAATTGGTAAGTAGAAAGAGGGCACCATAGAAACCTCGCCCAGGGTGCCGGTAATGCTAAAACCGGCACTGCCAAGGGCTATCGTATTACCCAATAACTGGGTTGTGGAGATCATATAGGCAGTCGCTCCATGTAAAATACTGGTATTCAGCTGCATCCGGTCAGACTGTAAGCCGACTCCAACATAGTTGATAAAAGGCTAGGCAGATGTTATTTTACTCTTTGATACTACATCAGAATAAAAGAAAATATGTTTGTGTAGAGTAATTCTGGGTAAAATTGGACCAGCGATATAACATTGGACTACACCTTGAACAAACACTTCCGCCCGATCATAACCTATGCGAGTCCAGTCTTTGCACACGCAAAACCCTATCTCATCCATAAGATGCAGGCCCTCCAAAACCGTTTTCTCCGTAAAATAACGGAAGCCCCCTGGTTCGGTCGAAACCAAAACCTCCATTTAGAATTCAAAATCCCTACTATAGCTCAATTCATGAAGCGCATTTCAAAGCGCTTCTTTGATTCCGCAGCCACTCACCGCAACACTCTAGTTGTGCAGGCCGCCAGTTACACCCCCTCTCGCATCAGTAAGACCCGCTGTCCACGGCATGCACTGACCGACCCAGACGACCTCACAGTAGACATGGGTAGCTCGTGAGCGAGTGATAGAAAAGAGCTAGCTCTTTTCGATTGACGTCGCTCTCGCTCACTCACTCGCTCGCTACATAGCTCACTAGCTCAGTTAGCTCAATCGGACTCAGTAGTTCAGCGACACACCGATGATGCTTGAAGTCACCGATCGGCCGAGCGGCTCATTCGGCTCGCAAATCGCATCGTTCGTTCTTCCAACAATATCTCTCCGGCACAATACGTCATTGTAAATCTATTCGACAGACATCACTGTAAATCTATCTTTATGATCATTGACTTAAAGTAGAAAATACTTCGGCACATTATAAAAAGGAACCGCATTGTATATTTTTTTGCGTGTTGTTTACCTAAAGTCATAACAAACAGAAAGACTTAATTAATTTAGTAAGTTAGTACTTTTTCGGTTGTTTTGACGAAATGACATGCATGCCGCTGCGTGGTGCGTGCAACAAAGTACATAGTGTATTTATTTTAGTGTATTTTTATAAATAAATAAGACTTTGTGAGTAGTGTTGTTGATTGGTAAAGTGGCGTAAATAATTACTTACGTATTACTTCAGATTTTGTGAAGAACAATAGTGGACTTTTAAATATTTCTGTGAAGTGTTATCATTTGAATTAATATTCATTAGAAGATGGCTGTCTGAGTCACGAGCTATAGAAGAATTAATAAGTAACAAAGAGTCCAAACTTCCAAAGAGCTATTGACTATTGACCTAGCCGAGCCGTCTCCTTCGACGTGCGTGCGGTGTGAGTCAAATGAGCTAACAGTCGGCGTCTGAGTCACTGAGCTATAGAAGAGCTAGTGAGCTAGAAGAGTGATATAGCTCTTTAGAGTGAAAGAGCTAATCACTCTTTTTCTTTTCAGTGAGCTATATCGCCCAAGTCTACCTCACAGCTATCCTCCAAAAAAAAAGAACATCACTTTCATTATTTTTATTTGATGTTCGTATGAGCATTTAACATGATCAAATGTTATCCAGAATGTAAAAAAAAATCGATAGAATGGTTATTTAAGAAGAGAAAAAAAATTGGTATAATGTTACCCCAAAATCAATATATTTTTGGACCAGACAATTTCTGTCTCTATCTCAGGATTCACGCATAAATTGTAAACTTTTTAATGTAATTGGTATTTAAAATATCAAAAGATCACATAAATCACAATTACTGAGTAGTAATTCTATGCATTTTAATGACTTAATCGGAAATTGTCTCCTAAGTGGTCCAAAGTTACCCGGAATTTGCCTCGTTGGTCTATGGTCGTAAACGCTACGAGCATGATGTCTTGGGTACAATTCCCGGGTCTGGCAAATTGTTATTGCGTTGAACCTAGTTGCTGGCAATAGGCTCGCCCCCTATTACATGAGACTTAAACATAACTGGCGAAATGTGGGTGGGGTATACCTAAAGTGACCATTTATTTTTTTTACTCAAAACGGGATATCAGTTTTTTTTCTGAATTAGTAGGGCCGATTCAAAGAGGAAACTCAATTTTCAGTATACCAGCCCAGCAGGTCTCAATGGAAAAAAAGAAACATTTATTTTTATATTCATCAAAAAATATATAATATTACAAAAAGCAACATACATTTTCAGTCATTTTTATAGTTGTCAGCAGAACAAATTTGTTTTAATACAGCTAGTGATCATTTTAAGTAAGAATCTTGGCACGATTTTTTAATAAGTATATTTAATTTTAATTTTATATAAGGCCCGCCAATTGTCGCGTGGTTTCTAAAAACGGGACAATTTTGCGTCCCCAGGTATTTTTCGGGGACGACGGGACGAAGAACCGAAAAAAGGGACGGTCTCGTTCAAAACGGGAAGTATGGTCACTTTATATACCTCTGCCTAACCCTTCGAGGAATACATGCGTGATGGTATGAGTTATGATTTAATGTTGCGTAACTATTTAGGTAATAGTCCAAAAATAATTTTCTGAAACAAATACCAAGTAACAAACCTAAATAATAAATGGACGAAAGTTCTAAATGTCGTTACAACTAAGGCTTAAATAGAACGGGATTAAGCAACCTCTTGGCATTCAAGTTTCATTACCAGTTCAAAGTGTACGTACAGTTTGACCGTCAAATGGTCTTAATTGGTTTAGATCAATTTAATTTAATTGAGTAAATAATCCGTTCTGTGCTGTTTGAGATTTCTATAATTAATTTGAACGAAATAACACAGTCCATCTTGTTCTCTTTGTTGTTGGAACCAGAAACATTAGGATTCTACGAAGTTTTTATGGCCAAAACCTAAAAGTGGACAGGTTTTACTTTTCAAGCAAGCCAATTACTTTTCTTATCTGGTGTTTCCAGTTTTTCGCTTAGTTTCAGACGGAGAGCCTGTGTGACGCCTATGATGATTCCTGTTTGTTGTTTCTGTGTATTTGTTTGATATTTCGCCGACCCTGATGTGTAGTGTTGTGAATGAGCACGGACATAGACAAACATGCAACATTTTATGTAGCGGACGCTAATATGTGGTTGTGTGGTTTTTGTCTGTCAGCCTAACGTGAAACGGTAGGCCTCATATTAATTTAAGTCAGTATGTAATAAGGTCAGAGATAATCGTGGCATTTGTTTTTCTGTTTGCGGTGGAGAAAGGGCGTCATGCTGTTTGTTTTTATTTTTTGGAAGTGATTGCCTGGCTTTGTTTTCTGCATGCGTTTGTGGTTTATGACTCAGTTTTAACTTTTCTTGTGTTTGTTCGATAACTATCTTTTACAGCGATACTGTAAAAGATAGTTATCGAACAAACAATTTACGCCTACAACCTGCAACAACTCGATATATTTGGTATTTTTTTTGATCAAGTAGAGCAATTCTTTTGTCATGTGCACGTCAACCGGAACCCTCAGTACTTATCTTGTAGATCGTAAGGTCAGTACGCACCCATATGTGTGACAGTGTGATTTGTACAAGTTGCTCGGAAGAGGTGTGGAAAGTTTAAAATGCGCATGCCTAGGGGACACGTGCGCCAGTCACGTCATATTTAGCACGGTATTTTCGCAAAGCTGGTCATAATTAGACGCTAGTTTAGAATATAATAAAATATTGTTTATTGTTTTTGTAGATAGTTATCAAAAAAGTTGATCAAAATTCAAAATAACATCTCTACAACATACCTCTAGGGTGTACAATAATAAGAAAAGAAATAAAAATTATATTTTTACATCGATAGGCAAAAACAGAAAGCTAAATTAATACGAATTGTTCTAAGAAATACAGGAAAACATCGAAAGTATACATGCATGTAAAATCGTTTGATTAACGAAGCCATGCCTTTTAGCCACAGTCACGGATCGCTGTTTTAGGCCCAGCGTTGGGCACACTGCTACTCGTGGACACGGTTTTATTGGATAAGCGGTTGACATGATCTCTCTAATCCTTGGCAATACTGAGCGATGTAATGCCATTTGCCAATGTATTGCTGCCTTGACCCTAGCACTCGTCTAAAGTGACATTCTCTTTGATGTCATCACGCATATAGAAAAGGGATTACGTCGAATTGTTTCGTGGCTTTATCAAGTAAAATTCCTCTTTTGTAGTTACCTTATTCTTTAGACCGTGTCTTACACAAAGTAAACGAGTCTTATTTATTGTGTGTAATAACGACACTTAAGTCTACTTTAAGTAGGTACTTAGGACCTACTGAAATTATAGAGATTCCAGAAAGGTATTCCAGTTTCGCGTTGTTTTAAGATAGGCCGTAAAATGAGTTTTAAATGTCCAAAATACAGTTACTCGTATAAATCCTCTCAATTACCTTTTACATAAAGAGTAAAACAAACATCACTGATTTTGTTAAACTTTATTACAGTAACGATTCGTAGAATGGGCTCGCTGTTGCGACACAGTTTCAACAAGGGCTACAGTACAGTTCCGTCCATTTTCCGAAAGCTTTCTCTTATTTACTCACACTAGTGCGTCCTCCACAGTAAAATTGTTAGCTGACGTAATAGCGTTTACTCCCCCATCAACTTCCATTTCTTAAATGAATTCAGCCTTATTGAAATGTTCTAGGGAATTGTTATTCATCATTTGTCGTCGGTACGGTCGTGTCTATATGTACTGCTTTATTACCTCCATGAGTGCTTGGCATGATTTATGTGCGGATCATTTGCGAGTGCATCGTCCTTCCGTCTGAATCACGGATCGTTAACCCACTTCCGCCCACGTGTGTGATTTAGAACCACATAAAAAATGTTAGCTTGCTTAATCTGTGTAATGTTTTAAATACTTGTTCGTAGTGGAGTCGTTTAAATAACAAAAAGTGTGGGCGTGTCAGGGTCCTTTGTGTGTGTCGTATGACGCGTGAATATTTAACTGTTTCGGGTTTTTGTCCTCGAATTAGCATTTAACAATTAGAATACACATGTAGTGCAGTGTACTGTGACGATTGTTAGAGCTCTTTTTGGCAGGATATTTGAGTATCTTCTCAAATAAATTTTTAATAGAAACATCGACGGTGAAGTGCCAATACCTCCTAACTTACATTTTTCTAGAATTCACTTTTTTATCATTTTGAACTTAAAAGCGTTATTCGCATGTTTTAGTGAAATCTCCTAAGTGTATTTTTAGTTATTAAACTATATGTGGAAATACCTCCAACTAAACCAAGGTGCCTATTTCATGGCATTACCTCCATGCATGCATCCTCATTCAGTTTGTGTACATTTTTGACTTTGTCAGTTAGGTTTTATTGGCACTTCACCGTCGATATGTGACAACCATGTCCATTTGGTGGTCTGGAACAATAATTCTTTATTCCTGAACTTGACATAGTGTTCGTGCGGATGATACAAAATGTAAAACTCATCACGTTCTCCGTAGTCATAGATAAAGGATTCCCAATCCTTGATACAACATCGATCTCGGAGCTTCGTCAGTCTGTACTTCAATTTGTAGGCCACCAGCTATTGGACGACGACTTATAAAAGCTGGTTCCTATAAAGACGAGTTTTCTTCGGACAAAATGGATTATTTAGCGAACAATTGAACTTCGGTCGTCCCTTGATCAATTTTGGATAAGGTATTTTGTTGGTAAACCCTTGTGTAGTAAAAAACGTGTTAGAAATGAGAATAAAACGGTAAATGTTTTTATTTGTCAAAGGTTAACTTTATGGGGCAATAATATTATTACACGAAGACAGACTGGACAAAATACTGTTCAATAAATAATTGCACAAACTATTTTGAAAATAACCAGGAGGACTTAACTTGGATGTTTCTCAGATAATTTCCCAAGTCTGCGGTGACGACAATACAGATTGAATACAGGATCCTTCGATTCTGATGTAAAACGACCGCCTAGTTACGATTGCGGTCATCTGAACACACCGCACCACAATATGCGCTTGTTGTCTATGGAAAATAGATTGTCAAACCGAACTGTCCTGCATCGCTATTGGTTGAGTCATTTCGGTGGAGCTAATGAATCGTTTTGTAGTTTGTCAACTGTTTTGTAATGCCCATCTCTGTTTAAATTTATCTTTGATGATGGGTTATCGTTTACGTTTAGCCCACTCTCTACTCTACTAGCTATTAGGTGCACATTATTGTATATAAAAGAAATATTAAGTCGCGGAAAACTGCCTATTGAATCCTTAATCGCTTCATCACTGAGTCGCCATTAATCATTGTAGGGCAGGTAGAAAAAAAAAAAACTTGCTTTTACGAGTTTTACGTAACAACACAAACAGCCAGAGGCCAAAGAGCGAGCGAATTAATGTTTAGTAACTATTAGGTTTTATTCAAAACACAATGTAACTTTGAAATGTGTAAAGTTGTTGTTGATTTAGGTTGAGCGCGGTATGACGGTGACCCTTATTATAATGTCTGTAAACTTTAGACTTGTCTAGACCGTAATACTTCAAGTGCTGTAATATAATATTTTATCAAAGATAGAATTACGAGTTCATTCGATTGTTTATTATAAAAATAGCTTAGATCTCGCGCTTCAGACGGTTACTAAAACTCAGAGTAATTCCATCTGAATACAAAAACGATTTCAATAAAATACATAATATAGTCCAGAGTCTGTGTGTGCGTGTTTTTGTTGTTTCCATACCTTTGGAAATTTTGTTAATTAATTAATCATCAATATCTTAGATAGAAATTTTTTGCAATGATAAATTGATTTTGCTATTAATATTCAACTAAATAAACGATACAAAACCGAGAGCTAAATATACAATTCATAAATTATTTATTTGGCGTGCATATGTGACTCATGCATTTGAAGCGGAAATATTTTTTACTTAAATATTCAATGTACGGACTTCGTAATTATTGTATTCGATAAAGTTTGTTGCATTTTTTGTACGTTTTGCATAGTTTTGTGTGTTGTGCTCATGAATCATTCAGTTTAAACCTCTCCATATAATTCGTACGTCAACATAGCTCTTGTGAACGGATTCATGGGATTCATGTATTTTATCGATTCCCTTTGAGCTATCAATTTGCAAGTATATGTTAGTAAGTGCAAACAGAAGCCCGTAATGGAAAAGTACTTGAAGAAAAATGGTTGCAGTGTGCACTGCACTAGATGCTGTATTAGTGCTACAATGAGAAACTTTTAAAGTTTTAGTCTGGGTACACTGTTTGCTACGGGAGATTGTGTATCAAAAGGTATTTATTTGGAAAAATATAAAATTTTATTTATAAGATTTATACAGCGTGTGTCAGAAATGTTTGGTTATATTTAAGCATGTGGAATCAAACTGAACAACTTGGTCCAATGGAGAAAGTTGTTCAGTTTGATGGGGTACCAAACTCTTAAATATGACTACACATTTTTGATACACGCAGTTTAATTAAAGCATGCATGGATAAATTTATTATAGGTACGACAATTCTTTTTTTGAAAATGAAGTTACGTAATACAGGTTTGGGCTCTGCTCGCCCCTTGGATCTTGCTCCTAATTGCCTAAGTGTATCTACTCGCCCCCTTGAATATTAGATACTAGAAATCGCCCCCGATTGTAAGTAAGTTAAAAGTACTGTCAGCACACTAAGTTTTATTATTATTATTATTTTTTTTTTTTAATCTTCAATAGTGTATTCTTGGGATTCATTGGTGAAGATACATTACGTAACATCATAAAAAATAAAAAATAAATTGTCCTACCTATGCACACAGTACCTAGGTCACAGCTGTAAAGTACTTACTTCATTTCTCTGCTAAAGCTGGGCCAATATAACCCTCTCCGCTCAATTTATTCCTTCTATCGGATTTCCTCTACGAAGTTGGTGAATATTTATGAACTTAACTTTTACTATAGAACATTTCAAGCAATATCCGGCTTTATTGATCCGAAATTATTATAGAAATTATGAAGGGTGACGAAATATTCAATGGGCATTGTTGATTGTATTTTGCATATTTAAAAGTAGAGTTAATTTTATATTCATCATTGATATGTATTGGTTTCCCTTTATGTTTGTCTATGCATATTATAAATTAAAGTCGCTCTTCGTGTCAGTCTGTGTGGCCGCGTTGTTCTTCTGAACTACGCAATGGATTTTAATGCGGTTTTCACCTTCATTTAGAGAATTTATTCCGGAAGTTTTATGTGTATTAATGTTACAATTAAATGAACATAGTTTAACAGAAAGGACTTGACCCACATTACGGTCAATAATTAATTGTATATACCAAAGAGGTCCTACCAGTTGGTTCTTTCACTAAACAAAAAAGATCCGTGACACTACACAGATAAGGTTGATTTTTTAATGATGGGAACCAACCCACATTAAGGTGGATACCTTCCGTTAACCGTTAGGACCTCTTTGTCATATACAGCAATTTTTTTACCATAATGTGGGTTGAGTCCTTTCTGCTAAACTACGTTCAAATATAATAAAGAAATCTCGATGTTTTGTTAAGTTGTGAAAACCGTGCGAAGCAGGGGCGGGTCGCTAGTTAGCTATAATTAGAAAACTGTTTAGTTTCGGAGACGTCTAATTAATAATGTTGTCTCCAAAGTGTTTAAACATGGTTGTGTCTTGTCTCCTTCAATATTTAGATTCTAGAATAAATTAAGAGCTTTGTCTAGACGATATTTAATAACACGCAGCACTGGCTGCTGTATTCAATGTACCTAAATGTAAAATAAATGACTAACATAAGTGCTGAGTTCGATGACTAACAACCACCTTTTGCGTGAGGCTTAAATTTTTATACGACAATGAACTTTCATGAACGAAGCTTAAAATGCGTTGCCAGTAGAAAAAAAAACTGTCAATCGTAGGACTGCACGTCAGAAGTAAAAACTTCTTAGCTTCACAAACACGTAAACATTATTTATTACACACATCTGTGTATATGTGTATCTGAGCGTGACGTTCGCGCGAGTTCAGTGCTTTTTCCCCATCCCAAAACTGCCCAACGAAGCTGCCTAAAGAAGTTTTCACTTTACACATCGTTATAAGATTCACGAGAATTCAATAGGTTTATAAACAGCTGTTTTACTCTCCCATTATGCCTCAAATATTTTCGCAGGCATAAGTAGTTTGCAAGTTTTCAGACATTCTTGTTACATACCGAAGAGGTCGATCATAGCATATACGATCGGCCTTTCGTCCGCTCTGTCTGCGGCAAGAGGGTCACTAATAATAATATGTTCTCAATGTCACCTCACTTTACGGAGCTGTTGGCACTTGGCACATACAGCCTTGACATTATCTGTATTGGCGAGACATCTCATCACAATAAACTTGACTCACACTTGAATAGAAATTTTCTGTATATAATTCAGGACTTATTTGAGATTCTAGGAATATTAATAAAATTGGACGTAGTTCAGCAGAAAGGACTCAACCCACACTGTGGTCAAAAATGAGTGTATATACCAAAGAGGTCCTAACGGTTAACGGAGGTTACCTTCATGTGGGTTGGTTCCCATCATTAAAAAATCAACCTTATCTTTGTAGTGTCACGGATCTTTTTTGCTGAGTGAAAGAACCAACCGTTAGGACCTCTTTGGTATACAACTCATTTTTGACCATGATGTGGGTGGAGTCCTTTCTGCTAAACTATGTCCAATTATTCTTAATATTTCTGACGTTCCCATTTGCAATTTTATTAGTTGTGGGGTCTTTTCGGATAGATTTGCTTAAATTATTCTGTTTCTAAGCTAGACTTAGCAAGTTGGTTTTTTTGCATGTGATTCTTTCAAAACATCGAGGAGATCGCTTTGAAAAGCGCTGCGCTTTATATTGCAATTGCTTTAATACTTTATAAAATGCTTACTGAAAACTAGATTTTATTCCATTGCATATAGAGGCTTTGTGGTTTTTCGTGTCCTGTGGTACTGTAGTCAAATACATAGGTAGTGTATATGAAAGATATTGCGCATGAATTCATCGTCTAATTAGGGACTATACAATAACTAGACCACTTACATAACTATTAGGTAATTAATCGGTGCCTATTCAAAACAGTATCGGTAACTTTTGACCTTTACATAAATGTCAAATACAGGGCGGTTAGTTAATTATGATACGATTATTATTGTAGTTAAACAATATTGTCAACCAACCGGCATTATAAACGGACTCTGGTTTATTTATTAAAATGTATGATGATTAAAAACGTTATTTTCTACATCGCGTGTTCTTATACCCGGCTTGAACATTGTGACGTAGACCATAATTAAACATAAGCTAGAAATAATCGTCTCCATTTTCCATTCGATATGCTTTACCGATATTATTGCAAATATACGACTTAATTAAGTTTTGAAGCCGACTGTTGGTTATTAAAATAATGTAGTATTGCTTTCATCTTTGAATTTATATCGTAATATTCGTAATGGCGTGATTATGAAATGTATTGCACTCGGCTCCGTTCGTAATTTTGCATGGTTTATGTACCAATGTGGTATTGAGATGTCATGCAATTTGATTATCTTACGTAAATATGTTCAGGGAGCGGTGGACGGCTGGACCTGTCATTTTAGACAAGGTATTATTGTATATTGATTGCCGAACATGGCCGACATTTGATTATTCCGCTCAACATACAACGTAACATCTTGCAGCTCCGGGAAGTATATTATTATATCTAAGACCACCTTGCTTGTCGAGCAGATTGGCGCCACCATCAACCTGAAGTAATGTTTTATGGTAAACATTGATTGATTATTTACTGACGAACGACTAAAAGCGGAAGTATGTCGAGAAATCTGCAGGAAATTAAGTATCTTCGTATTGATTTATGATGTTAAATCATCCATTAAATATCCCGTAACTAGAGTTGGAATATATAACTGCAAGTGCAGTAAAAACTGTGTTATTAATAGCACAGTCGCATCGCTAACGGATATGAATGCTCGATGCTCACTGCTCAGTAGTTCATTCATACTGTACAGAGTGAACATCCGCAACGAACGAATGATTAAGTGAATGGTATCGCACGCTCCATATACCAGTATCGTTGATAGGTATATCATGATATGCGTACCACCCTATAACTGTCGCCCAACGGTGTGTTACACATTAATTTGTTGTATCTATTGTGATTTTCAATGTGTACCTACCATCACTATTTACATTGTTTATTTACCAATATGCTGAATGTGGGTTTGGTTTAGAGAGTAATGCAAATAATGTTTTGAGGCAGTGTTTATTTGTGCCTCGCAAAGCACCGATTTTCGTTTTATTTATATGATGCATGTTTGAAGCGACTAAACCAAGATCGCGGTTTATAACAACATACATTATATAAACTCGCGATTTATATTAACTTCCATACTTTAAATAAATAAAAAAGCCTTTAATTTTCTCAAATTTTCATGCGATTTTATTAGATGGTATTAAAATTAAATATTAAGTTAAAATAATTTGTAAATAACAAGATTATTTTAATTGTTAAAAATTCGATTTTCAATTTATTATTACATTACATAAGATTTGGTTTAATTTGAACGAGGACCCCTCTGTTGGGTAAAGGCCCCCTCCAGTTTTATCCATTGTTTTCTATCTCTCGCTTTTGTTTGCCATTTATCTCCTGCTATAACCTTGATATCATCGACCCATCTTCTTGATGGTCTTCGTCGCTTTCTTCTTCCTTTCTTTTACTTCCATATTATACAGAACTCTGAATATACGCGAATCAGTGTCAGTGGTCGTGAAAAAGGCATCTACCGACTCAATCGTAAGGCAATCTGTTTGAAGTACGACGTTGGAAATGGGTGTAGGTATTTGTAAACTACATACATTTTACCGAAGTCGAAACCGCTGGTAGTGGCGATTTTGATCAGGCGCGGTGGCGTTCAGTGCGCGATTTATTCCCCAAAGTGTATTCATACAACACACTCGTCACGTTAGACGTTCGTGATAGACGTAAATAAGAATCTTCACCAATTCCGTACGGTATTGGACTGTCGAATAACAATCGGTTGGAGTAATAACAATAGCTCAGCCCCAGTAGAGGCTCCCGCAGACGGGCGCGACGCGAAAGCGCGACGCGACTGTAGTAGAACAATTTCTATGAAAACTTAATGGAAATTGTTCTACCAGAATTACACCGTCGCGTGTCGCCTGTCTGCGGGAGCCTTAATACGACGACGAGATTTCTGTGGTACATAAGGTTTGTTGAATGTGCTAGGAACGAAAGCATGATGTAAATACGTCATTATGTATGATATGTAGTGCAACAATATAATTGTATGACATATTCTCACGCAGTAACGCGTGCAATAAATGAGCGTGTAATTACACTGTTTAGCTGTGTTTGTAACGCACAATGGTTCTAGTCAGGCACTCTTTCATCCGTCTTGTATCTGACCATCTTGAGGAGAAACTACCTTTTCTTGCCCTACATTATAACGGGTGTCAAAATACCATTAAGGTTCCTACAAATAGGCGCGACACGCGACGCGACACAAAGGCACCGCGTGTCACGTGACGAGCACTGCCTTTGTGTCGCGCCTGTTTGTAAAAGCCATTAACGAAGCCGAGATTCACTTGTACTTCACGTCATTGTGATCACTTTTTTGTAATGGACCATACTTGGGAACCTTCTGGTTATGGAGACAACTTTTTCTGATGTTTTTGTTACGAAAACAAGTATTAATTTTTATAACCTAACTTTAAATACCTCCACTCATAAGCACAATCCATACTAATATTATAAATGTGAAAGTAACTCTGTCTGTCTATCTGTCTGTCTGTCTGTATGTTACGTTTTCACGCCTAAATCGCTGAACCGATCGTCATGAAATTTGGCAGAGATATAGTCTGGGATATGGAGAAGGACATAGGCTACTTTTTTACGCGATAATCGACATTCACGCGGGCGGAGCCGCGGGCAAAAGCTAGTGTTTTATATTTTTGACATTTTTGAAGTGAAATCTTCTTTAGCCGCGTTTAGTGTTTTTTGGTAGGGGAGAAACTTATGGGTTCGCGTCACCGAAATACGCGACATGCTCATGACGTGTTGCGCCAGACTGATGATGATGGGGCTCCATTTTCCGCAGTTAGACTGGGAGTCTAACTTTGGTCCGTTGTACGTGACTGTCAGTTATTCCAAAGTTGCGAATTTCGCTTCTGTCGACAGTCCTTAAGACTGCTTTTTTATTTCACAGCGAATTTTTACACCAAAATGCGTCTGCGTCTGTGTTTCCGAACGCATACAACCCTAATCTATTCAAAGTGAGAGTGAACAGGCTTCTTCTGGGTAAGCTCACTCCATCGTAGACTTTGTCTCTGTCATCCAGACCTAGACTAAAGTCAAGAGCAAACTCATAGTAGAATAAAAAAAAATAAAAATAAAGTCCTCAGCAATTATAATGCGTTTACTGGTGGGGCTGCCCCGTTTTTGTAGTGCGTCAGGGATATTCGCAGATGCGCATAGATTGCTTTTACGCAACGATGCGTAAAAGGTGCGCTTCCCTGGTGCGCAGGGTGGCGGGCAGCTCCAACGGTGTCTTAAGCTTGGTTGCGAGTCGCCTGGACTGTTTTTACGTGGGTCACTGTTGTGCCGTCTCTCATGGGATGTCACAACGGTGACCTAACATTATTGATTGTTAACCTTATTGTTGTCCATGTTTTTGTTTAGTGTCTGTGCTTACTAACATAACCGTAAGTTTGACTAATATTCTGGTTGAGTTTTGGTTACTCCAATAAAACAAACTCTATTCTATTCTATTATATATTTTTGCGCAAATTTACTTAGTTTGATGTACAGAATGCGTAGATGACAGCTTCATGCTTTTTACACCCTGTATGTAGGTGTATGAGAAGTTGTAATCGAAATAATGAAAGTCGATGTCGCAGAAATAAATCGAATCTTATTTCCTGAAACACATTTTCGGTGATGTGATTGGTATCTTGATGGCTCTAAATTAATGTTACACGTGTAAGCATAGATTAATACAGATGGGACACTCTGCAAAATCATTTAAATTAAAAGCGACTCTTGCTACGACACAATAAAGTGCAATTCAGGTCGCACAACGCTTTTTACCTGCAGTTGCCTCTCTTTCTATCTCGTAACTCTTATACCGACGGCGCGCGGCATTCCTACTGAATTTGCCCAGTGAGATGGGCCCGCCGCGAACTTGTATCTTCATGCCTAAACTGCAGTGTCCCATCTATATTAATCTGTGGTGTGAGTAAAATCGTTCTATATTTCTCGTCTGTATTTTAATTCATTACGACTCGGTTTACCTACGTCCCTTTTAAAAGTCTCCCACAAAGCTTTGTCGCGTTTAAGCGAGGACTTAATGAAAGTCTGGTAAGGAGGCGTAGCGGACCAAATCCCCCTTTAGCTGAGGCCCGCGAGGCCGCGAGGGCACAGATTTATAAAGATTTCCTTTCGTCGACTTTGTAACACTTTCATACGTCTCCCGTATTGAAAAATTATTTTCGCTTATAAAGTGTCTGTTCAAACGAATTGCTTTCGCAGGAATTTAGGGTTCTTTATTACAGAAATCGGTTTCATATCGTTTAATTTATTTCGTTCACGTCTGTTATTATTTATTTGTACGTCGAGCCCCAAACTGAGGGTTCGATATTCGTGGTTTCATTTAGGTATTTGTGGTTCGGAGCGTCGGTTGCAATATAAAGTGACATTGGTAGTCCTCTAATTTGAAATAATGAATGTATCATACGGATTTTGGTTAGTTGCGCAAACAAAACTGAAAAATATTTGAAATATACTGACATATAGGTACAAGGTTATTGGTAAAACACTAAAAACCTCTCAGACTATATTACTAAAATCATAAACAACAACTTTTGTTCTATGACTTTCAATAATTCATCATACTTTAATACAAAAAAACAAACATATTTAAATTCAACAATACATGTATAGAAAGACGAAATCTTGAAGGCTTGTTTTTGATAAATGTATCGTTTTATAAAAGTCATAGAACAAAAGTTTTTGTTTATGATGTTAGTAATCATCTGCATCCAGATGCAAGTTGAGCCGAAGTTGAGACCAGTCTCAACTTCGGCTCCACCATCGAGTGCAAAGCTCAAACTGCGGCCATGAAACTGGGCGTCCTAAATAGAGTGAAGCGATACTTTACGCCTGGACAGCTTTTAACCCTTTACAAAGCACAAGTCCGATCCTGCATGGAGTATTGCAGCCACCTTTGGGATGGCTCAGCTAAGTACCAACTTACTGCGCTTGACTCGGTGGAACGCAGAGCTAAGAGGCTCATTGGCGACGCAAAACTGGTGGATGCCAAGCTTCACAGCTTGGCTCATCGCCTCAAAGTTGCCTGCTTGTCCGTCTTCTACAGATTGTACTTCGGCAAGTGTGCCCATGAACTCCACGACCTCATTCCACCGGCCCTTCTACCATCGGACATCCAGACGCACTGCAAGTTACCACCCCTACCTAGTTGATATTCCACCAACTCGCACTAAGCGTTTTCAAAAGTCTTTTATAAGTCTCTCTGCCTGCGTCTGTGTTTCCGAACGCATACAATCCTAATCTATTCAAAGTTAGAGTGAACGCCTATTCACTCTAACTTTGTCTCTGTCACCTCAGACTAGAGTCAAGAGCAAACCCATCGTAAAACTAAAAAAAAATACAGTCCGGCAAGGTTGTTAGCAATAACCCTATATAGACAGTACTGTTGAGTAGCTACAAGCAACCGAGAACATCTAGTTTTAGAGACGTGTCCAACACTAATCCATTATCATTATCGTAACAAACAAACATGCCTCCAAATAGACCGCTACCAGATCCGTACGCTCATATTATTGTGAGCACTAAACTGAGCATCGGTGCTAGACGGAGCGTCGGCGTCACTGCACGAGGCCAGACTGAGCAGCGGCTCTGATTAACGAGTTCCGAGGGCTGTTACGTGACGTCACCCGCGTGAAATTGGATGCTAACGCATATCACTGTTTGCACAAACTTTGAACGTTTCAAACATACTCGTGACAAACAAGTTGCAGAACTAGCTTCAAGTGGATATTTACAGCAAATACGCCCCCATATAGTATATCGCTTATGTTTTCTTTGCTTTTACATGGACTTTTGCCACTCAATTTAAGCTTCTTTTAAAGGGTTTATTTACTGTTCTTATACGTCTTGAACAAGTATTCTGTAAAATTGTGGCTAGACTTACCACGCACGACTATATTTTGATTAATCAACTTATGTCGACTGTTCGTGTTCTCAGCTCTCTTAATTATAATTTATAGGTATTTGGCGACACGCTATAAAGAATATTTTCATAATTTTCCTTGACTTTCTGTTTTTGACATTAAAATAAGGTTTATTTTATTACTAGCTTTTGTCCGCGGCTCCGCCCGCGTGGATGTCGGTTATCGCGTAAAAAAGTAGCCTATGTCCTGCTCCATATCCCAGGCTATATCTCTGCCATATTTCATGATGATCCGTTCAGCGGTTTAGGCGTGAAAACCTAACAAACAGCGAGACGTTCACATTTATAATATTAGTATGGATTTAAACATAAAGAGAAATGTTTAAATCGAAAAATATTTTTATTAGAAAATAGCCTGTGAACTACACTACAATAAGGTTAAAGATTCAGGTCAAATACAATTGCGGGAACAAAATAGCTCCTTATTGCCCAATTCCATCAGTGAAACTCGTAACACGGAGGAAATGCAATCTTTCTTAACGCTAAAAACCTTTAAATCGCTGCTTTTAACACAAATAGCTGAATGGCAGGCATTAGCCGACGCCGGATGACGTTTTAAGAAGAAAATGGATACTTAATTAAGCTAGAGATTTGTCTGCATTAAAAATGTGTCTGAGTAGCAACCTTTTATTTTTGTGGGGATCAGTGTTTCATCTTGGGACGGGTTGGCAAAGTTATGAATAAAATAACTAAATATTTGTGATTTTGCAAATAAATTGGGATTATTAATAAATACATTGGAGTAAGGGCAGGAGAATGACGACGATTTAAGATTTTGTTAAGTGTAAACTGTGCAATTCTTTTTAAGTCATAATTTCTTTCTAACTTTGTGAAATGAAGTAAGTCTTATATTAATTCAAATTGCATTCACATGGCGTGTGTTGGATCATTTAGTTCCCTTCAAAATGGTTGAGTTTAATGGTGCTAATCCATGCGTCATGTTCGTGAACGGGCGCCGTCCGTTGGGACTGGTCATCTCAAGAGATGACCAGTCCCGATGGACGGCGCCCGTTCATCATCATCATCATTTCAGTCGAAAGACGTCCACTGCTGGACATAAGCCTCCCCCTTGGGGGGTTTGCCATAATCGCCACGCTTGGCAGGTGGGTTGGCGATCGCAGTATAGTGTTAAAAATATATAGAGAACGCTGCTGCCCATTCTCTAGTAAGTCCTTTAGTCGCCTTTTACGACACCCACGGGAGGAAATGGGGTGGTACTATTCTTTACGTCCGGCACCACACCGACAGCGCCCGTTACCCGTTGTTTAATTATTTTATTTATGAATTGTTTTTTTTTTTGTTTTGTTTCTATTTGTTGTACCTACTCTGGACGCTTTTAACGTGTACGTTTTTTTATTTATTTTTACATCGTTCTCACTTAGAGTTATAAATTCAAAATTAAATATGTAACTAATATTTTTGTAACAATTTAATATTAGAGTGTCCATGGAGTTTCTTGCCCGTTCTACGCTTTGGAATGGGCAACTAGCTTCATATTTCTTACTGACCGACCCCTTGACAGTTCAAAAGTGCCTGTAAATTGTTTAATTGAAATAAATGATTTGAGTTTGACACCCCACACTTCTTTGCGATCTTGTGAAAAATACTTCATAAGCTGTCGTTCACATGACATCCTTGATCTAACGAGAGTAATTTACAAAGAATCACTACAGTTCACATGAAAATCACACATTCTACTCTGGCATTGAACCGGCCACGTCCTTTAAGTACTACACAGCTAACTTAAGAAGTCATTTATCTCTTGAAACGGTTGTAAATAGCGGCTAACATCAGTATTCGTCCGGTGCGCCGCCGGAACGTTAATCAGTCGTCAATGCAAGACACTTTAATGAGATTTCTTTTGGGAATCAAC
The DNA here is from genome assembly GCA_947523025.1 of Dryobota labecula. Lineage (NCBI taxonomy): Eukaryota > Metazoa > Arthropoda > Insecta > Lepidoptera > Noctuidae > Dryobota > Dryobota labecula. The sequence continues at coordinate 7,405,691 of OX383289.1, read as the reverse complement.
TGTTCACTGTTCCGTATTTCTCCTTGGAGGCTTTATTGCCAGAAGTTTTTATACGAGAGAATTTGAAAACGCCCGTGACTGTTGCTATAATTGAATCTTTTGGCAACGCCAGCGAAACTTTATTTTGTTCCCTATCAATGCTTTGTGTAAATGGCAGTTCTTAGAATGTAAATAGTGTTTACTTTTATTTCTTTTGCATGAGTTGGACGGCTTTTGAATAATGAAACATCAATTTAAAAACTGTGTTAGTTTGTTCACGTAATACGTATATTGTGCCAATAGTCCGAGGTTCCCGCATCGCCCGTGCACATATTTATATTTTGAATCGAAAACTGATTTAATTAAACTCATATTCAACAAATTATGGATAATTTATTAGCGGCGCGGGATTATCTGCATGCTTGATGGCATTATTGTTGAAATTGAAATATTGGCGCGGGAAAGTGCAGTAATAAAATCAAATTGTTGTGTATTATATACCACATTTTCCACAAGCTTCGTGGTAAATATATTTTATTTGATTCCACTAACCACTAACTTATGCATTTAATCCGTTATTAAAATTTTATCCGACGACTTGGTGGGAGAAAAGTCGAGCGTAGCCGTAGCGCTACGGAGTTACGAGCTCTCGTAGCGCTACGAGCGCTGCAGAGCTGCGTAGAAGATTTCAACGCGATCCACCACGTAGTCTTGTTGAGAAAATATTTTCACTATAAGTTGTCATTATTAGTTGTGTTTATTCATAATTTAGTTTACCGTTAATTTATTTTGTGCAGTTTTATTAAAAATTTACTGCGTAAAATAGAACTTCTTAGTTAAAAATACGTTTAATCAATGAGGTTATATTGTACTAGAGGCGCAACGTCCTACAAAAGTATTCCGAAAAACGTAACCACTTACGAGTTAAAGACGTAGCTTTGAAACGGATACATAAATTATGTCAAAATGTCAAAATAATCTGTTTGTCTCATTTCTTCTTCCGTCAAACTAATTACGTTGGAACGAGACAAGACATTGTCATCGGAAAAACAGCCAGAGTTGCCAACGATCAACGTAATTACCCCAGAATGAATAAATATATTTTTTATTGAATTAATTACCTACTATGAAAGATTGTATTATGGAACTTTCAATAGATTAAAGATTGAAAGAAATTGATGAATTTGATACATATAGGAAGAAAAAAAATGTGCTTAAACGTAAATATTATATTTCAAAACTATTAATATTGTGTCAAATAACTATTGTTTAAAATGGAATGATATTATTTCAATGTTTATGACAATCATTTATCCATACTAATATTATAAATGTGAAAGTAACGCTGAACCGATCGTCATGAAATTTGGCAGAGATATAGCCTGGGATGGAGAAGGACATAGGTTACCTTTTACGTGATAACCGACATCCACGCGGGCGGAGCCGCAAATGATAAATGATTTTATTTCCGTAAGTAGGTAGTAGTTTGTAGTAAGTTTGTACAAACACTTTTACAAGTCAATCATATTTTTAAAACTAGATGAGATCGGCGTTTCCTATCTGACTACTCTGAGAAGAAAGGCCGAAACAAACTCGGCGGTCACAGTCTCTTTCAAAGTCCAGACATATCTAATCTTGGTCAGATCATGCGAAGACCATGTAGATTGGTGTCTGAAATGGGCTTTTGATGAAAGAACCACAAAGATTGAGTGGACCTGTCCAGTCAGTGCACAACACTATTTAACACAATGTGATCATAAACAGTCTAGAATTTTTCGTTAAAAAATATAACCTCACTTTACGTCTAAGGTTATTCATTGCTAATAAAATTATTATTTTTTGTAAAAAGTGGTGATTTATTAAGTTGAAACCTTCGAAATACACGTGAATGTGTTACTTTTCTATTTAGTAAGTGTTTGGGTACTGCACAGTATGTTTAAACCAAACAGACTATAATAATAATTTAGACTTACAGGAACATACATTCGTCATTCACTAAACTTCCAACAGTCTGGCAAAATCAAAACCGTTTTTACTGGTAACCCTGATGGCAATAAAATGTTTCATAAATGTAATTCGTCTTTTAATGTTTTTTTTGGATAATCTGAAGAAAATTTAGCAAACTTTCTTGTGAAATGTAACACCACTTGCTTTATTAATCTTTTCAGACCGTGACATGCAAATTTTAACCGCACATTTCACCATTTTGATATTTTTTATCCTTAAGTTATCGTTCACTTGACGTTAAGTTGACAACTGAAGTCAGATATGCCCGTGGACATATACGACGTAGTAATGCGTTGGTGCCGCACATTGCTGATCTAGTCCTATATAAGATCATTGCGTTTAATGATAAAATTGTTCGTTAATGTTTTCTTTTAGATCTGAGGAGCTCGTGGCTAAGTAATAACAGCCGCACGGGTCGATCCGTCAGGTTAAGCTTCGCTTGCCGGGGTTGGTCCGTGGATGGGTGACCATCTTTACATACCGAGACTCCTCCGTGCCTCGGAAAGCACGTTAAGCCGTTGGTCCCGGCTGTCATTCGTGGATCTTTGACAGTCGTTACGGGTCGTCAGAAGGCCAAAAGTCTGACAGCCAGTCTTACCAAGGGGTATCGTGTTACCCAGTTACTGGGTTGTGGAGGTCAGATAGGCAGTCGCTCCATGTAAAATACTGGTATTCAGCTGCATCCGTTTAGACTGGAAGCCGACCCCAACGTAGTTGGGGAAAGGCTAGGCAGATTGATTTTAAATTCTGTTTATCGGGTCGTCGGGTAGTCGTCGTTTATCGTGTTTTTTGTATACGGGTATATAATTAAAAGGATCTGTTTCAAGAAACATCCTTTTCCGCTCCATGATGTTTCCCAAACCGTATTAAAATAGATAGATAGAATACTCTTTATTATGTACACCATAAAAATTACAGATATAAATATAGAACTGTTACATAGGACGTCACAATGGGCGGTCTTATCGCTAAAAGCGATCTTTTACAGACAACCTTTGGATGGATCAAAAGTAGAAGGAGAGACAATACTGCAGGTAGTCAGTGGTGTACCATTTATATATACAATAAATACATACTTATATACATAAAGCATATAGTGAACAAACAGTTGTTCCTATTTGCTGTTTACAAAATAACATTTTAAATGTTTGCCGATGTATTTTCACGTAATAGGCGTGATAATACCCTACTGTGTGTCATCATCCCGCTAAGACAGCACTAATGCGCAAAAGTGTCTACTGCATGGCTCCAGTCATATATGATAGAATACCTAAAAGCTGGAAAGAATTGCCGCTATCATTATTTTAAAAAAGGCTTCGAAGCTTTTTAACGGTCAAAGCATACTATAGCGTAATAGAATTTTTAAGTGAAATTTTTTTTGGAACTTAGACTGTTAATATTGTTTTAAAATAAGAATTATGTTAGGTTTTGTAGCGTGTTTTGTTCAGTTTGTTAATGTTTAGATTAGTTTAGTGGATTAATTCATCCGTAATGCCTACTGGTAAAATATGGCAGAACTTATTCCCTGTATCACCATGTACTGTACCCATATTTGCAAAAATAAAATATCTTATCTTATTTTAAAATGGCAACTTTGATGTTATACGTAGTCGAGTGCCTAAGTTAACTTAGGCTGCCATTTTACGGGCCAAAAAATATAATGAGCCCGAGGAACAAATTCGATAAGGTCCTGCGTTTTGCTTACCGAAACGTTGGAGATTTTTTGTTCCAAAATTATGAAACAATTTCACCCTTGGAAATAAGATTCCAAACTTAATTTGGGAAATGATTCTGTAATTTATTTTCTTTGGGATAGACACTTTTTTAGGGTTCCGTAGTCAGCCAGGAACTCTTATAGTTTCACCATGTCCGTCTGTCTGTCTGTCCGTGGCTTAGCTCCGAGACTCTTAGTACTAGAAAACTGCAGTTTGACATGGGTATACCATATCAATTATGCCGACTAATCGGTAAAATAAAATCTTTTTTTTTTTTTTTATAGGGCCCCTACTCGTAAACTGGGGTTGATATATATTTTTTCTCATCTATCCCATGGTGTGGTATCGTTGGATAGAACGTTCAAAAATATTGCGGGTTTGTTAACACCATTTTTCGATTTAGGGATCCGTTTGCGTAATATTAAGCTTTAAAGTGCTGTTTTTTGTTAGAGTCAGGTGTCGTCGACTCTCTGCCAGCTAAATGGTTGCTTTTGGATATGTAAAAACAATTCAAGGCAGTAGCATATATCGTCGGGTCAGAAGTAAACTAGCCAATCTGTCAATGTTAAATTGTTGAGGAGGACGATTTTAATAAAAATAATGTTGCCGTATTTTAATATCAATTCATGTTAATGAATTTGAATAATATTATTGACCTTCTTTAAATACAGTAAAACAAAATAATGTCATTATCACTGGTTATGAAGGTATCGCAGATTGATTAGTTGACTATGGCAATGGAATAAGAGTTACTGATTTTTGTGCATATCTTCTGTATTAGTAATGCCACAGATACAATATTTTGCCATAGTATGTGTCGCCAGAAAATAGAAATGTCCATGTATTTAACTCAAAACTGCCAAAATTTCACATTGGTTAGTTGACTATTGTACCGACGATATGTATAACGAAGTTAAAAGGAAAACTATCACAGCTAAGTAGGCTTTACAAATTAAAGAGTAATATTATTATTAACATAAGCGGGATATTTACCATGTTTATTCATTGTTCTGAGTTCCCGATATTTCGGCGCTGTTGCAAGCACCATGATCACGGATAAACTGAAGTCACTGCGGGTGGGTGTTTATGAGCAGACAAAACGGTCTACCCTCTTTCTTGTCACACAGAAACAAAAACAGAATCGAATCGAGTTGCGAGTGACAGTGGTAGCGGTACTGAGTGCAAAAAACGAACAAGAAAGAGGGTAGACCGTTTTGTCTGCTCATAAACACCCACCCGCAGTGACTTCAGTTTATCCGTGATCATGGTGCTTGCAACAGCGCCGAAATATCGGGAACTCAGAACAATGAATAAACATGGTAAATATCCCGCTTATGTTAATAATAATATTAGTGACCATGACAGTTTAAAAACTTATAAAGAGTAATAGTCGACCAACTTATATTTGCAGTTGAAATGTATCTAAGAACATGTTTTTCAACAACACTGTTAAGTTTGTTCTTGGGATAAATTCACCCCAACGCCGGAACCCTTCATTGTGCGTGGTTCGACACGGACTTGGCTGGGTTTAAGATTTCTTATTTTTTGCCGTGATATCAACCCTAGTTTACGTTTAGGAGAGATACCCTAAAAATATGTATTTCAAGATTTTATTTTACCCATTTGTCGGCATGATTAATATGACCAAATTATAGCTTCCTAGTACTAAAAATCTCTTGAGCTAAGACGCGGACAGACAGACAAACGAACATGGTGAAACTATAAGGGTTCCTTGTTGACTACGAAACCCTAAAAACTAGCCTTGTGTCGGTGCTACTCGGGCATCAGAGCTTCAAGCTTACCGGTTAATTTGGTGGCCATGCCACTTTTATGACCGTTCATCTCATTTAGAAAACCCGTCTCCAGCAGCATACAGGTGCTAAGATAATGAAATCAAATCTAAACCATTACGTAAGTGAAGACGTCATAGGATTATCACAAAACAGTCGCCATGTTGGTTCGTCTGGCGACACAATGGCGTCTTTCGTGCGACTCGTACGAACTACTTCCGCATGGCTGCGTCCACCTCTGTTCTCCTAAAAACTGTGTTTACACTTTACTCTGCGTAGAGCTATTGCAGTTAATATCGTGCCATGTTGTGATAATCTAAAGGCGAGATTCTACCAAAATTGTGTTCAGAACATTTGTTCACATACATTTTGTGCAGAACTCCAACAGTGCATGTACTGAGCTGCAGATCTGTTAGTCTCTATTTCTACCGGCTGATATACTTTAAAATATCCTTTAGGACAAAATTCGCATTTTCGGTAAAAATGACGCTCACGATAAGTACTCAGTGGTCAGGACTCGATATATTTAATTACTAGCTTTTGACCGCGGCTCCGCCCGCATGGATGTCGGTTATCGCGTAAAAAAGTAGCCTATGTCCTTCTCCATATCCCAGGCTATATCTCTGTTGAATTTCATGACGATCGGTTCAGCGTTTTAGGCGTGAAAACGTAATATACAGACAGACAGACAGACAGACCGACAGACAGAGTTCAAAGTCAAATAATTTATTTCAAATAGGCACGAAGATGCACTTCAAAAATTACATGAATAGTTAATTGATTCTAGTTGCGCCTTCCAAAATGTAGTTATGTATGGAGAAGAATGGGCAAGAAACTCCATACTTACTCTTTTAAAATGTTAACAATAGTTTGTATACATTAATTAATATTTATAGGTGAAGACTATGTACCTAGAATAAAAAAATAAAAAATATAAAAATAATCATCAAAATTACTTACCACAATTGGTAAAAATAATGAAAAGTGAAGTAATAACAGAAAAATTAATAAATGCGATAGGTACATGGTGCTCACATATTTACAAATATTGTATATGATTTCCCAAAAAAATAAAAAATAAAAACAACATATAATAAGTCAGTGTGTGAGTTAAAATATTAATCACAGAAAATAAAATTAATATCATAAAAATTATAAATTATACAGTTAAATTAGCAACCAGTTTGATTTTGTCTAGACTCTAAATTGTCCTATGGAGCAGGACCAGCATGTTTCCAAGCATTCTTATCTTGGATATAATATATCCAAGAAGATAGTTACTTTCACATTTATAATACTATAGTATATAGTATGGATGCATATCCATACTAATATTATTCAGGCAGCATATGTTTTTAGTGTTATTGCCCTAACATTAACATTTTATTAAGTGAGATTGTCTCTGGTAATATGTAGGAAGTTTCTATTACTTTTAACTATCAAACCGCTCCTGCTAAAATATACAGAATCAAAACCAAGAAAAGCTATATAACGTGCCCTGGCTAGCTTCAGGTATTTACAGGAACCATTTTAAGTATGTTTTCCCCTTCCCATATGCTTTCTAAATAAAGCAATTTTAATTTTCAGTTAGTAGGTAGATATCTTATCGATTTAAACGTATTTCCTGTTAGTAACTCAAGAAAGTCGTAATTAAATAACGATTATATGTAAAAGGAAATTATATTTAATTAGTCTTTATTCTCATTTGAACCAACGTTCCAATTACAGAAATAAGTACCCGCTTTTGAATAATAAAGCATAATTTACTCGTGTTTATAGGTACGTCAAACAAACAACGAACTGAATACATTTTGTTATTTTGCTAACAAATTCTAACTGTAATAAATAATATATATACTTAAATAATAACTGTAATCATTCTATACTGATATAATAAAGCTGAAGAGTTTGTTGGTTTGAACGCGCTAATCTCTGGAACTTACTAGTCGTAACTGAAAAATTCTTTTTTTTTGTATTTGATAGCCCAATTCTTGAAGATCACGCTACGACCCTTAGGAGCCGAGCAAAAAGAAACAAAAGTCAGAAAACGCGACCGGGCGATGCGATGCGACGCGGTGGGTCGGAGGAACAAGAAATTTCACGCGAACGAAGTTGCGGTCAGACGGTAGTAATTTATACACGTCGAACGAACACATAACGAACTGAATACATTTTGTTATTTTGTTAACAAATTCTGACTGTAATAATATGTGTCCCTAAATGTTTTCGCAATAAATAACGTACATTTTAGTGAAAACAATGTAGTTATAACAAGTGCGCTAGCGTATGTGACATTGTTATAATAGAGTGAAATATTTACATGTCAGCAAGCTGCATAATACAGGCTTTACGCAAACAATAGATTTGTTAGTTGAATGTGACTATTAGTTTATTGGTTACTATTACAGCTTCAAATCGAATTATCAACAAAATAAAAGCTTGTAATGAACATGGCTGTGAATTTCTAATACAACACTCCTCCTGTTTCCAATACAAAACTGCGAGGTAATTGCGTATAACACACTTATAGACCAGGGTCGATAATTTATAAAACCAAAAAGAAAAATTGTAGGATGAAACCCATTTGATAAGGAAGAGAATAATCAAAAAATGAAAGGAAAAATAATTTACGGGCGATCTGAGTTTTTATCTAATCTGAGTTACTTTTCACCAAATTTCGTGAAATAAAAAAATGTTTTATTAAAACAAAAATAAAAAACCAAAAACTTGGTTATTAGAATTTTTCACATAAATTTTGGGGTAATGTGAAAAAAGTGTAAATACAAAAGTTGCAGATCTTTTTATCACCTTCAACTTTGCCATTTCACTTTTTTCCATAAGACTTGTAGTTTTGGCGGAAATCGAGATAAACCGTTTTTTACCCTCAAAAACTCACCCCCATCCACATCCCGACCTCAGATCGGCCGTAAATTATATTTCCTTTAATTTTTGTTATATTCTCTTCCTTTTCCAATGGGTTTCATCCTACAATTTTTTTTTCTCTTTTTACCATTTTCAAAGGCCTTGGTCTATTATAGTAGCAATGGGTTTCATTTTGACGTTGTTGAGGAGACAAATTTTTCGAATATATGAAGCAATGGATTACTAATTAATATCCTTCAGAATCATTCAGAAGCCTAATTGCTAATTCGGTTTCATTTTGACAGTTTAACAACATTCATTGCGTTTTTTAGTTGGTTGATAAGACAAATTTTTCGAACATATGCAAATGATTAGCAATTAGCACTTTGTTGGCGTTAATATCTTTACTCATGCCAAATTTCAGCTTTTTAGTACTAAGAGTCTCTGAGTTAAACCGCGGACAGGCAGACAGACAGACGGACATGGCTGGACTATAAGGGTTCTTTGTTGACTATGGAACCCTAAAAAAGAATTTTCTGAAGGATTTCATACCCTGCTCGCCGAAAAATTCAATCATACAACTGTTCAAGCGCGTTTAATTATATAGCAACTTGTTCGTCCTATCAGCCTGTATATTCACTCCGAAAATGGCTGCTCCAATTGCCTGTCTAATCAACGTTTATTTCATTAACCAAAATCAACGGTCAGAGTAAATTGTTAGAGGAATAGATTCATGATCGCCCTTGTTGTTAATATTGACGTAGCTGATCAATGATTTGATTTACCTATTAAGGTGAAAGCATCAGGGTAGCCCGCGACATTCAAATTTTCTTACGTTTTTTTGCAATTTGGTCAGTAGGTTAGGTCAGTATCAGGTTGTTTGTTGATTTAAATATGATTCGCGGCCGTAAGAATGTATGAAAATTTGAATTTCGCGGGCTACATTAACGCGTCCCTCTTAAATTGACATATTATGTCAATTTTCATTATTGCAATTTCATACAACGTTCTGTCAAAGAAATAGCTCTGAATCTGTCAAAGTTGTGATTCGAATAAAGGTACCGGACAATTTAAGCTGGTATAGTAACCGGCATGAGTCGTGAGCACAAACTGACACCTGCGCAGTAGTAAATTTTTAGGTCTCTTTGGCGGAATGAAGAAGCCGGGGGGCGCCGAGCTGCATGCGATTTGTTCGTCAGTCGATACTCGTCGTCTATTGGACTCTCGCGTGTCATTTTTATTTAGCCGAAAGTGTACATGCGCAAGTTTACTCACCATCTGTGCTCACGACTCGTGCCGGTTATTATAGTCATTTTGATAAACTTTCTAACGAAATGGGCATACGTACCGGTCAATTGTGGCATCTTTACTTCTCATGAGCAACTTTACCCATGAGTACTGTACTTAAATATCTCTCGATTACTAAGAATCTTTTGTAATCGAAAGATATTTGAGTACAGTACTCAATGGTAAAGTTGCTCATTGAAAGTAAAGATGCCCACAGTTGACGGTACTTTTATTGTTCAAATACGGGGCTTATGGCTTCTTTGTAAGTACATGTGTGTGTTTTATGTATTTTTTTTGTAATGTGCGTTTTATTTGTGCAGAATAAACACTTTTTCTTTCTTTCTTTTTTTATAAGACATTCATAATTTTTGTATTAGACTTCTGTGAACTTTTAAAAATAGTTTAATAAAATAAAAACAGAAATAATTAGTTTAACCGTCGTTACTCTGTGCATAGCATAAGCATAATATGCTTATGCTATGCATAGAGTAACGGCAGCTTCTAATGTTCCCATTTCTAGGACACAGCCCTTCTATTCTGTGAGAATGGGCCATAATTCACCACACAGGCCCAGTGCGGGCTGGTGGATGTCACATGTCTTCGAATTTTAAGTTCTAGGACATGCCGGTTTCCTCACGATGTATTCCTTCACCGTTTTGAGAGCAGTGGTGACCAAATAATTTACACTTAAAGCGCCTGTCTGGGTTCGGGCTCCGTGCATATACTGGTAAAAGAAAATGTAGCTAAAACTCAAGTAATATCTGACTTTTCTGTTTAAATACAGAGTAAAGAAACGATGTACAAATAAGGTTAGTAAACTCAAAAATATATGAGTAAACATAATATGGACATCTAAAAGGGTAGCTGCTAAATTAAGGTGACCCCTGGCAAAGGCGTCATTCGACCCTGCCTGTCCCGGCGAAGTGCCACAATAATGAGATGGCATAAATATATAAATTGGCAACACATGTTGTACTTACTTGGTATTCACTTATTATATTCAGCCCTTAAATGTTTATGTGTTCTCTTGAGGTTATTACAAGTAATATTTATTTACTAGCTTCTGCCCGCGACTTCGTTCTTGTAGAAGTCGATAGAAGATACACAATATACTAAAATAACAGCCACATTTTTGTAAACCCACCGCATCGCATCGCATCGCCCGCCTGCGCTTTTGTTTCTGTTTCGTTTAGCGTTATTTCTGCGTTTCTTTATTTTTGCTCGGCGCCTAATGGTCGTGCAAACAGATTTTTTTAAATCAGACTGGTATTTCCAGAGATTAGTGTGTTCAGACAAACAAACTCTTCAGCGTTATTATATTATTAAAAAGCTGCTGCCCTTGCTACTTCTTGTTACTTGGCACGCGTAGGTTTTACTACAGTTAAACTAGCCTATGTTACTCCTTATCAGCTATCTGCCAGTGAAACTCGGTCCCGGCAAAGTCAGTCCAGCCGTTTCGGAGATTAGCCGGAACAGACAGATAGACAGAAAAACAAAAAAAAAAAAAAAAAATTGTTATAAGTACCGTATATACTTAGCATTTAGTAAAAAGCTGTAATTTTGACCTCACAAACAAACACTTCAATTTTATTTATTTTTATAGATTAAAGTCTAGTGATGGTCCTACTGAAACTATCATCAGTTACAGTCTACAGACTAGCTGCTGCCCGCGGCTTCGCGCGCGTGTTTTTTTATACACTTTTTTACCCTTTTCATTTATTGCTCTGTTGAAAAATGGAGTAAGCTTGGAGCTAGGCATTATTTAACTCTTCTTCGAATGCCTTTTGTCTACTTAACACAATAGTGATCCGTTTCCTATTTACTGGTTTTCTATGACAGTTTACGACAAAAGTTTTATTTACGACAATCCCGTCCCATCCCTTCACTGAATAATAAGATTAAAATTAAAATCAGAACAGTCCTCTTTACAAGGACGTTTTTAAACTTCATTGAATTCAAATAATGTCTGATAATTCGATCAACCATTGTTTTTTTTTAATTCTTTTAATATTCATTGGAAATTCCGAGAAATCAAAAGGGGTTTTCCATATTTCTGAACAATATTATTTAATCGGCCACAAATCAAAATGGTATTTGATGCCTGTTTGCTGATAAAATCCAAACTAGCAACCTACATCGTGCAATAAAAAATCCTTTCAAGATTCGCCCAAACATCTATTTTAGATAGACACAGAAACCCCATTTTGCACTGACAGTTACGGCCACACTGAAAAAAATGTTTACTTATACATAACCAAACTTTCGTCAACATGTAACACAAAAAAGTGACCACATAACTTTATGCAACATGTAACCAAAACCTGTGCTGGCTGTTGTGTATCACTTTTATTAAATCAAGTTAACTTTTATAAAATCTTGTCAAACTTTGATTATTCCTGAAATAGCCGAAGTAGTTCGGCTAAATATTTTTTTCAGTGCACACTGCAAAGAAAGTACCATTACTCAATTTTCTATTTCGTAGAATCAACTTAAAGTTTAATGTCCACACGAGAAGTCCGCTGGTTATCCACACTTCACAGTGGTCGAATTCGAAACGAAATCAAAGCACTATCAAGAAGCCCTCTTTACTGCAAATTGGGTTAGAGAACAAGAGGAAGCCACTACACGCCACTCTGGACCCTCCGGCCTAGCTCTCGACTCTAACTGCCGCGGCGATATGTAGGCGGTCTCTTTGATACAACATTAATTTATGTGAGAGTCCTTTGCGACGAAAATCGCTTGTAGATTAACTGAAATTGTGCATATTCATACATGTTATTCACATTACTTATACACTACGTACAGTTATAAACATGTAATCAAACAGTTGAAACCATTGATGTATAAAAAAGGAAGTATAGGTACTCGCTCCTCGATGTGGACCGCATAAATTCAAGTGACCTTAGTCACAATCGAACTGACGTTTGTGTAGCACGTTAAGTAAAATTACCGTAAATGTACTCGTAAGCAGCAACAATGCTTTCGTGTGCACAAATAATTCACAAACCAAAAACAAGTTCCAGGAGATTACTTTCCACAAGTAAGTCATGAAAACTATTTTTTTTTAAAGTCGCCAGTTGTTTCTGAGGTGTTATGGGTACCGCTACAGCCCGCGTCATATCTCTCTATTTCGGTTGTTGATGCATGACGCTTGACATCGGAAAATTAGTTGTGTGGGTGTGTTTTCATGTAATTGTTTCTAGTCCAATAATGTTTACGTGATATTAGAGCGGTGCCTATTTTCCTTTTATATCCAACTGCCCCAGAAAGAGGGTAATGTTTTACGAGAGTTTGTATGTATGTATGTACATATGTCTATTTCGTTGGCACGCTCTGTAGCCTAAACGGCTTGATGGATTTTAACGTAAATGAGGTGTCGAAAGATTCGTCATAATTGTGGGAGTGACATAGGCATGTATATATTGCATCTGAAAATACAAAAAAGGGAGGGCAAGGTTTTTATTTTTAAATAAATTTCAACAATACTAGTAACAAATAAAAGCTAGTAACGAGACAATCCCAAGTATAAGTATATTTATATAATTAATCAAACTAAAAACCTGACTGCAAAAACACATAACTGAATAGAGAAAAACAAGCATTATAATCTATGGAATTTTGGTATCGTGGTATGGTGTAACAAAAGTTACACCATATTTCAGGTAATTGGTTTGCCCCCGCCGTGTTTTTATTCATCAATGGAAAACATTTGATTCGCGTATACAGCATTTAAATGCCCATCGAACGGTGTTAAATAAATATGCTATGTGCGAAATGTTTTATACATGTGAAACATGCTGCTGGTAATGCTCTTTTGATTAGGGCCGCATTGCGCACAGTTTTGAATCGGTTTTAAGTGTGCACTAAATAAATTATTTATCAATCAACTATCAGCTTAATTATAATTATGTTTTATGCAATAGCCTGAATTCGGTAGAGATTTTTTGTTAAAGTCAGCTGTAACGGCACATTTTGTACCAATTCGCAAAATTATTATAAGCACCGGTAATTATCAGCATTTCAATGAAAAAGATGAAATCTAAATGGTCCTTTCATTCATGGAAACGATACAACTTCATTTTTGTTCGGTTTAAGACACAAAAATATCTCCCTGGTGTCCAAAAGCCGCAGTACTCCGTTCAGTGTTACTTTTTTTTTGCTTGTCGGCAACACAGACACCTCCGGGAGGGTTCGTTCGCCTAGTGTTGCCACTTAAACACTTTGCGCTGAATGGGATTGCTCCGCGGACGACCCAGCTGCGCTCTTATACACACTTTAATCTTAATGGCTATTTACACCGATCGTGTGGCAGTTATATGAATACTAATGTTCTGACAACGCATGCAGAGAGAGGTGTTATAACAGAATTATAGTACGCTCTAAAACGTCTGACTCAAGTTGGGAAGTTAATGTTTGTTCAGACTTATGACTAACGCTGGTGCTACGGCGGCGGCGCGGCGTTTTGTTTAGACATAGATAAGGGATGAGGGTTTGATTCCCCTCCCTTCAACGGCGAAAATCTATTAGGCCTTGTGCCAAGTTTTAGTCTAAGTAGACCGTATAATTCACGTTCTGTAATAGCGTCTACTATTAAATGAATAGCCGTCTACATTATTAGTAATTATAACTTTTAAGCCCCTATTTATTTTCCTAATTCAATTGTAAAGCGCTACCAATTTAAATTCAAAAGGTTACCGAAGGTCAAAGTGCAATTTAAGTTTATAACTCTGACTGTAATTTCCAATTATTATTCTAAAATCTAAAGTCTATTATGTTGCCTATTGCTTAAATGTATAATAAGTAAGTACACTTTAATAGGACGAGCCTTTGTTGCGACTTTATAATTAGCCATTTACTATTTAGATTTGTTTAAGTGCGTTGACATTAAGGATTAAGTTTCGTATAATGGCTTCGAGTATAATAATGAACTTACACCGATCTTGGAGAGCGACAGAACAGTTCTGAGATATAATGAGTGTTTCCAACTTGCGATAATGGAAAGAGCGAATCGTCGAGGTGTGAATCGTTACGGTTCGGTGTGATAGGCGGCGACCGCAGGCACCTCGTAAAGGCGAACTAAAACAGTGGGTTCATTACTTTCATTGCCGAAGTTCTCTACTCCCTCATGCATTACTGGGGCTTTAAATTGAACTGTTTATGTATTCTGTAGCTACCTTCCACCGGGGACCGCGCTCCGAACCTCACTGAATTATGTGCCGTGTTATTACTGGCTCTTGAGATTGTTTTAAACAGTACATGCTTTATAATATCGAGGCTCTGTGGTATTTGGGTGGTACTGGAACGAACCCCCATTTTTTGGGTTCTGTAGTCAACAAGGAACCCTTATAGTTTCACCATGTCCCATCTGTCTGTCTGTCTGCGGGTTTACTCAGATACTCCTAGTACTAGGAAGCTGTAAAGGCTCGTACAAACTAGTGCGATATCGCGGGCGCGACGCGACCCTAGTAGCACAATTTCTTTGTCGCCGCCTGTCGCGCGAGTCTGTACGAGCCTTTTTTTGGCATGGCTGCACGCCGAGATTATAATAAAATAAAATATTAAAAAAAAAAAAAAACCCTTGCACGTAAAGTGGGGATGATATTATTTTTTCTCGTCTATCCCATGGTGTGCAGTATCTTTGGAAAGGCCGTTCAAAAATATTGCGGGTATGTGAAAAGATTTCGATTCAGGGATTGGTTTAAATTTTAATTTTAATATTAAACTATAAAGTGCTCCCCCTTTTTTTTGTGTGTTAAATTATCAAATAACTTCTCCTGCTCTGGGCGGAGCGGGAGGGCGTGTCAGACTTTTACTGACTAAAACCTAGCCGTGTTCCTTCAGTTGCCCGTGTGCCAGGGCCACGGTATTCCTTTCGGATAAACCCGCAACTCTGGCAGGCACCAGTCCTAGCGGACTCCGTCAGTGCGTGCTGACATCTCTTTGTGCCCCCCCCCCCCCCCCTGCCAGCTCAATAGTTGTTTTTGGAAATGTGAAAAAATTCACGCCGGTAGTCTAAATAACGAAGTTAAAAGGAAAATTATCACAGGAAAGGAGATTTTATAAGAAACAAGTCAACCAACTTACATTTGCAGTTGGAATGTATGGGAGAACATGTTTTTCAACTACAATGTTAAGTTTGTTCTGGTTAATTTCAACTAGCGACCGCCCCGGATTCGCAATACATCGAGAAGAATACAATACACGTAAAACATCCGAAATCAATTCTCTAAATGATAAATTCATCCCAATTACTGAACCCTTCATTGTGCGTTTTTATAATTAACTGTGGCCGGTTTTTGTTTCGTTCGGGTTTTGCAGGTTTTGCACGTTGTTTTTCCAACATTGCTGGTTCTTAGAAAAAAACTCGCGCCTTTTAAAAGTAAGCTGCTTATTGCTTAATAAGTAGAAATCGGATATTCGGATGCATATTTACCTAAAGTTAATTTTGGCTATGAAAGTATGGAAGCGGCTTCTTAAAATATTTTAATTGTAAAAAAAAAACCCGTGTTAAACAACGGGAATGCATTACTACTCGAGTGTGTAATATGTAAGCGATTTCTAAAAAATATTTATTAAAAAAAAAACCGGGATTTTTTGATTGCGTAACTATTCTGATGCATATTTATTTAGAATTGGGATTTTTACCAACATTTTAAAGTAAGTAAATATACCAGAAACATAATATCAGAAACCTACACTTCTAAATCCCAGAACCGCGGGCTTTTTTTTAAATATAAAAGCGCATTCCATATTAGCCAACATCTCAACTTTAGGTGAATATGCATCCGAATATCCGATCTCTATTAATAAGCCCGTGAAATGCCAGTTATTGCCATTTCAAATCAACGGTTTATATTATGAAATGAAGCCTAACTAATTAATTATTTGCATTTCGATCACCCAACAACAAAGAAACAAAAAAGTGAGTAATTACGTTCATGTTGCACAACGTTCATTGTTCTTTTGCGGCTTAGTTTAACTAATGTTTAAATCAGAATGTTGTCCATGAAAATTACAAGCAATAAGACAAACAAACCGCATCGTGGAAATGGCAGATCATTATTAAACTCATAATGAAATGCTTTGAGTACCTTCCCATATTATACTGTAAACACGTATTCCATTCAGTATATTCCCATTATAGTTGTGTGTATAGGTATGAGTGCAGGACACGAGCATTGGAGGATGATCAGTTGTAAGTTTAGTGCTACAACAATGTAGTTTTATGAGCAGAGGAGTTTTGTTCGTAACAACACCGTGATCACCCTCTGTTGTCCACCCAATGGAACACGACAAAAACGTCCGTAAGCAAATTACTGGCAGCATGCGCGTTCATAATCGCACTCCGGCTTTTTGTACCTTTTTTAGGTTCCGTACCTAAAAAGGTAAAAAAACTGAACCCTTATTATGATCACTCGTATGTCTGTCTCTCTGTAACTCTCTCCGAATCTACTGGACCGATTAAGATGAAATTTGGTTCACATATGAACTTCTGTGACCAAAACACGGACGTGTAACGTAAATAAATGAATTATGTTTATTTATTTTTATTAAATATTTTAAAAGTTGTTTAAGAAAATAGATGAAAATTTAGCATTCCCCCGCTATCTACGAAACTACAGAGCCTTAAATACTGAAAAAAAAATAAAAAAATCTTTACTTATAGTTTACAGGAAAACCTATGATCAATCTCTCGATATTGTGCGTACAAACTTACACTTGCAGTTAGAATGAGAACTTGTTTTTCAACTACATTACAATGTTAAGTTTGTTCTTGGGATAAATTTATCCCAACTACGGAACCCTTCATTGTGTGTGGTCCGACACGCACTTGGCCGGTTTTTGACTTTTCTATGCAAACCTAATTATTCATGGCTGTATAGAAATCGAAACCCAATTTGCTTACATTCCCGATGCCATGAGCTCGCGCCTACTTTCTCTCTTTATGCTACAGTGGGCTCGCTATGTCCACGAGTCAATGACTTGAACATTTGTTTTTGTAATTACGTCCGCACAACTAGCGCAAATCGTAAATTACCGCATTCACTAGTCGGCTTTGACACTGTAAATTATTCTGACCGAGATAATTTGGGCACACGAATATATTATCCCCCAAAGCAACGGAAATTTGCAACTGCATAACAGATGGTTCAAAGAACCGTGTCCTGATTTACCGACTCCTGTGACACCCACTAATTCATAATATTCTGTTTGTAGCTTATGCTAGATAAATTATTTTGCTCGCATGCGAACGTCAGCATACGGAGGTTAGCTCATAAAGCAGAATTTACCATTCGTACTTCAACATTTTTGCAGAAATGTCACTGTGAGGGACAGTTTTAAAGCAATTAAGCTCGAAGCAGTTGTTAGTTTCTCCGAATGCAAAGTGTTTACTAAACATCCAGCCACAAAACAACTTTGCACTAACGTTCAACCCATTAACCTGGGCTTAACTATTTATCACACAGGTGACCTCTTTCCTAAGTCGTCCCAAAGATAATTTAGGCAGCGTTCCTCGGCACCTTTAGGGTCAAAGTGTTACGAAATTGACTCGGCGAGGGCCCTCCGGGAAAAAGCCCCATTTCGAGGTCACCGAACATTTTTGCCACGTATCCTCGTGAATATTATAAAGGGCAACCGCATTTCACACGTTTCGGTGACGCTAAAAACGTTCAATTCCATCTAGGGTAAGCTTTATTGGTGACGTGGTTAAACTCGGTTAAAGCATTATGTTTATCCCCTAAGACTAGAGAAAAAACCTTGGGAATGCGTTACATTATTTTTGCTAAGTTGCAAAAAAAAAAAACGATACTTTTTATTGAGAGCCGACTGCGAAGGAAGGGTTATTTATTTGTGAAAGACTAAGAATCATCATTCCATAATGGATTCTGAGAAAACGAAGCATATTTCGAGCGTATGTACAGTTATAAAAGAAAAGTATGATAGCTTAGAATTAAAAAGGAGGTTAAGACCATAAGAGGAGGGAAAATTTAAAAACTTATCGAACACGGATTTTGTCCTGATTTTGGTTCCAAAGATAGAAATAGAAAATGCAGGAACCTGTAAACTGATTTGATAGACTCGATTTCTCTTCAGAATTTAATCGAACAAAGGGAAATTCCTATCGTCATTCCTGAAAAACTGTCCTGGAATTTTTAATCAGCATTGACCACGTCTAGCGCCCTTGGTAGTAATTGGATTGCGTGTCAAACACAAAATTGAAAATAAAATTAATAAATCAATAAATTAATAAATTAATAAATCAAATTAAATAAATCAAGAAAGCCATTAAGTGTGTCTGCAATGAATATGCGTGTGTTGCCTCCTAATGTACTGGAGCCGGCACCTGTTTCCAAGCAGTAAATTCATTCCCATCAAAGGCTCTGCAGTAATCAAGTTATTGGGAAATATTTATTGACTTCCTCAGCGCTCCCTTTACGTAGCCCCATATATCTTGTATAGGAAACATGTTTTTGGTCGGCTAGTAATTTGTTGGCGCTCTGCGCTATTTTTGTTGCGGATTTTATTGTTGCTTAGGATCCAAACGTAGCAATACTTCATCGCTGTCTCCCCCAGTCCCGACATGGGCACAAATGGGAAAGGGTCACCATTATGAGGTACTGTTTGGGCTGCGCTGTATTTTCGCAGACAGCGAGGGGTAGTCATTTTATTAGCCCAGTGATCTGGCTTTATGAGTCATGTTTACTGTAATAAACTCGTTCGTTGCCTTCGAAATGAGCTTCAATATTGAAACTTATGCGCTGCCAATATTCGAGCCGGCGAAGTTGACATAAACTGCCTTTTATAGGACCTGTTTAAATTTTATATTTAATTTATACTACAATCAACACCGGCTTGATTAAGAACGTGATGGTAGTATTATGTCGGTTGCTTCGAAGTAATAGCCTTTTATGTACCTACATGTACCTACCCATTGCCGACAGTCGTTTGTTGGGTGTGCGCGTAGCATAGACGATTCGAATAAGCAATGTACTCGTAAAGTTGACAATAATACTCGTAAAGTATTTTGTTTGCAATATTATCTCAGTTTATATTTCTTCACGTCAGCGATAGATGAGGCTGTCAGCGAAGACATTTTGTATGATGATTATTAGCCATTGCTTCGCAGGAATTCCTTCAGTCCCGAGAGTAATAAGACCGGTTCTATTCAAACACTTTACTTCGATATAAAGCAATTTAGTGGATGTTCCCCCGTCAGTCAGACGTCTTAGAAAGTGTCCCCGCATGCCTAGTTAGGAGCAAGGCTCACCGCAGTTATCTGCGTAGGGTCGACGTCCTTGCGGACAACGGCAAACTTGCCACAATTAATCAGCCACGCCTGGGAATAAGTAACGAGCGAAAGGCGATTAACTCCACCGACAATTTTTTAGCCTTGTAATATAAATTTTTATCATATTTTATGCTCCTTTTTATTTGTACCGCTAAAAAGTTGAGTTATCTGCCACGTTTTTACGACCTTTATAAAAAAACTTTGGCTGCTGTCTGGCATGTTGGGCACTTAATGAAAACTTTTTCAAACATTTAATTTAGTAATATGGCTTCATCTACACTTTAAACTGATGCTAAATTAGATTTGGTTGAGTTTGTTGGGCGCCATAAAAATGGCAATTTTATTTCCAAAGTGCTGAATTGTCCCCGTACCCAAAACTGTATTTTATACATCAATTGTAATCGTGGTCCATCATAATAATATAATGGGGATGATGACTAAAAAAAATGTTTTGTCCGTCATGTAGATTATAAAAAAATATTGGACACGTATTTTTTTCTTTTACGTAATCAAAACATTACGGCGATACATTGCGTTCAAATGTGGCATGACGTCACTTCTCACTAGATTTTATACTGAGCTGTGACGTAACGAGCCCCCACTCCCCAAGTTTAATATGTTTTATCTAAGTAATTTTTTATTAATATGATAAAGCAAAAATGTCTAATATTTTTTTATTATCTGACTGACGGACTAAACAGTTTTTCTTTTTTTTTACCCTGGAATCATCCCTATTGTAGTGTAAGCTTGACTAAAGGCTCGTACAGACTAGTGCGATATCGCGAGCGCGACGCGACACTAGTAGCACAATTTCTTTGTCGGTGCCTGTCGCGCCCGCGATATCGCGCGAGTCTGTACAAGCCTTAATGCTCGGGCATGCACCTTTTCGATCGTTAATGATAGGTTTGCGGGTAGTCCGCCGTGCTCTCATCCTGGACGCCAGAGTGGCCTCCTTCGTCAGTCAGGTACCGCATGACTGATGGGGCCGCATCGACGTGATCAAGGGTTCTGACCAATCCGACCGCAGAGCTGTTCCCGTTAATGCGGCAAAGGATTAATCAACTATTAATTTGGTTCATTTGCTAACAGCCTGTTTATAGTATAGGTATTCACTAATTAAGTAATTACTATGTAATATTCCTTAATTGTATGTGCCTATGTAGCTTGTGACAAGAGCTTAATAGTAGATCTGTGAGTTCTGCTATTATTATGAGCAGGTTTTGTGCTTCACGTTCGCGGTGCGGATCCCCAGGCGTGTGAGTGGAACTCGCATTTTATCGTTGCGGATTCGTAATTGCACCATAGGGCCGCCTTATTTTACAGAAAGCAAGGCTACAATGTTATGTGAGCTACAATCTCGGTTGTATTCGTTATTCAAATTACCCTCAGCTTCAGTGTTTTCATATTTTAATGAAAGTTGTAAAGCAAAGTATGTAAATTAAATCTTGCTTGAAAATTGTGTTACTACTCAACATGTTGGTGCGTTGGTCGTCTGGTCGCAAATTATTCAAATGAGCTGCGCCAAAGGTCACAACGCTAAGTCGACAGGAACAACACCCTTGAGAGCTTATTGTCCCTAGCACATAATGATTCCTCTTGTGACCTATTTTGTGAGTGACCTGCTCAGAACTTAGTAGAAAAGAGTGACGTATGCCCAAAACATGACCTTATCCAAACCGGATCAGCGAAACCGTACAGAAATAGAACACACAAGATATCGTGGCCTTATTGGAAGCCTTTCAACATTTGGTTCAGTTAAGTCTCCTTATTGACTCAAAGTATCAAGGCATAAACAAAGAAATGTCTCGAGCGAAAACATTGTAACGAAAATGAAAAAAGTCGATATAGAGGCTCGTTTGTATCAATTCATTTGCATTTATTTGGTAGATACCCAGTCCGCAGGCCGTACAGTGTCGTGGCGGCGTCGTTGCGACACCGGCGACGACTGCGCCCGGCGAGATGCGAAAATTATGCGGTTGCTGGACGATGTCATAAACGTCTACCTCCACCACATAGTTACACAGACACTTGGTGGCTACCTATATTTTTATGGACATTATAATACCAAAGGACGATAGAATGATACTGGGGAAATAATTGACGTTTCAATGAAAAGTCGTGGTTCAAATGATAATGCGTGGTTTTTCAATATACAGTTAGCATCGAAAAATTGCCAACTAAAAAGGAATAACAGTTGCAAATATTGATTGTTTGGGTACAAAGCGAACATTGTATGGTATCACGACTTGTTTGCAAAAAGATCTGTAGTGTAGACAAGACATTGTTGGCGTTTGTATTGTGTAACACGCTGCCGATAACTTTCATCTGGGAAGCCCTTGTTACATATGCTCTCGACGAACAGAGAAAGACATTGTGGTTGCCTTTTAAGAGTTCATTGATGGATATCAAAAGTACTAGAAATACGCGTATCATCTTTGGCTCTGTATTGAGATGTATCGATGCCCATATCGTTGCGAAGTCACTGTCATTACGTTCTTTGCAGCGATAGATAAAATTATCCTAAAACGGATTGAAACTACCGGATGTAAAAAAATCTGCAATGGACGCACTATGGTAGAAGAAAATGTTGCACCCGACACCATAGATATATTTAAAGCCTGATCCAATGTTTATTGGATTGCCTTCATAAATCTTGCAGACTAACCAAGACGATAAGACAACTACGCACTATTGATGAGGCCTATAAACCTGCACATTCTTTCTAAACGATGTTTATCTATACAAACCTTTGGATTTGTTTATTTTCAAGTCTATATACAGCTTGTACCAGAAATATTTAGTCATATTTAGGGGCTGTGGTACAGTACAGACCATCTAAGTGAACAACTATTTCCATGGGACCAACATCGTAATCCTGGCTGTACATGTTTCAGAAAGGTGTGGTAATTTTAAGGGTACACCATTTAAATTACCACACCTTATGAGATATCCTACACCAAAAGTGTTGTCTCAATAAACCGTGAGCACTATAGTTGATCGATTTTAATTTATTACTTTGCCTACTACACGCACCCAAAATAACCATAATGGTGTGCTTAAATATGACCATTACCTTTCATATATTCAAATCGTCTTTAGTTTAAGAGAAAATAGCTAAATTGCTGTTGAAAGTAGATTTGAACATCAATATTACCATTAATATCTCAAAGAAAGTTATTTTCAGCCGAAACTAAGAAAGCTAAAAAAAGGTTTTATGTCAACAAGATAACTATTTGGACGGGTTGAATAAAGTATGTACCTTTAGAATGAAGCTTATTACTAAGATTAGGGGGGGTTTTACTAGATTTATTTCGCATCTTATCTATCCAGTCAAAAAGACCCATGCGTAAATTGTCTTATATTTGTTTCCAACGAATGGTAGTTTATTTAAATAAGAGAAACGAGTAGAATTACGCCCGGTTGATCTCGCTCGTCTAAATAGGCACTTAGAGTTGGCAGGATTCGAACGGTCCTTAAATATATTGCGTTGGGTTAGTCCATTTGCCTCGGGGATCTGAAAAAGTTGTTCGGGATTCTACATAATCAAAGTTTAGGAATATATTTTTAAGCACGTGAAATATTTTCTTGGTTCATGTATGTGTTTCTCAAGGAAGGAAGGATCGGAACTTTGTAATGGAAGCGTTGAAAAACTTGGAGTGTATGGAGTATTTAATGTTTACTTTTGTGTTCCAGGGGGATTAAACTTTTCAGTTTGTCTCTCAAAGATTTCTAAGATAGGCCTAAAAATTTATAAAAATGTTCCAAATGTGCGACTGTGCCGCCATCTACCGAGAAAGTGGCTGAGAGATCATCTAAGATCCGCCTTGCCAAGTTTCTAGGTAAGTATTTGATTTAGTTTGGGACTAACAAAATAACATCCAGACCATTTGTTTAAAAATCAATGCTTATTTTATTGATTTTAGTTTTTTCATTGCATAGGGAAATCTTTAAATAGTTTCATATCACTTTTGGACGGAATAAAGAGCGCTGCGGGATTAAAAATACAACAAAGCTGAACTATTTGTTTCAATTCATATTGGAATGTAATGAAGGGAGATGAAACAATACCATGCACACGGGGTTAAAATAGATGAGTCTAATATATTTATATTGTGTATCAATCAATACCAGTATTTTACATGAAGCGACTGCCTATCTGACCTCCATAAACCCAGCTACTGGGTAACGCGATACCCCTTAGTAAGACTGGTTGTCAGACTTTAGAGCTTCTGATGACCATTAAAAACTGTCA
The DNA here is from genome assembly GCA_947523025.1 of Dryobota labecula. Classification (NCBI taxonomy): domain Eukaryota; kingdom Metazoa; phylum Arthropoda; class Insecta; order Lepidoptera; family Noctuidae; genus Dryobota; species Dryobota labecula. The sequence goes on along the minus strand of OX383289.1, from coordinate 7,381,508 downwards.
AAGATCTACAATGACAGTCAAAACCAACGGCTTAACGGTCTTGGTATGTAAAGATGGTCACCCATCCACGGACCAACCGCGGCAAGTGTAGCTTAACCTGATCTATCAACCCATGCGGCTGTTATTACTTAGCCACAAGTATCAATAATAAAAAATTTAATACATCTTCTCAGGAATGTCATTATATTGTATAGTTCTTCATAGGAAAACTCAGATGTAGGTGGGTACAAGTATAACATAACATAAGATCACGCCTGTAGTCTCCGAAGGGTTTGCCTTCGGAGACTACAGGCGTGATCTTATGTAGCAGAGGTATAAAGATAGTTCTCCCACATGTCACCAGTTATTGTAATAGGGAACGAATCCAAAGAAAAGCAGTAAGTGTCTTACAAAATATTATTTTTAAATGAACAGCTTTTCAGTGTTGTTAATATCTCATGTTTCAGTTGCTTCTGCCATGTGTTCGAAACTTGTATTTATGATCTAAAGTTGTGGACGTAGCGAACTATAACAAAACTCTTGCGCCATATGCCGCGGAACATTCTAGAAAGGCGTGTTACTTGTTAGTTACTTAATAAAAGTTACCGTCGAGTGTAACATCTCATTATACTTACAGCTTTAACATGGATACGGCACTTTTATGTGCGAACTTTCTTTTTATTTTAGTACTTTTTTAGAGGTACAGGAACTCGTAACACAATACTGTTCGCGGTACTAAGGACGCTAATGCACAAGCGTGTTAAATTTCTTTCAATATGGCTGTGAGGAATGGTTGGTGCCTTTTTACGAAATTGCCTTTGATGTAAAAGTAAGGAATGACTGGGTGCTGAAAAATTGTTGGGCGTCTTTATGTTGTTTGGATCAGACCCTAATTGCTTTATGTTTTCAAAGAGATCTTATTCTTCAGAATTAAAATGAAATTGAATTGAATTTTAATTCTGAAAAAACAATTTACGTACTACATACATAATGTATTTATTTTATACTAGCTTTTGCCCGCGGCTTCGCCCGCGTAGATGTCGGTTATCGCGTAAAAAAAGTAGCCTATGTCCGTCTCCATAACCCAGGCTATATCTCTGCCAAATTTCATGACGATCGGTTCAGCGGTTTAGGCGTGAAAAGGTAACATACAGACAGACAGACAGACAGAGTTACTTTCACATTTATAATATTAGTATGGATTTATTACTATTTATGTACACACAGTAAAATACATAGAGAGATATACCTTATTAATAAATAAAATAAAAATATAATATCCTAACTTAACTAAAACGATTAACAAACTAAAAATTTTAATATGAAGAGCGAGCCTTGCAACAATATTGCACGATTATTCAATCGAAGTAAATTAATTAAACCATGGGTATTTTTTTAAGAAAAGAGGCGCTTGCAGATTATTAAATAATTATTTAAAAAATCTTAATTCATTCGGAATAATCGGTTTAACTCAGTTGATTAATTTTAAACCCCGTTGGGTTTAAAATTTAATCAACGAAGGTAAACTGATTTTTAAACCCCTTTTGGGTTTAAAATGTAATCATAAGCCTTTCTTGAGGAGCAATATCAGCCGCACCATTTATATACCGCCAATTTATCATTATCATCATCTCCCATTATATTAATTCATATATATATTTTTTTTATATTCATTTTCCTTGTCCCATGTTACGTGGGATCGGCGCAACACGTTTTGACGTGAATACGTCTTTAAATTTGCTTCTATAGAGGGAGGTAATTCAGAAAACTGATGATAACAATATCGGGGGATACAGTTTGGTGTTGCAGCTACATATTTATCATTAATATCCAAAATTTAATTACACCACTCAATAGTTAAAGGATCAAAGAATTCGTTACCTTGAGTGAGGACTGTGACCACAGATATAGATAGACCTAGATAACGTAAGAGCAACTACTTCGCGTGCCCAGCTTACGTACAAAAATCGTAAGTTACTACTACTCTGTCTTGTTACTCTGTCACAAAATCGATGAATTAAGCTATTTAAACGATTCTTAATAATTCTTTGATGTACACAATTACTCAATAAGTAGTATTCATACAGTATACGAACTTTCCCATCACTTAATAGTGCTTGCGACGTCATAGTAGGTAGTCAAAAAATGGCACGCTTGGTTTTCATACAGAGCGTGATACTTGCGTTATCTAGGTAAACCTATATCTGTGACTGTGACGCATCGCGCCATTTTGAAGTCGTTTCGCTGTGTCATATAATTTTCGTTTAGTATAAATTTTGTCTTGGATAAGCTACGACGTTCGTTTGAGTTTCAATCGTCAGCTCTCGTCAAGATCTATTGATTGCTTATATAAAATATTAGCGTGAAATAGTTATAGTGAATATACATTTATGGAGGTAAAGTAAAAAAAAAAAAATATGTCGGCCTATACTCGTCCAAAAGCCAAATCAAATTTAGAGATCGTATAGGGTTGGAAAGGGCTTCTTAACAGCAATCCAGTGATACCCATAAAACACCTTAAGACAGAATGAAGCGGTGCCGACCTACGACAGCGCCAGTACATCTGCAGATGTTCACGTATTCACGTAAATCACGCGGCCGTGTGAGAGTCACAATTTTTTTCTTCCATTCTCCCATGTCAACCGTCACGCTATCATTCACGCTCATTATAGGGACCCATTTAAACCTGCTTTATGTGGAACATTCAGGCAGAAAACGTAATACCTCCTACCTACACAAATCAAAACACTGTGTCATAAAATATCCGTATTAACTTCCAGACAAATGTGTACTAAACTCTTGAATGTCGTCGTAATTGAATTTACAGTAAATTTAAACTGACACACTCCTGCATATACTTAAAGAGTTGATGTTAATTTAGCGTAAGTTTCCAATGGCGCGTATTGTAAGTGCTTTGTTAGTACATAATAGGTTCTGAATGTAGCTGTCATATAAAACGAACGGTAATTGGGTACTTAGGTACTGACTCATTAAAGTTACTATCCGTCCGGATTTTTCCGTATATATGCGGCGTTTTGGCCGCCCATCCGGACTTTGTCCGGAAGTTTTGACAAATGGATTGGGACATATGAACTTATGTGAAAATTTAAAAAGTTAAATGAATACTGACAAATGAAAGATAAAAAGTAAAGTGTCCGGACTCCGGACTGTTTTGCAAATGTCCGACTTTTTGTCAGGACTTCTAAAAATTTGAAATGGTAACCCTACTTGTGACGTTCTTTTATTCTAGGGGATTAAGGCTCGGCGCAAACGAGCCACCGACCACAGCCACCGGTAGCCCAACGACAAGCAGGTCACATGCTTTTGCCGAGCCTTAGGGTAAGCGCACACGAGCCACCGGCCACAACCACCAGTGGCTGTCGCCTCTCGCTGCGGTGTTGAGTACTGTGTAGTGGGTGGCCGCCACCGGCCAACATTTGCGACGAATCCATACAAAACTTATGAAAAATCGTGTGAACTGCTTGTAGCTGGGCTGGCTGTGGCCAGTGGCTCGTTTGCGCCTAACCTTAGGTAGTTTCTCTTTATCCGGGAGGCAGTTTCTTCTTTTGGATTTGGCTTTGGTAGTTTGAATACGTATTTAAATAATAAATGGTAATTTACTGGTAGTTTAGTTAACGATGTTGACACATTTAGTGGAACTATACATAGACTTGTATTTTGACGACACACCTTATCGTAATGAAGCTTCGTTTAAAACAATGACAGAAACACATAAAACCGTTTAACCTTATAATGCATTTAAGTGACTTAACTATTCTATTAGTGGCTCATTGTGAACTTATGGTTATACAATGTTTCCACCGACACACCTAGTCATCGAGTTCCCAGCGCCTCAAAAAACATGAGTTTACAATAACATCTTGATAAAACTTAATACACACATATAAAGTGTATTTTTCTTCACTTGTCTTATTTGATAGAAAAATATCGCACTGAGAAAATTAACATCCTTATAAATATATACAAAGTTGCGCAAATAATTCGTCACGAGTGAATTTTGCAAGACTGCAGCCTTAAATGGTTATAATTCCAAGAGTTTCTTTGTAATTCATATCAAGTCTTTTTACAAAGCTGATGACGTTCGTACCGTACTTTTCCATACCGTGTTGGTTTACCAAATAAGACATAAGAAAAATACATTGTACATCAAAATACACTGCAGTACACAATTGCCCATAGCAAGCATTCCAATTAAATTAATAACACGACCCTTTCTTGTTGTGACCAACTATTCCTTTTTTAAAGCCGAGATCAGATTGAATTTAAAAGGGACTCGCAATTGAGCCCTTCTCAGAAGCAGCAGTATCAAATGACGAACCAGAGGAATTTAATCATACAGGAGTTGTAGACAGTGTGTTTTGATGTGGTTCGGCTACTCTCTACTGTTTTGCAAGTTTACAGGAATGTATTTGGTAGTTTTCAAGATTGCCGGAATGGATTATGGAAATTGTAGACGCGACACTGTTGTTTATGAAGCTTTTGTTTCAAAATATTATATACTAGCTGCTGCCCTCGGGTACGACGTAATAAAAGTAAGTAAAGGCTCCTACAAACAGGCGCGACACGCGACGCCTTTGTGTCGAGTCGCGTGTCGCGCCTGTTTGTAGGAGCCATTAATCCTTATAACATCAGCTTTCTGCCAGTGAAAGTCTCGTCAAAATAGGTGCAGCCGTTTCGAAGATTAGCTGGAACAACCAGACAGACAAACCGACAATTTAAAAAAAAAATGGTTTCTTGTTATAAGTACCGTAATATACTTTCTTAAACATTTAGTAAAAAGCTGTTGTTTTGATATAACAAATAGACGCTTCAATTTTATTTATTTATATTATTATTTATGTCAGGGCTTGTTAATGTTACCAAATAACATAATAATAACCGTTACGTAACGTTAAATATCAATGTTATACCTACTAACGTTACTTGATAACATTACCAGTAATATAACGTTAATTAACATTAACAAATATACGATAACTAACGTTAATTTAGCTACGTTGCCGTTCTGTGGGTAAGAATCAGGCAGATTCAGGCAACGTTTTGATCGGCATGGCATCAGAGAGGCGCGAGGGCTGGATCCCGCCGCGCCGCACACCTCCGGCCCCACTACTTACATCTCACCCGTTTAAAATAACGGTAAAATTAATATTCGCATAACGTTAAATCGATTACCGTTATTTTAATAATAACGTTAACTCTGTCAATACAAGGTAACGTTATGAAAATTTACCGGTATTTAAAGCCCTGACTTATGTACACACAGTAAAATATATAGAGATACGACATAATTATAATTTCATAATACAAAGGTACCGCTTATTTCTTAAGAAATTTCTTCCAGCAGACCTGCAAAAGGAGAAATGAAAAAGAAATGTAGACAATATTATTATTTATTAATATTATTATTCTCTCTGCTCTTGCTTGTTTTATATGCGAAGCAAGGCAGGTCGCTAGTTAAGCGACCTGCCCCTGCTTCGCACGGTTTTACGACTTGATACGAAATCGAGATTCCTTTATTATTTATGTAAGTTTAATATGTGTGTATTCCGGAAGGTTTTTATTATAAAATAGGTACATTAACCTTTTATATAATAAAAGCCTTCCGGAATACATGCTCTGAGTGATGGCGAAAACCGCATCAAAATCCGGTGCGTAGTTTAGAAGAACAACGCTGTCGCACAGATAGACACGAAAAGCAACTTTAGTTAATAAAATTTATAGATATAGATGCACAATGAAATTTGTATACAAATGATCAGCAGCAGTAGAAGCTTTTAAAAGACTCGACACATTGAAAAATATTCAGATTTTATCGCCACAGCATTACATCTTCAAATTGTCAAAATATCTGCAGGTTTATATTTTGTAAAATAATAAAAACATCGAAACGCATCGTATTAAATGTTTTTCCAATATTCCTTATATACTCGCATGAATGTTTTCTACTGCAATTACTGACGCAACATACAATAACGGTTCTGGTCGAAATACATACGAAATTAATTATTGGTAGGTAAAGCAGGCTTTATTTTATAATCCTTTTGATTCTGTTTATTCATTTATCTACTTCTGTTATTAAGTTCTTCCAATATCTTTATAAACAATAAATAATAATAATACCAGCCTATTCTTGTCCCACAGCTAGGCAAAGGCCTCTTCTCATACAGATAAGGCACGAGCAATGATCACCACGCTTGCTCAAGTGGCGGCCATGCCTTGCGGTGTTGAGCCAGCCTACATCATAAGACGAGTGGCCAAGCGCCGCAATGTTTGCGCAGTTGGTGTTGCACGACCACGACGGGAATTGACGACGAAATTCACGTTGGGTTAAAATCACTGACCGATTATTGGTTAAAAACAATGTGAGATTTATTCCACGTTCTTGTAGAGTATAGCGCACCACTTTACGATGTGTATTTTACATTGTGTACTTCACAAATGTCAAAGTCGCAATGACTAAACATTCCATTTTCAAAAATGAGAGCATCTTCCAGAGAGGTTATAACTTATTGTTGAAACCTACATTGTAGGTTAATTAGAACACTGGCCAATTTTAGAAGGATATTTTTTAAATTCTATTTTGACTTTTAAATAATTTAATTTTGTTTTCCTTACTCCATTGTCTGTCGTTATTAGTACATGACTGTGCTCCTGGGTTTACCTGTTTTATTTGCTTCTACCTACTTCTGCTACTCTGTGTGGGCCTCTAAAAGCACACTTATGCGCCAACATTCTTTTAAAGGAGACAATTTGAGAAAAAAACCCAGTTTTCTTCGTATATTTTTGAAGGTTTGTTTCAAAGACTCTCAATCTCGTTGGTCTCGTCTGTTGATACAGTAAATTGATATTTAGTTAGGACTTCTAAGAAAAGCTTTAACAAAAATATACTCAAGTTGTTTTTACTTGGTAGCTATTTCGGATGGTCCATTAAAGTATTTTGAGCAGTGAACTGTGTATAGGTATAGTCTTTGTAAAACTAGCTGATGCCTGAAACTGCTGTATGTTACTCCTCTATATACCGACGTACTGCCCACCTGCCAGACTGCAAATTCATAGATCTCGGGTTCGAACCCAAGGCACGCACCTCTGACTTTTCGGATTCATGTGCGTATTGTATAATTATCACTTGCTTAAAAATCGGTGAAGGAAAACATCGTGAGGAAACCGGTATGCCTGAGAGATATTTCTCGACCGGCATGTGTAGCTAAGTCAGAGGCCCATGGAGGGCATAAAAACTAACACCAGGCTAGTCACTAAACACACGAAAAAGAAAGAAAAAGAAGCTATCTACCAGTGATAATCCCGTCAAAATCGGTCCAGCTGGTTCGGAGCAGAGTACAAACAGACAGACTTACTCGCTGGTATGCATTTACTTTACAAGCTTGAGTCTCTCAGCGAGGGTTTTGCCCGATCTCTTCGATAGATCTTGTCGCTGTGACAATCGAGTACTCACTGGTGATGTGAACAGTCAGCGATCAACTACATATTAACACTATTATTTGAAAATATTATAGAATCACAACAAATGCTGTTCACATTGTTGTAGCGTAGCAACATGGGCAGTCTAAAGTTTAGTCTAGACTTCTAGACTCTAGAGTCTAGACTTGTCAAGGCAAATACCACTGAGTATAAGGTGTCTAGACTTGGATGAAACTCGCACAGACCAGGGAAGATTTTTTTTAATCCACATCAGGGAAGTTCTAGGCCTTAATCTCACCTGATGGTAAGTGATGATAAGGCCGAAGGTGGAAGCGAGCTTCACCCGGAATCCTCAGCCACAGAGGAACTGGCTATCTTACCTCTAACTGCGGAAACACAACAAATGCTGTTAACATTGTTGTTATGGCGACAGACTTAGATAAGATGGTCGTAGCTAGCCAGGCGGACTTAGAACAAGCCCTACCACCAACCAAACCGAGCAGAGTATTTTTCTTATGTATTTCTTATTTGGTAAACCAACACTGTATGGGAATCCCGAGATCCTGATGAACGTCTTGAAGTTTTTAAAAACTCTTGATATGAATTACAAGAAAACTATTGGAATTTTTACCTAAGGTATTTGTTGAAAGGCCTACACTGTCCTCCCATATTTACCTATTAATACTGTTATTTGAAAATTATGTGAAAACCAATTATTTTTTAAAGAGTAGATAACTGTGGAGTATCTTGCCGGCTCTTCTCCATAGGAAACGACCAATTAGAACCGTGCACCTAGCTTCTGACGTTTCATGTGTTCATGTAGGTTTATGTGAAATACAGGGCTTTAAATACCGGTAAATTTTCATAACGCTACCTTGTATTGACAGAGTTAACGTTATTATTAAAATAACGGTAATCGATTTAACGTTATTTATGCGACTATTAATTTTATCGTTATTTTAAACAGGTGAGATGTAAGTAGTGGGGCCTAAGGCGTGCGGCGCGGCAGGAGCCCACCCACGCGCCTCTCTGATCCCGTGCCGATTAAAAGTTGCCAGAATCTGCCTGATTCTTACCTACAGAACGGCAACGTAGCAAAATTAACGTTAGTTATCGTATTTTTGTTAGTGTTAATTAGCGTTATATTACTGGTAATGTTATCAAGTAACGTTAAATTTTTGTAACGTTGGTAGGTATATCATTGAAAGTTAACGTTACGTAACGGTTATTATTTTGTTATTTGGTAACGTTAACAAGCCCCGGTGAAATATTTTATTTGATTTTGTATTGTTTATTTTTATCTTTTACACGGTACCTACAATCTTTTCGATTCCTCGTCAGGCAGCGGTGGGACAGGTGCCTTGACATAGGCCTCTCTCATTTAAAAGACGTCTTAGCTCTTGTCATTTGTCAGTTACCGTTGCTGAGTTATATTCTATTGGCAACTCGAATTCGCGATTCCGAAGTCAATGATCCCAGGTTTATTTATTTTATTATTTATGTACACACAGTTAAATACACTGCCGGTCAAAAGTTTGAGACCACTATAAAAAAATTAAGAAAACAAATAAAAGTCAACATATTCAAAACTTTATGAAAAACAGGTTTTATTTTCATGTTACACAAGATTTAAAATTAAAAAAATTACATGAAGTCTTGACGAATACAATATTCTAAAGAAAATACACACAAGAGAGTTTATACAGATTTTTCATCAAAATATCCTCCTTTGCATTTTATGACCTGTTTTACCAATCTTGGCATGCGGGCAATTAATTTATTTATAGGCTCTTGCGAGATATTCCTCCAGATTTCTTCTAATGCATTCCACATGGCCTGCTGTGAAGAAGGACATTGTTCCCGAACGTTTCGGTAAAGCTCTTCCCACAAAAGCTCTATAGGGTTAAGATCGGGGCTTTGGGGTGGCCATGTCATGTTTTCCAACACTTTTTCCGACTGTTTCTCGTCTAAATAGCCCCTACATAATTTTGAACTGTGCTTTGGATCTGTGACTGTGATTTATCTTGTTGGAAAATAAATCCTTGGCCGATTAACTTTAGTCCGGAGGGAATAGCATTTTTCTCCAAAATTACTTTATACTGCTCCTTTTTCATAATTCCTATAATTTGGACCAGATTTCCAGTCCCATAGCCTGAGAAACAACCCCAGACCATAACAGATCCGCCACCATGCTTGACAGTCGGGACTACACACTGTGGCATCAACTTATCTTCGAAAATTCTTCTTTTTGAACCGAATATTTCAAATTTAGATTCCTCACACCAAAGTACTTTTTTGAAATCTGCTTCGGTCCAGTCTCGATGGGCTAGGGCCCATTGAAACCGTTTTTTTCTTATTCTGCGGTTTTAGAAGAGGTTTTCGAACAGCAACGTGACCAAACAACTTGGCTTCTCGCAATCATCTTTTGACTGTAGACACTGACACAGGTTTTTCTCGAGATTTGTTGACTTCAACACGTATTTCTGGGGCTGTTAAGCGTCTATTTCGCTTGCTGGTTACCACAATAAATTTGTCTCCACTAGAAGTCGTAGCTCTTGGTCTCCCGGAGCGCGGACGATCTTGATTACAGCCAGTTTGTTTGTACCGCACAATAGTGCGATGAACACAAGTCTTCGATAACTTGAGTTGAGATGCAATCTCACGTTCAGATTTGCCTTCATTATGGAGAACAACGATGGCAGATCGTGTTTCAATACTAATTTCGCAAACTTTTCCCATTTTAGAGACGTCTTGACTGTAGGAATCACAAAATCAGACTAACTGCGGATATTCGTAGATAACCATGAAAATATCGGGTTAGAATAAACTTTGAAACTATTTTAAGAATTTAGAACAATTGCATTGTAAGTTGATGTAAAATAAAAGAAGTGTCAGCTGCGGTAATGAGGTAATAAAAATTTTACAATCGATTATCGGACTCGAATCTTCCTCGGTTCACATTGAAGTATGGAAACAATGCTTGTTTATTGCCCTTTCCGTGGCTAATATATAATAGAATAAGCTTTTAGGCAGTCTTATAAACAATAGAATATGCAGGTGTGCAGATTAATTTTTATCACCAATATTTTGGAAATATTTACTAATAACAAAAGTTTTTTATTAGTGGTCTCAAACTTTTGACCGGCAGTGTACATAAAGATACGACATAATTATAATTTCAGTACAAAGGTACTGCTTATTTCTTAAGAAAAATTTTCCAGCAGACCTGCGAAAGGAGAAATGAAAAAGAAATGTAGACAATAGTAGTTGGTTCTGTTACACACGAGCCTAAAAGCTAGCAATGTATTCCATGTGTAATAATTATTATCACTAATTAGTGGCGAACACGCATTAAAGCATAATCACGTTGTTATAATAACCGACCATTATCAATAAATGATAGCAGACCGCAGAGTCGACTGGCGCTTTCATCTGACGTTCAAGCACGGATAATGCATTGTTAGATTTACCAGCAAATATTATGTAGGTTTGGACGGTTCAAACATGTTTATATTAATATAGCTTTGTTTTGTTTAATTATGATAGCAGCAGAAATAATAAGAACGTCTCTCACACGCAACACACTTTATCAGTCCCTTAACCAGGGCTTGTTAACGTTACCAAATAACAAAATAATAACCGTTACGTAACGTTAAATTTCAATGTATACCTACTAACGTTACAAAAATTTAACGTTATTTGATAACATTGCCAGTAATATAACGTTAATTAACATTAACAAAAATACGTTAACTAACGTTAATTTAGCTACGTTGCCGTTCTGTGGGTCAGTCAGTCAATCAGGCAGATTCAGGCAACGTTTTAATCGGCATGGCATCAGAGAGGCGCGAGGGCGGGATCCCGCCGCGCCGCACACCTCAGGCCCCACTACTCACATCTCACCCGTTTAAAATAACGTTAAAATTAATAGTCGCATAAATAACGTTAACTCTGTCAATACAAGGTAACTTTATGAAAATTTACCGGTATTTAAAGCCCTGCCCATAACCTCTCGTATGCCTTAATTACAGACACAATTAAAAAACCATTGTGTCTTTCGTGGAACCACGTTCGGCATGAAGGGTTAAAATAACCTTAAAAAATATAAGTCAAGTCTCCACGTTCCACGTTCAAACCGAGAATTACTTTTCAGGCGAAACGGCAATAAACTGCTTTATAGTCTCAAGCGCAGCTGAGCCGTTGGAAAATAATTATATAGCGGGCTTTCAACGTTATTTTCAGTGTAAGCATTGGATGTGAAAAGCCGGTGACGAGCCGTGGGCGGTAATGGAGGTGCCGGTCGCCGAGGGCCCTCCGGCTGTATTGTGCAGGGGCCGCTGACAAGCCATTGTGGGCCATTGTGGCTCATGTGACCGTGTGCGCATCTGTTACCGCTCGACCGTTTTATTCGGCAAATGTACACGACATGTGATGTGCCAACTGGACAGTTGTGATGTCCCACATTGGCATTTTAATGACAATCGCGCTGTCGTGAATGAAAGCAAGAAAATAATGAGCAGGTGTCTATCTTTAGGTAGGTATAGCGCTTGACAGTAAGTTTAACATAAATGGACTACGGTAGATAATGTAGCAAACGTGATTAGGTCGTGGACACACACCTTGGGATGTGTTTTCCATTTATATTGAAACTTGTTATCCAAATATTTTTTAACAAATTCCCATTCAATTGAAAGCTCTTGTTTTGTTTTTGTAGTTTATGTTCATAACAAATAGTTCGAGTTATTTTCATTGAATTAATTAAAAGTTGTTCACAACAGTAGTTCAGCTGGAATTGTATTCTCTTTGAGTAATCATTAAACAGCCAGGCGTAACGCGAATACAATATCACAATATTAATTACCTATTAATTAAACTGTGTGCAAACTACTGTTTGATATTAATTAATCGCACTGATAATAAACATACAGTGGGTTTTGTTGAACAGTTGCGAGTGCAACTGTCGTTTAAAATCGATAGACAATTAATTGGATTATTGGATGATATCTTTTGTCCATTTGATTGAAATACCGTCAATGAAATGGACAAAAGATATATCATTTTAAAATAATATTTTCACAATTTGCTTTAAACATTTCCACAAAACATGTAGGGGCTGCGCAAACGTAGACAATTTTTCTTACCGCCACGGCACACCATCACATGAAACCGTAGTTGCTGTGTCCTGTAGTGGCTGATTTTATACTGGTTATATAACCAGTATAAAATCAAATATTCTTTGCTAGCTTGTATCCGACACAAGACACAAAAGTGTCCACGTTTGCGCAGCGCCTTAGTGACCGATGAAAGTGGATTTTACGCAAATGTCGTACTAAATCCACGCAGGACATTTTAGACAAACACAGCCCGGCAAAGAGATGTTTCATTCACACACGAGTGAAAACTGACTGTGTACATAGTTTATCTTGTGTGTAGGGAGCAGAATATATACTGTTTATTAGTCCCACGTTGGGCGCCAGCATGCAGCAGCGTCCCCGGTGCGTTGTTTACGCGTCACGCCGCACGCGATCGATATCGAGCCTCACTCGCTGCGATATTGAATTTTAATGAACCAGACCAACTTAAATAACCATACCCGGAGTTCCCGAATTCCCAAAGTGCGTTAGAACTCGGCGCTGGAATTTCTCAAACACTTCAAGCGATTCTCATACGACTTGCGACTGTCAGAGCTCATGCTCATCTTATATGCTTACAGTGTAAACGGATTTTGCTGGAATCAAGTTGAGTTTCAAGTTTTCTGTAGTAATCCTTCCAAGTATGACTCAGAAATTATTTTCTCGTTATTATAAAATGAAAACGTATTCTAAGCAGGGCCAGTTTGTGCCGATACATGATTGTGAGAATATAATCAAAGTTAGTTCAGACCTAGCTGTCCAAAAAAATAATCTTCCAGGCTGTTGAACGCAGCGTTCCATTTTTCAAATATTATTTACAGCAACCGTTCTATACGCACGCACAAAATGGCAGAAACTTATAAAAATGTTGCCAGTAAAAAAAAACAATACTCCCTAACCCGATAGACTCACCGAATCAGATTTAATATCCGCGGATATGGAAAGCCAGTGCGATACCCTCGTTGGAATATTAGGAATCGATATGGTATTATCGAGGGATGTAAAAGTAGTAATATGATATTATCATCGTAACCGCAAGCTGTCACGAGAAGACTGCTGCCCTTTTGGCCTTCAAACAATAATAATGTACGTTTTCATAATTGCTAATATAGTCACTTTATTCAGATCTATTGTTATTATTTTCTCATAAATTTCGAAGATGAAGCCCGAATGTGATTTTTTTCAAAGCATTTTTGTTTTGCACAAAAACGGTAAAGTATTTTTTTTTAATTCCTATGAAAAACAAAAGGGGAAGAAAAGGATCTGCATGAAAGCCTAGCTTTGTAGCTATCACCCATAATGCTCTCTGTAGGCACTCCAGTACTCTGTAGGGTTTAATGATTGTAAATGTGATAGCTGGAGGACTGTGAAGTGCATTCAAACGAAAGAGATACAGAGGGCAAGAGTCCAATAAAACAGGGGTCACTGCGGATTGCGGATGGATACCAGTTATTGAACTTTTCAATGAACTTTTTGTCTTTGTGTTTGTGAATATCCACAGCGGATGATTACGAAGAGGTGGGGTTTGACTATTGATCAGGGCCCCAACTAGAAAATTCTCTGTTGAATATAGGTACATTATATCTAGTTGTCCTGTTTAACCTTTAATTAACTCAGGTTTTACAGAAATACTTTGGTATGATACGTCAGGGCTGTTTAAAGTAACAACCCATAATAATATCTTTAAAACTCATAAGTTTTTCCCTAAGCGAGCAATTTTTTCTCCACGAATTTGAATTGCATTTAAGCAGGCGTGGCGTCTACTTGCGAAATCAGAAAAAGCTAAAAACTTATTGAGTCAGAATTGATTAGAGCGAAAATCGTCGGCACTCGTAGGTACCTAAATCTCAACGGAGTCTGCTCATAGCAGTTTAATCTACAACAACGGACGAAATTTCAAAGTTCGGGAATCGTGGTACTTACGTATTCTTTGCAGCTTTTTGTTATTAATTTCGAATCGCGTTATATTACAAGGATATTAGGCACTTCAGGGAATGTTAGTATTATTAAGTATTCTTTTAGAATAGAATATAAGTGGAAAGTTTATATGAAATGTTTGCAGAGTGAAAATATCATATTATGTGAACAGAACGCAAGCTTCTACCATCTGTCGCCACACTTGTGTGACTGTCCGTCTCGACAATAGCACAATATAAAATATATTTCTTCTAAACTCCGTCCAATTATAAATTTCATAGTGAAATTAATTTGTAAAGTTAAAACTAAAAAGCTTGAAAAAAAGCAAGCTAGAGAAAAAAAGTTAAAGAAATTAATGCCTTCCTTACCTACTTACTTTTTTTTTGTTTGTTTGGTAGTCCTGAAACCCTATATACTTATAAATAAATAAACTGTTGAAAACCAACAAAGGACAAGGTATCTTGAATTGTGTATCTTATAAAGGTCTTCAGAAAAGTTTTAAATTTATTGATCAAAAGCGGTTTCTACTATATTTATATAAGGTCTTAAACATTATTAGGTTGTACAAATCGACCAGAACAAAAACAATAATTTATTTGTTTACATTATATATCAATCCGGAACATACAAAAAGACAAACGATATGAAACTTAATAAAAGGTAAAAAAAAATAAAAAAATTTACTTAGTATGTATTTTATTTCATGTTATGACGCCAAGAGCTTCCCCGTTATATGGGGTTCAATTCTAGGTCCTTTCTTGTTTCTGATCGAAAGCATTTTCACTTTTTCTGTGTAAGTCTTCTCAAATGGTCCCATTTTATAAGTTAAATGCTCTTTAACTACGATAACAGTCCGGCTCGCTAAAGCAGACAACTCATCTGCCTAGCCTTGGTTACTATGTTGTTGTCGGTTTCGAGTTTAACCGTATACAGCTGAATACAAGTATTTTAGATGGAACGACAGCCTATCTGACCTCCACAAACCAGTTACTGGGTAATACGATATCCCTTGGTAAGACTGGTTGTCAGACTTTCGGGCTTCTGACGACCCGTAACGACTATCAAAGATCCACGAATGACGGCCGGGACCAACGGCTTAACGTGCTTTCCGAGCTACGGATGGGTCTTGGTATTTGAAGATGATCTCCTATCCACGGAGCAACTGCGGCAAGCGTAGCTTAACCTGATCGATCGACCCTTGAGACTGTTATTACTTAGCCTCAAGCACCTCCTTAGCCAAAGCAAATTAAAAGTCTTCAAAGGCAATAAATTAAAAGAATCAAAAGATTCTAAGAATGACTTCGCATTTGTTAAATTTTTCATTCTGTTCACTTTTCCAGCGCACTTGGCCACAGCTATACACCCCTGCCCACCCATCCCTGTCAAAAAGCAATATAAAGGACTCATTCTAATGAAGTGTTCATATAAATATCAATAAAACTTTTTTTCTATTACCGCAATTACGATTCTATTCTTGCGTCAGTTACGATTACCCGTATTTCTGCTGGGCTATAGTTGTTTGCATCTTCCTCGCTTTCCATCTAAAGTGGCTCTACACCCGAGCGAGCATGCCACCTTTACTCTTTTTGTTTTTTACGCTCCCCTTCAGCGCAGAGGTTCGTTTAATTGCATTAAAAAACACATTATTCCATGCTGTATTTTTGCTTTATGACGTTGTGTATGTAAATTAGAAAATTCATACAAAAAACAACGCCTCTTTCTGACTAAAATTTATTATCGTCTTCCTCTTCGCCTAGTTTATTTCTTTTTATTTTTATAAAATAAATTAGGACTTTAATAATTTTAGGGTGCTGCTGCCTTAATTTGGTTGTGAGGGGGAGAAGTAAAACTGTTCTTCCATTTTGGTCAGTCTATGTTTGGGAAAATGGTTTGATATTTTCGTAAGTTTCCGCCTACCTTATTCAACGGATATAAAACACATAATCCTCACCATAAAGCTCACAAGCTTCGTTATCGTAGGTTGTAGCATCGTAACCATTTTTCTTCTCACAGTTCTCAACATTTCTTTGCAGCTTCGTAAAGACAATAACGCTATAACTTTAAAAGCAAGACGTTCAGCAGCGAAACAAAACAAAGCTTCGAAGGAGGCACACAAGAACCCATTTGTACGTAAGAGTTGACTGAATATGACCATTTAACCTGCGCCGTTCCCCTTCCAGTTGTTAAAAGGAAAGCATTTTTCAGAGCGTTGGGTGCGCGACCGGGTGCAATTTGTGCTACCCGACGTCGCCATAGCTGCTTGAATACAATCGCGGAATGTTACCGTTAAATTACGCGAAAATGTTATTTATTCACGGGACGACGGATCGATTCAAGTTTGTGATCCGAACGTCTCCCGAATGCTTTGAATTTCCTCTCACTATAAATTGTTTTCTTTGTGAAATATTTCGCTTAGGTCGTTCCTTAATAGAATTTGTGTACCTACTTCGTGCTATTGATATTATTGGCTGGGTGTTCGATTTGTGTAAGTTTATATTTCTAGTCGGTATGTAATAAACACTCATGTTTTATTTAGACACTAGCATTTGGCAATTATATTTTTGTATCGTGTAACTTAAAGAGCAACCGTGCAAGTTATAACGCAAATAATAGGAAACCGTTTCTCAGGGTTCAGAGAAAAAAAAAACTGGTCGTACCATGTATAGTAGACAACTTTGAGCACGCAAAGTTAACCGCGGGAAAAAGTAACGGTAGTGTATTTTAAATCAATACATGTTTTTATATCACGTACGTATGTTTTTCGACTTCTTCCTCCGAACCGAGGCGTGTAGCTGATTCCTAAATACATTTATTTGCAGAAAACAGTTGTGTCTTCGGAGTTGTTTACTGACGGAGAGCAAAGTTCCGAGAGCAAACTAAAACTGCTGACGCGTTATGATTTTTTCCAGTTCTTTTCGTGTGTCTTCAGTTCTTGTGTGTGTTGTTTTATGTACGTTCCCAATTTATAGAAAAATCAGAAGTTTTTCGTGTGCGATGATTCTGGGCTTTACGTGTTTTGGAAATTATGTGCAGTGGTAAACTAAGCGGCAGTATTTTAGTAACATTTGTGTAAAATCAAGCAGACAATACGGAACATAAAACACGAATTATGGTAATTACAACACGCTTATCCTAATTTAATCCCATTATCATATGAAAAGTCCGGTGTGAGTCATTTGTCAACGCAACAATAATTCCACAGAGGACGTGGAGTTCTTCGCCGGCGCTTTCAAACCCGTAATATTACTCAGAGCTCGCTCCATCCCGACTATTCCCGACCAACCCTTTTTTGTGTGAAGCTCTTATTTTTCAGTGGCGAGCGAATGGAACGCAATTTGTATAACTCGCCGCATTCCCTCTTGTTATGCTTGTACTGCCTCTGAGAAACGGATGTGTCGGCACGCCAATATTTCTGTAATGATGCATTCTGTACTTTATTTGAGGCTAGCGAACTGTCTGACTGCTTTGAATTTATAATTGCTTTCAAAGTAAGACGATAGTGCAACGTTTGTAAGACTAACCTGGGGCCTTATTATGAACTCTTATTTCCAGGCAGTTTACAGCGTAAACAGAACTGCCTTGCAATTTCGTATTATGAACACGTCAAACAAGCCAGTCAGCGGTCACGTGACACCCTGGCCGACTTCTGCCCGAATATTGCCTGGCAATACCGTATTACGAACGTTCGTTTGACATTTATTTTCATATAACAACTTGTCAAAAAGTAACCTCACAATCCATTCAGTTTACGCTACTTCAGAGGAGCTTTTATTGAATTGTTTTGGGTTTATTTGCCGAAGTTACTCGAGTAATAAATAAATAACAAAAGAAAATATTATGTGCGACGAATATGAACTGTTTGAGTTCCTGGAAAGTGACTTTTCTGATCAAAATAACGAATCTAGGAACAAAAGGAGACGATTTCGTGATCAAATTAAAGGCTCCTACAAACAGGCGCGACACGCGACGCGAAACAAAGGCACCGTTCGTCGCGCGACACGCGGTTCCTTTGTGTCGCGTCGCGCGTCGCGCCTGTATGTAAGAGACTTAATGCGTTCGACATGGAAGATGTGCAATTCATTGAACGATATCAACTTAATCAAGTGAGGAGTTGAGACATGTCAGGGACTGTCATACAAAATTCACGCATTTATCGGATACAACTTTAAAATATCATATTTAAGAACTTTCTTACACTGAATAAGAAAATACTCAAAAACTGAATAGGAAAATACTCAATAACGAGCTTACGCCATATTTTTGTTTATACCCCGAAAATTCTTACGAATGGAAGTATTAAACAAACAATAAGATAGTGTTCATAGTACTTTGTGAAACAATGAAACAATACTCTTCCATGTGGTCGAATTCCCCGCTGACCTTCAAGTGGAGTTCGTTCGGAAACTTAATCTCGCGTTATAATTTACAAACTCAGAAAATTATAATATGAATGAATTATATAGGTAGCATAATATACAGTGCGTTCGTATTTTCACCTATTTTTATACTAAAGTAACTAGATTAATATAAATTGCTTATTTTTACCACAAAATATGTGATTAAATAAAACCGTAACTTACCGATAAATATTTAATTGTGTTTCTGAACGTTACGGCAGAGAATTACAAGCCAGCCATAGACAAACTACCCAGCGTGAAGTCGGTTAGAATTAGGAATGTCGTAATACGAAATTTAACCAGCCAGTGAAATGAATTGCCTGGAACTTGCCTGGTTTTTTTAAAGTTCGTAATAGGCCCCCTGAAATTTATTGAGCTGCTAGTGGTTGTGCGAACTCCACATCTAAGTGCGGTTTGTCATGGACCTCTGATTTTAAATTGAAAAGTGTCCTTCAAAGTCAAGTTTAGAGTGTCGATAACGAGCGGCGACAGTCGATAAATAGTCCCAAGTGCAATTTATTGCGTCGGATAAAGTACGATCGTAGCCTTCCGGCCGCAGACACCGCTGACGTTGATGTACTCCCCAATCTTCATTCACACTACGTGAAATCGCGGCTCAGTAATTGATTAATTTGTTTATCTTAATCCATACAAATCCACTGTGGGAAGTTGTACGTGTCTATTATTTGCATATTTCTCAGCGGGCTGTTGACACCGGTGCGGAACGACTTCTCGCATTTCATTAGGGGCTGTTGTTATTGCTATTAGTACATGCAGCTCGGGAGCACGGGTGTGTCTAAGTACCCGAATACGTTATCTCGCGTGGGAGAAGATTAATTTAGTTTATTGTGGTGCGCGTATATTGAACTCCGCGATGGCTGTGAGGTCGCGCGGTTCGTTGGCCGCTCCGCAACATCACGCTGATTTGCATGTTTCTTACCGATTTCATGCTCTCCTTGTTTCTTTGTTCGCTTATTTCTTTCTCGGAATCGTGACCAACCGAATTCGTTGCATGACGCTGACGATGATGCCGATATCGTTAATATTTTTATTAAAGTGCACCTTTTGTCTCAGAACTGTGAGTGCACGTTGCCATGCGTCCCGTGGTGATAATGAATTCCACAACATAGAACATTTAATAGAAAACGAGCGTTCGTGTCCGCAAGATTTCGTTCCGAGAACTGTTAAAAAACTAACATGGTGCATAATGGTGGAGTGATACGAGTGAAGTGCTCGGTGGAGTGGAACGCCCTGAGATCGTGTTCGCGGTTGTTGGCGCCTGATTAAATCTGTCGGGTGCAAGTGCGGCAACATGCGGTCACCGACGACGACCTCCGGCGCGCCGCCGCCGCACAGCCGCACCGCCCGCAACGCGGCATCGGTGTATGCACCGCGCACCGGTCCCTCGCTGAAATCAGACGCCGTGCACACCACTCGCTTGATTTAATAACGACGTCCAGTTTCAAGAGCCGAAAACCAACTTGTTTGTATAAACGTGCCCGGAGCACCGGTGCATTGATTTAGAGTGCTAACAGAACATATATGTATAGAACTAGTGCTCCCAGTTTCGTAGTTTACTGTCCGAATAAATATTTCTGAACGTGGGCGAGTGTGCAGCAGAATAAAAATTTTCACAAAACTGAGCAACGGCGGCAATAAAACGTCCAGGAGCTCTCTCCGGCCGGCGACCGCACAGTGGAACGAATGTATGGGAGCGGTTGGACGTAGACATGTCCGAAAAAAAAGAGTAAAATTATGCCAAACTAATGATGCCATCTTATTCGATTACTTAATGCCTTCATAACTTGTGGTGATGAATTTCTTCATAACTCCCATATTTCGGGAGTAATTTGAGAAAATGTGAAATTTTACTATGAAAATGAGTGTATCGAGCTCTCTCCCTCCTGATTCCGGGCTTGTTTCAAGTAGCGGTCTCTAATATCATAATGCTAATACTAAGAGCTATATTTAATACTAAGACACATAGTGCGCCAAATGTGCACTTTCTGGGATAAAGAGTGATGTTTATTTTATAACACAATTTTTTTATTTTTTGTTTATTTTGTTGATTAAAACCGTTTTTCTAAAGGTTTACCTTATTACAATAACATTTCTGAGCAGCCAATTAGAGAAGATATAAGCTAATTAGGATATATAATTAGGGACTTAAGGTTTACATATAAAACTGATGCACTAATGATTACTGATAAGAACATTGCTATTATTTAATTACTAAATGGCTCTTAATACACTAATTTAGCATGCATCATTTACTAATTATCACAATAACTAATTACCTTGCAATATTTAACAAAGGATACCTGGGATACCTGGATTTTATATAAATAGGTCACTATTAGTAACTTTAAAATCAGTGTTGATTTACACCTCGTTGTATCCAAGCTAATCTCGCAATGTATTTTCCAAATTTTAATACAAATCTTGATATTCACGTTGCTTTATGCGCACGCGCACATAAAGATTTACGCGACTTTAACTATTTGTTCAGTGTTTTAAAAGATAACAGTTGTGTTCAGTTATGTGAAAGTGCTGAAACAAGTTTAAAAGACTGGTGTCGTCGATTTTGCTACCGCATTTATGCAAAATGGACACAGTCTGGAAGAAGCACAGATAAGTTTCGGAAGAAACATGAGATTTGGCTACAGGCTGCAATTCAATGGCCGGAATTACAGAATGAAAATATGGAACCTTCTACAGAAAATATAAGTGACGTCATCGAGCCCATAATTTCTCCTGCTAAATCTGATGCTTCAACTTGTACACATCCTAGTCCTCGTAAATCTTTTGAGGACCTTAGTAACCGGCAAAAAAGAAGACGCACTGAAGATAGTCTTTCATGCAGCAGTAGCAGCGCTGAAATTATGTTTTCGGCCGAAAGGGCGCTTCAAAAGGCAGGACAAAGCGATACAGCTTATGTTATGAAATACTTGACGGAGAATCCAGAAGAGGCCTCAAAAATCAAAGCCTTCATTGAAGGTAAATCAATTCAGGTACGGGAAATATCCCCTTTGAAGGCATTGGCTCTTTATGTATCGATGAACTTATCGAAATGGCGCTATAACACTCTTCGGGATTTCAACACTCAAGAAGGAGCTCTTCAATACCCGAGTTACTACATGTTGGTTAAAGAAAAAATTAAGTGCTATCCGGCCAAAGAAGATCTCACAGTTACAGAGAGCTCTGCAAAAATCAAATTACAAGCCTTGATGGATTTAACCTCAAGAAGACTTATTAGGTCGTTAGAAACCCCTGTTGATCCCAATCAACAGCTCGTATTGACCAGCAAATGGGGTTTTGACGGATCATCTAGCCAAAGCATTTATCATCAAAGGACGAGTGAAGATGAGCAAATCGATCTTGCTAGTAATTTTATGATTAGTCTTGTACCACTGCGGCTCGTCTCAAAAGGTGTAACAATTTGGGAAAACGAGCGACCATCTTCCACTTCATTTTGCCGGCCAATATTGTTTAAGTTTATAAAGGAAACCAAAGAAAATGTGCAGAGAGAGATGGCTGAAATCGAAGCAGAGATTGAAGCCTTAACTCCATCCACCATCACTGATGGAATTAGTGTCAAACACCAACTGCTGTTGACAATGATTGATGGTAAAATTCATTCCATTATATCCAATACAGCAGCTTCAGTGTGTGACATATGCAAGGCTTGTCCTAAAGAAATGAATAATTTAGAGTTAATCAAAGATAAACACGCAAACGAGGACATGTATAAATATAGCTTAAGCACCCTTCACGCTTGGATTCGCTCAATGGAATGCTTATTACACATTTCCTACAAATTAGACATAAAATCATGGCAAGTAAGGGGTGATATAGCAAAAAGGCAAGTTGATGACAGGAAGAAAAGAGTTCAAGAGGCTGTAAGAAGAGAAACGGGCTTACTTCTCGATGTTGTGAAACAAGGCAGTGGATCCACCAACAATGGCAACTCGGCAAGGAGATTTTTTGAAAACTACACTAAATCTGCTGAACTGACCGGAATAGATGCTATGCTTTTAAGAAAAATCTGTGTGATCTTGCAGTGTATTTCATCAGGAGAGAAGATCAACGTAACTAAATTCCGAGAGTTCTGCTTTGATACTGCTAAGCTTTACGTGGAGTTATACCCATGGTATTATATGCCTTCTTCACTTCATAAAATTTTAATGCATGGGCCAGACATAGTTCAGAACATGTCAATTGTGCCCATTGGTTTTCTATCCGAAGAGGCATCTGAGGCTAGAAATAAAGATTTTAGAAAATATAGAGAGGGGCATTCTCGAAAGCATAGCAGTATCTCATGCAATGAAGATATTATGCACAATCTTTTACTGTCTTCTGATCCACTTGTTACAAGTATCCGTCCAAAAGGAAATAAGTTTGTAAAAAAATCTTCTTTTAAGGAATTTTATGAGCTTACGGATTCTGAGAAAAGTGATATCGAATTTGTTAACATAAATGATTTAGCGGACATCGATTCTGAATTTGAATTAATTGATGATGATGATGATGACGAAGATAATTAAATGATGTTATTGTTTTAAAATGTGTAACTTAGTAAATTAGAGCTTACATCTTAATTATTTATTGTACTTTTAATGAAACTAGGTAATTTATTATCAACTTACTTAAAAGTCATACTCTCATCAGTTCTTGTGAATATTTTTGTTAATATATATTTCTGTATATATATAATATATTTATAGACCTCTTAATAAGTCTGTCTGCGGTTTAAAGTAAATACAAATGGGGAAAAAACGTTTTTTTTTTTAAATTTTCATTTCCTTTTATCCCAGAAAGTGCACATTTGGCGCACTATGTGTCTTAGTATTAAATATAGCTCTTAGTAATAGCATTACGATATTAGAGACCGCTACTTGAAACAAGCCCGGAATCAGGAGGGAGAGAGCTCGATACACTCATTTTCATAGTAAAATTTCACATTTTCTCAAATTACTCCCGAAATATGGGAGTTATGAAGAAATTCATCACCACAATTTATGAAGGCATTAAGTAATCGAATAAGATGGCATCATTAGTTTGTCATAATTTTACTCTTATTTTTCGGACATGTCTACGTCCAACCGCTCCCATACATTCGTTCCACTGTGGACCGTCACAAACTATCTATGCGCGCCCGCCTGCATAAAACTTGCTAATTAACATACTCACCAGTGTACCACATTTAAATGTTTAATGGCTTTCCTAAGGGTATGCGGGTATAAGTGCCGCTGACGATTTTTTATTCATACGATTCAGCTGAAACGATTTATTCTATTAACGCATTGGAAAATGCCTATCATTTTTATTTTGGAAAGAGGGTGACGTGGAGCGGTGAGCGAAACGCAAATTTCGCTGAATTTCGTTATTATTATTTGGCACCGGTGAAGATTCACGATAGCGCGAGCTTGTGAAAAATCTAATAAAACAGGAGTGCGGGCGTGAGATTGGAAATATCACTTAATGTCGTGGCGGGACCGCAGTGTCCCGGCAGCGGGACGAACACGTCCCAAATTATTTCGGACACAATGGCGGCACCTTCTACGTGGCCGCATCACTTATCACGATTTGATTCACTTATTTTTTTGCTTATTTATCAGATATCGGGTTTCTCCTCTCATTTTAGAAACTGATTAAATTTTTCGATTTAAAAATAATATTTAGAAAACGCTTCCAATCGGAGTTAACTGGACTGGAATACTCTAATTTGTTTGGTATGAAATATGGGATTAGCGTGAAGTTTGATGAACAATTCATGGAATAACACTTTATGTTATTAATATATTCATACTTAAGTTTGCTTATCGCGCACGCACGGGGCGTAGACAAATGTTTGTTCAGAAACGTTAGCGTGTCTCGTTAATACTTACTCAGTGCTAGGTTAGTGATTCCTTATTAATTGCACAAACTGTAGCATACTTAATTAGTGCTGCTTTCGAACTTACATATCCATATTGGCCATACAAAACCAGTCCCTGGTCGGGATAGTGGTATAAATCTTTGAAAATTTAACTGCAGAGTTAAATTTCCAAAGACTTATTTATGTTAATGAATTGTAAGGTCCAGATATATGCGAGTGACCTTGAGTGGTTAGCTTGCGTGTTCTGTATTAAGCTCACACAACGCGTACGTCCAGCCAGTAATAGGACTCGCCTATCCAGGAGCGCTGTACCAAATAAAACGCATTATTAATTTAATATACATAAAACAAAAGGTATTTTAATAAAACACGTATACTAAAAGGCCAATAGTTAAAATTATCTTTAAAAAGGTGAAGGTTTCAGAAAAATACGCTTGATAGATATTATGTGATTCTCAGTTTTTTATCCGCATTAGACATTACTGTACAAATTAATTTCACTATGTAATATAAACATAAGTAATCTTAAATATTCTTATATTAAGTGATTAAGAAAATGCTCTAATTTAACATATATTTTTTTCCAAATCAATAACACTACTCGTTTAGACGTAATCTTCAGTATAAAATCATTAAAAGTCGGTTATCGTCACCTTAATCCTTATCAAGCTAGCACAACAGTTACTTGTACCTTTGCGGAATCACAGGTGTACATACTACTCTGGGCCGGATTTAAAGGTGTGGAGGTCCTGGGGCGACCAAGGAGTGGAGGCCCCGAAAAACTTTGGAAAAGACGAATATTTTTATTCACAGTTTTCAATCATTTATAAACAGAGTGGATTTTTGAGATGGGGCAGTAAATAGGTACCTTAACCGTTGTACCTACAGGAAAACAGGTCTAGGAGACTGTCCTTAACTTTTTGAGAAACTGATCTGCATTCACTAATTTTGAAAAATATTGAGAAAATGAAAAAAGGTACCTTGGGAATGTGAACTTTTTTCTCTTTGATGGACACAATGGACGTATTTTTTTTTCTTATCTAAAATACATATTTTGGTCCCGTCCTTCTGGAACCCCGGGGCTAGAGCCCTGTTGCCCTATCCTAAATCTGGCCCTGACTGGTACCTACCAGGTTCACATAAATCAAGGTTGCTCTTAACTTCCTTAAGCGGCGGATATAAGAGTTGTTAAGCGATCAGCCACTTGCACTTTCCACGTTGGATTGCGAGTCTGACTTATTGCCGGCTATGATTCTTGTGTGATTCTTGTGGCACCCAATTCCCAACTGGGTGCTCTGTTTACCCTGTTACGTATGCAGCTGTTAGTCATCAGTCTATCAGTATCCGCAAATCTTACAAAAATCTATGCTCTATCTATCTGTGCTTGTGCATGTTTTGTTGATCTTACAGACCACACGTATCATCATGGAGACATCGAGAGGGAACGGAGGGCGCTAGCAGTGCGGGCGAACATGATAGCTCGCAGATTTGCACGTTGTTCAACAGAAGTCAAAATTACACTTTTTAGGTCCTACGGTACATCATATTACACGCACAGCCTGTGGCCCGACTATACTCAAAAGTCTTACAGTGCCCTCAGAGTCCAATTTAATAATGCGTTCAGGGTGCTGATGGGGCTGCGACGATTCTGTAGCGCATCAGGCATGTTTGTGGAACATCGCGTAGACTGCTTTTACGCTACGATGCGTAAAAGGTGCGCATCCCTGGTGCGTAGAGTACGTGGCAGCGCCAACAGCATCCTAAGCATGATTGCTAGTCGGCTAGACTGTGGTTACATCAGTCATTGCTGCGAGGTCGAATCTATAGAACTAGGATTGGTAGGCGTCCGGGGAGCGTCCGGGCGGGGTTTCATTTATAGTCCGGGTTTAAAAATTTAAAGTCTTGGGTCGCCGCGCCGCGGTTTGGACAATCGACGAACCGACACTGGCACTGGCTCAGTAGGTACTTTTAACTTTTTGTAAAAAAAATTGATTTAAGTTTGTTGAAAGTGGGTTAATTTTCATAAGGTTTTGTTTGCATAATAGAGTATAGTAATTTATGTTTAAAAAAATAAAAATAAACAAAAACTGATAATTAAAACAATTTGTAACAAACTAGGAAGATTTTGTTTTGATAATAAAAGATGTCTAAATTTATATTTAATATCTTTCAAAATTAAAAAATATATATTAATGACATTTTAAACTGTTTTTTATTATAAGTACTAAGTTTCATAAAAACCAAAATCAAAATATTTTATTTCACATAAACCTACATGGGCACAGAAACGTCAGAAGCTAGGTGCACCTGTTGACATGTCCGGGTTCTGGGCTCCAAAATCCGGGGTTTTCACTCGTCTTGTCCTAGTTGCCAAATTTTAGAGATGGCAACCCTATATTGAACGCCACTTGCTACGATCCTTTCATACTCTTTTTGCTTCGTTTACGTTCATATATCGGCGGGGTAACCTCGTAACACACTTTTTACAGTAGCAATAGATTTCATTTTCACTGTTCAACAACATTCGTTGCGTCATTTACGTTTTTAAACAAACAAATTTTTCAAACATATGAAGCAATGCATTAGCTTCAAAATCATTCCAATTATGATTACGCAATTAGGGTGCTGTTCATACACGCACGGACGCACGTTTGTTGATCAATGACTCCTAAACAGCTGAACTTATTTGGATACAATTTAGTTCATAGATGTATCTATTAGTCCTGCTAGGGTTGCGGGTTTGTCCAAGAGGGATACCGTGGCCCTGGCACACAGGCAGCTGAAGGATCACGGGTGTGTTTTTAGTCAGTAAAAGTCTGACACGCCCTCCCGCTCCGCCCAGAGTGGGAGAAGTTATTTGATAATTTCCCATCCAAAAAGAAAAAAAGGTGTAATTTTGGATTAGCTAAAACAACAATTTTTCTTGTACGGCTGTCGAGTCGCGAGATTCACGCAAACTAGTTAATACTCGTATGTTATTCAGGCATGTTATTTTTCATTATAAACTGTAAAGCCTTCATACGTTACCCGTGCTCTTGACACGAGCACGAGTATACTCCAACTGGCGGCAAGTTTTTAATTTTCGTGATAAATTACATTTAATATCAAGTGTTGAGCTTTGTATGCGCGTATATTTTTCCGCAAAACTCTTCTGCCCGCTTTTCTATACGAGGATAGTGACGGTAATATTAAAAATGAAATGCAGTGTCAGGAGCCAATTATGCCTTTGGTATATTATTTTCTTTTTACAGCGACGGCTGCAAAATAATTTAAAACTTACATGTAGACGTAGCTCTTTTGTGTTTTTCAATGGTTGTTATTCATTAGTAATTTCAAAAATAGATTATCTGGAACTTGTATAACATACGCTTCATCACACAATGAAAGGTTCCGTAGTTGGGATGAATTTATCCCAAGAAAAAACGTATCATTGTAGTTGAAAAACAAGTTCTTCCATACATTCCAACTGCAAATGTAAGTTTGTACGCGCAATATTGAGAGATTTACCATGTTATACTAAGACCATAGACTTCTTATAGGTTTTCCTGTAGAGTATCTATAAGTAAAGAACAATTTTCTGTAATATTCTTATTTTTTTTGTACATAAATTTCGGAAATAAGGGGAAATGGTCAATTTTCATCTATTTTCTTAAATAACTTCAAGATTAGTTTAAACATTATATATCTGAAATCCTTACAATAAATCCTTTCATTTGAAATGTAAACACGTTAAATTAGAGTTCCCAAAACTTTTTTTTTAATTTTTTACTTTGCCCCCCAAAAATGACCCCGTATTCAAAATTCATTTATTTACCTTACGCGTTCGTGTTTGGGTCACAGAATTTCATCATCATCATCATCATTTCAGCCAAAAGACGTCCACTCCTGAACATAGGCCTCCCCCAAAGTGGGGAGGGGGGGTGTGCCATAATCGCCACGCTTGGCAGGCGGGTTGGCGATCGCAGTATGGTGTTAAAAATGCATAGAGAACGCTGCTGCCCATTCTCTAATAAGTCCCTTAGTCGCCTTTTCCGACACCCACGGGAGGAAATAGGGTGGTGCTACTCGTATTCTTTACGTCCGGCACCACACGGTACTAATTTAACTTAATCGGCCCGGTTGATTCGGAGCAAATGGGCTGTGACAAACGGACAGACAGACAATAATGTTCCTACAAGGGTTCCGTTTTTTCCTTTTGAGATACGGAACCCCAAAAAATCACCAATCATTGAATAACTATGTAGAGATATTGGAATACTTGCACAATAAATATAGTCGGAGTTCAAAGTAAAGAAAGATTCCAGGACGGACCATAAAAGCCTCTTACCGTTCGTCATAGTCTGAATATATTAGAGCTATATATTATGTGCAGGGTTTATCCAGTGAAGCGAACGCCGTAAATGTTTCTAGTATCAATATCTCTCGGGTTCCCTGTGTACCTTACAATATTTTGTGTGTTTTATGTTTATGTGTGTTCACGTCGCGAATATTTTGAGTGCGAAAGTATTTTACGGGACTACTTTTTATACGTGCACTGTTTGATCAAATCCAGTGTTTTATCTGCGAACCCGGCGACAGATTTTCTTTTATTTAAACACTAGCTTTTGCCCGCGGCTCCGCCCGCGTAGGTCTCGGTTATCGCGTAAAAAAGTAGCCTATGTCCTTCTCCATATCCCAGGCTATATCTCTGCCAAATCCATGACGATCGGTTCAGCGGTTTATGCGTGAAAACAGATCGACAGAGTTACTTTCACATTTATAATATTAGTATGGATTGAGTTTGCACTTAGTGTTGTGTGTATTAAAACTTCAGTAATTTTTACAACTTTTAATTTTAGGTGGAATGCACAACCTATATAAATTGAAATGAAATGCTGTTCGCTGGCTAAGCGCATCACTTGAGAACGGCTGGAACGTTCTGAATAGTCCGAATTAGATTTTTATGGAAATAAAAACTAAAAACTATAAAGTGAAAAATAACTTTAATTTCGGAAGTCGCCAAAAAACTAAAATACAGATCCAAAGACACCGACTTCCGAAATTAAAGTTATTTTTCATTCTCGCTTTTTAGTGTGTCTGTTTATGATTTATCTAAGTTACAATAGCCTTAATGTCAACTTGCTCATCGCCTTTTACAAAATAGTGCTTTTCCCAATGTAGGGACGTAAATTGTTGTGGAGTTCCCCTGGTATTTCACCATCAGCTCCATTTCACCATTCGCATTGTGACGAGCATAAATTTCTTAGTAACCATATTAAAGTATCCGAATCGCAACCCGTGAAATACTTAGTATTGAGTAGTTCCGGTGGCCATCTGTGGTCTTCATCATCAATTCCACTTCACCAAACGGTGCTTTCCGAGAGCAAATGCACAAGTTACTATAACAAATACCCAAATCGCTATATATGTGTGCCTATAATATTTGAAGAGTTCCTTCGATTTCTCTATCAGATTCTGACCTGATGACAATGGGACCACCTGGAAAGTATACTCTTTCAAACAAAACAATATTTTTCCTAGTCTAGCCGTCTTCGAGTAATCAGAGAAAATACTTTTATTTTTTAATGACTCCAACAAACTGAGAACCTCCTCCTTTTTTGAACTCGGTAAAAAATTGCAAAAGATTCCTGGAAAATTTTAAATTTCAGGAAAAATAGAACGTCCTCTTTTCTATGGGACTTTTGTACGAACTATTGAAATTTGGGTACATTTTGGGTAGTACAACGTCAGTCCGGTCAGCTAGTTTTTATTAATAAAAGACAATTCTTCAAGCTAAGCTTATCTTTTGTTTAATTTTAAAAGGTTACTAGTTAATAAGTTTTCTTAAAGAAAATATAGAAGAGAATATTTCTAAGGATTACATTATTTTATGAAACTTCTCCTTTGTAGAACTATTTAAATAAAAACTTAGCGTCTTATAATTACAATCTCAATTTTTACGCCTACATGGAAAAAATTAAAGCGTTCAAAGAGTCCAAAAATAAAATAATTTCGAAGTTGTGAAGTCAGTCTGGTGTGCCGTTATTTGTGTTTAATTACGACGTAAAAATGAATACTTTTAGAGTAAATAACTTGGGAGGGCAAATTCTTAGAATTCGACATGAAAAGGAAATGTGATTTGTGACTTCATGAAGTGTATTGATCCTTGAACAAGTTTCATCTGAGTCACCATCACCGCGGGCTGACAGCCGCACTCCTAAGCGACATACAATTCAATTCCAAACTTAAATTGTTATGCATGACTTTCCAATTTGTGGGAATCGTTTCTCAGCACCACAAGTTGAACTACATATTTATGAGGGCCGTGATAGTTGTTAGTTGTGGTGGAGAATATCAGAATATCTGGAGTGCTCTACAAATTCTACAATATATACCCTCATAAGCATACTTTGTAAAAAATCTGTGGGTAGGTAGGGCGTGAACATCGCGAGGGGGGTCGTTCCCGCGAGCCTGCGGGCACTTGCCAGACGACAGCAACTACTTCGCCTAACTAAATTTGAGAGCGTACCCATCTGAACAGTGTTCGTTTTCCCTAGGATCATTTTCTTCTTCATAAAATTGTATTTAATTACTTTTGTTGTATAGGAATTGGACGCTTTCTCGTTCATTAAGGTATCTTTTGTGTACTAAATATCTCTTTAAACACATTACAGTTACTTAGACCGACAAACGAATTTATGCCTCAAAGGATGTCTGAATTTCTTCGGTATTCGGAGAATTGAACGAAATTGATCTATTGCAATAGTTTAGTCGAACGTGACCGCACATTTATCTAGCTAAGTAAAGGGGCCATGGGCTTAATGTGACGTGGGTGGCAAATGAATATGCGCACACGTCGCGTCACCACGAGTTCGTTCACTCGCACTCCCACGCATGCGTCCGCGCAGCTATCCGGGAAGCGACGTTCAGCGAACACAATTATGAACCTATTGTATTGGACACGCTACATACTTTATAATTATAGATATCGTGCAAACTCGCTGCCGTGAAATAAATAAGCTGGCATTGACAGCCAACTGTTACTTTAATTCTAGTTTTTTTTACAATACCTAACAATTATTCTATTTCCTACTAACAATTGTAGGAATAGTAGGTACCTAACTAATTGAATATAATACGGCCTTAACCATGACTCGTGTAAGTCAAATTATTAAACGCTAACACGTTACGAAGCCACAGTTCTTATTGAATATCGTCTCGTCTCGCTCGGCATGATGCATCACTCTCGAAAGTCGCCATCAATCATTCGACACTGACTGACGGCTACAAACAATGCTGTATTATCGTAAATGCCGTTATGTCATGCTGTATGACATTACTTGAGCGTATTACGTACTTATGTATTGAAACCAGGAAATTGAGCGCCGATAAAATGTTTTGTATTGGG
Organism: Dryobota labecula; assembly: GCA_947523025.1. NCBI lineage: Eukaryota > Metazoa > Arthropoda > Insecta > Lepidoptera > Noctuidae > Dryobota > Dryobota labecula. The sequence continues at coordinate 7,349,378 of OX383289.1, read as the reverse complement.
GATTTTAACATTATTGCCGTCATGCAAAGAGAACTGCAACTGCTGCACTTCCGTTCATTTTGTTCACATTTTGTATTACCTATTTTGTTACCGTTTTATATTCTAACAGCAACGAAATATTCGATTCTAAAATCGCACCGTCCTCCGGTAAGTGACACATCGACGGCAAAGGAACGTCCATTCTCCTTAGAATTCGACAGAGACATATTGAGCCAAGAAGCTATAGACTAGATGGAATACACGTCAAAATACCCCAACTAGAAAGGTTTTCTGATATGACGTGAAAAATTGGGTTGTTTGTCCCATATTCATAGCGGCGACCGCGATAAAGCCACCAGAATTGATGGCCGTCGAAATTGGCCTATTGACAAGTGACGTCATCGATTCCGGAGCGGCGGTGACGTTGGCACGTCTACACTCGACGCCGGCTCCATGATGAATGTTGTTTTACTGAGGGTTGATCGTGATCGTTCCAGCCAGCCTACCATACCAGCCATACCTACGCACGCGAACTATTTTCTATCGGAATACCCACACGCTAACACAAATCACTCCACGTAAGCACTCGTAAACATATAGCCAAGAGCGAAGGGTGTGGATACCGGAATTAAACCCCGCCCCTATTAAGACAATCGAAGCGTTATCTTAACGAGTGCTCGTCCTATACGTAGATAGATAATGAGATCGATTGAATCTCGTTTCCAGGAAACGAAGATTAAACTCCCATATGTTTAATCTTCGAAGCACTGCCATTTGATGTCATGAGCTGTAACGTTTCCTTATTCCAAAATGTAAATCTCCTAAATCCACTTTTCTGATGAGAAGGTTTTCCAATATTAAATCTCGAAAAGGAGGGAAAACACGGGGAGGTACAGTGGTATACATATATCTACTTAGTTAAACAAATAAAGTCAAAGTCAAAAGTCAGTTTACTCTATGCATGAGAGATGAAATAAGTATGTAGGTAGTAGTAGTAGGCCCTCACTCAATTTGAATAGCTTTGCGGTTATAAATGTGTTTTGGTTGGGCGCCAATTAAGAAAATTGAACAATGTCTGAAAATATGTAAAAGAAGCGAAGGTATGAAGTTTTAAGGCGGAGACTGACTTGTAACAATTGAAAGCAATGCAATATAAATATGAAAGATCATTCTGAAATTATGACATTCGTTGAACAATGCAGATGCATAAAAATGATATAATCGAGTATTTCGAAAGTTCATTCATGAATCACGACTGAATAGTTTCGATATTTACAGTAGATACGCTTACTTGTTCAATTTCCAATATGTTCCAATATTTTCAAACTTTGTAGCTCTTAGACAGTCGTTAAGGGAAGTCAGAAGTCCAAAAGTCTGACAACCAGTCTTACAGGGTATCGTGTTACCAAGTAATTAGTTTGTGGAGGTCAGATAGGCAGTCGCTCTATGTAAAATAGCTTTATCCGGTTAGACTGGAAGCCGACCCCAACATAGTTGGGAAGGCTAGACAGATTTGTCGGTCAACTCTGCTGAAACAATGCACAATACGGTCCATAACTCCACGCTCTTACCGTATCCTTCATGAATAAAGTTTTGTGCACTTTGTATCAAAAATATCAAAATCCTTGCATAATATTAACGTGACTCTACGAAGCACAAGTCAAGATTCTTGTGAGATTACCCTTACTTGCAAGAGCTTTTCAACTGCATAATATGCTTTATGAAAATTCACAAGATACTGTACCTACACTACACCTTATTTCGACTTTGTATTTTATGTACTCTTCGGTCGGTTAGTGTACCTGGGGTCAGAGTTTTTATGCGGCCCATGGTCCTCTGCATACCAGTTTCCTCACGATGTTTTCCTTCGTCGTTTTTGTTTTAAAGTGATAATTATACAATACGCACATGAATCCGAAAAGTCAGAGGTACAGTCAGTTACTGCAATTAGCTGCAAAGGCTAATAAATGGTTGAGATTTTTTAGAATACGAATCGATACAATTTTATAATTCTTAATTTTAATTAAAATCCTATACGAAATTGACCCAAAACTAGAAATATATGAAAATCATACTATTTGTTAGTAAAAAAAACCTCATCCATTTGAGCAAAGGGGGTCAGCTAATTGGGTTCGAATTCGAGACCTATGACTTGGCAATCCGACGATGACACCACTAGGCTAACACTGCTACTCTTCCCTAATGTGCCACTTTTCCAGTTATGCCCGGATTACACGAGGATAGTTTTTGAAGCTGGGAGTAAGCAAGTAATATCCTGGCTTAGCATATGCGAGAGCTGATTACACGATGCTAGGAAATTTAAAGCCAGTAGCATTGCTGTAAAATCTCATCCGATTGGATACTAGATTTGCCGGTCACACGAGGCTAGTACAAAAAAGCGGCCAAGTGCGAGTCGGACTCGCCCATGAAGGGTTCCGTAGCAGCAAGTAACAAAATTATTATTTACTTAGGCAGGTTTATGTTTATGAAATTAAATGTTTATTTTTATATTTGAGTTGATTGAATGAAAGGTAAATTGCAGTTTACGATTTATGACGTATTAAAAAAAAATACTACTTATTAGATCTCGTTCAAACTAATTTTCGGTGGAAGTGTACATGTTAATGTACATCAAATATTTTTTTTAGTTTTATCATTCTCTTATTTTACATGGGGGAGATACACATTTTACCACTTTGGAAGAGTCTCTCGCGCAAACTATTCAGTTTAGAAAAAAATTATATTAGAAATCACAATATCATTTTTGAAGACCTACCCATAGATTTGATTTTCATTAATGAAAAAAAAAATTTTGAGTTTCAGTTCTAAGTATGGGGAACCCCCAAAATTATTTGTTTTTTTTTCTATTTTTGTGTGTAAATCTTAATGCGGTTCACAGAATACATCTACTTACCATGTTTCAACAGTGAGTAAGATCTAGTAAGTAGTTCTTATAGTTTCGGAAAAAGTGGCTGTGACATACGGACGGACAGACAGACATGACGAATCCATAAGGGTTCCGTTTTTTGCCATTTGGCTACGGAACCCTAAAAACCAGGATAGTTAAATCAGTGGTGAGGGGCGCTACTAGCTCAAAAATAGAACCCCAAACTATTAAGCTATCACACTAGCTTATTATGTATCTCACTGCTTACAAGCCTTAAAATGAGGATAGTTCTGGATACACGAGGCCAGAGTGTTGTTGTATGTTGATTTCCTAGCTTGAAAAAATCGGGGTGTGGCTGTGTCGTGGACACGGCTGTGTTTTACGTGAATACGTGTAAGTCTGCCAACCCGCCAACCCGCCTGCCAAGCGTGGCGATTATGGCACACCCCCCCAATTGGGGGAGGCCTATGTCCAGCAGTGGACGTTTTTTGGCTGAAATGATGATGGTATACGTCTGCAGATGTATTGGCGCCGTCGTTGGTCCGGTCGGACGGCTTCATTCTTTTACGTTCCTTGCCGGTGCAAGGACTACTACTTACTTTACTCTGTCATATGGTGTTTTATGGGTATCACTAGATTGCTCTTGAGAAGCCCTTTCCAACTGTATACGATCTCTATATTTTGGTTTGGCTTTTTGACAGCATAGGCATAGGCCGACATTGCATTTTTTTTTTCTTTTACACCTTATATTTTCACTATAACTACTTATAATGTTTTGTATACGCAAACGATAGATCTTGACTAGAGCTGACGATTGAAACTCAAACGAAGGTCGTAGCTTTTCCGAGACAAAAGGTTATACTAAACGGAAATTATATGACGCAGCGAAGCGACATCAAAATTACGGTGATTTTATCATCATCACTTTTCTAAATTGTTCCACTATGGAAACTAATTTAAAGACGTATTCACGTCAAAAGTAGGTTCGTGTAACCCGGGCATTACGCGAAACATCACCTAGTGCGAGTTCATTTCAAACCGTTTAAAGACTTGAATGTCGACTAAACAAGGCAATAAATACTTTATAGGATTCTTGTGAGGCACAAAGGCGAATGGCGTTGCACTTGCATTTTATTGCACCGCGCTCGTACTGCGATGAAGCCAGGCCCCGACAAAGTAAAGATGACAAAGAGACGTGAAATGTCATTTAACCTTTGTCGTGCATAGACGTCGTGACTTTTGTACTTACGTAACAATAATGAGGTTTTAATAAAACGTTACTGTAAAAGATCGACACTCGTTGGCAAATCGTTAGGTACAACTTCCGTGATGAACTTGAGTGTTAGGAGTGAAAAAACGTTGAGTAGGATGTGTGCTTGCGCAGCTCGTAGAAATCAGCTGTGGTTACTAGTTTACTATGGTTATAGGTACATAAGTCATAAGTGTTAATAACCTACATTTATGTCTGACACATACTCGTGACTTGTAGCCATTTACAATGGGTTTACTCCTGGGACGCCATTGGAAATTTCCTCAGCGAAGTATCTATATATTTAAAAATGTAAAACACCTTAGAAGATTAAATGAAGTTTGATGAAATTAATATAAGCTAATGGATACCACACATCATCACATCAGTGTCTCAAGACGAAAGTCTTTGACCAGTGCGTGTTGCCAGTGATGACATATGGCACTGAAACGTGGTCGCTCACAATAGGCCTTATGAGAAGGCTAAAAGTCACCCAAAGGGCAATGGAGAGGGCTATGCTTGGAGTTTCCCTACGTGATCGAATCAGAAATGAAGAGATCCGCAGGAGAACCAAGGTAACCGACATAGCTCGAAGAATTGCCAAACATAAGTGGCAATGGGCAGGGCACATTGCGCGCAGAATAGATGGCCGTTGGGGCCAAAAGGTTCTGGAGTGGTGACCGCGTACCGGAAGACGTAGCGTTGGAAGGCCTCCCACAAGGTGGACCGATGACCTTATGAAAGCCGAAAGATGCGGGAAGCACTAAACCGGTCGAGGTGGCGGTGCTTGGGGGCGGCCTATGTCCAGCAGTGGGCGTCTTTCGGCTGAAATTATGATGATGATGAATGGATCGATATTTTGTACTGTTGTCTAACAAAAGTTTTCTTATTGTTTCAGGTATACTAACGGAAGGAAAAGGCTAATGAGTGCGTGTGAGGTGTTACGAATCTAGATACAATATTCCATATTGAATAACACAACCAAACAAAATTCGTAATCTGATTAATGGTAAGACAGACTACACATCAAGCTTATTAGTTATAACCGTCCCTACAGAGCATCGAGGGACTAATAATCTAATACCGAAAATAGAAATCGTCGATACACGTCAAAGTGAAAGGGTGTGTTAACAGAAAAATGGCTTTACAAAATCAGTTCCTGAGATATCTCCGGAGTGATTGATGCGGTGGGCGAGTCCGCTTAATTGCGAGCCTTCATCATTTATATTGTAGTCGTTTAATCACAGCGGGACTGGACGCTAGAAGGTTCACGATAGCGTCCGCCGAGACACTTACCATTATATTTATTGGTGTCACAAATTGTGGACGTTTAGCGGCGCTGCTATCACAAATAAGACGGTTATGAAGTAGTATTGGGTGTCTGGCTGGAGATCATTCCGTCTGAACACTAGACACCTTGTCATCATCATCATCATTGACAGCTCTGTTCCACCCACTGATGAGTTCATACCTCCTCTAGGTCTAGTGGTAAAACCACCTGTCTCAGACCCAGAGCTCCCAGGTTCGATTCTCGACGGGGGCAAGATTTTCTGGTTATTCTTTTAAAAATAATTGGAAGTGTTAATAGGTACGGGAGGACAGTGCCGTTCAATAAGTACCAGGTACTCAGTTTAAAATTCCAATAGTTTTCTTGTAATTCATATCAAGTGTTTTTACATACCCCAAGACGTTCATACCTTTCTTAAAAGGTGTGATTGATGCAAAAACTCGGGATTCCCATGCCGTGTTTGTTTACCAAATAAGACACATGAGAACAATACTCGGGTCGGTTTGGTTGGTTGTACGGCTTGTTCTAAGTCCGCCTGGCTAGCTACCACCAACTTATCTAAGTCTGTCGCCATAACAACAATGTTAACAGCATTTGTTGTGTTTCCGCAGTTAGAGGTAAGATAGCCAGTTCTTCTGTGGCTGAGGATTCCGGGTGAAGCTCGCTTTCACCTTCGGCCGTATCATCACTTAGGTAAGATGTATATCAGGTGAGATGAAGGCCAAGAACATCCCTGATGTGGATTTAAAAAAAAATCTTCCCTGGTCTGTGCGAGTTTCATCCACGTCTAGACACCTTATACTCAGTGGTATTTGCCTTGTGTAAGTCTAGACTCTCTAGAGTCTAGAAGTCTAGACTAACCTTTAGACTGCCCATGTTGCTACGCTTCACTAACTAAACCTTTTGAAGTACTTAAGGTGACTGAACTACTCAATACTCAATGACTTACTAATTGAGACATCATCCAATTTGACCGTTTATGAAGTTTTGTATTTTCCCCAACGATTTAGAATACCCAAATCGATGATTTGCCCACATCATAACTATTCGTCCTTAAGTATATTTCCGTTCCTTATAACGTTAAGAGCGCTGTCACCGGTCCTCTAGTGCCACTCCTTTAAAAACATATTATCTCGTGAGTGAGAAGGAATTATGAAAAACGGCTCAATCAGCTACCTCGGTAAGTATGTCTAGAATTTTCTAATACTTTTTATAAAGCTTCATATTGAGACACGAAGCAACAAAATACGATCTAGAGGAATGTGGTCGTTTTTATTTAGATCGAATTTTGTTGCTTTGTCTCATATGAAACTTTATGTATCTTTACATACCAAGACCCCTCGTCTTGGTATGTAAAGATGGTCACCCATCCACGGACCAACCGCGGCAAGCGTAGCTTAACCTGATCGTTCGACCCGTACGGCTGTTATTTCTTAGGCACAAGCCCCTATAAATAAGTTCAATAGGTCCTTTATAATTCTATATTACACGGTGCAAGTTTCCTGTCTGTGGCATAGGTACAATAAAATTGAAGCAACAAATGACTCGCATCGTCTAAACACTGTTTCAACGGTGCAACTTTTACTGTAGCTGCAAGTTTCGGTATGCTACAGTCAATTATATCGCACCGTGTTAATCAGGCTTAGGGCCTTGGCACACTGGCATTTTGCAAGCGAGTCCAAAGCGAGACGAGTGCGCAGTGAGCTCTCCGCGAGTTCGCAGCGATCGCGCGGCGAAGAGGCCGCGGGCGCGCAGCGAGCTCGTCGCGAATAACACCGTCGCCGTCGGTCGTCGACGCCATTAAGAAAAAACGCCGACAGCACACCGCAAACTCGCTGCGCGCCCGTCGAGTCTTCGTGGCGTGTTCGGCGCGCGTTCGTTGCGAACTCGCTGCGAGCTCGTTGCGCAATCGCCTCGCTTTGAACTCGCTCGCAAATCGCCAGTGTGTTAAGGCCCTTAGTCACATTTTCAATGTCCGCGATATTAAAACAATCGTCATGAATCATACATAATCTGATCACAGGTCAGAGAAAAGGTAAATCATTATATGTATGTATTTATAATGTCAAATGAAGAAAGTAAAATCTGTTAGTGAGATGAAATATTACCTTAGGAGTAGTTTTCTAGCTCGACTATATCCGTTCGTTTCCCTGCATCCTATTTATCAACTGCGCCATAGTCTCAGTGACATCCTTTATGTGTGACTGGGGACTCGTAACTTTTTAACATTGTATATTATGCTGGTGGAGGAGTTTGTCAGCACTACTTACAATATTTGTTAGCTCTATAAATACAATTGAAGGTGTATGGTGTGTACATGGTTAGTAGGCTCGCGTATTTGCACTTTGATCGCAACCTACATTTGGCAGTGCATTGTCATACGGCGGAGCCTAGATGATGCATTTTTGTACATAATTTAATTAGTGTTCAATTAGACGTGGTTTGAGTCGGACAACTTTCATTTTTATTTAGATTCATCCCGTTGAGCATTCACTGACATTTTACATTTGCATTGGCAATACTTATGTTAGGGATGCACCCTACATAATAGTATATTTGTAATTTCAAAATTTCAGCTTTTTACCAAATGCATTTATGAAAGTATCTACGGTACAAATAACAAAAAAAAAACTATTTTTAAGCTATTGCATAGCTTCTATCGCGGGCCTTGAGCGCGGGGACCGAATCCAGAAATTCCGTAACGAAAAAACCTCACGCTCCCCACTCCGACGGTTTTACTACACCAGTACCCTCTAGTGATCTAATAATTTCTGGCAGTTCTTTTTTCTGTGTACTGCGTATTTTATTCTTATAAATATTAGTTTATAAAATTATGATCTTCACAAAAAGTAATTGTTGATAGTGGGGTTTGAACTCACGACAAGTCGATTACGAGTACATTCAATTCCCTTGTTGCACCGCAAGGCTACAATGACTTAATTAAAGCTTGCCAAATAGTTGATACCATTCCAGTTGAACAATTTTTAAACTTGACTAGACGGTTGGAAATGACTTATGTACATGGAATTTTTTCGCTGTCAAAACAGTTTGTCACTCTTTTTTTATTTAAAATTACTTTAGGTTCAACACTTTCGTCTATTTTAAAGTTGTTATTATGCTTATATTTGAATAGTATTTGACTTTGTTTACGTAGTTATACACTTTTACGACGTTCAGCACTTATTTATTTTGTTTTTAAGCTATTGCATAGCTTCTATCGCGGGCCTTGAGCGCGGGGACCGAATCCAGAAATTCCGTAACGAAAAAAAAAAAAAAATTAATATCAAAGAAAAAGAAATACTGCATAAATAAAATAAATAAATAATTATAATTGCTTAAGTTGATACAAAATGCTATGCAATAGCTTTACCGCGGCAGTCCCCGAGTGCCACACGTCTTTTTTTATAATTTTTGTCTCTGTCTGTTCGATCCGGCTAATCGCCGAAAGGAATGGACCGATGTTGACGGGACTTACACTGGTAGATAGCTAATGTAAGGAATTAAGGCAGCTTTTATTTTATAAAAACTCACGCGGGCGAAGCAGTGGGCAGCAGCTTTTAAAGTATAAAGAAATATCACGTTAATATTACGTTATTTTAGGTTCAAAAAAACTTTATTCTCAATAATAATGTCACTTACTTGATAACAATACTAGAACATACATAATTACACAAAGTTCTTATACGTTATTTACAAAACCAAACGTTCATAAATCTTTAATGTTAAATTAATTGAAGGTACCGTTTGAAAGCTTTTTAAATCCTGACGGACTCACAAAGATTTAGTACCATTTTAACTTTAATTGAAGAATAGAAAAATGTTTTGTCGGCAAGTTTCGTGTACAAATTATTTACCTACTGAAAGATCTTCTTAGAATAACCATTATGTCCTTAATTATAAATAAAAAATAAATTAAATTAAAATTCAAGTAAAAAGTACAATTATGATCAATCGAGGAAAATGTAATTCTAACTTTTATGTAGACCTGCCTGAGCTAGGTTTATGAAAACCTGTGTTTCAGGCCATCAATTTACATCAAACGTTTAGAAAGAAGACAACAGCAATTTTATTAGAAGCTAAATTAAAAAGAAGAATTAGAGACTACCTGCAGTATTATTTCTCCTTCCCCCCTTAATCGATCCTAAGGTTGTCTTTAAAAGATCGCTTTTGGTGTTGAGGCGAGGTTCTTCAAGCGTGTTTTTGTGTTCTTGAGGTGGCAGCGGTGCGCGAGTAAATTGTGCCGTGAACTTCGTTAATTTTGGGTTGTAAATTATATGTTTTACGATATTTACAATGTTAAACCGGACGGACATTACATCATCATAGACGTTTATTTTGATGTGATTTTCAATACATAAAGTAGTATATTATTGAAATAAATTGAGTTTTAATCTACAAAATAAGGGTATGTTTGGATTTTTTTTTCTATCGAGCGAACTTTGTCCAATTATGTAACGAGTACCCGACGTATGTACTTACAGGAAGTTTTTTCACGTGTTTAATTATTACCGTTTCTAAATAAAATTACATTTCCTAGAGGTTAACTTGAAGAACCTCGCCTTAAGACTGCCCATTATGTCACACTTTGTAAAATTTCTACATATAAATCTGAATTTTTTATGGTGTGCAATAAAGAGTATTCTATCTAGAGTGCCACTGTGAGAAAAAATTACTGCGCAAACAATAATCTATGCCCATATCCCGTATTAACTGTCATATTTGGTCCTTTTCTCCGCGGTTGGAAAATGAAGCACTCACATTAATGATTGTAAAATCTAACGAGGTTCTCTCGTATATTTGTTTAGGACGGGTTTTATTCCAAGAGATTAAAACAGTAGCAATTAACGTGAGGGATGGGGGCCACCATAATATCTTCTTACAGAAGTTTATAGGACCCACGTGAACCGTTATAAAATAGGAAATTGTGTATATCACACGCTGGGGAATTGGATCCAGCTTTTAGTGAAGGAGAACTATTCGTTTTATTTTATAAGTGTTTACAGATTAAAATATGTGGGTCAAAAGAGTGAAGTGGTTAAGGATTTGTATTACTGTGGCTGTGTTTTTAAAATCTGTGTTACTTAGGCCCGTAATACAGAATGTCACTCAATACTCAAGCCTTACTTAAAACTAGATTCAAGCCATTTGATTGGTTGAAACTAGTTTTAAGTAATGCTTGAGTATTGAGTACGTTCTGTAATATGGGCCTTAGTACTTTCCGTACGCAAAATACGCGCATTGTCGTGGAGTTGCGGACACCAGCCCGTATTACCTATTACCTATTTACTTAGTACTGGCATTTTTTTATTATTTCATCAGCAACACTCTTTTTTCCTATTTTTGGGGTTCCATACGTTCGAATGTAAAAACGGAATTACTGTCTGTCTGTCCTGCTACGATCAATCTGCTCCGAATCTACTGGACCGATTAAGTTGACATTTGGTACACTTATGAACTTCTGTGACCCAAACACGGACGTGTAACATAAATAAAAAAAAATTGAATATGATTGTCACTTATGGGGGGCAAATTAGAAAAAAAAAAGTATTACAAAGCTTATTTTTAAGATTTCAGTTTTATTTTATATATATTTTTTTTAAGTCATTTAATAAAATTGATGAAAATTGATAATTCCCCTGCCTTAATCTCCGAAACTACTGAGCCTACAATTTTGAAATAAATTCAGAAAATAGTTCTTTATTTATAAATTACATGAAGACCTAATGAAGTCCTATGGTATTGAAATAACATGGTAAATCTCTCAGTATTGTGCGTGCAAACTAGATTTCAACTTCAAATGTTTGTTCTTGGGATAAATTCATCCCAACTACGGAACCCTTCATCGTGGCTGGTCCGACACGCACTTGGCCGGTTTTAACTTTCAAAAATGTCTATTAATGGTTGAAATCTAATAATGGATTCAAATAAACTCTTTGTCTTTTGTTTTTTTTACCTAACATAATATTATGTTATGTGTTGTTCTGATATGGTCAATTGTCTGTCTTTAATGCTATCTTCCTTCTGTTGTTCCTGCCAACAGAAAACAACAAGAGATAGTAAATCGCACTCAATTATACCTCATGTGGACAGGTATGTAAAAGCGCGAGCTACCACAATATCCCACAGTGACGTAATGGAAAGACAACATTTATGTAATTTTAATACTAAATTCGTCACAGTCCCGGAATGTTTAAGTTGGCGGCGCGGCGCTCGCGACAAAAGCTTCTGAATTAATTAGACTTTATGTTTCTTCAATCTAAATTAGAAGGTGTATGTAGTTTGTCGCATTTTGTCACACTACTTGTTATTATTCTGAAGTTCTTTGTTATGATATAGGTACTTTACTGTGATACGCTAAAAGGGTCTCGTGTTGCGTATAATATATTCCCCAATACACTTTGTTACCCTTGTCCGGATTCTGTACCTACGTTATGACAAAGTGTTTACGAATATTCAACGGAGTAAGCACCTATCTAGATCTAGATCTTGAACAACATAATATTAACAAACACAAAAAAGAAAAAATATATAACTACACAACCCGACTTGTAAAGAAAAAGAAACTACATGTAAGTTATGTAATAGTACATTACTTACCAAGGGCTGTAAAAGAAAGAAAGCCTGAAATCGCAGGTATTTGTGAACCGAGCCACAGGCGAGGGTTGTAAATATGCGATAGAGGGCTTTCTTTTTTACTGCCCGTGGTGAGTACACAATTTTACGTCTTCACCTGGCCATAATGCGAGTTATGCCGTACGCGTAGCGTGCGGTAAAACTCATATTATGGCCAGGTGTGACGTAAATAATTATTATGGTGCTACGAGACGATAGATTACACCTACATTAATTAATTAATTACTTGAGGGAATAATTGGTCGTGTTACAAGTAAAAAATTGTCCTAAGGAAACATTACCTGTCGATGTGTCCGTAGTTGCTGCGGTCGATCGGCGGCCTCGGACGGCTGATGTCGTGGGTCCTAATCTTAAGTTTGCTTACCTTTTACACTATGGGATGGTCTCATGACGTTTGTTGGCTGAGTGTAGTAGCTGTGGTTGTAGAATCTATTAAGGTGGTGTGGGTAAAACTAACTCTGTATTCACATACGTAGTCTTGGCCTACAAAGCCATGGTTTTAGTCTTAATTTTAACTTAGATTTAATTTTAATGTTTAGTCAAACATAATCCACGAGAACCTACTGCCGACAAATTGCTTTGCAGTTTGGCAGATGATCAGTAAGAATAAAACATTAAATGATAGATGATTAAATAAAGAATTAAAAAAAGAAAGATTTTTACTATCTACAAAAAACATGCAAAATAGGGACCCCTCCTGAAGAAACTTTCGTCGTTTCTGATAAAATGAAATACAAAACTCAAGTAGCAAACAAAAACATTTTGAATAAGGAACTTTGAAATAATTTCGTACGCAAAAACACTTGTTTCAAATCCAATATATTCATGCCTTGTTCACCACCCAACTAGAATTAGCGGAATACGTAGAAACGTTAACCTAACAAAATATGTGAGCCTATTTCCGAGGGCAGGCGGCCACGCGACACCACAAGCAACATGTAGCCTCGTATAGCCCGAAGTGGCGTGCGAGCAAAACTAGCCAAGTCAGTTATTTAAATTAAATTTGCATAATTCAGCACAGCAAAAGCTTTCACATTAGCCCGGATTCCGTGGGACAGCACCATGCAGTTTTATTTGCCCACACGTCGCTATACGAAGAGCTTAGCTTAGGTACCTAATTTATTGAAGTACAGAGAATTACCCTTTGTAAATATTGAAACAGTCATTCAATGTTGAATGGCTTTAATGCCGTCACGATTCTACCAGGGCCGCAAATGTGGCCCGTATGTTTCATAATATGGATAAGGGGTTTATTTATAAATGTTGCTTAAAGTAATGATTAGCGACTGTTTAACCATAATTTTTGACGTTTAAACGTCAATTAGGACGAAGATATATGCCAGTGACCTTGAGAGATTAGCTTGCGTGTTCTGTACTGAGCTCACGCAACGCGTCGTACGTCCAGCCAGTAATAGGACTCGCCCATCCAGGATTGCTGTCCCAAATAAGACGCATTATTAATTTTTTTATACATAAAACAAAAGGTATTTTAATAAAAACACGTATACTAACATATCAATAATTAAATTATCTTTAAAACGGTGAACGTTTCAAAAAAATACGCTTAATAGATTTTGCGTGATTTTCAGTTTTTCATCCGCGTTGGACATAACTTTACAAATTAATTTCACTATGTAATATAAATATAATCTAAAATATTCATAAATTAAGTAATTAAGAAAATGCTCTAATTTAACGTATATTTTTTCCAAATCATAAACACTACTCGTTTGGTCGTGATCTTCAGTATAAAAAGTCGATTCATCATCATTCATCGTTTCAGCCGAAAGACGTCCACTGCTGGACATAGGCCTCCCCCAAGCACCGCTACTTTGACCGGTTCTGTGCTTCCCGCATCCAGCGGATTCCTGCGGCATTCACAAGGTCATCGGTCCACCTTGTGGGCCTTCCCACGCTACGTCTTCCGGTAACAAAAGACATGGATAAGGAAACCGTCACTTCATATCGTACTGTATGTCACATAATGCAAAAACATTTCCTCGGACCCTATAAATGGATTTATAAGATAAATACTTAGGATAAATATGAAAGTCTTTTCTTTTACATTTTCATTTTCTCGAAAGACGCACGAGTAATTTTCTCGGTTGCCCCTGTCTTACAGAATCAAACTGAAACAAATGATCGGTAATCCCTCTTAAGCCTAAAGGGAATTCTTGAGAATCAATGAAAATTCCCGCCCCTTCTAGGTGACCTTGGCGGCGCGCTCCCCACCCAATCTCTTGTAAATTTTCTTATTATCGGAATATGGAATCGAAGTCGTTGCTTAGATAACCTCCGAGATATAAGGTATTTGCTTACTCAATGTCCGCCCATGATCTGTATTTTCTATCCGAGCTCCTAAAAGGTTTCTCGAAGACTATAGAGTTTCCTCTACTTATATGAACATGATTATATTTCAATGTACGCGTTTCTTATAAAATATTCTATTGAAATGTATTCTGATAAAAGTATACACTTGTATCAATTTCTCACACGTGTTATATTGAGAAAATACAAAAAAAAAAATACAAAAAAAAAAAAAAAAAGAATAATGCTGCGATCCTATGCGAGACTGAGCCCCAGCGCTGGTTTTCAGTGACGTTGACGTGATAACGTCAACCGGTGCAGCATTTAATTACATAAAAATAACAAAATAAGAACTAAAAAATAAACTAATACAATACTTAGTTCTAAAGTTTATATAAATATAATATTTAAAATGGCAACATAATAATAACATGGTAATAGAGTAGTACACTACCAGCCTACTGCAGGGAAAGGCCTCTTCTTATGCAGAGAAAGCACGAGCATTGAGCACAACGTTTGCTCATGACGGGTTGGCTAAAAGTCCTGGGCCTCAAGTCTGCTATTACAATAGTGTCAGAATGGTCTCGCCATTGTGAGTATTTGACAGTGTTTGTATGGCAAATCTGTCAAAAACTCACAATGAAGAGACCATTCTGACACTATTGTAATAGCAGACTTGAGGCCCAGGTTTCGTCACGATGTTTTCCTTCACCGATGTCAGTAATATCCAAGATCAACTCAAAGTACATAATATGAATTCAGGTACTATCGGGGACATCCGAATCGGACCACCATATGGACTATTCTTGCTTGCAGCACTCAGCTGTTATAGTAACACTTACCTATGCTCATCAACCAATAGCATCGCAGCATCAGATTTTTGTAGAGTTTTCGTAAATAAAAATGCCTAAAAACCAGCCGGCCTATGTCCAGCAATGGACGTCTTTCGGCTGAAATGGTGATGATGATGAAAAACCAGCCGAGGTGGTCAGACATCTGATCATTGTAACAGAACCTGAGAAATTACTTTAAACAAAAGTTTTTGTTTATTAGTCGTCGCAAAAACACATGTCACAAACAGATGTCACACGGGCATCCGTGAGCGGGGATTTTGTTTTGAAAGTGTGCCGATTCGGATGTCCCCGATAGTACTTGCCCGGATTTGAGCCGTCAACCTCGTGTATGAGAGGTGAGGCCTTAAGCACTGGGCCATCGCGACCTATTGAAAATAGAGGAGTGAATGTGATAAATATGAGAATTAAATGTGACTTGTGTAGAAAACACAAGTGTGATTTCTAAACCAGTATCTGTAATGTGTTATCGAATTTAGTTGGGAGAGCGTACAACGTACGTGAATTTCTTTGACATCCCTTAGGACATCCGGGCTCTCTCCGGGATAATGGAATCCTGGGCCTTTAATATCGCGCTAATCGTAAACCTACCATTTGTACAACCTTACCTTTTGGATTTGTAGTATTTTTTCTTGCGGGCTATTTATCTTTTACCTATTTCAGACAACATCTTGAGTATTTTTTTTAAACTCTATGTAACTAGATCCACCTAAACTAAGTAGTGTTCTGCAAGCTTTTGTATAAATCAAGTTTCGGAGATACTGAGGTGATACTACATACGTATGCCACAGTGATTGACTACTTACCACAAACACATTAGCCTCTCACATTCATGTACACACATTATCATCACGAAGAGAGGACACACACACACACACTATCCAGATTTTAAGTTTAGTTTTGATTGAAATTTTTTATTGTGATTATAATTTTGTGTTTTATTAAATTTTTGTTTTTTTTATTTTTGGCAAATTCTGTAAATATAGACTTTAATGATTATATTATTTTATTGTATCGAATCATTATGTTATTTATCAAAACCAAATCAAATTTATGGCTATTTTTAAGTGTTTACTATTTGAGGATTTTAGCGCTGATAGCCGAAATACAGGCTTTCGCCTAGACAGATATCTCATTCATTTGTAACAAGAAAATATAGCCTATAAGACATGTGTATCATTGTAAACAATTATTGAAATAAATGTATTATTACTATATTAAACAATTCACATTAAATTACAATATGAAAATAAACGATAGTGAAAATGAGAGCTCTCATTATAGGTAATTCATCTAAGTTGTGCACTTTCTACTGGTCCTTTCCTCCGCCACAATCTCGCTCTAATTTGCCGTGACATTGCGGTGTAAATACGTTTAAAAGTACGTCGCAATTTAAATAAAAGTTCCACTTTACATTGAAATTGAAGATCTCTCAACAATTCATTGACTTTTTAACATTCCTCTTTCCATGCAGATCAGTTCATCAAAATTCAGAATAATCTCTGGTCCTTAGCGGCCTTAAAAGTGACACGCATGACCGCACATACATTATAATGCTTTATAATTAGCTCTATTTTATTTAGCAAAGAGAAGTTAGTGTAATCGACATTTTAGGGGCCGGGTCGAGTTTGTTTAGGACTGGACGTAACCTCTCGGAATATTGGGAGCGTGATTGGGCGCGCGAGTAGGCCTATATTTATTGTGTACATAAATCTTTAAGAAAAAGGTAAATACGGGAGATGAAGAAGTTATATTTCTCCGAGACATGTTCAGTGGAAAGTTAACTCGTATTTGTTCAACCTCTCTATTATTATCCGTTAAGAACAGGACTTATGTGATGTAGTTTGTGCCGAAGAGTAATCTCTACATTATCACATTGGAAAAGACGGTTGTAAATATGTAGTTGTAGATATTTGTGGCTCGTGGCTTAGTAATAACAGCCGCACGGGTCGATCCATCAGGTTAAGCTACACTTTACGGGATTGGTCCGTGGATGGGTGACCATCTCTACATGCCGAGACTCCTCCGTGCCTCGGAAAGGACGTGGTCCCGGCTGTCATTCTTGGATCTGACAGTCTTTACGGGTCGTCAGAAGACCGAAACTCTAGAGGGGTATCGTATTACCCAGTTACTGGGTTGAGGAGGTCATATAGACAGTCGGTACCATGTAAAATACTGGTGTTCAGCGGTTAGACTGGAATTCGGCTCCAACATAGGAAAATTCTAGGTAGATTGATTGAGATATTTGTAGCTTAAATATACATATGTCCGGTTGGTTCATGTAGTACACGTTGACACACACCATCTAGGGATTCCCTTAATTAGCTGTCTGCATCAAGCTGCATCCCTGTTTGACTTCCGTAATAAGATCTACGATCTCGGCGGCAAATATTTTGTGCCATTACTACAACAATCCTTTACATCATAGATATATAAGGTTTTTAGATTATCCCTGTTACATGGGACTTAAACATAACTAGCGAAATCTGGGTGATAATGTGTGTGTTTGTTATTTTAAGTTTTTTTTTTTTCCTGTTAGTAAACGACGAGAACTATAACTTGAAATAATAGCATTTACCTACGCCATTAAAGCAGTATGCTAAAATATTCTCTGAATAAAGTTTTCGCTTGCTACGAATATCTTTTAGATGGTATGTTACAAGCCCATCTATTCAGAGCATATTTGTTTCTATTGCTGTTGCTGTAATAAAGGTCCAAGACTTACGTTATTGCCTATTCTCACCACTTGCGTGAAAATAATAATAAAAATAACTTCCCCCATGCCAGCCAATAAATGGTACGCACAACAATGACCCACTCTCTACTTAATAAAACCTCATGTTATTTTATATGACTGTGCAGCTAGTGACGCTAGCCGAAGAGGTTATAAAAGAGTGACACTGGCTAATGACAGTCACTCTAGAAGAGATCGTATCTATGGTTGCGTGGCGACTGTCTTCTGATGACAGAATGACAGTGGAGCCGCTGTCGTACCACGTCCACGACGAACTTCAATAATTCCGACACAATCCTTATGATATTGAAGCTGCTGAACCACTAATACGATGACCATTTCTGGTAAAGGCTATCCTGCGTCGTTATATTGAAATTTTCATCATGTAATCACCATCATCATCCAGCATCCCTGTTATAAACTTAGTAAATTACGTCGAAAATTCGAAATACCTAAAATTGTTGTCGCAAGTTCCATCGTTCGGTTTATGCGCGTTATAAATTAATAAGGAATTACATTCTGACTGCCAAGTACCATAATGGGCAGGTGGAATAGGCAAGCGCTTTGTGGACTAAATACGCTTGTTATTGAATAGTTTCAGTCAACAATGTGCTCCTGAACAAAGGGAACATTTTGGGGCTTTGGTCAGATACTTTCTTATTTATAACACAACTTCACAGCAACGGAGTTTCGAGTTTTCTTTTGTTGTATGTTTGTGATAGTTCAACATTCGCGGTTGTGCAAGCTCATCACAAATGTTATTGTTTCTTTTATTTATTTTTTGTTTTGTTTTGTGTAGAAAGGCTAATGAACTCACTTATTCTTTTTAGGGTTCCGTAGTCAACAAGGAACCCTTATAGTTTCGCCATGTCCGTCTGTCTGTCCGCGGCTTAGTTCAGAGACTCTTAGTACAAAGTTTTTAGGGTACCTCCCCTACACTTACAGTGGGGATGTTATTTTTTTTTTCTCGTCTATCCTATTGTGTGGGGTATCGTTAGGTAGGCCGTTCAAAAATATTGTGGGTTTTTGAGAAACGATTTTTTGATTCAGGGATCCGTTATATTAAGCTTTAAAGTGCTAATTTTTGTTAGAGTCAAGTGTCCCCCCTGCCAGCTAAATGGTTGTTTTCGGATATGCGAAAAAAATTACGGTAGTAGTAATTAAAACGAAGTCAAAAGGAAAACTATCACAGAAAAGTATGCTTTACAAGGTAACGAGTAACAGTCAACCAACTTACATTTGCAGTTGGAATGTATGGGAGTACATGTATTTCTACTACAATGTTAAAAGTATGTTCTTGGGATAAATCCGTCCCAACTACGGAACCCTTCATTGTGCGTGGTCCGACACGCACTTGGCTGGTTTTTTTTATTTAATTATAATAATGTGGCTAATTGCTTAACAGTTTCTTTCATATTCGTTGTTAGTATTTTTCGCCTTTTCCATGGGTTATTGTTATTATTATTAATATTATTACAGTTTATTTGGTCCATGAATCCTAAAAATGATATCAACTGCCCCCTCTCATTTAGTTTCTTCTTTCTCTTCACTTTTGTTAATACATTATGAACAACCAAAACTGTATATAAAGTAGTATTTAATAATGGTAAAAAGAAAATAATCCATATCGTAATACCGCTGCTTTAAAAGGCAGTTCGTTAGTTCCTTTTGTCTGGTGTTTTCAGTAGGCGAGTCTAGCTTCACCGAAGTTAAGACATCTAAAAGCCTTAAAACGGCAGTTTTAAAACTCGTGCTATTCACATTTAAAATAAAAGCAGGAAAATTGAACACATTTGTTAGAACGAGCACCGAAATATTTTATATTCTTGAGAACGGGGAGTTTGTCGCAAGAAGATCCTTTCCCAGCTCACTCTCACACGTAGTTAGATTACTTACATGTTCTTGAAACAACCCGGGTACGGCTAAACCACTAGCATAATTTTACGGCCCATTAACTCCGTAATGCCTCAGAGTATATATAAATCAACAACGCAATGTGGTCCTGTAAAGAGTTCCTTTAACTTTGTACATGAAGAGGTGAACAAAAACAGTACCTACCTACAAACATCAGAGCGACTTCAGATGAGTCGATCTCTTTATTTCCTCTTCAAAGCGGGACAGCTGAAGGGATTCTCAGGAAAACTTTATGATTCAAGATTTCAACGTTGTCAAGCGTATAAATAACCTAGTTTTGTTATTTTGTCTGCCTGGATAAGATTTCTGCTGTACCTATTTTTTTTTAAATAGATTTTTGTTCTTTTTGCACCACCCGTGACACTATTCGCCCTGCTCGGTATGACACATAAATGTATTGTGTTACGAGAACACTTCGAGTGACAATAAAAATAACGATTGTTCCAGAAACTTTGTCCCAGTTAAAGATTCTCTTCCATTTCTCAAATGACTCGTACAAATCTTGTTTTTGCTTTTTTGTGAGTTACTAAGTACGAAAAGGAAGACTTTTATCCTTCTCATATGCAATGTTTTTATTCATACTTATTACGAGAGCTGCAACATCTTTCAGAGATGCAGGATGCTGCAGCTACATACATGATTTCGCAGAAATAAATGAATTCAATTTTAAAATGAAAGTCTGCCATTGTTATCTTTTGGTGTTTTAAAAATACTGCAGCATGAGTTATGCTTATGAGAATGACTTATGAACCATTATCGCGATTGTGATACTGTTGGTATTCTTCTACTTCTATACAATAATAACAACGTAGAGTATGACTTGTTTGTTCACAAAACAGTGCTTTATGTGAGTGGTGTTCGTCGTCGCTGTGCCCGCGGCCGAGCGTCCCGAGGCGCGATCCGATCAGCCGGTGACGCCTATTAAACCCGCCGAGTGGGAACTCGTGTTAACCTGAGTTTGCTTTTGTCTTGGCAACGGGAGTGTAGGTGGCAACTCAATAGCTGAGTTGTTATAGTATAATCGTTCGTTTAGTGTTTTTGCTGATCGCTATCGAACGATTTACATATCTCCAGGCCTTTGTGCTTTAGTTTTTTGATTGTCTGCAGAAGGTACGTAAAGCATTAATGAAAACATTGTGTTTTCAGCTATTTGTAAGCTAAACACGATAGGATTCCGATTAAACGTGTTTTTCCTCAAAACAAAGGGAGTCTGCGTTTTGTTAGAGGCGTGCCGTTTACGACGGTCGGTATTCAAGCGCCGGACCACAGCATGTGTTTACTGCGGTGACCATAAACGTTAGCTTTATAACCTCTACAACTGTCTCCGTAAATGTTCGTGGAGAATGCGACTCAAAAGAGCGTCGTAAACACTAAATTCAAGTGCTCTGTACGGCTAATTAATCCGCAGAATGGCCGCCCTCCCCCACCAGCACTTTATGTCACTCTTAAGTGATGACGTAAAGTTTTTTGATACGACCCACACGATCTCCACAAATAATCTTACTACAATGTTCGTCAAAAGTCCCATCTCCACGAAAAACCTATCTTTTGTCCTTTATATTGAATGAGAAGTTTCATATTTGTCCGTGACTAGAAAACTTTTTGTAGCACCAGAAATCGCCTGTTTCCTATTGAATCTTTTTGGGGTAAAACTAAGTCAATCGAGAAACTCATTTTGTTCGTGCAGTTCCGATAAGGTCTCGTGTAGTGAACCCTGTGAAATATAACCCAACGACTAAACGAACCTGCCTTTGTCGTCTACAAACTTGCGTTTTGCTTTCTTTCACTGACACTTATTACCATCTATTACGTAATTTGTTTTCCGTCGTATTTTCGTTCCGGACAAGTCGGTTTGATAATATTCTAGGAATAGTGATAACAATAATCCTTACTCCGACTAATAATGTACGTAGGTAGGTTAATACATTAGATTAATCAAATTAATTTAGTTTCAAGGCTCAGTCCTACAAACAGGCGCGACACAAAGGCACCGGTCGACGCTAATCGCACGACACGCGGTGCCAATGTGTCGCGCCTGTTTTGTAGGAGCCTTCATTCAGACTTGACCTTTATCATTTTGGCTGCAATTTTAATGTTTGTTCTCATTTATTGGGTCAGAGTCACACCATGGACTGGCGAGTATCCAGCCTAGCATCCATGAAGGTCACTTTAGAATTTTGGATGTTCGAGTTGGCCAGTTACCAAACGAAAAAGAAATGTTGACAGTTACTGGTAACGTGTTAAGTCAAGGTCGCGAGGAGCAGCAGGTCAGTGGGACATAGTTAAACCACTTTTATTGTTATAATAAAACTGTAAAGTGGGCTAAAAACAGAATATAATGAATAAATAATTTGCTTTGTGTATTGATGAGATTTGCATTTTTATAGGTAGTCATTAATCGGCTTTAAGTTGATTTAAAACCGGTTTTAGAAATAAATACCATTTCCTGATACAATTTAATTAAACATTATCTGTAATGATGACACCTTAATAATAATAAAAAACATGTTTACAGCAAATCCACGTAATCAGAACCTGAAGTATTTGTATTAGAAAATTACAATTTAATCAGTACACATGCGGGCAATTTTCCGTGCCACTAAGTGTAATTGGCACAGGTGCCGTAGTCTGTCGCTGCGAGGTGTCACCGCTCCAATTTCCAGAACATCCTTGTTCCCCCCTACGACTGTTATTGGTTTTTCTTGCAATATCCCTCGTTGCGTACCGACGCGAATGCGAGTGTACTCGAATTACTTGCCAACACGCACTTGTGAATGCCACGACGCTTTTTGATTCTCCTCCGCCCTGTATAATATGATCTCCTAGTATTTTCTTCGCTACAATTCTTACGTTACAAAAGGATATCTGTAGTAATCCAAGTATCGCGATATTCCTTTGTGGTTTAGACTGTAATGCGGGATTTAACGACCTGCGATCAATCTTCCAATTCTATTTGAACTAAATACGGATTATTAGATCGCGTTGAAATAATAGAGATCAGTCATTTATTTAGTTATATTACTTATTCTCGAGGTGGATTTAGCAGGAGCTAGCCAAATTGGTAGTAAATATTGTGTTCATAATCAATTAATTACGGTGGCGTGTTAAATAAGCGCAGAATGATTTTTATTACGGTTTTTGCAAGTTGTAAAGGTTAGTAGGTTAATTTAGTGATACTGTCACCTTAATTAATGGTTAAAATAAAACTGTATAAGATTGCATTAATTCGATGAAATGTAACAGTTGCGAAACTACATATCGACGGTTAAAAGGTAATAGGGTATAAGCGACATTTTTTTTTTTTTCGAAAATGAGTCATGAATGCCATCCTACTTAAAATAAGACTTTAAGTAGGATGGCATTCATGACTCATTTTCGAAAAAAAATGTTTATGCATTTTGATATTTGAATTGCATTTTAATTAATAATAATAAAAAATGCTCTACATTCTGTATCACAGTATTTTTCAAGTTTCTTTTTAGTTAAAACAAAAATATCTATAAAAATACTGTTTAAACATTTATTTTAAAAATTCGGATGTTAAAGTCTGGAACAAATGTCTTCCATGTATTTTGTGTTGGGCGTGTTAGCTGCGCCCCAGTATTTTACTTTTGCAGCCTAATGTTATACCTAAATTATTCTTAATAAACGATTTTTTTTTATATACAACAAAGAATATTATATTTACCTATACTACATTTGTAATAAGATTAGTAATTTAAAATAAACCTTTTTTACAGTCCGTTCAACCGATTTTGACTTCTATTCCGTAGATATAAAGATGACATTAAAAGCAAAAAAAGTGGTTACAATACCAACTGTTCACTGCAATTGCCATTTGTCATGCCACCAACGCACAGTGGAACGAATGTATGGGAGCGGTTGGACGTAGACATGTCCGAAAAATAAGAGTAAAATTATGACAAACTAATGATGCCATCTTATTCGATTACTTAATGCCTTCATAAATTGTGGTGATGAATTTCTTCATAACTCCCATATTTCGGGAGTAATTTGAGAAAATGTGAAATTTTACTATGAAAATGAGTGTATCGAGCTCTCTCCCTCCTGATTCCGGGCTTGTTTCAAGTAGCGGTCTCTAATATCGTAATGCTATTACTAAGAGCTATATTTAATACTAAGACACATAGTGCGCCAAATGTGCACTTTCTGGGATAAAAGGAAATGAATATTTAAAAAAAAAAACGTTTTTTCCCCATTTGTATTTACTTTAAACCGCAGACAGACTTATTAAGAGGTCTATAAATATATTATATATATACAGAAATATATATTAACAAAAATATTCACAAGAACTGATGAGAGTATGACTTTTAAGTAAGTTGATAATAAATTACCTAGTTTCATTAAAAGTACAATAAATAATTAAGATGTAAGCTCTAATTTACTAAGTTACACATTTTAAAACAATAACATCATTTAATTATCTTCGTCATCATCATCATCATCAATTAATTCAAATTCAGAATCGATGTCCGCTAAATCATTTATGTTAACAAATTCGATATCACTTTTCTCAGAATCCGTAAGCTCATAAAATTCCTTAAAAGAAGATTTTTTTACAAACTTATTTCCTTTTGGACGGATACTTGTAACAAGTGGATCAGAAGACAGTAAAAGATTGTGCATAATATCTTCATTGCATGAGATACTGCTATGCTTTCGAGAATGCCCCTCTCTATATTTTCTAAAATCTTTATTTCTAGCCTCAGATGCCTCTTCGGATAGAAAACCAATGGGCACAATTGACATGTTCTGAACTATGTCTGGCCCATGCATTAAAATTTTATGAAGTGAAGAAGGCATATAATACCATGGGTATAACTCCACGTAAAGCTTAGCAGTATCAAAGCAGAACTCTCGGAATTTAGTTACGTTGATCTTCTCTCCTGATGAAATACACTGCAAGATCACACAGATTTTTCTTAAAAGCATAGCATCTATTCCGGTCAGTTCAGCAGATTTAGTGTAGTTTTCAAAAAATCTCCTTGCCGAGTTGCCATTGTTGGTGGATCCACTGCCTTGTTTCACAACATCGAGAAGTAAGCCCGTTTCTCTTCTTACAGCCTCTTGAACTCTTTTCTTCCTGTCATCAACTTGCCTTTTTGCTATATCACCCCTTACTTGCCATGATTTTATGTCTAATTTGTAGGAAATGTGTAATAAGCATTCCATTGAGCGAATCCAAGCGTGAAGGGTGCTTAAGCTATATTTATACATGTCCTCGTTTGCGTGTTTATCTTTGATTAACTCTAAATTATTCATTTCTTTAGGACAAGCCTTGCATATGTCACACACTGAAGCTGCTGTATTGGATATAATGGAATGAATTTTACCATCAATCATTGTCAACAGCAGTTGGTGTTTGACACTAATTCCATCAGTGATGGTGGATGGAGTTAAGGCTTCAATCTCTGCTTCGATTTCAGCCATCTCTCTCTGCACATTTTCTTTGGTTTCCTTTATAAACTTAAACAATATTGGCCGGCAAAATGAAGTGGAAGATGGTCGCTCGTTTTCCCAAATTGTTACACCTTTTGAGACGAGCCGCAGTGGTACAAGACTAATCATAAAATTACTAGCAAGATCGATTTGCTCATCTTCACTCGTCCTTTGATGATAAATGCTTTGGCTAGATGATCCGTCAAAACCCCATTTGCTGGTCAATACGAGCTGTTGATTGGGATCAACAGGGGTTTCTAACGACCTAATAAGTCTTCTTGAGGTTAAATCCATCAAGGCTTGTAATTTGATTTTTGCAGAGCTCTCTGTAACTGTGAGATCTTCTTTGGCCGGATAGCACTTAATTTTTTCTTTAACCAACATGTAGTAACTCGGGTATTGAAGAGCTCCTTCTTGAGTGTTGAAATCCCGAAGAGTGTTATAGCGCCATTTCGATAAGTTCATCGATACATAAAGAGCCAATGCCTTCAAAGGGGATATTTCCCGTACCTGAATTGATTTACCTTCAATGAAGGCTTTGATTTTTGAGGCCTCTTCTGGATTCTCCGTCAAGTATTTCATAACATAAGCTGTATCGCTTTGTCCTGCCTTTTGAAGCGCCCTTTCGGCCGAAAACATAATTTCAGCGCTGCTACTGCTGCATGAAAGACTATCTTCAGTGCGTCTTCTTTTTTGCCGGTTACTAAGGTCCTCAAAAGATTTACGAGGACTAGGATGTGTACAAGTTGAAGCATCAGATTTAGCAGGAGAAATTATGGGCTCGATGACGTCACTTATATTTTCTGTAGAAGGTTCCATATTTTCATTCTGTAATTCCGGCCATTGAATTGCAGCCTGTAGCCAAATCTCATGTTTCTTCCGAAACTTATCTGTGCTTCTTCCAGACTGTGTCCATTTTGCATAAATGCGGTAGCAAAATCGACGACACCAGTCTTTTAAACTTGTTTCAGCACTTTCACATAACTGAACACAACTGTTATCTTTTAAAACACTGAACAAATAGTTAAAGTCGCGTAAATCTTTATGTGCGCGTGCGCATAAAGCAACGTGAATATCAAGATTTGTATTAAAATTTGGAAAATACATTGCGAGATTAGCTTGGATACAACGAGGTGTAAATCAACACTGATTTTAAAGTTACTAATAGTGACCTATTTATATAAAATCCAGGTATCCCAGGTATCCTTTGTTAAATATTGCAAGGTAATTAGTTATTGTGATAATTAGTAAATGATGCATGCTAAATTAGTGTATTAAGAGCCATTTAGTAATTAAATAATAGCAATGTTCTTATCAGTAATCATTAGTGCATCAGTTTTATATGTAAACCTTAAGTCCCTAATTATATATCCTAATTAGCTTATATCTTCTCTAATTGGCTGCTCAGAAATGTTATTGTAATAAGGTAAACCTTTAGAAAAACGGTTTTAATCAACAAAATAAACAAAAAATAAAAAAATTGTGTTATAAAATAAACATCACTCTTTATCCCAGAAAGTGCACATTTGGCGCACTATGTGTCTTAGTATTAAATATAGCTCTTAGTATTAGCATTATGATATTAGAGACCGCTACTTGAAACAAGCCCGGAATCAGGAGGGAGAGAGCTCGATACACTCATTTTCATAGTAAAATTTCACATTTTCTCAAATTACTCCCGAAATATGGGAGTTATGAAGAAATTCATCACCACAAGTTATGAAGGCATTAAGTAATCGAATAAGATGGCATCATTAGTTTGGCATAATTTTACTCTTTTTTTTCGGACATGTCTACGTCCAACCGCTCCCATACATTCGTTCCACTGTGCAACGCAATAGAAGTTAAAATCAGTTGAACGGACTGTGAAAAATGTTTATTTAAATGTCTAATCTTATTTCAAACGGAATAAACGCAATAATATTCCCAATATGATACGTAGGTACATACGTATTTGTTACAGGTATACAGTGGGGGTTTTCGAGGCCTTCTACCTGAAATTTGGTACCTAAAACTATCTACCAATTATATTTTATCTACGTAAGGTAGACATATTCCCTCCAACAATGCCCATTCATTTGATGTCTATCTGCTTTACTATTTATTCAAGCGCTGCAAATTTATTTATTGCTCTTTTTATTTTTTTTGTTTATTTCATTTATGTTAGCGTAAATTACAAAAGCTTTCAACATACACACATACATAATCTCACGCCTTCTTCACATGGGGGTAGGCAGAAACTACAGAACCCCACCTGCTACTATCCTTACATATAATACTACTCATTTTGCTTCGTTTCCGTTAATACAACCGTCCGCTCGCAGGTTGCATGTACTAGAAATTAGAAAGAAAGAAAAAAAGAAGAAAGAAAGTAAAATAAATATTTTATTTAGGACGTGCACAGAAAATACAACAAGTAAAAAAGGAGCATTTAAAACTAACAAAATTGACATTATTTTTTCGAATAAACAAAACGATTAAAAAAAAAAGACTTTTGCGACGCCAAAAAGGCTCCTATCTTAGCATACCTTTCTGAAGAACATCACCAATAAGGTCACTTTATAAGGTGTATCTATTCTATTCATACACTCGAAATATTTTTAAGAGAAACATCTATAAGTGGTAAAAAAGCCATAGCCACGATTTTTTTTTTTATCGAAGGCTTTTTTTTACGTAATTATTATAATTGTAAAATTGCTTGAGACATTTTGCAAAAATTTTTTTACGTATTCTATGAATGACCCGCCCGGACGCGGCGACGACGGTGGCGGCGCAAGCGCGGTGTCTTTTGATGAAAATAAATCATCATAACAAGTGATTTTTTTTTTAATTACTTTAATTTAAATTATTATATACTTAGATTTTAAATAAATCCTTTCCGTGGCTTCTTTACCACGTGTATGTGTATCTCTTAAAATATTTCGTATATGAATAAGATACACCTTTATATCCTTCTAGGGCGTCCCCTTTCGGCGTTTCCGCTCACATCCGCCTTGTATATACCTTTTGTTAACATGTTTTTCCATTAATATTATGATAGTATAATATTAAGTATTTTTTTTTTTTTTTAATCGTTCCCCACTCTAGGATTTTCTCCTGTATCGTGGGTGCGTTTACAAACATTTAAACTCACATACACAAACAGCCAGACCCGGAACAACTACTTGTAGGTCATACAAATATCTGTTCCGTGCGGGAATCGAACCCGCAACCAGCAGCGCAGCAGTCAATCGCTTAACCACTGCGCTAACCGTGTCGTCAGTAATAATATTAAGATTCAAACTAAGAAATTACAATTCTCAAAAAAACCTTACTTAGATGTAAAGAGAAACATCTTCATACCCAAACGGTCCGACTCCTGTACGTAATAAAGCCTAAATATTTAATGAACAGCCAGTGTTTAGTATCGTCTCGATTGTCGGAAAGGATTTCCATAAAAGCTTTATTTTGTCCCTTATCTTTATCCCTTTTGTATCGACGTCACTGATAGCAAGTGCCTCGTAAATCTTAATGACCGAGGATCGTCAGATTGCTCACTCGTAATAGACAGAGATAACTAAGCTTTTGTGTCTATGGTAATTTTTGTGAACTCACTCATTAAATACAACCTTGTTTGTACGAGGCTGTTGATGTGATTTCCTTTGCCTCATGAAGGGGGAAAATTGGAAATTGAATGTTGCATGCCCAATAAGAATACAGTAGAATGTTGTTCTTGGAATGTGGCTTCTTGATTTAATGCAGAAATGTGGCTAATGAACGGAATTATTCTAATTTCAATGCACTAATAAATATGCATTAATTATGTATAATCCGACGCATTGTTGTTATGTTCTACTGCGTTAGACTTATTGTTGTTACGACATACACTGATAGGCGCACATTTTAATAAGTAGTTACCTACTTATTGCTTAAGTTATTAATTATAGTTAATTCTAACATGGATTAATATTTTAGTATACAATAAAGCATCCATACTAATATAAATGTGAAAGTAACTCTGTCTGTCTGTCCGTATGTTACCTTTTCAGGCCTAAACTGCTGAACCGATCGTCATGAAATTTGGCAGAGATATAGCCTTGGATATGGAGACGGACATAGGCTACTTTTTTACGCGATAACCGACATCTACGCGGGCGGAGCCGCGGGCAAAAGCTAGTATTTTATAAATCTTGATAAGTACAGAGTCGATTGCAGGCTTAGCCTTGCATTATGTAGCTTCACAAGCCAAAATTCCTACTGAAAGAAAAAAAAATACTGTTATCGCCATTTAAGGTCTCTACAAAAACAGAACAGGCCAAAGAATTTTCCTTTAATTAAACAGTGTTGACTTTCATTAGAAAACAAGATACGGAACAAAATCAGAAACGCCCGGAATTGAGCACGCGAGTTTTCCGCATTTTCTCTTACGTAGAGGAATATTGGTTTTATTTTTATCACGCCAATTATTAAGGATCTTTATTGCTTGACAAACGTGAGAATTTAGTGAATCTGTCAATAACAAGTTTCACGTTATCAGTGACTGTGTACGTACCATTGATATATACATATGTTACACTAGATTAGTAATTACCGCGCTAAGGCGTTGCCACTTGACATATGGCCACAGCCATATGCGTAGCTAACGTCAGTTCAGTGCTCTGTGTGACGCCAACCGAAGTGAACCTAAATATATTAATAATAATAACTTTTTAATAAGAATAAGAATCAGTATCTTATTACTTTAATGTTTAGTGGTTTCAAAGCTACGTCGTCGCGTTTAAATAGTGGTTACACTTTTTTGACACATTTTAATGAGGTTTGCTTCTCTAGTTATTTAACTCAATGGTATACGTACACACAAAATGTAATCCGCATAACGCACTGAAAATCCATGGCAACGGATTCACTATCAAATTAGGAAAATTAGAATGCATGCAGCTACTGTTGCGTTGCATACAATTAAACATTATGGAAAGTAAAATTTTACTCCCTAAACTATTTTGGAGATTATACGAAAAGTGAATTTGCATGGCTTCGAAATAATATCTGGAGAACGGAGTATAGCAAACGCAATTTAGCCAAAAACTAAAACCGGCCAAGTGCGTGTCGGACCACGCACAATTAAGGGTTCCGTAGTTGGGATGAATTGATCCCAAGAGCAAACTTAACATTGTAGAGTATCATTTACATTCATATTTTCCCATACATTCCAACTGCAAATGTAAGTTCATACGCACAATATTGAGTGATTTACAATACTATAATAGACCATAGACTTCTTATAGGTTTTCCTGTAATCTATGGGCCTTACAAATAAACACGTAATAAAGTTATGCTAGGAATAACTTCGGTATAACCATACATTTTTGGCGGTGTCCCCTTATTTCGCAGACAGAAATTTCATAGAATTTCGTTTCCCAGAAAATGTTTCACATAATATTTGGTCCTTGTATTTTTAGTTCGAATATTATTGTTTCAAAGATTATTTACTTAAATGAAAAATATTTCACAGAAACACAATTCAATAAATAAGTAAATGCACCCACGATACAGGAGAAATTCCGTTACGTTAAACAAAAAACGTAAACGTCGACGTTAAACGTAAAACGTTTAAAAAAAAAAAAAAAAAAAGAATTTTTCATATATTTTTTTTGTTTAACGAACTTTTCACAAGGTTTTTTAACGAATATTGTTTGTTCGGTATAAGTTAGTGACAGACACGAATCGCTGCAAAACCGAGTCCACGTACGTAGTCTTGTCTGCCCTACCCCTAGAGTGTAATGGTGTGCGTGTGGTGTGAGTGTGCGTGGGACCGCCGGAGCCCCGCAACGCCGGAGCTGTGACAGAAACCATGCCTGCTGCATGTTGCATGCTCGCTTGCATGCTGCATGCTTGCTTGCATGCTGCAAAATGCAAAAAAAATGCTGTTGGAAAATTGAAAATGGATAAAATGTTATTCTTGGTAATAACTTTTATATTAAATAAACAATATATGGATAAAGAATATGTGATTTGTTATTCTATGATATGACTATTCTAACATTAAAGTTTATGTGAAACAAAAATCAATGACTTAAAAATCTTCAAAGTAAGTATTCTGCGTATTGATTATTCTGTGAAACGAAAACATGAGAAAAAAATTATGTGAAACGATATTCTATAAAACTATAAGCTATGAAACAACGTACAACCATTTTTGGCGTTTATACTTGTCATAACTTTATTCCGTGTTTATTTGTAAGGCCCTTTATCTATAGAACTGTTCTCTGTATTAAAAAATAATTGGTTCAGCATTTGCGGAGATAAGGGTGTGGAATGGTAAATTTTCATCTATTTTCTTTAATAACTTTAAAACTAATTATTTTAACATTATAAAAAAAAAAAATACTTGAGACCCTCACAGTCTTAAGCCCTTTCATTTGATATGTCACACGGTACAGTTAGCATTTTTTTTTAAATTTCAATTATTCCCCCATATTCTAAATTCAGTTTTTTACGTTACACGTTCGTGTTTGGATCACAGAAATTAATATGGGTACAAATTTCAACTTAATCGATATAAAATTGTTTGCATTGCATGTTGAAGTTCGATTTTATTGTAGTTCTGCTTTTACAGTGTCAATAACTAACTTATTTAGTTTTTCACAAAATAAAGGACAAAGTGTTGTGAAGTGCTCTATTGAAAATTTCAAATTAGGGGTCAAGATCAATTTTTAGGTCTGAAAAAGAGCACGTCCTTTAAAATAAAGGAAGTCTGGCAACCCTTTGGCTCCTTCCACCTATGACGTCAACAGACTGAATAAATAGAGGTATGATAAATCCTTTACCGCTAGATTAGCGGCATATATTACTTGCATCATTATTCATCCACTAATTAGGTCGCTCTCTTATTGTCCTGAAGCTTTCATGTACGGAGATTGATTACCCTACAATAGAGCGATGATTTGATTCATTAACGTCTATTATAAGTGATATTGTGGATACTACAGTACCTATGTAGGTATAGATTAGATGGTGTAGGTAAGCTGTTTTGATGTGTAATCTGCATTAATTAATTAATATATATCTTCTATGAACAGCTTAGACCTGTCAATTATTTAGTACCTTACCTAATGATTTTATCCCTGAAAATAGCAGTACGTGGGATTAGACTCGAAATCGAAAAACAAATCTTACTAACTTTTCATTAACAGCAGCGTGTTTTCGGTACGGCACTTTATAGGAAAATGCTTCTGTTAAAGTAATTATCTACAGAGTTTAATACTACTAATGGATATAAGATACAAAGTAAGTAACGTAATTTTACTAACTGCGGACACTTGAGAGTTTACCAAAGCCTGAAAACTATAGCTCGGAGAAAATATAAATACAAAAACTGTTGTAGTCCTCATTTCCAAAGTCTAGTCTAGCTACAAAGAGATAAAACCGAGTCGTTTAAAACATCTTTGTTTTCAAAGAATATTCAATTTCTTAGCTCTTGGTATAGCCTTTGTAAAAAAATTGCTAGTAGATATTCAGTACACAGTTTCTCTCTGGCATTGGTTTTATCGTTTTATTATATTTCTTCACGATTCGCCTGATAGAATCCAATTTGTTAACTTGTGTGTGAATTTATTTTATGCGAAGAGAGAATTGAAATTAATAAGAGTTGTTATGAAGATTATCTTTTAAGCCCCGGGACTACATTTAACTTATAATTGACCTAAAATCTTTTTTACTTTGAGGTTTACTAAATTGGTCTCGCTTTTTAAGGTTCCGTAGTCAACAAGGAACCCTATAGTTTCGCCATGTCCGTCCGTCTGTCTGTCTGTCTGCGGCTTAGCTGAGAGACTCTTAGTACTAGAAAGCTGTAATTTGGCATGGGTATACATATTCATTTCGCAGAAGAAGTGGTAAAATAAAATCTTGAATATTTGTTTAGCCCCCTACATGTTATGTGGGGATGATATTTTTGTTCTTGTCTATCCCATGGTGTGAGATATCGATGGATAGGCCGTTCAAAAATATTGCGGGTTTTTGAAACCATGTTTCAATTCAGGGACCCGTTTGCGAAATATTAAGTTTTAAAGTGTAAATTTTTGTTGTCAATTCGATGGCCCCACCGAATAAACGTGCAATGCTTCTTACACGATTTTTTTTTTTACATTTTTCGATTCTTTTGCCTATCCTGCACCCACTTATTTTTTTTAATGAATTTTAGACTCAAAACACGCCTATTATAATAGTAAAATAAAAATAATAATTAATTTTAAAAGTATAGGAATAATAGTTTATGTTATAATTACATGCTTTTTGAGTCGCCAAGAAAGTAAATATACAAGTCTATAGCTTATTTTTTTACCAATAATTCGATTATACATTATTTATACCTATTTACAATTAAATGAGCGTTATTGAAGTTTAAACGTTTTTATTTTTTGCTGAAAAGTTGTCATTTTTCTCTCATACGTTTATTCGGTGGGGCCATCGAATTGTCAATTGGGGGATGTATGGGAGAGTATGTATTTCAACTACACCGTTAAGTTTGTTCTTGGAATAAATTCGTTCCAACTACGCACGCACTAGGCCGGTTTTTTGAAGACTATATATTGTACTCTAAGTTTTGCTGAGTAGTAATTTAGATTCAGTTTGTGTCTGAAGGCACTATTTCAGGTAGTCTTACGAGCATGGCTCCGTTAAAGTCATTTGTGGCCAATATTTTCAGCTTATCTCTTATCCTTTACAAAGATGGGGGCCGTACAGAGTCGAGCTACATTTTTCAACAATGTTATCTCTCAAACTAGTCTTGTATTTCAGGACTAGAAACTAGTTTTTTATCTACAAAAAAGTCTGAATACTTTGTGAGAATTCCGCCAGTGGAATCTCGACTTACATGCAAATTTCCAGAGAAAACCGGAAAGTTTTTGAATAGTTTGAAACCAATCTTTCTGCGGCCTTCATTCACAATTGGACTCTCGGAGCACGTAGTGAGGAGTTATAGAGATTTGATCTTTTATAAATACAGGCTTTCAGCTGTAAAGTTTACCGCTGTCGTTAAGAAAATTATTATTATCGTTTACCGCAGTTTGCAGCTCAACATTAACCTCTTTTAAAAAGAAGGTATTACCAATAAATACCGTAGTATATATTCTTACTTTATGATAGGCGAGGTGTTGATGTAATAATAAATAACGGAACTATTATTCCGAGATATTGCATTACGGGAACTCAAGGCGGTATGGAAAAGTGATTGAGAAAAGTATTATTACCTGCATTGTGCAATATTTTCACATCATAAAACTTGTTATTTGCCAATAAACTTATAGAGGTTACTGCAATAAGCGTATTAAAAATTCGTATTGTGAGTTTTCCTGGTGTTTTTAATTATAAAGTGTAAACTCTTTTTAAAGAATCTTAAGGGAAAGTTTTTTTTTCCGTTATAAAGAGTTTTTATTGAGTGTTTGATGGAGGGAAGAAGGAAAAAAAATATATTCCTTTCATAGGTAATTAAATTAATTATTCCAAATCCAAACACATAATATATTCTGTGCCTTTGCGTGCTTTGGTGCCTTGTGGGTTTAGTAACTTAGACCAAATGGAAGACCGAGAGACAATGTAATCCAAGTACATCCAAGAGTAATCAATGTAATCCCAGAGTAATGGCACATGTTTTCGAGGTAAGTAACAATAAAAAAAGCAAGGCAGTTATTTACGACCTCCGTGTCTTTCTTAGAAATTTCGGCACCTCGAACATTTGGTTGGAACTTTTTGTAAACTGATTATAAAAACAATTACAATATTAAATACTTCTGTAAATATTTGCTGGCGTCAAAAAAATGAACATATTTTTTTTTTTCGTAATAGGGAATGGCTGTTCTCTATAAAAAGTGTATTAATGTATGGGTTTGGACGTAAACCAACCAATTTGAATTAATTTCTATGTTATAGGAAGTATTTCGTTATAACGAACGAAGTTGTGACGAGTTTTAGACTTCGCTCAGGACACACTCCATTAAATAAATTTGGATTTCTGATTGGAAAAGTTAACTCTTGGAATTTTACTGAGTGTGATGTTATAGAGGATGTATATCACATCTTGATGGAGTGTGTTCGTAACGAAGCATTTAGATATTTGGTTCTTCAGAACGCAGTGTCCCCTTTCAATGTTGGATGGTGTAATAGCATTTTGTCTTTTCGTCTTTCAGAGGAGACCAAGTTGCTTTATAGGCTTACACATAATAGGTATTAAAAATAGATCACCTTAAGTTAATCCATTGTTAATTTGTAGAAGTAGTTAGTGTTAGTATTGTGATGTGGATATTTTTATGTATATTTTTACGGGGGTGACATGTTCAAATATGAACAAACCTCCATTAATTAATAAAGATTAAAAAAAAGAAACGTATGACGTTATAAAGAGTTTACACTGTATTAACAAAATTGCGCGTAGCCAGCAACATTCTCTATCCTGCGAAACGTATTTTGGTTTACTTACAACAGTTCCAATATATAGTTATTATGGTCCCACTGCTGGGCAAAGGCCTCTTCTCATACAGAGAAGGCATGAGCATTGACCACCACGCCTGCTCAAGACGAGTTGGCGACTCCCAGACTAAATAATTCTATTAGTTCAGGTTTCCTAATGAAGTTTTCCTTCACCGATGTCAGTAATGTCGAAGATAAACTCAAAAAGAACATAATTAAGAATTAAAGAAGTCAGTCCAATCATCATCTGCATAGCCATTTCCCAACTACAATTTTACGTGGAACGGCTGCCTATCATAACGGTTGCCTCCACAACCTAGTTACTGCATAATACGATACCCCTTGGTATGACTGGTCAGACTTTCGGGCTTCTGACGATCCGTAACGACTGTCAAAGATTCACGAATGACTGCCACAAGACCAACGCTGCTCGCCGAGGCGCGGAGTGGTCTTGGTATGTGAAGATGGTCACTCATCCACGGATCAACCGCGGTAAGCGTAGCTTAACCTGATCGATCGACCTGTGCGGCTGTTATTACTTAGCCACGAGCTCCTCATTAAAAAAATCAGTCCAATATGAAACAATATAATTTTATCATTTCACTACACAACAATCCACAAACCCAGCTCACTAAAATACAACTTTATCACGAGCGTCAGGCAGGGAAGTAAAACATTTTCTATCAGAATTTCCCACGCGGATCGCAGGTGCGATGCGGTGTGGTGCTAACCAATAAATAACCCAACGTTAGCTTCCCTGATCAGTGTAATCTAACCAGACTTGATATACTTAGGTAGGCGGCGCTCGGGTACACTGCACCACATTACAGGTACTACCACGGACATCCGAATCGGACCATCATAAGGACTATTCTTGCTTGCAGCGCTCGGCCGCTATAGTAACGCTTACCTACGCTCATCTAATAAAAGCATCTTAGCATCAGATTTTCACTGAGCCCCTTGGTATAGTAAATGAAAAAAAAATGACGTTAAAAACCAGCCGAGGTGGTCAGACATCTGTTCATTTTAAAGGCTCCTACAGACTCGCGCGATATCGCGGGCGCGACAGGTACCGACAAAGAAATTGTGCTACTAGTGTCGCGTCGCGCTCGTGATATCGCACTAGTCTGTACGAGCCTTAACAGAGCCTGAGAAATTTATTTGAACTAAAGTTTTTTTTATTGGTCGGCACAAAAAGGTGCGGTAAACAGATGTGGACATCCGTGAGCATGGGATTTTGTTTCCAAAGTGTGCCGATTCGGATGTCCACGATAGTACAAGCTCAAGAGCAGCTCGTCGAATGCTGCATGAAAGCGACAGTGAAGCCAATGCTGTCATGTAGCGTAACTCAGAATTTATCTAGAGTCTGAAAGCTTTGCTGCGACGCTCTTTTCATAACAAGGTAGGGGTTTTAATTTTTAGATTATAAACTTACATAAGGTTTCTTTGCGGGAGGTATGAATATTGTCGCTGTTTCTACATTCATCTCGTCATCATATATCGATAACTTTGTGTACATAAACTTGCCCGCATTTTGTTTTTACTGAAAACTCCTGTTCCTATGTTAACTAACATGTTCGTTCAGTGTCATTCATACCAATGGCCAATTCCACTGAGCTCGATAGCAATAACGATAAAAAATTGTGTGAGCGCTCTAAAAATAAAGCCTGCTAAAATACACCATCGTCAATGGTTAGGTCCAAATTGACTGCTGTAACATAAATCTATAGAAAATCGACTAGTAGTGTTATCAACTGCAATACTACGATATCTATTCAAAATGTCGAACACCTCCCATATTCTTCATTGTCAGTTTATTAAAAAAATTACCGGCCAAGTGCAGTCAGACCACGCACGGTGAAGGGTTCCGTAGTTGGGACGAATTTATCTTTTTTTTTTTCTTTTTCTTTCTTTATCCCAAGAACAAACTTAACATTGTAGTTGAAAAACATATTCTCCCATACATTCCAACTGCAAATGTAAGTTGATCGACTATTACTCGTTAATCTGTAAAGCCTAAGTAATATGTGGTAGTTTTCCGTGATTTTGTTTACATATCCAAGAATGGCATTTACCTGGCAGCTGGCAGAGGGGCACTTGAATATAACAAAAATTTGCATGTTAATGCTTAATATATAATGCAAACCGATCCCTGAATCGAAAAATGGCTTTCACAAACCTGCAATATTTCTGAACGGCCTATCCAACGATACCCAACACCATGGGATAGACGAAAAAATATATCATCCCCACTTTACGTGCAGGGGAGGAACCCAATTTTCAAGATTTTATTTTACTACTTTGTCAGCGTAATAATTATGGTTTACCTTTTTATAAATATAAATTACAGTTTTCTAGTACTAAGAGTCTGAGCTAAGCCGCGAAGAGACAGATAGACGGTAATAGCGAAACTGTAAGCGTTCCTAGTTGACTGCGGAACCCTAAAAACTAGCAACCCGCCCCAGCTCTGCACGGTTTTACGACTTGATAAAAACATCAAGATTTCTTTATTATAATATGTTAGTTTAATAATAATGTATTTATACATGGTGAAAACCGTATCAAAATCCGTTGCGTACTTAAAAGAACAACACGGTCACAAAGACAGACATGAAAAGCGACTTTGTAATATATTATACTCGTAGATATAGAATATACACAAATTAAATTAAATTAAATTTAATCTTTATGTATGTGATGCATGTAAAGTAATATAGCCCTACAAAATCCTTAATTCCTACCGTAACATAAATAACTAGGCGAGTCGGCGCCACAAGGTCGCGCCTTGTTTTCTCCATTTTCTCCTTCACAATACGTATATAAAGAATCCAAGAGCCGTCGAATACAACTGTTCCCAATTACCAAAGTTGCCTCGTATCGAAGGACCATTAATTATTTATGTTCTTCTTATTAATATGATAACGAATGCATGCCCAAACGAGATAGTGATTCAGCATTTGCAGGCTACATTACCCATGTTTTGGTCTTTGGAGCAGTAATTGAAGGGTATTGTTGTTAGCTTTACGATTGTCATTTATCATGCCGTGTTTAACAGAAAATAATTACAGCGATCAGTATCGGGAATATCGGGAATGTTGTGCGTACAGTATGATTACAGCCTGAATATACGAAAAAAATATTATTCAATTGAATGAACCTAAAAAGAGTGACGTATATAATACCTAAGTTTGTTCTAACAATTTTCAAGATAACACAGATAACACGATAACAGTTGATTCACATATGTTCATAACGCGTATTGGTCGACTGAACGACTGTTTAGCTTACTTAATGTTGATTAAACTAAAATTAATCGCATTTTTTAAGATATTGTATATTTAAACTATGTATGAAATACCTAATGGACGACTCAAATCGACTCGAATTATAAATGTACTTAAATAAATTATGATTCAACGATTTTTGTGTTTTCTTAAAAAAAAATTAACGGATATTTCGACAATGGTGAATGGTTGGTCACAGTTTGAACCTAAATGACGAATCATACAATCTGCCTACGACTAGATAATTAGACAATGGTAAAAACATTTCTGCGGCAGATTGTATGATTCGACATTTTGAACTGGGTGAAATAGGCTAGGTTAGGTTAGAACAGTGACCAAACCACGCGCGAGCCGAGCGAGCAAAGCGAGCGCTGCTGCGGCAGCGGCAGGCGAGCGCTACTTCCAAGTTGCTCGCAGAAATGTTTTCACATATACAAAATCACCAGTAAATCAAACACAAGACCACAGGATAAATCAACATTAGGTGAACCGCCCGTTAGGTTAATCAACCTTAGGTGAATTAATTGTAGTTGAATAAACCGTAGATGAATTCTCCTTTATGGATTTCGGTCATTTATTACAAAAATCGGTGAAACGACCTTTAGGTATTTTAAACAGTAGGTCTTTTGACCCTAGTTATCTTGAAAATAGTTAGAATAAACTTAGGTATTATAATACGTAACCCTAAAAAGACTTGAATATTCAACGCAGGAGCTCGTTACTGTTTAGACAAACATTAGATATGATTATCATCTAAAAACCAATGTTTATTGTTGTTCAGATTAATACAAAGTCGTGCGAAGAAATTAATCTCGCTTTTACACGTATTTCTGAAATATCTGGAACAATATGTGTTGGCAAGCTCACATAAAAGTGGCCGATTCTATTCTCTCCACTTTAAAGGCGTTTACTTGGCTCATCGCTGTCTTCTTCACACTTGTTATGTTTCCTATAAGTTGGAACGAAAGCGGAGATCCCATAAGATAGTCGAACACAATGTTTTGGAGATCCACACAATAGCGACCTCGAACGGTTGTGTTACAAGGCCGAGCTATTTGGAGATGATCCAAAAGGAAGGATTCTTATATCGGAGCGTTGGTTTAAATAAAGTAAAGAAGATATCCGAAAGAGGAAAATTCTCGTCGGAGATGAAGTTTGAACATCGTCAGAGTAGGTTGTAGACTACAGTCCGAGCCACGAGTTATTACAAGGTCTTTCGCACCCACGTCTTTACATAAATAAATAATTAATTTCCATTTACCGAGAAAATAACGGAGGATTTTTTAAATCGAATACCGATTACCTTAATAGTATCAAGTAACAACTCTTTTATTGCAATAATCTTCACTTTGCATACTGCGTGTACTGGAAGAAAAATAAACTTAAATATCACTATCTAATCACATCCATATCTACAATAACTTACCTTGAAAAATGTTGACAACTGTTCATACTATACGAGTCCAATCAGTCTGCCCAGTTTTTTCCCAACTATGTTAGGGTCGGCTTCCATTTTAACCGGATGCAGCTGAATACCAGTATTTTACATAGAGCGACTGCCTATCTGACCTCCACAACCCAGTCACTGGGTACTAAGATACTCCTTGGTAGACTTTCGGGCTTCTGACGACCCGTAAAGACTGCCAAAGATCCACGAATGACAGCCGGGACCAACGGCTTAACGTGCTTTCCGAGGCACGGAGGCGTCTCGGTATGTAAAGATGGTCACCCATCCACGGACCAACCCCGGCAAGCGTAGCTTAACCTGATGGGTCGACCCGTGCACCTGTTATTTGTATTACTCGTACTTAGCCCCGAGCTCCTCATACTATACAAATATTGAATCTGGAGTACAATTTTTTTTTTTTTTTGGGTTGGAAATTATCATATTACTTCTACCGCTCTGGGCTGAGCCGGAGGGCGTGTCAGACTTTTACTGACTAAAACCCAACCGCGTTCCTTCAATTGCCAGTGTGCCAGGGCCAAGGTATCCCTTTCGGACAAATCCGCAACCCTGGCAGTTGGAGTAGCTACCTAACATAGCATTTTCGTACACAGCACGATTTTACCTCGTTACACAGTGATGCGCGCAGGCAAGGTTGAACTTCTTCCGCTTTTTACACAACCTTGGTGAAGGTTCCACTGATTATAGTCTCGGTTATGTGCGGATGACACCTTGTTACCTTGGGCGCTATGGTTATAGCCATAACTAGAGTTATATCATCACATGTTTCGTCAACAATTGTGCAGTTAGTGCTTTCACCATGAAATTCCAAATGTCCATTAAATTAGCAGATACAGTGACTGGAATAAAAACTCGTACGCTCAGGTAGGGGTATGTTAAAGAATAGTACATTATGATACAAGTGTGTAATGTGCAATGCACACGCGTTTCATACGACGTTTTTCAACACACTTGCGAGGAAAAAGCATACTGTATTGTTATTACCTTCTATGGAAAATGGCGCGGTGGTTTCGTTTTTTTCTTACGCGTCGAGCTGCCATGCGCGCGCAGGTGTAAATAAAGGCACTGGCAAAACCGTTAAACAGCCTATAAAAAAAGTATAATAAACACAAAATAATGTTTTGAATACGCAAATTAAGGTTAATATTTTTTGTTGAATACGGAAATTAAGGTAATGATGTATGATTGCTTTATCATATGGGATCTAAGTTTGTTTATTCACAAAAATATTCATTGATTCTAGGCATAACAACTCTTTGGGGAGATTGGCAAAAAAAAAAAAATCGCTAGTGTGGTAATGTAAAGTAAAAAACACGAGTGTATAATAAGTTAAACGCACACGCGTTTCATACGACGTTTTTCAACACACTTGCGAGGAAAAAAACAGACTTGTTGTAAAATCTTATGCTACAATAACGTAATTATAGAGATGATACATTTAGATTTATAAAGTTCAACTGACCTTTGTTGCCAGGTACTGGCAATCCGTAGGCGTATCCGGACGTTTTTTTTAAAACTGTTTAACGTCGGTTGGTGACAATACTTTAGATTTCGTGTTTTTAATAGTAACTAACAACACAACGAAAACGTTAACAAATATTTATGGAAAATGGCGCGCTGGTTTTGTATTTTTTTTTTCCGAGCGCCCCGCTTGCGATGCGCGCGCAGGTGTAAATAAAGACACTAGCGAAACTGCTAAACAGCCTTTATAAAAAAAATGTTTAGACTGATCGTAGTTTAGTTAGTATGGAATTAGAAAGTACTATTGGCATAGTGAAATATACATTAGTTCAGTGAGAATCCGCAATAATAGAACGTCAGTCAGGATCTTTTCCGTTTGGTTCCGGGAGGGACCACGGACGATTTAAGGTAGGAGTGAGGCGTATATATCGTAACAGCTAAATACAACAGGTATCACAAGATACCAGACTGTAACTGTGACAAATAAACTGAAAAAAAAAAAATACACTGATTTCAGGCAGCAAAACCTACATGTTTGAGCTACTGAAGTGAAACATAATTAACGGTATCGTATTTTAAAGAAACATTAAAATATATTTTTGCAAAAGATTTTCAAAGGAGGACTGGTGGACACATGAGGAACGCACTACACTTGCCTCCGGTAAAACAATTAGCATCGTGTACTTACAAATTGAAAGAAATTACGTTTCGTTTCACCAGCCGTAATGAACGTACTTGTTAGTTATTTTCACTGTATTTACAAAATTCGTTACATTTATATAACTCGACCTTATAACCCACTGAGCTGCACACATAACATTTAGTGCGTGAATGTTGTGAATGACGACGCTGATCTCATCTGCTGACAACAAAATTTACAGTTAACACACACTTTATTTCAACGAACAAAGAGCTAAAATCGCTTGGCTAGATAACTTTTAAAGTTTGGAAATAAGAAACGTAGCAGAGTCGCATTTCATTCAGTAGTTGACGCCAGTTGCGTGTAGCGTACGAGACGAGAATACTAATCTTTGAAGTCTGCACTGAACGAAGGTCGACACCTACCCCAGCTCGCTTATTGAAGGGGATCGCCGGCTGCTGGGAAACAATCAACTGGATTTCTTAGGAGTCTCCACCAATAAACATTTTTCTAGTAACTTTGTGAAATTAAATTTCACTTAGTGGTAGTCATTTGAAAATACGTAGGTATGAGCTTTAAATGCTTCTCTCATTTTGTGCATGCTCATGGATATGGCGAGTTCTAGACCAATTGAGTGC
Source organism: Dryobota labecula (assembly GCA_947523025.1). Taxonomy (NCBI): domain Eukaryota; kingdom Metazoa; phylum Arthropoda; class Insecta; order Lepidoptera; family Noctuidae; genus Dryobota; species Dryobota labecula. The sequence continues at coordinate 7,306,142 of OX383289.1, read as the reverse complement.
ACGCTCGACCCGAGCGTCCGGCGTTCATTTCAAACATAAACAATCCCTCGCGAGTGTCCTGAGTGGCGGCGAGCGGCGGCGGCGCGATGAACAATCTTTCGCCGATTGCACGCGACGCAAAACGCCCCGCCGCGCGCCGCACGCTTTTTCACTCAGGCCGTACACATATTTACGTTTTTAATCCTGAATGGCTCTCAAGCACAAAAGATCCTTACGTAATAGCTTAAATAAGTGATCCATAAAAGTGTTTCCATGCAAATTGCAAGAGCAGACAGTTACATAATAAAGTTACCACCTTGCAGGCTTCCTACGTGTAGTCAATTTACCGACACACCGCCAAGCGCTTGTGGCTTACCTGTCAAACCTAATCTAGCGAATTCTATTAACGTTCCAATTGCACGATGACCTAGTTTCCGATTGTCTCTACAATTCGGACACGCATTTCGAGTAATGTATTCGGTATTTGGTATTCGGAACGCACCTGAGATAGCTTATATGAGTCATTGATGTGTTTATATTAGCAGATGTTCATGATACCGTGACGAAGGCCGTCTCGCTTGTACACAAATTTGCGGAAGCATTTCTTTGAATCGACTATTGGCCAATCAAAGGAACGAACATGAAACAGGTTTTATCAGCACTGGGTACAAGTGCAACAGGCTTATGTATTACATTGTGAATACACCTCGAACGAACGAACCAACGAACGAACGCCTATGATCGTCATAATCAGCCCTTTTAAGTCCACTGCTAGACGTAGGCCTCCCAAAATCGATTTCCACTCGAAACAGTTTACAGCCGTTTTCACCTAAAATATGGCTAGATATGCTACTTACAATATGAATCTATGAATGAGAGTTGTAATATTAGTATTGTTGAAGATGTAAAAAAAATAAAAATGTTTAGATCTCCTGCATTGTTACCAGTATCATAAAATATTTTCTACCAGAAAAATCTCCTTTTTTAATAACTTTGTTTAAAACCAAAATTTTATAAAAATAATTACGGTATGATTATTTTTTAATTATTATTTGTTAAAATCAGTACTTGAAAATGGAACCTTTTTTTTCGCCATTTTATGTGAATTACCATTACGAAGATATTTTTTTGATATGTTATCCCCTTTGTTTACATAAATTATCTGAATTTGAGACTTTGGGTATAAATGTTTATGAAAGTATACCTATACGGTACTTACAACGAAAAATAAAATTTATATTTTATTTGTCTGTCTGTTTGTTGTTACTGCTAATCTCCGAAACGGCCGATTTGGACGGGACTTTGACTGGCAGATAGCTGATGTTATAAGGAGTAACTTAGGCTACTTTTATTTTAGAAAAACCGGCTAAGTGCTTGTCCGACCACGCACAATGAAGGGTTCCGTAGTTGGTATAATCTACTTTTATTTTAGACAAAGCCACGCGGGCGAAGCCGCGGGTAGCAGCTAGATGCAAATAACAAAGCTCTTAATTTGTACATATTTTAAATGAGTGACATGTACTTCATTAAAGTTCCAGACATCAAGCTATATGAGTTCTCCAGAAGTCTTTAAATTTCAAATTAAAATACTCGAACATAATAAATAGGGGTTCGGAATTTTCCTGTTCAAATGGTGGCTCGGTGTTTACTGCGAGTCTGACGGTGTTCCAAATTGTTTCACAAAATAAATAACGTTCCTTATCTTTGCGCTTTTATTCATGTTTATATCTTTTTATTTTGACTTAACAATGTAAGCGTGCTCTGCAATATGTCAACGCGAGGCTTTGTTTTATAGCTTTTTCATCTCATGTTTTTATTTTCGTGAATAATTTTATGATCCATTTTCATTTTAGCACCTTGTTCGGCAAGGTTGCATTGCAGGTTGTATTTGATATATTGGAGGGTATTTAAACTACTTTCCTCTCCCTATTATTACATTTACAACATGTCCGGGACTTAACGCACACTACCAAAGATCTCAATTAGAATATTATGTTATAATCATAATACATGCACTGAATTTTTTGTATTATGTATAACAAGTTGATGTTGACTACTTATTAAAAAAAATATAATGATTGTGGGGGAAAATTGTAGTCACATTACAGATCTATGCATGAACACATTCGCACACGTATGGGGCCTAGCGTAGTAGGTACTTCATCCATTTTGGTTTGACTGTAAAGCGGAAGTGTGTGACTGTAATTTACGTAGTTTTAATTATTTCTGGGATAAAAATTACCTATATTAAAAAATATTTTCCAAAAAAAAAACAACCGACTTAAAAAAATATATATATTAGGTTTTTTTTTAATTTATTTTTTTTACTTTTTAGTTGTGGTACCTACCCCACACCAATTCGCATACCACAACAGTGACAGGAAATATTATAACATCATTAACATACACCGAGTGGATTAAATACCAGCTAAATTAAATTAATTAATAATAACTGCTGTAAATCGTTGAGGAGTTCCCTCGACTGTCTTTCGCTCCATCATCAGATCGACTCCAGACCTTCATTAAAATACTTAATGAAAAAAATTAACAAACGCACTAGTCGCCACTACAATTTTCGAAGGTACCCCTCGATTTCTCTGGAATGCCATCATCAGATCTTGGTTTCCTTATCATGGTACCACCCTTGGGATATATCATTTCCAACAAAAAAAGAATCAGCATAATCGATTCATAAACGACGAAATTATCCGCGAACACACATAAAAAAATATACGGTCGAATTGAGAAACCTCCTCCGTTTTGAAGTCGGTTAAAAATGTTGAAGATAAAATGTCAGTTCAAAATCGAACGAGAAAATTGGACAGTTTGTAGTAACTTGGTTTGCTGGCCACTGTACCTATATAATAATACTAGCTTCTGCCCGCGACTTCGTCCGCGTTAAATGTCTTGTTCCCCCGACCCACCCCGTCGCAACACATTGCCTGCCCGTGCTTTTACTTCGTTTTCGCATAAACTTTCATTTAAAAAAAAATGGTATTCTAGTTAATAGGAATGTAATTCTTCCTCAAGAATTGGGCTGTAAAACACAAAAATATTTTTTCAAATCCAACTCGCAGTTCCAGAGATCGCGCACGAAGGGTTCTGTACCATCCATACAAATTTTTATCCTAACTAATATTATAAATGTGAAAGTAACTCTGTCTGTCTGTCTTTCTGTATGTTACGTTTTCACGCCTAAACCGCTGAACCGATCGTCATGAAATTTGGCAAAGATATAGCCTGGGATATGGAGAAGGACTTAGGCTACTTTTTTACGCGATAACCGACATCCACGCGGGCGAAGCCGCGGGCAAAAGCTATCCATACTAATATTATAAATGTGAAAGTAGCTCTGTCTGTATGTCTGTCTGTCTGTATGTTACGTTTTCACGCCTAAACCGCTGAACCGATCGACCTGGGATATAGAGAAGGACATAGGCTACTTTTTTACGCGATAACCGACATCCACGCGGGCGGAGCAAAAAAAACGGCAAAAAAATCATGTCCGTTGAGCCACACTTAAATATTTTTTTTTCTGTTTTTTAGTATTTGTTGTTATAGCGGCAACAGAAATACATCATATGTGAAAATTTCAACTGTTTAACTATCACGGTTCATGAGATACAGCCTGGTGACAGACGGACAGACAGACAGACAGACGGACAGCGGAGTTTTAGTAATAGGGTCCCATTTTACCCTTTGGGTACGGAACCCAAAAAACTAACTCTTCAGCTTTAAAATAGACTACCTCGCAGAGTTGATCATTATTTTGCTGCGGAGTTATTATAAAACAGTTATATCTCCTAAGATATTCATTGAAATTAAATGATGTAAGGGCAACTTTGTTCAAAATTAAATACTTGTGATAAATAACGTATTTATTTGGATAAGGATTAATACCATGTTTATGAAAACTCCTTCGCAAATAATGCATTAATTTCGAACAAATTTGATTACCATAAAAATGGTTATACTCGTAGTGAGTCAATCTTAAAAGATAGACATATGCTGTCGCGGCCTTTTTTTTAGAAAGTTTAAAGAGGAACAATCCATCATACATGATATTTGCGTAACTTAAACCGTTTACGCAGCGCACGCAACGGAAGCTCTCAAAAAGGAATATTTTTCCCCGTTTTTGTAACATGTTTCATTTATGCTCCGCTCCTTTTGGTTGCAGCGTGATGTTATATAGCCTATAATATTCCTCAATAAATGGACTATCCAACACAAAAAGATTTTTTCCATTCCAACCTGTAGTTCCTGAGATTAGCGCGTTCAAACAAACAAACTCTTCAGCTTTATATATTAAGTATAGATGTAGTATCGACTACATCGTTAGTCCATTTTGTTTGCTCGCGTGAATTTAGGTATCAACAAAGTGAGCCCTACACATATAAATGTAGTCTATTTCAGCTGCGAGTGCGCTTGAGTAATTCTGTTTATACTACTGTAGCAAATTAATACATCACACGGAGCCTAGAAGCGTTGCTTACCTCTGTCTGCGAACACAGAACTGCACTATATGTGCCTTAACTCACTTGTCAATATCTCAGGCTCGAGGCTCCACGTGAAAACTATGCCACCAGCTATTTTTATTTTTCAGTAGAATGGAAATAGTCGTTCACTCAATCGAGGAGCTAAGTGATAACAACCACACGGATCGATCGATATGGTTAAGCTATGCTTGCCGCGGTTGGTCCGTGGGTGGGTGACCATATTTACATACCAAGACCCCTTCGTGCCTCGGAAAGCACGTTAAGCCGTTGGTCCCGATTATCATTTGTAGATTTTTGACAGTTGTTACAGGTCATCAGAAGCCCAAAAGTCTGACAATGATAAATGATTTTATTTCTACGTAGGTTTGTACAAACACTTGTACAAATCAATCATATTTTTTAAACTAGATGTGGTCAGCTTTCGTATCAGACTACTTTGAGAAGAAAGGCCGAAACAAACTCAGAGTTCACAGTCTATTTTAAAGTCCAGAAATAATCTTGGTCAGATCATGTGAAGACCATGTAGAATTGTAGATGTGTGACTGTAATGGGCTTTTGCTGAAAGAACCACAGATTGACAACCAATCTTACCAAGGGGTATAGGGCAGTCGCTCCATGTAAAAAATACTGTTATTCAGCTGCATCTGGTTAGACTGGAAGCCGAACCCAACATAGTTGGGAAAAGGCTAGGCAGATGCTGATGATGCTGATGGAATAAGTCGATCATCATTCATCATCATCATTTCATCCGAAAGACGTCCACTGCTGGACATAGGCCTCCCTTTAATTGGGGGGTTTGCTATAATCGCCACGCTTGGCAGGCTGGCGATCGCAGTATTGTGTTAAAAATGCCTAGAGGCCGCTGCTGCCCATTCTCTAGCAAGTCCCTTTACGACACCCACGGGAAGAAATGGGGTGATGCTATTCTTTACGTCCGGCACCACACGGTAGTCGATCACTCAAACAGAAAGGAGAAATAATCCTCAAAGTAAACAATATAGAATTTCACGTCGGTATGAGCTTTGAATGCTGCCAAACTCGAGTTGTGTTTAATAAAGGCCTGCGCAGACGAGGGACTTTTATCCGCAGAGGACAAAAATCCCTGAATCGTGAATATAATGTCGCAACGTCAACGCACACGATGTGCGATCATTTGTTGCTCGGAAAAGTGAAGCGCACGCTACGGAAGCAAAAAAGCAAAAGCTTAACGCGGACCAAAGTTCGCTGTACACGTTGCTGCGCCTAGTAACGTTAGTTCTATTTTTTTCGGGGACTCCCCCGTACTTTTGTCTAGTCCGGTCTATCGATGTCCTCGGTTGTTCGAGGGACTTTTTGTTCGCGGAACGGAACAACGCGCGGTTGGAGAACGGAAGTTTTCTCTCGTTATCATCAGCCATATTTTAAATACTGTGGGCGTACTGTGAGTAGTGTTGGTTATTGCGCAATAGAAAAACCGAATTAAACTCAAAAGTCATTTACTCAATCTGAGAACCTTAAAGTTTACATAAGACAGTCCCCCAAAACGCCCATCCCTTCACCACTTCCTAGTGCTTTAGCTGGGAAGAAGAAGTAGCGGAACAAACTCCCCAGCAGCACATCTGTCTGTTCAGTTAGAAGAACTTGATTCTATACAGTAATGAGTATGCAAAGAAATTAATGTTAATCTATTGTGTGTTAAGGCTCCTACAAACAGGCGCGACACGACGCGACACAAAGAGGCCGCTCGTCGCGCAGCACGCGGTATCTTTGTGTTGCGTCTGATAGTAGGAGCCTTTATTCAATACAGTTGTAAGGGACCTATTTTGAAGGACTAAAAAGTACGCCGGGGATTGTTCCTCGTTTGCGCAGGCCTTAAGTGAGTTGACGACTTATACCGGAAACTTTAATCAGGAAGGAACAGTTAATTAATAATAACAAACTGGTTTATTTTAGCTTTTACAGAGTTGCTCACGCTTACTCGCGTTTTTGCACCAACAATGACTGTTTCCTACATAAGTGGTTACTATCTAAGCCGTAATGATGGATCCATATTTTAATCTAAAATTTTTCCAGACATTTTGTTCTCAAGTTTCTACCTACTTGACCTGGTTTTTAGAGTAGGCTACAGATCCATCTTGTGTTTTTCGGGATTGGGAATGAGAATTTAAGAATGCAGATTCAATATTTGATTTTCTGCTTCCTCAGTGAGTGAGTCAATCCCATATTCTTTCTAATAAAAGCACTTATTCTGGCTCAGATAATACACCGTAGTATTTATGAACAGCTTCCCACACTAAATGAGTCTTTCCGTCGTAAAGAGACCAGCAAATTCATACACCATTCCATATAGATAATGCCTTCACAGTTGCGATAGATGTACCAAACGTCACATGTCTCATAGTCTCATAGTCATGTGAGGATAAGTACCTGGTACCTACATGTTACATACTCAACCCCAAGCGCCCACAGGGTTGAGTTTGACGAGGATACATCGAGTGCCGAGCATTCATCTCGATCAACGACACTTGATTACCTGCCTCGACTCAACCTGCAATGGAATGCCAGTTGGGTCCTCCGTTTCGATTATTGCCTTATTCGGATAGTTGCAGTAGCCATAGCTCTCGAAAGGTTGGAGGAGGTGCAAATATTTGTGTACATACAAAGTTAGCTTAGCTATTTCTGACGATTTATAGAACCACTAGCTTTTGCTCGCGGCTCCGTCCGCGTAGATGTAGGTTATGGCGTAAAAAAGTAGCCTATGTCCTTCTCCAAATCCCAGGCCAAATTTCATGACGATCGGTTCAGTGGTTTAGGCGTGAAAACGTAACAAACAGACAGACAGACATAATAACTTTCACATTTATAATATTAGTATGGATGCATTAAAAATTCAGTTACACATAAATATTAGGGTGTCCCTTATATGAATTTTTTTTTTTTTTTTTTATCCATACGCATAGCCTCAATTTTTTTTATAAATGCTAAAATATACTCAAATATGAAATTTCAGCTTTCTAGCATGATCGCAACCCGTGCCGACTGAGCTTCAAAGTTTATTTAAAATCGTGTTTTGTCCTATTATTCTGATCTGCTATAAAACTAATATAAATGCAACAAATTTGGTGAGTATGAGGTAAAATAAAATAAGGTATACATTAATCTTTATTTCAAAACATAAAATTATAACAATCAGCCAGGGTAACTTCTCTTTAGTGTAGTTTTTTAACAGTCCAGATACAAATTTCTATGTTCCTGGGCACAGCGCAAAAAGCATTGTTTTTGCTCTTCTTCTGCCGTGTTAAGTAAGGTTTTGAGTTAGGAATGCATTAGACTATTTTTAGGACGAATTTATAAACATGATGACGACAACCGAAAACCAAAAATTCACTCTCTAATGTCTGCTCCAAAACAGCACAAGCTCCATTAAAATGACCAGTATTTTAAGCTTTTGTATCGCAGCACATTATTTGAACTTAATTATTAAGGTTCCAGTCAAAGAGCACATGAGACGGCTTTAGGTTGATGTTATCCAGAAGAACTCTCTAGTTTTGGCACTGCAAGAAGCTGTTCTCTATCGTCAAATGAAGCAATAATGGGGCAAACGTTCTTCTTTTGAACTTCGTACATCCAATCCGGGTAATAGTTTTCCATCCCAATGGACTGTGACTACGTCAGGTACCTTGTTTTGAAAGTCAGTTTTATTGCTTCTGCCCTTGTTATTCTCGTCTGAGTACAAATTCGCTGAATCGAGGATTTGTCAATAGCGAAATCGTCGCTACTCAGACCAAGCGCTTCTACGAGACAGCATGCAGAAAGTAAATGGAGTCTCTATGCTTAACTGACATCGATCTAAAATTGCGACAAGTTTAGGCGTTATAATATCCTTTCTACCTCTTTTTTAACTTTTTTTAGGGCAGGGAACGTCTGGCAACCTGAGTTCAGTATTCAAAATCTGTTCTTCGTCCGAATTTTCTGGACATTCAAGATATTTGAGCTAGAAGTAGATGTAACAGCCAAAAACTCTCTTTGTCTCACATTCCTTTCCTCCTCTTCTAATCGTCTTTGCATTACTCTTTCTTCTTTCGCCGCCAATTTTTTGTCCACACCACCTAAGTATTCCGGTCGACCTGGCTCTCTGTGTTTCCTTAAAAATACTTTGTCTTCCTCTATTTTCATTCTCTCAAAAGCATCAGCATGTGCAATATCAAATAAGTTATCAAGGTTAATTTTAAAATTATTTTCACGGTTCTTTAACGTGTCCCTGAGTTTTCTTACAATTTTTTGCAGTTCTCTCCAAACATGAAATATCATGTTTGGAGAGAACATTTTGTTTATCACTCCGTAATTCCATCGACATCTTTATACAATTAACAATAGCGCATTAATAGTTAAAAATCGCGAATGAAATGACAAATTAAACACGTAGTTACAGTGCGCAGCGCATTACCCGCGCAACTTATATGGAGAAGTTTAAATCGCAAGTCGGCACGGGTTATCGTTTATAAAACGGGCTAATATTTTTTTCTAGACAATATTGGGTTATTATGAAAGTTTTAAGAAGGTATGCGTAAAAATATATAGAACTTAAAATTTAAGGGACACCCTAATAAATATAGATTGCCATTGGTGCCGATTCCCTTGTTCACAAACTAAACTAAATTTAAGTTCAGTGCACCTTTTTCTTTCTATTTCATTAAGAAAAGGACAGAAGATAAATTTTAGTTTAGTCCTGTCAAATTAATCAGCGCTTGACGTAAATTGACGTAATTTTAGTAGGCAAGTTTTTAATCACGTCTAAACTTGTATGGAGTAGTGACAGGCGCTGATTAATTTGACAAGACTAAACTAAAATTTATCTTCTGTCCTTTTCTTAATGTAATAGAAAAGAAAAAGATGCACTGAACTTAAATTTAGTTTCGTTTGTGAAGAAGGGAATCGGCACCATTGACACGCTAAGAAGAGATCTTATTTATTAATTAAAATTCAAGATTTGTACTAAGCCCCTCTCAGAATTCGGGATTTTGTAAGCTTTACTCTTAAAACATGTATGTATACAAGAACTTTTGTATTAAACTCGAGTGATTGCTATCCTCAAGTACGAAAGGCTCTAGAAAGACACGTTTTACAAACAAACATAGACACGTAAAGGGAAAGGAGAAGTGTAGCGATATTCGGAGGACACGATGAATAAACAACAGATGTTTATGTCACTCCTCCCGAAGGGACCGACACTGCATGGCTCGAATTTATAAATAATCAATCCCACTATGCTTTACTTACGTACATGTTTTCCTGTAAGGGGGTGAGCTCTAGGGGTTTATTTCAAGGGGTCAAGGAACGACACTTCCTTAACATTCTGCCTGGAAAATGTTAAATTATGTATGAATTTATGCACCCATTGTCCGTTGCACAATATTAATAGGGCAATGGTGGAAACATTAGTTGCTTATTTAACGAAATATTGTTTCAATTACAATTCTAGTTAGTTTTGCATCGTATTTTGCAATGTTAGCAAGCTCGTAGCCAATTAAAATTATTCGCATATTCATTGTATTTTAATTGATAGGAACTAGATCATTTTCAACTTGCTCGACCGACTATTTTAAAGTACTCTAGATACGTAGGTACCCTAAATATCTGACTACTTAGACATTTTAACCTATAAACATGTTTAGGATTACTGTATTTTGATATCGTGTTAAGTACGGTTAATCGAAAGTTCTAACCATGTTTATACTTACTTAATTGAAGTATTAAAGTGCTCCTAGAAATTCCCAGAATCTTGATTATACAAAGGCTGGGTATTGAACTAACGACTATTAACAAGATAAATATTTAGACTATTAAAATGTTAATTTCTGTTTTTGGCTTAAAAGCTGCTATATGTACAGTCAGAATAATTAAGCAGATCCACTCCTATGAAATACAGTTTTAATGAAACAGCTGAACGTCGTACTGACGGCCGAACTCGGAACTTTAATTGGATTAAGCGCAGTACGAGTGGTTAATAAAAAGCGATGCACCGACCATTCGAGGCTACCTATTCGAAACTCTGCCAGGGGTCTTGAACATTTTGCAGACACCCATTGAATGGGAATGTTGGAGCTATTCGAGCTATCCGATTTAGAGCCGGTCAAACAAGTGACAAACTGCTGCATACAGGTTAACGAGAAGTTATCTGTCTTCTGAGTAGCATCGTTTTCGATGTATTCATGGTTGAACAGTACAAGTTAGATTTAAAGGAAAATGTTCATGACTACGAATTTAGGTGACAATAGTTATCTGTTATGCAAGGCTGCACAGCTGTTTTTTGGTGCGAGTACTTGCTGTACAGTGAAAGGACTTGTGTAAATACCGCTGAATTTAATTTATATGTTAGAAATTATTCAAAATTATTTAAAAAAGTTTGTTGTATGGCCAAGTCGCGTTATTTGAGTTCGAAAATTAAAAACAGTAGTAATGTTATTAAAACGACTTGGAATATTATTAATAGTGAAACGGGAAGGTCTAGCAACCGAAATACTGACTACAGCCTATCAGTTAATGACAAAATAATAAAATCAGACTCACAAGTCGCCGCGGCCTTTGAAAATTTATTTTCGGATATTCCCGTTTTAACTACTAAATCCCTAAACTCTTCACCTTCTGTTGCTGAGTCTTTGCTTAAGGAAAATGTTAATGTTTGCGATTCGGAATTTAATTTTGAACATATTACCTGTAGAGATATAATTAAAACCTTTCACACTTTAAACGTAAAAAAGACTGCGGATCTGTGGGGTAATTCTGTAGAAGTTGCTAAGTCTATTATTGACATTGTAGCACCTACTTTAGCTCTTATCTTTAATAATTGTATCGACTGTGGGGAGTTTCCCGATCTTATGAAAAATAGTAAAATAATACCATTGTTTAAATCAGGTAGTACATCAGACCCCACAAATTATAGACCTATTTCAGTACTACCTACCTTTAGTAAAATTTTTGAGAAATTAATGTTAGACCAATTGCAAAGATTTTTTAATAAAAATAAATTATTACACAGTAAACAGTTCGGTTTTACAAGGGGTCGTTCAACTACTGATGCCGGTGTTGAACTTTTAGGACATATTTATAATGCATGGGAAGATAAATGTGATGCCTTGGGCATCTTTTGTGATTTGTCCAAGGCATTCGATTGTGTTCTTCATGAAACGTTAATCAGGAAACTCCGCCACTACGGGATCCGGAACACCGCTCTGGATCTTCTTGCTTCATACTTGAGTAATAGGTTTCAGAGCGTTGACGTTAATGGGAAAAGATCTCCCGGATCTTTAGTAACAATGGGAGTCCCACAGGGCTCAATTCTTGGTCCTTTTTTGTTTCTTATTTATATTAATGACTTGCCTTACCTCATAAAGGATAATCATGAAATAGTGTTGTTTGCGGATGACACTTCACTTTTGTTTAAACTTAAACGTCAGGAGCTGGTTACTGACGATGTAAATAGCGCGATCTCAAAAGTAGTTCATTGGTTCAATGTTAATAATTTACTTCTTAATGAAAAAAAAACCAAATGCATTAAGTTTACGCTACCTCACGTTAGGCAGGTGAAAAATAATGTGTTGATAAAGGGCGAAGAATTGAATCCTGAAGATAGCACAGTATTCTTGGGCTTAACTTTGGATGCTAAGCTTCAGTGGGGCCCACATATAGATAAATTGTCTAAGAAGCTGAGCTCCGCAGCATACGCCGTTAGAAAAATTCGTAATTTAACTGACATAGAGACAGCCCGTTTAGTGTACTTTAGTTATTTTCATAGTGTAATGTCGTACGGTATTCTGTTGTGGGGAAATGCCGCCGACATTCAGTCTATCTTTGTTTTGCAGAAAAGAGCTGTTCGATCAATTTATAAATTAAGTTCGAGACACTCTCTCAGAGAGAAATTTAAGGAAATTAATGTTATGACTGTGCCTTCTCAGTATATTTTTGAAAATCTTTTATATGCCCATAAAAACATAAATTTGTTTAAAAAATACAGTGATATCCATAATATAAATACTAGGAACAAACACATGTATGTTGTACCTAAAACACGGCTCAAGAAAATAGGTGGTTCGTTCAGATGTCAATGTATACGCTTTTATAATAAACTTCCAAGCCACGTTCAAGATCTAAGCATTAATCAATTCAAATCATTCATTAAACGTAAGTTGTGCCAGAAAGCCTTTTATACCATTAAAGATTATATTGAGGACAAAAAGGCTTGGGATTGAGCTGCTCCAAATTTTATATATTGAAACTTTTTTTTATTGTGATTGCTTAATACACATTGACATGAATATTTACTTGTGAAGTATAATGTTATTATTTTAATTATTGTGAATGTGAAGACTATGTGGGTCTTTGTTTATTTTTTATTTTTTTCCTTCTCAGTATATACATTTTTTTTTTCCTGTTCATGGTATGGCAGTTTGAGTAATTTATGCGGCCTGCCCAAATGTCCTTTCTTTGGTATTGTTCGTCGAATCGTTGAGCTCCTTATGTTCTGAGTTGAGCTGCACGATTACTGACACATGCGTGCACTGAATGGACAGGTCCACTCAATCTGTGTGGTTCTTTCTTCAAAAGACCATTTCAGACACCAGTCTACATGGTCTTCACATGATTTGACCAAGATTATGTCTGGACTTTAAAAGAGACTGTGACCTCTGAGTTTGTTTCGGTCTTTCTTCTCAGAGTAGTCAGATACGAAATGCCGACCTCATCTAGTTTTAAAATTTGATTGACGTGTAAAAGTGTTTGTAAAAACCTACTTACAGAAATAAAATCATTTATCATTTATCATTTATCATTAAAACCTGAGCGTAGCGAGGATTCCAAAGGTACGAGATGCAGAATAAATTTGCTGCCGAGCGAAACACATAACTTTTAACCTCACTACAGCGAGAAAAATGCTAGGTGCAAGAAAAACAACTTAAATAATATATTATATTAATGCATTTTCAGTGGACCGCCAGGTACAGCAAATTATTGAATAGAAAGGTTCGAATTAAAAAAAATGTTTCCACGCTAACGGATAAATGCAGTGCAAACTTCGGTTGGAGTATTAGAAACACGTCGAAAGCTATTACTTCGCTTATCTGTAACACCGCACAGAATTCTCTATAGGAATGCGCAGGCTAACTACCGAATTCGAAAAGCCATCCGGGAAATTTGAAACTCGCAGCCCGATTCTTCGAGTACGGGGTATAAATAGCTGAGAAGGTGATCAATTATTCTTACTGCGTAAGTTCTTCCTTGGAAATTATATAATTTCTATAAACCTGATAATAAGAGAGTATTATTTTGGTCGTTCGAAACATCTGCCTAGCCTTTTCCCAATTATGTTGGAGTCGGCTTTCAGTCTAACCGGGTGCAGCTGAATACCAGTACTTCACTTGGAGCTACTGCCTATCTGACGTCCACAACTCAGTTGCTGGGTAACACGATACCCCTTGGTAAGACTGGTTGTCAGACTTCCGGGCTTCTGACGAACGAAGATCTACAAATGACAGCCGAGACCAACGGCTTAACGTGCTTTCCGAGGCACGGATGCGTCTTGGTATGTGATTCTTATATTGTGAACTAGAAACGATAAATAGACAGAGACGAGACATCACATGACATCGAAATGCTACTCCGTAATCAACAAACAATAGCCGAACGTGGTCCACTATACCCACACAACGCATAATAGAATTTAATTGTTACCAACACTAATTGCGTCTCAACAGCATCATAGGCACGTGTAGTTGATGGGTTAACGATCACAGCAGTGCGTGGGCCGCGGGTTGCTCACCCGGCCGTCGAGAGGCAGGTTAATTACCCCTTCCCTTATAGGAGGTGATGACTACATGAATCATTTGTGTTAGGAGCTTATACACAAATTAGATGACAAGCACTTTATAAGAGCTCTATTAGGGTTCCGTATCTCAAAAAGAAAAAAACTGAACCCTTATAGGGTCACTGTGTGTCTGTCTGTCTGTCCAGCTGTCACAGCCAATTTGCTCCGAATCTACTGGGCCGATTCAGTTGAAATTTGGTACACATATGAACTTCTGTGACCCGAACACGGACGTGTAACGTAAATAAATAATTTTGAATATCACTTTTGGGGGGCAAAACTAGAAAATTAAAAAAAAAAAAGTTTTGCAAACTGTACCGTGTGACATATCAAATGAAAGGGCTTATTACGAGTATAAGGATTTTGGATATATATAATATATATGTATATATATAACAAGAGTTAATGAAAAAAACAAATTACATTTATTGTAAGTTTTAGTTGCAAGTTGTTAAAAGAAAACCGACATCCAAAAAAAACGCTAAAAGGTGAAAACAATTTTAATTTCGGAAGTCGGTGTCTTTGGTTCTGTATTTTCACTTTTTACCACCGGCTTTGAAATTTTTTTTTGACTTTTTTGTGTTTTTTTGGAAATCGGTTGTTTTTTTTTTCGCTGTGGTTCCTAACCCACACCAATTCGTATACCACTACTTGCTATGTAAGTAAACAACTGTGACAGGAAGTTTTATAATCGAGATATCTTATCACCACTCGTGTTATACTTATCATTGAGGAGTTCCTGCGGCCATCTTCTGGTCTTCTTCATCAGTTCCACATCACCAAATGATAGGTTCTGAATGCAAATGCTTGACTTGTTGATGACAATACGAAAATCGCTATATTTTTGCCTATAATATTTGAGGAGTTCTCTCCATTCGTCAGGGATTCCATCATCTGAACTGGATTTTGATAAAAATGGGACAAATCTGGAAGTAAAAAAATAATGTTCCAAATCGGTTTATAAACGACGGAGTTCCCTCATCTTTTTTTGAAGTCGGTTTAAAATAAGGTAGAAACCTTATTTTTCGTATAACTTACATTTACAAAGGAAAAAGTAAATATTATATTACAGATAATTCTTTTAAACAAGAATGTTGCAGACAAAAATCTGCTAGCACACACATTGTAAAAACTACGTGAACAGTTTTTCTATTCCTAGGAAAATCTACCTAAGAAATAATCCATACTAATATTATAAATGTAAAAGTAACTCTGTCTGCCTGTCTGTAAGTTACGTTTTCACGCCTAAACCGCTGAACCGACCGTCATGAAATTTGGCAGAGATATAAGCCTGGGATATGGAGATGGACATAGGCTACTTTTTTACGCGATAACTGACATCTACGCGGGCGGAGCCGCGGGCAAAAGCCAGTCAATAATAAATTGAAAGCTAAACGTAAAAGGAAATACAGGGAAAGGAAATAGCGCTGATAAGATAAGAGCTAAGCGATAGTTCACATACAAGGGTTCATCGAGCGGGCTCTTGACGCAATATATCACGGAGCTCCGCAATATTATTGTTTTATATCTGTTTTACTGTACTAAATTGACTCACTGTAGTATGAAAATGATTTTCTTTTCTGAGACTTATTTTAGCTTTGTTCGATTGAAAGCAGGCAAACCAAAAGAATCGACTACGATACTCTTTATTATGCTACCATCTGTCTAGAAGACCCCAGAATGTTGGGAACGCAGCTGAATACCAGTATTTAAAATGCCTTCACCGTTTTGAGAGCAGTAGTGATGAAATAATTTACACAAAGTAAAGCGCCTGTCGGGGTTCGAACCTACAACTCGGTAAGTCACGGCCGTTACCGCTAGGCCACCACTGCTCTCCTGGGCCACCGCTCTTTTTTTTTTTACATACAACGGGGATGTTCTCGGCCTTCATCTCACCTGATGGCAAGTGATGATAAGGCCGAAGATGGAAGCGAGCTTCACCCGGAATCCTCAACCACAGAGGAACTGGCTATCTTACCTCTAACTGCCGAAACACAACAAATGCTGTTAACATTGTTGTTTTGGCGACAGACTTAGATAAGATGGTGGTAGCTAGCCAGGCGGACTTAGAACAAGCCCTACCACCAACCAAACCGAGCAGCAAATTTTACCTCTGGATCTGAGACAGGTGGTTTTACCACTAGACCACAGAGGCGGTTGCTCTACTGGCCCACCACTGCTCTACTGGGCCACCTCTACTCTAAAAATAGTCTCAGCATTATATAATTTATATATAGGGTTTCTGTACGTGCCTAAGAGTAGTTAGCATTACTTACCTACCTTAAAACTACTCGTAAATTCGAGATAGAGAAGTTTGTTAAACTGTTAATGAACCTAATCACAGCGGACGTCAATAAATTAGGGGTTCACCATTATTACAAGTTACAACGTAATTTTCATACTTATTCGAGGATTGAATAAAATTAAAATAAAGTACGATATTCATAAACGCTACCGTCATTCAATTAGTAATAAGTTCGGTCTCGCTCCATCGTTAATACTTTATTACTTACTCTGTAATTTACAGAGGCTTACTTGATCGATTAAGTTATGACGATCGTGTTGTAAATATAAATATCCCGCAAGTATTTTTAATTTTAATACAGTACACGTTAATTGTGTTTTAAAACCTTCATTTAAAAAATCGTTTCAACAGGAAGGAAAGAAAAATTAATTGCTTTAAATATAACCATTATGGCTTTCAGAAAAGCAATTAAGAGCGTTCATCCAGTGCGGGCTGGCAACGTCGTATTTCTAGAGGTTCGTAATTATTTTACAAAATTTAAATCAAAGTACTATTTTTTTTTTGTCAGCCAAGCACTTATTATAGTATTGTATAATTATTTTTAACATTTACTTTATAGTTAATGCAAAGATTTAGTCGTAATACTGCAAATAGAAAATAATTGACAATTTGACAATTTTTATGAGTAAATACTAAAATAACTGTAAAAAAAATAGCATACATACGTATAAATACCAAAGATCTAGTGCTTGGCTGAAAACAAAAATAGTACTTTGATTATATTTAATAAAATAATCACGAAAAACTTCTAGAAATACGACGTTGCCAGCCCGCGACGGATGAAGGCTCTTAACAGCAAAAAAAAATCATGTTTGTAGTCAGCGGACTGTTATGTTTCATATTTTTCTCAATAAGTACAGTTTCAAAGGCCTACGGATGCTAAGATATACACAGGATGCTCTTCAATAAGGAGCCGGAGTGTATTCAAAACCAGTACTCCACAGTTCCGCCCCGCGCCGTGTTCTTTCTATTGGCAAGTACTGCATCTAATGGAAAATCCATTTATGTGGAACCGTAGCAACCCGGATGCACTACCGCTACCCTAATAAGATCTCTTATACCGCTGACGGCGGTAACAAAATATTTATATTATACTGAAACTTGGAACCAATGAACTGACAGCTCGTTTACGATTCGACAGATACTAAAGAAGACTTAGAATTGGTTGCAGAAGTTGTCTTACGGCTATACAGAAAATATTTTGACGATCACCTCATGAATACGTTTCTCAATAGTTTTACATGTAGGGTAAATTTGTTAGAGATGGCCGTATGGGAGAGTTGGCCAATCAATATAATTTGCTCATTTATCACAAGGTGACGTTGTATTTAAATCAGTACACTTCGTGCACCGCCACGGAACAATGTGTGAACTAAACTTTGCGCAAAATAAATAAAAAAAGTAAGTAAATTGGCCTACATTTTCTTTAGTAGTGGTGAAATTTTATAGTAGGTTCGTATACCATTAGGAAATACTAATATTTTTATTACATTTTTTTGTTTTTGTGAGTGTTTTGTGTTTGGTGTACATTTTACTTTGTTCTAACCTCAAAATGGTAAAGTACTTGTTATTCGTTAGTTTAAAAATTGTAATGGCCATCTCACCCGGACAAAAAGGAAAGTTGGCCATATAAAGTCAAATTAAAGAAAGTAGCACTAGTGAGGAGGAACCAATATTATGTGATACATCTGGTGAAGAAGTCGCAGAAGTTGAAGCGGATAATTGTGCTGGTTGTGGCAAAAATTATTATAAAACCCATCTCATTGAAGATTGGCTTCAATGTTTGATCTGTATTCTGTGGGTACATGAGAATTGTACACCTTTTGATGACATGACATGTCATCAAAAGGTGTACAATTCACATTTAGAGCACATTGTGCTCTAAATGTCGGCCATCACTCCCATATATGCCAACAGCTTAGACGGCTGAGACGGCCAGTTTTGTTTTTTTTTTTTAAATTAAAATGTTATGTGTGTTTCTTACATTATAAACACATCTTTATACTGATTTTCTAAAGACTGATTCTTGATTTTCTTAAAAATAAACGTTTAAATATGATCTCAATATTTTCAGTTTTTTTAAGCCTAAAAAAACTATGGCCATCTCTAACGAATTTACCCTATATACTGAGTCATTGCATCTAAGTTGTAACAATAATCAATGTGTATGCGGAACTTTGACTCTTGAGATAAAAGTCTCTTTTTTTAGTACAGGAGCCAACTGTTCAACCTGCTTTTGACCACTGCTTGTACAATCATGTTTAGTGTATGTTTAACCATATGTTTTTCTTTTTCTTTGTACAATAAACTTATATTGTTATAGTCTTCGTGTATTCTTTTTCACAGCTGTAGGTACTTAAAATTCATGATTGCTAACGTTTGAAGATAGAAAGAACTCTTCTTATTTCGATAAAGATTATTCAAATCAATGCGAGACAGAATCGCCAGACCGATAAATTCGCAAATGAATATAAAATTTACAAACAAAAATCTTTTAAGAAGTTTGTTTGAATGATGGCTGTGTCACTGAACACTGAAGTAGGTAAAGTAATAGCTAAAAGTTTGCGATCAATCCATAGTTAATATTATAAATGTGAAAGTAACTCTGTCTGTCTGTCTGTATGTTACGTTTTCACGCCTAAACTGCTGAACCGATCGTCATAAAATTTGGCAGATATATAGCCTGGGAAATGGAGAAGGACATAGTCTACTTTTTTACGCGATAACCGACATCCACGCGAGCGGAGCCGCGGGCAAAAGCTAGTACTAATATATTTTTAGAACAGCATAGGTATATTATTTAGCTTTCTCTAATAACTATGACGAGCCACCAAACTTTCTAGGTAAGGATTATTGTAAAGATAAAGTTGATGTCTTTGCTCATAAATAACAAAGAAATTATTCAAGATAACAAAATAGGGCCTGTGTTAAAGATATTACTCACAGAGAGAAACACGCTTTCAAAATGAAGAGCAACCCAGTCAAAGAAATACTTTACATATTTCGAGTTCTAAACAATCAAAGTGAAAAATGACGGCAATATAATGTTCGACAACAAACGGTTGTTAACAAAAGCCGGCTACAAAGTCATCTGCCGCCAGGTCAACCCTTTGATATTTGATGCGGACGCATTTTTCATCTGTCCATGACAGACCGGAGATATGAGGGCCGCAGTTTGTATTAATCACTGGCACTAATCTGGAATACGCCACGGCAGACTGCCGGCGCAGAATCCGATTTTCCATTAAACCTTTCTTGGACTGAGCAAAGCTAATAAGCATTCAAGCGGCCTTCATTAAGCCACGCCAGAGGGAGACGCTATTGATTTTATTCAGCTCTAATAAAGGTAATTCTCCACAAAACGACGTTCAGTCAGGTTTCAAAAGAAGCCTCACCTTAGGTGCTCTTTGTTGAGTCTTAGCGGTGACGGTGGACGTAATTAATAAAGCTTAGTATCAAAATCTATGCAGCCTCATATTATATGAATGTGTCAGTTTATCATTTACACGCGTAAGCGATTTTAATTATGACTAGCAGCTGCCCGCGGCTTCACCCGCGTGGCTTTTTCTAAAAGCAAAGTAGCTTAAGTTACTCCTTATAACATTAGTTATCTACCAGTGAAAGTCGCTTCAAAATCGGTCCAGCCGCTTCGGTGATTAGCCGGAACAGACAGACAATTGTTACGGTTCCGTACCAAAATGGTAAAAAGAAACCCTTATGGTGCGACTCAGTCTGTCCGTCTGTCTGTCACAGCTGGATATCTCAAGAACTACGAATGCTATCAACTTGAAATTTGGAATAGTTTTAGATGACGTTTGCCCAACTATTTTGCAAATAAGAAAGATTATTTTTTTTGCATCAGGGACCGATCGGGGGTCTTTCGAAGTGGGGGGCCTTACTAGGGCATGTGGGGTATCATATGAAAGAGCGCTATTTGCACATTCTCAAATATTTTTCTTTTTTTTTTTTACGTTGTTTAGGTTTTCTTTATTTTTTAAAGACCATTCCCTCCCTTATCTCCGAAGTTTGCATAGCGAAAAATCTGAAATTGTTCTATGTGATAGAAGTTTATGTAAAGATTACAGAAAAAATAAAACGATGTCTCTAAATAGCATACTTTTTCTAATACTGCAGTTTTAGGTCAGCGCCCTCTCTTGACCGATAGTGGAACTAATGATTTTTTTTAATGATTTTTGATGGTACGGAACCCTCGGTGCGCGAGTCCGACTCGCTCTTGACCGGTTTTTTTTATGATTTGTACTTTCATATGCATTAAGTGAAAAGCCATTATTTTGACATTACAGACATTTCAATTTGATTTATTTGTATAGAATAATTATAATTATAAGTCTTGTATCATTGAATTAGGTGTATTTATCTATCTTAATAGCATCGTAAACTTAAATGTTAATGTAAACATGTCTTATTAATAGTTAAAAGTTAATTGAAAGTAGAGACTGCTCATAAAGCCATGACCAACCGCACGCTAATAAAAAAAGAAATATATATAAAACATATATTTTTACGACATGGTTTATTTTTCGAAGTGCAATATTTCAATTGAAACATTTATTACCAAGCGGATATGTAAACTGAATCCCTATAAAGTAAACCAACATGTTATACATTTCACATAAGGTAGAGTGCTTGTTTCATCCGCGTTGGCTTCACCTGCAGCGCTTTGCAGTATTTATTCCGCGATAAAATAAGTGTGAGTTCAAAGCAGGGTTGCTGTGGAAACTGGAATTTCCCGGTATTCCCCTAAATGGTTGTTGTTGTCAAAAGTTTTGTCGCTGTACACTTGCTATCTTGAATTTAT
Organism: Dryobota labecula; assembly: GCA_947523025.1. Taxonomy (NCBI): domain Eukaryota; kingdom Metazoa; phylum Arthropoda; class Insecta; order Lepidoptera; family Noctuidae; genus Dryobota; species Dryobota labecula. The sequence goes on along the minus strand of OX383289.1, from coordinate 7,284,705 downwards.
GGAACGGAAGATTGACATGTTTAATGAATTTTCGTTAACTAAATGTGTTAGGCTGTGATAGAATTTTGTTTGTGAGGAGTTTGAAATTATTAACTTTTCCATTTCATTCCATGAACTGTTGTTTATAACAAGAAATGTTTCTGCAATGCATATTGTTTAAAAAAAGTATTTAATTACCCTTTTTACGTTTTTAGGTTTCCGTACCTCAAAAGGAAAAAAAAGACTGAACCCTTATAGGATCACTCGTGTATCTGTCTGTCCGTCTGTCACAGCCAATTTGCTCCGAATCTACTGGACCGAAATTTTGTACACATATAAACTTTCGTGACTCAAATACGAACGTGTAACGAAAATAAATGAATTTTGAATTAGTGGGTCAGTTTTGGGGGTGAACTAGAAAATTTAAATTTTAAAGTTATTTAAGAAAATAGATGAAATTTGACTATTCCCGGCCCTTATCTCCGAAACTACCGAGTCATAATTTTTGAAAAAAAAAAAAAAATTCTATAGGTACTTACTGATTACAGGAAAATTAATAAGAAGTCTGGTCCTAATGGTCTGGTTATAAAATGGTAAATCTCTCAATATTATGCGTAAAAACTTACATTTTCAGTTGGAATGTATGGGAGAACATGTATTCAACTACAATGTTAAGTTTGTTCTTGGGATAAATTCGTCCCATTCATTATGAATGGTCCTACACGCACTTGGCCGGTTTTTTTTTTAAATCAGATATTTCCTTTAATTATCTTGAATTATTTCAGACCTAATGGCTGAGGCCGTAATTATTTGAGAAAACCGTGTTCGAAGAGTGTCGTTACCACAGCCATCTTTTGCCTTGACTTGACGCGACATGAATGTTGAAGTTCTAATACCATATGGCTTCATTGTACCATACGCGTTCTTATCTTAACTATGCCCACTCGTATTTTGACTTGACAAAAGCTCAAAGATACAAAAGATAAGAGAAAGTTAATATGTAACGTTTGATTGTTACACGTCGCAATTATGAATCGAACAACTTTGAATACAGTGCTTTAAATGAAGTTTGAATATCATTTCATAAATACCAATTCAAACTTTTGCTGTGTTGATTAGCAGATAAAATACGTCTTGGATATAAAACATTTCTCCATCTTTGTCAACAAAATGAAAAGGCGCTGTATGTAAACAATTTCCCTACATAAAAACGACAATGGAGGAAAAGATTCAACGTTTGTAAGCCTGAAATGACCCTGTCCTCCTCCCGAAGAATGTTTACTTCCCCGAAATCGGAAAGTGTGAAGAAAAGATCCTTCAAAGGAACTAGGCGACTGGGAATTAAACAAACGCAAACTCCATTTACATCCGAGATCCATCTTATTGGGTCTATTGAGAACCGGCAGTGTGCACAGACTGCTAATTTGCAGAAACTTGAAAATTTTCATCTCAGACGCAGTTAGGAATTCTTGTTTATTTGGGTCTGTGAACAGTTCGGCCGTTCAGCTGACTTCATTCGGAAACAAACAAAGGACTTGGAAATTAGGTAACTTGTACATACTTGGGCGAAGTTTCGCATACTGTATTACAGTGTTAGGTCGTCAGCAAAGGTGGAGTCACGTTCCTTCGCGCTGGCGCCATCTAGTGCACGTCCCACGCTCATCTGCAAATGGCGCGAAAAATTATACACTTTGCATTCACTACGAGGCTGGCATACGAGTGCATTACACTTTGCCAATATTTTCAGAATTGCCTTCATATTATTTAAATATACTTTCTATATTCTTTTCTAGTTTTCTATTCTACCACTTTCGCGTGGCAAATCACCGTTGATTTTACGTTTGAATGGACAATCTATTTATACAAACTGTCAAAATGTGTGGAGTCTACTTGCGGGAAAATGTAGAATTCGTATAATATAATATCCCTTCACTTGAACAAATAATTTACTTAAGAACTAGCTTGTTGAATATACAAGAAACTCATAATCCAAAACAATAATTCTGTTCCAGAGCATCATTCTGTCGGACAAACGTAGTTTAGCTAGCATAAGTCCCAATAAATCCCGTTCGATGCTGCCGTTGCTAATCTAGGCTAACTTCTGAATCCTAGACGCGTGTAAATCCTAGGAAAGTCTCGGGGGAGCCGGGTTAGGAAATATATTGCACTTGATTTTCCAATTACGTCGGTGGTGGGACTCATATTTCCGTTTGAAGTGATAAATTGCTGTGTTAGATGTCTGGTAGGGATCTTGTTAAATGTGCACGTCTCTTTATTAATTTGTGTCGATTAATCAGTTTAAGATTTGTTTTGTGTGAATGTTCTTGTGATATATCTGCAATCTTTTCTGACATACTTATTTTTTGTTTTTTTTTTTTTTTGTTTGTGAGCATAAGAAGAATTCTTGATCAGAGATGGTGTGTAAATAAAACTTTGTTTATGTTATCCAACGAGTCAACTTTAGAAAATCTGTGTAGGTGAGTTCCGTAATACCATTAATAGGTAGGTAAACCTTTTCATTCGTTCAGCAACCACCATTTTGCTTATAGATGGAAAATTTACAACAATACTTTTAATTAAAATGCCGTCAATCATTATGATTTATCAGAAGTCTATCGCTTCGAAAATTTTAATTAAAAATCCTTTATAGGGCTGCGTTTTAACGATACTTGTAAGTAAATGTTCATTACACCTGTCATGTCGGCAATGAATTTATTATTCAAGTGTATATCGGTGGAAAACCTAAATGATTTAAACAGTTACCAAAATTCCAAAATTGTGAAATCGTTTATAAGTTTAATTAAAAATGTTTCTAAAAGGGCTCTTATCTTAATAACTAACTAGAACATTGCATTATAATTTAAATAAAATAGATACTACATAAAAGGCTTGAGAATAGAATCTACATATATTATTGTTTCGTTTATTGTGTTAGACATACATTTGACCGTCTGTAACCCATGTCTTTAACCCACGATAGCGGATCGTAGAACATCTAAAAATTTAATTTGTAGCTAAACCGAATGATTTACATTTATTTATTTGTTGAAAAGTCTGCTAGAACTGCGTGTGAGCCCTTGGAATCCAAATATTTTGCATTCTTTGAATTCACGAATCTTGTTTGTGATTAAATTTTGTTTATTGGCAAAAGCAAATGAAAAACCCTTTCTTGTTGCTCTCGTAAAAATACCAATAAGCTGTGTCAATAATACAATATCTGAATACAGAACCCTCCTGCTATTTCTCTGTTTTAAGAGAAAACCAGACATATAAAAATCGCCATGTTCTTTTAGAAGTAGCCAGCCAACCAACCTATCACAAAATGACGCTGTTGATAACATTTAATGATTTCATCATGGCAGCTCCTTAATTTGACGTTCAAAAGTGCCTTTTACGTGCCTATCCATACTAATATTATAAAGTGAAAGTAACTCTGTCTGTCTGTCTGTATGCCACGCCTAAACCGCTGAACCGACCGTCATGAAATTTCTCAGAGATATAGCCTGAGATATTGAGAAGGACATAGGCTACTTTTTTACATGCACGCGGGCGGAGCCGCGGGCAAAAGCTAGTTTGAAATAAATGATTGGATTTTGACTTTGTCTTTGACGAACACAATTTCAATCACAATCCGAAAGATTTTGAAGGAAATTGCTAATCCCATGCATCATATATTATGTAAGAAACTTCATCTGCTCAACAAAGTAAAAAAACGCAATGAATGTTGCTGAACTTTCAGGCATTGTCATTGCAAGTGTAAACGCAATTACCCCAGTGGACTCTACTAGTTACATAAAACACTTGTCTGATGTTTGATCTCTTCTTTCCAGGGTTGTCGCTGTCACCATTCGTGCGGCATTGGCAGCCAGCGGCGTACGCGCACGTGGGTGGACATCGGCTCCGGCGCGCCGCGCTTCCGCCGCCCGAGCCCCCGCCACCGCCTTTGCGACTGTCCTTCCATGCTCATAACAAGTAAGAGAAAGAACTTATTTTATTACAAGCCGTGCACCCTATGAGATTTCCCATCTGCAAAATGAGGGGCATGCTCTAGGGGTTGAATTAAAGAAATCTCGTGCAAAATGTTAAGCTTCTAGAAGACCCAGTGGTTTAGGTTGTGCGTTGTCTGTCAGTGAATTAATTAATTAAATATTTCTAACAAAGGCGCCTTGAATCTCATCTACAAGATTCAAAGGCGCCTTTCTTTTCTTGGGAAAATCCTCATGGTTACTTTCCGCTTGGAGAGAGACAACCGTCCTTGGGATGCTTTCGTTGCAACATCTTTTTGCTACTCCTGGATTTGATACTCCTATATTGATCTGCCAGTATCTGTGGTCTGATGGCAATATCCCTTCTAGAACCTTTACATTTACCATCCATGCGTCATGTTCGTGAACGGGCGCCGTCAGTTGGGACTGGTCATCTCTTAGCTGCCACGGCTTATTTTAATTTTTGAATTGTTTTTATTACGGACGCTTCTAACGAGCACGTCTTTCTACATTGTTCTCACATGTATAACTTCAACATGAATGATGTAACCCATTTTTTGTAACAATATTTTGTTTTAAAAGAGTGTCCGTGGAGTTTCTTGCCCGTTCTTCTCCATAGGAACCTAGTACGCTTTGGAATGGGCAACTAGCTTCATCTTTCTGACTGACCGACCCCTTGACAATTCAAAAGTGCCTGTAATTGGTTTATTTGAAATAAATGCTTTGAGTTTGAGTCCATTGCAATGGGACTTGAATAACTTTAAAAATACACTCTGGTCGCTAGCATGAAAGTACGGAACTCCAAAACCAAAGCGGAGCAAATTGTATGTCACGAAATTCATTAAACCGGTGAAGTAGATGTGTGACTTGGCGGGTTGACTAATGACTCATGACGGCTAAGTGATTTCCAGAGCTGATCGATTACTCAATGTTAGATTGTATCGTGAAAATCTACTCAATATTTTTTTTTATGGGCTTGGAGGCCAATGTCTTAAGATTATGAGTTATTTGACATCATGACTATAATATGATGGCTATGTGGATTTTTTGTTGACCGTTAATATCTTGTGTGTTTATTATTAATATCGTAAATTACGACTTTAATAGGTGTTTTCATGTTCTGTGTGTTCGAAATAGACGCAATGCGCGTTATTAAAACGTTTTTTTGCAGTATTTGTTGTAGATACAGAAAAACTTACAACACAGAGTACATTTATTTTTTTAAGAATAAGTAGTTTCGTGACTCTATAAATATTCTTTTACAAAGTAGCACCAGACTCGATTATAAGCCGTAATTCTGTGTAAAAATACTTTCCTACCTTAAGAAAACTTTAAATGGTTTGCTAAAGTAAAATTCTTGAAAATTCTTTTAGCTTTTGTAGTGAGATAAAAAATATAAGCTGAAGTTTACGACGTTAAGAGTTTGGCACTCGGCAAACTGAGCCTAATTCCGTACGTTAAAAATTAGCGAGGTCCCAGGTTTTATAGCGTAAGTAAAACTTTTAGCTGAAAGTAAGTAGACACTTATTTCACTTGAGAAAAAGGTTATGTCTGTACAAAGCACATAGAGAGTTTAAATAAAAAAGAAGATTTTTTTCATTCATTTAATTTTGTGGAAAAGTTGATGCAACATTTCGTTTATCACAAAATTTTGTGAAATGCTTTTATTTGTTTTCTCTCAGTTTTACATTTCTTTTTATGTTTGTTTGGTACTAACAGTCAAATGTGTTCTTTTCAACAATAATCTCTTTGAAAAGGAGATTGTTCTGCATCCATACATCATTCGCCCCAGAACCAACAGCAAAGGAAAATTACTTTGTGTGTTCTTAATTACAAGTATATGCCCATGAAGACAAAGTTTAATGACGGACAACTTGCAGAAAGGATTTATTTCAAAAGAAAACAAATACTTTGAGGTTATATTTAGTAAGAAACAATCCTTTCAATACTTCGAAATACATGCTAATAAAAGCATGTCACTGTTATTTCTATTGCCTGTATGTGGTTAGTTAACCTAAGAGAATCAGAAAAACATTTAAGTACTTACCTGAGTACCTATTAGGTATTTGATAAATCTTCTAGTTTTTGTATTAAAATAGGTAGATAGGTAAATAAGTACTTATTTATTTAACTTCAATGCAAATGACTTTATTCTAATGTTTTTTTTTATTTTATTTATTTATACTTAGGTAGGAAGTCATATTACCTCATGTATGTTAGTCATGTTATTGAAAGAATGGACATCAATAATTGTCAAGTCTAATCTAATTGTCAAAGATGGCGGCATATTTTATGTGATGTCGACAGTCGCTCTTTTAATTGTTCATTATAGAACGCAGAATGTCTGTTTCATACAGATATTCGCAATTAGTCTAATAAAATATATTTATAATTATTATGTAGGTCAGATGTTTGTTGGTCCTGGGGCCATTTCCGACGATGTCCTTTACAACCTACATACTAGGCAAGTTGTGCTTCCCTATGTTTCTTAAGAGGGTTGTCACCGGTCCACTAGCGCCACTCCTTTAACAGCATATTATCTCGTGACTGAGAAGGAATTATGAAAAACGGCTCAATTAACCATATCGGTAAGTGTGTCTAGAATTTTCTAATACCTTTTTTAAAGTTTCTTATTGAGACACGAAGCAACAAAATTCGATCTAAATAAAAACGGCCACATTCCTCTAGATCGTATTTAGAGTGGCGCTAGTGGACCGGTGACAACGCTCTTAAAGGTGTTTACAGATTTTCTGGAAAATTGTTGATCGACACGTGTTTTCTTTAGTACTCTTTCGTCATGAGGCGAAGAACTACAAAGCAAACCCCATGTCTATTTTCAAAAATCGAGCATAATTATCTCTAGGCACCTTTATATATCAGTCTAACACAATATAGAAAACATTCTTGTCTCGTTATTATAAAACCGGCTAAGCGCGTGTCGGACCACGCACATTGAAGGGTTCCGTAGTTGGGATGAATTTGCCCCAAGAACAAACTTAACATTGTAGTTGAAAAACATGTGCTCCCATACGGAATGTATCGGAGAACATGTTTTTCAACAGCCAATGTAAGTTGGTTGACTATTACTCGGTAACTTATAAAGCCTTCTTAGCTGTGATAGTTTTTCTTTTAACTTCGTTATGTATGTTTACTACTGCGGTGATTTTTTTCACATATCCACTTGACTCTAACAAAAATTTAAAGCTTAATATTACGCAAACGGATCCCTGAATCGACAAATGGTTTTAACAAACTCGTAATATTTTTGAACGCTATGCAACGATACCCCACACCATAGGATAGACGAGAAAAAAAATATCATTCCTGAATTTACTCTGAATCTTATAGTTCCTTTATTAGCTTCGAAATCCCGTCTGTATCAAACTTACGAAGGGTTAATACACTACAACTTAGCATAATATAATATATGTTTGAAATTAATTATGAATTGATCTCCTCGTATATGTCGTGTTCAAAGCGTGGCCATTGTACATGAGTAATGGCAGCTCATATCCAATTAAATGAGCATTAAGGCATGCCATTATATCTGTGTGTATTAGGACGTTCGTAATACCGGGATGTAAGTTGTTTGGCAAATATTACGGACACAAGCTTACCGTTGAAAGCTGTTTGAATGTACTAAATGGTTCTGAGGACTGAAAACTGAACGTCGATATCGAAATAATATTTGTTTACAATTCTGTGTGCATTTAACTAAAATAGATAAAATCGCGCAGTTACATATACAGTTACATATACTCACTTATAAACGAGTAATTTTCCGGATCCTACTCATACATCCTACTAATATACAGGGTGGATTTTTTAGATGGGATAGTAAGGGCAGGTACATTAACCGTTGTAGCTAAAGGAAAACGGTCTTAGGAGACTGTCCTTATTTTTTTGAGAAATTTTGATCCCCATTCACAGATTTTGAATAAAACGTAGAGTCAGCAAGAAAATGGGCCATTTTCACAAAAACTTTTTTTGATGCCAATCGATCTTGTGTCCTAAAAGGATCTATTATAATTTTTGAATGAAATTTGGCTCACAATTTGTTTATAAAACACTTTAATAATAGAAATGTGAAAGTTTGTGTTTGATGAACATCCATCATCCTGATGGATGTTTGTCACTCAATCACGAGAAAACGACAGAACAGATTTGAATGAAATTTGGCACACAGATAGTTTATAACCTGGACTAACGCAAAAGCTAGTGCGTTCATAATTGGTGATGGTCCAAGTCTGCTTTATGATAAATACTTACCTAAAATTTACAAGAACATAAGAGACTGCGTAGATTAATTATTCCGTAACCATAAATGAGAACGCGGTTACAAAAGCTAAAGCTACACATATTCGCGTAAACGAGCGTTTCCGCTCAAAATCACAGTAGATCCGCAAAATATTATGTACACTCAAACCAGAAGTTCAAAAGGAAGCTCGCACTAGGTACAGCAATTCATCGCCTCAGATAAGTTAATTGAACGTGTTTCAGACTAATCCATTTGTAAAGTTGTGTACGACGAGCGTGCACATCAACCGTTGGACGCTCCATTCCCTTAATTAAACCGTTCCTACGCCAGTATAGTGGAACGTGCCCTTTATACCGACGATTCCAGATTATCTTTGGTGACGATCGCGTATGTTCAATGATACCGCTCTATGATAAGCGACGGTCACAAAGTTGATTCGCTGCACTCAATTTGTTGATTCAACTAAATCGCTGTGATCTGAAACTATTCATGGACATTCTGTATTGGATGGCCAACTAAAGCGGTAATGTTTGGGCAATTATTGGGGGAGAGAGTATTAATTATCTATTTCAATTACAGCTATCGGTACTATGTATGTAATTATATAATATGGTTATAGCTTACTGTTACTGCAAACCATTATTGGATCGAGGTTATTATAACTAGTTTTCAAACACAGGTGTTTTAATTAACATAACATGTGACGTAATGTGGCTAAAATTGACAAAGACTACTTCAAAACTCTTTGCAGGCCTACTAGCACCGTCTTATGCGTGCTATTGAACACTTCCTCCACTTCTTAATTATGCCATTAAATAAAAAAGCGGCAGCGGCTCCACTTCCACTTCCCTCTTACTATTCCCTGAAGAGCATCGCCCTGTAAATAAATATTGAATAGTCACATAAGAGTTGCGTGACTATCAATACTGTTCGTCTGAAAGGCACCAGGGCCTCTTCAGACTGCTCCAATAATATTTGAGTTATGTCTAGGCTCTATAGGTATTATTGGTGGACCTCTCAACTGTATTGTTGACGGGCAATATGGGAGGAGCGGTCCTCAATACGTTATATTTATTCCTGTATAGCAAGATTTCGAGGACGCTGTCTTGGCTTCAACATCTATCACTAAAGATTAAGTCTTCAATGATGAATACTTAAGAAATCAAATGATTTCTGTTACGAATTTCAACGAGAACCAAGTAGTGGGTTTCGTTTACTATTTAATCATTACTTCAGTTACTTATCTGCATATCTAAAGCGTTGTTATTTAGGTGCATTGTGTAAGATATTGTTTTAGTTTGCAGGCGATGATTGTCAATTTCTCGCTATAACGTTGCTACGTAGGATTAATCAGTGTGTACAAAGGGACCCTTGAGACCTCCATGTACACTGCACTACCTACCAAACGAACGGTATTGATGACAGGCAGAGATAGCCCGATAGTTACCTGAAGAAGGACCTAGATAACTTTCAATCCGGAAAATTACAAATAAACGTGGATAGAGCTACAGCAAACAGCTAGTAACTAGTTGTAAAGAATACTTTTGCAAGACTTTGAGTGTTTTTAATACAAACATAGTTAACATCACGTCTATAATTCCCGAAGGTTTCGGCAGAGTACCCACATTTCGCCAGTTATAAAGCCTCTTAATGCTCTTTTTACCTAAGGTTAATTCTGGCAGTTCTTAGAATATTTTTGATACACATATGTGTCATATGTGACATGATTACCAGAAACTCAAAAGCTAAAATGTATCTACACGCGGCATTTTATGTTTTACGGTAGAAGATACATAGTAGGAGAAAGCCTAGTCTTGAGATTTAGCTAGCTAGGAAGAATTTTTACTTAATAATAAATTAATAATACATCATAGAATAGGAACTTCTCTACCTACCGTGCAGTGCCTAAATGCTTGCATGTATTCAACCAAAGGAAATCCTCATTTCACGCCATGTTTTTCATAACAGGAACTGGCTTTTATGTTTTGAAATGCTAATGAAATGATTGGTTGTCAATCTATTCAAATAGGAAGAGGGACAAGTAGGATACAGCCGATTGCAATTGATGTTAACAACTTTATTCTTCGGCTGTTCGGCGCAGTCGTGAGTGATGTCAATTTAAATTGTTGCTAGGTATACTCGTAGATAGGTATGACTGTTGATTGCTGCATGCTAGATCGGGTTTTTTAGGGTTCCGTACCTCAAAAGGAAATAATGAAACCGTCCCTCTGTCTCAGCCGATTTGCTCCGAATCTACTGGGCCGATTAAGTTGAAATTTGGTACACATATGAACTTCTGTGACCCACACACGGACGTGTAACGTAAATAAATGAATTTTGGAAATGGGGGTCACTTTTGGGTGGCAAATTAGAAGATTTAAAAAAAAAGCTTTTCAAACTGCACCGTGTGACTAATCAAATGAAATGGCTTATTGTAAGGATTTCAGGTTTATATTTTTATAATTTTAAAACAAATACCTTTAAAGTTATTTAAGAAAAATAGATGAAAATTGACCACCCCCTGAAAATAGTTCTTCACTTATAGCTTATAGGAAAACCTATAAAAAGTCTATAGTCTTAATATAACAGCAATTCTCATAATATTATGCTTCAACTTGTTTTTCAACAACAATGCTATGTTTCTTCTTGTAATAAACTCATCCCAACTACGGAACCCTTCATTGTGCGTGGTCCGACACGCAATTGGCCGGTTTTTTATATTCATCACGGTTTACGTTTTTTTGTGGAATCAGTTTTGATTGCAATATAATTTATAACGTTCGGAAACCTTTAAGCTCTTAGTGTAGGTCGCTATATTTTTCCCATATTTAATACCTATCTTATGTAAAATTTTGTAGGTAAGTATGTTGATCGAGGTATACCTACAGTTTTTTCAAAACCACAGTTATACCGAGACCACCAAATACTTTCATCGAGACATTGAAACCGCTTTAACCAAAGCCAGGTAATAGACTCATTTGAAGTAACGACACGCATAGCTTGCCATTACACTGAAACTCCATTTTAATCGCATTATGGTCCAATTGTACGGCTGTGATCCACATCACGAATTGCAATGATCACATAATGTTATGGTCGCGTCACGGCAATGCTGGAATCACGGACTAGACCGGTCCAGCAACGTCGGGCTAAGAATAACCACCACTTAACTCAATGGGAGGATCGACTAGCCTAAACGTTTCGCTCGGTAAAGTCTTGTATACGAGTACTGGATATTCGGGTATCCCCAACTTAAATTGAGGTGAGGCGATGATAACCGACTTCTAATGATTTTATACTGAAGATCACGTCTAAACGAGTAGTTTTAATGAATTGGAAAAAATATTAGTTAAATTAGAGCATTTTCTTCATTTTCAATATATGAATATTTTAGATTTTGTTTATATTACATAGTAAAATGAATTTGGATAAAAAACTGACAATCACGCAACATCTATCAAGCATAAGTATTTTTCTGAAACATTCACCTTTTTAAAGATAATTTAATTATTGATATTTTAGTATACGTGTTTTATTAAAATACCTTTTGTTTTATGTATAATAAATTAATAATGCGTCTTATTTGGGACAGCACTCCTGGATGGGCGAGTCCTGTTACTGGCTAGACGTACGACGCGTTGCGTGAGCTTAATACAGAACACGCAAGCTAACCACTCAAGGTCACTGGCATATATCTGCGTCTTAACAAAGATAGAACCGAAGAGCGACAGTTTAACAACTATCAGAGGTTGAAAAACATCGGGCTTATATATAGCCAATTTTACTAATTCAACAACACCTTTTCATAAGAAAAAGAAATAACATTTTCCATTTAGAAATAAACACAACACTTCTACCGGTTAAGTACTCGTAGCATGAAATACTCTATCACAAAGTTATACTTGACATAATCATTAGAATAATGCTCCGTAACACCTGCGTCTATGACAACAAGTAATGTTACCTACTCTATTAGACTTTAACTTGTGCGATAAATAGCTGTAGTTTATTATTAAGTTTTGTATAATATAATCCTCGACCTAGAAAGGAAGTTCTCAATTAGGTATTATGTATCAGTCATTTCAGCCGAAAGACGTCCACTGCTGGACATAGGCCTCTCCCAAGCACCGCCACCTCGACCAGTTTTGTGCTTCCCACATCCAGCGGATTCCTGCGGCTTTCATAAGGTCATCGGTCCACCTTGTGGGAGGCCTTCCAACGCTACGTCTTCCGGTACGCGGTCGCCACTCCAGAACCTTTCGGCCCCAACGGCCATCTGTTCTGCGCGCAATATGCCCTGCCCATTGCCACTTAAGTTTGGCAATTCATCGAGCTATGTCGGTTACCTTGGTTCTCCTGCGGATCTCTTCATTTCTGATTCGATCACGTAGGGAAACTCCAAGCATAGCCCTCTCCATTGCCCTTTGGGTGTCTTTTAGCCTTTTAATAAGGCCTATTGTGAGCGACCACGTTTCAGTGCCAGTGCCAGTATCAGTAAATTGATTTAATGATAGTTCAGAAATGTTTTTCTTAAGAAACGTAATGAACCCGAAGAAGTAAGGACATAATAATTAAGCATTTAAAATCCATCAGCTCGTTAACAGCATTTCTATAACGACTCCATTATCCTTAATTAAACTTTGCTTTCTAATTTGCGTAACGAGTAAAAGTCAACTTATTTGTTTACACGCCAATTTATCATAATGAGCGAGACAAACACGACGCGAGATTATTAAACTTGAGATAACAAAGTTCGTTTTAATTTTCGTTGCGAAGTGTAAAATCCGCTAGATTTTATCTGATGTTGTTGCACTCGGGACGTGACGGCGCCGCCGACGTGTACTCGTACTGTATCCAGATGCTAACAAACTGTTCCACCGCTTTGCACATACTAATCTAGTCTGACGTTCCAAATTATTCACCAAAACGTTGCCATGGTTTTTTTGCGATCCCCTATACGGATTTTATACGAGCGATCCCGTATATTTGCTCTTTCTGCGAACGATCTATAAAAATACGACTTATCGTTTCAGTTTTCGGTAGACTGAAATAAGTTCAGGGGTTTTATTAACGTCAGTTCCTGTAGTATCAATCATCTTTGAAACGAACCTTGTACTTTATTAGTTATGACTTCGTATATCGTACACCGATGTCAGATAATTTCATTCGTGTAGAGGAAATCCTGCACTCGCGGTCGATTGACTCTGTAAAGGTATTAAGGCGGACGTCATAGTTTGACTAAGACGATCCACCCAAGATGAGGTCTTAACCCTCAAGAAATACTGAGCGTAAAAGGAATTTACCTCTGCCTGGTGTATTTAAATTAGCTTTTTGCCTCCCTCGCATTTTCTTCCTTTGTTCAAGGCTGGAAAATGTGCCGTGACGACCCAACAACGTGTCTCATTACGTATTTTTTAAATAGTTTATTTGTTATTGGTAAAAATGTAAAAATACCTCCTGCTGAAACAATTTTTTTATAGTCTAGACGAGACTAGAACTAAATTAGCATAAAATAAACAGCCTAGCTACAAGAACTAAATTCCCCGAACCGAATCCAACTTAAACATAAGTTCTGAAGCAGTATTTAAGTTAAAATTCTTTATGATCCACTTTACACAAAAATGATGAAACTCTAACGCACGAAATGTGTAAACAAAATGCTGCGGTTGCCTATTTTGTTACATAAGACGTCGTGATAAGGTACCCACGCATTTAGCCGCGTTGAAGCTTGAAATTCGAGCAAACCATCGACTCGCAACGAGAGTCGCCACAAACGGAGACAAAAGTACAGAAAGGTGTTTAAATTTAAATTACGCTTCACAGGTAACATCAAAGAGATTAATGTAATGCGGCACATCCAGCCACAAAATACGTTGTACATTTTATATATGAATAAGCGTGAAAACCGTCAGACATGTGATTATTGATTATTCGTTAAATAAACTGGTAGACTGGGCACGCGTGTCTACCAAAATCCTAAATCATGTTGTGATGTTTGTCAAACACACCTGAATATATAAGGTAGGGCAGGGAGGAATATTTTATGTTTTTCCTGTGTCTTTTAATCAAATTATTAAACGCTAGAGCCACGCTTCGCTTTTTTTTTCGCATATTGGGCACAAATTAATGCGATGGGATTTTTCACAGATAAACGAATAATAATGCTACAGTGAAAACATTCAGTAAAAACAGAGGATCCTCATCATCATCATTATTTCAGCCGAAAGACGTCCACTGCTGGACATATGTAGGCCTCCCCCAATTGGAGGGGTTTGCCATAATCGCCATGCTTGGCAGGCGGGTTGGAAAACAGAGTATAATTAATACAAAATAAAACCTACTAAGCTATAGGAACTATTTTATTTTTATTTTTATTCAAGAGGAACAAAAAACAGCTACAATATAAACATAGAAACAAGAAAATACACAAAACTTAGAGACAATATTGCAGCCCACAACGCTGTTCACAGATTAACGATAGGATACAATACAGTGAGAATAATGAAAATAATCGCTAGAGTTACAAATACAATATATATATATATATATTTACTAACTTATTAAATTAACTTTCGTGTTTAAGATGTATGTAACTAGAGCAAAGTTTAAATTTTATTTTACTTATCTACACATACGTACACTTAATACACAAAAACAATAACAAAACAATTAATACACTTGCGTTTTAATATGTGCTATAAACATTATAATAGCACACATTTCGAGTCTGTAGCATACCCGTCATGAACTATTTTCAACCACACTTTGTTTATACTAGGATTACAAACTTTTCGGTCATAATACGTTTTGCATATTTTAATATGGTAATACTAACGCAACGCTGTGCGTATTGTGTGCACAGCATGAAATGCGACAGGCGCGGACACACCACAACAAAATTTAGTGTTTAGCTGTTAACAATAGTACGTGAGTTGTTTTCAACTGGATTTACACATAATGCCGTACTGTACAGTTTATGAAATGTTCTACTTTTTCGTTGCTATACGTAAATCGCGAATTTATTCGTATAGAGTTCAGATAAGATCAAATTGAGAGTTAGTCTTTTTGGCTGCGGTGATTGATGAAATCTACTAATCTCAGCTGTTACTTAAGTGTAGATTTAATATTGACGAAGTAAATTAAAAAAACCGGCCAAGTGCGAGTCGGACTCGCGCACGAAGGGTTCCGTACCATTATCTATAAAAACAGCAAAAAAATCATGTCTGTTGTATGTGAGCTCCCTTTAATATTTGTTTTATTTTGTTTTTAAGTATTTGTTATTATAGCGGCAACAGAAATACATCATCTGTGAAAATTTCAACTGTCTAACTATCACGGTTCATGAGATACAGCCTGGTAACAGACGGACGGACGGACAGCGGAGTCTTAGTAATAGGGTCCCGTTTTACCCTTTGGGTACGGAAGCCTAAAAAAGCGAAACAGATATTTACGATCATGCAATATAACTTAAGTTAAATGTTTACAAACAACTGTAGTTAGTTAGGAATTAATAGTGTAACAGAGTATTATAGAGCGGAAATAAACGTAGCGTGGCCGGCTGCGCAGGGCGGCACTAAATGGAACATAAAGCTGAAGACCATGTGATTTGCGGCCTGCCCAAGTGTACGAGCTGGTACGGTCAACCGCATTAGCAGCAGAACTACGAAAATCACTCTTACTGCTACGAAATAAAGGCCCTGTCAAATTGAAACTGCGAACATGGACGTGCAGTTAACTGTACGAGCTGGTACGAGCACAGCACTCAACAGT
This sequence comes from Dryobota labecula, assembly GCA_947523025.1. Classification (NCBI taxonomy): domain Eukaryota; kingdom Metazoa; phylum Arthropoda; class Insecta; order Lepidoptera; family Noctuidae; genus Dryobota; species Dryobota labecula. The sequence continues at coordinate 7,268,712 of OX383289.1, read as the reverse complement.
GAAATGTGTGCTCAATTTAGAGGCAAATTGTGATGTTTTTTTTTTTTTTTTTTGTAGATGTGCATAGTTGTATCATTTACACTGGCGAATAATGGCTGACTGTAGGTAATTTTATTATAAAATGGTTAGTAAAAAAAACTCTAAAAGGACGTAGAAACGACAAGGTAACCCCAACATTTATAAAAATATTAGCTGACCCGACAAACTTCGTTCTGTCAACAGCTATACTATAAACTCCACTTCTCTACCCTACCCTACCCTATCCTACCCTACCTACCCTACCTACCCTACCTACCTACCTACCTACCTAGCTACCTACCCTACCCTATCCTACCCTACACTACCCTACCTACCTACCTACTTACCCTACCCTACCCTACCCTACCCTACCCTACCCTACCCTACCCTACCCTACCTACCTAAAACTTAAAAAAATAGATAGTAGCTGATTCTCAGACCTACTGAATATGCATATAAAATTGCATAAAAATCGGTCAAGCCGTTTCGGAGGAGTATAGTAACTAACATTGTGACACGAGAATTTGATATATAAGATATAACCCTTACTTAATTAAAAGCAAATCTCGTAAAATTGGCTATTTATATATTTTTTGTTCGGGTAAGCGTTGTGTCATCGAGCGTACCTTCATCACGGTGGGTAAACCTGCGCAACGTATACTGCCATCTAATCTCAAAAGCTCTGGATTCTGAGTCCTATTATAATTTTAATATAGAAATGAACAGCCCCTGCGGACGCTTTATCCCACCGAACTTTTATAACGAGACCCAGTTTATTTGTCGATTATTCAAATTATACTTTAGCAAGTTTCCAAAATTAATTAATTAAACGCTAACGTAAATATCGTGACGATTATCAAGGTTGCAATTAGACCGAAATTTTGAGGCTCCATTACTTAGCAGCGGTAGGTATATGTTAGTTTTATTATTAAGGCTCCTACAAACAGGCGCGACTCCGGAACCGCTCGTCGCTCGATACACGGTGCCATTATGTTGCGTCGCGTGTCGCGCCTGTTCGTAATGTCTAGAGTGAAAACATCGTATGACTAGGTGGGTGTACACAGTGAACCTAAATGTTGTCTGGCTAACCACATGTTTCTTTAGCTTTTAGATTATAATTTTGATTTAGGTCGAGTTTCATGACTAGGTTCGTAGCTTTCATTAGAGATCCACGACTCATTAAGTTGACCTATGCAGAACAACTGGGTGGTGCTGTACTGTCTTTATTATTTAGCGTAACAGCTAAAAACATACTGTTTGGGTTCTGTACCCTAAGGGTAAAACGGGACCCTATTACTAAAGGCCTGTACAGACTCGCGCGATATCGCGGGCGCGACAGGCAGCGACAAAGAAATTGTGCTACTATAGTGTCGCGTCGCACCCGCGAAATCGCACTAGTCTGTACGAGCCTTAAGACTCCGCTGTCCGTCCGTCCGTCTGTCATCAGGCTGTATCTCATGAACCGTGATAGACAGTTGCAATTTTCACAGATGATGTATTTCTGTTGCCGCTATAACAACAAATACAAAAAAACAGAATAAAATAAATATTTATGGGGGCTCTCATACAACAAACGTGATTTTTTTGCTCGTTTGTGCTCGATATTGATAACGGCAACAAGTAGACGCTTGAAATATTCACAGAATATTTAGTTATATAAATGTTCACTTTAAAAATAAAAATAATTAAATAAAAATAAAACAAATATTTAAGGGGGCTCCCATACAACGAACGTGATTTTTTTTCCGTTATTATAGATAATGGTACGGAACCGTTCATGCGCGAGTCCGACTCTTACTTGGCTGGTTTTTTGAATAATTAAGATCACCCAATAAAATTGTATTTATCATCTGCCTGGCCTTTTCCCAACTATGTTGGGGTCGGCTTCCAGTCTAACTGGATGTAGCTGAATACCAGCATTTTTCATGGAGCGACTGCCTATCTCACCTCCACAATCCAGTTACTGGGTAATACGATACCCCTTGGTAAAACTGGTTGTCAGGCTTTCGGGCTTCTGACGACCCGTAACGACTGTCAAAGATCCACAAATGACAGCCGGGACCAACGCGAACAGCGTAACGTGCTTTCCGAAGCACGGAGCGGTCTTGGTATGTAAAGATGGTCACCCATCCACGGACCAACCGCAGCAAGCGTAGCTTAACCTGATGGATCGACCCGTGCGGCTGTTATTACTTAGCCACAAGCCCCCATACAATTATATTTAAGTAGATAAATATTATCTAAAACCCACTTCAGAAAATTGATATTTGGTGAGCATTGTTACGAAACAGATAAATTCAGTCTCTCCCCTTTTGGAATAAGTATGAAAAAGGTGAAATCAAAGATTTGAATTAGCCATTATAAACGTATTTGGAATACCCTCTAAAAACTGTCGAGCTGACCGCAAGTTTAATTGTGTTTCCCAAACGAGGTATTGACCAAACCGAACTTTCAACAATCCCAAGAACTTTTCATTCGACGAAAGACAATAAAAGCTTTCTTTTTAACAAATTGATGAATCCTTGTTGATACGGTCCTTTTATATGAACTGTGTACATTTTTATTTATGTGAACCTTTTGTTTTAACGCCCTATATATTGGTGGTATATTATAGGCACCTGTGTGAACATAAAAAAACGGTCAAGAGCGAGTCGGACTCGCGCACCGAGGGTTCCGTACCTTCAAAAATTACATCAGTTCCACTATCGGTCAAGAGATGGCGCTGACCTAAAACTGCAGTATTAGAAAAAGTGTGCTATTTAGAGACATCGTTTTATTTATTCTGTAATCTTTACATAAACTTCTATCACATAGAATAATTTCAAAATTTTTTTTCTTGCAAACTTCGGAGATAAAGGGGGACGGGACGGTAATTTTTTTTTTTTAATTTTTCGTCATAATTGGAAAACAATGCGCCTTTAAAAAAAATGTGTAGAGAATGTGCAAGTAGCGCTCTTTCATATGATACCCCACATGCCCTAGTAGCCCCTCTTCGAATTTTTCAGACCCCGTTCAGTCTCCGTTACAAATTTGTTTTTTAAATAGCTGGGCAAACGTCTTCTAAATGTATTCCAACTTTCAAGTGGATAGCATTAGTAGTTCTTGAGATATCCAGCTGTAAAAGACGGACAGACAGACTGAGTCGTACCATAAGGGTTCCTTTTTACCATTTTGGTACAGAACCCTAAAAACCGGCCAAGTGCGTGTCGGACCATACACAATGAATGGTTCCGTAGTTGGGATGAATCTATCCCAAGAACAAACTTATCATTGGAGTTGAAAAACAAGTTCTCCTATACATTCCAACTGTAAGTTTGCGCACAATATTGAGAGATTTACTATGTTATTATAAGACCATAGACTTCTTATAGACTTTGCTGTTATCTATAAGTAAATAATTAGTTACGGTTTTTCTTTCCAAAATGTTTGTTTATTCGTGGAATCAACCGTCGACTAAGAGTGATTTCTGCGAACCGTACCATCGGCGAAGAGTGATTCGCTATACCGTTCTGAGCTCAATCGGCTGTGCATAACGGACAGACAGACAGACATACGAGTGATCCTATAAAGGTTCCATTTTTTCCTTTTGAGGTACGGAACCCTAAAAACACAGTATTTTTCGTTTGAAGTTTGTATTGCAAAGCATCAGCCTATAATGAAAACACAAACCTCCTGTCTGTGAGAGGGGCCGCAATTCACCACGCGGGCCCAGTGGGGGCTTGAAGTTTGTATATCATTTACAAAAAGCAATGAAAGTAAAACAGTTCGTACACGTAACACAATTTACCTATATACCCCAACACATATTGTGTAAATTCAGGGCTTATTCCACAAATCCCCCCTAAGAGAATCCCCCTCATTGGAAAAAACTGAACCCTAATGTAACAAAATCACTTTCGGGGATCTTGAAATAAGTTATTTTTTGTTTTTTCAATTCTAGTTTTCCCTCCTTAGCGGGATTATCAGGGGTGAATTCTAGATTTGAGATTGTTTTTAGATTCCACTTTTCCTCCTAAGGGGGATTTTCAGAGGGGATTTGTGGAATAAGCCTAAATTCAGGGACCTGTAATAATACGCCCTAAGATACGTGGAACCTATTTTGAGAAGACAAGATTAGGCTTCAGTTCAATTACAGCGGTGAACGTACGTGAAACCACTTCCCCGTGACGTCGTCACTTAATATTCTCGAGCTCGGGTTTCCACAATTACACTGCGAGGAAGCCTCCAGGCAGCCTCCAAGCCTGTTTGTTACCAGAAATGAGTGATGTCTTCTGGAAATTGCCTTCGCTAATAACTTCTTACAGAGTTTTCAGGTCTGATCTACCCTCAACGAAGAGGGATGGACGAGCGCTGATGTACACCAACTTCTTAATAAAAGTTAAGGCGGAATTTTCGCTGTCACTTTGTTTTGACTTAAACGCCTTGTTTATTAATCATTGTTGACTCTTGTTCGGCTTCTGAAGATATGAAATCGTGAAGAAATTTTACTTCATTTTCTTTTTGTGCTCGTCGGGTAGGCTTTAAGTTCAAAATAATTATAATGTTTACAAGGGCTGTTTATTTAGGTAGATGATAAAACATACACGTTTGGTTCCAAAAATTTGGATTAAAAAAGCGGCCAAGTGCGAGTCGGACTCGCTTACAAAGGGTTCCGTATTACCTTAAAATATTTACCACTAGCTTTTGCCCGCGGCTCAGCCCGCGTGGATGTCGGTAATCGCGTAAAAAGTAGCCTTTATCCTTCTCCATATCCTTTGACGATCGGTTTTTTATGCAGTGAAACAACGCTTTGTATTTAACAAACGTTAAACATCATATTTTGTAATCGTTATGATTTGACGTACGTATGGTACGTTAACCAACCGTTTGAAACAACCGGCCCTAACCCTAAGTCCCATGTAATAGGGGGCGAGCCTATTGCCATCAATCGGGCACAAATCCAGACTCCAGGGGGCCAAGTCTACTAATGTACAAACGTTGCAATGGTCTCTTCATTGTGAGTTTTTGACAGATTTGCCATACAAACACTGTCAAATACTCACAATGGCGAGACCATTGCAACGTTTGTAAATTAGTAGACTTAGGCCCCTGGCTGCTACTGAGAAATTCCTGATGGAAAACCCAATAACACTTTACCCGGCCGGGAATCGACCCCAGGACCTCATGCTCAGCAGTAGCGCTTGCGACCACTAGACCAACGAAGCTGCCTTATAGGCTAGATTGTAATAAATTATTAAGAACCTGGTTCTTTTTAATAAAGGATTTAAAAAAAAAGATACATCCCTTTGACAGGCGGACGGACGTACAGACGAGTGCCTTAGTAATAGGGTCCCATTGGCAACCTTTGGGTACGGAATCCTAAAACCTACGTTTCTTTCAGCGATTTCTGACACTTACAATTAGTATTATAGAGCTATCTGTAATTTTTCGAGTAGGTATCGTACAAACAGGCTCAGTTTCTTACAGCTGTATACAACTACTTCACGTACTGTGCGCGAGTGCCGCCGCCAACTCAATAACCCGCCGCACTAATCTCGTTACGAGTCCCCAAACCCCAGAAAATATAAGTTGTCGACTTATACTCAGTTAAATATTACTCCTGAGATTATTTCAAGTTAATTTCGCGGGACCAATGGAATTACTCAGGTAATTAATTCGTTAATCAAGTTAGAAATCCGGTTGGTAAACAATAGACCTGGCGAAATTCCGACGCGCTCACTCAATTTCGTAATGAAAAAGCTATTTTTATGCCTCGTTAGCCATTTTCTATACTTGCCATTACATATATATCTGCCTCATTACTAAGAGGGTAATTGTTCCTGGGTACTTACAACTCCTACCCGATATTTTTTGCGTCAGCAAAGTTGAAATCTTATTACAGTAAACGTTATTTTAAATTAAGTAAGAATTTCTCCAACGTAGTTACGAGTACTACCTAATATTAAAATTACGTTTGAATACAAAAAAAAAAAATCATTGTGTATGAAAGCTCTGTGGTAGAAAACTCAGACGTTAAAAAATATAAGTGTTTTCTTGTATATATAGGTGAAAAATGTGAGTTTTGTAGATATCCTACTTGAGTTTGCTTTTTTTGGAAAGAAAATAACAACACTTAACTAGTTTCTCTCATTAAAAAATTCAAGTACTGAAAAATACGCTTCTATATATGGAAATAATAATGAAAGAACCATCTACCTGACGTAATAGAACTAACTCTACTTAGGTACACTACACAACGATCTGTCTGACTGGACGAACGGCCATTTAAGCTACAAAACTTTCTGGTTTTAATTAAGATTAATAAGCATCGTGATTGATGATGTAGCTGTTATTTACCTAGGCTTTTTTTTCTTAAATCCGATACACTTCGATACGACACACGACAGCTTCCAGGGCCTCAAGTCTGCTATTACAATAGTGTCAGAAAGGTCTCACCATTGTGAGTATTTGACAGTGTTTGTATGGTAAATCTGTCAAAAACTCACAATGAAGAGACCATTCTGACACTATTGTAATAGCAGACTTGAGGCCCAGCAGTATCAGCGCACGACATAGGTAATATTAATGTCGCATGTCGCTTAAAATTCCCCACGTCGCCGGGCAAAGGTAAAAATCGTGCTGAAAATAATGATCACCCACACCACCGTGTTCATACACCTTCACTCCGCCGTCGAGAGGAACACTTCATCGGTTTCGTTGGATTGGAATCAGAGCAAGTTTTCCTATAACGAAGTTAGATCAGACAAACAGGAGCGACATCCGACCGTCTATTCGTCTAACATCATTAGATACCGCTCGTTAGTACCGCTTCTGACGTCCAATCTGGGGGAATTGTGAAAATTTTATTGAGTTACAGACGCCCCACATCTTCGAATCTGCCTCGTAAATAGTGATGCGATTGACTTTGATTACGATACCTCGACTGTCGACTGTTCAACAGAGAATATTTATTATGTTGATTCTTGATCTAGTTTGTAAATCGTAATGAATAAATGTCATGTTGGATTTAACTTTGAATAGAGGAACCATTATGTTGCTACTCGCTCAATATTGTTATTTTACTAAAGGCTCCTACAAACAGGCGCGACACGCGACGCGACACAAAGACATCGCGTGGCGCGCAACGAGCGGTGCCTTTGTGTTGCGTCGCATGCCGCGCCTGTTTGTAGGAGCCTTTATTCGTCGGCTCCTGTAAATAACTAACGCAATTTTGTCAGTTACCTTTTCATGTTGCGTTCGTCGGCAAATAGCTATAAAATCACTTGAGTCATACAAATAAATGTTTCATGTCGCTTCACTAAGAATAAATGTATTTGGAGAGAATCCTTTGTATGATAACAATACTATCATGAGACGTTATTGTATTCAGAGTCATGTTACATTATATGGGATTTGCTTTTGCGGTAACTTGTTAAAGCGGTTCGTGATTCCTCTGGGTATTGTTTAATAAATCCTTTAATCTTAATCTCGGTTTTATAAGATTATTCGTCTTTGTTATTTTAATCTATGAAAATTAAGCTGGACACATGTAAGTAAAACGATCATCAGTAAGTAATCCGCGACGATAGTGAACACGTTTTTCTCGTCGCCCTCCTTTTACTATGGCGTCCCCTGTAGGGTCATCCTCAAATGTATGTTGTCTCACATTACTATGGGTCATAGTTTCATAATCAATCCAACTGTCGCATCCTCGTCCAACAACTAACATTATTTCAGTCCGGAAATTTGATTTCAACGCGATCCCTGGACAGGTTTGTGTGTCATTAAAATTCAAGCATACAGACATTATTATCCGGTGTAACGGTTAACACGTCCGAGAGTGCGCTACCGTATTACCTTCACATTATTATCAAATAAAAGTTACCCAACTAAAAACATTAAAAGGGCACGAGGCCCAGTATATCAGAATTATACGCCTGATTTATTAGCCATTACACTGTGCTCTACATTTTAATACGAACAGTTTGAACTCAGTGTGAATAGCATTAAATCATAATTAGTTGTACGTGCTGTATGAACATAATATGAGGTCGGACGTATTACGTGAAATAGCGAAACTTTGCGCACTTCACCTCCGCGAGCTTAATGCTGCGACGATAAAGAGCACTTTTGCATTAGCGCTGAGAGTTTGCTCTTGGAGCAATATTGATAAATGGAGTATGGGCCGAAGTATCTATCTGCAAAATCTTCTTCTTATAATGATCTTGTTGCCGGGGTCCGTTTTCTGACTGGCCTTTTCTATTTTGCTCGGACTTAAGCATCCGCAGAGGCCAGCGTTGTCTGCGTCGTCGGCTTACACTACTGCATTCATCCTCCTAAGCCAGCCAGCCAACGCTTCTATGGCCTCCCACTGGGTTTTATTCTAGGAAACCTACAATAATAATATGATGTATAATATTTGCAGTAATGTATTTGTGTCTTATTTTTGGACAATGTTCACGATACTTGAAACTATGGCATAAACTAAATAGACATAACATCAAATTTATAAAACTAACAGAGTTTGAAGACTTCCAATAACCGGTCCTTTTCTATTGTTACAGGGAGTTCAAGCTGGTGTTAAGACCGGATCCCAGCTCAGTATTCGCAGACGGCGTCCAGTTCCATTCTACGGGCGGTGAGGTGGACTTCAATCCTGCCAAGGTCTATTCAGGGAAGCTGGAAGGTTAGTTTAAAGTTTGGAGCTACTTAAAAAGTCTCATCATCTGCCTTTTCCCAATTTTGTTGGGGTCGGCTTCCAGTCTAACTGGATGAAGCTGAATATCAGTATTTTACATAGAGCGACTGCCTATCTGACCTCCACAACCCAGCTACTGGGTAACACGATACCCCTTGGTAAGACTGATTGTCAGACTTTCGGGCTTCTGACGACCCGTTAAGAGCGAATACTTCGGTCCACTAGCGCCACTCGTAACTGAGAAGGAATTATGAAAATCGGCTCCATCAGCGACCTCGGTAAGTGTATCTAGAATTTTATAATACCTTTTATAAAGTTTCATATTGAGACACGAAGCAACAAAATACGATCTATACCCAAAGTCTCAAATTCAGATAATTTACGTAAACAAAGGGGATAACATAGCAAAAAAATATCTTCGTAATGGTAATTTACATAAAATGGCGAAAAAAGAGGTATTATTTTCTTTTGAGTACTGATTTTAAGAAATAATAATTAAAAAATAATCATACCGTAATAATTTTTATAAATTTTCGGTTTTAAACAAAGTTATTAAAAAAAGGACATTTTCTGGTGTAAAATATTTTATGATACTGGTAACAATGCAGGAGATACAAACATTTTCATTTTTTTACATCTTCAACAACACTAATATTACAACTCTCATTCATAGATTCATATTGTAAGTAGCATATCCAGCCACATTTTGGATGAAAACGGCTGTAAACTATTTCGAGTGGAAATCGATTTTGGGAGGCCTACGTCTAGCACTGGACTTAAAAGGGCTGATTATGACGACCATATGCCGTGTCTCCGACATACTACACAATACATTGTTTGGCAACGGTATTTTGTTTGCATAGTTCTTATAATTAATCCATTTTAATTTTAGGGATGGCTATTTACAAAAAGAAATGTGATAAAATGTTTTGTACCACTGTCCTGTCATTTTGAACGTGACATTTCTTGACATTACTTTGTTTACATAAATTATCTGAATTAAAGACTTTGGGTATAGAGTAATGTGGCCGCTGTTCTTTAGATAAGATTTTGTTGTTTCGTGTCTCAATATGAAACGTTATAAAAGATATTAGAAAATTCTAGACACACTAACCGAGGTCGCTGGTCGAGCCATTTTTCATTATTCTTTCTCAGTCACGAGATAATATTTTTTTACAGTAGTGGCGCTAGTGGACAGTAGTAATCTTAAACTGTCAAAAATCTACAAATGACAGCCGGAACCAACGGTTTAACGTATTTTCCGAGGCACGGAGGGGTCTTGGTATGTAAAGATGGTCACCCATCCACGGACCAACCGCGTCAAGGGTAGCTTAACCTGATCGATCGACCCATGCGGCGGTTATTACTTAGCCACAAGCCCCTCAAACAACCTCAAGATACTTAAAAGTCTAATCTTGACAAAATTAAATCAATGCACAACCTCATTTTCTGATTACTATTTACGTTACTTACGCTTAGTACTTGCGAAGGTTATGAAAAAGTCGTGTTCATAATTTATATCAGTTGAGTCTCGCCTAACAACGACCACCACCGGCGACGGTTTACTTAAGAAATAAAAAAGTAAAGTGTGAGAACGCAAAGTTGCTTCACATCTCGCGCAAATTATAATAATCACTGTGAGGAAATTAACTATTGTGGTTGGTGCAGTAGTTAACTTGTCATATTAATTAGCGGGATTGTATAATTCAAACCTAACATTAACGCTACAAGACACGTTGTTATGATCACAACATCGGGGGTTTAAGAGTTTTCACTTCAGTAGTGCTATTCTGTCAAAACCTCACCGTGAAAACTTAAGTGAAGTGAGCTATCTTTCCACCTAATACTAGGGATTGACACTATTGACAGCTCACTCAACGCTCACTTCACCTATGTTTTCACGGTGAGATAGTTACAGAATAGCACTGCTGGTGTATTTTTTGAGTTAATTCCAAACGTCATGTTCCAGTAGGTAATTTCATAATTTAGCCAAAATATAGGAAATAATCCTTTTACATGTCCAAATATGGAGTCAAATCCAGGACCTCAAACACAGCAAGCTTTCAACAGTCTTATCAGCTCTTAAGTAACTTAAACAACCTTATCATGGCAAAAGTTTTCACCAAAGCCAGCTATTATTTCCAAGCTATTTCTCTTTATAAAATTATTTTTACCAAAAAGAAATGTTCCCTTACTTTTTCGTAAAAATGAACGTTAGATGTGAGATATGTGCTTAAATTTATAGCGCAAAGTTCAGTCTAGCCTAAAAGTTTCTCCTGATATGATGTAGCCTGTTAAACGTGAAAGTGAGCGGTATTTTATATTAAAGGTTTTACGGGTCATTTAATTCAAATTTACGTTAAGGTCAGCTTGATAACACAAAGAATAGGGCCTAATTGTAATTTAATTTCACCAGAGAGTAAGCTATAAAGCTCCTATTGACTTGGTAACCTGCTGCTGTTTTAAGTCTGCTAGGTATCCAGGTCGTATCAATCACCTCTCTGTTACGTCAAAAGCATAATTAAATCTAATGGACTCTTACTAAACAGTATTGCTATTAAATCTTACCAACCGACCCAGTAATTAAAATACGAATTCGATATTATAATAATGGTCGAGGAACCAAAGTAATTGCCGCGTTAAATACACAGAGATGTAGCGATGAACACAATAAAACATCACATAATCTAGCTGCGGCATCAGATAAGCATTAGTGATGTAATCCCGGGTCTTAGCCAAGAGAGATGCCTGCGCAGGGTTGACTGTACAGCAAACAATGGGATCATATCGATTGTATATTTTTACTACTGGTAAAATCACGTTTACGTTCATTTATTTTTCCCGTCTCAAAGATTGAGCCTTGAGTAATATAATTAAAAGATTTAATTAAAATGACGGAGACAACGACGTCTTTATAAGAGTTTTCATTACCTCGTTTAAGATGATTCTTGATATTAGAACCTAATGAAGACAAGCTTTGGTTAATGCCCTTCAAAAGTAGATGTCTGCAAAAACGGAGACCTTTCAAATTTAATTATAATTCAAGGGCTTCAATAAAATATACGAAAGATAATAATCCATTTACATTTGGAAGACAAATAATAGTCTATGGTCCTCGTTAACTTAGGTGGTAATTCGTCAACCCTACACAATGAGGAACTGTAGCAAAGGCAGTCACGTGCGAGCCGACTTATTTGTGCCAATTCAAGCAGCCTCCTAATTCATGATGTGAGGCAGGGCTATGCTCTTAATACTTTACCGAATTCCATGGACATACCCGAGCTTGTCGGAGCAATTCGTGGTGTAGGTATATTGGATCGTTAGCATACTGGAGAGGTATTTAGGTGGCTTAACCGATGTTACGTACTTTCATGATTTATTGAAATGTGCAGCTAGATTAGCCGTTGTCAACCTATACCTAATTTACACAGACTCAGAAAGCCACGATAAGCTTTCTGATTTTGGCAGAAAATATTACGTAGCAATTAACATGTCAATTTTGTAACTTGTTTGAGATTTGTTACTTATAGTTTTTATCATGCTCGAAACTGTAGGTCTATACTTCTTATATTTGAAGTTAACATAGCAAAGAGTGATTAAAATCCACAATTCCCAAAAACTCGACTGACAAACGAGGCGATTTGTAAAATTCCATCATTGCAGTTCGAAACATTCGTTTTAATTCCTACCCACCATTAATTGTTCGGCGGGATGCGGAATTAAATTGTTTTCCTTAACAGATTACTTCTTTGTACGAGGTTTCTTTTAATTACGAACGAAAGTCCGGTTAAAATGACTTTGTCGTTAATAAGTTTACAAATTAAGGTTACTTTTCCCTGAAATGGCTAATAGGTACTTCAACTCGGCAAATAAACGGCCTCTCAATAATCTAACAAAGTCAAAAAGACACTAACACGCAATGTTACGTTTTCACTTACTTAGTTACTTTTGTAAATATAATGTGTCTCAATGGTAAATATATATAAAAGAGTTAATTTCCTTACCAGTAACTTCATTACAAAATTCCGTTTTGCTTTAATTAAAATATAATTTAGTTGAGTACTTTAGACATACTCCAACCCTTCACTTATTTCTCAAGTCTTTGAAACAACCAATTAAACATGAGCCCAACAAACTTCTACATTCTGTGACTAACTTAATAAAAGGAAATTATGTGCTGCGACCCATCTGGAACGCTGGAGACAAAGTGAATTTTGAACAAATTACTTCGTAAGTTTAATGAAGTATGTTTCGCGCAAATTCGTCTTTTTGTTTAGGTATACATAATAAAATGATTAAATTCCCAGAATTCATCATGTTTATAGAGGTCAAGGGAAAATAATAACAAAATTCCAAACACAAAAAGTTTAGGCTCATAAATCACGAGCCTTTCAAAAATGTTATCCAATTATTAAAATTCTTCGCTTTTAAATTATTCGCCCTTTGTCCGTAATACTCGAACAAAGATCAAAATCCCATAAGAATTGGGGCAGGTGGCTTCCGTTAAATTACGCATCACCATAACTCAAAATCTTGATCCTGCGACCCGGCCGCCCGTTATAATGTAGACTCTGATTTTATCCCTGAAGACATCAGACACCTCATTAAAAACATTTATCAGAAGGTATCTCTGGTCCATTACAAACTTACGCGGTTGTTTTACAAACCGAATTTAGCCTATTACCCTTGCCAGAAAATGAATGAAGGAGAAACGGAGTGTAGGTGAGAGCAGTAATTACCGTTATTTATGAGCGGTTTCAATCCCTCCCCTACTGCGACTGCAAGTTGTGATTTTAATTCATTCAGAGTCCCGAGGCTCTTTGCACCTCGAATTAGTTTGCATAAAATATCGTCTGCCATTTATTTGAGCGTCCCCAAGTTGTTTGTCAAAGGCTTATTTTGAAATCCTGAAGTTTTTGTTTTAAATATCTATTTATTTTAAAGTATTCATTAGGTAATGAATATCAATCAAGTTAAAAAAAAAAAATATGTTTCTTTTGTTTAGATGACGAATCCTCTCACGTCTACGGTGTTATCACGGCAGATGGTCTCTTCGATGGAACAATTTGGACTCCTACGGAAGAATATTACGTAGAGCCTATATCTCGGTATAACATCGACCATCCCTCCATGCATAGCGTTGTCTATCGAAGGTCAGACGTCGAGCACCCACATGATACAAGTGAAGGGGCACCGTGCGCATCACATCTACTCCATATGAAAAGAACTTCAGGACAAGAAGTTGAATTATTTAACTTTACCGATCAACGAAACATAAAAGACTCATCTCTCAACAATTTTACTGAAGATCTCCGTAGCGAAATACATAGACGCAAGAAACGATGGCTCCCTGAAGACGAAATGCAAGACGACGAGCCAAAGAAGAATCCTGAATTACCTTTAGACTTAGACTTTCCATACACCAGCAATAACGAGCCGGGTGATAAGTTAAGCACTAGAAAACCTAAAACCAAAATCGATAAAAGTAACCTCATAACTAAGGTGCGACTCGATTCGGAAGAATCGAGACCAAAGCCAAAGACGCACGTCGAAGTGATAAAAACGAAAGCGGGAGTTGTAACTGTTAGTAAGGACATAGTCAAGAAGGAGCCAGTAGGGTACACTGTGTTGTCGGCGAACGCGAGTGATGACGGTCGACATGTGAACAAGAGAGCGACAGTAGATCCGAGGAAAACTACGTGCCTCGTGTACTTACAGGCCGATCACATGTTCTATCAACGATACGGCTCAGAGGAGGCGTGTATCGAAGTCATGACGCGTCATGTCCAGAAAGTTAATGCAATATATAAAGTGACAGGTAATCTTCAACTTCGCTCAAGATACACCGAGTTGATTATATTTTCCAACTATTCCTTTACTAATGGTAAAACTTGTTTTAGATTTCAACCAAGATGGAAAACCGGACAACATTACCTTTATGATTAAAAGAATTAAAGTCCACACACTAGATGCACTGAAAGACCCTGCCTATAGGTTTCCCAATAACTACGGGGTAGAAAAATATTTGGAGCTTTTTTCAGGTTTGCCTTTTTTCATCAATATTCAATTACGCATTCAAAAGAGCGGCCGGCTCTCTGGAGGGCAATTCCACAAAGTTAAGCTATTACACTAATGAATTAGAAGTGCTTAAAAGCGGAAGGCTTGTTTAATTTTTTTTATAGAGATGATTTAATTGTGGAAAATTTATTATTCATTTTCTTTCAGAGGAAGATTATGATGCCTTCTGTTTGGCGTACATGTTTACTTATCGAGATTTCGAAATGGGAACCCTTGGGCTGGCTTGGACGGGGGATCTGAAAAATGCCGGTGGCGTTTGTGAGAAGAATGGGGTGAGTGTGACTTTTGATAGATATATTTAAAGTTTTGTTTTGTTTTATTATACGTTATAACCCCCAATTGCGAGAGGCCTATGTCCAGCAGTGGACGTCTTTCGGCTGAAATGATAATTTAATGATGATGATGATACGTTATAATTTGTTTGGTAGCATTACCGCGGCAGTATGAAGTCTCTGAACACGGGTATAGTGACGTTGCTGAACTACGGCAAGCACGTGCCGCCAGCCGTCAGCCACGTGACCCTCGCTCACGAGATCGGACACAACTTCGGATCACCGGTAATTATTGGCTTTTAACTTTATTCTTTTTTTTTTTACTTTTTTTTTTCGTTTGTATCTACAAATTATGTCAGATATCTGGTAATACTCATGACTTATTTGTCAATTAGTTACTTTCATAGTATAGTACAGTTCTAGAAACTTTACTCGTAATTTATATTTGCCGCCAGCCATGCGTTAACTTACTTCTAAGTTGATTCATGACACATAGTTCACTTAGAAATGCACTTCATATCGTATGAATTTACTTGGGTACATTCTTGGAAATAGAGAAATGTAGTAACTAAATTATTTCGAATTTACAAGTAGTTTTGCATAAAGCAAACGAACGCTTGAAGGCTCGTTCAGACTAGTGCGATATCGCGGGCGCGACGCGACACTAGTAGCGGAATTTCTTTGTCGGTGCCTGTCGCGCCCGCGATATCGCGCGAGTCTGTACGAGCCTTGATAGTTTCGTCGCATTCGACCATCACTGATATGAAACCCTTAGGAAGAATGAGTAAGAAAGTTTATATTAACACATAAACATAACTTGATCACACCTGTATTTCCCTTAAAATAGAACTCGTCACCACCATCACCCAATGCTGTGCTACAAATGTTACACATGAACAAAGTGTTTTTATTAATTATCAGACTAAATGAAAGTCTACGGAATTGTGTAAAAGTGCAAATTGACAATCTATCACCTAAAATAATAAGTTAGAGTTAAATTCTTATTAGTCTTTTATTCTAGATTGAATAATAATAATTTATTAAGAACAGCTTTAGTTCTTATTATTTTTAAACCCGTATTTCCCTAGGGTTAAGCAAAGGCGTATAGTACACCCACATTACTATTTAGGTAACAGTTAGTTATTGAATATTTGAACCTTCCAGCACGACCCAGAGGTATGCACTCCATTCGGCGAAGACGGCAACTACATCATGTTCGCCAGAGCAACCAGCGGCGACAGAAAGAACAACAACAAGTTCTCGCCGTGCTCGCTACGAGCTATCGACCCGGTGCTCAACAACAAGGCGAGGTCGCCGAAGGGATGCTTTACAGGTAAGACCTTACATCATCGACAGAAGCTTCAGTTTTAACTTTGCAGATATTTTTATGTCAACAGTGCTGAATTCATCATGCTAATAGGACACTATAGCCTGACATTGTTGGCTTTAGCCTGAGGCATTTGTGGCGAGTGTGCGACTCATGACTCGTTTTATGGATGCGCCTTAAACTTAACACATCAACGATGATATTAAATTAAATATAATTTATTTCAGGCAATTATTAAACCCATACAGAAACATACTCTTAAATAGCATACGCATCAACGTAATAATAATAACACAGATAGAATATTGAAATACAAAAATACAATAACTAAAAATATAAATACTAAAAGTCTTTTGCCTCATTTTGATATGATATTCTTTTTGATATTCTTCTTTTTATATGCCACGACTCGCAGAACCTACTATTTTGAACGCAATTCAACCTACTACATAAGATGTATGGTCAGCCTCACGACAGTACTCTTGAACTAAAAAAAAACACCCGCAACGAATTATAATCGATGCCAAAGTCAAATGAACGTGCGGCGGTACGGTTGATTGTACTTATTTGAGGTGCACTATTTTTATAGAACAAAATCTTTTGCAGAACCTCAACCAGCAATCTGCGGCAACGGTGTGGTGGAAGAGGGTGAAGAATGCGACTGTGGCTGGGCTTCCGAGTGTACGGACGTGTGTTGTCGTCCTCAAGCTGCGAGGCCGCACTATAAACCATGCACGCTTACTGAACATAGTGTTTGCAGTCCTAGTCAGGTATTGACTAAAAACTACATTAAAAAAACGATAGCGAGACGGAATGACGAATATAACTTGATCAATAATTTTTTGAACCTTCAATTAGATGTCATCGACGATGACGCAAAGCCGTGCTTTTACCGTAGAGTGCAAATTAAAGGGCTCATGACCGTATCATGGAAAGGATCCTACTATTTTTACTGTGTTTGACAAGTCCATAATGATATCATTTAATTTTAAGTTACCACCTAAGTAAGAAACATCGTGGAATGCAATAATTTATTGAGTGTTTAGATCCTGATTTCGTAGCTTACAAAAAGCTTATCTTTTAGCATCATAAAACTATTTAAGACTGCGCCGAGCGCACAGTGGCGCCCTCGTCGTTTTTTCGGTGATTTCTTTTATTTTAGAATGAAAATGCAGAAAATAAGCACGTTAAATTGTGCTTCACAAGACTATACGTTATTATTACTCTACAAACAGTAGTTTTAAATTGTTATGTTTTATTGTAATCATTAAAACGGAGCTTAGTGGCCACTATTTTCCGTTTTAATGATTACAATAAAACATAACAATTTAACTAATGTTTGTAGTAATAATAACTTATAGTGTTGTGGAGCACAACTTAACGTGGTTAATTTCTGCATTTTCATTCTAAAATAAAAGAAATCATCGAACAAACGATGAGGGCGCCACTGTACACTCGGCGCAGTCTTAATGTAGGTACACAAAAATAAACAATGCGAAGAAACTTGATCGTAAAAATCTAATAAAAAAGAAAACAAAGAAAGAAAATAAATTAATTTGGCGTAGTTTAAGGGACACAATACTGATACAGAACACAAAAAGACAGAATTTAAAATAGCAATGTGTGCCTCGCGGATACGCCAAATAGGATAAAAATAATAATAATAATATTAATTAATATAATAAAAATTTAATTTAATATACAACGTAAATATTCCAGGGTCCATGCTGCACTGCGTCCTGTACCCTCAAGTTCGGCGACAAGTGCCGCTCAGACAACGGGTGCCGGGACGCGGCCTTCTGCGACGGCAAGCGAGCCAACTGCCCACAGAGCCGACACAAACCGAATAGAACGCGGTGCGATAAGGAACTTGTGTGTTATATGGGAGTGAGTATAAGTTTACTTTGGTTAACCATGTTCAGAAGTAGGTGTAAGTCCTTTTAAAACCTATGATAACTCAATAGTCGACGGGTACGGTTACATATCGACATCGTACAAATCTACAAAATATTTCTGAAGAATCAAAAGACAGATAAAAAAATAAGGCCGTATTTCTGGAAATGCAGAGCATGCTTACTTCGTATTGTTGCATAGAACTAACTAAACCACCCTCCGATCATTGAAGGAACCACCTAACATATAATATTTCCTTCCTAACCATACAGCAGCGACAAAAGGTTGTGGCATGTTGAACCGACCCCTGGTCGAAAAAGCACGGCTGTTTTAAACCGTGGTTGATTTTCTATATAATTTAAAGGAAAGAAAGAAAATTAGGTTTTTGATGTGAAACATCTATTCGCGCGTCTTGGAGGTAAGATCGACTCGTATGGCGTGACGGCAAACGGCATGACGCTCTATGCCGTGATGCTCCCTTCCCATCGTGTTTTGTTAAATAAAGATTTTTTATTTATTTAATTAACATCAGAATTACTTTTGGAATAATTTTTTTCTTTATGCCATATTTATTTCCTTTAATAAACCCTCCTTTCATGCATATTTTTCATACAAAATAGGTTCGATGTTTCACATAGTCCCGGCCTTTTCATCGTCCCGCGACGGCAAATTTTTTTTGTCACAAAAACACGTGCACTACCGGATGCAATTACCTTATTTTGTCCTTCTCTCTCCAGGAATGCACAGGATCTATCTGCCTGGCCTACGGTCTGGAGTCCTGCCAGTGCGCACCTCGCAAGGACGACCCGCGCTCTGCGTGCGAATTGTGCTGTCGCAAGCCCGGTGGCGAGTGTCAGTCTTCCTTCAATTGGAACACCTCGCCTTTTGATGTACCTGATATGTATGCCAAGCCGGGCACGCCCTGCAATGATTATAATGGGTAAGTTAGTTGAGAAATTGCCAAAAATCAAAAGGCTAGACGAAAAATTATAAAAACCGTCAGTTTTAGGAATGCACGTTA
The DNA here is from genome assembly GCA_947523025.1 of Dryobota labecula. Classification (NCBI taxonomy): domain Eukaryota; kingdom Metazoa; phylum Arthropoda; class Insecta; order Lepidoptera; family Noctuidae; genus Dryobota; species Dryobota labecula. The sequence continues at coordinate 7,249,426 of OX383289.1, read as the reverse complement.
GAAGTGAAAACTTCTTAGCTTCACAAACTCGTAAACATTATTACACACATCTGAATATAAGCACATACGGCTACCTATCAAGCTATAAATTTCCAGTATAAGCGGATCTCGCATTGTATAGGATTTCCGTACAATGAGAGGTCAGACTATACTGGAAATGTGTACATCTGAGCGTGACGGTCACGCAAGTTCAGTGCTACCAAACATGCCTAAAGAAGTTTTCACTTTGTCTTCAACGTAATATTTTTAAAATTTAAAAAAACTTTTTTTCTTATAAATACTGTTTCTGAAAGGCTCATCAATACAATTTGCTACTACGTGATCAAAACAATTAGACGCATGACAGGAATGCGGTTTGGGCGCCCGCACCCTGCCTCTATCCCCGCACTTCCCCTAGTGACGTGACCTCGTGTACTCGCTCTCGGCAGTGATAGATAATACGTACTTACATAATTACTGCTTCTTGAAGTTTTATCAATCACCGTTCTGAAGTTCCTTCCCTAATTCCAATAACGTCATCCGTCTAATTGTTTTGGTCACGTTATAAATGTCAAAGTCAGCCGTTAAGGCATAGATATGTACCCCAATTTTCCATAAAAATACTGCTAAAGTCACCTTTATAATTCCAGGTACTGCGACGTGTTCCAACGTTGTCGCGAGGTGGACCCGTCAGGACCGTTAGCGACGTTACGCAAGCTGCTGCTGTCGGATGAAAGCATCGCGGGCTTCAAGCGATGGGTACTCAAGCACTGGTATGCGGTACTGCTGATATTGCTGGCAGTCATCGCTCTTTTGGTGAGTCCTTCATCTTTGACAAAATGACCTTAATGCTGGCCTTCATTTTCAAAATTGGGCTATATTAATTGCTTAAATTTAAATATACTTACATTATTGTCCTTATCACAATGTCATTCTTCGACAGTTGTATGAAACGGCTACAACTGGGTAAATTGAAGTAGGGTGTCATTTGCTTAGCAATTAATTTCCTTGACTGTGCAATGGTGCCGATTCCCTTGTTTACAAACTAAACTAAATTTAAGTTTAGTGCATCTTTTTCTTTCTATTTCATTAAGAAAAGGACAGAAGAGAAATTAGTCCTGTCAAATTAATATCAGCGCCTGTCACTTCCCCTTAGAAGTTTAGACGTGATTAAAAACTTGCCTACTAAAATTACGTCAATTTACGTCAAGCGCTGATTAATTTGACAGGACTAAACTAAAATTTATCTTCTGTCCTTTTCTTAATGAAATAGAAAGAAAAAGATGCACTGAACTTAAATTTAGTTTAGTTTATGAACAAAGGAGTCGGCACCAATGAGTTTTGATAGGTAAATCTTCTTGGTAAAATAGTCCATGGGCCAATCGTACGAGGCGCGTATTAATTAAACACGAACATATTTTGTTTCTATGGACAATCAACATTAAATTTTTTGTTTAGCGATGCTGCAGCGCACTTGATGTTGCGATAGAAATTGACACTAAGTGTTAGTGTCTAGCTTAGGTATAACTCCTCTGGGAAGGTATATTACTGGAACTTTGTATTAGTAAGCTAGAATATATTCGCCGGTGTGTACAAAATTACCTACAAGCTAGATTATGTCTATGTTCGAGTGACTATCATTTCCTTTACAGGTACTGCTAGTCATTGATCAAAATAAAAGGTTGAGCTAGTATCCATCGTTGAGCTAGATTGTATATCATCATCACACAATCTTGATTTTCGGCACAAAAACTGTAGTAGAGCTACTAAAAAGTAATTCATCTGTTGATACTTTTTAAAACAACGTCCTAACTTAACTATGTATGCTTCTAGGTGGCGAGTACGCGTTTCTTGGGCCGCCATGGCAAGAAGCTGAAGTCTGTGACCATCATCCACTCTTCCACGACTGAGACCGTCCGACTGCCTGACGCGGCCGACCAGGGGCTGATCGTTCATACGGCTATCAGGTATAAACATAGATATTCAACATTTAAAAAAGCTCTAGTGCATATAAAATGAGTTTTAAATAGAGATGGAAGTTATTGCTATTATTAGATAATCACAGCAACATGTGTGTTTTTTTATATTATGGATAAAAATAACAAGTAGGTATTACGAAACTCCATCGATTAGTATTATTATCTCCTTTATTTCGTTTAAATACTTATAAATAAAATCTTTAAATATTTTTAATAAAAATTAAATAAATTACATAAAAAACTCATTTAAAAATATAAGAAATCGTAGCCCACCGGTATCGGGAACTGGGTCCAAGCTAACGGCGGTCAGGGCTTCAGAGAGAGGAACCTACTTAAAATGAGAGCCGTGTCGAGAAGTAATGCTTTCTGAATCAAGTCCTTGATCCAGCTGCCCAACGAGAGCCTCCTCTGGTGTTGGTCGAGACTCTTGGCTATTAACTCTTCCACGCAAACACAATGGCTGTTTAATTGTTTCTGTTATTATGAGATAGCGATAGAGATACGAGAGGTTAAAGAGCCACGACCTCCATACTTTCGGGGGATATACGGTCTCATTACCGATCACCATGTGTAATGCATTCGATATGCAGTCAGCAGCGTACGGACCCTCCTATCCAGGGCGAACTTCCTGCAAATTTTGAACAAAACGAGAACGACTGAGCACCTCTGTGCGCAGGTGTACGATCTTTTTCGATAATAACAGCAAACACAACGCGTATACTCGTATGATAATAAAGTAGCAACCACAAAAATATAACAAGCTAACAAACGCAACAAATATTAATTATTGATACCGCTAATATCATCACTACTTATAAAGGAGAAATCCGCAATCATGCTTTTAAAAAAACTTTTAGAATCCATTACTCACATAATTTTTGGTAAATTGGTTGGTTTTAGTCGATACAACTAACTGCTTGCCGTTTAATGTTACAGGTCAAAACTACCTCTTAAGAAGAAAGTAGCTCTGCGGACTCGAGCTTATCGCAATAAGAAAGACCATAAGAAGTTAGGAGACAAAGCCTCTCCGCTACACAGTGCCAATAAGAAGAGGGTAAGTTTCAAATAAGATCATAAACGATTCTTTCAACGAAGGATATGTTTTGAATACTATAGTTTTAATATTATTTTACAGAAGCCGAATAGTCAAGCAAAATTAGAAGAAGTTCCTAAAGTAGCAAAAGAAAATACAGTCATCGTCACAAACGCCGAAGGCAAATCACCAAAACACGTGATACTATCTAAACATAAAGGTAAAGTAAAGAAACGAAAGACGAAAATGAAGAAAGAAATAATAGACTACAGTTCCATGCAGAAACACCCCACCTCTCCGATCAAAGATAACGAAGCTTTGAGTAAGGTGCAACGGTGGCTGCTCAGTTCACCGCAACCTGCTGCCATACCTAAATCTAAATCCATACCTCTTGGTCTCACAGAAAGAACGCATAGACAGGTACAGAAAGGCTCGAGAAAAACTAGACCGTCCAAGAGCGCCACCAACTTGTTGTCCGGCGAGAAGGCCCGACTGCAAGTCGTCTTCAAACCTCCATTTAGGTTCAGTGTCAAAATATGTAAAAGTGATAAAACGAAAGTCGTTCTAGACAAATCTTCTAAGCCCGACGTGGACAGAAAACGACACGAAGCGGTACCTCAACTAGCTCCTGCGGATGTAGCGAAAGCCAATCCATCCAGTAAAGCCCCTAAGCTGTCTAATTCCACGAGGCTTGCAGATAACGCTGCAACTCCCAGTGCTCCTAAACTAGAAAAATTACAAAACCAAGAAAACAAAACTCATGGTTACGCTAATTTACTACCTCGAAGTGCCAGTGACTGTAAGTTAACGAAAAAAATACCGGAAGTTAAAGTTCGCAATGGACATAAAAAAAGTAACTCCGTTGGCCAAAAGAAAGAGACTACTGAGAGCCGCCAAAATCTTATATCACAAGAAGATTGTGAAAACGCTCATGTTTATGAAAATGTAGTGATGTCACAAGACGCTTTCGTTCCGAAGAGTTGCAGCATGCCTCGACGACAGACCAGTGTCGGCGCCGGTATAGCTCGACAGAGCAGTTACGGTCATTTACCTAGAGCTCAAATCCGCCCACATAGACATAGTACAAACAATATAAGCAAATCCAGAAATAGCAGCACCTCTGAGCTGGAACACTTCTACAATGTTATCGAATCGCTGCGACGAAATAACGTCAACGATGTAAATACTTGTAACACAAATACGAGCAGTTCATCTGGTAGCAGTCGACACGACAGTGCGCTACTCAAACACAGTTCGAGTTCAAGGCAAGGAGGCGGCAGAACTTCGCGTCAAAATAGTCTAGTCGATAAGCCGACGCGGTCCAGTCCGACCGAGTCTTCGAAACTTCAGAGACAGCTCAGTGAAGTGGAGTTGGCCAAGTCTCACGGCGACAGTGGGCTGAGGGGCTTCCAGCTAGTCGTGGGGAAGGATAAGTTAAAGCGACAGTTAAGTGATAATGAGTTGTGCAAATCCCGAGTGCAGCTGGCGATGCCGATGTCGGCGGGCGCCGAGCCGCGCCAGGCGTTCTGCTGGAGCCCGCCGCGCCGACACGACTCTAGCAATAAAAAACGGTCGACTTATACTTTCGGTGAACTCAAAAACACCGTCCCTAACGCGACCGACACATCGCCCCCCGAAGACGTCCACGTCTCCCCCGAGGAGTTCTTAAAAATAATTGATAATTAAGTATTACTGGGGACTCATAAGCGTATTATAACCTCGAGTGGTTATTTAAAATATGAACAAATAATTAACGTGTATATTAGATACCTATTTGCAAGATGTACTATTGTCGGCTGGTGTAAATATTGTAATTTGCTTTTAATATTAGTACTAATGTAACCTGCCACTGAAACAGACCATTGCTCAGTTTGTCTCCTTCATCGTACATCTTACACTGTAATATGAAGTACATACGTAAACAATAATACTCTTCAGAAGTACATTAATTTTAGTTAAGCTTATTTTGAGAGAAGTATTTTATTACGCCATAAAAATAAGTTTTCATTCATTAAAAAATACTTATAACTACTTTGCCATTAATGTTATTGGAACCGCTGTTAACATTTTTTTACATATATTTTTAATATTAATTCCTCTTACTAAAAATATTAAAATTATTTGGCGTAGTAATACTTGTAACTGGCAATGATCTAGTTTCACTGAACGATCTCTATAAAATGAATCTCTATTTTTTCTACATGCTATGTATTGTACAAATTTACTCAAACTTATGTAAAGTGTTCATGTAAGATTATTTAATTGCTTTAAAAAATACTTTACATAATTTGATTTTATTTTTTATTTCTTTTAAAATTTTCTAAAATTTTGTTTATTTAGATAGCTGTCAATTAGCATGTCAATCTGTTTAACAATATAGTTGTCTAAGAATTTTGCCTGTACACCATAATATTCAAAATACAAAGTAACTATAATTTAATAATCAAGGCTGACATAGGGTTCTATTATAAGATTACTTAATAAATTGCGATACCTTATGAAAATTAAATACATTCGTTCGTTAAATACATTTGCATCAGTTTCCATTAATTCGCGACATCTGCAAATTAATGCGTGCCGGTCGTTTATGCTTATCACAAATTATCACTTAGTAGGTAATAAATAATAATTCAGTTTACCTGCGTCCTTTTAAGAAGGTACAAGGATGCTGCCTCATGTTCATATTGCGTAGGAGAAATGATTAAAAAAATCAATAAGCTCATAAAATATCATGAACTATTTGAAAACTTGAAATTCCCTTTACCTGAAACATGATAGAATCCTATGAAATCCTGATCTATAAAACAATAAATAAAAACGAACGTAAAACGGTTTTATTGATAAAAATATTTTTCTATACGTATTGGATTTAATCGGACTAAATAACAGACTCGTACGTAAGCGAACTCATGGCTGTAACTTTGTTCTTTACACTTTTTGTTCTGCAATATCTGGGATGGAATGTAATTTTGTTCATTCACGTATTAGTATGACAATATCGTAGTGCATAATGTAAGTAATTAATAACTCTTCGAAATATTGTAATTGTTAATAATGCTGTCTAGTTGTTAGGTACAACAATGTTTTGTTTTTATTAAGTTCCCGCCTAAATTAGGTCTTGTGATAAATGAATTTTGTCTATGATTTTTTTTATCCAAAGAAGTTTGGGTAAGAAACTATTAGTTTATCAAATAACGTCTGAATAGGACTGCCATAATACAATTAAATTATATTGCAATAAAATAACAGCTACCAAATTATCGTTAATTATTTTGAGAAATATGAGAGATAATAAAGACTTGTTTTTCAATTCCCATGTATTTTGGATCCGTTATTTTATTGCGATTGAACTTCAGTAATAATTAAACCTTCGACTACACTACACATACAACGACTTGTCAGACATGTTGACCCAGCGAAATATCAATCCAGCAAACAGAATAAATTATTAGGTATATTAGGTGCAGCAAAGGTGCATGTATGTATATATATTTTATGATGGTTTTATTTCTATCTCAGATATTAATCAGAATGTGTTCCAGTATTTTCGTGAGTCGTGCGAAAGCTTTGCGGCTGTGGCACAGCGTTTATGAGCTTCGATGTAGGGAGGTAAGGGTAAAACGTAAAAGCTATTGTATTGTATAGGAACTGATTTCTAAGAAGATCCTAAAGTATTGGAAATGTTACAAATTTGTATTTTATAAAAATACTAATGTGGATAATGTGAGGATATGTACCTATAAGCAAGTGGCCACATCTGCTGGATTATTGACTACAGCTTATACCTAGATATTTGCATTTATCCATACTTTAAAAAATATTTATTCTAGAAATCTATTCGTCTTGAGTGATTTTGTTTTATCTTGCATAAGTCTATTAACTCTTCCTTAGTAAAAAGTTCGATTTAAGTACATGTTAATTGTGAATTTGATATTATATAATTAAATGTGACTAGATTCTATACATCTATTTAATGGTTTTATAGTTGGTAACACTTTCCTTAGTGGATTGTAAGACAAACTTATTCTAATCAAAACTATCTTTAATTTACTTACAATACAGATCTTTGTGATGTTATCTGATATTTACGCATCTGACTATAATCTCACTGTATTTGTTCCAAGTGCCTTATGAACAAATCATTACATTCCTACTTACATTCCAAATTGAATGCCTATTATTAGTTTTAACTTATCGTTTATATAAATTAAAAAATGTACGCTGAAAATATTTATTTAAATTACTCCAAAATATGGTCTGATCGCAACAAAAATTGTATTATGCATTGTATAACTTTCAACTTTTGAGTACTTAATTAGTCTGTGATAGAATACCTACGTTTATACAATTCATCATACTATGAGTTGTTCTTCAAACTTTGTTAATTTAGTATTTATAAGTACTGTTAACATTATTAAAAGTATCCACTATGAATACAAATTTGTAATAAATTCATTTTCTAACATTTTACTATTTTTTTCTGCATTTTTAATGGATTAAAAAAACTCCAACAATAATGTAACATGTCTATTATTTTATGCTACTTACCGCCCAATACCTGACACTTACATACCTACTGGCGAAATATAGGTACCTACTATACACTTCTGCCTAACATTTCGAGGAATAATAATTAGGCGTGATGTTATTTTTAACTACCAAAAATTTTAAAAGGAATCATGTTTTTTTTTTTTTTTAATTTCCCCTTTTCGTTAAAACCTCCTTTTATCGGCCATAAACACGTTCTTTAAATAATATTTATATGACATTCAAATATTTATTCGATTGTCTTTTTTCTTACACCTATCGAAATATTGACGTCTTTTTCGTCACAGAACTGGTTGTTCTGAATATTTGTGATGACAATTTGGCATACATAATTAGAAATGGCTCCGATACGTTACAGTCTCCACTATGAAGACTATTCTGAGCATTTGATGTCGAGATTTGGTAAACTCTTACAAATGCAGGCTTTAGTCGACATGACACTGATGTGTAGCTCTCACACTTTGCGCGTTCATAAAGCTGTACTTGCTGCGAGTAGTGCTTACTTTCAGGTAAATGATCGTTAGATTAATATTTGTACATTTTGCCTTACATAATAATTTCCTACATATTAGGTACAACCTCATCTAGCAAAATTTTTGCCGCCAAACCGACTAGAATTTTTACATATTATTCATAAAAATAATCAATTGCTTATTTTCTAGGAGGTTCTACAAAATCAAGCAGGGGAACCACTTATAATATTAAAGATGCGCTTTAGTGTGTTAAAATGTTTGGTAGAATTTATGTATTGTGGGAAAACTCAATGCTTGGAAGAGAATTTAGATGAACTGGTGTCTGCGGCACAGTTCCTAAAGATTAAAGGACTATCGAAAGTCACTAAGGAAGGTTTGGGCATTACTAACAACAGTAAGTGAGAATTTCATTTAAACTATATTATTCGAACTTAGAGACACGGTCTTATCCCATAATTATGTTGTGTAAAAATTCTAGGTGAAATGCCTATCTTCACTCCACCGGTGGTGATAAACAAACCTCCCCAATCGCTTATTGATATGCATTCTCAGGTAACCATAAACTGTTTTTATACTGATATCAAAGAAAATAGCTGTGATTTATTTCTAATTATGACGCCACATAAAAAAAAGGCTCAAAAAATTCATGTAATAGCACTAGGTACTCCTAGTGGGTTCTTTATGTTCCCAAAACCGTAGCCACCTAGATTTAAAGTCGTAGAGAAGGTACAGTCGCCAGCACATCTAGGTACCACAAACTGTCAAATTTTCTCATTCGATTTTGAACTTAAGAGTCTATACAACCTCAGCGCCACCTCTCACTATTGCTACCGGTCACGCGAGCAAGCGAGACAGGGCGGCAGGGAAAAGGCTCCAAGGCGCCGATAGTTTAGGTAATTTAGTTTTACGGTGAAAATAATGGTCAATTAAAAAAAGTAAATAACATAAGACTTGCTTTATAGTTATTTCAGTTAATATGCAAAGTTTCATTATCTAATTTGAAGTATTTTTTGAATACCAGCGGTTTATTGTTCGGTTTGGAGGTAACTTTGGATTTTTTTTCTATCGAGAAATTTTTATGGAATCGATTTTTCGGCTAACATAGTACTTAACATTAATCCTCAACTTTACCATATATTTATTTCAAAATTAATGCTGCAGTATTTTCGACATAACGGAGGATCATGCTAAGCCATTTGAGGTAGTATAGGCCCTTATTCATCAATATTTTAAGGTTTAAAATCGTTTGGAGAAATTTGACAGTTTCGTTTAACCTAATGTGCTGGCGACTGTACCAACTTAACGTTTAATAGTACCTATATCACAAGAGGTTAAAGCCATTTAGGCGAAAAGCATGGCCATTGGCCATAAGAAATTATTTTGCTTATTCGTGTGTCACATGTATGTAATACACTTCACTCATGGAGACTTCATTCTAAGCACCCCTTTGTTTGATATTTCACAATAAAGGTAAGTTATGGAATCAGGCATTTCTTTGTGGAAATCCATGACAGTAAAATGTTATGGCTGCATTTTGTATCCAAGCCTGGATCTAGTTATTGCGGAATTAAAACTAAATATTTTTACATAACATTTTACTATAATAAAGGTGTTCAAAATAACAATATTTTCAAGGAGAATGACAATAAGACGCCGCAGTCTTCGCAGCTGGCACCAGCGACCAGCACTAGCCAGCCGCTGGACAGTAGAATGAATAATACTAAGGTTGGTAACATTATTACGTTTCCATAAGATTGAAAATTCGAAAGAAATAAGTATATGAGCAGTGGTGGTCCAGGTAGTCACAGCCCATCATCATTGAGGCAAGTTTGCCCATTACACTGGCCACAAGTGCATTGCAGCCCCGATTTTTTGCACCCGCAGCGTGGATCGCATCCATTCTTACAATTACAAAATATAGTATTAAATAATTCATCGGATGGTAATATTGTTGCAGCCCCATTCCTGGGGTTTTGAATCATGCCCTAACCATTTTTGAATGTAGAGCTGAACGCCGCGCGCTGTCCGCCCTCTATCTCAAAAACGGTTGAGGGCATGAAAAAATGTTTGGAACAAAATCTGTCGCAAATTTTATGTTCCACAACTTTTTTAATAGATGTTAACATGATTGGAACTATAGAAACCTAGATAATCCGAAAAAAAAAAATGTTAGATTTTTGTCACGTTTGTGTATTAGGTATATGTGAATACCATGTCCTCATTATTTTTACCTATTGCATTGCGGTATAGTAATTTTAATCTACATCGTCTTCGCATATAATTATATAATTAATGTATACAAAATATTGTTAACATTTTAAAAGAGTAAGTGTGGAGTTTCTTGCCCATTCTTCGCCATACGTTACCACCTTTTACACATCCCACATAGGTACCAACGCATACATACCTTTTTTTTTGTAAATTTTTACTTTCTCAGTACTTTTTATGTGCCCATTTGAAATAAATTATTTGACTTTGACTACCTACTACACGATTTTTCAGCAGGACACTGTGGTACGTATTCCTTTCGACATCGAGAACGGCGGCAGCACTCCTGCAGTGGACTACTCGGATACGCCGAGAGCTATCAAGCCACGCCGCGGCAGACCTAGCGTCAGAGTAAGTACAACTCAGATAGTAGGTATTGTGAACTAAGGAGCTCTTATGACAACTTATGAAAGTCCACTGTCGGTCACATAAGACAGCACACCCAAAACAAAATACCTTGTGACTTTATACCAACAGGATTGTTGACAAAAAGTTAGCGCCGAGCCGTTTATGATTTTTCAAAGTGTAGGTACGGCCTGAGTGAAATGGCGTCCGGCGCGCGGGGCGTTTAGTGTTGCGTGCAAGCGGCGAAAATGCGTCCGCCGAGTGGCCTTCATTTTTCATCATGGCGTCGGGGTCGTACAATATTATTGATATGTATTTAGAAGAAAATGTGTGGTTAAAATATTTTTATAACTCGATAATTAAACAAAGAAGGTTGTGTGGGGAGTTTTCTACGCAAACACAAACTGGTTTGAACTGCACGTGAAGCCACGTTCGACGCCCCACTCGCCGGCACTCAGGACACTCGCTAGGGATTGCATGTGTTTAACACAAACGCTGCACGCGCCGCCCCGCTGGACGCTCGAGTCGAGCGTGCACTCAGTTTGAACACTAAAAAGCGAAATATAGAACGCGTAGGGAATTGGCCTAGTGAAGTGACCCAGCTTTCCATCGGAGAGCCTGGAGCTCCCCTAAATTGTGCTGAGACGGCTACCACCGTAAATAGATTTCGTCGGCAGTTGTACAACATAGAACCCTTGAAACACCCTATGATTACACCTAGCGCACGTTTTTTATATTAGTGCCTCAAAAAAGTCAACATCCTCGGGGTTTTCCAATGGGTGTTCCGAACTTGAATATCCCTAAACGAAAATATCATCATCAAAATTATTTTGACTGACATATCCTTTCATACAGCGAACTGGTGCATGGGAAGGTGGTACTGGCGCACTAGGTCGCGCAGCTGAACGCGCACTGATGCGCCGCGAACAGGACTCGCGCAAAGCTATACACCAGCTGAAACATCTGCAGACTAGGCATATGCAGGTAGGACTCAGAACTGCCGCCTATTTATGACAAAACACCATAACAAAGATATACCACTTTAACATTTACAAATGAATAATATTAAAAATGAACTTCATTGTGTATTATTTAATTGTAATCGTTTGTTACAGGACTACATGGACAGAGTGACTCTCTCGCAAGCCGTTAACAGCATCTGTGGCCCAGAATCCTCCACAAACTACATGAACATTGACAATGACCTCATGTATGTGGACCAGACGATCTCGTCTAACGTGCTCGACCCCACCAGTACCTACAATAAAGAACACTCCATAGGAAACGAGACCATCACCAGCTACTCTAACACCAACCCCATCAGTTCAGTTGACACCTCGACGGGAGGTATCAGTACTGCCATGTCTCAATATGTTAACGCGCTCAAAAGCGCCGGACTCCCTACCGACCTGCCCATACTCTTTGAATCCGGTGATGGGTCCTACATTAACGTCAATGAACAAGTACTATTGGATATGGTGCAAAGCAGCGAAATACAATACGAAGTCATAGAGCAACCCAATATTATCGAAAAAGTAGCAGACCCAAGTGAAATCAAGAGCATCGATGATCTATCAAAATCTATAGAAAGAGGAGAAATGTTACTAGGTAATAAAGGTTACGGCTCAAACTCCGATTACGACAAAGACTTGTACAATCGTACTGAAGACACTATTACCAGCCTCAACGCAATCCTACCTGACAACTTGGAATCCTTCGAAGAGCAGCAAAACTATGTGGTATTAGATCCGCCCTTACAAGAAAACAATAATTCGATCGATCACGTAAATGCTCATGACTTTTCCTGCATCGATGGTGATTTGCAGTTCTTCACGAAATCTATGAGTGATGACGTTAAGAAATATTACGAAGATCAACAGTTGCATGACGCTAGAGTTATTGAACAACTATGTCCAACAAGTACTTCCTTGGATACGAATTTCAGTATTTCGTTACTCGACTCCAAAAGTTCTCATTTGAGTTCCAGATTAAGTCAACAATATAATCCTCTTAACCCTGAAGATCTGAAACGAAACGAAGACTGTTATGACTTTGGTCTGCCACTTCCACAAAGTGCTGTTTTTAAAGAAGACGCTCTAGATTGTCTTATGGCGACGCCGAAACGTGATGTTGATGACGAACAAAATAATTACGAGGATAGCACGCAACTCGATCAACGAGTACAAGAAAGAGATGAAATCATAAAAGATTTGATGAACATTGAAAACAAAATGAATATGGCACAACAACACAATTCAACTGCTAAAGATGACCTAGATAACTTAAACTCTAATTCTGATTGTATCGTTCAAAATTATAACGAGAATCCTCTTAATGTTCCAAGCGTGTTCGACAATGACTCTGAAAATATGAATATGAAAGAGTTAAAGAGTGAAAGAGAGAGCTCTTCAAAGAACAGCAATGGAGATTTGTCTGCAACATTGACCTCGGGTGAGTTACATTGGGGTAATCTAGATATGAGTGATAAGGAGCACGGTGAAAATGGCTCTAATGAGAGTAACGAACATCGAACCAGTAATGAAAGTCAGATTGATGATTCAATGGTGTCAGAATCTCAGTATGAACATTCTGTGATAGATTTGACCGGGTCTGTAAATCACAAGACGGAGCAATGGGGCGACATTATGAATGAAAGCGATGATGTGAATAAGGAAAATGAAGAACCTCATACAAATGTTGACGGTATTAATTCCTCGATAGAAAACAACATACCATTCGCAGTCGGACTGCTTCCTCTAAAACAGGCGCAGCCGACGGATGAGGGGAGTTTATTGAAAAGGAAGAAATCCATTGGTGTTGATTTACTAGATAATGTAGACGCTAAATGTTTAAAACGTAAGGTGAAATATAAGAAAAAGTGATAAAATTTTATCATCATGTTTAAAAATGATAATTAATAAAATATACATGTAATGTTTTATTTTTTACTAGCTAACCCAACAGACTGTTGTCCTGTCCTAATTTATAATTCGTACATAAATCCCATAGAAAAAAAGGTTTAGAATGTCCAATTCTCAAAATGTCCAACGGCTTCAAAATCTCCATTTCCCACTAAGGCCTCATTTACGGAGACGTGGGGCGTCACGCGTCGCGTTGGGCGGCGCGACCCGCACTAAATTCAAACATGAAGCGTTGTATGACTGTATGAGAGCCAATTCTCAAAATGTTCAATTCCCGAAATGTCCAAAATCCCAAAATGTCCAATCTTTGATTATAATTATGGTAAAGTTTAATAAGTTATACCAAACAATATAAAACGAAAAATGTTTATGGTATTCAATCATCAAGCTGCCTCGTTGGTCTCGTGTTCGCAAGCGCGACTGCTGAGCGTAGTGTCCTGGGTTCGATTCCTAGGTCTGCCCGGTTCAGTCGTAGAATGTATCTTTCGCAAAATGCACCTTTCTCATAATGCACCTTTCGCAAAATGCACCTTTCTCATAATGCACCTTTCGCAAAACGTACCTTTTTTCCACATTAACTCTTTTACAGCATAAATATACCGACGGTAAACATACCGACCGATCCAAGCTCTCAGTTATAAAAATATGATAATGTTACTCTCTTCGCGCATGAAACTACGTTCCAATAGCCCCTACGTAATGCCCACTCAAGCATTACTTAAAACTAGATTCAACCAATCAAATGGCTTGAATCTAGTTTTAAGTAATGCTTGAGTTTTGAGTGACGTTCTGTAATACTTACAATTTAAGAGGTGCTTTAGACCACCGAACTGAATAACTTTTACCATGGGACCGACTTTGAAATAGCGAAAAATAAATCAGCTGTTCCAAAATAAAGTTTAATACCTACTGTTCTAAACTGTATGGGACAGCTGTTTATTTTAATGCGATTTCAAAGCTGGTTCCATAGTAAAAGTTATTCAGTTAGATGGTCTAAAGTACCTCTAAGTTTGTTTAAAAGTGAATTTTTTAACACCCTATACAGATATAACAGATAGATGACAACGTAATAGATCTTTGATGGATACCGGTCAGTAGACACGATGAATTAATATTCATATCATAATATTCATATTTATATTTTTAGTTGTATTTAATAATACAACTTCAATCAACCAACTCACCCTATCATCGCAGTCCACTGCTGCCACTGCTGACCATAGGGCTCCCTCGAGCTGCACCTCATCACCCGGTCTTCCGCATCCAGTCTGTCCCAGTCATCAGTCCATCTAACTAGATGGACTGACAACTGGGACAGACTGGATACGACGATGCTAGCTGCGATACCGACTCAGGGACCTAGCGTAGACGCATAGCTATGGGTCGTCCTACGTTAGGTACACGAGTCGTTTCGTATTATATATATATAGGAACAACTTTCACTATGGGAACAATCCAGGAATCTCGAAAAAAAAATCTGCTGTTCCCTACGTTTTGACGAGCTATGCGAACAAGGTAGAGAACAGCTGATAATTTATCGCGATTTTAGGTTGGTCCCATGGTGGAACTTGTCCATAATGATGAGTATAATGACTCCTTAAAGGATGCCTATGAATTCAATTCCACCCTGTATATATATTTTTTTAAATAAAAAATAGGTAAACGTTTTATGTACCTGTATTATGTTTCATTAAGTATGGTTCCGTGTGGTGCCGGACATAAAGAATAGCACCATCCTATTTTCTCTCGTGGGTGTCGTAAAAGGCGATTTAAGGGACTTACTCTTACTAGAAAATAGGCAGCAGCGTTCTCTTAGATGCATTTTTAACACCATACTGCGATTGCCAACCCTCCTGCCAAGCGTGGCGATTATGGCAAACCCCCCCAATTGCGGTAGGCCTATGTCCAGCAGTGGACGTCTTTGACTCACGACTCATTACGCATCCATAAACACTCGTTTATAATAAAGTTCCATAATTAAAATCAAGTCTTTAGAAGTATAGTAACAATGTTAACAGGAGCGGGAGAGGGGGGCTGACCACAATTGTCACTGGCATCATCAGTCATATTGAAACCTGGGATCACTACATCACATATCAGACGTCAGAATACGGTCTGCATATTTTGCAAACGAAAACCCAAAGAGAGCTTGCACTATTAACTATTAAGGTCAACGCAAACAGTTGAAGATACAAAACACAATCATTTCTTTAAAATTTTACTGGAAACAAATACATATTACAATGATAATTTTAACATTTATAAGGCATTTCATATCTTTTTACATCTAGTACACTACAACAATTGTCAGAAATATTGAGATTCGTTTAGCAGGCATACAATAGGCGGGATTAATGTACTAATTTGTTATCCATATTCCGTAATCAGTTTCCATATGAGAAGGTTTTATTATCCTTTTTTTAATTATATTTAATTATTTGAATTAAAAATAGCAAAAATAGCTCAGATTAATGAAATGATCGTGGCTCTGATTTTTTTAATAACATGTTTTAAAACGTTACAAATGAAGTACTTAGTATTTATTGTAATTCATTTATAGCCTTCATAATGTACTAAACAAGCTGAAATAAAATTGTCATGTTTTACCTAAACTTGTATTTGAACACTTGTATAAATATAAAAGTAAAGCTTAAACTAAAAAATAAATCAGATCAATGATATAATGGCTCGGATTGGTGGTAGCTACATTATAGATAGCCGTTACATATTACAAAATATTATCCTTAATCTACCCTATGTGATATGGACCTAATTTATTGAAGAATTTCATATAAAATTCCGCTCACTAAATAAGTAATATCAAATGTCATTAAATTACATATTGTCAATAAAAATTGACAGGACATCACATAATTATTATAAAAAATAGTAGAATATACATATCATGAGAAAGATGTAAAACTACATATAATTGGTATCAATAAACGTTATGAACTATCTACAACTATCGACATATTTTGACCTGTTTAACAGAAAAGTCGTATTACTGATAATGAATGAAAAGATCGCAGTGTTTTGTGCTACTGAGTTAAAGCAGTGATAAGTCTTTGAGTATACAAAAATAAAGAAAGAAAAAAACAGTCTAATAGTTACATTCACGGACATAATAAAATCACACAAGTTTCCAAACTCATTTTCAGTAAAAATTATAAATATCAATAAAATAACATAAGCGAAAGTAATGGCCGGATGCGAACACAACCTAAAATCAGTTAACAGAAAAAAACGGAATGCTTTAACATTAGTAAAAATACATAATTATATAAAATAAGCTTTCATAGCAACCACAAGATAAGACGTACATCAAGAGATTATCCATTTACGAGAGAAACATATAAGAAAAGAGGTAAAGAATAATAAAAAGGTTTGTACATATTGTTTATGGGCGGAGCTTCTAGCGGAGTACCCGTAGGAGTCTGTGTGGTAGTCTCCCATTTGGAAGGTAATGGCTGGCGAGGACATTCGGCCGTCGCCACCGTTGGAGTAGGCGAGCACTCGCAGGTTGTAGGACTTGCCTGGGGTCAAGTTCATGACGTACGCCTCTAGTTTTTGTTCCACTAGTATTATCGTGTCATTCGCGGTGCTCATGTCCTGGTCTATTTCCCATACTCTCACCTGAAAGTAACATTCCGTATTGTTAATTTACTTCAATAATTGACTACTAGATACTGTAGATGTCCAATGGAAATTATTGATAACTATAGGTACTCCATTTAAAAAAATACCAGCAGAATAACAACAGTTCTTGTGTAATATTGTTGAAATTACTGCATTTTAGAGTAATTTTGGTAAATAGATTACATCGCTTTGTATTTAACGTGAAATAACGGAGTTTATTAAACGTTTATATCAAAATAACGAAGGGGTAACAACCGTTTATTTTTGTTTATTAAATGGAGTATATGTAGTTTCTTACAAAGACGTTGCGATGGATAAATCTACTTTAAGGCACAGTTTAGCGCGATTCTATGTAAACAAAGCAGTGGTCTTTTGGATATCTGGCCCTCCTTTGTCTGGCTTTCCTGTCAAAAAAGTAGTCACCTTATATCCTAGCAAAGGTTCCTCCTCATCGGTCGGCTGCACGTAACGCCACACCACGCGCACGGTCGTCGGGTTGTAGGCCCACACGTTGACGGAGGCCGGGGGCTTCTGCGGTGCCTTGCGGAATGTTCGCTCCAGGTAGCGCTCGCTCTCGGGACCCTCGCCCGCAGAGTTGAAGGCCATTACCTATACAGATATACCAGATACATTAATAAAAATTAATAAAAACTTTGTATTAGATAAGTTGCTGTTTACTCCAAAAAATAAAGTGATAAAAGTGGTTTATATTATTTGTTATGACTATTTTTAGAGTCAAAAAGTAGCTGCGCTGATAACTTGTAATGATCCTCATTATTTATGTTATACGATTGTTTTATTTTTAATATTAGGAACAAAAATATTACCTTAACAAAATAGTATGTATCGGGTTGCAGTCCAACAATGAGAGCCCAATGGCGCGTCGTTCTGGATAGGTAGTAGATGCATTCCTCTTCCTTGTTGGCCTGCTTCCAGTATTTGAGACGGTGTCCGATGAGTTTGCCACGCAGTCTCTCGCGCGACTGGTCGATGGGGTTCCAAGTCACGTTCAAAGACGTAGAGTTGAACGACCTCGCGTACACCATCTGAGGAGCCACCTGCGGCATGTCCTCTGCAGAGTATACCGTCACGACTTCACTTTCCGGACCTGCGCCGATGTCATTGAATGCCTGTACCTTCACGTCATACGGCGTATAGAAATAAGTTGTCGATATATGAACAACATACGTTCCGATATTGCCGAACTTCTTGAGACCCAACGACTGAAATTCCACCTCGGTTCCGTTGCGACGCCAGAATATCTTGTAGTAAATGCCTGGTCCATTCTGTAAAGACGATGGCAAAGGGTTCCAAGTAATGGTAAGATCGCCAGTTTTCCCTCCGCCACCTCCCACGTTAGCGGGCGCTTCATAGGGTTTATCAGCTGGAGTAGAGAATTGTGGACTAGGTGCCGAGGGTTTTCCAGGTCCCAACACGTTCACAGCTTGTACCCTAAATTCATAAATCGACCATGGCATTAGAGTCGTGGTTATAGTAGCACGTTTACGACCGTTGTATCGGTCGATCTCTATCACGTTGGCCACATTCTCGCTTATCATGTACCACGTAGCGTTCCAGTGTGTGCGACCAGTGACCATGTAGCTGGTGATTGTACGACCGTTCGAATTGCTGTCTGTCCATTCTAGCGTGACAGAAGAGCGTTGAATGTTGAGCGTCTGTAAGCCGCCAGGTGGACCAGGAGGTCCTTCGATACGCAACTGTGTGTGGGATGAGATACGCCCGATGGCAGATTTTACAATACATTCGTAGTCTCCAACATCGGATAAACTTACGTTTAATATAGTTAGTTCACCTCCATCGATTTTGATTCTTTTGTCCGCGTATAAATCTGCTGCTTCCTTCATGCGAATACTGTTGTGGTTCCAGAGGTAAGCTGTGTCTAACATGGGGTCTATTTCAGCATTACAATGTAAAAACACCACTTGATTAACTTGTGTTGTGATTCGCGGAGGGAGGCGCTCGAGGAAGCGTGGAGCGCGCAACACAATTAATCGTCCTCTGCTCTCATCAGTTCCATATTGGTTTTTGGCTACGCACGTATAGACGCCTTCGTCATCTCTAGACAGCTGCCGAATTATAAGGTTTCCAGTTTCGGCAATAAATCTTTTACCACCAGCACCGATTACGACATTATCTTTCTTCCAAGTGAATGTAGGTTTAGGGGCAGCTTCAGGGTTGCATTTCAATGTAACATTGCCACCCTCTGAGCCATATGTCTCAGATTCAAGTGGACGCTTTTTGAATGATGGCTTCAAAGACAACACTCTCAACTGTCCTGTTGAGTAGCTTGCTTTCAGTTGATTTTTAGCTTCACACTGGTACATCCCTGGATCTCGGGTTGGATCTAAGTACTTTATTATTAACACATTATCTTGGATAATATAACGATCTCTATCATCAGGTTCTAAAGTATCCATTGAAAGTTTCTGACCATTTTTCCACCAAGTATAGTTTACATCAGGAATACCAAAAGCTTCACAATTCCAATGTAACTCACCTTTATTATCCATGTGCTTATTAGCTAGGGCAATTGTAAAGTTAGGCATGGCTTGCACCCTCAGGAAGACACTGTTAGCGATGTGGGCCCGGTCATTCGTCACATCACACAAGTATTCTCCTTCATCTTCTACTCCAACATTAGGGATTGTTAATACACGACCATAGTTACTCAAATGTGCTTTTTTTGGCATATTGCCATTCCTTCTTGTCCAATTGTAAGCTGGTACTGGATAACCAAAGGACACACATTCAAGGCGAACCTCCTGTCCTACTACTGGTGCCTCAGGGAACACTTTTGGGAAATTGTTTGGAAACTTAAGTTGCTGATAATCAGAGTGTGGATAAACATAGAGTGGGAAGAATGGTCCATTGCGGCCAGCATCAGATACCTTGCTCATGACATTACAACTGTAGTTGCCCCTGTCAATAGTCTCTAAAGCAGAGAAGTAGAGACCTCCATCATAAGACACAAATACTCGCTTGTCTTCTTCCACAAGATTAGGAAAGTAGTTGCGAGCCCACAAGAAGTTTACTGCAGGATAGTAAGACGGTGGATCACAGTACATTACTTTGCCCCAATATTGATTACCACTTTCAACAGACCTCTTCTGGTTGAATTCTCGAATAAAACCAAAAGACAAGCGCACAGACTCAGATCTAATTGTACCAAATTTATTAGAAGCTGTGCAGTGGTACCTTGCATTGTCTTTATCTGTATCTGGCCCATAAATCATGAGTGTTCCTCCACTAAGAACAAATCTGGTATCAACTAAAGGATCAATTTCAGTGTAAATAGGGCTGTCAACCTGATACTCTTCTCTGTACCACTTGTACACAGGTGCAGGATATCCTCCTGCTAGGCAAGTCAACTGAACGTGATAATTTCTCATTGGATCGTAGACAGTGTCTACGGGCTCTTTTATAAAGTAAGGTCCTCTAGGAATCCTCTCGGGATCAAAAGTTTCCAATCCATATGTAAATGACCTTTCTTCTTCAATAAGATAGTGCAGTCTTTGTGTTTGTCCTTCACAGATAAAGTGTTGATATTGGGTTCCTTCAACAGGAGACAAGCCCCAGCGCCCATCTTGGCGTGAGAACCTGTACACTAAGTAATCACGAGGCAATAAGTTATAACTTGTGTATATTTGAGAATGATCATTGAAGAATGCATTTTCCAATCCAGTTAACTGTGACCCATCAGCATCATTGGACCAATACCCTGGCGATTGCTGGTGAGCACCAATATACCATGCGCCTTTCTGAGGGTCTAATCTCATTAGGTTTGTGATGATAAATCCATGTTCTTCAGGGCTGTTGACCGCCGCCAGGTCGGCTTCGTAAGCCAAACAAATTTTACGAGCCTCATTTCTAGGGCGATCGGGCGACTTAGTGAAGCGGTAACAAGATTCCCGGAATCTGATCCAATTTGGCGGACACCTGTACCTCTCCTCATAGTCCAAGCCGGCATAATATGTCGCCGTGTTTTGTGGATCAACCTCATTGTCATTGGGGCCGAAGTTATCAGAGTTAAAATTATCTTGGTAAAATGAGCTCTGTCCCGAATTGTAGTCGTTGCTGTTTACGGGGAAGCTGCCGTAAGGAACTTGTGGGTTTGGACGATACTGAGTTCCATTCTGGTTATTATCTTGGTATGTTTGTTGAGGATAGTTTGGATTGAACGTACCACTAGACTCAGGAACTTGACTCCACACACAACTCGTCAATGCGAGTAATATCAAAACACACTTCATTTTCTGATACAAAACAAAGAAAGAAATAACATTATTTTCATGTCACAGACCGAAATTGTTTTTGTGATGATGGACACGTGTTCTACAGGCTTTTATATCACAGTTTCGTTTTAAAATTCGTTTCTCATTTGAAAATAGCTTGATGATGACAAACACCTTGAAATGAAGCCTCGCCCAACTCGAATAAATTCATTCAAGGAAGAAGCATTCATTCAACTTTAGTGATGTACTGATATCACATTTGACGTTTTCGGTTTTTAAGATTTTGCATTTAATTATTTGTATATTGCAGCCCCAAAAATTTCTGGCCGAAACACACTTATAACATGCTACCCCACGCCATTTTTAAATTATTTTATGTTTACTATACCACTTGTATCGTGGTGGCCAGCACATCAAGTTACCACAAACTGTTCAATTTTCTCGTTCGATTTTGAACTTCATCGTTAACATTTTAAAGTTTAAAATCGTTTGGAGAAATTTGACAGTTTCGTTAGCTTAATGTGCTTGCCACTGTACGATTATGTATTCGAAATCATACGCTAAATAAACGATCTTTCCAAATCTTCTAATCTTCATGACAAAATAGACAAATAATATTACACTAAGTTCATTTTGTTACAAAAGAATAAATACATCAGCTCCCGCGTCTGTCTACTGCCACGCTCATTGACTACGACAGTGACAAATATTCAAATATTTCTTGTTTATATAAAAAGGGACTTTCAGGGCCAGATTCTACAAAAAAACCTTTGAGTTGAATTTAGTTAGCAAATTAGTGTCCAGATTCTGGTAAGCAACTTAAGCAAGGTCATAAAATCACTCCTTGTGTCCATCTAAATGTTAAATACCGTATTGGTTTGAAGTTATAATAATATTACGTATTTAAATCATTTACTATTGTTTTATGTAAACTCAATGCGTACAATTTTTTTTTTTTTTCTACAATTCTTAGCTAATTACGATTTTTCTTAAAATAAAATTGGCACCACTGGTCTGGCGCAACACGTCAAAAGCGTGCGCGTATTTCGGGGACGCGAAGGTTTTCCCTATGGTCTGTGTCCCTATCTAAAATCGCTGAACGCGACTAAAGGGTCGTACATACTCGCGCGATATCGCGGGCGCGACAGGCACCGACAAATAAATTGTGCTACTAGTGTCGCGTCGCGCCCGCGATATCGCACTAGTCTGTACGAGCCATAGAGAAGTTTTCACTTCAAAAATATAATTAGCACGAAGATAAGTGCATGGTTTCCTCGTAACCTTCTACAATTCTTCCCGTAATAATTCAGCCCATGTATGTTTCGCTAAACACCATTATATAGTATACTTACTCGATGGTTTTTAGGGTCTTTTATTTTTACATAGGTAACAATAGGCTGTATTTTTTGCCAAGCGTAGAATCTAAATGAAAATAATATACTCGTGGGTCGATTTTGACGAAGACGTAGAAGTACTGTTTATGTCGCTCATGGCGATCTCTTCAATAGCTTCAGAATTAGATGCCGCAGAATTCACCTTATAAAAATTGTCATAATTTTATTTTAGTAATATATATATATCCAAAGTTTTGGCGTCATACGAAAATCTAGTTACTCATCTGGGTAAAAACTTGGTCACTACTATAATAGAAGGATATCTACGATTTTCAAATACATTCTTGTAGGTACCTACTTTAGAAACACAGATTTTTGTTGATCAAGACTAGAGACACCGCGGGGGTTTTCTTCCTCTTTTCATGATTTTGTAACAATAAAAATGCTATTAAACACTAGCACGACACTTAAGATAAAGTAATTATATTGCACACGCTTCCTGTTACTACAATGCAACTAAGTATTTGTCTTATATTTTGTTATAAACTTACTACCTGCTGCTAGTATGTATGATAATTTGATAAAAATAAAAATGTGTGTAGGGTGTGTGTGGGGTATGTGTGTACGGGAAAAATTGCTTGATGCGTTCATTGTAAGAATTGCGTGTTTAATATTGTAAGTAGTAAATTAACTACATTAAAATTGTTTCAAATACATGAAGTAGTCTTTGTAAATTAAATTGTCTAAAATATTTCTAAAACAAATTCTATGCGGCCCAAACGTTTTAAACGCCTAAAAAAATTATAAGAGCCATAAAATGATTCTTGGCTTAAAATGATACTTTTTCTTTATGCTCTTTTTTGATGTATTGAAATTACAGTTTTAAAAGTATGATTCAAACGTAGTCGTACTACATCGTATTATTTGGTGTGTTCCGTTTAAGATCAAGCCATGTGTTTTTCTTTAACTGAATAGTGGTCCCGCCATTTTGATATTAAAATAGCAGGATCACTTTCTTTTTAGAATATTTTGAAATTTTAAATTAAGAGTGTAGAATTTTTCTGTGAAACATTTGTATAGAAAGGGGAAGATAAGGCACCGCTCTAATGTCACGTAAACATTATTGGACTAGAAACAATTACATGAAAACACACACACAGCTACATATATTTCCCGATGTCGTGTGACATGCATCAATGTGACCAATGTGACCTCATCTAGTTTTAAAATATGATTGACGTGTAAAAGTGTTTGTAAAAACCTACTTACAGAAATAAAATCATTTATCATTATCATTTATCAACAACCAAAAAAGCGAGAGATATGACGCGGGCTGTAGCGGGAACGAGATAGTAATAATTGTCACTGTTACGTACCCATAACTCCGAAACAAATGGCGACCTACTTATAGAAATCAATAATAGAAAGGAGAATTTTAAAGAAAATAAGTTTTGATTGGTTTTGTTTTTTTGTTTTATTAAACCCGTAGAACTTGTTTTTGGTTTGTGAATTATTTGTGCACATTTTGAATTCACACGAAGGCATTGCTGCTGCTTATTTAGACGATTACGGTATTTACGTTAATTTTACTTAACGTGCTGCACATGTGCTACACAAACGCGAGTTCGATTGTGACTAAGGTAACTTGTGCCGGTCGGCGTACCTATGTTATGCGGTCCACGTCGAGGAGCGCGCACCTAATCTTCCTCTTTTTATACATCAACGCTATGAAAGTATGAAATAGTAGAAATATTGTATTAAATCCTATTCACATGATATTTGAAAAAGCTGGCAGGGTCCCGTCATCTTGATGTTCATACAGGGTGTTTGGCAGAACGTTGAACATACGAAAATGGTGGATAGGTGGGGTCATCTGCTACTTACTCAGCCCTAATTTATTTGGCCCTGGCTCCCTGGAGATATATTTTTTTTAATTTAAAAAAATTATTTAGTTGTTTCATTAACGCACCTAACTGGTACAGCTATTTTCTTTGTACTTAATTCAAGAACTTACATAATTTCAATCGATCATTTAATTTTTACCAACCTTGCAGTATTAAATTTCGCAAAACATTTTTCATTTTCCGTAAAGGTAGAGTTTCGTCGAAAATTTCCTACTTGATAAAATTATGAAATAACTCTTAAAGGTTTTTTTTTTAATAAGCAAATTACATACCATTAGAAAGGTCACACACTAGGGATGTTTTGCTAGAATTGGAACTCCTTAATCAATATTTTTTATTTTTTTTAATGCAATTTGAAATTAAGATTTAAGTATTTTTTAGATCTTTCTGTAAGTTTGAGGACTCATAACTTTTTTTCTAGCTAACATCTGAATAAAGCAATAATTTAATAAGAATCTGCCAACATTAAAGATAAAAAAAAAATTGCTTGTTTTACCCATTTTTAATAAAAATTACACTTTAAAGTTAAGAAAGTGGAGAAACTAGAAGAAAGCAAAAAAAAATTTTTTTTAAATATCCAGGGGTCCAGGGCCAAATAAATTAGGGTTGAGTAGTAGCAGATGACCCCACCTATCCACCATTTTCGTATGTTCAACGTTCTGCCAAACACCCTGTATAATATCTATGTGAAGAACAGTTGTTGAACAGCGATGATGTAACTGATCTCAGTCAAGCTTTAGTCGAAACTTCCAGTCTACTTAAAGCACAAAATTATTCGCGTAGTTTGTACAGTTTACACAAAAGTTTGTTTGCTCCGCATTTTGTAGACAGCAATATACCAGGGGTCACCAAATGGCGGAACGCGGTTCACATTCAGACTGCTGGACCTATTTTGTGCGGACCTTAACTAAACAGTAAAATTTATAACTAAAATTCTGAGCTAAAACTTAAAAAAAAAACATGTTTTTTTTTTAGTTTTAGCTTGCACTAACTTTACTCCAGACTTCAAACATATAGTTCAAAATAAAAATTAAATATTCAGGGTTCTTTTCGTTTTATTTCTTAATTAATATTTTTAATATTGGTTGCTATGAATCGTCTACCAGACGGACCGCTGGAGTAGGTACTTTTTTTTTTAAAACGACTCCTATTGAAACTAATTGGTGATAAAGATAAGTTTATTTGTTCAAACATGTGTAACATGATACATGAATAAGCACATATAGATGGAAAATATTAAGTAAGACCCCTGATCCCTGGTATATTCTTTATTATGCGTGAATAGCCGCACGTCTATTCATTAAATTAATTTTTTGTCTCTACTAGTATAGACTGGTTCAGTCAGCAACGAAAGCGGCATCTCAAATTGCCGTCAGTACCTATCTCTAAACACGCATTGAGGCCCCAGCATCCAGGCAAATGGGGAGATAATAGGTGCGGTGACTGGTGGGAAATAAAATATATTTTTCATTGTTCACAGTTTTATTTTCCATGTTATCAACAAGAAATAAGACTCAATAATTATAGTAATACTTATACTGTAGGTATAGCTAAAACAGATAAAACATTACACGATTTCGATACCATTCAGAAAAGTATACAATTCTGTATAAATCGTTAGTTACATTTACTCCAAAAATTATCATTATTTTTCATACCATTTTCGCGCGCAAGATAATTCTCCTAATAATATTTCATCACAGATTAATAATGTACTTCTTCGTTTCATGTTTTCACAAAGAAATAAATAGATAGGGCGGAACGGGTCCTTGACTACTGCTTATAAAACTGCTACCTACCTTCGTACAGAGTCCCAAAATATTATACAGAAGTTTGTGAGCTGAACTAAATAATGCCACATGAAAAAAACTACCATTGTGTAAAACAGTTCATTGGCATTACTTAGGACAGATATTTGCCGCTCCAAAATAAGTTAAAAAATAATTTGTTTACAGTTTTATCTTATTTACATTGATAATTTATTTTTGCGATATGCGTAATATGATTTAATAAATTTTCCTAATTTTTACAGGCCTGTATAAATATAAAAACATAACTCATTTAATAATTAAAGTAAAATATTGTACAATATTAATAAAAATATTTTGGGGAGACAATATTAGCAAACATAACAAAGAACAAAAAATGCCATATTTAAAATTAAAATTGATAAAGAAGTTACTAGCATAATCTCAAAACATTACATGATTGTAACAGTTCATAGGTGATGTATTGATAACGAAACATTTACTGGAAAACCAGATAGAAGAACTAGTCGAGGAGCGCACGATAATGTTCATAATCTACTCGCATACGAAACTGCACTTGTTCATGCTCGATGACTTAAGTACAACAGTCGTGTGCATAAGGCCATCCAACCCTGTGACTTGATACCTTCACTCCGAATACATAATAAAAATCATCTACAATGTTCAAAAATAACCACGTATACTATTGCACACACAGTATAAGATTATGCTAACGCCTTACAGTTAACAGTGTGGTAACTACATGTCGTTAATTTCCTAATATTAATATAATTACACTTATCATCTCGCCTCGTTCATTACTTATTCACCTACCTACCCAATACACCGTACACCAACGTTAAATAGCACCCATGAGAATATCGAACATTTAAAGCAACATCTATATGCATTAACTATAACTAAACTATTTACAATATGTACACAAGAGTTGTTCATTCATTATTATACACAACATCTCACAAGCCAGACTTTAGAGTGAGAAAATTAATCGATTATGAAATGGCTGCCTTAAAATACACAGTCTCATAAAACGAATATGTTTATAATATTGTTCTTAAATGAGATACATGTTACGTTACAATAATCAGTCAAGCTTGGTATTAAGATCTCGTCATTGAGCCGTCTCCAATCAAACGCGTGTATTGTATTATGTGTTTATTTAAAAACAATGTTATATGTAACTATGACATGAATTAAGTATCATGTCATTATTGAATCGAATTGCTATCCTGTAGCAAGAATAAAGTCAATTGTCAAAAGGGTATAGCAGCAACATCTTATAAACGGCCACTATAACCACTGCAAAACAAAATGACGTAAGAAGAATCACATTAAAAAAAACAATTTGATAATGACGGGACAGTATCATAAAAAAGCTGCTTTTAAAAACAAATGAGTGAACTTAATTAAGGCCTCTCCTCCGTAGAGGGTAAAATGGTTATTTGATCGTAACGGCCCGAGGGTATATCCTAGTGTCAGCTAACCAGTACGGTCTCGATCTTGAGAAGTTGCCTCAGCTTATCTGTAACCCTGACGAGGGCCACCTTGGAAGCACGCACGTTGACCTTCTCTCCGGCGCCAAGCAGTTGGTGACACTGCGCACGCTCTAAGAACTCCTGCGTGCGAATCTCGCGCAACAACTCCTTGGGTGACCCGGACCCGCAGTGGATCTGTTTTAGTAGACTGTCCTTGGATTTGATCTGAAAATTGAGAAAGTTTTCATTAGTTACGCAAGCACAGGTTATACAGTTGACCGTCTCATTTGTCTTATCGATGTGCTTCGATCAGGTCGGGCAAAGGGAAATTTCCCAGAAGAAACCTAGAATCTGGACCAGTGACCAGTTATTGCCCGCCCCATTATATAGGACTGGGACTGACCCCGGACCCCACCCATATCACAATAAAAATATGGACCCATATTAACCGGCGATGTGAGAGTGTCCTCGAGTTTAGTAAATTCTTTCCAACGTTCATCACGCATGGAAATACAGGCATGATTTTATAATAACCTACCTTAGCTTTTTATATAGCTGTAAAAGTGTTATCAAGAGTATGTGACTGTAAAGGATGTTATGGATCAATCAGAAGTAAAATATATGTTTACCTGTAATAAACTGGTAATATCCTGCAGCAAACACCACAACCCGTCAGCCGGCTGACCGGTGGGGGTCCTCAGGCTGTAGAAGGGCGGCAGTGGAGCCTCGGTGCACTGGATCTCGATCATGGAGTCTGGGGGCGGCGGCGGTGAGGCGGGGGGCGGGGACGAGAGCGCGTCGCATCCCATCTCCTCACGGTCTGGAAGGAAAACATTTTGATATTTAGAGATGTATTCTCGAAGTTTTCTAAACAGAAAAATGTTCAGATAAAATTATTTACATGCACTTTTGAATTGTCAAAGGATTAGATGAGTCAGAAATATGAAGCTAGTTGCCCTAAGCATAAGTGGCCAATGATATTTGCAGGAATCCAGTAAATAAGGATACTGACGAGTTGAGTCATTAGCTTTCTGCGTGCGTGTGCTTGATGAAGTCGCGAATCCGATTTCAGAATAGAGTTAATATTTGTATCATCATCAGCCTACACACTTCACCACCCACCCACCACCTTTGCCTTTTGTCCACTGCTAGACCTAGGTCTCTCCAATTGCACGCCATTCAGCTCGATTTTCGGTAAATCTCATCCAGCTGCTACCAGCCAGCCTGCGAAGATCGTCGCTCCACCTAGCCTAAGGACGTCCTACATTCCGATTGCCGATTCGCGGTCTCCACTCAAGAACACGTCTAACCCAACGGTCATCGGCTCTACGGCTAATATGGCCGGCCTATTGCCACTTCAGCTTGCTTATTCTGTGAGCTATGTCAATATTTGTATGACCTACAAATGATATAGAAGACGTTTTGGGGCGTTTGTGCATTGTGTCGGATTACCACGATTCAGGAGAGAAAATACTGCGTGGCGCATCGTTTTAAGATAAGAAATAAAATCAATGTAAAGTCATCCGTACACAGTCAATTTTACGACTCTTGTTTACTTACTGATTAGCTAACTATTGTTTACTCTTACCGGGACGGCATAAAGCGAGATTTCACGCTATAACCGCGCATAATTAGTCTCGCTATAAATGTGAATGAACACGATACAGCGACGACATTCACATTTATAGCGAGAGTTACGGTGAAGTTTGCGGCGTGCGATCCCTTTGACGTGGAAACTATGTATGTATAAGCGGGGAAGCGACAAGCACACTTGAAGACTCAAGATCACACACACTTTACACTTGTAACGCAGGTGTGAAGTCGACATAAGTACGTATTATAACTCTTTCTTACCTATTAGTTCCGTAGGTGGAGGAAATCGCCAGGGTTCAATAGCCTTCCCCTGTACATCGGCAATGTGTAGTCTCAGTAGTATGGCAGCGGGGCCCTCCGTCAATTCTTCAGGGGTCTGACCCGCGTAAGTACCGAGCAGTGGGTCCGCGCCGTACGCTAGAAGTAGACGAATAACTTCTACGTGGCTGTTCTCACAAGCTTCGTGTAAAGGTCTGAAAATTTAATATTTCATGTTAGCTAGATAGTTAATGGTAATCATGTCTAAATAATTATCAATTTGTTCAAAAACCTAAACGGACCTGATTCCTCCTTGGGCAGCAGCTGACACGTTTGCGCCGTACTGCAGCAGTAGTCGAGCTATTCTGACATGACCCTTAGCCGCTGCCACATGTAATGGCGTGAAGCCTGCGTTGTCTTTCGCTGACGGGTCTAATTCTAGTTTTTCCAAACAATATGCGACGCAATCCTGTAAATAAGATCATCATTAGCCATGTTCAAAGGTTTTCATAATTTCGCGATCTGTGTACAAGATACTTACCGTGTACCCCAGTCTGGCAGCTCTGTGGAGATGAGTTTCTCCAATGCTCTTGTTTATGAACCAGCCCTTGATTTCTTTTTTAATATCGTGGACTGATTCAGGACTCGGCTTCACAGCTGGTCTACGAATTTTAGTGGCATTTTCTTCTCTTCGTATTATTTTCTTCTTCTTCCTGATATAATCAAATCCAGAACTAAATTTCCTTCTCCCAAAAAGACGCTTTAGACGTCTTTTTGTTGTTACACCTTCAGTTGGAGCCAAAGAACTACCTTCTACTTTCGGTTTGTCTTTGTCTTCCTGAGTAGGATTTTCATTTTTATGTTTGTTTGCTGACAATTCTTTCGTTCTTTTGTGATTCAGCGATTTCATTATACTGTTCCTTTTTTTTAAGCGCATGAGCCGACCCTTGGCGTCGTTCCTTTTTAGTGACTTAGTGCTTCGAAGTCCATCCCTTATTGAACTGGATCTTCTTTTAAGTTTGTCTTTTACGATCTTTCTTGGCCTAAACTTGGGTTTCGCTTCAGGTTCTTTCTTTATTTCCACAACTTTTATTTCCTTTTCTTCGGGAATATCTTCTTCTCGACAAGAGGTCGGAGGCGCGGAAGCCGGCCGTTCGTCACCAAATACTTCTTTGATCGTTGCCCGTTGTTTAAGCACTCGACTTTCTGTTCTTGTCCTGGATTTTAAAACGACTGGAGCGAACTCTTCAGTAGCACCAATCAGACCATCTGTTTCTTTAATAAATGAATTTCTGAACGCAGTTACAGTCTCTTTTCTAAATGCTCCTAAATAAAATATATCCTCCATCAATTTTTCTTTCTTTACTCTGTAACTGCCTTTATTTCCGTTTTTTACCAGCCCTAAGCTAGGTGTCGGCAGTAATTCGTTCGACGATTTTTTAGGTATGACTTTAGGAGTTTTTTCGTCTTTTTCTTTATCTTTACTTCTTTTTTCTTTTCTACTCTCTTCCTTTTTGCCACATTTTTGAATCAAAACATCAACAATAGAACTACTTTTCTTTTTATTAATCTTTGAAGATAACACAGTTGAAGTCGATGCCTCTGAATCATAATGCAACTTATTTGGTGTAGAATAACTAGAATTCGAATCCAAATCGCTATCAAGGGTGAGTTTCTCATTACGTCGTGAGTACAAATCATCAGTAGCAGCTGATGGTGCCGATGAAGGAGCCGGAGAGAGAGGTGCAGGATCCAAATCGGGTAGAGATGTCGAACCTCGGGTAAAAATAGCACCTGACCCTCTAACAAAAGGCCCACCGGAACGCCCTCGCGGTATCGCGATAAGCCTAGTTGGCATACGAAGAGAACGTTTATATTTATACAATTCTTCTTCCCAACCTGGATGGAAATATGAACCATCGCCAAATGTTGGTTTCCGTACTGGCGTAGAACTGTTACTTGCGCTGCTGCTATCATGTTTCTTTACGGGAGATGATTTTACTGGAGTCTTTGAGTTAGGTGTAGTTTTGCTATCTTCAGTTTTTGTGTTTTTGCGTGTTCGAAGTCTTCTTGCTACACTAAGATCATCATCATCGCTATCGGAACTTAAATTAACATCTTGTTTCTCATTTTTGTTATTATCAATGGACAATTTTCCCTTGGATCTTGACATTTGCCTAGACAGTTTTCCCTTGCCTTGTTTTTCTTCCTTATCTTTTGATATAGTAGAATCCAGTGATTTTCTAGTATTTTTATTTACATCTACATCACAACACTCAAGTTTTACATACGCAGATTTCTCTGACAAGTCCTTTAATAATTGATATTTGAGACGATCACTTTTTTCCTTTTCTTTTAGAATCTTACTCTTTATAAGTGGTTCATCATCATCTGTAGATTCACATTCTTCTTTTATCACAGTTTTAATTGGTGTCTTTTCTTTTGGTTCCTTTCTCGATGACAGAGGTGAAGACGAATTATCAGATTTTTCAATTTTAACCTTTGCTTTTGCTCTCATTTTACTAGGCCTATCACTTTCTTTTTGTTTATCACTCTTTTTATCATTTTTGTGTTTTTCACTTTTATTGGATTGCTTTTCTACAGGAACTGGTTCTAGCACAACAGCCATTTCAGATTCATTCCTGATATCTTCTTCATCCATTGGCTCTTGTTTTATAACTATAGGTGGTATTATCAATTCTACGGATCTAGTGGCCAGTGCCGCGGGTTCCGTGATCTCTTCCGCAAGTTTTGCGGTCTGTGCCGCAAAATTAGTGATCTCCCCCGCGGGTTGAGTGGTCTGTCCCGGGGGTGACGTGATACTTATTGTAGGTAAGTTCTCTGGCACCAAAGGTATTATTTCGTCTACCGGTTTATGCAAATTATCTTCAACGGGGCCTAGGCTTAGAAACTTTTCGACTTTACTTTCACTTTCGTCCTCAGGGGTATCAATACGTCTTTTGTTTACTTTCTTTTTATGACAACCAGCCTTTAGCTGTTCCATAAAACTATCACACGCATTTGCCCAATCTAGATCTTCAACAGGAGCTCCATTTACTTCGTTTATACCTACTGGTTCTAAACTTTCTAAAATATTTTCCGTTTTGATAGATATTACAGCGTCTTTTTCAATTTCTTCAATGTTCATTGGCTCTGTTTTAACTTCTGCAATAAGAGATACAGGTGTATCTTCATTTTTAATTACAGATTCTAGCCTTAAATTGTCTTCCCTTATTTGATTGAATAAATGAGTCTTTCTAGGAAGTAATTTTAACTTTTCATTTTCAGGTGGTGTCTGCTTCGTCTCAACCTTTGCCATGGTATCTTGTGATGGTGGCATTACTTTTAATTCTGCTTTTGTTCTTATTCTGGATGCCACATCATTTTCAGGTGAAATTGGTTTCGGATCTGGGCTATTGTGGTAATCTGAGTCGCGTGGTAACGAATCAACAGCTTTAGGCATTTGTATATGTTGATGTAAGTTGGGAGTAATCTGATTAGAAGTAAGTTTCGCGAAATGTTTAGATGCTGTTTCTGCGTCATTATCCTTTGTAAGATCTGTGATATCTATCACAGAATCTTCTGCATCGTCTATTACGATGAGGTCTGGAATCTGCTTGGCTTGTCTAGGTGGCTCTACAAAGCCTGTTTGTTTTGTTTCTAAACTGTTTCTTAGTATACTTAGCACCCTTTTATCAGCAGGTATTCCACTCGATGGATCAAAATGATGCGAATGAATATCTCTATGGCTCGGAATTTTTTGTATACCATGATGACGGCTATTAACAGACGGATTCCTATCATGATAGTGGGCGTGATAATCGCTCGTTTCACGAGCTAGTTCAGGGTGATATGGATTATTTGAGTATCTGCGGTTTGCTTGACTATGATGTTCCCGATAGACGCCAGGAATGGCAGGACGTTTTTGTTCGTTTTGGTAAGTTTCCAACTGTTGTTTATATCTACTATAGCTATAAACAGGCTGTTTCATGAGTTCACGTTGTTCTCGAGCTGACTGATTTAGATGGTCTATCCGACTATCTGCTGTCCAGGTTTCATAACGCACTATCTTATCCGGAATGTTACTAACAATTGGCCCTGCAGGGCGTTTTCTCTCTTCTATAATAAAGTGTCGGTCATCACGAACTCTATTATCAGGATGACGTTGCTCACCAAGTGATCTTGTTAGATCAATTTTAGGAACGTATTCGGCTCTCACTGGAACACTGCGTTCTTGGTAAGGATGCGGAGATTCGACAGGATATGCCTCAGCCACTGGCATGACTGGACGCGTTTCATATGAGCCGTTATAACGCAGTGAGGGATGTGCCGGTTGGGACGGTGCCACATATCCATGCGCAGCACCCCTTTCCCCATATTGAGTAAAATTTGGTGCAAAATCCACTTTATGAGATGCAACATAGCTTGTGGTTGGTAAATGGGCGTGGCGGCTACTGGATGAAGATGGCCGATGAGGCAATGCAATCATTTTATTTTCTGCCGCAGAATCAACTGCGTCGTCTTGAGTTGTCGACGAGTCGGCTGAATTTTTTACTGTTTTTACAGATAAATCCAATGGCGATTCCCGTTTCTGTTTACTTTGACCGACCTGCGTTACTGCGACAGGCGGTTCTTGCTTTTGTTTAGTTTGATTCATTTGATTTACGAGTGTCGTAACAGAGACCGTCATGCGTGCCTGGTTAGGGTAACCGGGTTTTACCGTCGACCGCGCTGGGGACGTTTGGACGGGGGCAGAAGGAGCATACTCATAGCTAGTTTTAGGTGCAGCTGCTGGACGATAAACAGATCTTGATTGCGTTGAGTTTTGAACAATTGGAACAGGCGCACTAGGTCCATACCTAGACGTTGATGTTGAAGGTGTCGGATAGTGGTAACCGCTTCTAGTATCTACAGATCTACTCATATTAGGATAATCAGCACGTGGTGGCAAGCGAGCAACGTCATGTGGGTGTGGTGGGATTGGCACAGGCGACCGTTCTTGTGGTCTAGGTGAGTAGTGTGCAGCCATGACATCCATCGGTGCATGTTTATATTGAACTTGGTGGTGTGTATCTACACGATGACTCTGAACAGGCTGCGCGACCGGTGCAGGTCGGTAACTCGGATATGCTTGTTGCGGATCATATTTTCGCTGTGGAACCACAGGATGCCTGTCATAGTGTGACGTGGTTCGTCCGTACGGCGAGGTGTCCCGACGTTGCTGAAGGGATGCATATTGCATTTGTGCTGATCTGCTATCAGCAGAGTGCCTCTGGGCTGGAGGTGCTGGCTGCGGATGATGGATAGGTGGAACGCGATCGTTGGGTGGAGGCGGCGGTTGCGCGGGTTGCATTTGGTACCGTTGTGTAGGTGGACTTTGCGCGGCTACATCGCGCAATCTCGATGCTGTGTGTTGCGGCATCGACCCCGATAACCTTGCATAAGTTTGTGGGCTATGACGTGAATGCGTCGAAGGCTGAGGTGAAGATATCGGCCCGTGAGAATTTCTGTTACCTTCTGACATGTTTGCATCATAATGATACCGCCCATAAGGTTCCGGAGGACGTGACGTGGGATACGGATCTGGTGGTCGACCTGGAGCATAGTGATCGGGTAGCCTGGCAGTCGGCGTTTGCACCCGATGTACAGGTTGACGGTACTGTGCAGGAGGCTCCAGCTGAGACTCTGGAGCTACAAGAGGCTGCAGCGGCGCGGTTGAAGGCGGCCGCGCGGGTGACGGGCAGGGAGCAGCAGGCGCAGGTGCAGGCGAGGGCAGCGTCCGTGATGGCTTGCGGATTATGTGTGACGGAGGTGAAAGTGTACCCACTGCCTCTTCATCATCCTCGGTCTCGGGCTGCTCCCGTCGCTTCTCTGCTGCCTCGCGCATTACGGTAGCCTTGTGGATAATGTGCGGTTCAGGCTCAATAGGCTCCGAGGGCGGTCGTGGTGGAACTGCGATGGGCGTTGAGCTCGGGACGGACGGTGGGGCTGCGGCGGCAGAAGGCGGACGTGACGAGGGTGCCGGGGCCCCTGATTGCGCTGGAGCTCCCTCTTCTGGTAGTGGAGCACTTTGTGGCCATAAGGGCTGACCGGAGCCGTCTGCCTGCGCTTGCTTCGGCACCCCCATAAAGTACTGACGCGTCCCTTCCAGTACATTGTTAAAAGACACGTCCATACTCCGTCTCCTCTAGACACCACACCTGTAACAAAACATAAAAAATTGCATAAATAATTTAAAAAGGTTTTATCACGAGAGACAACCTACCAAGCAAGTACCTACTTGCTTGGTAGGTAATCTGGAAATGCTTATAAAAGTGATTGATATTCATCAATCATCGCAGTGAGCGAGTAAATGCCGATATCGATATTGAACGCACGACTTGTCGAAGGTGCGTGGTTGGGTCGTTACCCGGCGCGGCTGCCCTTGAGCGTACTTCGCCCTCGCACACACACACGCACGATTGTATAGATTCGCAATATCACACACACTGTGACAACTTCCGCATGAGTCTTTTGCTCAAAGTTAACTGACCTTCATTCGATTGAATGTCAAAAACCCCGTGTAATTAATTAGCGATTCTCTTTTGAGGCCGCAATTCTTGCAAAACAAGTTAGGTACAATTTACGTTTTGTATATCATCATGGTTGAATTTTTGCCTAATAATAAAAAAAACAATAACATAATATATTCGAATGAACTGCAATGCAATAAGGAAAAATGAGAGCCTAAAGAGAGGTTTTATTATTTATTTTGGGTTTAGGTTTGCTAGACATACATTATATAAAATACATACATTATTCAAGGAACACAGTCTTTCTCGGATAGGAGCCTATTTCTAGCAATGACGACTACTTCAGAAAACCTTTTGTATCATGTTTTGTGAAGAATGTCTACAATGAGAACACAAGAAACTAGTGCCGAATATCTATTTGGGAGTCAACGATTTACAATTATTGTTAAGCGTACCTAACCTTCATTATTAACTTTTTTCTTTAATTATCTGTAATTATAACATATTATCAAGAAATAACGAATGTTAATTAGCTGTCAGTAACTGGCTTCGAGAATATTCATTTGCATTTCCTGATTAAGATATACGACTATATGAAGACAGTTAGGTTGACAACAGTTATTGAGTTAAGATAGCAACGACCCTGACTGAAATATACATTTTAAATGTAGACAAGATGATCGTCACACTCATGATTTTCTGAAAAAGAAACACGTAAGAAAATTACATGCAAAGTAATGTACGTAGTTATATCTAAGTAGATACATACGTATGGGGAAATAATAAAGATCCCAAGATTTTAATTAAGAATACGAACGTGTTCACGCAACATACAAACATCGAGTACCTGTCTTGTTAGCTACTAAGTCTAAAAACATCTGGAAAATTAAACTGTTGATACTTTGTTTTTCTTGCGATCCACCCCCGGATAATAGGAATCGTTTTTGTCTTTTATGCTTCAGTTTTATTGTTCAAGTTCTGGCGTTTATTTACCAATTGCTTATGTACTGAAAATGGAACGATCATTAGATATTTTATGTACATCGGACTTTTATCGGATTCTCACTCACGTAAACTAAACTGTACCTTCTATAGTTAGTTAGTTGCATTACATACTATCAATCGCAATCTGAATGATTTTGAAGCATGTTGCTAACCCATTGCTTCATATGTTCAAAAAAATTGTCTACTCAACAACATAAATAACGCAATGAATTTTGCTGTCAGAATGAAACCCATAGTGTTTGTTTTAGATATTGTAGCTACGCGTTTCCGAACACATTTATTTGTAAAGCTTCCCGGACGGAAGCTGGTCTCCAGGCGACGTCTCTCGATCGATTGCAGGTGAGCCCTGGCAACGGTGACGGATGGGTTGCGTCCGAGCCTCGGACAAACTATCTGGGCCTCAAGTCTGCTATTACAATAGTGTCAGAATGGTCTATCATTGATTTCATAATTGTTGATTT
This sequence comes from Dryobota labecula, assembly GCA_947523025.1. Taxonomy (NCBI): domain Eukaryota; kingdom Metazoa; phylum Arthropoda; class Insecta; order Lepidoptera; family Noctuidae; genus Dryobota; species Dryobota labecula. Next base: position 7,211,677 of record OX383289.1, on the reverse strand, counting down.
TGACAAGTTTGGTAATCTACTAATATAATGGCGTCATTATGACTTTCCAATGGTCAGCCAATGACACTCCATTGAAAGAATTGGTAATCTCGTACATAATGACAAATGAAACTTCCTACTAAACTTCCAACTTCCTTCCTACTACTTCAGATTGCTTACACTAATAAATATGTAAAAATATATATAAATGAAATCTGGCATGAATAAATGTTCAAAATGCCATTGTAATACAATTCTATTACGATCGACCATTATGAATTTAGCAGATTGCGAACTTTTAAGGTCTCTGCACACAGCGGGCGCGGCGCGGCGGGACGGGACGCCGACGCGACGCTGAGCAGTTGTAATGTACTAGATATTACGGACGACGCCACACAGAGCCGTCCGGCTCGACGCGACGTGACGCGACGCTCTGTGTGGCGTCGTCCGTAATATCTAGTACATTACAACTGCTCAGCGTCGCGTCGGCGTCCCGTCCCGCCGCGCCGCGCCCGCTGTGTGCAGAGGCCTTTAGCAAAATGACAATGGGATCGTGTTGAAGTGATGAATTTTTAAAAATAGCAGACTTGGGCCCCAGAACCATCGCATCGACATGGAACAGTTTATATTTGAACGTTCCATTGTCTTATACAATCCGCCATATTGAAAATTTTAAATATCGCTAATTCTAAACATGTTTTGTTTTTATTTTGATTTTTCAGAAATACATAACTATATGTTCACAAAACCCTACTTATATTAATAAAATCTCTATAATAAAATCTCTATTCATGTTGCTGAAATTATATGGTAATTCACATTTAGGTACTTACATACAATAGTTGCATACGTTAAATAAATATGTTGAGGAATCACTTATGCCTATACCTACTTAACGAAGCTATTGTTTTTGTTAAACGAACACAAAAGTAATCTGTGGTTGTAAAAACTCAATTGTTTTTCTAGTCTTAAACTACACAATTGGTGAATTGGGTCTCTACTTATATTATTGGGTTACTAAATTAAACCAGAGTTTTTACTAAAAAAGATGTCTAACCCTTATAAAAAGGGAGACACCATTTATATGTATAAGTACCAGACGACTAAATCCAGTCTGCAGACAAGCAATAAATAATGATTAATTCTAAGGTCCAATTATGTTAGTAAATCCCTCGAATATTTAGAGAAAGAGCGATCGAAACCTACTCCTGCTCTATTTATGATTTCGTGAAAGGTCAATGTCACTTACCCGACCGTCTGCAAAGATACGGGGTTAAGGACCCCGCGACTAACATTATTTACCTATCGCACGTAGCTATCTACGCATTGAAGACGTCAGATGTAGTACTAGTGGAAATAATAATCGCAGATAACGAAATTCATAGACACCTACTAGCAACACTCATACTGTATTTATTTGAAACAAATATTTGTCGATCTAGAAATTCAATTAGCCCTTTATACCGGCAATCGGGGAGATAACAGCCTGAAATATTATGCTTTCTAATTTATCTGTATGTTTTAACTGATTACGGTTAATAATCCATACTAATATTATAAATGTGAAAGTAACTCTGTCTGTCTCTCTGTCTGTCTGTCTGTCTATCTGTATGTTACGTTTTCACGCCTACACCGCTGAACCGATCGTCATGTTTGGCAGAGATTGAGATGAGATGGCCTGGGATATAGAGAAGGACATAGGCTACTTTTTTACGCGATAACCGACATCCACGCAGGCGGAGTCGCGAGCAAAAACTAGTATTTGATAAAAATACAGTGTACGAAGTTCTATAAAACCCTTTCAGACTAAAAGTCTGAAAGGGTTTTGTAAAACTTCGTTAAAACACTTCAGCTTTGTGGATTCAGCTAAGACATTACAATCAAACGCAAAAAGTAAACAGAAAGAAAACGTCTAACTGCTTTCGAACTCAACTGGACTTCGTCGACTATTGTTAACTTGAAACTTCAACCTATACCTTGATTGCGTAACATCAATCACAATCTGAATGATTTTGAAGGATATTGCTAATCCATGGCTTCATAATTGGACGCTTGAAAGGCAATATTGACTAAACGACATGTTGGCAAATTTACACTAGAGCATCTTAAAGTATTTTTCTCCAAAAAAAAGAAGAGAAAACTTTAAAATGGAGTATTTTATAAAAAAAATTGTGTATACTACTACTACTAGCAGAGTATACACAAAAAAACAGCATTATTATTATTATTTCTCTAGTGTAGTTGCCAACATGTCGCTTAGTCAATATTGCCTTTCAAGCGTCGATATGTTCGAAAATTTGTCTGCCCAACAACATTCATTAGAAATAAGCATCACCTTTGTACGTATTTTTCTGTTCCTTTCTTCTTGTCTGTTTATATGTGCGTACATAAGTTGTTAAATAAATAAATAAATAACGCAATTATTGTTGTTTTGAAAGAAATAAAGAAAAAGTATTTATTTGTGACTCGCACAGGAAGATCACAAACACACAATTATAAAAGTATACAAAATTAAATTAAATAAGAAAATAAAAAATAAAAACAGAGTCCTGTACACACGGCTACAAATCAAGCTATACATTTCCAGTATATGCTGATCTCGCAATGTATAGGATTTTCGTACAGTGAGAAGTCGGCTTAAACTGGAAATGTATAGCTTGATTTGTAGCCGTTCGTACGAGGCCAAAAGGCTCCTAAACTGATGCTGCGACATTCTGGTAGAGCCCGTTGTTGAACTTAACATAAAGATACATAGACATAAAGATGGTTGAACTGTCATAATGAATCCCATTGCTTGTGATACGCAATTTGGGTGCAGTTTTATTTCTATACTAGCTTCTGCCCGCGACTTCGTCCGCGTAAAATTTCGGCCCACAACCCACCCCGTCGCATCGCATCGCCCGTCCGCGCAATTACTTCGTTTTCGCTTAGCGTTCTTTCCGACTTTTTGTCGTTTTGCTCGGCTCCTTAGGGGCGTAGCGTGATGTTAAATAGCCTATACTTATTTAGTTACGGAGTTATTTTAAAATTATGATATCTCCTAAGATGTTGAATAAAATCAAGTGATGTCATGGACAATTTTGTTTACATTTAAATACTTGTGATTAATAACATATTTATTTGGATAAGGATTAATATTATGCTGACAAAACTCCTTCGCAAATAATGCATTAATTTCGAACAAATTTGGTAACCATAAAAAAAAGGTTATAGTGACTCAATCTTAAAAAATAGACATATATGCTGTCGCGGACTTTTTTTTAGAACTTAAAGAGGAACAATTCCATCATACATGATATTTTCGTAACTTAAACCGTTTACGCAGCGCACGCAAAGGAAGCTCTCAAATAATAATATTTTTTCCCGTTATTGACACATTTTTCATTTATGCTCCGCTCCTATTAGCCGAAGCGTGATGTTGTATAGCCTATAATATTCCTCAATAAAAGGACTATCCAACATAAAAATATTTTTTCAATTCCAACCAGTAGTTCCTGAGATTAGCGCGTTCAAACAAACAAACAAACTCTTCAGCTTTATAATATTAGTATAGAGATTTAGCTCTGATTCCGTAGTTACAAAGTTAAATGTATAACAAAGCTAAAATGGTTGTTTTAAAGTTAAATAATTGAATGTGTGCATCGGTGCGTTACAAGATGCAATTACGCGAACTGCACTTATGCGGATTCCGTTATGAGAACGCCCTACTAGAAAATATACTTAGCTATGTAATAGAAAGATACCGGAATTTGTTTTACATAACGGGTTTTTAACCCTCGCTTTATTAGTTATATAATTATAATTAATTTATCGGAAACCAGCCTCGTCAGCGTGAAATTTCTTGTTAAAACATAAAATATATCCTATGACACCAGGCAATTACTGTAGTTTCCCATTAGTGAAAGAATTTTCGGAAGCGGTTCCGAAGATTACCCCTTACATACAAACTCACAAATATTACCTCTTTATTATAATAATAATATTACTAATATTAAACAGAGGTAAAATTTGTGAGTTTCTCTAAGTTCTACTGTTGCTTGACCACTTATTATTCTCTTCATACGTTGTCACTTCTATAATCGCGACAATCTAAGAAGTCGGATTTGTCGTTTCTCATTCTACATACCGCAATAGCTTTGTACGAAACCGAAATATATAATTCACAATCTTGATTAATTACTGTTATCCATACACTATATCAATGGGTATCATTCGTAAGCACCAACTTTCATTTTATATTGGAAAAATGCACTCAAAAACACGAATTAATTGTTGATTAATATTTCTATTTTTTTTATTATTATTTTTTATTTGCAGTAAGGCCCGGACTCCACCAAAGCGAACATCTCGTCTCCACTCAGCTTCATTGGATACCACTGAGCGCAGATGTATTATATTGTATGGCGCGATCGAAGCGGAGGTGTGAGCTGTACCTCGCCGAGATTGAGCTGGGCGGCGGGCGTTACAAAGCGGAAATGTGAGCTGTGCCTGGTAAGCTGGCGACGGTGACGGTGCGCAGCGGAGACGAGATGAGATGGTAGCGGCGTGCAGTGAACGGCGGTCAGATCGCGTTAAACTGTGCGTTCATCACAACATCCAACGCTCGCTGCACGTAGCTCCGCTCTAGACAGCACACATCTCCGCTCTAGTCAGCACACATCTCCGCTCTAGTCAGCACACATCTCCACTCTAGTCAGCACACATCTCCGCTCCAGTCTAGCCAGTACGCATCTCCGCACTTGATGATCTTATGACTGCGTCAGTGAGCGGAGTTCGCACAGCTGATTTTTGGGCCAAACATGTTTGTAACTCCAGCAACACTATATACTAATTAGTTCGACTTTTCCTTAAATGACATCAGAACTAAATAATAAATGGTTCATAACCGGGCGATATAGTTTATCTCGATGATTTCAGACTCTAATGTCGACTGGAATTAAATACATAATGATGCCTACAGAACACTGAACTCGAGGCACAGTTTTAAAACAATGCCGTTTTGATAACGGCATCAGGAAATAGGTAAAAAAAACTAGTATACAAATTATAAATAGGAGGAATAAAACTTACGTGGTATAATGGCTACCCTGCTTGATGAGAGTGGCGACCCTTAGGCGCGTTCATGTCTTCGGCTTCACTTCCAGTAAGACCTGAAATGAAAGGAAACCCCTCTTTAGTTACTTTCGAATACCTTCGATAGCTTCGCGACTACAGGGCCTCAAGTCTGCTATTACAATAGTGTCAGAATGGTCTCGCCATTGTGAGTATTTGACAGTGTTTGTATGGCAAATCTGTCAAAAACTCACAATGAAGAGACCATTCTGACACTATTGTAATAGCAGACTTGAGGCCCAGATCAAAGGCGGTACCATACCATTATCATTCGCAGGGCAGTAGATGTTGTGCAAGGCAAGTCTAGGTGACCTTTAAGGCGACGATCGCCGACTTTTAATGATATTATACTGAAGATCACGTCTAAACGAGTAGTATGTTAAATTAGAGCATTTTCTTAATAACTTAATATGTGAATATTTTAGATTTTATTTATATTACATAGTGAAATTAATTTGTAAATTTATGTCTAACGCGGATAAAAAACTGAGAATCACGCAAAATCTATGAAGCGTTTTTTCTGAAAGCTTTACCTTTTTAAAGATAATTTAATTATTGATTTTTTAGTATACGTATTTTATTAAAACACCTTTTGTTTTATATATAATAAATTAATAATGCGTCTTAGTTGGGACAGCGCTCCTGAATGGGCAAGTCCTATTACTGGTTGGACGTACGACGCGTTGCGTGAGCTCAGTACAGAACACGCAAGCTAACCACTCAAGGTTACTGGCATATATCTGGGCCTCGAGTATAATAAAGGGGCTTGTGGTTTAGTAATAACAGCCGCACCAGTCGATCGATCAGGTCAAGCTACGCTTGCCGCGGTTGGTGACCATCTTTACATACCAAGACCCCTCCGTGCCTCGGAAAGCACGTAATGCGGTTAGTCCAGGCTGTCATTTGTAGATCTTTGACAGTTGTTACGGGTCGTCAGAAGCCCGAAAGTCTGATAACCAGTTTTACCTGTGTTTGTTTTTTCTGGGTATCGTATTACCCAGTAACTGGGTTGTAGAGGTCAAATAGACAGTCGCTTCATGTAAAATATTCCGGAATCTGGTTAAACTGGAAGCCGATCCCAACATAGGAAAAGGGTAGGCAGATGATGACTTCACGTTTCGTATAATCCCCAGCAACTCCCCAGGGGGCCAAGTCTACTAATGTACAAACGTTGCAATGGTCTCTTCATTGTGAGTTTTTGACAGATTTGCCATACAAACACTGTCAAATACTCACAATGGCGAGACCATTGCAACGTTTGTAAATTAGTAGACTTAGGCCCCTGAACAAGTGAAGTAGGTATCCGGACTCTATTCAATCGTTTAGCTATTGGCAGACAGCAAACTCAAGGTTGTTGTTAGTTTAAGAGCAAACATTACAAACTGGTCTAGGAAAGATTACGTCATTTATTAAAACAAGCGTGTTATTTTTATTATTGAATAGGTGACATGATTATTGAGGGCACATTCATTTCACTTCCCTATGACAATATGAAAAAGTCAAGGTAGCAATAGAAAAGACAGAGAGAAAGTAATAATTATAAAATAAATACAAGAATAATCTTGATCCAGGCAGAAGTGAACGTAATTTCTTAGTTCTTATCCCATTATAATCTTTTTTCCATCCTACATTGATTGGCATCCACCACAATCAGTATTATAATACAAAATTTCCAATATTTTTTCTTAATTTAACAATCATCAAAATAATATTTTTTTCCTTCTTGCCCTTGTATTGATAACTTTTCCCTCCATTCTACCAAGTGACAGCTGTCAATCTCTTGACATTGATATTATACTATAACACATGACTTTTTCAGTGCTGCAAATTATCTTACTTTGGTCATACATAATGCTTGCAGAAGTAATATCAATGGTTTTCAACACGAGCAATACGCAGTAACTTGAATACTATAAATCAAGTGAATTATCGTCGCGAACTATTGATAAGATGTTCCATAAACACATATTAGTTTTATCAATCGTTTAAAGCAAACATACGTCACACTCAGATAGGTAGACCAAGTGTTGCACCAAATGGACATTGACCCACATACAACATCCGTTGACAAGCGATTCAGCACATCATGCGAATTGACTTTTAAATCGATTTTGTTGAATAAAAAAATACACAATAGGCATGTTCTGATTCTGTGTGACGCGTTTTGTTTTGTGCAGCCTGTGTGTACGATTATGTAAACACCACGTACCAAATAGTCTTAGACAAAGCAACCGTTTTATTATAAGTTATTTATGTAAAGCATAGTAAGTAAGGAGGTACCTCCTACCAACTTAGTATACACGATGGAAACTATTAGGAATCTGATCTCTTTGTAAAGGAATTGATCATATTTCAATTTCAATAGAAGGTGGAAGCAATGAAGCCAAAGATGTTGCCTCTCCGATTTTGAGAAATTAATTTCCCTTTGCAGCGGAACCTACCTAAGTACTTATTATAAACTCAAATGTCAATAAATATTCTCTTTGAAATTATAATTAAGAATCTTAAAGACGCTTCGGGTTGAAATGAAAGTGGTCCGAACACTCCGACCAGTAGAACACATCACATTTTCAAGATATCACGTACGAATGAACTTTCTCAAAGATAGGCAATCCATTTACCAATAAATAAAATTTAAGTGTCTGTTTTTAATGTCAAAATAACAGCTTTTTACTTAATGAACAAACGGACATACGAAATGAAACGAATGAACATACGGTACTAATAAAGTTAAAAAGAAAAACAATGTTAATTTTTTTCTCTGTTTGCCTGTTTGTTCCGGCTAATCTCCGAAACGGTTTGACCAATTTTGACGGGACTTTCACTGGCAGATAGTTAATATTATTAAAAGTAACGCTTGCCATTTTTTTTTTTTTTTAAGCCACGCGGGCTAGGCCACGGGCTAGTTAATTATAATTTAAATTCGATTTAGTAGATCTACAGATCAGTAAGTCAATGTGGATTGATATTCATGATAGGTAACATCCTTCACGTAGCTTGAAAATCTAAATCAGGATTAACGTAGGTATATGTTAAAATTTATTTAAATTCATACGATTGAGCGATAAACTTTGTATATGTATAATTTACGTTAATATAACTACACTAGTGAAGATCCAACATTACAGATAGTCATAAAACTGCTTATGCGATCTGTAACCATCATTGACGTATGTAAACGTCAAAAAACTTTAAATTTTCTTCAACAACCGCGCGCGTGTGTGAAACACTATTTACGTACTACACAGACGCGATACAGCTGTGGCGGGTCATTGCCCCCGCGAGCCGCGCGAAACAAGGTGAATCGTATTGTCTGTACTTTTTGTCTCCTTCATTATTGAAATGAGACTCCAAAACGTTTTTATACCTACAGTTTCGTAATTCCTATTAATAATAATGTAGGTAGGTACCTATGAGATCACTAGACGAGTATTATTACAATGTAGGTGTCAGGTAACGAGTCATCGCGTGGATACGTAGAAACTCTAAGCCGATTTTAATGAGGCGTTCTAAGAATTTCCCATAAGCTTCTAAAGATTTTCACATTTGGAAGCGGGGTTCCTACTTCTCCCTCAAGTGATGCTGCAGTGTTTCTCGTGGTGAAAAAGAGGAGAGTTTAATTTAATAATATTTGTATTACAATTAAAGGCACTGCTCGTCGCGCGACACGCGGTGCCTTTGTGTCACGTTGCGTGTCGCGCCTGTCTGTAGAAGCCTTTATAAATGGGTAGGGTGGTACTTGGTACCTACTTTACGCAATGTCGTATGATTCTATACTCCATTTACTATATAGCATTAGACAAATAACGGCTAAATAACGACAGTTATTGTGTAATAATGTTGAAATTAGTGCACTTTAGAGTTATTTTTTTAATGTAAATGGTAAATAGATTACAGTGCTTTGTATTTATCGTGAAATAACGGAGTTTATTAAACGTTTACAGCGAAATAACGAAAGGATGAGAACAGTTATTTGTCTAATGTTATAATAAATGGAGTATAGCTTATAATTAATTTTATTTATTTAACTGAATTCGTAATATCGACATTTTTACAACAAGAGTGGTATCCGTTCAATATTGTTTATGAGAACACCATTCGCATCGTTTAAAAATTTAACGTAAATGCGCGATAATGATTTTCGCTAGAACTACTCAGAATGTACACCATGCTACATTCTTAAATTCCATCAGCAATAAAAATGTCGTAAAATAAAGGCACCAAACTAATTTCAGAGTCAATTAATATTCCCCACACCCTGGTACGGCACGTTCGTATAGAAATCATACCGACTGCCCCAACGTGCACTCCCCACGGAACCAAGCCAAATAATGGCCAAAGGGGATGCGTAGGGGAATGAAAATTATATCGAGTCTCCCTCCATCTCCGGCCATTTTACACCATAAGCCCCTATAGGGTTGTATTTAATTGATTCAGCACAAACACCTTGCTCTATATTTCTTTGATATTAGCGAAAACAATTACAACAGCTTTGGATTAATTAAAGCATGATTTTTCTTACGGTTTTTTTAAAGCCTCTCTCCTAACTTCATCATCATCATTTCAGCCGAAAGACGTCCACTGCTGGACATAAGCCTCCCCCAATTGGGGGGGGTTTGCAATAATCGCCACGCTTGGCAGGCGGGTTGGCGATCACAGTATGGTGTTAAAAATGCATAGAAAACGCTGCTGCCCATTCTCTAGTAAGTCCCTTAGTCAACTTTTACGACACCCACCACGGGAGGAAATGGGATGGTGCTATTCTTTACGTCCGGCACCACACGGCATACTCTCCTAACTTAATATGTCATAAACATTTTGTTATCCTTATCACATAATGTTGAGAGTACAAAATGTAGCGTCAGCAACAAACATAGAGCCTCTGAAAATTAATCAATAATAAGTAATCAGGACAACTTTTAAAGTCATTTAAATACAATATATCAAAGAATTGATATATTTTCGCTGCTAATTTATTTAGTTCTAGCTGGTCTAGAGAGAGCTAGACCAAATTGTTGTATTTTAGCTGTCTAGACTCTAAACAGCAAAAATACATCAATTTGGCGGACGGAGTTGGCGAGTAATCCCTCTGATTCTGATCCCTCTCCATTTGTTTCTGACAACATTCGTTTGGAATTAAAAAGAAAATACAATTTTCAAGAAGAGCCTTGCAGCTAGCTCTTCTTGAAAATTAAAATGTGTATTTTGCCCACATTTTTTTAATTAACAATTTTTTCAACACACTTGTTCGTAAAGTGGCTCCTAATGAACCGCTTTTAGGTCCATAATGCAGTATATTAAAATCGCGTGCTTTTTACTTTACGTTACCGCGCTAGTGCTGTAACGCCACAGATAACTATTTACTAGTCGGATAATTGCGTTTTTTTTAATCTCATCAAAGAGACTTCCATAATGCTGGAGCCATAATGCCATATTTCACTTTTTTTATAGTCTGAATTGTCCTTGGTCCCAAAATGAACTAAATATTTACCTTAAATTGTCTGTGGTCCCTCTCCAAACCAAACGAAAAAGACTGACTAGCGTTCTATTATTGCGGATTCTCACTGAAAAAATGTATATTTCTCTATGCCAATAGTACTTTCTAATTCCATACTAACTAAACTACAATTTGACATACGATAACACTATGATCAGTCTAAACATTATTTTGTGGTATTTTTTTTTGTAGGCTCTTTAGCGGTTTTCCAGTGCCTTAATTTACACCTGCGCGCGCATCGCTAGCGCGGCGCGCGGAAAAACAAAACCTTCGCCGTTTTCCACAAGTAATACAAGTCTGTTTTTTTCCTCGTAAGTGTGTTGAAAAACGTCGTATGAAACGAGTGGGCATTGATAATTACACTCTCGGCTTCCTTATCCATAAATATGAATAATACCGCCTCGATCGCAATGATCAACATAGCACACATGTATCATAATGTACACAAAGCTCCATTAAGTCTTTACCCCCCCAAAAGACATGTACGTTCAAATCCGTGATAGGCCCAAGTTGGTTTTTGTATTTTGCAAAAACATGTTATTACAATTAATGTATTATTTTAGTGAATAAATAAGTATTTTCTGTTTTAAATATTGTTTTTATTCAATAAAAAGTTAATACTTTTATTAATGCATATAATGACAAGCAACAATAAGCTTAACATTTACGAAGACTCGTGCAACGTCTAAGTAGTGCGGAGGTTTCAAGACCGCTTGCCGTGCATAATATTGGAGGTCAAATCCTAGGCACAACATGTATAAATCAAGAAAAATTAAATATTTTGATAATCATTTAATAATAATATTTATTATTGCTATTATTAAACAAAATTTCGATCTAAATTTACTAAAAAATATATCTATCTATAGATATATATCTTTTTATTTATATTTTCTTTAATATGTTTTTTTCTTTTTGTAAAAGTTCTTTGTTTTATTTATTTTTTTATTGGAAAAATTTGATAATACACTGTTATCATTAGTCATTACATATTTTGCCAAATAACACAAACGGGTTCCTAGACAACGTTGTAGTTATAATTTGAGGGTATGGATTAATTTTATAAAGAAAACGTAAGTAAAATTAATAGATACCCTCAAATGATAACATCCATCGATTAGACAGAGACCTAAAGATAAACTACTTGAACGATACTGGATAACAATTTCATCGCAATTCTCATGGGCTCGCTGGCTAGTCTGTCAAACTTGACGAATGACGACATTCGGTAATGCGATGGTTCGAATCCAAGTCGAACTAGTAAACTCTTTTTGAAGTATTCTTTAGATTATTCGTAACGAATTCAATATTGTAGCAGTGTAACATTTTAATACTTGAGGGGTTAGGACATAATGACGCTGTGTGTACTAATATATTAGAATAGATCATAAAGGTCGGCAGCCAGTGTAGCAGTGGGCCGGCAGAGTGAAACGTATCGATCGATGTGCGCGGGAGCGGGCTGTGGCCCATATTATGCGTTCTATTTTACGTCAGTGTTGCTAGCGCCCTCTATTATTAGATCCGCATTGTTTATGGCCGTCGACCGACTAACATCGACCAGTTTCAATTGCCTTTACTTCCTGTATTTGTTTCTATTTCTGTTATGAAATCTTGTTTGGCTTCATATTCTGTGCATACACAACTAACATTAAACTAACGACTAACATCGCATTTACACTGTTTCAGAAGAAATATTTTCATATTTCAACAATCATTATTGTTCTATCTTATTAACCTCTGCGTAGAGGTATTTGTTAGATAGAACAAAGACGCGAAAACTAGAATGAATGAACATTAACTATACCCAAAGTCTCTAATTCAGATAATTTATGTAAACAAAGTAATGTCAAGAAATGTCACTATCAAAATGACAGGACAGTGGTGCAAAACATTTTATCATATTCTTTTTTTGGTAATATTCTGCGCTAAAATTAAAGTGAATTAATTATAAGAACTATGCAAACAAAATACCGTTGCCAAACAATGTATTGTGTAGTATGTCGGAGACACGGCCTATGATCGTCATAATCAGCTCTTTTAAGTCCAGTGCTAGACGTAGGCCTCCCAAAATCGATTTCCACTCGAAACAGTTTACTGCCGTTTTCATCCAAAATGTGGCTAGTTATGCTACATACAATATGAATCTATGAATGAGAGTTGTAATATTAGTGTTGTTGAAGATGTAAAACATTTGAAAATGTTTGGATCTCCTGCATTGTTACCAGTATCATAAAATATTTTATACCAGAAAATCTCCTTTTTTTAATAACTTTGTTTAAAACCGGAAATTTATAAAATTAATTATGGTATGATTATTTGTTAATTATCATTTCTAAAAATCAGTACTTAAAAGAAAATGTAACCTCTTTTTTCGCCATTTTATGTGAACTACCATTACGAAGACTTTTTTTCATATGTTATCCCCTTTGTTTACATAAATTATCTGAATTTGAGACTTTGGGTATAGAAGTTATTCTAATTCGACAGCAGTAACTACTTTTTACACGTCAAAATCCTTGTTTCAAGAACAATGAAAACTGAAAACTAAACTACTTTGTTTTCCGTACATGAGTTCGTTTAGTTTGAAACCCTGCTCATGATAAACTATAAAATAAACAGAATCAGTGACTTTGTAAAAAACATAAAGTAGAATAATAAGACCTAAAAGGCTCGCGCAGACTGGCGCAAAATCGCGGGCGCGATAGGCAGCGCGATCCTTTGTCGCGCCTGCGATATCGCGCCAGTCTGCGCGAGCCTTAACACAATAAACGATGTTTAGTCACGGGGGTGCCCAGCAATTTTGTTTATGTTGTAAATACGGAAAATTATAGCTCACCAGTACTACAATGAATGCGTAATACTATACGTATAAACTATGTATTTTATACTAGTTCAGGAATTACATTTCATCGTAAAATGAGTCAAAACAAGAATGAATTAACATCTAAGCTAAGTGAACTTAAACACGTAATAGGAAGCCATTCGTATTATTCTATGAACCTTTTATGTTGACCTTAACAATCGAAACCTTAGTAGAAACGAGCGTGGGTTTTGGGAAAACAGAGGAATTTGTAAAAAAAAAAAACACAACAATACATCCTACAGGTTGCAAAATTGGTAAAATACAAAGGTTTTCTCAAACATCAACCTACGCTTTGTCTTATGATATGAAGTTATAATATATCCAGCTGACCCAAATCATTAAACAGTTGCATTGCTATATCTCATTAAGATTCGATTTACAGGAGCGAACAGCTGTGTATTCTCATAAATAGGTTGAGATAAAATACCTACAGAGTCTATTTTAAGAGTTGTATCAACTAGAGCTCGACGATTTGGAGTGTCTCCAACATTCACTAACAATATAAAGATCGCGCGGTCGTCCTTTTGTTGTGTACCACTGCCTACGAACTACAAGGAGGAAATGCTACGAGTTTCGGAAACTTCTCACCAAGTTTCGATATTGTTTGTGTTTTTTTCGGCTTACCGTTTGTTTCGAATAATCCGATTTGCATAATACGCATTGTTATAGGGAAAGTTGATGAATGGAAATTCTAATAAGGAAAAATAACTTACCAATAAGGAATTTTAAGGTTTAAAAATATTTTTAATTTGCAAGCGCAGTCAACGATAGAGACTGATTTTATTATAATTTTTTTTCTATTCCTCGGTTCCTACACCACTAGACTGAAATCTGAATGGGTTTCTTATGATTGTGCGTTTTCTCATGTAACACGCCTAGCTATCAGAGTTTTTCCAATTACAATTAATTTACCTTATTCAAAATATACATGAACAAGTTCCAAGAACCCGCGGATGACAGTTTCCACGTATATTTGACATCCAATTAATGGGCATGCATGTCGGTATGAATAATGTTTATTGTTTTATGTTGCCACATCATAACACAAACGTAGAACGCGTGCAGTATACATGATTATTTAATAATAATAAGAGCGTCATTGTTAAAAGGTATTTGTGTTCCAATAGCTATCGTCCTGTCTAGAGCTCGTTGCGATGCGGAAAATTATTTATATTGAACAATTTTCCGCACAATCTCAATTCTCATAATTTTCGTCGCATCGTTAGAGCTTGTCCACATGAGGTGATTTACGCGCGAGTCGAGTAGCGCGTAGCCAATCGCGACGACCAAATTAAAAAAAAAACTAAAGGATTTGGCCGTCGCGATTCGCTACGCATAAAGGCTCCTACAAACAGGCACGACACGCGATGCGACACAAAGGCACCGCGTGTAGCGTGACGAGCGGTGTCTTTGTGTCGCGTCGCGTGTCGCGCCTGTTTGAGCTTAAGAGCCTGTCCAGATGCGGCGATCTGCGCGCGAGTCCACTCGCGCGCTTCAATTTATATTGCGTCCAGATACCGCGTTTTACGCGTGTTTCTACGCTTGGAGGGATTCTCTGCCAGTTATAAACAAAATAATATTATAAAGAAAAATACGTCGCCATGCTAGACTCGCGTAGTACTGGACGCAGCAATGGCGCCCGAGTATCTCAACTCGCGCGTAAAACGAGCGAGTCGAGAGTCCCGCTCATTGCACGCGTTTTACGCGCGAGTGAGGAAACGCGCGGCAGCATCTGGACGGGATAACGTAGCTCCAGTATCTCGGGAACGCGCGAGTGTCTACGCGCGAGTGGACTCGCGCGCAGATCGCCTAAACTGGATAGGCTCTTTCTTAACTCGACTCGAGCGTAATTCGCCTCATGTGGACAAGCTCTTAATCGTCCGATTTCATTGCGGTAGTGTGTTGCCATGTTACAAGGCACGTCAAAGGATGTGTTAATAAGGTAAGACGAATCTATTTGTCACACCGTTAACCACGTGAGTACTTATATGTGTTATGTATACCTAATGTACGAGTATGTGCCACATAAACGCCGCAGAATTGTAACAAGATGTTTCTATGATTACGATCTCTAGAATTCCTTACAAAGACAATATACATAGTTAAGTGGTCCTCTTTATTTAACTCAATTTAATTAGTAGGGAAATTAAATAATTTTACACCATGTGATGCGTTCTGTCACCAGTCATTACAAATGTGATGAACACTAAATTAATTTACGAAAAAGAAACCACGTTTTAATTGCTTTAATTTTATAGAAAACTAGCGGCTTTTTCTAAAATAACTTTACTCCTTATAACAGCTATCTGCCAGTGAAAGTCCCGTCAAAATCGGTCCAACCGTTCCAGCGGAGATTAGCCGGACCAAACAGCCGAAAATAAAAACAAAAACAGTTTTTTTGTTATACATGAGTACCGTATATACTTTCATATGCATTTAATAAAACGCTGTTATTTTGACAACAAACAGACACTTTAATTTCATTTATTTGTATGTATATGTTATGGATAAAGTGATAAATTGGGCATTATAGATACCTAATGCTCGGTCATTATAAAAAATACCCAATATAAGAGTGCAATTTGATAATAATATGCAAATAATCAAATTGACCGGGCATTATACATATTTTCCATCACTTTTTGGGAGAGAGAGTAATACAAACATATTTAATTACTATTTTTTTATTTTTTATTGTCGTTTGACAAGATTTCAAACAATCCTTTGGGTTAGGTTAGGTAGAACAGTGGCCATTAACGCCACATCCCCTCTATTGTTGGTGAGTCATTTGGGTTAGGTTGGGTTAGAACAGTAACCATTAACGCCAGATCCCCTCTATTGTTGGTGAATCTTTGGGTTAGGTCAGGTTAGAACGTGTATTATCAAATTGCCCAATTGTCTTGTAGTAATATAATAATGACCGTGCAATGTGATAAATAATGAAGTTAAGATAGTAATTAATCACTTAGCCCGATAGAGTTAGACATTATTCATAATGCTCGTACATTACCTATGGATGATTATAGTAACTTCTAGTGATTGTAATTATCTGAAATAAATGAATTGAATTGAATTATTAATAATGCCCGCATTAATCACCTGGTACATAACATATATAAAGAAGATTGGTATCGTTTATTGTAAACGAAAGTAATCTCGATAGTTACATCGGCGCGGGTCGATTGTGACACTCAACTAAGTTGTTTTCCTTCAGTTAGTGTGTCAGTGGGTCAATAGTTGGCTGCAACCGTACAATTCGCAAACAACTCACGAACCTGCTCAGTACTCACTATTATTAAGGCATAGCTTCATAAGACTTAGTGGCCTATTTAAAAGACAATATAATAATAACTTGACCTTTTACCAACTTTCACCCCAATTTTTTTTTAACTCGCTTTAACTAAAAAAAAATGTACCAACAATGTCTATGACCAGAACGGGCGATTACCTAACAATACTCGTTTCCTGCATGCAATCAAATTGTTCATAATTCAGTACATATTGTTGCGGTTACATAACTCGTGCCAGTGATAATCTTTCGCACGATTCTATAATAATAGCGCTGCATTCGGTGGCAGATAGTAGTGATGTGTGTCCCGAGTACCGAACACTACTGCAGTTGTGCAAACGAAAATGGCAGACGAAAGTACTTCACTATCGGTCACCGGGCCAATGTCACGGCACTATTCTTGCACTACCTCACTTGTTTTAATCATTCCAAATTCAAATACTTTTAGTTCTTCAAATTCTAAAGAATTTCATTGACTCGACGATAGTCATAATAAGGAATAAAAAAAAGTACAGTACTCACCTACATATAATATCTGGATGATACAATAGTCTCTGAGCAATCGAGCTAATATTTTCCCACGATTTTTCAAGTATAAGCTATCTAATCTAAGATTTGGAATTTCGAGTTACATTTTAAAGTATAAAAGCAAAATAATTATTATGATTCACGGGTAAGAAGGTGACATTCGAGTGAACTCGAGCGATACAACTTCAAATTCCAAGAATAACATTAACATAGTTTCTATGTAGGTAATATTCATATATTTGTGCATGTACTCGCCACGTTACTCGTACGTATATACTTATATAGGAAGCGCGTACGTTATCTAAATAGATAACCTTTGTAGCATAGTGCTCTGGAATTATATAAATGTAAATAATATATCAGTGCTTAGTTACGCATTTATTGATAAAATCATAAAACAATTTAACACACAGATTTTTTGTCAATAATGTAAATAAATTGACGTCAGAAGTTTAGTACCTAATGTACCTATCAAAAGATAATAGTCGTCCCTAACTCCCGAAGCTTTGACAGGCGTGTGATTTCCAGAAATTAGCAAAAACAAAAATTAATTACGTTTGAATTCTTTGATTCTTTTATAATTCCCAAAGAAAAAAATAAGAACTGATTTGCAAATTGAATTAAATTCAATCGAAAGTTATTAAAACTGTCGCCGAATACTTAAAAGAGTTGCCATGTGAACACAACAAGTATGTTAAAAATGCGAACACCCACCTGAGCCAAACCTCCTAATATGCTACAACATAAAACGAGCATAAAAATGTTGCAATATGTAATAATAATCTGTATAAATGAGCGCCAATGAGCGGCTCCAAGTAACGCGGAAATGGAGGTGAAAGTGGGGTGAAAGCTGCGCGCAACGTTTACCTAATCGCATTGGCGCGGCGCGGGCGCAGCGGCGGGCCGCGTTACATCAGCGCCACACGACACAAATGTGAAAGTCAATGTTACATTCGATAATCGTGCTGTTCGGGACACACATGATGACTGGCAGGCAGAGTTCGCGAGAGTTACCTTTACTGTTTAAGCAAGAGGTTTACTAGTTATGCCCGAGCTCAAAAAGAATTTTCTCGTGTTACGCAAAATCTTTTTGCACCATCTCGTGTTAATGGTGTGAATTAACACTTTAAATACTGTAAAATACTGCTGCAACCACTGACAGTGATCAGTATAAGAACAATGATAAAAATTCTATTGATGAAGATGTAGAAGATACAGTAGTAAAACTAGAGAGAAAAGATGAAGTCAAAACAGTTGTTAAAAGTAGAAGAACCACTGATATTATGGACAAAGTC
Organism: Dryobota labecula; assembly: GCA_947523025.1. Classification (NCBI taxonomy): domain Eukaryota; kingdom Metazoa; phylum Arthropoda; class Insecta; order Lepidoptera; family Noctuidae; genus Dryobota; species Dryobota labecula. Next base: position 7,193,114 of record OX383289.1, on the reverse strand, counting down.
AATGTGGATACAAAATTAGCACTAGCGTACTAAGTCAACAAACACGAGGACGAGGTATTTCACGAAATGGAGCATGCAGAGAAAGTGGTCGGACGTTATCGTAACGGTAAGTGATAGTCAGTATCTAAGTGGGTCGGTGCTCGGCGCAAACGTTAACTAGTGCAAACTGCTGTTATCTACTAAATACGTACTTAGCTCTGTTTGTGTACACAACAAGCAGTCAAACGCTCATTTGCAAATCTGAACAATAATATTGCTAAAAGGAAAGTAGGCCCAATCGATTGTTATCAATGTAGGTGGCAGTAATTGAGTTTATCTTTATAATCCTTGACCCAAAATGATCAAGTGGCTCGTAACAATGCAATGTATCTAAATTGTAAGGATAGAATTGCCAATTTCATAACCCATTAAGAATGAGCTTCCTCCACATTTCGCATTCTTTGATTCATCAAGTTTATCGTTAACCTTAGGTATTGTTACCAGATATGCTATTAACAAGCATAAAATCGTTTTCTCCTAGATCATAATGTCCAAGAACTTTTAAAATATTAAAATCCAAACTAGAATCACTCTGAATTTTAAATCTTCAACGGACTCTTTATCGCGTAATCGGTTTACTGGCAATAATTTGTCGTAAGCAGTTAATATTAGTGGTGGAGATTGTTTTAAAGTGCGAATAACGAGTGCCTTCCTTGTCGTGTCGTCAGTGTCTGCGGCGAGTAGGAAACGCCAGCCGCCCGCGAGCGTGCCTTGACCCACTTTATATACCTCTTCATGAGCGCGAACCAAGCTCTCGCTACCACATGTTTGCGAAGCAATAATTTAAAACTTCGAGTTTCGAGTTAAGGCTCGTACAGGCAGCGACAAAGAAATTGTACTACTAGTGTCGCGTCGCGCCCGCGATATCGCACTAGTCTGTACGAGCCTTTACTCGACTATAAACATAAAAGAACATAAAGAAAATCAACCACGACACCAAAATTAAATTTTAAGAGAGTTGACTGTAAGTGACAAGCCATTATTTTTTCCGTAAAATTGGAACCAACCACAAAATTGGCATTATGGTCCTTCCGATTTAATGTAAATGGGTGGATTCAACAAAACCAAAGAAAATGGGTAACACGCAGTTAAAGTATTCGAACTGTATATGGGTTGTAAACAGTGATTAAACATTTGAACAAGCATCGGGAGCACAGAATGTCAACCGTGTTCTAAATTTAGTGAACTTGCTCACGAGGTCGCGATGCGCGTCAGTCAAATCGTAAAGATGGCGCCCGTATATTCGCAATCTCGATGTCTCATTAGCTTTGCAGCCTTGCTCAACAATTCACAATGAGTAATTTATACATGTAGCAAATAGATTCAGAAGGCCAGCATAGCGAGCGAGCGTGAGAATTCGTAGAATGTTCACTGCATCTGCCTGAACTCTCCGAATCACAATTTATTGATATCAGAAAAAATCTTGGGCTGCTGTATAAAACTGACTGGTTGACTTTTTTCTCTAATTCGTTTTCTATTGTTTTGTGGATATCAGGCAATACATTTTCTTTTACTGTATTATGTAGGTACGCTATTGATATACTCGTATTATCAATATTTGTTTATTATGTATACATTCCTTCACATTATTTGGAATAAAACGTAGTTGTAGAGACGAAGATATTTATATTTAAAATTTTAGTCTTTTTACTATGTTGGCCTATATCTATGACATTCTAGTTTTTTTTTTTTCATGAACTTGATCTGACTTAGGTACATGTTATACAAGATAAAATATAGAGAATCCTTAACCTGACCTTGTCGGTATTACTAAGAATAATAACAAAATATTATACCGTGATGATAACGTCAGATGCGTAGGCAGGCATCGTAATAAAAACGAATTTGACATAAAAGTAGATAAAGAAAAGAAAAACACTTACAATGGCCATTTAGCTGCTGAGAATCCAAATAGATAACAATCCAATAATGACACAAATCACTTGTTTATAGAGCACAACAATCAGAGAACTGTCGAAGAAGTGTACACTGCACTTTTTATAAATCAATTAGCTTCGATATAATTCTATCGTTGCACACACACTGAGAGGATAATTCACGAACTCCACCGTGAGTTTCTTCAATAACAGTATGAATAAGATTACATAAAACCACACACACCGTAACTGGGTTCACACCCAGTTCCAAGTAGGTACCTGAAACAAGACAAAGCGGTAGTAAGAATTATGACTTTAGTTGATAATCACCGAAGATGAAACTATATTCTTAAATACAGAGCGATATGATAAGACACGTGTCACTTACTAGATTTGTGTGAGTTTTAAAATGAGCACAAAATTAACTATGACGTAAAGAAGTCAGTAGTAGCGGAGGCGCGGAACGTGCAGACTGTCCGCCGACCAAACGCTGACTGGCTGGCGCAATAGAGGGGCGCTGGGGGAGGGGGGAACAGGCAGACGGAGGACAAAGCGAGGGAGGGAGAGCGTCTGGTCGACTGGTTGGTCGACCTATTGGCTTGACACACACACAGCAGCAATGTCAGACAGAAGATTGTAAGCTGTTTTGTGCAGTGCGACAATATACTTATGGTTTCGAACCAATGCGATAGGAGTTTCTTATGCAGCTGCACGAGCTACACGGGTTTTTACTTGAGATACTAATGATGTTAGAGTTAGACCAAGAGATAAATCTTTTCAAGACTTTAACTGAGCGACCATCCGAGAAGTATTCGCAACCTTCAGAGTTTCTCATGGTCAGGCGCCCGAGCGTAAAGGTCATCGCGTAGTTGCTACAGCAAATAACAATGCTTGTCGAATTGCTTAACTAAAACTGTAAACGAACACAGCATTTTTTAGGCTATTGAATCGGGGAGATATCAATAGAATCCATGTTATCGGCGACAAATGAAGAACTTGCTTCAATGAGATAGCTGCTGATAAGAGCCGATAAAATGTAAGCTGAGGTTGTAAGGGCCATGGAAACAATCTTTATGGCGTTCCGTTAATGTTTCCTCATCGTCTGTGAGTTTTGAAACGTTTCAATTAAAATTTGTTGTTTCTGGGATGCCTTAGTTTTCTCCTGAATGGTGGGAGTGAGTAGAAGGTATCTTTTATATCTTTTGAAATGGCAATATGAGTACAATACAGCTAGATGCATCCAGTACAGGTACTTCTAGACTGTCAGAAAATGTTGCTGAACGAATTATCCGCAGTAACAAGGTTAACAGCCTGAATTGAAGTTCTATGTTGAAGAAATACACTTAGTAGATTCTAATAGAGATAGGAGAACGAGTCATTATGAAGGTGACAAAACGAAATAAACCCAAACCGGTCCAGCTAATTTTACATACAAACTAATTACAAACGTATTTTAACCACGATAAGCAACGAAGGCCCGTTGGGACACTAATAACTCGTTTTGTTAATGATAAGTTAACTATTACAGAATTATCTCCTGAATACAATGCCCATGGCGATTATGTAACTACGATAGATTAGATAGATAAAGGGTAATTAGGGCTTAGGTTATTACAGCATTATATAATAAACTGAAGGTGGAACTGTGACTAATGAATTTAAATTCTGTTACGCTTGAGGAAACAAAACCCGTAATAGGAAATTCATTGAAATTGTAATAATGACAAACGTTAAAGCTGGAATTAACAAACATGATGTATATGATGTGTATCCTCATGCAGTAATGCTCGCTCGGACCGCTACGCAGAGATAAATAAAAATAAATACGCAGATAATCTTCGTGGGGGTAACGCACTTGTTTGGTTCTATATACCTCTCTCTGTCTCGCGCTTCGATCGTTTATTTTTTTCATTCCTATGCCAAGTCACTGCCTTACCAGTTTATTTATTTTTAATGGCAGCAATTTAACTCGTGGCATATTTTACGAACCTTTCACTGGTACTACTGTTCGGAGTGTTGTGTGCTTTTGTGATTGCAAATTTTATATCGACGACACCATGGTTGAATTCCAAATCGCGTTTAAACAGCTTCATGCTTGGAATATTTTACTCTGCGTCTCGTCGAATTTTGGACATGAGAGAAGAATGTAGATTTTTCAGGTTGAATTTTTTGGGGTTTTCCTATATTTTTAAGCATATACGCCAAATTATCAATCTTTCAAGCATGTGTATATGCTGCTTCGTCAGGTTCTATGTTTGGTTTCTGTGGGAAATATGATAGATGTAGGGATTGTAAAGAAGCTGTCCTAACTTATTTTTGTATTGTAAGTACACCAGTTTCTGTATTGAATTCTAATTTCCAATAGAAGTAACGGGACTCGCAATTGTTCCTCGCCGACACTAAATTTTGCAAAGCCAATAACCATGGAAATTCATGTGAACAGAGAATTTGTAATGTACCGTATTCACGAGTTTGGAAATGTAAAAATTTTCAATTCGATTCGCTCGGAGATATATTCGGTTATATATTGCAAAATCGTTAGGTACCTTATTGCAAAATCCGCAAGGTCAATAATACTTATATGGTTAAGCCACACACGCACACAGTTTACCTCAGGCTCAGCTCTTAAACATTGTGAGCAACCGGTCAGCCGCATATCACGTATTTCACAATTTTAAAGCTTATTTGCACTGTCGGTAGAGTCAATGCGATGCGTGTGAGCACGTACCTCCGCGGTTGGAACAAGACTGGGACCTGTTCTAGAGAAAGTGACCGTTTCCAAGCGAATACTTTCCAAGTGATCGTTGAGTTTCGGCGAGTCGTACACGTCGAGTTACTGAGGCTCTAGCGGAATATCCCCCCTTTTTGAACAACGAGGTCGCGTTTAAAGTTCGTCATAATCTCCGTTACGGTTAGCAACAAAATTTTACTTATTTCGACCAGTTGCGCAACTGATGAACTGACACATGTGGAAAGAAAACAAGAAACGAAAAATTGTCACGATGTCACGTCACGTGCACGCGAGGTGTCGATTTCAATTAGATATAAAAAATCGCATTATGTAAATGTTTTCCGAAAGTTTTATAGACATTAACTAAATGAATTTTATCATCTGTGCATAAAGGGAATAAATTATATTGCTGAATATAATAATCTTAGCTGCATAATTTACACGTTCAAGAATTAGTGATTGGAATAACGACTTCTTAATTTAATTTATTGATTAGATATTCTATAAGAAGCTGCATAACTTCTACTTGCATTCTTTAGTTCAGAGTGATTCAATAGCACGGAAAATAAATTACCTACTGTAAGATACAAAAGGAAGATAGTTCTGTACTCTAAAACAATTTTCTCACACTACGCACGGATTTCTGGGAAGCTAAATTTTAGAGAAACTAGCAGTGAATTTAAAAGAGTACAAAATAAAAGTGTTTCGAAGTAGTGGTGTACGGTGGTATTCGTTTTCCGTTATTCGAAACGGTCTCTGAGAGCCGCTACGATACGCGATGTTACGATCCACGAGTCAGGCAGCAACAGCATACAAACTTATAAAATTACGGTCGTACCTTGAGGTGTCAGTTACACGGCTGAACACGTGCGATCTCAAACTTTATTATGATGTCACATCACTGCGTCATTAGGAATGACGGTGTTTTCCCTTTGACAGATGCTGCAAGCGATATCGATGTGGGTTAAGTAATTACTTACTTAATCGTACTGATATGACACGCTAGAGACATGCGTGGGATAAATGTTTAGGTTTAAAGGTTATTCTACAGTTTACAAACACGGTCAGACTGCGTCGGTTAGCTACAGTCATATCTGTGATTACTTGTTTTATATTTATGTTCTGTGATTCTGTCATCATTAGACACCAGCGGTAGCACACTTACAGTAGCAATGACGTTCATTTTGACAGTTCAACAACATTCATTGCGTTATTTACGTTGTTCAGCGGACAAATTTTTCTAACTTATGAAGCAATGGATTATCAATATCCTTCAAAATCATTCAAATTGCGATTGAGTGTGTTATGCAATTAGGGTGCAGTTCAGTATGAAGGTGCAAGTTTTGCAATGATTTCCCGGTTACAGATATACAGAAATAGACAGATAGAATTTATAGTTGTATGTAGAATAAAAATGAATAGATATATAGGATGTATCTATTCAAACACGAAATATTTTAACAGATACACGTATAGGTGGTAAAGAAACCATGGAAACGATTTTTTTTTAAATCTGAGTATATTATTTAAAAGATTATATAATTTAAAATTACTTGCTATGATGATTAATTATCAAAAGGCACCGCGCTGGTGCCGCCACCGTCGTTGCCGCGTCCGGGCGGGTCATTCATAGAATAAAAAATAAAAAAGTATGTAAAGGTTTTTTTGTAAAATGTCTCAAGCAATTTTAAAATTATAATAATTATGTAAAAACATAAAACACTTAGATAACAAATTTTTTTTCGCTTCTATGGCTTTTTTACCACCTATAGATGTTTCTCTTAAAATATTTCATCTATGAATAGATACACCTTATAGAGTTTATGAAATTTCAGGTAAGATGCGATGAATGTTCGGAATATCTGACCCAAACTGACTTTTATTAAATTGATTTTTAAATTTTTTATTACTAATTGGGCCGCTCTTGACCTCGATCTCGCTCGATGGAAAGCGATAGATGAGGTCTATGATGGAACGAGCGTGCCCAGAAGATACTCAATGCTTTTACTCAATGCATTATTGCTTTACCATAATGTGTACTTAGGTGGTAACTATATAATTTAGTTCAGTATGGTCCCTGTAGGGCACAGCACAAGGGTAGGAGAGAGGAACCCCTGTTTTAGGAGATCATTAAGTTGTTACTGTGGGAACAAGTTTGGTATGCCTGTTCACTCTTGCTTTGAAGGCAGACGGGTTATATGCGGAAGGGAACACAGACGCTAGCAGAGAGTTCCACACTTTGGCTGTGCGTATAATAAATGTGGAGGAGAACCGCTGAGTGCGACTGAACGGGATATCAACCAAGAGCGGATTTTTTTCTTCTAGTAATCTAGTGTCTTAGCAACAAGACTTAGAAAAATCTTAGAAGTGATTGCATAACTGAAATCTAAAACAGGAATGCTGAATTTTCGTATGGCACAAAACATTAGAGCCTGCACAGTTGGTTACACTTAATCAACACTAACAGAGATAATAAATGAATATTATCTTTAAGTAAATAACGTTCAATGACACTTCCTTATCAAATTACTGTATTCATTTGCTATTTACATTATCTAAATGGTGACATATATAAATGAGTTTGAAACGACGGCCTAAATGTCACTGATTACCTTGAATATAATGAGTAGGAGTTGCCCCTGACTTTGGTTGTATTCAAGCCTTAATAACTTCAAGTAGAATATGATCACGTTTTTGAATAAATTGACATGGATTTCTACTGCCATCTTCTTAGTATGCTAAATAATTTTTATCATTTCGTCAAATCCAGTCTATGAATACTTCATTTGTTTAACTACAGGTATTACCTACTTCGACTGTTGACAATTTGACATTGACAACCAGCAATCCGAAAAGTGCCATCCCGTTTGGCGGCAAAATGGACCTCGCTACAACAGGGCCTCAAGTCTGCTATTACAATAGTGTCAGAATGGTCTCTTCATTGCGAGTTTTTGACAGATTTGCCATACAAAAACTGTCAAATACTCACAATGGCGAGACCATTCTGACACTATTGTAATAGCAGACTTGAGGCCCAGATCTGTAGGTTAAGGCGAGAGCGCCATGGTTGCCCGCGAAATTCAAATGTTCTCACGTTTTCTGCAATTTGCCGGTCACTATGAGGTTGTATGATAATGAAAATATGTTTCGCGACCGTAACAAGTATGTTTTTACAGAATTATAATCATTAAAATCATCAATACAACTCAAGTTACCCATGACCAGGGTTCGCCTATATATATCAGCGGATCAATATCAATTGATTTTTATCTTGATATATATCAATAGATTTTTTCGATATATATCAGCGGATCAATATCAATTGATTTTTAACTTGATATATATCAATTGATTTTTTCCTGTCTTCTGAACTAAAAATTTTGGAGATTAATGTTTACCCTGGCAACCCGTAGCGAAAAACTACAATTCAGAATAATTTACTTTTTACTTTTTTATGATTACAAATTATTATTAAAATTAGTTGTTTTATATCACAAACAAATGAAGATTATTATAATAATAGGTACTTGTTTTTTCAAGTGTTCATTAAAAAAGTCTTTCTCAAATAAACACTTATTCTTTTGTTACTTTTTTACAAATTCCTTTCACATTTTTAAGTGTTTAATCCCCTTACTGAATGAAATTCGCTTCTTTTCCTTGGCCTGGATTTAAATCCGATTTATATTAAAAAATCGGATTTTTCATATTTATTATAAAAATCGGATTTTTTCGAATCCTGCCCATGACTATTTCACGAAATCATTTTATTTGAGGGCAATTCTAACTTGAGTTGTATTGCCGATTCTAAAGGCTCGTACAGACTAGTGCGATATCGCGGGCGCGACGCGACACTAGTAGCACAATTTCTTTGTCGCAGCCTGTCGCGCCCGCGATATCGCGCGAGTCTGTACGAGCCTTAATGAGAGCTGGGAGAGATAAAAATGTGTTGCAAAGTCTGTTGTCAACATTTCTAACTTTTAGCGATTTCTTTGCAATTTCGTTTGATTGTTTATTATTAAGTAATTGCTTCACACACATTTTTATTAGTGTCTACTTTCCCTATTCTTTACTTAGTACCTAAACCATAACAGGAAAAAATATGCAGGAATTAGTCATTATTACTTAGTTATTCTAGGGTACTTAGACGGTATAAAACAATATAAATGACCTGTCCCAGAAATCCACAATTCCACATCTATTTAAGTAGGTACCTACTTTTAAATAATGTAGGCAAGTAGTCGATTGAGTCTAGTGGTCGGTATAAAAGTGATTACAAGCAAACAAGAGCGCAGGCTGACCTTGCTTCGCTCATGGACACCACAATTAGGTCACTAGGTCAGCGATTTTGCGCTTTTTCGCTGGCTGCATTCCCCTCCGACAAGTAACAGACACTTTTTTTTTTTATGTGCCAATGGTAACGAAACAATGTTCTTTTTTATAGAAAGTTTGTGTAGCTGTCAACCTTTTTGGGTTTCTTGAATATAGAATTCGATTTTTAATTTTTACATTCGGTCCACAATAAGTAAGTAGGTACCGGACGACATAATTGCATTCGTATTGCATTTTCTATATTTAAATTAAGTTTCTCGACTGAAACCTTGAAGAAGGTCAGGAGAAGTGTATGTGTACTGTACTTACCTAACACAAGAAAAATATTTAGATTATAACAAATTTATAAGTGCCTGCAAAACATGCGCATAATACCTTGTTTCATATATATTACATTTACATTTTAACGTAAAACCTTGTTCCGTTTCCGTTACTAGAACCTATTTTGATATCATCTATTCAATTGTTTAGTAAACAATGGAGGGTGAAATAATGGCATTAGTTGTCCAATTTATTGTTTTAAATAATAGTTTAATTAATTCTTGGTTATTTAGGATAGCTGGCACGAAGGTGAACGTGAGTTAATAAAGGAATAATCTATATAAACAAATAAAATAACAGTGTCTGTTCTAATGTCAAAATACATTTTTTTAATTTGTAGCTTGTCTGCCTATCTGTTTGTTTGTTCCTGCTAATCTCCGAAACGGCTGGATCGATTTTGACGTGACTTTCACTGGGAGATAGCTGATGTTATAAGGAGTAACTTAGGCTACTTTTGTTTCAGAAAAAGCCGCGGGCATCAGCTAGTGAAAACTAAGAAAGGCTCTAACAGGGCTCTCTCAAGTTCTCTCAAATGTTGAACATGGGGAGTAAAATGCACACAGTATGCGCAACATTTACACAGAGGTGCATAGCAGTAGCGAAGCTACAACTTCCATTGGAGGGAAGCCGAAGAAAAATTATTCAGTTCTCATAAACTCAAGATAACATGGTGCTTATTGGCGCTAGTGTCGTCGGAATTCTTAGTTGAGACAAAAAAATTAAACTGCGTTAGAGATTTAGGATAGACTATGTATAAGTATTTTTGTAATGTTTTATTTTTTATCTTGTATTAAATACCCTTAATGTGAGTATGAAACATATTATTTGTAATAGTAAACTCGTTGTAATAGTAGAGTCGTTGCTCCGAAGGGAAACCAGTAGGAATGGGGTTGTATGAAGCCGTCACCCCTGGTGCACAGAGTTTTGGTCAATGACCCCCATGTTAGGTGGAACTTGTGTTCCCTCCGCCCATTACAGAAGATTACAGAGAGTTACGTAAGTAGTACTTATTCAAGGGAAGTGATAATGGCTTTTATCGATTTGGAATTCCTCAGTGCAGCAGTGGCAGTCCGGAGCCCCGGAGTCTAGATTTGTGCCCGGTCGATGGCAATAGACTTGCAATATTACTTGGGAATATAAAACATAGTTGGCGAAATGTCGGCGCCACATGCTTCTACGCATTAAAAACCTGACGTCACACATTTCCTGCATCGCGCAAGGAGAGTTTACCGCACGACTGGCATAATTTTAAAGCAGATTGCTTCAAACATGAACATCTTCAAATCTCACACCGTTTTTCATATTATGGTGGAGTGTGTCCGGAATGGAACGGAAAGATATTTGTTTCAAGACCAATTTCATATGAATATTTGTCAATTAGGAGAATGTAACATTATTTTCTTTACTACCGGCACCACACTGTACACTTTTACCCCATTTCCTCCCGTGGGTGTCGTAAAAGGCGACTAAGGGACTTACTAGAGAATGGGCAGCAGCGTTCTCTATATTCTATACGCCAACCCGCCTGCCAAGCGTGGCGATTATGGCAAACCCCCCAATTGGGGGAGGCTTATGACAAGTAGTGGTCGTCTTTCGGCTGAAATGATGATGATGATGAATAAGCTTTTCCAGCATCCAAAGCCGCTAGAATCTGTATATATAAAATGGTAAACTGACTGACTGACTGACTGGGTGATATATCAACACACAGCCCAAACCGCTGGTCATAGAGACATGAAACTTGGAGGGTGTGTTTTTTGTGAAGAGTAAGTATCCACTAAGAAAGGATTTTTGGGAATTCCACCCCTAAAGGGGTAAAATAGGGGATGGAAGTTTATATGAAAGTCCGTCAGTTTTGAAGTTAGGATCTTCAAATTTTGTTTAGGCTGACGATTGAAAACTAATTTATACGTGTCTCAGCGTTTTTGATAATTCCACCCCCGCAGGGTTAAAAAGGGGGATGAAGTTGAAAAGTCCTTAATTTACGAAGAAAAATCACTAAATTTACTATCTAGGCTTATGGTTGGAAGCTAACGCAACGGTGTTGTTAGAATTTCAATCCTTAAGGGGGTGAAAAGGGAGATGAAATGTTGTTTTTAATTAAAGTTCTTTATTTTTAAAGTTAAAATCACTAATATTTCGGCTTGTGATTGGAAACTAACACAACGTAAATCGTTTTTTTTTACATCCACGCGGGCGAAGCCGCGGGCAAAAGCTAGTATTATATAAATTAGTTAATTTAGGAGTTAAGCGTAGATGTTAAGCTTTGCATGTAACAAAGATTTCAAATTTTCATCAAACCCTCGTTAATAAATAAAGACTAAAAAAACATCAATATACGCTGCAAAGACCGTCTACTGATGCCCAATTGCGTAGCACGTCGTCTGGGGCCCAAGTCTGCTATTTTTATAAATTCGTCACTCCAACACGATCCCATTGTCATTTTGCTAAAAGTTCGTAATCTGCTAAATTCATAATGGTCGATCATTGGTCGGTCAATGGTCTCGTAATAGAATTGTATTACATTTTGAACATTTATTCATGCTAGATTTCATTTATATATATTTCTACATATTATTTATTAATGTTATAAGCAATCTGAAGTAGTAGGACGTTTGAAGTTTAGTAGGATGTTTCATTTGTCATTATGTACGAGATTACCAATTCTTTCAATGGAGTGTCAGTGGCTGACCATTTGGGAAGTCATAATGACGCCATTATATTAGTAGATTACCAAACTTGTCAAAATCAACAATTATGAAATCAATGATAGACCATTCTGACACTATTGTAATAGAAGACTTGAGGCCCTGGTTGATGTTTTTGGGTCGACTTGGCCACTTGCATCCATAGCAGCGATATTCTCGGCAGAACGACTGCTCCGGGGGCGGCCATGCCTATGACTATCCCGTGTTGAGCCAGCCTCCATCATAAGCCGAGTGGCCAAACGCCGCAATGTTGGCGCCGTTGGTGTTGCACGACCACGACGGGAATTGACGACGAAATTCACGTTGGGTTAACACAACGACCGGCTATATGGTCGTTGGGTTAACACCACTGAGTCACTGACCGATTATTAATTAAAAACAATGAGATAATTATTCCGCGTTCTTGTAGAATAAAACACACATGATTTTACGATATGTATTTTACATTTGTGTCCCAATGTACTCTGTTGTGTCCTTCACAAAATGTCAAAGTCACAATAACTTAACATTCTATTTTCAAAAATGAGATCATCTTCCAAATAGATGACAGTTAACCTATGCACCACTTAAATAGTTTTTTCAGATGTAAAGATAGAAATTCGATATGTAGGTATTCTATTAATGATTGCGAATGTATGTACCCATTTGTGTGAATATAACACAATACCAGCAACGTTTGCGTTTGTATTACGTAATAAACAATCGCTATATCTAATTACATACCTACAGCCGCTAACAATCATAATAAAACCTTGTGTCAATGACCAGTATTTTTTTTTTAATGAATTGAATGATACCTATGATGAGTATGCTAGATCGATAGTGCGAACGTCTTGTTTTAATTTATTATCATTAAAGACATCTTTAGTGGTTTTAATAATAATTAATCTTAATAAAAGTTAATTAGTTTTTGAGATCTTTGTACTGTACCTATTGTTTGAGCGAGTCGCGGCGCACGGCAAGACTGTTCTAGACTATTCAATGTTCTGCCGCACATATGACTCTCCCAGGCTGCGCCACAACACCCTGTCCTCCGCCTTCCGCATCCAGTCTGTCCCAGCCACCTTTTTGAGGTCGTCGGTCCATCTAGCTGGGGGCGCTTGCCGATACGCGGTCTCCACTCCAAGACTCGTCTGCTCCACCGGCCATCGGTCCTTCGACAAACATAGCCAACCCACTGCCACTTCAGCTTGCTTACTCTGCAAGCTGTCGGTAACTCCAGTTCTTTTCCGGATAACTTCGTTTCTGATTGTATTTTTAAAGAAACTCCGAGCATAGCTCGCTCCATAGCGCGCTGAGCGACCTTGAATTTGTGGACCAGCCCGAGAGTGACAGTGATTGTGAGACAGGCAGTGGATTTCGTGTGCGAAATGATAATCATGTGACCGGTAAGTGCCGGTGTAAAGTTGTGTAAATTGATTTTTAGGGTTCCGTACCCAAAGGGTAAAACGGGACCCTATTAGTAAGATCCGCTGTCCGTCTGTCTGTCTGTCCGTCCGTCTGTCACCAGGCTGTATCTCATGAACCGTGATAGTTAGATAGTTGAAATTTTCACAGTTGATGTATTTCTGTTGCCGCTACAACAACAAATACAAAAAAAAAAAAAAAACAGAATAAAAGAATAAAATAATATTTAAGGGGGCTCCCATAGAACAAACGTGATTTGTTTGCTCGTTTTTGCTCGATATTGATAACTGTAACAGGTAGACGCTTGAAATATTCACAGAATATTTAATTATATATTCATTTTAAAAATAAATAATTAAATTATAATAAAACAAATATTTAAGGGGCCCAAGAAATAGATATAATTAAACGTAAAAAAATAAAACGCAAACGACAATGGGTCGACCCACTGAAGAGAAATAGAAATTTGGCTGGAGAATACGCGTCATTGGTACCCCAATTTAAAGAAAATAACATTAAATTTATTAAAATTATTATGTTCTGCCACGTTCGTTCAGCGCTGAACGTAGACTGTTCCCGACTCCTCGTCGACAAGTTGCGACCGCGTACAGCCCTAAACGCGGCGGGGACAGCGCTGAACGCGGCGGAACAGCGCTGAACGCGGCAGAACAGCGCTGAACGCGGCGGAACAGCGCTGAACGCGGCGGAACAGCGCCAAACTCTATCTATAGCATTGCATGATAAAAACAAATTTGTCCTATTTTATACCTGTTTGCCGGGAAAGCTGAATAGACGTGGAAAGCTGAACGGATGCGTACGCGTCTCCATACAAAATCGTTCTTTTCTATGGGCATAAGCTGGATAGAGCTGAATAAGTGTGAGTAGTCCCTAACTAGTTTTTCTGCTCAATGATCAATAGGTTCAAGTGTAATATTATTTTTTGAGAATAAATAAACTATTCCTTTTTCATGTCGAGTTATAATGGCGAGTATTCGACTATTCGCCATAGGGAATGGAGATTAATCGGTATTCGACTATTCATTATAACAACTATTCGCGGCATCTCTAAGGGACGCACTAATAAGTATTTGCTAGTAGAAGATTACTCGTGTTACTAAATTCATTACTTTGTAAAAAGTTAAATTCAATTGGAAATATGTTTCTACTGTACGAAGATACTTACGTAACAACGTGGAAGAACATGACCATAGACCACATAAACCGCACTTAATTTTAGTGTTCCGTACGTTCCGTACCTCAAAAGGAAAAAGAACCCTTATAGGATCACTTTGTTGTCCGTCTGTCGGTCTGTCTGTCAAGACTCAGGAACGCGCGTCAATATTCGGGTCAACAATCTCTTTCAGCTGTAAAAAAATCAAACTTGTAAGTCAACGCGATCAAAAGATATGACCGTTTATAGAATAGAATAGAATCTAATAGTTCTTTATGTCGCATATTTTGCGATTTCACAAGGGATTCAAAAAGTATAGGGTACTTCCCGTTGACCTAGAATCATGAAATTTGGCAAGAAGCAATGTCTTACATACAGCACACATGTAAAGGAAAAAATCTGAAAACCGTAAATAGGTAGGGTAACAACAAAAAAAAAAAAAACAGTTTACTATTACAAACTTATTATTTGACGAAGTTTGTACGGAACCCTCAGTGCGCGAGTCCTACTCGCACTTGCCGGTTTTTCTTTTATTAATAAAGTGATGAAGTTCAGACATAAAGGCTATTGCAGACAAACGTGCGATTCGCTTGGATCCCGCTTCCGCGCAACTCAATTGTCTGACCTTAGAATCCAACCTTCGCATCGGCTAGACTTCCACTCGATTATCGTTTTCATTGCGAATTCGTATAAATTGCGCTCATGGCTACGTCGCGTCGCGTCGCCCAACATCGATGTTTTTACGATTAGAGATTCGGATACTAAGGTAGGTACTAAAATAATCAGGTAGATAACGTGAGAAATACCCCACCTATATAATTATATCGATAACATCCGTCAGAAGTTCAGAAATAAATATTCCGATAACCAGTGATATTGGTTGAAAAAGAACGGTAATATAATAAAATAAAACTGTAATTGGAAGTCTCTTATATTCGATCTTTAATCAAACAAACCTGCTAGAGTGCAGACGCTGCGTTTAATAATAGAACGCCAACGACACAACTTTTTTTTTTTTTTGTAAATTTCTACGACATGAGTTGGGAAGGGTCCCCCATTTACTACATTATTCGTGATCGGATCCACAGCAGGTAGTTTGACTTCTCGTGGAAGGGATGGGATGTCAGTCTTTTTTGTTAACCTTACAAAAAAAACTACAATCTATTGCCCTTTTGTAATATCGCTGGTGATTTACTATTTATAGAACAAAAACTGGGGTTACGTCACACATCGCGTTTTTTAACATTCATTTTATTTATCAACATTGAAAAGGTATCTTCTCTTATCTTTGTTATTGAAAGCGTTGTCATCTTACGTAACTATTTAAAAATCCCTTGTTAAAGGCTCCTACAAACAGGCGCGACACGCGACGCGACACAAAGAGACCGCTCGTCGCGCGGCACACGGTATCTTTGACTTTGAGTGGCGTCGCGTTTCGCGCCTGTTTGTAGAAACCTTAAGGCTGTATAACATTTGATATTAAACACTACTTAGTAAGATTAGCCAACGCAAATTTCAAATCCATATTTCTCAATTGAACATGAACATCAGCATACAATCAATAACGCTGAGCTACAATAGCGCCCACGTCAAGTTCAACACAATATAGCGAGGGCGTTAGAATAAAGCCAGGTCCATACTGCCCAGTTTACTGATCCCAGTGAGCTATCCCTATAAATAAAACTGTTAGAAAAACGAAAGAAAATTGCGGCTTTCCCGCCACGCGAATAATAAATCGTTGACTGCGTCACGCAGTACGCTTGTGCCCCACGCATGTAGCATAGAATATAAATGGCATGTAGTGAGGTGTAACACGCGTCACGGTAGCTACGCGTTTGTGCCACGTTGCACAAACATGACACGCTATAAGCTACATTATGTTGCACGTCACTTCCCCCACCTACCAATTCTCAATCTTAAGGCGACGATACGGTACTTTTAATGATTTTATACTGAAGATCACGTCCAAACGAGTAGTGTTAATTGATTTGGAAAAAATATATGTTAAATTAGAGCATTTTCTTAATAACTTAATATGTGTATATTTTAGATTATGTTTATATTACATAGTGAAATTAATTTGTAAAGTAATGTCTAACGCGGATAAAAAACCGAGAATCACGCAAAATCTATGAAGCGTATTTTTCTCAAACCTTTACCTTATTAAAGATAATTTAATTATTGATCTTTTAGTATACGTATTTTATTAAAATACTTTTTGTTTTATGTATAATAAATTAATAATGCGTCTTATTTGGGACAGCGCTCCTGGATGGGCGAGTCCTATTACTGGCTGGACGTACGACGCGGTGCGTGAGCTCAGTACAGAACACGCAAGCTAACCCCACTCAAGATCACTGGCATATATCTGCGTCTTAAAGGACCACATCATCATCCCCATTCTGAAATCGTTCTCAAAGCTATTATTTTTATTTTTTGTTTCCCGTCTAACGTATGGTCACAGATGTTGCGCACCCCGAAGACCGCTAACAATGTCATGTAATGTCGCGTACATTTCATCGTCGGTAATGCGTATTGTTCACCAAAATTATTCGACATTTTGTAAATTTATTAGTAACAATATAACCTCATTGGTAACAATTGTGACTCTTCATCATTTCATTTCAACGATACACAGTAAAGAGTGCTGATTTATGTAAATGTTTTCAATAAAATCACTTGTCAACGTAATAGTTGCCAATATTGCCATTAAACTTATCATTGTAATCGCCTGAACTATTTGAACGAACAGGTTAGGGGAGATGATAAATGAACCCGTACAAGATTATCGAAAGGGGACTGTCCCATTGCACGCATCGATGCGTGCTCTGATACGAAACACTATTCGTAGTCCCGGGGTTGGTTAACAAATAATAATAACTCGAAGCGATTACAGGCGGCGAGTCATCGACCTTCGAAAAATCTGACCTGCGCCGCGCGCCGCAAGGTTGCGAGCACGCCGCACCGCGCCACTCGCTAGCCTGTTCGCCACTCAATTCACTTGAATATTTTAAACATGCTTCCTTACCGACTTTGTGTTCGCATCTAAATCACTTATCAATTTCCATTAGCGATTAAATACGTACCTTCACAGTGTACTGAACTTAATATAACATCAAGCAAGACCATACTGTTATCGTACATTCGCTTGCCAATTACCTCTCTGTTTTTGTTTACGAAGGCGACTCTAGACAGAACAACAAACCATATGTCGCTGTCATTCGGTGACCTTTATTGGCGGAATTGGTAAACCCAAGGTGTTCGATTCGATTTGCAAAAAGTGCAGAAACTCGTCTTTCTTGAAAATAAATTAATTTGTCGGGGTCAGAAAATGTCAACAAACTGTGAAGGTGATGGAGGTGGGTTTATGTAAACGATTGTGTAAACAGTATAATTAAACATTGAATAAAAGTCAAAGCTGTACAGCTCATGCATTGTTATCTATAACGACTATTTAAACTACCTACTTGTTCTACAGACTATTTGTTTAAATATGGTAATAATGCCTCAAGCCTGAAGTTTGCAAGTCGGTGGCCTAGGCATACGCATAGCAACAGCGTACCACAATTACAGTAGCAATGGTTTTCATTTTGACAGTTCAACAACATTCATTGCGTTATTTACGTACCTATACTCCATTTATTATAACATTAGACAAATAACTATTCTCACCCTTTCGTTATTTCGATGTAAACGTTTAATAAACTCCGTTATTTCACGATAAATACAGAGCAGTGTAATCGATTTACCATTTACATTAAAAAAATAACTCTAAAGTGCAGTAATACACAATAACTGTCGTTATTTAGCCGTTATTTGTCTAATGCTATAGTAAATGGAGTATAGTTGAGCAGACAAATTTTTCGAACATAAGCAATGAATTAGCAATATACTTCAAAATCATTTAAATTGTGATTGATAGATAGTGGTGCCGATTCCCTTGTTCACAAACTAAACTAAATTTAAGTTCAGTGCATCTTTTTCTTTCTATTTCATTAAGAAAAGGACATAAGATAAATTTTAGTTTAGTCCTGTCAAATTAATCAGCGCCTGTCACTACTCCATACAAGTTTAGACGTGATTAAAAACTTGCCGACTAAAATTACGTCAATTTACGTCAAGCGCTGTTTGATTTGACAGGACTAAACTAAAATTTATCTTCTGTCCTTTTCTTAATGAAATAGAAAGAAAAGGATGCACTGAACTTAAATTTAGTTTAGTTTGTGAACAAGGGAATCGGCACCACTGTCTCACGCAAGTAGGATGCCGTATCGCCCGGTGACTTTTATAAACTCTACATGAAAATAGGCATTTATTTCTACTTTTTAATATTAAATCTTAAAGGAAATCAAAATAAGGCAAACAAATGAAGAAAGAAAAATAGATTTATTTGGCACAGAAACACGTGCATACAAAAAGATAATTAGCTCGAGTACAGTCGCCAGTACATCGGGTCCGTGCCCACTCGACCCGCTTAGACTCGACCCGAATAATAAATATCAGATGTATTACTACCAATTCAGTGGCATTTGTACAGTCAGTACAGAAAAGTGTCGAATTAACGCTATATCGATATTTCTGTTTTGATAGGCGTAGAAACGTCGATTTTATCATCGACGTTTTTACGCCTATCAAAACAGAAATATCCAGGTATTATTCTTCGGGTCGAGTCTAAGCGGGTCGATTGGGCGCGGACCCAGCACATCAGGCTACAGGAAACTGTCAAATTTCTCCAAACGAGTTTAAACTTTAAAATGTTTATGGTTAAGTTCAAAATCGAATGAGAAAATCTGACAGTTTGTGGTAACTTCATATGCTGGACTGTACGTAAACAGAAAAATAGAACAAAATAGATCTAACATTATAATAACGAGCACAAAACCGAAATAGTCTAGTAGCTGCACGTCATGATTGTGACAAGAAGGCTTTTACTCAGCATGATGCTGTGCTATGGTGACCCACAGCATAGCGCTGATTTTCAGTGGTCACCCGAATAACCATGCGACTCCCATAAATGGTACTAAACTCAGATAATATGATGATGTAGGCAAGAGGGTAAACAAAGACAGTTATGGTATTTACAAAAACAGGTGTAATGAACGGCCGGGGCACCGCGGGCACACGTGGTGCAGTTTGTTTAGCTCCAGTCGTTGGCGCAGGTCACCGTGACGAAAAAGCCAATTTTCTCGTGTAAATACTTGAACGGGACCTCTCCGCCCGCGACAAGATGTGGCTTGAAATTCATGTCGGTGTCGCAAAGTAATACGTTGGCACTGTTATTATAACTAGTATCTACTACCTCGACAACGTACTCATTTAGCTGTGCTTGATTGTAGATCCAAACACACTGATGTATAAAGGCTCCTACAAACAGGCGCGACACGCGACGCGACGCAAAAGAGACCGCTCGTCGCGCGGAGTCTTTGTGTCGCGTCGCCTGTCGCGCCTCTTTGTAGGAGCCTTTAAAAAAGGAAGATAAGGTACCGCTCTAATGTCACGTAAACATTATTGGACTAGAAACAATTACATGTAAACACACCCACACAACTACATTTCCCGATGTCGTGTGTCATGCATCAACAACCGAAAAAGCGAGGATATGACGCGGGCTGTAGCGGGACCGAGATAACAATAATTGTCACTGTTACGTACCCATAACAACTCAGAAACAAATGGAGACCTAGAAAGCAATATAATTCAGGATAATTTTAAAGAAAATAAGTTTTGATGTACTTACGAGTGGAAAGTAATCTCGTGAAACTTGTTTTTGGTTTGTGAATTATTTGTGCACATTTTGAAAACACACGAAGGCATTGTTGCTGCTTATTTAGACAATTACGGTTATTTTCCTTAACGTGCTGCACATGTGTTACACAAACGCCAGCTCGATTGTGACTGAGGTCAGTTGTGCCGGTCGGCCTAGGTTATGCGGTATACGTCGAGGAGCGCGTACCTAACGTTCCCTTTGTTATACATCAATCTATCTACTACCTCGACAACGTACTCATTTAGCTTGTGTATGATTGTAGATTTAAACACAAAGTTATCGGCTTTCAGATTTCGAGCCATGCAAAGAAAACCCAGATACGCATCTATCTATCTATGTAACCACTACAAACAATAGTCATTGTGCTGCTATGAATAGTAAGTAAACAACTACGGACAATTTACAAAAGTAAAACATCTGGCAACACGACCATTTAATCTGCAATAGGAACTCTATTTTCAGTAGGTATATCCTAACTATAATAATATTATAATAACCTAGCTGCTGCCCGCGCGCGATTTCACCCGCGTGGCTTTTTCTATACAAATAAATAAAATTAAAGTGTCTGTTTGAAATGTTACATTTTTTTAAATCCACGCGGGCGGTCCCGCGGGCTGCAGCTAGTCGAAAATAAAAGTAGCCTAAGTTACTCCTTATAGCATCAGCTATCTGCCAGTGAAAGTCCCGTTAAAATGGTCCAGCCGTTTCAGAGATTAGCCATAACAAACAGACAGACAGACGAAAAAAATCTTTTTTTTTTGTTTTATGTACCGTATATAAGTGTATACGGTACATAAAACAAAAAAAAAGATTTTTTAAAATTAGTAAAAAGCTGTTATTTTAACATTTCAAACGGACACATTTATTTATTTGTTGTGTGTCAGGGGTACAGAAAAGAACATCGGGTACCATTGATATATTAAAAGGAGGAAGATATGTTACGCGCTAACATCGCAATCAGTAAACGTGGGCTCGGCGCACGACTACATGCACCAAAACTTTACACATCTGTGATCAGTGTGATCACAGTCGCAAACCTACAGTTATCGATAGACAAGAACAGAGATAGGAGACAGCGCTGTCGTGCGATCGAAATCGCGTTAGCTGCCGAATGTTGGCCGAATGTTTACGATTATGAATTAAGGCTCGAACAGACTCGCGCGATATCGCGGGCGCGACAGGCAACGACAAAGACATTGTGCTACTAGTGTCGCGTCGCGCCCGCGATATCGCACTAGTCTGTACGAGCCTTGACATTGCATGTGGTAGCACAAACATGGCGAAGCAAACATTAATATTATTATAACTTTTAACAAATTAGCATTTTTGGCTGTACTTACGAGTGGTAAGTAATCCCGTATGTCTTATTTTTCTTCCTTTTGGATGCGTATTTATCACAAAAAAAAACTGTAAATATGGAGCTGCTTGATCAACGACATCCCGTGCGCGACTGAGTGCCAACTACGGGCCATCACTTAGTTTGATAGGACCAGGCGCTGAAGTCCCGTATCTACCGCTTTTAATACATCAATGTCGGGTACCTTTTATCCAAAAATATAGTACTGTTCCCGAGGGATAGAAAAATAACTTTACAAAATCCACATTAACGCGAGCGAAGCCGCGGTCGAAAGGTAGTTCATTATAAAAATAATCGCGTCGTGATTACTGTGCAGAATACGTCAATTTACCTAATCGAGTAGCACAATACGCCGCGAAGCAGGTCGTGGAAGGTGAACACCCCTCCAAGGAAAACCGTTGACCCCCTCGGCCACATCCGTGTACACAGCCGAGCCGATCGGCCATCGGTTTTTATCATTACTTTGGGTTTTGTAAAACACTACAAATAGAATACTGTTCACTGACATTCCATTTAGTTAATATCTGGCTACTTTCGTAAGTGAGTTTCATGCTAGGAATATCAAATCAATATCCGACACAGGCCATAAAAAACATTTAAAACTATTGACCTTGGCATTTTGCCAACATTGCTGACAATTTGGTTGACAATTCACATTGGTGACTGCATTTCCCTGCCGTATTCTAATACGTATTACTTGGAAATAATCATTAAAAAGGTTATTTATTTAGTGAATGATTCAAATTCAATCAACAGAGGTTTTATGAAGTCATGGCGAGATGATGACAATGTTTGGAATTTGAAGACGTTAACGAGGGACAAGTGATTGTAATGAACCTGATCGATCTTTGTTGAATATTCTTCTACGTTCGTGACTATATTTTATTCGAACTGAAGTCTGCCGCAGTAGCGGTGTCTTGTTTGTCTCTTATATTCCGTCCACCGAGAGAATGCTTTTCTGACACCTGTCAGTTTTGTACAAACGAATATGTGTTTTACGAATTTAAACTCTACTATGTTCCAAATCTTGCAGGTGTCAAAAACGCATTCTCTCGGTGGGCGGAATATAACAGCAGTGCTATTCTGTAGAAATCTCACCGTGAGAACCTAGGTCAAGTGAGCTTGAATTGATGAGCTGTCAATAGTGTCATTCCCTAGGTCTCAGATGGAATGACAGTTCACTTCGAGATCACTTCACCTAAGTTTTCACGGTGAGATTTTTACAGAATCGACCGGCAGGTCTTACTGTTTACAGGTGTAAGGGACAGGTTGGACGATGTGACATTGTTTGATTGGGGAGAGGGGATCGCATTTTTCAGTTCTTTTCGGAACCCTATTTTAATTTGTATTGCTAGTTGCTACAGCGGGCCTTTATGCAAACGCAACACAATCTTTCAGCATCTCATCAATAGATAAATTGTAATAGAATATAAAAACTACAGATAAATAAAAGAAAATTAATTAGGTGTATTTGCAACCGCAACTTGTTTGAGAACTTTTTCAACAACATCTATTGATGTATAAAAAAAGGAAGCTTAGGTACACGCTCCTAGACATGTACCGCATAACCTATGCCGACCGGCACAACTGACCTTAGTCACACTCGAACTGGCGTTTGTGTAGGACATGACATGTGTAGCACGTTAAGTAAAATTAACGGAATGTTCTAAATAAGCAGCAACAATGCCTTCGTGTGTTTTCAAAATGTGCACAAATAATTCACAAACCAAAAACAAGTTCCTTCCACTTTCCACTCGTTATCGTTAGTCATCAAAACTTATTTTCATTAAAATTCTCCTCAATAATATTGCTTTCTAGATCGCCATTTGTTTCTGAGTTGTTATGGGTGACAATTATTGTTATCTCGTTCCCACTACAGCCCGCGTCATTATCTCTATCTCGGTCGTTGATGCATGATGAACGACATCGAGAAATGTAGTTGTGTGGATGTGTTACATGTCATGTAATTGTTTCTAGTCCAATAATGTTTACGTGACATTAGAGCGGTGCCTTTATCTTTCTTTTTTATACATCAATGACAACACCGCAAAACTCCGTGCAGTGAATAACGTACGCAATGAAACGAGTGAAGGCTCGCGCAGACTGGCCTGATATCGCGGGCTTGACAGGCAGCGCGACACTTGTCGCGCTCGCGATATCGCGCCAGTCTGCGCGAGCCTTGAAGGGCTGGTGATCAAATCGTTGCGTAATTTGTTTTTTTTTTTACATACAATGAACGCTTGTTTACCAACACGTTTCATTGGTAGTAATCAATCCGATCAATAAAAATTGACGACTGTACTAAAATCATGTGTTTGGCCACAATTTTTCCTACAAACTCCCACTTTATGAGTACGACGACCTAAGCAGGTAAAGATTTATGTTTTCTGTTTCACAAATCTGTGTGAGAGCAAACAATTGGAATCGGAACATTATTGTGTCAAATGACTATGGACGGAGAAATGTTACTGTTAAGTCCCAAATATGAATCATATCACCAAATATTGGATTAGGTTTGACCAAGAGTTTCTCTATTTTATTTGTATTAGATAATAAAGGATACCTATTATTAGGATGTCGATATTCATTGGAGAAACTCGATAATAAATAACGAACACAACATATAATTATATGTTCGTCTTTTTATGCCACAAAACATTTTTCATGATGACATACCTGTGTTTACGATATCTGTAAATGACGAGAGAGAAAGGTAATCAACCGTTTATCGAATTCCAGTAACTCATTGAACAATGTCTGACTGACTTTGATACATTTCACGTTTCCGAAACATTCAGAGATACTTGCATTAAAGAAGAAAGCGTGTTCTTCATCATAACAAAAAAAAAACCGGCCAAGTGCGTGTCGGACCACGCACAATGAAGGGTTTCGTAGTTGGGATGAATTTATCCCAAGAACAAACTTATCATGTATACATAAAGTCTCAAATTCAGATAATTTATGTAAACAAAGGGGATAACATAACAAAAAAATATCTTCGTAATGGTAATTCACATAAAATGGCGAAAAAGAGGTTACATTTTCTCTTAAGTACTGATTTTAAGAAATAATAATTAACAAATAATCATGCCGTAAATATAAATTTATATTTTTTTTATTTTATAAATTTCCGGTTTTAAACAAAGTTATTAAAAAAAGGAGATTTTCTGGTATAAAATATTTTATGATAAAGGTAACAATGCAGGAGATCCAAACATTTTCAAATGTTTTACTTCTTGAACAACACTAATATTACAACTCTGATTCATAGATTCATATTGTAAGTAGCATATCTAGCCATATTTTGGATGAAAACGGCAGTAAACTGTTTCGAGTGGAAATCGATTTTGGGAGGCCTACGGCTAGCACTGGACTTAAAAGGACTGATTATGACGATCATATGCCGTGTCTCCGACATACTACACAATACATTGTTTGGCAACGGTATTTTGTTTGCATAGTTCTTATAATTAATTCACTTTAATTTTAGCGATAATTATTTACAAAAAAAAGAATATGATAAAATGTTTTTCACCACTGTCCTGTCATTTTGACAGTGACATTTCTTGACATTACTTTGTTTACATAAATGATCTGAATTAGAGACTTTGGGTATAGTTGAAAAATATGTTTTCCTATACAGAAGGTATGGGAGAACATTTTTCTCAACTGAAAATTACATTTACAGTTGAGAAAAATGTTCTCCCGTACATATAATACATACGTTGGTCGCCAATTACTCGGTAAATTGTAAAGCCTACTTAGCTGTGATAGTTTTCCTTTTAACTTTGTTATATATAGGTACTATTGCCGTGACATTTGAATTTCTAACTACAACCGTTTAGTTGGTAGAGGGGGAGACACACTTGACTCTAACGAAAATTGGTATTGAAAAGCTTGATAAGTCACGAACGGTTTATTCAATCAAAAAACGTTCTCTCCAACCCCCTAATATTTTTGAAAGACCTATCCAACGATATCCCACACTATGGGAAGGACGAAAAAAAAAATATTATCATCCCCACTTTACAAGTAGGGGAGGTACCCTAAATAATTGTATTTTTTCAAAATTTTATTTTACCACTTTTTCGGCGTCATTAACGATGCCAAATTACAACTTTCTAGTACCAATAGTTTTTTAGCTAAACCGCGGACAGACAGACAGACGGACATGGCGAAACTATAAGGGTTCCTTGTTGACTACGGAACCCTAAAAATGTCATATTTAGCTCATTTCTGAATGCTCATTGTTTTGAAAAGATAAGTTTTTATCACGAAGCGGTAGTTATGCAAGCCACTGAGCGTACATCATTACCAGTGGCAGCGATTGGAAATGCAGGATACCGTTGTTAACTCCCGCTATAGAAAATTGACGTACACATATCACTTTTCCCTTCCTGGAAGATTGAAACGAGCCATTTACTCACGGACTCACGGTAAAGCAAGTGTTGTTGTTTTATGATCGCAAACGCAAATAACAGCCAGCGACAGGCCTTGAACTTTGTTAGTAATATCTCCGCAAACGTATTAATTAACTTGCAAGTTCAATAATTCATTGGCTACAATGGTTCTTTCATATTTTTTACCGATTTCAAAAAAGGAGGAGGTTATTTTCGTCTGTAAGTAATTTTAATGTATGTTCATCGATATTTTCTTCAATTGTCGGTTGATTTTGAAAATTCTTTATTTGGTAGAGGAAGCTTGCGCGGTGGTCCCATCCATACTATACTAATACTATATACTATACTAATACTATACTAATATTATAAATGTGAAAGTAACTCTGTCTGTCTGTCTGTATGTTACCTTTTCACGCCTAAACCACTGAACCGATCGTCATGAAATTTGGCAGAGATATAGCCTGGGATATGGAGACGGACGTAGGCTACTTAGGTTTTTTACGCGATAACCGACATCTACGCGGATGGAGCCGCGGGCAAAAGCTAGTATGAAATATTTTAACTTTGCTTGGGTAGTTTTTGAGTTAGCTTCAATAATACGTATTTTTACCGAATTAAAAAAGGAGTAGGTTTTTCCTTTTAGTGTATGTTTATTGATGTTATATTAATTTGTCTCAGGTAGGGTAGGTAAGACAACTAAAAACTTAAAAATAATAACTTGTATAGAAAAAAAAAAAAAAAATAACAGTCTTCCAATAAAACACTACAAGGTGAAAAATAACTTTAATTTCGGAAGTCGGTGGCTTATAATGAAAATACAAAACCAAAGACACCGACTTCCGATATTAAAGTTATTCACTTTGTGCTGCTTTTGTTACGAATGTTCAAGGTTGTCTAGTAAACGAAGTTTGAAGAATATTTGGCACTTTGTTTTATTTTACAATACGAAGAGATTTTGTAAAATGAGGTATTCATGAGGCACGGACTGGGTGAAATTTTGTCCAATATTTTTGCTAACTTGAAGTCCATCACTACTTATAGTTAGTTATAAGACACTAATGGGCGAAGAAGCAACGTACGAGTGATTGATGAGCGAAGAAAAGTAATGAAAAAATTCACGAACATTACAGATTTATCACATTTAATGTAAAGGATCCTTGAAAAAGTATCATTAGAGATTTTGCGATGAGTAGATTAAATTCCAGTGGTTAAAGGCTCCCACACACTGGCGCGATATCTCGGGCGTGACAAGGGTCGCGCTGCCTGTCGCGCCAGTCTGCACGAGCCTTATCTTTAGAGAAAATATAAGTTTTGATCGGATTCATTAATTTATTGTTCAAATTACTCTACATGTTATAATTAACTTTAAGGCTCGTATAAACAGGCGCGACACGCGACGCGACACAAAGGGACCGTTCGTCGGGCGATACGCGGTATTATTATTTTGTGGTACCTTTAGTCAGTCACTAGTACACTAGTCTCAAAATTTAATGGTTTTCAGCTTAAAAAAGCCGTGAAACTCATTTTTACAGAACGACCGGAAAGCGAGACATGCGAGAGACAAAAAACATGAAGTAACTTTCGACTATTTTCGGCATTCGGTAAGCCGGTGTTACGAAACGATTTGCGAAAGCGATTGTTGCGACATCGCCGGACTGCGCCGACTTTTGACAGTTGACTACTTCGCCACCTCCCAATCTGTTAAACATTTTCAGTTTTTGTACGTACTGACTGGTGGTCCTACACGATCGCGTTTTGAATTGTTAATAATTAATCTTATTTTTTGTTGTGAGCTTGCAAATAATAAAATCGTGACTGATGTCTCCGTTCAATTTGAGACGCTTGTTTTGTAAATGTCATTGTCATTGTCAAGATGACTTTATGCGTACCTACCTGTATGTGTTTCATCATCATGCTTCTGTCCAATAAGGCTGAGATGAGCTGAATTACATTTTAGTACGAAAAGCCGACCCAATAGAGAGACTTATACATAAGTTATGTGGCGTAAAAGGGTTAACGATGAAACCCAAGTTAATGATTATTGGATAACAGTTTATTCTCAAATTTCGCTCGTATCATTAAAATTATACTGGTTTAGTTTAAAAGTGAAGCCAGTTAGTTCAACTGTGAAGCGAAGATATTTTATCTGGTTTCACTTTTAAAGTTTCTTCGAAAGAGTTGTGGTAGTACTGACTTGACCCATTTATACTGAACGACGTGGGGTGTCACTAATAGTTCTTATGGGTACTATCAGAATGTAAGCTAAGGAGAATGTTCGGCAGGTAAGCAAGTAGGTACTCGGTGTAAACTAGATAGAGATGACGGTAAGCTACATGTAGAACTGGTTCAGGCGGGCTGGGGGCCGGGGGCGGGGTACGGGCAGGGGGGGAGGGCTGCGGGCCCCAGACGCGGGGCGTCATTGACCTGCGGCCCCGGCCCCCGGCCCCCGAGCCCGGGCGCGAGCCGCGACACCACGACACCGTAACTTCATTGTGTCGCTGCACTGCGAATCAAATTCGATGTAGCGGACACTTTTTTGCTAGACCAGGAGACCAAGACCAATTTTGTACCCTCCACAGATCTTTGACTTAAGAGGACTACATGAGTTAAACGCAACTTTTATAATGCCTAAAAGTTGTATTAAATTATGATCCACTGCAGTAAACAAAATCAGAAAAATATATGATATTCTTCAGGTTAAATGCTTATTTAATGTACCTATACAAGCAATCATTCTGATTTTGAATTTCGGTGCGAAGTATTCAACTATTCATCTCCACAGAATTAATAAGTTTCGTATTGAAGGTGGAACATTCTGCGAAAAAGTTTTTTTTTTTAATGAGCCACGACGATCCGTCGCCGAAGTTCGCGGAAACTGTTCATTGTTAATTAATGGATATTTATTTTTTGATAAGCCCCTGAATATTTAATTAAGTTCAGTCACCTTACAGCTTATTTTTACTTTACGTGACGTAGCTGATTCTACTTTACTGATTCATGAATCAAATAATCCTACTTTCTACTAATATTTTAAAAGAATGTGTAAGTTTGTGAGGAAAGATGGATGTTTGTTACTCAATCACGACAAAACGGCAGAACGGATTTGGATGTTTGGCATACAGATAGTTTATAACCTGGATTATCACATAGTATATCGGAATCGAGACTTATGCGGGTGAAACCGCGGGGTGCAGCTAGTACTGAAGTAAATTTATTTAGATTAATTGCACGGGTTTCTCTCCAATGTCGTAATGACCCAGTGCCGCCTCCTAAATTTGTACAAAGTACATGATTTAAATATTTATTTAGTACTAAGTTCAATGTCTTTCAGGCCTGAACCGGAGGTTTTTGGAACACAAGACTTTTCTTAATTGATTGTTTACTGGTTTAGTCAAATAACTCGATGCACGTAAAATTATGCCCCTGAATATTTAACACGAGTGTTTAATTAGAGTAGATTCACACTCCACCATACTATAGCAGAAGACATATTAATTCAGTTGGGCAACAATAACTTCACCGAAATCGTACAGCTTGGGAACAAATCTTACAAATGTAACAAAAACTTTTTCGAAGGTCGTCCGGGCGACAAGTGAGCATTGAGCCCGCCACCCGAAGCCACTGGGTCAAGTTCATTATTAGAGGATGAATAGATACACAGAGGGAGAGTTTCAAGCGTTAATACCCTTCACAAGCATGCCTTTAGAAAAATATCAAGATGATCATTTATATAACTCCATTTTAAAAGCTTTTGCAACGACCATAAATGGTCGTTGCTGCAATATTAGAAAAAGTGTGCTATTTAGAGACATCGTTTAATTTTTACTGTAATCTTTACATGAACTTCTATCACATAGAATAACTTCTTTATGCAAACTTCGGAGATATGGGGGACCGGTATAATTTTTTTCATTTTTCGTTTATATTCGAAAACTATGAGGCCTAAAAAAATTTATTGAGAATGTGCAAATAGCGTTCTTTAAAAAATGTAAAAAGAAACCTATTTATCTAAGCAAACTTCGGAGATAAGGAGAGGGGGGGGGTTACCTATCTCCGAAGTTTGCTTAGATAAAAATGTGAAATTATTCAATGTGATAGAAGTTTATGTAAAGATTCGCGTCGCGTGTCGTGCCTGTTTGTCAGGGCTTTACTTTTAAGTTCCCACAGTTTACAGAAATATTGGCTGACTTTCCAAGAAGTTACGAAGTACATCAAACGTTGATTTTACTCATCATCAACTATCAAGCTGTCACACTATCTCTCGATTCATAATCATATCTTCAAGATAAACTACATATCTGATTGGCTGTACAGTTCAATGGTTCCTTATCCTACTTTCACGTATTCTCTACCATAAAGAGCGGGTACAAATTGTGCAAAAACGCACTTAGCCATCGCCGCCGCCGCTAACAAGTTTCTATTAGATTTTCTGCAAAGTCAATACATTCCTTTCAACAAACAAACATTCCGGATCCGCTAATAACGTAAAATTTAAGTTTAAATTCTCATGAAAACAATAGAACGCTATTTAGAAATAAACAATGGAACGTTTGGCCGGATGCACTAATTAAAGAAATGGCAGGTGCTTCAGACATCAGGATAGAATAGAAATACATAGAAATATTTTCTAAAAATAAATTTAGCTTTTAACACGTTACTTTCGTCGCACTGTTTACATATGAAAGTTATTAATGGAGGTCTGACCATGATTTTTGTTCACCCAAAAAGTACACATAATATGTGTACTTTTTGGGTGAACAAAAATCAATATATTATATTATGTACACAGTATACATAAGTATAGGCTCATGGAAAGCGTTCGGTGACGATGACGCGAGTTCCATGATTTTTGTTCACCCAAAAAGGACACATACAGTGAGATTCTTTATAATGTGCACATATCGAAATGAGGGAATCTATGCTTAATTTTATCGACGAGAGAAATATTTAAAAAAATCTAAATACATAGTTATTTTTATTTTTTATGGAATTTTTAAAAAATTTGTTCGATGATGATGATTTTTGTTCACCGAAAAAGTACGCATATATTACACAATACCTATACATATAGCTCATGGAAAGCGTTCGGTGACGATGACGCGAGTTCCATAATTTTTGTTCACCCAAAAAGTGATCAACGCGTCTAAAGAAGTTTTCACTTCAAAAAGTTATTGATAAGAGTTCGAAAGAAAATTCTTTTAGGGTAGGTACAAAAAACCCGTACGGATTCGCCACTAAAATAAAATAACACAAAAGACATTTTAAGTAACTCTGTTGGTATACCTATAATGTTCCCAGTCCACTGCTACTGCTATTATTATTTCGATTCAAGTAATCGGGAAGATATTTATGTTGCCAGTTTTGGAAATATGATGGTAATTGGGACATGCTTATTGCAAGAATTGATATGATTTTACGAGTAGGTATTTTTAGAATCGTAAAAGAGATGAGAGAGAGAGTGGTGGGTGTCGTAAAAGGCGACTAAGAGACTTACTAGAGAATGGGCAGCAGCGTTCTCTTTGCATTTTTAACACCATACTTCGATCGCCAACCCGCGTGCCAAGCGTTGCGATTATGGCAAACCCCCCTAATTGGGGGAGGCCTATGTCCAACAGTGGTCGTCTTTCGGCTGAAATGATGATGATGATTTTTAGAGTGTAAAATATTAAAACTGAATTTAAAGCGTATTGAATAATAACTAAACTTTAATTAACATCATAATCAGGAAGATAATCAGCCTATAATATTCCTACTGCTGGGATACAGGTTTCCTCTCGATGACAGGAAGTGGGCCTTATTCCACCACGCGGGCCCAGCGCGGTAGATGCCACATGTCTTCGATGTTTTGGTTCTAGGACATAACGGTTTCCTCACGATTTTTTCCCTAACCGTTTTGAGAGCAATGGTGATTAAATAATTTACACAAAGTAAAGCGCCTGTCTGGGTTCGAATCTACGACACAAAGGTACCGCTCGTCGCGAGACACGCGCTACCTTTGTGTCGCGTCTCGTGTCGCGCCAGTTTGTAGGAGCCTTAAGTCGTGGCCGTGACCACTGGACCACCACTGCTCTGTAGGTATATGAGTGGTCTAAATATGCTAATGCAAAACCGGGTAAACGTAATACGTTATGTTTATTTTAGAATGTAGGTAAACAGATTCCAATATGAATTTCAGATGGGCTTATGTCTTACTAAATATTAATACGAAAACCAAATATGTTGGGTATAAGCGGAGGCTGGGTTTATAATAATATGCGGGTCGAACGGATAACCTTCTATTTTGTGAAGTCGGTTAAAAATTGGGTCGAGCGCTGGCACGCAACACATTTACCTACATAAATAAAATTATCTTTTAACTAGCTTTGGTCCGCGGCTCCGCCCGCATGGATATTGATTATCGCGTAAAAAAGTAGCCTATGTCCTTTTCCTTATCCCAGGTTTTTTCTCTGCCAAATTTCATGTCAATCGGTTCAGCGGTTTAGGCGTGAAAACGTAACAGACAGACAGAGTTACTTGCACATTTATAATATTAAGTATGGCTAATCATGTTTGTACACCTACACATAGTCCCGATTATAATCTTAAAGGCTCGTACAGACTCGCGCGATATCGCGGGCGCAACGCGACACTAGTAGCACAATTGCTTTGTCGGTGCCTGTCGCGGCCGCGATATCGCACGAGTCTGTACGAGTCTTTACGAATGCAGTTTATATAGGTTTCAATCAGGCGTTATTTTGCGGAAAAAAATAACAATAACTATTAATTCTGCATCCAAGTCTGGATCTAGTTTATTCGGACTTAAAACTAAATACTTTTGCATATCATTACTTTATACTGCAGTTCATTTATTGGTAAGTATTTCCATCATCAGAACAAATAAATATAAAGCAAAGTCACTTCGCTTACGTATCTTGTGTAGTCGGTACGGTAGGCGTCCATTTTATGGACGTTGCTATTCGCTATTCCACATTTCAATCGACCCCATTTCCTGATTGTTGATTGATGACGGTAATAAAAATAAAGCAATAAAGCGCTACTCACTTTCTTTCGAATCTAACTTCGTTAAGGCTCGTACAGACTCGCGCGATATCGCGGCCGCGACAGGCACCGACAAACAAATTGTGCTACTAGTGTCGCGTCGCGCCCGCGATATCGCACGAGTCTGTACGAGCCTTTATGACACTCATAAGCAGAACCACGGCACAATGATGTTTACAAAATATAAATAAACCAAGGTGACGCCAGATGTCACTGGCTCTTTATCTGTAGGTGTACGATTTCGTCGTGTTAACGTTGAAAAATCGTCAGAATTCTGAACGAATATTGATGGCCACACCGAATAAACATGCAATGCTTCTTACAAGATTTTTTTTTTTCGTTTTTCGTTTCTTTTCCTATCCTGCACCCACTTAATTTTTTTAAATGAATTTTAGACTCAAAACACACCTATTATAATAGTGAATTTCTTTATTCTAGGGAAATAATTAATTTTAAAATTATAGGAATAAATTTGTTCGATGATGATGATTTTTGTTCACCGAAAAAGTACGCATATATTACACAATACCTATACATATAGCTCATGGAAAGCGTTCGGTGACGATGACGCGAGTTCCAAACATTTTGTTTATCTTATAATTACATGCTTTTTGAGTCGCCAAGAAAGTAAAATCTATAGCTTATTTTTTTACCAATAATTCGATTATACATTATTTATACCTATTTACAATGAAATGAGCGTTATTGAAGTTTAAAAGTTTTATTTTTGGATGAAAAGTTGTCATTTTTCTCTTATACGTTTATTCGGTGGGGCCATCGATATTACCTTACCAGCGTCACCTATGAAAATAAAGCTAGTAATTTATTTACCTATAACTACAGCAGTTTTTCTGAATTCCAAATGGCCATGAATTTTAATGCTGCAAACTTTTCTAGACAAGTTACGATCGTTTTACGACAGCACTAGACTGTTTTATACGATACATACATATAGATAATACTAGCTGATGTCTGAAGGTTCGCCCGCGTGGCTTTAAAAAAAAAAAGAGTATCAGTATCAGCTATCTGCTAGTGAAAGTCTCGTCAAAATCGGTCCAGCCGTGTCGGAGATTAGCCGGTATAAACAGACAGACAGACCGAGGGGCAGATTTTTTTTAATTTATTTTTTATGATTACCGTGAACTTTCATATGCATTTAGTAAAATGCTGTTATTTTGACATTACAAACAGAACTTTATTTATTTGTATGTGTAAGTATGTATGTATAGATTATAGGTAGATATTCGAATGTATCATGAAGGCTCGTACAGACTAGTGCGATATCGCGGGCGCGACGCGATACTTAAAGCACAATTTCTTTGTCGGTGCCTGTCGCGCCCGCGATATCGCGTGAGTCTGTACAAGCCTTTATGAAGATGAACGTGGAGTTCGAAATGTTAATAATCTGAATAAAACACTACAGTGAATATTGTTGGAATATAGCAAAAACAAATCGACCCTACTTCAACACTATTAGTTTTTGTGTTAGACTCATAAATATTATTTCTTATAACCAAGCCCTCAGTTGCCACTTGACTGAAATGATGAAACGCTTACATTCTCATAGCGACCGCACTCTTGTCTGCTAGCCCTGCGTGAGACGAGACGTCTCCCGTTATATTATTAATTCACACCTTCTAATATATAAAGAAAAGGATAATAAACGTATATATTAAAATCCTTAGAACGGCCTTTCTTTTGATACCCCCAAATAACCCTAACAAATATAACACAAAGTGAAACATTACTTTAATTTCGGGAATCCGTGTCTTAGGATCTGTATTTTAGTTTTTTGCCACCGACTTCCGAAATTATTTATTTTTCACTTAATAGTGTTTTGTTTTTTTATTTTTTAAACGGTTGTTAAAAAAAAATGTAAAACAATTCTTATTTTTCACTTTTTAAGTTATGGTATACGAGATCCGACACCAATTCGTCTACCACTCCTTGCTATGTAAACAACAGTGACAGGAAATAAATATACATAATTATAACATCATATTTGTACGCCTCATAGAGGACCTACCAATCTGAAACATCTCGCACACTGTTGTAATTGAACCTATGTTTACAAATAAAGCAATCTGATTCTGATCAAGATTCAAGATACGCAAAGTGGATGAAATACGTATTATCGCAGCTAACTCAAAAACTACCCGAGCAAAGTTAAGAAAATGCATAAGGGACCACTGCGCAAGCTTCCTCTACCAAATGAAAAAAAAATAATTGGTCTACAGTTGACGAAAATATCGATGAACATATATTATATGTATGTGTGTGTATGTATGTATTGTATATTGTGTGTTTTGTATGTCGTAACAATTTATTTTATTTCGTATGAGTATTTTATATAACCTTTAATTTATCTTAATTTATGTATTAAAACGGACATTTACCTATGTTTTTATTATTCTAGCGTATGGCACTCGTGGGTTACAGCTGAAAATCAGCGTCAGGTGGTACACCTTGTGTGTCATCTGACATTATGCTGAGCTGAGGCCCTTTTGGCATTATAATCATTGTTTTCTGTTTTTTATAGTTTTAAGGTGTATTTTTTGCTGTAATGTCAATAAACGCATTTTTCTTTCAAAGTCAAAGTCAAATAATTTATTTCAAATAGGCACGAAGATGCACTTTTGAACGTCAAAAATTACATGAATAGTTAATTGATTCTAGTTGCGCCTTCCAAAATGTAGTTATGTATGAAGAAGAATGGGCAAGAAACTCCATACTTACTCTTTTAAAATGTTAGCAATAGTTTGTATACATTAATTAATATTTATAGGTGAAGACTATGTACCTAGAATAAAAAAATAAAAAATATAAAAACATCAAAATTACTTACCACAATTGGTAAAAAGAATGAAAAGTGAAGTAATAACAGAAAAATTTATAAATGCGATAGGTACATGGTGCTCACATATTTACAAACATTGTATATGATTTCCCAAAAAAATAAAAA
Organism: Dryobota labecula; assembly: GCA_947523025.1. NCBI lineage: Eukaryota > Metazoa > Arthropoda > Insecta > Lepidoptera > Noctuidae > Dryobota > Dryobota labecula. The sequence goes on along the minus strand of OX383289.1, from coordinate 7,157,007 downwards.
ACAACATATAATAAGTCAGTGTGTGAGTTAAAATATTAATCACAGAAAATAAAATTAATATCATAAAAATTATAAATTATACAGTTATACTTTCTTTCTTTATATAAAAAAAAATATATACTGACGAACATATAAACTTCTCCTTTTATGAAGTCGCTTAGAAACTACAATTTGTACGTAATTTAGTCGATCATATCCAATTTGTAAAGCATAATGCTAACAACTCTACTAGCAAAAGAAAAAAGTTTCGATGGCCTACCGGATCCCGATGGACACAATGCCATACATGCATCAGTCATAGCAATTAAATACACACACTTGTTAAGTACGTACATGTACATTGTATACTGTAAAGATAAATAAACGATTTCTATCTGTAATTAAGAAAACAACAAAGCTATTAACAAATGACAAGGAAGCTACAAAGGAACGCGAAGTACCTATCATAGAATTCCAATAAAAATATTAGAAGAGAAAATGAAACGACTGAACCCGTTCTAAAATACCCGCTGGTGTATTTTTAAACAGGCACAGACAATGTACTTGATATAAAAAAAGGAGAAGAAAAAACTTTTTTCGTTTCCGCATATCGGAGGCACGGACCGACCGTCGTAATCGTAAAGCTATTGTTTGCACGTAGTAAAAGCTTTCTATGGACAGTTCTGTTTGCGTCCTGTGAAACAGCGGCCATTGTTGGAACAGCCTTGCTTATCGAAATGTTGCCGGCGACAGACATTGGACAATCTTAAACAGCTGATGGATGAGAAACAACAGAATCTTATTAGGTTTTGTAACAAGAATGCTAGGCATACGAAATCTTTTGTATTTCATCTATCTATCTCTATACAATGTGTAAAGGCTCGCAACGACTGGCGCGACAAGGGTCGCGCTGCCAGTCGCGCCCGCGATACCGCGCCAGTTTGCGCGAGCCTTAACTGAATTAATACACATTATGAAAGTAGTATGTTCAGAATCGTTTACTGAATCGAATTCTGTCATTTTTAACTTTTTTAAGATAGGTAATTTTTATATAAAAAAAAATACATTAAAATAACATAAATTACTGTCACATTTTCCGCTGTACAGCCAAAACAAACCCAAATGGACGAAGTACCCATTACGCTAGACACTTAAGGCTCCTTCAAACAGGCGTGCCACGCGACGCGACACAAAGGCACCGCTCGTCACGCGACAGGCGATGCCTTTGTGTCGCGTCGCGTGGCGCGCCTGTTTGTCGGAGCCTTTATAAATAATGTTTTATACGTGATAGTAAAAAATCTGTGTATGTATTATGATTATACATAATATTCTAATTAGGATGTTTGGTGGTGTGCGTTAGTTCCGGGACATGATTGAAAAAAAAAATTATAATCATTTTTTTTTTTTTATAAAATTAAAATTAAATGCTTTTCGTTGGTAAGCGCATCACTTCAGAACGGCTGGACTGATATGGCAATTTTTTGTTTAAAATGTTCGTAATAGTCCGAATCGTTATTACATAAATAAAAATTAGAAAAGTTGCCGGGACTATTGGAAAATTCGGGAAAACTAAAACTGCTTATTCTAACAAAATTGAAGGACACGACAACGTCGTTCGGGTCAACTAGTTCACAATAAAAAAATTATATTATTAGAAGTTCAATGCTCTAACCGTTTAGTATTGAATATTGAACGGTTTTGAGCATTTAATTTCATATGCTTTTAATTAATCTAATCTAGTGTGTATCTATTTTATTATTACGAACGAATGCTGTTCTAAGTTAATTTATACCTGGGTTCGAGGCTTTTCGAGGAATTTTTAGGTGAATTTCTAATATGTACGAATGTTTAACATGTATCACGGCAAAACGAGTAAGCATCTGGCATTCGAGGTCATAACATTCTTTTTTACGAAACGAATTTGAGCAATTGCCACGACTCGCGATTCTAACCGAAAACTTGCATAGTTATGTAACTGAAGTAGTGAAGCCGCAACATGTTCACCTAGCTAACCCAAAAAGTTAAACTATTAAAGCCTATGAGGTTACACATTTAAACCCTTCTGAAGGTCAATATGTTTACTATCAGTTTAATAAAATACTTAATTAAGTACAAGATAATTGAGTATGTATTTATGATAATGAACATTCAGGTCTTGAAGGTCGGTCGTCGAAGTTATTTATAAGCATCCGTCATAGTCAATTTGAACGGGTAATTTTCTGATAAAATAAGTTAATTATGATCACTCTCATGTATTCAAAAAATATTGTTGTAAGATAAAATTTACTTCTGCTTACCTTTTTCTGGCAATATCGATGCGGCTTAGTTAGTTGTTAATCTGCAACAAAAATATTAATTAGTTTCAAAATGAGATGATAGAGATACAGGTACCTACTGCTGTATGGATTGTAAAACTGACAATAAAGAGATCGTGAATTTACTACGTGATGTCTATACACCATTTATTATAAGTTATAACATTAGACAAATAACTGATCTCACCCTTTCGTTATTTTGATGTAAACGTTTAATAAACTCCGTTATTTTACGATAAATACAAAGCAATGTAATCTACATATTTACCATTTACATTAAAAAAATAACTCTAAAGTGCAGTAATTTTAACAATATTACACAATAACTGTCGTTATTTAGCCGTTATTTTGTCTAATGCTATAAGTAAATGGAGTAGACGCGGGTTCTACGCCTCGCCAACTCAGTGCCAACGCTGGCTACGTCTATCTCATCGCCTACGCGCTACGCAGCGTCGACGCTACGCAAATGCCTACAACTTCCAACGTAGCCGCGCAGGCATAGCTAGGTACAATCAAGTGAACTCAGATATTCATATTAGTTATGTTAGAAATAAGATATTTAAAAACGCACTAAAAAAAAAAAAAAATATATAATAATGTACTAGATTATAATATGGAAAATAACATGAAGTATAGCGAATGCGAAACAGGACACGTCCAAAATTTAATCATAAAATAACGACTGACAAACAAAAATTACAAACAAGGTCTCTGATCATGTCAGAGGGACACTGAGCACAGGCAGGAGTGGGTTTTAGCAGGTAAGAGTCCGGCACTGCCCAGACTGGCTCACCAGTGAGGCAGTCTGGACGTCCATGAGGATTTCACACTCCTGGCAAATAAATAAAAAATCAAGTGAACTCGTTGAGTTAGCAATATTATATTATAGCTCCCATAAAATAAAAGAGAATTACTATCACAAATCATATTATCCTATATCGTAATATCAAAGTGGATTTAGCTATCAATCAAAGGCGCGACCGTCAACGACCGTACTTTTGCCCTTTTTCCTGACTGTGTAAGAATTACGGAGGCTTTAAGGCTCCTACAAACAGGCGCGACACGCGACGCGATACAAAGGCACCGCATGTCGCGCGACGAGTGGCGCCTTTGTGTCGCATCGCGTTTCGCGCCTGTTTGTAAGGATTAAAGTTAGAACTTCAGACAGAAAAACCTAGTAGAGTCCGACCGACTGCTTGAGAAAGAATATAAAACACTTTGAAGTCGGTTATTCTTAATATAATTTGCTGATTAAAATCAGCTTTCCCTTTTCAATTTACAACTCATTCATCTGGCTGACATGTGGGACAGAAATAATGAGATACAAAAGTTTTTATCGCGAAGTGGGAGAAGTGCCAACTGCCAAACTTTGGTAAATTTTTGGAGATCGTATGTTTTCGTACGATCAACATTTTAAACAATCAAGTATACCAACCTACCTACCTACTTGTTAATTAATTTATAATTAATATTTAGTGGCACCCAGTTGCCGTGTCTGGCCATACCGCTGTTAAACCCGCGATGGTTTGTGTGGTATGTTTAAACCTCAACAAACGTATGTAAAAAGATTTTTTTGATTAATAAAAAAATAAAAAAAAAGTCAGTTAAATGAAGTCAGCACACTATTAACCCTTAATTGGTCGCGTCTAAAGAATGACGTAAATGGTCGCGTGGGGTGTGTTACACCCTAAATTTGATCATAGACATAAAACACGAAATACATGCAAAATCAGTCTTTTATTGATTAGGATATGTTAACTGACATATTAATTAAGTAGCTTCTGCTAGCGACTTCGTCCGTGTGAAATTTCTTGTACCCCCGAGCCACCCCGTCGCATCGCACTGTTATATAGCCTTAACCTTCCTCGATAAATGGACTACCCAACACAAAAAAAAAAAAACAATTCCAACCAGTAGTTCCTGAGATTAGCGCGTTCAAACAAACAAACTCTTCAGCTTTATAATATTAGTATAGATAGATAACTTAAACCGTTTACGCAACGCACGCAATGGAAGCTCTCAAAAAGAATATTTTTTCCCGTTTTTGCAATATTTTTCATTTGTGCTCCGCTCCTATTGGTCGTAGCGTGATGTTATATAGCCTATAATCTTCCTCGATAAATGGACTATCCAACACAAAAAGAATTTTTTTTCAAACAAACAAACTCTTCAGCTTTATAATATAAAAAATACTTAGTATAGATTTTGTAAACATATTTCAAACATAAACAGACAAAGAGTATCTTTGAAACAAGAACTTAGGTATTAAGAAGTTTTCTTCCCCATATGTTTGACAGACAACAATCGTGGTCATTGCACAAAATGTTTTTGATATTTTAAACGATTAGTCTTTTTTATAATCTGTGTTTGATTCTTGGACATACGTGACATCTTGTGCTCTGCCAGCTTCAAAAGATGATTCTTTGCATTTTGAAAGTTATTTTAGGATCAGTGTTTTTTATTACGCAATTTTCTTCAGCCTCGATGAATCTCAAAGTTCAGCGGTTATATTATATATTTACGAGTATGTGTAAGTAGTAGTGTATTTTTATGGTTTCCGTCGCAGTAAGCTTGTATACTAACACTCTGTAGAGATGGCGACCCAAATTGTTAGTTGTTTCATGGTTATATTGCCTATTTATAGTGACAATAATATTAACATTTTAGGCTATGTAAAGATTACTAATTGATTGGCTTTTGTAAGATAATATTTAATAGTTAGGTATCGTTGAAGTTTTATTTAATTGTGTCTACTATTATTGCTTTTATACTAAACAATAGTTAAAATCCAAACACGAAATATAAATGTTACTCTAAACTCTGTTTAAGAGCGTTCATCCCGCGCGGGCCGGCAACGTCGTATTTGTAGAGGTTTTTCGTGATTATTTTATTAAATTTAAATCCAAGTACTATTTTTCAGCCAAGCACTAGATCTTTGTATTCTATAATTATTTTTAACATTTACTTTATGCTAGCTTTTGTCCGCGGCTCCGCCCGCGTGGATGTCGGTTATCGCGTAAAAAACTAGCCTATGTCCTTCTCCATATCCCAGGCTATATCTCTGCCAAATTTCTTGACGATCGGTTCAGCGGTTTAGGCGTGAAAACCTAACATACAGACAGACAGACAGACAGAGTTACTTTCACATTTATAATATTAAGTATAGACTTTATACTAGCTTTTGCCCGCGGCTCCGCCCACGTGGATGTCGGTTATCGCGTGAAAAAGTAGCCTATGTATATATCCCAGGCTATATCTCTGCCAAATTTCTTGACGATCGGTTCAGCGGTTTAGGCGTGAAAACGTAACATACAGACAGACAGACAGGCAGAGTTATTTCACATTTATAATATTGGTATGGAGTATGGATGATCTATACACGTGGCTTCTAAAGCTGCAATATAACTCATCATAAATAAAATAAAATCTATAAGTTAACTACATTATCTGTTAAATAAATAAAAGCAGTTTGGATGTAGACGTAGTTTAAATTGTATTAACCCTGTGCTCGGGTGCGCAGGACCGAAGATTAAACGATGTTATAAATGAACCATACACGTGGCTTCGAAAGTTGCAATATAGGTCATAACAATGCACGATATATTATATCAACTGTTTCACTGAAAATAGACTTTGCCAACTATTCTCTAGGGCTGAAAACCGATAGATACACGTGTTAAAATATAATTGATTAACGTCCTTGATGAAGATATCGCTCGCACAGGCCCCTTACACAATTTAAAGTAGTAACTTAAAATTGTGTAAGGGGCCTGTGCGAGTTGGCTTCGGCCCCCTTCCAAAGGTCCGAGACCCTGATATCTCCCGAAATATCTCAAATACATTAAAATAATAATAATCTATTTATTTTCAGGCAACACGGCCGCATTGATAAATGTTAATGACAATTGTGTTAGTAATATTATGTATTATCAAGAGCTATCCTGCAGATTCAACGAAAATTTTGATAAAATCCGCTTCTTATTTTGCGGTTTTTCCATTGGACTCAAGCGGACAACAACTTCAAGGGATTGTTTGCTATGTCGGTACTCCAAAACATAATACTTTTTGCAGGCATATACGAGTAGCTTTATTTCCAAGAATGTACTCGTAATATCTGGAAAACAAGAGGTTCTTGGAAATGTAAGTTATTGTACTTCTACAGGTATTTAGTTTGAAGGCTGAAATAATGTTATAACGATGTTAAAAATGTTCAAGAGGAGTTCTTGTTTATTCAACAGTTTGGAGGCTTTTTAAAGGGGATGAGAAAAGTAGAAAAGATCATTGATTTTTAGCTGTAACTACTTTAAGGTCTCTGCACACAGCGGGCGCGGCGCGGCGGGACGGGACGCCAACGCGACGCTGAGCAGTTGTAATGTACTAGATATTACGGACGACGCCACACAGCGTCACGTCGCGTCGCGTCGAGCCGGACGGCTCTGTGTGGCGTCGTCCGTAATATCTAGTACATTACAACTGCTCAGCGTCGCGTCGGCGTCCCGTCCCGCCACGCCGCGCCCGCTGTGTGCAGAGACCTTTAAAGCTTTGGTTGATATTAATAAAATATGAAGCGTAGAATCTCGAAAACCACTCGAAGGTTAGAACCTTCGAGTGATTTTCGAGATTCTACGCTTCATATTGCGTAGACGCAATAGGACCAAATTGAAGAAGAGATGAAGCGCGGAACCCAGATTCCTAGAATTTTAATGTTTTATTGGTTAAGACGTCATAATTATGAAGTTCTAATAAACCAAGTAAACAACAACGAGAAGCGTTGATCCACAGCAGAACTCCCAACATATCATTGATTGACTCTTGATAAATGGTCCAAGTATTAAATCCCGATACTCAACAGATCAGGTGAGTGCTCTGTAAATTAAATGTATCATCTTTCGCAACCGACTGTCAATATGAAATAAAACAGCTTTCGTTGATTTAAACAGAATCGAAAATATATAAATAGCGAGTTAACCACAGCGTAAATGTTTGAAGCACTTGGCGAACATAACGTAACCAGTAACCACATGTTAACCCACTGGCACTGGGAAAACCGTGGAATGCAGCCCGTTTCCATAACTGATACAGTAGTATTTTCTTTATCTCTGACACTGGCCGTATAAGCTTGTACTCGTATGTCCTTTACGGGACGTGAGTCTCCAGCATAGGTACGTCGCTAAACGATGAGCCTTAAGGGTTTAGAAACCGTGCTAGCCAGCAACACTATTCACGATTCTAGAAAGCACATACGATAAAGAATGCGTCAGTTTTCAGACGTCAATATGGAAAAAATTAAGCTGGTTATGAAAAAAAAAACTAGAAGATGGAACCAGCTCAGGGACAAAGGACTAATTTCTATGTAAGCTAAGCTAGAAAGATAAAAATGGATACGGGCCTTGACTGTGGATTTTGGAGGTTCTACTACAGATGGAAGTCCTTAATTTTCGTCAAATCAATTTTGAAGAAGCAATTATTTAGTAAATCATGATATTCAATGATTATCAAATCTATTCCTTTTCCTTAATGATTTAATGACCCATAGAAATCTGTTAATAATGACTGACTATAACAAGATACTTTCCGTATTATACTCATTGAAAACACGTGTATAAATCTTTGGCCACACAAGTTCTCATTTTGGGATTTCATAATATTATAGGTAAGCCTAAACCGTGCCAAGACGAAGACAGTCTTTTATGATTTTCCTGAAACAGTGACGTGCGTGACGTCACGTGTAACAATAGGCGTGCCAATTCGTCAATGAACGGCACAAACGCACGACATGGCGGCCGCAAGATGGCGGCGGTGAAAGTGGCCGCGGTGGCCGATGGTCGCTGCCGTCGGCGTCGCCTCGTTAAATCTTTGCACAACCTGTTCTAACTGTTATAACTAATACTAGGTTAATTGCTCGCTTTTGAAGTTCCAGTATGTCTGTGAAGTTGGCCAGTTTCAAGCTAGTTGTAACGCTGTTTAAAATTTAGTATGATTTGCTAAATTGTCTATTGTAAAACTTTATACCTATTCTATTCATCTTCATCCAATTAATCGAAACGGATTAATTACGACTACACTACCTCCGACACTAATGTTCTATTTCATTTAATTTCAACATGACCCGATTTTGACCTGCTTTGCTAAAATATGTCAGTGCTAAAATTAATTATGAAGCTACGTCAACTTTGGCAAGGAAGAATGATTCAATGATGATATAATAAGAATACAAGCCAATGTCAACGAATATTGTTTGATAAAGCAATCATAACGCTGACCCTGATCGTAGATTGAGGCCGCTGACGGTTTCGCAACGCGCGCCCGCGCACCGCATCCGGAACTTGCATCGCTCCAAACTGTATCACCTACATACATGATCGCGCGAACTATTGTTACATGGAGATTAATTTCCTGTTTAAAAATAATATTATAATACATTACGTAACGTCTATTACTAACCTAACTGCCATTATTATAGAAATGTTTATTGCTCCAAATGGTTCCAATCGAAGCCCTAATAAAGTTGTAGCTCTTGCCGTATCAAGGAATAGCGTAACGAAACGTTACGTAGCCGCTCTGTTAGTTATGCATATAAAGCAGTGTAATAAATATGCAACAAGTATTTAGCCAATAAAACTCGGTGGAAGCTGCCAGCAACACTTTCATTTGTTTGGAGTTATAACTATGAATGTAGATGAACATCAGTATTTATTTTCGTTTCGTGTGAATGACAATTGCAAACAGTGCGTTCTGGGATAATTATTGTGTTAAACATACATTGGTAGTCATAAACTACGTCTCTTTATAACACAACACACTTAACGTGATTACATGCTTTTGTACTCACTTTGATGGCAAATCAATTTACCTTTACAAAGTAGAAGAACAGTGCTTCCGTCACGGTCAGCGGACAGCCAATAACAACGTTGTTTATAAAACACATTATTGAGTTAGTCTGGCCTGAAACATCGATAACTTCGTTGCTCCCGGCTGTCGCAAACGTTAAAGGTAGTAAAGGCACTCAGTGTGCCTAATATAATTCCTAAAGATACTCGTACCTTCCCTTTATTACCTGTAGTAAACTTTCTGTACGTTACGGTCGACGTCAAAAGGCTTTGATAATTGCGTTTACTGTTATGAAATGAGTTCATTCTTTATTTAAAGGGAATTTGTAAGGATCTGTAAAAGAAAACTTGATATCAGCGTGATAGACAACAGCGTGATAACTAATTCATACCTCTTGTCTTCTGACTCAACACAACCCAGAATTTTCCCATTCATTATAATATGGTACGGTAAAAACTTGATGTGTTTATAGAGGTACTAGCTTTTTTATTTAAAGGGAAGTTGTAAGGATCTTTAAAAGAAAACTTGATATCAGCGTGATAGACAACAGCGTGATAACTAATTCATACCTCTTGTCTTCTGACTCAACACAATCCAGAATTTTCCGGTTCATTATAATATGGTACGATAAAAACTTGATTTGTTTATAGAGGTACTAGCTTTTTTATTTAAAGGGAAGTTGTAAGGATCTTTAAAAGAAAACTTGATATCAGCGTGATAGACAACAGCGTGATAACTAATTCATACCTCTTGTCTTCTGACTCAACACAAGCCAGAATTTTCCCATTCATTATAATATGGTACGGTAAAAACTTGATTCGTTTATAGAGGTACTAGTGTTTTTATTTAAAGGGAAGTTGTAAGGATCTGTAAAAGAAAACTTGATATCAGCGTGATAGACAACAGCGTGATAACTAAAGGCTCGTACAGACTAGTGCGATATCGCGGGCGCGACGCGACAACTAGTAGCACAATTTCTTTGTCGCTGTCTGTCGCGCCCGCGATATCGCGCGAGTCTGTACGAGTCTTAATTCATACCTCTTGTCTTCTGACTCAACACAACCCAGAATTTTCCCATTCATTATAATATGGTACGGTAAAAACTTGATTTGTTTATAGAGGTACTAGCGTTTTTATTTAAAGGGAAGTTGTAAGGATCTGTAAAAGAAAACTTGATATCAGCGTGATAGACAACAGCGTGATAACTAATTCATACCTCTTGTCTTCTGACTCAACACAACCCAGAATTTTCTCATTCATTACAATTACGTTAAAAACTTGATGTGTTTATGGTACTAGCTTTTGCCCGCGGTTACGCCCGCGTGGATGTCGGTTATCGCGCAAAAAAAGTAGCCTATGTCCTTCTCCATATCCCAGACTATATTTCTGGCAAATTTCATGACGGTTGGTCGGTTCAGCGGTTTAGGCGTGAAAACATAACATACAGACAGTTACTTTTACATTTATCATATTAGTATGGATGAGGAACAGGGTGTAAAGTTCACCCATCCTCCATAGAATAGGAAGGATCCTCTGACCAGACGAGTGTTTTGTCTGGTGGGTTACTGCCCAACGTTTGATATCGGGATGTTGTATATTATATACATATGTCAGTGTCAGTCGCGGGGTAAACTTTGCCTTCGCGATGCAGGATTAATGTGACGTGAGGTCTTTGCTGCGTCGTTCGCATGTGGGATTGTAGATTTTTTATTATTGTTATTATTTATTTTTATTAAGTTATTATTTAATTAAAAAAATTTTTTTTTTTGTTTTCCGAATTTTTGATAAAGACAGGTATTCCCCAATGATCAATCTTTGGTCATTTTCTATTTTAAGCTATTATTTAGGTGATATATAGCTTTTAGCTGTATAATAACAAAACTATTAGCACTAGCCCCAGATAAATTGGAGATGGTCTCCCTATATTTTTAAATGATTATAATCCCGAGGGAAACAACAACAGTGTCGATTAAAGATTATTGACTCCTTATACAGGAATCATCTTGACAATCAAAACAATTACCATATGAATGCATGATGCGTATAATAAATATTGAACATTATTAGCTTTGGAATTGTTTTTAAATCTGATATCATATTCGGAAAGGGTACGATTGTTTCAGGTATAAATAACATTTTTCACGCATTTAACGAGACAAACCCCAGAATCTTCGAGACTTGCGAATTAATGGACATAAATCAGACAAACCGTCAGTTCTTGCGATGAATTATTATGAATCATGGACGCGTGTAAGGCAATCTTGCTCAATTACTGCCGAACGCCTAACCTTGCCTGTTCGTGAGGATGTGACGTCATGGGCCCCGATATCACAATGCCTGTTTCCTTTTACACTGTGACTATTGATTACCGTACAAGCGCCAATTTTACAATATTTGGACATTTTGACTAGAGCAATTTACGCGAAGGTTAAGACTTTATGACGTCTGTCTGCAATTTCAGCTAATGCCGAAATCGGAAATTCAAGGTCAATGGCGAATAACTCGTGCTACACTATTTTTGTATTATCGAAGTCATTTTTCCTTGTTTGAATCTCCTTCAAAGCCAGTCATGAAGCATGAAGACGCATATACTTAACATCTATGCATCAGATTTAATTACTTTATTCGGTTCCAAGTGTTCGTAAATGAATTCATGGAATCATTCAATCAATTCAAATCTACTGTATCAACAAGTAATCCGATAACCCATCGACCTAACTCGGTGTGGAAAAGGACGATACGAGCGTGAGCACCGAGACAAAGTCGAGGCCATTAACCTCCGGCTATCAGCTGACGACATCGGTCCAACCGCGAGAAATTATCTTTCACGCCATATTTCGGTCGTTCACTGCCTCCGCCCTGCGTCACGGAAACAAGTGACATTCTGCCAACTACGACAAAGGGCCACCTATTGTCAGCCGTCGACATTCTCATGAATTTGATCTTTGGACCCAACTGTCGACGATCTTTGGATTCACTTACTTCTTCATAATACATGAACTCTTTGTTTTAAACAAGCATCCAGCACATTTCATAACATCAAGAACAGTAATAATTAAAATGCAGACATCGAACTGCAAGCGTGATTCACAAAAACTTCCGGTTGCCCACGTTATTTTGGGTGTTTGACCCGTTTATTCGGGAGCATTCTTCGAAATTTATCTCCGATAACCAAGATTAATCCAAAATTCCTACGCATTTGGGAGACGTCTTGCAATAATTCAACATTTACTACTAATAAATCTTGTCAGAATGGATCCATTTTATCAGGACTGATGTGGAGTTTGTTATTATTGCTTTGATATTGAGGTGGCCTATTTAGTGGTAGATTTTTCACGTCCTTCGTGCAGTGTCATTGACTACGCGTCGCTTGCGCATGTTCAGGTACGCGCGCAAATATCGCGACCTAGTTAGTTGGCGCAGACCGACCGCCCCAGCTCATCGCGCATGGCATCCTTCTATAAATAGATGTAATGTTGAGAAAGCACGACCAACATCATATTATGTCGTTCTTTCGTCGCCTCTCTGTCTATCTTTAATATAGGCAGGTCCTAAGTTCCGAATCTTGTGTTACATTTTTCGATATCCCCGTACCAATCTCAGTTTGAATCGGTGTTAAAGTCGTCATCGAATATGGATGACTTATTCCTGTTATTTTATATATTTTTTTAATAAGTTTACGAGACTTACGCATATGTCAGTGTCATAAAATATTAGCAAAAAATTGTCCTCGTTCTTCAAAACGTAACTAACAAAAAGTAGCGCTGTAAATTAAGTGTTTTTATCTAAATCCATTTCGCGTTATTCATCTCATCCATTCAAATTATAGAAAGTTTCATTTGGGTGAGTGCAGAACTTTGAGCAATTGTTCCGTCGTTGCCGCCTACTTCAAAGTTTTTCGTCGAGGTGTGGTGATGGTTGCGCCAACAAAAAATGTAAACTGTGTTTATTTATTGCTGAAACACATTTGTGACGATGTATTTTTTTCGAATTCGTCGTCGGGCAAATGGTTAACAGATTGAACAGAATCGTGAGAGCTCGAGTGTCTGGTGACCCAACGCTCGTCCGCGATGTCGAAACTTCTCAAGTGGGCACACTCGTAGAGCACGATTTAAAAACCCGTCCCCGAGAGCCTTGAAGCACTTGGCCACTTGCCACGCCCATTTGAGAATCTGGCTACCATTTTAACCCGACCAGTTTTGTCAAATTAACTTCCTAATTAGAAAATGGTTTTCTCATTTTCTATCGCTTCTTGCAGCCATATCTTCTTTTCAGTACTTCACACTCCATATTTCATAATTTTCAATCTAACAAAGGCCAGATGTTCAACACTCGCTGATTAAGGAACAATAAAGTTGCTCATCGTCATTTCCGCATACGTCGCCGTCTTTATCAAGATAATGGCATTGAAACATGCTAACACGGTAAGCATTTCCTCATTTTAAGCCAGGCAGAGGCAGCGATCACCTATTTCAGATCGTCGCTGATCGTGGCATATCACAGCTCCACTTCTGTCTTGACTTAAGATAAAGTTCGCATTAACCAGGAGCATTACAGCGAAAGCCTCCGCGAGGCATCGACCGCAACGTCGACTAACGGTACACGTCTTTGCCAATCGTGGCGAGAAGCGAATCAAATTACTTTGCACTAACTTTTTTTAAGAAATAGATTTCATTAAAAGCACGACACCGCAATCCGGTTTCTGTCCACGTATGCGCTCTCCTCAGAGGAGTCTCGGCATTACCTCGCGAGAGTCGGAGGGACGACGCCAACTCAGGCACGACGACGGACGTAGCGCGACCAGCTCCAATTCACTGTCACCGATTCACCACAAAACAAACTTTAGTCACTTCGATAGCGCTCCTGCGAAGCGTTTCATCCAGTTTTTATAGCCACTTGCAAGAGTTTCTAAGGTTATTCAAAGAGAACACACGAATTTAGAGACGGCCAAAATCGCTCTTGCGAACGACAAGACGTCCACACACGGGCGAGGCTCGAGGTAGACTGAGTCAAGTAGGTACTGTCCCCGGGCGGGTAGAGGGGGGGCGAGGTCTCATTCGCTCTCGCAATCACGTCCAAGCTGGGGACGCGAGCGAGTCGCGAGGCAGGCCGAAAGGTAACGAAACAAGCCGAAGAGTACCCGCTAATCCCGCTATCACCGCTATGGCATGACGGGAGATCGCAGGGGCGTGCACGTGCGTGCCGGTGCAGCCGACAGCGACGGCCTGCGACCACCAGTGCATCAGGACCTGTGGCATAAAAGGACATTGACACATATTTCGTGCGACTGTATCGAAAAGCAGCTATAATCCATTGAAAAAAGAACTGAGACTGGCCCGCATTGAAAACACTGGTAAACTAACAACAAAAGTATAGAGTAACAACATTTTGTAACAATTTTCTTTTTCGGCCGAAAGTTTTCCTCGACATCAAAGTAAAGTTTGCCATTATTTTGTACGGTAGAGTTACCGTATGTATTTACGACCTTTTCAACTGTGTGTTTAGCCGTTTTCAGGTATTGTCTTTTGTTACATTGTTAATACTTTTTATTGTTTTATATCGTTTATTAAATACGAGTAGGTATCTCTTTGTTTCATAATTTTATTGTACGAATATCTATAGTTTAATCTTCGCTCTCCGGATATTAGGTGGACTACTGATAGTGATATCATAAATATATCTATTGTGTTATAATTTCGGCAAGAGTGAAGGCTCCTAGAAAACGAGGCAGACAGACAAACAGGCGCGACACTCGAAGCGACACAAAGACACTGCGTGCCGCGCGACGACCGGTCTATTTGTGTCGCGTCGCGTGTCGCGCCTGTTTGTCGGAGCCTTTGCTGTCTGTTTTCGATACTGAAGCAAAATATCTTCAACAATATAGCGTACAATATAAAAACAAATCCGTTATGTAGCAATCAAACACGCAACAAAAACTTGAACATGAAGCAAATTTCTCTGCGCGCTGCGTTTTTGCACAGTTCACGGTTGAATCGCGTTCCGCGGTATTGCCAGGAAACTCGTTACTTATCCCCGAGTGCCCGAGTGAGAGGGTGACGGACTAGCACACTTGTATAGCGTCAACTCTTTTTAACACTTAATAAAATCTTGGTGATGGTTGATGTATTCCGTCGACTTTCTTCGCTATCGCCGCGTTCGCACAACTTTCCGATGTCATTGTTCTCTGAACACGTGGGAAGGTTTTGTTTTTGTTCCATTTCCATTTGATTTTCTGGTCTTTATGACTAACTTGCATTGTTATATATCAAAACAGTTGATGGCTTTTGTCCTGCTTCTTTGACAACGAGGGGAAAATACCGTGTATAAGCCATGAGGGTTTATGAATTCCCCTTACCCTGAATTTTTGGTTTTTGGTTCGAAAATTAATAAAAATTATTACGGCATGATTATCTTTTAATTATTATTTCTTAAATTCAGTGCTTAAAAGAAAATGGAACCGGTTTTTTCGCCATTTTTTGTGAATTACCATTATGAAGATATTTTTTTGATATGTTATCCCCTTTGTTTACATAAATAATCTGAATTTGAGACTTTGGGTATAGTTAAAGGAAACTACCAACATTGGCTCTGGAGGATCGAAAGAGCTGGTAACTAGCAGTGGCGGATTTACACATTTGCCGCCAGTAGGCTATTCAAAATTTGCCGCCCCTACTTAGCTCTACAATTCGATACCCTAAGTTCACAATCTTAATTATTTAAAAAAAAATAGTCTATGAAATTGCAACTTTATGATTTCTGCACTATCGTCCTCATTACATTAGCTTTTTCCCGTTATTAGTATGATTGTGTTATGAAATATTAGGCGATGGATGTGTCTGTTCCTAGATTATTTTTACAAGCCACGATTTAGTGAAGATTACACGAAAAATAGTTTTTGGGTATATTTCTGAGCTATGAAAAGCTCAATATGGCAGGCTAAAAAATTATCGAATTCCGCTAACAGTTCCAAAATCATACAATAATTTCCGATATGCGGATCACCGAACTTTTCATTTTTTCCTGTGAAAGCGAGGCCTCTTGAACACAGTCGCTTCACTACGTCAACAACTCTCTTCAGAACATTTCCCCAATAAATAATTTCTTCATCAACCTGCAGTAAATTGTCTTTAATAATGTTTTATATTTCATTTCTGGAAGACAAAAAAATTTTTTTGAGCCACCTAAAATCTGCCGCCCTAGGCTCCAGCCTATTCAGCCTGGTGGTAAATCCTGCACTGGTAACTAGGGGAGGCCTTTGGCCAGGCGATGATGCGGGCTGACTGTCACTAGTAATTTGGTGAAAATTATATATTTATCCACGGTATTTAAAATAATCTTTTGTAACACACAGTGATTATTACCACATAACACTTGTTGTGAAACAGTTTTCTTCTGATTAGCGAATGAGTACCTACCTAACGAAATGCTCACGTACGTAATATTAATCTATAAGTAGGTATTTTACATAGTTTGAGAAGATAACAAATGTTTATTATAGTTTACAAAGTTATAAGTACAGTTTTTATATTCACAGGTGACTTTAAGATAGTAAGTATTTACAATGACTGCACTGTTGTCGAGTTTAAAGGGAAACTGAATTTTATTTATATATATTATTTAAAATAGGCACGCCAACAGTATATACATTTTACATTAACTAATAAAAGTTATAGGTATTAGTTCTGATATATACACCAATTACAGGAATACACGACATTAACATACTTAATTGTAGCAACATCTTATAAAAAAATAAAATAGTTTTTAATAACAAAACAGCGTTGACTAGGTTCAGTCTAAAAGGTCTAAAAAGAAAAAAAAATTGACTGAATCAAATATAATAATAATACTTGGCTTTGGCCCGTGTTACCCTATAAAACCGGCAGATCAGTGCCGAGATATAAAAATGTATACCAACAAATAATAATAATACATTTATTTCAGACAAACAATTGTCCATATAATGTTAGTAACAAAGGTCTTAGAAATAATGTTAGTATACACAACATAAGTACAAAACAAAACACAAAAATATGCGTCATCTCGTCACGTGAAGCCGAATAAGCCTCTCCAACACTGCAGACTCCGGCCTTTCTGATATCATCTTCAGAATTCCGAATATAAATGATGCAAAATACAAAATGACTGACTATTTAAATGTCTGTTTATATGACTGCGCAAGAGTGTTTGCTATTTCGGCAGGGAACCAAAGAATGGTCTGGTAGTAACCCCTGGATATTTGGTTACCGATTCGAAATTCTAGGCTGAACACACACAAAAACAAGTTCAATCGGATAAATAATCTGCAACCGAGAAATAAATAGTTGTAGTAGAAAATTATAGACATCATGCTGTATCTTATCTAGTACGCCTTTAAGGCAAGGATTGCCTTTAAAGAGGCCACCGTGCAAATGCCTGAATCATAAAAACTGAACTGCTGAACTTGTCTCGAATTTCGAACCAATTTGTTCGCTAAATACGATTAAACATTTTCCAAACATTTCGAAAAACATGTAATACGGGTTACATGTTTTTCGGAATTATATTGGGTGTCGACTCGGTTTCATCGGGCATCGCATCTCAGGGGCCAGTCTTGGAAAATAGCACTAGATACGCCAATGCAAAGAACAGAGTTGAGTTCGTTGTATTGAATACACATCCTAGTCCCTAGATATTGGTGATAATGTCTCCCAATGTTACGCCTACATGTGGGCGGTTTAAAAAGTCTGTATATTGAAAGTTAAGTAACAGCGGAAACATTAGTATACCACATGAGAAAGTAACTGTAAAATAAGCAATCTAGGACTTCGGACCCATTTAATAGGGATGTGAGCTGAATTTTAAGTAAAAGCGGCGAAGTGCGAGTCGGTATATATATATTCATTTATTGTTTGTCACAGGTGAAATATCAGTTCTTATAAAGAAAAGAAAAATAAAGAAAAAACGTTTATTTGCTGTAAACATGACGCAAAAAAAGAACACAACACAAAAAAAAATAAGTTCGGGGTAAATATGCGTCACATCCACGCAAAACGGCCATCGCTCAGCATAATGCTGCGACCCTATGCGAGACAGAGCCCCAGCGCTGATTTTCAGCGACAGCCGGATCTTATGATCGGGGCTTATGATTATTATAAAGGATCGCTGTAACATACCTATAAGGTGTACAATATTTAATGTTGGTTCTAATATATTCATTTAACTTTAAAATCATTATTCGTCCTAAATCAACATTCATCATGCATTAATATAGTTATTCATTCACAAAGACAGATTTAAAAATTAAGTAATTCAAATTCAAATTCACACATTAATTCATACATTTAAATATTCACATATACATTGATATCATACTAATTAAATTATTCATTGATTTCATTCAAATTAAAATTAAATTACTTAGGTATTGATGTCATACAAATTAAATTACTCATTGAGACATTAGCATAGCTTATCAATAGGTGTGTCACCGGTATATTTGTCATTAAAAAAGTCATTGATTGAATAGTAGGCTTTACTTATCAAAAAATCCTTTAATTTGTTTTTAAAACTATGCAAGGTTACACTGCTTTTTACATAATTTGGAAGTTTTGGAAATTTTTACTCCTATCCCAAATATACTCTTTTCAAACTTAACTGTCCTACACTTAATTCCGCTTAATACGTTTTTATACCGTGCACTTCTCAATGTGTCATAATTATTTAAATCGCGTTTTATCATTACCTTAGACATCATTATCTTAGATACTAATAACGATTGTAATCGTCAATCACGAGTTCACAACAATGCTGCATCAATGTGGAAAGGAAAGACACGTGTTGTGATTGTGACGCATTTGTGTACAAAACACGGCTTACTACGAGTGGAGTAACAACTGACGATCGCATACATGCATGAAAAATTTTATACAGAAAATATATCAAGTGTTTTCCTCTTACACAAATAATTAAGCGGCTAATACTGCGTTTCGGTCCTGCTCCTTAGATACGAAAATAAATACGCGTGGGAGTTTAAAGACCGTAAAGGCTCGCGCAGACTGGCGCGATATCGCGGGCGCGACAGGCAGCGCGACCCTTGTCGCACCCGCGATATCGCGCCAGTGTGCGGTAGCCTTAATACAACGTCATGACAATTAATTGACAGGTTACTAACTCATTACTCACGACTGGATTTCAGGCCAAACTAGTTTGTCCTAGCCCAAACCGGTTTATCCTACGCGTGTCAGGATATACTAGTTTAGTCCAAGACAATCTAGTTTAGCCTAAATACTTAGACTTAACTAATTTGGCCTAGGCTTAACTTAGTTCTTCTCAAATTACTTCGAAAAAAGAAAGTTAATTTTAATGACGTCACTCTAACTACCAAATCTGAACTGATTTCGATAAGTATTGTTTTTATAAACGCTGTTTGGTTGGTTTAAAAATTATGTAATTTGGTCCAAATAGAAAAGGTATTTTACACAAAAAGGTTTATTACACAACTGAAATCGACCTTTGTACGTAAAAAAATCTTAAAAGTTTATCTGGTGTCTCTTCAAATCAATACTGATTTTTATAATTAAATAAGACAATATATGTTTGAATAAATATTGTTCATCTATAATTACCTTTTAATTTTAACCATTAATTTATTCAGTTTTTCCTGTTTATTTTGTCACTTGCAACGATTCAATCAGTTTGGCCTAGGCCAAACTAGTAAAAGCCTAAAGTATTAAGGTCAAACTAGATTGTCCTAGGCTAAACTAGTATATCCTGACACGCGTAGGATAAACTGGTTTGGCCTAGGAAAAACTAGTTTGGCCTGAAATCGGGTTTGGCCGTTAACATAATACTTACATAAAACCAACACATAAATGGTAAATAGACGAGAAAACCAACGTTTAGACGGTTAATGAATATATTTTCCGAGAACTCCGAGAACTGCTCTCGGGAAAATATAGATCACGAATTCCCGACCTTGTGACTGAGCCTGGCCTATTTAATTAGCGACGAGTCTACATCGCTGATAGCTCTGTTTATGTTATTCAAAGATATATTTCGCAAGGAAAGATATACGATTATAAATAAATATTATTGATGTTTCTCCAGGAATTCATAATATACAGGTTTACTTCCTGAAAATGCGTCCTTCGCGTTGTTTGGCTTCGGAAAATTTTGCGAATCTGTGTCATCCCTGGTATCATTTAAACTCCTACGTGTGTGATTTTCTAAAAAGATAGCCGCTTACGGTAAGTTTTTTATCGTTGCTGACACAGTTACATAGTAGGTACCAACCAGTGAAATAAAAGTTTGAATATTTTTATTCATTTTGGGCCAACAGACAATTTAACCTAATATAATTCATCTGAAGGTTGTCTTTAAAAGATCGCTTCTAGCGATAAGACCGCCCTTTGTGTCACCCTATTTAAAATTTCTACATTTATATCTGTAATTTTTATGGAGTCTACTATCTTTATCTTCTATCTATGTATTAGCAATACTTAGCTGTTGGGTGTTGTAACAGTCGAAGTTGCTGTATTTGACGTCGAACGTGTCAGGTGGCGCCACCTATCGCCGTTACACGCGTTACACACGTTCGGAATGTATTATCGCGTCACTTTCCTCAATGCGTTTTTTTTCACGTTTCTACGTACTACATTACATTAGCACATTTAACACATTATATTGAAAAGGTTTCATAAGAATTGGCGTTTTTATAGCTATGTTCGAGGTATCATTTATATTATTTATGTTTATTATGGTAGCTATGCGATCACAATGAGATGATATCGTAAAGTGTTATTATGTTCCATTATGAAGCAGATATGCGAAAAATATATATAGAGTAAAAATATGTCCCACAAAACAGTTTATATTCACATTTGGCACCGTCTTGCTGTGTGTAGAATACAGTGGAATGTGTATTATAGGAATGGTGTTATTGTATAGCGCAATAAAAGACCGTAATATCTGAAAACAGAAGGAAAATACCTACGTTTATTGTATACAGATCTGAACCTGTTTCGTATCATAGGACCGATAGCAACTACTTTTACGCGTAAAGCCAATAAACTTCACAATGATTTTTCTTGTCAACGTCATGGAAGAAAATAAACAACCAAAAATATAAAACAAAACAGTAGGTATCTATATTTAGATGCAAGTGTTCGATGACAAGGCTCATGCGATTCAAACGACGTTTTTCAACACATTTGCGAGGAATAAATAAATGTAGAAGCATTGATGTATAAAAAAGGAAGATTAGGTACTCGCTCCTCGACGTGGACCGCATAAAATATGCCAACAGGCACAATTGACCTTAGTCACAATCGAACTGGCGTTTGTGTAGCACATGTGTAGGACGTTAAGTAAAATTACCGTAATCGTCTAAATAAGCAGCAGTTTTCAAAATGTGCACAAGTAAAAACAAGTTCCACCTTCCACGGGATTACTTTCCACTCGGAAGTACATCAAAACTTATTTTCTCTTGATTTATATTGCTTTCTAGGTCGCTATTTGTTTCTGAGTTGTTATGGGTACAGAACAGTGAAAATTATTTCTATCTCGTTCCCGCTATAGCCCGCGTCTTATCTCTCTATTTTGGTTGTTGATGCATGATGCTCGACATCGGGAAATGTAGTTGTGTGAGTGTGTTTACATGTTGTAAATTGTTTCTAGTCCAATAATGTTTATACATCAACTAGCTGTTGCCCGCGGCTTCGCTCGCGTGGATGTCAATACTGCCCTAGTTGAATCGGATTTTGTCCAGAAAAATCCTCTTCTGTAAAATTGAGTACTCCTTTTCACCCCGTCAGGGGTAGAGTTCAAAAACCCTGATACATGTTATTCTGTATTTTTGGTCACAAGTATTTCTGCTGACCGCGCGTTAAAATTCCTACATACAAACTTTGACACCCCGCAATCCCCCTTTGAGGGGTAGCTTTGAAAAACTAATAATGAAAAATGTTATTACTTACTTAGGCAAGAATTTGTGCCAAGTTTCAAGTTAATCAACTAAATGAATAAGATTTTTCATACAAACTTTCATCCCCTATTTTAACCCCTTAGGGGTAGAATTTCCAAAAATCCTTTCTTAATGCACCCTTAGACCTCATAAGGAACCTACGTGCCAAATTTGGAATCTCTAGACCCAGCAGTTTGGGCTGTGCGTTGATATGTACGTCAGTCAGTCAGTCAGTTTCTTCTTTTATATATTTAGATGTATAGAAGGTAGGTATTATGAGTTTGCATTGTGGCAAAAAGATTTGTCAAACTAGGCGCATTCATGAGCACCTAATGGTCGAAAAAAATATACTGGCCTACTCTCATTAACACAAAAAGAAGAAGGCCAAAAAATATCAACCTCAAGATGCTGTGATATATTATTTTATAACAAGCCACATTTCCTGCTGTCTATCTGATAATCTTGTCAAGTGCGACTTGACTCGCAAGGCCGCGCGGTCAATTGAAATACAGCGCGATACGCGATTGCTTTATATTATGCTACTTCCTGTTTAAAAGACCTGTCGCACAATTATGTAACTGCTATAGTTAAATAAACCACAGCTGGTTAACTGTATAAATAAATATTTACGAGACTATAAGTGTATTAGTGTACAAACTTCTGTGTTGTTGCCATAGAGACGGCAGTAAACTTTTGACCTCGTTTCAGAGATCTTTGTTTTATTTTTACGATTGTTTTTGAAGATTTCAACTTTAACGTACGCAATACTTAAATAATTACTTTGTCTTCTGTATTTTGTTAGTTAATTTACCTATTATAATTCGAGTCTTTTAAAAATAACATGTTTCATATTTAAATCAGGCAATTACCATAAGAAATTCCTTCGGGATTGCGTGATAAAATCTAGAATTTATGGCTTAACTTTAACCTCATTTATTTTATGTGAAGATGGATTGTGCTAAACGTAGGTACTGAATAATAACTGAAAGGTTGAACGGCTGCCACCCGGTGTTAAACAGTTTTCGGATCCGTAAACGGGATCCGAAACGAGGTTTAGGTACAAAAATATCTCTGATATTATCTTATGTTTTTATCGTCGTTAAAGTAAACAGAGCCACACGAGATACCTCAAAAGGTTTTTCGCCCACAACATTCATATCTAGTAACCCATTTCTCAGTCAACAATTTGCGTGGGAAGAAAAATAGCTGGCCTTTTATTTTAATTTCAATTCCATTTACCTGACATAATGAATCTATTACTCATCTGTTTATGGCCGTGATTATCCAAAAGAGTTTTATTTTTAATTCAAACACCAAAATAAAATTAAGTATTTTATACTTCATGCAAAATAAAACCTCTTTACATTGATTTATTATTCAACAAATAAACCTAAGTTATCCTTGTTCTGTGCTCTAGGTGACCTACAAACAATTTAGACCTATTACAGTGCTAGCGTAATCGTAAGTCGTAAGTTTAGGATATTTAGGTTATCGTGCTGTGAGTAAACAATACAAAATGTAGGTACGTGAATAGGAAGGTAATGTAGCCATAGTTCTCGTGGCTTACTTGACCTAGAAAACAGGTTGTGTGTAAATTGTTCCATAAAAAGCATACCTACTGCATATCTCGGAAAATAATTATGTTATTACTAGCTTTTGCTCGTGGCTTCGCTCGCGTGTAGGCCGGAAATTATTCCACGGGAACGTACTAACTACCGGGATAATTTCTATGTGTTAACTAAGCCGTTTTTGCGTGATTGAGTAACAAACGTTCAAACATACAAACTTTCGTATTTATATTATTACTAGCTTTTGCCCGCGGCTCCGCCCGTGTGGATGTCGGTTATCACGTAAAAAAGTAGCCTATGTCCTTCTCCATATCCCAGGCTATATCTCTGCCAAATTTCATGACGATCGGTTCGGCGGTTTAGGCGTGAAAACGTAACATACAGACAGGCAGACAGACAGATAGACAGACAGAGTTACTTTCACATTTATAATATTAGTATGGATATTCTCAGCTTCTGCCCGCGACTGCGTCCGCGTGTTTCTTATTTCTCCGACCCACCCCGTCTAATCGCATGGCCCCCCCGCGCTATTTATTACTTCGTTTTCGCGTAGCGTGGTTCTAACTTTTTTCTTCTTGGTCGGCTCGTATCTAAGCTAAGTGATGAATTGATGATATATGAGTAGGCTTCCTCTAGAATTGGGCTACCAAATGCATTAATATACTACTTAATTTTTATTGTAATGTTTGTATAATGGACGGATGGATGGTCCCTGTAACACAGGGCCTCAAGTCTGCTATTACAATAGTGTCAGAATGGTCTCGCCATTGTGAGTATTTGACAGTGTTTGTATGGCAAATCTGTCAGAAACTCACAATGAAGAGACCATTGCAACGTTTGTATATTAGTAGACTTGGCCCCCTGGTCTCACCTAGCATGGGGGTCATTGATCAAATCTCTGTGCACTTGTAAGTTCCACGTTGTAACTGCGCGTACTAATTTTACTGTACTTTGCTTTTTGGAAATAAAGTTATATTATTATTTTTAAATCCGACTGGTAGTTCTAGAGATTGGCGCCTTCAAACAAACAAAAAAAAGAAAACTTTTCAGCTTTATTATTAGTATATATAAGTAGTATAGATTATAGTAGGATTTAGAACAAGACATGAGTGTGGTTTCTAAAACGGTATTTAACTTAATCACTATTTCCAGTAACTGCCGTTTAAAGCAAATTATACGTAGACGTAATTAGTAAGGCATAATGGTAAAAGAGAGAATGGTTAATTTAAATATCTTCAGTAATAAGTTAATTATTATGGATATTAATTAGGTTGTTTATAATAATTATATTTCAGAAGCAAAATAATAATTAAGTAACAAATAACCAACGCAAACACAGGACGACCGTTTAATTAAATGTCGGCGAGTAAGCTAGTTTTATTATTATTATTATTTATTTATTAACAAAATTACAGAAATCTTAAAATAAAAACTATGCCCCGCAAAACCGTTTTCACGGTTTGTCTGTGGGAACAGAACAAATAGTTTTATCTAATAATGTTTATTAGTGCGGACAATTAACTTCGACTTATTGCACTTATGATACTTACAATAATATTATATTATAACCTATATGTATGGGAAAAACATCCCTTATAAAATCTGGAAAAAGAACTGTTTAAGTAACTTGGCCAATTTACCTTTTGTTTCCTGACTTCTTATTTCAGTAGGCAACTGGTTGAGAAGGTATGGTACTCTTTTATCAAGCGTTCGGTCGCCAAAATAATTCCTTATTCTAGGTACATCAAATTTACCTGCTGATACCATCCTAGTTGCGTGGTTATGGGTAACTAGCGAGTGACGGTCCCAGCTGCCATGACTGTTAACCAGAAGTAAGTATTTATGTTTTAAGCTGATAGGAAGAATTTTACTTTTAAATAACTTATTATAATCATCTTTACATTTGTTTTTCGTTTTCATACTTACTAATAGTTTTAAAAATCTTATTTGTTGTGCTTCTAATTTTTCTAGGTTACTTTTGAATGTGAGTCCATAGTAGTCGAGGGCGTAACTTAAAATTGGGTCAACTAGCTGTAAATAAAGGCACTTAAGGGTATTACTCGGCACTTTAAAGCTTAGATGGTAGATGGTATGATGGTATTAACTAGCTTCCGCCAGCGGCTTCGCCCGCGTGATATCTTTATAAATTATAGCCTATGTTACTCAGTCATAATATAGCATTCTAACTGGTAAAAGAATTTTTAAAATCGGTCCAGTAGTTTTTGAGTTTATTCATAACTACAAAAATAAAAATCTTTTCTCTTTATAATATTAATGTAGATATGGTTCGCTAGACACCTAAGGATACAATTTTATGAAAAACTTTTTTTTTTTTTTTTAATCTAGGGCATCTCAGAGTGTAACCACTAAGGTTCCGACTCTTTAACCGGACTTTCCTGTGGCTGCCTTAAGCTCCTAACAAAACTTAATGAATAAAAACTATAAACTAAACGACTGCTGCTCGCTAAGGGCACCCCCTGTGGGGTACGAACCTCGGCTTAGGGCAGCTGAGTCGGAGGGAGGGTGGCAAGGGACCGACGGTGGCTGTATAAAATCAGTGTTTTGATTATTATCGTGGGGAGTTTGGATTACATGCTGCTCAGCTAAAACGCGTGCTGGCGCTTCACTTACAGTCAAGGGTCGAGGTGAAAAACAATAATAACTTTTCAATATTTATACTTTTCCGTATTCGTAGCAATATCGTAGCGCATGGCCTACGACGCCTACGGGATGCCTACGGGCTACGACATATTTTTTTATCTATTGATTTTCCCGCAAATGATTTGTTGCAAGTCTTGTGCAGATATTTTAATTGGCTCCAAAACTAGTAACACGAGTTATTCGACTTCTAGAAATATTTTCGAAAAGAGAAATCGTAACCAGTTTAGTCTATAGGTTAGGTACCTAAATCAACTTTTAAACTTCCAGCACTTAATATCTGAAACTAAAATCTAATAGATCTCGTTGTGAATAGAATAGAGTAATTATTTTTATATAACGTAGGCAAGTTCGCACATCTCTGCATTGTGTGGTTGTGATGCAACACGTTGTGAAAGCCGATTCCGCTGGAATTGGGTTAGCACTGCGCGCGCGTCGCTCACACCGCGCGCGCGTTAGAACCGCCTTTTTATTTTTGTTAATTTAGTATATAATAATAATAATAATAACCCCACCGCCGTATCTCTACGTTGACGTCGTGGTGGGGCTTGCGCGCTCCGAACTCTAGGTCTATGCCGGTAGAGTTTACTTCACCGGAACATGTCTAGGATGAGGAGCCAGACCAAGAGAGATACAGGAACCCGCAGGGCAGCATGTGGCGAGCTGTTGGGCAGTTGCGACCCCACGGACCCTTTCTCCCGGGAGAAGTCATGTTCCTCATCTCTGGCTTGCCTTTATTGGCCGGCTGGAGCGAACACTGACGAGGAACTGAGCTCCCACCTCATTCTTGCCTTTATTGGCCGGCTTGAATGGAGATTCGCAAGAGCAAACGTGCTCGGAGGAAGGAAGTATTCCAGTAAGTGCTTGTAGGGATCTTGACCATCTTCCGGGCTCTGGGATTGTTCTGAGAGCCGTGGAATACCTCTCCACTCCTCGAGCACCTCAGGATATATTGCTCCCTTGTCGCTACGTCACTATGTGCTAGCGACCGTTTCGAACCCTGCGAATAACCCTTAGATATGTAAACAAAATAATAATAATAATAATCATTTTATTTCAGAACATCTATAAATTTTAGTAAACATTTAACCTTTATAACTATGTTAGTAAACATGCAGGTTGGACAAAAAACTGACGAGCGGGCAATCAAATTTCCCTGCAATGACATTCATGAGACTGTTCGAGTTGCCCCGGATCCTCTGCAGACACAACGTGGCACGCTTACGTCTGATCGCTGCGAAGCCATCAGTGTGCCCATCAGCAATCATTCCCGATGCACTGCAGAAGCGTGGCAGCCCCAGCAGCATCTTGAATGCATTGTTGAACTCGAAGAACATTGATGGCTTTCTGCGTACAACTTACCAGAAGCTGCACGTTTAAAATGTCTGACAATATGCTTTGAAAAGCGTCACTTTCACTTCACACGTGCAACGGGCAAGCATATTGCATCCATCGAACCGCCATATAGCATTATGCACCTGTAATTGTTGTTATAGGTAATTTGGAGTTTTATGTATTTATTGGTATTTATGGGTATGCTTGATTCATATCGTGGAGGTAGGTTTTCTTTGCAAAAGTCTTATTTGGAATGTTTACTAAACAAACAAACGTTATACGTTTAAATTCCACACAACATCTTAATCTATATCCATACAAAATTATAAATTAAAGTCGCTTTTCATGTCTGGCTGTGTGACCGCGTTGTTCTTTTAAACTCCGTAACGAGTTTTGATGCGGTTTTCACCATCATTACGAAAATATACTCCCAAAGGTTAAAAAAATAACTGCTGGACATAGGCCTCCCCTAATTGGAGGGGGGGGTTGCCATAATCGCCACGCTTGGCAGGCGGGTTGGCGATCGCAGTTTGGTGTTAAAAATGCATAGAGAACGCTGCTGCCCATTCTCTAGTAAGTCCCTTAGTCGCCTTTTACGACACCCACGGGAGGAAATGGGGACGTGATAAATGTAGTTTTTGGGAAATAACAAAAAAAAAAATTATAACCTAAAATTCCTTTAAAAAAATTCTGAGTCTGAGAGAGCATATCGGAGAATTTAAGATGTAAATATATTTAAGAAAACTATTTAATTTTATATATATTTTTATAGAAATTAAAATCCAAAGATATTTTTGACAATTAAACTTTGTATTTTTATGTATTATGAATTTATGAATGTCTTGTTGCCGATGTGCGATATTATATTAGAGAAATCTCGATGGCTCGTCACGTCGTAAAAACAGAGCAAATCAGGGGCGGTTCGCTAGTTTAGTAGATTAAAAAAAGATACTGAAGATACGTTGAAGGAAATGGAATTATGCATATGAACCATAACGTAAATGCGAGCCATGTAACCCGGAAAATCTTTGATTTACTTAGGTGCAGTCAACATAAAAAATCGTAGTTAGCTAATCACCTTTCAAGATGGAATCACTGTATAAATTACGGTTTCTTGCATAATTCTTACGGTTATAAAACACGCTGGTGCATGTTCCGGTTAAGTATGAAAGTCGTTGGTACAAGGTCGACGGCACCACGTCGCTTATAGCCACTTGGAAGGAGGATCTTGAAAATAAAGCCAGCTATCCCGCCCCGGCCAAGAAACGTCGTGGGAGTCCTTGATCTTGAAACCTAACGCAATCTCTTTTGCAGCACCGACCCTTTACCTAAATTTGCCTGCCAGCTAAATGGTTGTTCTTGGGTATGTGAAAATTTCACGGCAGTAGTATATAACGAAGTTAAAAGGAAAACTATCACAGCTAAGTAGGCTTTACAAGTTAACGTAATAGTCGACCAACTTATATTATTTGCAGTTTAAATGGTTTAGGCGCAGCAGACCTAATTCTTAAAATGGCAACAGAGTCGCAAAAGAACTAGTTCTCAAAATGGCGAAATCTCTAAAATCCTAATTCTCTGAATGGCCAATACTCTAAAAGCCTTATTCTCTGAATGGCCAATTCTCTAAATGGCAAACTTACAGCTAAATATTCACAGTGTTCATAAAAAATATGAGAATGAACGCCATTTACAAACCACTGATAAACACAAAAAATAAGAAAGAAATTGTCGTTACAAAAAATACCTGTAACGTAAATTATTATGAAATAAATAGTACACGATCGACTAAATACTAACTAAACATCATTTAGACACAAACAATTCAATCAATCAATCAACTCAGCCTATCGCAGTCCACTGCTGAACATAGGCCTCTCCCATGCTACGCCACAACACCCTGTCCTCCGCCTTCCGCATCCAGTCTATCCCAGCCACCTTTTTGAGGTCGTCGGTCCATCTAGTTGTCCTGAGAGAGCTAGCGAGTCTCTTCAATTCCGTCATCCAAGAGGGTACAACGCCTGAGGCGTGGAGCAGAGGTGCGGTGGTTCTGTTCTTCAAAAAAGGTGACAAAACCTTGTTGAAGAACTATAGACCCATCTCACTTCTGAGCCACGTATACAAGTTATTCTCGAGGGTCGTCACGAACCGTCTCGCCAGGAGACTTGACGAGTTCTAGCCACCAGAACCACATCCATACTGTTCGGCAAATTGTACAGAAGTCTGAAGAGTACAACCAGTCGCTTTGTATGGCATTTGTGGACTACGAGAAAGCCTTCGACTCCATCGAAATATAGGCAGTTCTGGCCTCTCTTCACCGATGTCGAATTAACTGGCGCTATATCCAGGTGTTGAGATGTTTGTATGACGCTGCCACGATGACTGTCTAGATCTAGAAAAAGGAAACCAGCCCCATCCAACTACTCAGAGGGGTGAGGCAGGGGGATGTGATATCCCCGAAACTTTTTACCAATGCGTTGGAGGACGTATTTAAGACGCTGGACTGGACTGGACAGGGAATCAACATAAACGGCGAGTACATCTCACACCTTCCCTTTGCCGATGACATCGTCATAATGGCAGAGGCACTGGAACAGTTAGACCAGATGCTGCACAGCCTAAATGGAGCCTCTCGGCGGGTTGGCCTCGGCATGAATTTGGACAAGACGAAAGTCATGTACAATTTCCACGTCCTGTCGAGTCCAATCCACATCGAAGGGTCGCTTCTCGAAGATGTGAAGGAATATGTCTACCTAGGGCAAGTCATCCAGCTCGGTAGACACAACTTTGAGAAAGAAGTCGACAGACGAAAACTCAGTCAAGTTTTTTCGTCGCCTATACCGCAATCTTTGAAGACTAAGGTCTTCAACCAGTGCGTCCTGCCCGTTATGACATACGGTGCCGAAACGTGGACACTGACAGTCGGGCTGGTCCACAAATTTAAAGTCGCTCAGCGCGCTATGGAGCGGGCTATGCTCGGAGTTCCTTTGAAGGATAAAATCAGGAATTAAACTATCCGGAAGAGAACCGGAGTTACCGACATAGCTTGCAGAGTAAGCAAGCTGAAGTGGCAGTGCGCTGGTCATATTTGTCGAAGGACCGATGGCCGGTGGAGCAGACGAGTCCTGGAGTGGAGACCGCGTATCGGCAAGCGTAGTGTGGGACGCAACCCAGCTAGATGGACCCACAAACAATTACTTTTCCGTAAATAATCTTTTCCCCAATAAATGCTTAAGTTTAAATAAGCCTTGGGATAAATTCATCCCAACTGCGAAACCCTTCGTTGTGCCTGGCCCGACATGCACTTGGTCGGTTTTATTATTCTTTAAAGACGGCTTTTATTTAAACAGCTTAGTTTTCTACTCTTAAATTAATATGACCTGACATTTTCGTAAAAGAGTAGGTACCGAAAACTAATCTGTGAATGTTAATAAATTCCAACTTACTACGATGCATCGTCCTTCCGGCACTACACAGGTACGGTGTACTACATCTACACTATCTACACTTATATTATATTATTATTATTATTAAAGAGGAAAGATTTGTACCTATTTTTGTATGTTTGTAATGAATAGGCTCAAAAAGTACTGGGCCGATTTAAAAAAATCTTTCACCAATAGAATGCTACATTCTTCCAATTTGACATAGGCTACATTTCATTTTGAAAAAAATTAGGGATCCTTGGTAAAATTTGAACAATGTAACCGAAGGTGTAGAAAAATGAGTCTTAAAATGTCTTTCGTCGAATGCGCTGCCGAAACTATTAGCGATAGAACAAAATAATGTACAACAATATTGAAGAACATCATAATGTCTAATAATAATTTTTTAATAAATAAAAATATTTGTGAAAAAAAGTGTTTTATATCCAAATTTCCAAAAATAAATAATTGTCTACCCCGTGCGAAGCCGGGACGGGCTGCTAGTTTTCTATATTTTCCTTGTCAACGTAAACGAGTATGGTCACATAACACATAAAACGAGCACTTGGCTAACATAATAATAAGGCTATAATTAGTACTGTATTATAGCACTATATATATGTACAAAAATATATGTACCTACGTGTTTATGTATATAACGTGAATAGTTTCATAGCAGGATTCTATTAGGCAATTACATAAAACGTCTGCAGTGCCTGGAAAACCGACGAATAGCTGCCATTAGGAAGGATTTAATACTTACGACTCTATTTATTAGTAAGTAGTTCAGGAATCAGCGGAGTCAGCGCTCCACACAGAACTAAATGTGCTATGTATGTAGTATATATAATATTCATCATAATTTCAGCCGAAAGACGTCATAGGCCTCCCCCAATTGGGGGGGTTTGCCATAATCGCCACGCTTGGCAGGCGGATTGGCGATCGCAGTATGGTGTTAAAATGAATAGAGAACGTTGCTGCCCATTCTTTAGTAAGTCCCTTAGTCGCATTTTACGACACCCACGGGAGGAAATGGAGTGGTGCTATTCTTTACGTCCGGCAACACACGGTAATCTAAAATATATTTTAATAATATTTGTATGCTCTACTACACTCAACGGATTTGATATTCGTACGTAATTTTACCAGCACGATTCACAGTACCTTTTGAACCCTACGGTGATAAAACTATGTTGATAGCATAATGGCCATCATACTTTTTAAAACAAAATACTTGAATCATAAACCCATGTAGCCATAGCAGTCGAATGGGAAGCAACGGGTTACAGCAAATGATTACGGAGAGTAAATAGTAAATTGCAATGCAACAGTCAGTACGCTGCCGGTGCATCACGATAATCGTGCGCATCAAACAGCTGATTCTATGAACCCATCGAGCACTGGATTGGAACAACCTTGTGTGAGGATATCCTTGCGATTCTTATCTTGATCTAAATGACTATATTCCGTCCACCGAGAGAATGCTTTTCTGACACCTGTCAGTTGTAAAAGATTTCGAACTACATAATATAGTTTGAATTCGGAAAACACTTCACTCTCTTGGTGGACGGAATATAGACACGAGCTCGGATGACATAAATCGTTATTGAAAATTGAAAGATATAGAAAGGTGTACCAATTACCTGGTAAAGGTCGCGGGAATCCGCTGGATGCGAGAAGTTCGTTGTGGCGACGCTTCGAAGGCCTATGACTTCTTTAGGCTGAAATGATAATAGTGAGAAAAATATTTCAGTCCCGTATACACACACGTAACACTGTTTTCGAAGATTTACGCAATTGTATTAAAGCATCTAACTAAGTGCACTGAACTATTAATTATGCATCGCCGTTGCTTTGTTGGCCGGTAAACAACTGCCGCCACGTGGATACACCGGGTGCCAAAAATTAATAAATAAGCACCTACTCAAATTGAGACAACTGCATAAATAACACAGAAAGGGAAGTTATACTCGGCGTGTTTAGCAGATAGACATAAATGACTGTTGATTATATTGAACATTCTTTAAATCATCTATAATCTATCATTTATCTTAGTAGTCTTTTAGTTGTCCAGGGCTAAATATTATCCATAATGGTGCCACTATATTGCATGAACGAATCTTTATGATCAGGACCTAGAGGAACCAGAATTTAAGACCATAGAAATATTAGTACATGATTTTACGCATCTACCTATTTACAAAAAACTAAGGTCAGATACAAAGCACACACAAAAAAACATCACAAGACTTAAAGCTTATTAAAAATCCAAGTCCAACTAGACATTATTATTCCGGCCGGGTAGGCTGTGGCATGGCTTTGACCCGCTCGGATTTGGGTCAAGAGGAATCGATTTATAACAACCAAGTTTGCATCTATTCGACTGATCCGATGAATTATCAAGTGGCATCAAAGTGGAGCGGTATTTGGAGCTGCTGGATTTAGGCAAAACTTTAAATTATTCGGAAGGGATTGACGTAACCATTGCCAAGTTGAAAGTGGATAGAGCTGCAAGCTCATTGCCACTATTCTGTGTTGAGATTGAATGGTTGAGCACAGTTTGGGTTCGAGATGTTTCAGAAATAG
Source organism: Dryobota labecula (assembly GCA_947523025.1). Classification (NCBI taxonomy): domain Eukaryota; kingdom Metazoa; phylum Arthropoda; class Insecta; order Lepidoptera; family Noctuidae; genus Dryobota; species Dryobota labecula. Next base: position 7,123,370 of record OX383289.1, on the reverse strand, counting down.
ATCGATTATGATCGGTTGTAGGTTCCAAGACTTTTTGGTATTAATGAAAGGGAAAGTCGCCACGTAATGATCACCAAGCTTGGCAGAATTGGAGATGAACTTAGCAGATACTGGAACAATTTATAATGCAGATAACATCCATCACCTGGCCATGGCTAGATGGTGCTTGGATCGTTTTATAATTTATTTTTATTTTAGACAAAAGGATGCTGCTTCTCATCTTTCTCGCAGTCCTGACATACTATAATATGTAGTATCTAGCAGATAAACACGATTTAATTATGAGAGAGGTCAAGGTGTGTCATTTGGTTTGATGAATATTAAAATTGAATAGACAAAAGATAAACCTACACAGCAAGACAGCCATTTAAAACCTGTATTGACCTTGATTATAAGTACAAAAGGAAGTAATTTGCGTAAATACTCTAATCTAAAGGTTATCGAGTTCAGAAACGAGATTTTCCATATTTTTTTCCTTCATTATTTCCACTATGTACTTAACTTCATAATTATTAGGAAGGTTGATGACTTTGAAGTTTATGATGCTACACAAGTACCCCGTTAGGACATTAAAATTTAGGTAAGTGGATTGTTTTTCTTTGAGATTGAATATATCTTTCCCTTGTGTTACTTGCATGCATTAAGGTTGTGAAAGAGAAGATTATTCTTCTTTGAGTATTTTCTATTTTGCACAATGCATTAAATCCTCTCGGGACAGGGTGGGAACAACGCATATTGTGCGTGGGGGTCCTTTATTCGTATGATGACACTGGATGTTCAAGTTGGATGGGTCGATAATACTGCGTTGCCTACCCAAATAGCGGCAGACGGTTAGGAATAAATTTGAAATAGGTACTTGACATGGAATTTTATATAAGTACTCATATGAACAATGTTTATAGAGGTTGGTACTTTACATTTTTAAATGAAGAGTAATCTTTTTTATTACAATACCACAACATCAATATGGGTAAACCAAAGGATATTTAACAGGGTAAACCACTACTTAATCTCAGAAATCAACGGGACGCTAACAACGACTTTACCTCCACACATGTGACTATGGGAATTTGTATGCGTCATTTGAGTTTAATGACTCACTTGAAAGCTAATCGGCTTTCAAGTGAGTCATTAAACTCAAATGACCTGAAGAAATAGGTGTTGAATTGTTCATCGTAATTAGGTATAGAAAGAGAAAACGTTAATATTAATACGTTTATTTACGTAACAGGCAAAGAGCGATGATTATTAACTTTTTCTACAAAATGAAAATAGTTTCAGCCGGTCTATTTTAAAAAATATTACTGTGAACACTTGGTGAAGTGAGCTGTCATTCCATCTGATGCTAGGCATTGACACTATTGACAGCTCAACACATCACCTAAGTTTTCACGGTGAGATGTTTACAGAATAGCACTACAGTAGTGCTGTTACCGGCCAAACCCGATTTCCCGGCCAAACTAGTTTGTCCTAGGGCAAACCGGTTTATGCTACGCGTGTCAGAATATACTAGTTCAGCCCAGGAAAATTTAGTTTGGCCTAAATACTCTAGGCTTCACTAGTTTCGCCTAGTCTAAACATAATTCTTCTCAAAATCACTTCGGAAAAATAAGTTATTTTGTAATGAGCATGTTACTCTATTTCACTGCCAAATCTGACCGGATAAAAAACAATAATCATGGAAATCCGTTCAGATTTGGTCTGAACGGATTTCCATGATTATTGTTTTTATAAACGCTATTTTGTTTGGTCTAAACAGCATTATTTAGTAATTTGCTCAAAATAGAATGCTTCTAATTGGGTGCCCCAATTCGAAAAATCCCCAAGTCCTAGTTAGGGATTTTTTACACTAGTAACATAGGTTGATCGGTCGTTTTTTCTCTATCGATACGTTCAACAATTTTTTTGTTACGATATCCCTAAGTGGGTTTTTGAAAACTATAAAAATTAAAATTGACGATACTTTCAGTTCCGAAAATCCCCAAGTCCTATAAATCCCTAAGTCCGTAAGTTTTTACCGAAAAAGGACTAAATTAAAATCAAAAATAATATTTCAAAATCTTGCAACATTATGATGCAGGTTTAAACTTTTTGATCGTTATTTTTCTCTCTGAGGTGTTAAGTGAAATCTTTTGAATTATTACCCTCTTTCCGTGCTGCAAACTTATTGGTGTTACGAGTAATAGTAAACATTATTATTATTATGGATCTTGAGGATAATTTATCAAGGTAAGTTCGTAATATGCGCGAAAAACGTATGGGTTTGGATTTCTATTGCAAATTTCTTTAAATAAGTGTTAATATTTCAGACTTATCCAAGAGTCTGAATTGTTTAACGAGGTTTCTTCTGATGAGGAATGGACTCCAGAAAATTTTAGAATTAATGATGCGGACAAGAAATTAAAATTGTCAGGAGCATGTTCAGCCACAAATATAGATATATATACAGATCCTTCGCCTTCGTGTTCTTATAGTACGCCACACATGGAAGAAGATCAAATTGGAGCATCGGATGTCGAACTTAATTCCCTATCTCAGTCTAGACCTTCTGAAATCCTTGTTGAACCGTTGCAAATTATTGAAGAGGACCTAGTTACTGACTCTAATATCTCCGTTAAAAATATAACTGATAGAAAAAAAAATAAGATTGAACTGCGAAACTGGAAATTTTGAAACAGATTCAGAAGAATCAGAGGTAGAAGAAAAAGAAAATATCAAAAAAGGAAAGAAAAGAGTTGCAAAGCCAGAAAAGTGGGAAAAAAATATATCAAGAAAAAAAAATACATATTCACGTAATGTGTGGTCCACATTACGTGAAATAAATGACTGTCGCTGTAAATGTAAAGATAAGTTAACGAGAAAAACCATGGTGGCAATAAATAAAAAATTTGTTAACTTTGAAAATCACTCGCAACAAAATATATATTTACAGGGCTGTCTTGAAGAAATAGTACCAACTAGATTCCGACCTCGTACTGAAGTCAAAAGCGAAGCTAGAAATCGGCGAGTATTTAAGTACTATGTAACTTTCAAGGGTAAGAAGATCGAATTATGTCAGCAGGCCTTTTTAGCTGTACATGGAATAAAGAGAGACCGATTCAAATGCAAAGTACAGCATTTAGAAAAAGACATTACTGATGGTCGAGGACGTGGCCCAAGCAAGATAATATACACTGAGGCAGTAATTAAAAGAATTCATTCATTTATAGAAAATATCCCCGCAAGAGCGTCGCACTACTCTCGATCTTCTAGCAAACATAGGGTCTATGTTGATTCTCATCTTAATATTGCTACACTTCACCGCGATTTTCTAAAACAGAATACCGATTTAGATGTAGTCACTTATGAAAAATTTCGAGAAATTTTTAATACAGATTTTAATATTTCGTTCGCAGTTCCTCGTAAAGATATATGTAGCACTTGTGAAAAATTTCAAGTAGATATTCAATCTGCAGAAATTATGAAAGACAAGGATAAAGTTGCAAGTTTAAAATCTGCACGTGAGTTGCACTTGCGCAAAGCCGAAGTATTTTTAAAAAAGTATAGTAGTTCAGAAAAGGAAGACAAAAATATGAACAAATATAAATTATCTATTTGCTTTGATTTTCAAAAGAATCTGCCATTGCCGGTCACTAATGTAACTGATGAATATTATCTCAGGCAATTATGGCTTCATAATTTTGGTATACATAACTTAAAAGAAAACTCAGCAACTATGTATTTGTTTACGGAAAATTATGCCCATAAAGGGCCAAACGAAGTAATAACTGCTTTGGATGATTATTTTTTACACCATAAAATCCCAGATCAGATCCATTTAGAAATATTTTGTGATAATTGTTTCAGTCAAAATAAAAACAGATTTATTTTTACGTATTTCGATCAGTTGTGTGCGAAAGGCTTGTTTGAAACAATTTCTGTAAATTATCCAATTCCTGGGCATTCAATGATGCCCATTGATAGAGATTTTGCTCTCATAGAAAGACAAAAATTAAAACATGAAAAAATATATGAACCTGAAAGTTACGTCAATTTTGTAGTAAACAGTAGAAATGCCAAGAAAATTGAAGGTGTATTTTTAGAAAAGAACCTGGTAGAACGAGGGCAAATAGATAGAAGAGGAGGAGAGCGAGAAGAACAACGAGGTAACGAAAGAGTATTAAAAGTTAAAGATTATAAAACTTACTATAATGATAATATTAAACAAACAATACCGGGAATTTCAGGTTGTCGTCGAGTTTTATTTAAAAGACATGCAAAGCCAGCCTTTTCTGATTCAATGACTGGCGATAACTTTAAAGATTTTTTTTTATATAGAGTAGGTATATCTAGGTATCTTCGAGATGTTCCTGCTGATTGTTATCAAGATGCTATTAAAATTAAAGAAGCTAAAATTAATGACATTAAAAAACTTATTCGATTTGTACCACAAGAAAAAAGAAAATTCTATGAAACTTTGATAATGGAACAGGCTAAATTAAATGAAAGTCAAATCGTTGAGGAATTGGATGACGAAATAGAGTAACTAGCCTAGTTATTTTTAAAGATTGAATTTTTTTGAGTTATTTTTAAAGAAGAATACTGTTAAAGAAGCTAATTTTGTTTTGTTAAATTCCTTAGTCCTTAAAAAGAGGGAAAGATAACCCTAAGTCCTGTTGATTTATGATAAGTCCAAAACTATTTTATTTAAATTAAAGTTATTATAAATGCTTTTTATGTTTTGTTTTATATATTAAAATAAATAGTATATTGTGTACTATAACTGAATGGTATTTTAATTTCAACATGTCCTGTGGTTTGTTTTCAAAAAAATAAATATGTTTATTTTTTTTTATTACCAAAAATTGAAAAAGTGGACTTAGCCATTTCTCGATTTGGAGCACCCAATTAATTAAGTTTTAATTTAAAAAAATATATAAAAAATAACCACTTATTTACCCAGTTTAGCCTGTTTATTTTGTCACTCGTAACAATTCAATCAGTTTAGCCTAGGCCAAAGAAGTTAAGCCTAAAGTATTTAGGCCAAACTAGATTTTCCTGGGCTAAACTAGTATATCCCGACACGCGTAGGATAAACCGGTTTGGCCTAGAATAAACCAGTTTGGACTGAAATCTAGTTTAGCCGGTAACCGTGCTATTCTGTAAAAATATCACGGTGTTAACTAGGTGAAGTGAGATTGAAGTGACCCTGTAATCTCACCTGATGCTTGAGATTGACACTATTGAGTGCTCGCTCCACGCTCACTTCACCTTAGTTTTCACGGTGAGATGGTTACAGAATAGCACTGCTGCAGTGGAATGACAGCTCACTTCAAGCTCACTTCACCTAAGTTTTCACGGTGAGGTTTTTATAGAATATAATTATATAGCACAGTTCTATAGATACGAGTATTGAACGAAGAAAAGCCATCCAACGCAGTTCAGTAACATCAGATAAAAGAGATTATACAGATAGACACACGGGCAGATAATAAATGAGCGTTAAATCAAAGAACAATCGTCACGCTTCTATGGTATTCTCTCAGATCATAAAAAAACTGTTAGATTTATAATTAATTGATCTGTGAAAAGAACAATCGTCACGCTTCTATGGTATATTGGGTTTTGAGAACCAATGAAAGACACAGTTATAAGTTCTATATAATTATTTATTATATTTATTTGGCAGGAGAGGTGTGTGTGCGCTCTCGCTTAGTCCAGACGGAACACTAGCGTCTAACTATAATAAAGTTATGCACAATGTAAATACGTAGGGAAGAGAAGGACTCTCAAACTACTTAAGTGGGACCGATGTATTTTGTTGTATTCCAACACGCCCCCTCAAAATAAATCCTCTTTCTCAAAATAAATGATCAAATAATATTTACAATAATAATATCACACACCTTCCTTCTCTGGGAGCACAATTTTATATGGTCCACCATTCGATGCACAGGATTAGGGAAAACCCAGGAAAACCTAATCAGACCAAGTCATTCTTATCTATAATTCAATTCTTTATAGTTTATAAGTACATAGATCATTCTATAATTCAATTCCTTATAGTTTGCAAGTACATAGATCATTCTATATTTCAATTCATTATAGTTTATAAGTACCTACTTATATGTTACGTATTAAATTATACTGAGTTTCGTTTTCATATCAGAAAAACGCACTGTCGGTAATGACTTTGTTAGGATGTCAGCTAACTGATTACCTGTGGAAACATAAATAATTTTAATAACATTTTTCTCCACTTGTTCTCTTGAAAAGTGGTACTTTATGTCTATATGTTTTGATCTTTTGTGACTCGTAAGGTTACTTGCAATGCTTATACACCCATCATTATCCTCATAAATAGGAATTGCATTGGGTAATTCTATGTTCATACTGGTCACTAAGGATTTTAACCACAGTGCCTCTTTAACAGCTTCAAATAAAGCCATATACTTTGCTTCAGTGGATGAAGCCGCCACTGTGAGTTGCCTCTTTGTATTCCAGCATATTGTGCATTGTTCAAATAATTTAAACAAATAACCTGTTGTACTTTTACGGCCTATTTCATCACTTCCCCAATCAGAATCAACAAAGCCAGTCAATACATTAATTATATTGTCACTCCGCACATAAGTTAACTTTAAATCAATTGACCCTTTCAAGTAGCGTAAAACCCTTTTTAAATATAACCAAAGTGTACTGTTGTTTTTGTTAGCAAATCTACTTAAGATGTTTACACTAAAGCTCAAATCAGGACGAGTGCATACCATTATATACATCAAGCACCCAATAAGGTTTTTACAAGGGGTCTTTGTTGTTTCATTTGAATTCAATGCGGCATAATCTATTTTAGTTTCTAAAGGTGTTTTAACAGTTTTACAATCACTCATGTTGAACTTTTCTAAAACTGTTTCTATGTACATTTTCTGGTCTAATGTTATTTTATTATTATATCTTTCTACTCTGATTCCCAAGAAACAACGGATATCTTTTAAGTCTACCATTTTAAACTTGTTCATTAAATAGTTTTTAAAACTATTCATGGTATTTATATTAGCCGTTGAAATTACAAGATCATCGACATAAAGTACAACATAAATGTTTTCAAGAATGTCTCCCGCATCTAGAAAGTAAATACAACGATCAGCTGATGAGTATCGAAAACCCTTCTCTATTAAAGCTTGCTCGAACATTTGGAACCAACAGCGTGCAGACTGTTTTAATCCATACAACGATTTGTTTAATTTGCACACTAAATCATTTGCATTTGGGATTCCTTCAGGGGTTTTCATAAATATATCTTCTTTTAATTTCCCATTTAAAAATGCAGTTTTTACGTCCATGTGGTGGACTAATAAATTAAACTGATTAGCAAAGGCTAATAAGAATCTAAAACTTGAGATTCTTGCAACTGGTGCAAAAGTTTCATTGTAATTAACCAAATATTCCTGGCTAAAACCGCGAGCTACTAGACGAGCTTTATATCTTAGAGGTTTTCCAAACTCATCATTTTTTATTGTAAATACCCACTTACAGTCGATGATATTTCTATTTTCGGGTCTTTGTACAAGTGTCCAGGTTTCATTATCAATGAGCGATTTAATTTCCTCATTAATAGCTTTTTCCCATAAAGCTTTATCATTCCTGGATGCAATTTCTTTATAAGATGTAGGTATTTTGCATAATAAAGATTTAGCGTATAGCAAATAGTTCATAGAAATATCATCTTCATTTTCGTTATAAGATACGGTAGGCAAGTTTTTAATCCTCTCACTCCTTCTTTGACCATATGAAGTCAGTTCATTTTGAGATAAAGTCAACCTATTTTGAAATGAAGAACTGTTTTGATGCATATCTGTTTCATTTACAGATTTATTAGGTGGTGGACCTAATGATACAGGTATTTTGTCAGTCTGTTTACACTTTTTCTCTACGTTGTGTCTGTCAAAGTTATCAGAGTTATTACAATTTTCAGGCACAACTCTGTCAGACTTCACTGGTCTGCTTAACAAGAAATTAATCTCATCCACTATCACATCTCTGACTTTTACAAACTTTTCGTCTACCACATCCCACACTTTATAACCATTCGGTTCATAACCAATTAATATCCCTTTTAAGGATTTTTCATCGAATTTGGTTTTCCTAGTTTTATTCAGAAAATAAACTGTTGAACCGAAAACCTTTAAATATTTAAGTTGTGGTTTTTTATTATGCCACAATTCAAATGGTGTCTTAGCTGTTTTCAGTGCTTTTGTAGGGCTGATATTTATCAAATATGTAGCTGTCAACACAGCCTCGCCCCAGAACGTTTTGTCAAGTTTAGCACCAGATACCATGGCTCGACTTCGTTCTGTTATAGTTCTTATCATTCTTTCGGCAATACCATTCAAAGCAGGGGTATGCGGCACTGTTAAGTGGTAACTTATACCTTTTTGCACACAGAACTTTTTCATTTCATTTGACAAATATTCACCACCATTATCGCAATACAAATTGACAATTCTCGAACCGAAATGAACTTCACACTTTGCAACATAATCTTGAAACGTACCAAAAACGTCAGATTTATGAGCTACTAAGTATGTCGCACAGTAGTGTGTATATTCGTCGCCAAAAATTACGAAATAGTTTTTGTCGTCAAGTGTTGAAGGAGTGATGGGACCACACACGTCACTATGCACATTGAATAGAGGTCGTTTTATAATTTTTGACTTTGCTTTATTAAATGGCAAACATGCTTGTTTTCCTTTTATACAAGCTTCACATAATTTATCATTTGGTGTAACATGATTTATTTTTTCATTATCAGAATAAAATTGTTTGCTTTTTATTTGCACAAACTTTGATTTGCCTATGTGACCAAGCCTTTGATGCCATAATTCATAATTATTATTATGTACGACCCTATTTGATGAGCTTCTAGCATTTAAGGCACATTTTTCATGTATGAAATTAATACCAATTAAATTGTTCAAAGACTTACCCATTGTTACCATCTTACCCTCGTTGTATATTTGCACACCACCATCATTGGCAAAAACGATGGTCATTCCTGCTTGTTGCATTTTCTTCACCGAGAGTAAGTTGTAAGGAATTTCAGAACAGAAAAGGACATCCTGTAGCATTCCCTTTATTCCTAAGTAGCTGGTTACTGCAATATTGCCCTTTTTCGTTGCTCTTATATATGTTCCATTCTTAGCAACTGAGATGTTTATTGGTTTTTTCAGTTCCATAAAGTTTCGTGCCAGATCTTCTCTATTAATTAAATGATCTGAGGCACCCGAGTCCAAAATAAATGTTATCTCGTTTTGATCGTCATGCACTTTTCCGTAGCCGCCGACCATAAAAGAAAATCCCGAGATATTTGGATTTTCAGGATCCGTAATATTAACAGTTTGAACTGTTCTATTGTTTTCGGAACGTTGTTTCACCTGCTTATTATAATAACAGTTCTTTTGGACATGACCTTTTCTTCCGCAACAATTGCATCTTATATGTTTCATTCTATCATGTTTCGGCTTGAATGAGGTTTTATAAAACTGTCCTCGATTCGAGTTCCGTCGCATGTTTGTATTTCTATAATTGTATCGGTCTTGAGTTTTAGGTTTTATTGTAGTACTCGGTATTGTTGTAGTTTCCACTTGGAGAACTTTCATACTTGTATCGCGTCTTTCATTGATCAATTTGATTTCGTGATCAAGAAGTCTAGTTTTCACAAAGGTTAAGGTCAAGTTGTCCTCTGCCAATGTTTCAATAGCTGTGACAACACCATCATAACTTTTAGGTAGAGTCATAAATAAATGTGTTACCTTATCTACTTCTTCTAATTTTGCACCTGCAGCGATTAATTCGATTAACAAGTCGTCGAATTCTTGGAAGTGTTTTGTCAAGGGGTTTTCTTCATTTAACTTAAAATTCAACAACCTTTTCCGCAAAGCTAGTTGAGTTGCTATGCTTTTCCTTTCGTAGATGGAATCTAGCTTCATGAAAATTTCCTTCGCAGTATTTTCTTCACTTGTAAGTCCTAGCAATGAATCCGATAAATACTCTATTATCGTATTCTTAGCGATTCTTTGTCTTTTGTGCCACTCACTGTTCGGTTCTTTAGGAGTTTCTTCATCAATTATATTAAGCACTTCAAGTTCGTTTAATAAATTACGTACTCTAAGTTTCCACACACTATATTTGTCCCCATCAAACGGTTTAATATTTCTTTTCATTTTAAGATTATCCATTTTATTAAATCACTAAAAGAATCACTAAAAGTAACTTGGAATGTTTTTTAAAGTCTATATCACTGGGCCCATAACCTATTGGGTTTTGAGAACCAATGAAAGACACAGTTATAAGTTCTATATAATTATTTATTATATTTATTTGGCAGGAGAGGTGTGTGTGCGCTCTCGCTTAGTCCAGACGGAACACTAGCGTCTAACTATAATAAAGTTATGCACAATGTAAATACGTAGGGAAGAGAAGGACTCTCAAACTACTTAAGTGGGACCGATGTATTTTGTTGTATTCCAACATTTATAGAATATAATTATATAGCACAGTTCTATAGATACGAGTATTGAACGAAGAAAAGCCATCCAACGCAGTTCAGTAACATCAGATAAAAGAGATTATACAGATAGACACACGGGCAGATAATAAATGAGCGTTAAATCAAAGAACAATCGTCACGCTTCTATGGTATTCTCTCAGATCATAAAAAAACTGTTAGATTTATAATTAATTGATCTGTGAACAATGTGACGAAGACGTTTTAGTACTATGTATTTTATTTTCACATGCCACTCTCCGGGTCACTCGTATCAGTTGAGTAATACTGTGACAATGCGATAATTGTCATTATCTGTTTACTCTGTAATTGTGCACTTATATACTGTAGGTATTGTAGCATGTAGTAAATATTTACATTTACTTGTTATTGAACCATCTGCTCTTATTGTAACTTAGTTTACGTGGATATTTGTAGGTAGGATCTGTATAATCTTACATAAAGAAGACTAACGACATAACAGTGTAAATAACAATTACATTATGAAGAACCTTCCCGATTCTTATTTTTCCTCATCCTCGTAAGTATCTAATGTATAATTATTATTAATAGGTACCTACCTAAATGTATTATTTATTGTGCATGAAACAATAATATTAACAAGGTAAACCGTGAAACATAATAAACCTAATCATAATAAGTACCTATCACAAGTTTAAAAATATTTGATTGAAGAGTGTAATCATTATAAGCGAATGCGTGCGCGCACCGTTGCACGTTATCGTGTCGATATCGCAAAAAGTTTTTGTAACCGGTTTCGATACCAAGCCTCGATAATCAGGTACCACTATTGAACACACGCGACTGTCAGAAACACCGTACTGTTTATGACCACCACTCTTCATTTTTATTGTTATCTTTATACTTACACTAGCTTCTGCCCGCGACTTCGTCCGCGTAAAATTCAGCCCCGTCGCATCGCATTGCGCAATTACTCCGATTTCGCTTAGCGTTCTTTCCGTCTTTTTGTCGTTTGCTCGGCTCCTTAAGGTCGTAGCGTGATGTTAAATAGCCTATAACTTTCCTAAATAATTGTGCTATCCAACACTGAAAGAATTTTTCAATTCGAACCAGTAGTTCCTGAGATTAAGCGCGTTCAACCAAACTCTTTAGCTTTTTAAAATTATGATATCTCCTAAGATGTTGATTAAAATCAAGTGATGTCAAGGACAATTTAGTTACCATTTAAATACTTGTGATTAATAACATACTTATTTGGATAAGGTTTAATATTATGTTGATAAAACTCCTTCGCAAATAATGCATTAATTTCGAACAAATTTGATTACCATGAAAAAATGTTATACTGAGTCAAGCTTAAAAGATAGACATATACTGTCGCGGACTTTTTTTTTTGAGCTTTTAAAGAGGAACAATTGCATCATACATGATATTTGCGTAACTTAAACCGTTTACGCAGCGCACGCAACGGAAGCTCTCAAAAAGGAATATTTTTTCCCGTTTTTGCAACATTCTTCATTTATGCTCCGCTCCTATTGGTTGTAGCGTGATGTTATATAGCCTATACTATTCCTCGATAAATGGACTATCCAACACAAAAAGAATTTTACAATTCGAACTAGAAGTTCCTGAGATTAGCGCGTTCAAACAAACAAACAAACTCTTCAGCTGTATAATATTAGTATAGATTAGCATAGATATAATAAAATTGTAGCGAAGTCTGTTCTGTGATTATTTTCGAAAAAAAAAAATATTGCCCCGGGGTGTGGGAACGATTCTAATTCCGAAAATATAGTTTTTAGAATTTTTGTCTGTTTGTCTGAATGTGTGTTCCAGTATCACGCAAAAACTACTGGATAGATTTTATTCAAATTTTGCACAGATATTTCCTATAGGTCTGGTCAAACTTTAGGGTATAAATTATCACACTATTTGCTATGGGGGATGAGCAGTATTGCATTATGTTTTGAGATAGGTCAGTAAGGGCGGTACCTTACTATCCTTAACTATTAGAAAAAAATTGATCTAAATGCAAAGATTTTGAAAAAAAAAAATACAGTAATTGCTGACTGTAATTTTTTTTAAATGGGCAATTTTCACAAAAAGTTTTTTTGATGCCGAGTATTAGAAAAGTCAGAAATCGCAAAAAACTTTTCCCATACAGTTCGTAGGAATGATACTGCGATGAGAGCGAACACAATATGCCAGTGTATGACAAGATTATATTACTGATAGGTCAGGAATAATCTGTAAGAATCAAAATGAGAAACATTCAATGTAACAGTGTTCAGCCATTAGTGTATATGCAGGAACGCAGGCCTTCAATAATTCACTAGAACAGAGCTGGTGGACCTCGACACCGGGCTGCAGAAAGTCCAGGGAGGCTATGCCTTTCTTAGATGGTAGGCTAACTAGGCGTTTATTACCCCTGGACAGGGCCGGCCTGCGCCTGGTGACGGGGACCATCGCGGGACACTGCTCGCTAAACGAACACTTCCACACAATAGGTTTAACGGACAATCCTCTGTGCAGGGCTTGCATGGAGGCTGAGGAAACCATCGCGCATGTGCTCTTTGAATGCACAGGCGTCACCAAGAATAGAACAGAAACCCTCGGGGCACCCAGATCTTTGAAAGATATTCTAAACAGACCGGGAGACGTTATTAACTTCTGGAGGGAGGTGGGCTGGGTGGAATAACTACTGATGGCAGTCATGGTCCTCCTGAAGGACTAAGCCCTTTACCATAGAACATAAAACTGTACGTCGCTTACTCCCGCGTCACCAGTCCTGACTCTCTGTATATTTCGACGGCTGTGACCAAAACTACATACGTGTTCAGGGAACTTTGATTAAAATGTGGCTGGTATTTTAACATATTGTGGTGTCTTACGACATCCACGCAAACGAAGTCGCGGGCAAAAGCAAGTTAAATATAAATTAATTGTTTAGAAATGAACTATACGTAGCTAAGGCATTCGACATGGTTATGTTCACAGTTTAGTCTACAAGCAGGTAGTTTTTGGAAATATCCAATGTTGGGTATTTTAAAAACATACGACTCAATCATTGCATTCGAAATATTGAAAAAATCTACAGCTAAGTAAAGATATAATAAAAACAGTGTGGTGTTGCGCAAGGAAACATTTAAGGACCAAGTCTCTTTTTCTCTCTTACTTCTTCACTACTACTGTACCTACTTATGTAAACAACATAGATTTTTGTACTATTGCTGAGTTATTGGTAGTTGACATCGATTGTACTAACTTTTGACCCACTTGAATGTTAAGCAAAGTAATGTAAAAAGGACCCACGATACCATGGCTACACTAAGCTACAATTCGCATGCCGTGATACAGCCGATTGTACCTCAGAAAGAGTGATTTACTGAGGCCCGCCCACGGCTCAGCCTCGCTCATTATATCGATTAACAAACACTATAATTACACGAACATCAGCATTTATTATCGTGTTCTCCGGAAATTAACGGCTATTTGAGGATCAGATAAATGAAAGATAGGCATGGGATAGCTTATGAATAAGTAGTTACCTAGGCTACTTCACCATAATCAGTGGTTAATATAAATACCAAAGAAAAAAAAATGCGAATCTAATAAAATATGTATTAAGCAACTTTATTCATTCAATTCAGAGAAAGAAATACTACACATTTTAAATCTTAGAAAAGATTTATAGACCGTACAAAAAATAACAGATATAATTTTATCGGGACACCAAACACATTTTCTATTTCAATAGAAGTTTGTCCGCAAAATGTTGTCGCTGATAGATAACTTGTTTGCGAGACCACCGCGTTTTATTGACTGTGAACGATTTTAACTTGTTTATCTGAAACAACAACAAACCGAACGAACGTCCTCACGATCTGAGTACCTAAACATAACATTAACAACTAATCCAGTTTGTTATCCCAGGATAAACAACAATGTACAATTCTACAATATTTTTGAGTGCAATATAGTTCGCAATTCATATTTTTTTGCAGAATTATTGTTGTTTTGGCAAAAGATAAGTAGATTTCAAAGCTGACGACATAACTAACGATAATTATTCGCAAGTCTTTGAGTTCAAGTTACGATGTTATTCGATCTCTATCTTGATTGAAAACCCTAGGAATCATTATCATTATTAATCTATACCTTCTTACAACAGCCTCTGAATTGAGTGGCAGTTGATTGATATAAATCTGTAATCAAATCAGTTCGCTACATGAACAGTAAATTGTCCGATTGTCCTCATTTTGCTACCTACCGATAGAGCGTCACGTCACTATGACGAAGGTTGAGCCGCGGCCGGTTGTATCAAGCGTTGAAACGAGATATCGATATGGAGGGTGGTCGTTTATCTCTGTCGTATTGTCGTAGTCGTGGCTATCGGTCGACACTCGGTACTTCGGTAGTTCTCAGTGGTAAGAGTTGCGCAAGCGCAGGCGGTCAGGCGCGCGAGGCCGCCACTCGGCCTCATTCTCGTTAGGTACGCAAATGTCAGGATCAAGGCCACTGTATGCACATTCAAGAATTTATTCAATGTTATTCTTGTTTAATACATATTATAAACCTTTCAATACATTTGATAAGCCTGAAATAATAAGAATGGAAACTCATAAATACAAAATCATACCAATACTAGTAGGTATCTTCTCGTTATAACTTACCAATAGAGTGGATTTTCAGCTGTTTGTCTTCACAGGAACTCGCATACATTTATTTATTCCGACGACTCTCTTTTGTGTGAAAGGCCAACCGTTAATCCAATTAAATAACTATTGTTTTGTTTTTCCCCTGAAAATAACAGGAAGTCCTTTTCTGCACTGTTAAATCCGAATCGATACGATTATTTGTTTACATTATATAACCGGCTGTTGGTATTATTTTACCATCGGGCAACATTAAGGCTTTACGTAATATTACCGAGAAAAGTTTCTTAAAATACGTTCTGTTTCCAATTTTCTCTTTTCTTGGTAATCTCATCTTTTCTGTCAATGGCCCGTGTGGCGGATACATAAGTAGGTAAGCACATTAGATAATCTTTTCATATTTCAATCTTATTTATTTATTTAAACTTCTAACACACAATAAGGTACAAGGCTGCAGTCTTGCAAAATTCACTCGCGGTGAGTTATTTGCGCAAATTTGTACTTTTTTTTAAACAAATTAAAGAAATAACATGGAATATTAATATTGCACAGAAATAAACATAATATAAGTAATAGCTAGTAATTTTTTGTAGTACATCGAGGTGTATTATGTTAGGTAAATCAAGCGTTGAATACAGCTCTTTCTGGCCAACAACATTTCGAGGTATGTTTGGGCTCCTACTTTAGGGTAATTAAGGATTATTTTCAAAATCTGTTCAGCGCATAATTAGCTGAACATTCTCGTCTTCAAAATGCGCTGATTAGTTTTTTTCTAATTATCTTTCATTTTCTTATTTTGGAGGTCACAAAGTCATCAAAATTCTCTGTTTTTATCTCTTAATTGTCAGACTTCTGTCTGACTACCCGTAACAACTGTCAATAGCCGGGACCAACTGCGTAACGTGCTTTTCGAGGCACGGAGGGGTCTCGGTATGTAATGGATGATCACCCATCCACGGACCGACCTCGGCAAGCGTTGCTTAACCTTGAAGATCGATCCATGCGGCTGTTATTATTATAAAAATGTTCATAAATACTTATTGTTAGTATTGGTCAATGTGCAAAGCAAGCAAGACGAGGCACCTAATGATGCCCTTTGTTGAGCAATCAATACTGCATTGTCGTGTAGCTACTAGGGCTTTTAGCCTCGCTGCATTTTTGAGTCACAGAAAAAAAATCGACAAAAGTATCAAATCAAAAAAATCAAATCAAATCAAAAATGTTTATTTCAATTACAAAGCGTTAACATGCGTGATTTGGAGATCACCTTTTAAGCAAGAAGATGCTTGTGTTAGGTGACTCCGCTCGTCCACCTAACAATTATACAGTCTAGGCTAGGTTTTTAGGCAGTCAAAACAAGATATTTCAATTAAGTATTTTTTGAAACATACAGTACCTAACAAACTCAAATTATAAAATCAAAAATTATTTAGGGGTTTTTTGTATTGGGCATATGAAACCAAGGGCGTTTAATGTAGTTTCTGGCAGAGGGGACCTGAATTTATTTCAAAAGTAACCCGCGTTAGAAAAAGTTCTCTCTGCTTCGACGCTAGTGGGGGGATAGATATTAGTAGTTGTAACAATGATTTAGGTATTTCCATAAATGAAAAACGAAAAAAAAAAAACAAAATACGTAAAAGTCGTTGAGACTCTCGAAATTTCCGAGATCGAAATTCCCGGGATGAAAGCCCTAGTAGCAACGATTTAAATTGGTATCGCGCCATATTGTAACTGGCAACATCTGCATTCTTTTCAATTTGCCAGAGACACACAAAAGCTAGGTCGCAAAGCTTGCCATCTTATTGCCTGTTACAGTCATTCTGAATTTCGACAGCTAATTATAATTTCGAAAAACAACAGTTCGACTACTCATTGCTTCAACAGAACATAATTCGACAAGCATTAGTCCGACAGAAAATACGAGTACTTCGACAACTCACACCTTCGAAGAACACTACTTCGAAGAATCCTTCTTCGATATGCACTTGTTCGGCGAATCTCTATTTCGACGGAACATACCTTCGACATAATACTGCTCTGAAATGTGGCAATGATAATTGAATTTCGCTTTATGGTTTTAGGTACAAAATAAAAACATAAATAATAATCAATTTTATGTTTTTAATTTTAACCACTAACAAATTTTTGTACAGATTAATTTTTTCGAACGGCCGATACAACGATACCACACACTGGGACAGCTGCGGACAGCTTAGCTCGAGATACCATTGGTACTAGAAAGCTGTAATTTGGCATGAGTATACTATACATGAGTACATGATGTTCTTGAAAGTATTTTCTGTCGGACTAATGCTTGTCGAATATAGGTTCTGTCGAAGCAATGAGTAGTCGAACTATTGTTTTTCGAAATTAAGACTGTGTCGAAATAATTAGCTGTCGAAATTCAGAATGACACTCGTTCATACCTTTGTAGTTTAAATACTTAGGTAGAATAAACCAAATAAAATACTGATACTTATAACTTTTTTCTGATTCCAAGACTCCAAGACTTCCACTTTGTCTCTGTGGCTTGGAGCCACAGAGACAAAGTGGAAGTCTTGGAATTTTGGACGGCTGGTCCACACAAAGATTAACAAATAGACTGTCAAACTCATCTTAACAGCTATATTTGGATACATGTGACCGAAATAACAAGAGTCAATCAAATCGTGTGACTGAATCAAAAGTAAAACTGCATTTGATTAAGGTTTATAGGAATATGTAATAAATATAATAAAACGAGAACAAAACATGTATCAACGCTCTCATTTATTCGATCAATAGCAATTAGCGGTTTCTTTAATTCGGTACAATATCTTTCGAAGCTAATAACAATTGTTTGGCCATAATATTATATCCCAGTAAGAACTACCGGTGTGTATCGTTCACAAAATCGTAAGAACCCACTTCACACGTCCTACGCAATTTTCCTACAGTGATGGTAACAGGGTTTTTCCCGGAACAGTAATAAAACAATGTGATACCGTATAATACTTTAAAAAAGAAAGTTAGCAATACGCGGTAGCATTTACCAATTTTCCCCTCTCTTCCTACCTGAGAAGCTTAACAAAATCCGTATAAATAGAATCTTGTGCTATTTCACGCCTATTTTCCGCCGTCTCAAGAGTAATTAAAAAGTTTCCCTCGGTAAAAAGCGACGTGTGAAACAGGCTTTACAACCAAACTGTCGACTGACCCGACACTGCCGTAATACAAACAATTTCTTACCGAAATAGCTGCAACGATCGTCGAGCATTAATTATTTTAAAAAAACAAGCGTTTAATTAAAATCTACTTGAGCTATTAATATAGTATTTTAACGTTCAGACTTTAAATGCAATTATGAAAACGTGAAATAAAAAGTCGTATGGATGGACTGCCGGCAGAGCGCTCCAGCGGGCAATAAAGTAAAACTAACCTTTATAATTAGTTCCAATTACCGCGGGCGTCTTGATAGCCGACATTATTTATTGTATAGCGTCCATAATACTTTAAATAATAACTTAAGCTTCTTCTACAGTTATTCGAGTCTGCTGGTTGGATGTTTACACAAAGAGAACTAGTTTTTGTTGCCAACTTCGACTTGCTTATCAGAATTGATTGACTTAAAGTTTATTTACAAATCGTAAAAGTTAGAAGACAATAAAGAATTTAGTTTATTGAAAGTTCTAAACTATATAAAATATACATTCTTTTTCGTTCGTAAGCAATCATAATAAATTAATTCTTTATTTTACATGTTTTGAATGCTTAAAATTGGTATTTTAGTGTGATATCTTTCCTGCAATTTGTACTTGAATGTTACCTATGCTTATGATTGCAAAGTTAGGTCATTTACAAAATCGAGAATTGAATCTCTATTTGAATGCGTGAAAAAAGCGCGTTGTTAGATTTTCAACGCCCGACTCAGCGCCGAATAATGAAAATTTAGGTGTCGTCTAGTGTTAGTGAAAACTGGCATCAGTGTTTGTTTTACAAAATAACACTAATTACAAAGTTCTAGAAAAACATGTACCTACTATTTATAGAGACGCGCGACGCAGAAACGCGCCGGTTTTATTGATAAAACCTTTCTTCGACAGAAACCTAAGTCACGTCCAATATTTTAACAGGAAACCTCCATACTTATATAATTTTTATTGTCTGTAAAACCTAACGACTAGCCATTGCATACTCCAAACAGTAATTACACACGCAAACACGAAGTACTAAACCGTACCTACTCAATAAAAAATGTCAACAGCGGTCATTATGATTAATTTTAGTAAATACTTACTCATATCGTTAATCAAAATTACGATTTATAAAACACAAAACTCTACATTCACTCATTCATAAATTCTTCTTAAAAACTCTATTGGCCTGTTTCACCACATCTTGATAAGGGTTAACTTGTCTGGCAGTGGCAGATAAATTCATTAACGTATTGTTCAATTTTTTATTTGTCTTACTGGAGTCCAGCCGGATAGCCACTTGACTGTCCAATAACAGGGCCTCAAGTCTGCTATTACAATAGTGTCAGAATGGTCTCGCCATTGTGAGTATTTGACAGTTTTTGTATGGCAAATCTGTCAAAAACTCACAATAAAGAGACCATTCTGACACTATTGTAATAGCAGACTTGAGGCCCTGAACAGTGGCTATCCGGCCACTGTGAAACAGGCCCTATGTATCGTATTTTTATATGAAATTCGTACGTATTTTCGTATCAAAATAAGTGGTATTATTCCATCTGTCAATGACAGATACCTACGTGCGTTACCTACTTTCAATCCGTGCTGTGGGCTACTTCCAAATTCAGTTGGGCGTTGCGTGGGCTAACTAACACCTACACGGAGTCACATAATTAATTAATTAAGTATTTAGACATCCTCAAAATAAGTATCTGTCATTACCTACGTTATCTTTTGTCCTTGTATAAAAAAGTGGACACGCTTTTTAGTACATTTCGCATACCTAAACACATATTCGGTATCAGGACTTGATGATGATGATGGGGCTCCCTTTTCCGCACTTAGACTCCTATTTGGTCCGTTGTTCCCCGAGATTGAATAATGTTTTTGTTTATCGTCCAATCAAAAGAAGTCTACTTTATTTTTACGGTCGATTTGACATGCCTATAAATAAAGTTAAATAAATCAGTAGGTCAATGGGTATGCTATGCCGAATTAATTGGACTTCGATCTCCATCTACAAAACAAAACGAAACTACGACAAATCGATACTTTTAAAACCAAACTAGTTGTATATGTTTAGTTTTTGTAAAAGACTTAGAAAAACAGTCAGGCATATTCTTAATTTCATTAAAATACCGTCGATGTTCCCAAGCACATGATAATGGCATCTTTATATTCAGTTTTCCCGCTAAAAATAAACACATCAACATCAGGTTTCATGAAGGGTATTCAAAACTCACGGTTGAGCGGAGCGTATGTTTAGAGCATGTAAACTTGAACGTATTTATTTAAATACCCTTAATAAGGTCCTTTATATTGTTTTCATATTACTGAAGTTTGATATTGTTTATTATTTATTTAAGTAAACTATCTCCAAAATCTCTCAGACAAAATAAATTATGTCTGAATTTCAGCATACGTTCGATCGTGCTGTGTTCAACAGTATCCGCTGCTACTGAATAGAAACACTTTCTAAGCTAGAAAACGTTTTGCTCATCAATACACCTTGGTTGCGTTAGTTAAAATTAAAACTGAATCCTATAATGATGTGTGCGTTTGTTATCTTTCGCGGACTCTGCGGACCGTCTCCTGGCGGCTGCGTAGACCGCCAGCTTGGAGGGCGAAGGCAGGCTGGAGTCTCGAGGACGGACTAAGGATTCCCGGGACTCTGCAGCTGGAAGGGACGCGGATGTCGGCACGGACGGCAGCTTGCGGACTGTATCGTATGGTAAAGGTGAGCTGCGTGACGCAGTTGACGCGATGGAGCCAGAGCCGTCAGAGTCCTGAAACAAATTGGTTCTTTAGAGCTCATATTTGAACCTGATAGGCCCTTAGTTGCTGTGAGTAGCCTACCATCTATGGAGTGAGTTAGGTCAGAGCCGTCAGTGCGTCGTCGTTGTACACGTGGCTCTCTCTTTCTCAATTCCAATAGATATCTTAGAGCGAGAGCTTGCCGAGAATTGGCCTAACAGATAAATCTAACGGGGTTGCGGACAACTTATTGTGCTTGTGGTCGTTAGACACGGACAGATCCGCAGCCTAAAATGCAAGAATTTCACCTAGGTAGGTAGTCTATTCTTAGATTAGTCTATAATAGGTATAATCGCTCAAAGAGAATTAGCACTATTTTGGTTTAGTTTCTGAATAATGCACTCGTCGTATCTGGAGCAATGAACTACCAATACCTACTGGGCTACTGCTAACATTATAAAGCGATAAATTATAATCATGTTGTTACCATAACGCGGCCTTGGCTTAGTACAGGGCAATGACATCAATATACGCAGAGAGCTTTGGCGAACTAAATTTAGTTTTACCTTCTACAACAATAGGAAGGATTTGTTAATTTCATTGAAGCTTTAAATATAACTAATCTATGTTTACGCTTGTGCACGTTGTCACAATTTGTGGTTGAATTAAAAATAGAGCAGGCGAGAGCGGCTGACGTCAGAACTATAAATAAAAATATTGATATCATTGTATTGTTAGCAGTGTGATAGCAAATTATGTATCTAGTTAGTGGATTAAAATTGCACTCCAGTTCGTTGAAGTCATTCATCATACGTAATTGAGTGAAGAAATTGACCTATCGTTCACTTGTCGAGACTCGAGTGCATAGAGGTCCCTAGTAGCAATTACCGTTGGCTTCCATACGCCAACAGTTGGGAATGTATTGGCAGACGGTTAGTTATTTCGCCAACCTAAACTTAAAATAGGCCCATTGTCATAAACATGCACTATTTGCCCAACGGATAGCCAACGACGGGCCTGCTGTTACTATTCCTACTGTTGGGTGATTTTTGTAGGGATTTAAGGTATAATGACAACATTGGGCCAACTAACGCGGGCCTGCTGCTTCTATTCCTACTGTTGGGAGATTTATGTAGGGATTTAAGGTATAATGACAATATTGGGCCAACTAACGCGGGCCTGCTGCTTCTATTCCTACTGTTGGGAGATTTTTGTAGGGATTTAAGGTATAATGACAACATTGAGCCAACTAACGCGGGCCTGCTGCTTCTATTCCTACTGTTGGGAGATTTTTGTAGGGCCAACTACTGCTACTCCAACGGGGTGGTAGCGGGGTGCGCGGGGAGCGGGCGGCGACACGCGTCGCCCAGCCCACCCGCCATTTTGTTATTCATTTGTGAACCTGCGGCTGCGGAGTGTTTGTGAGTGTTTGTTTTGTTCGCATCAACAAAGATATTAGCCTGATATCAGGCTGGCAGGCTGTGTTTTAGTTTAGTTAGTTAACCCTTAGTGTTTGTGAAAGTGTTAAATGTATAAAGTTGTGGAGTTTTACGACGATGATGGTTACGGTGGGGAACTTACGGTGCGTGAAGAATGGATGACGCCACGGAAGACTCATTGCATGTGTGTTACAAAACGTGTAAAAATCGTCGCTGCACATGAACCTTATCGGCTTCAAAATAAGGTTGGTTTTTCAAAACAAATCGCTAAAACCAACCTTATTTTGGAGCCGTTAAGGTTCATGTATAGGGACGCGCGTACGGCCGGCGCTGGCTAGACGCGTCGCTCTGAAACCAGCCATAGAACCAACCAACATTCAACCACTTGCCTAAATGTATTATGTGTCGTTGGGCCTACCCATAACACGTTTTCGTCGGGCCTTCGTAGGCCAATGTACGTTGGCCCCATCGAAAGTTGGGCCTTCGTAGGCAAATCCACGTAGGCCATCAGTTGTTGGCCCAACCCGCAAACTGCCCGCCAATTGTATGCATTTGCCAACTAACCAGAGGTAAGTGGCCCAACTAAATGCCAACAAAAAATACTACTAGGGGTAGGTACTACACGTGCAGGCGACACTCGCTCTAATCACTGGAAACTGCATGAACATCGATTCCACTTTTATAACGACTTAGTGACTAGGTAGCCAACTAGCGAAGCAACTCAAGTCGTTTCTTGATATTAAGTCGTCAACAAAGCGACAAATAATAATGATGTGGGTGTCTCCATCAATATTGAAAATTGTCTTGGTTCTGAATCAAAATCTGAGTGTTAAAAAACTCAGTACCTACAGTCTTAATCAAAGTCGTACGTCAGCGAATCCGTAGAGACGATGAAATAAAAGAGAAACCAGAACGGAATAATTTTATTGCAAAGTAGGGCAAAGAAATTATTCATTATGTTAATTACCTACTCTGTTAGCACTTGGTCGACCCCTTAGATAAAGCTTATCGCTTATCATTCAAGCTAACACCTTGCACAGCCTTAACTCATCTTGTTTCTTTTGACACGTATTAGTGTATTTTTCATCAATCACCAAATCAATTCAGAGTAAATATGGGTACAAATACCAGTATTTGTACCCATCTGGTACAAATACTGGTATTCTTCCGCATCCGGTTAGACTGGAAGCCGACGCCAACAAATTTGGGGAAAGGCGAAAAAGAAATGAAGTGATATTGCGTTCTCTTTTACTGATGTGGTTGAGTACCTACCTAAGTGTTCTTCCCAATATTATTACTATGAAACGACAAATTGTAACCGTGCACTTAATCTCTGACCTTTCGACATTAAATAAAATCATTTGTACTTTGGTTAGCAGTCGCAACGTATACCTACAGGACAGCAGCTTTTTAGTAAATATTTCCTGCTTCGCGCGGTCAGCCAAAAGACCCACCATAACACAATATTTTATCAACCAGTCAAAATTAACTTGTTGTGGCGGATATGGGGAAAACTTGGTTGTAGGTATAATCAGAAGTGGTAATTTTCCGGCTGGTAACAATAAGGATAATCACAATAACTTCCCCTGTCTGACTAAGCTCTCTGTCAGAGAGTAGCGTTGAGCTCAGAGTGATATTAGTATTTTTTTTTTTTGTGTTGACTTTTTAGGTACAGAAATACCAAATGTTTCGGACGGCTGGAGCACGACCAGCCGCAGTCGAACTGGGACAATCTCCCAACGTTTTTGACAACGTTCCGTACTACCTGAGTCGAGTGACTGTTGGCGAGCCGTCACCACCCAACCCTGAATGCGCATGTGTAGACAGGGTACAACCCACTAGGACCGGCGTCACCAGAAGAGTCACTCGACTCAAGTAGTAGTAGTAATAGTAGAGATTGTCCCAGGTCGACTGCGGGTACTGCCCCAGCCGACCAAAACACCTAATGAAGGTAAATTAAACCAATTAATGCTTTGAAAATGCATTTGCCGATAAATGTCGTGATGGCCCGTTGGTTAAGGCCTCGCCTCTCATTTATGAGGTTGTGGGTTCAAATCCGGGCAAGTACCAATGTGACTTTTTCAATTCATATGTACTTTCTGAGTGTGTCTTGGACATTACTGATATCGGTGAAGAAAATACATCGTGAGGAAACCTGGACTTATAGTTAATATAAGTCTGAAATCGCCAACCCGTCTTGAGCAAGCGTGGTGATCAATGCTCGTGCCTTTTCTGTATGAGAGGAGGCCTTTGCCCAGCAGTGGGACAGTTATAGGCTGGTATTATAATGCTTTGAAACACTTTGAAATAAAAATACAGGGTTCAAAAATACGCGATGTAGTTTTTATTTGTTAGGTATCGTAAAAAATCTAGACGAAGGAAACTAGGAAACTCGGCGGTATAAAGTTTCATTGTCGAGTCACAAATCTGTGTCTCGACAATTTGGTGGTTAGTGTCGTGTGTGGGTACTTCTACGAGTTCGTGCAAATTTGTTATTTGTAGTCATAAAAAAAATAAAAATCACTTTGAGTGTGTGCTTTCTATCAGAACGAAATATAATAGTATTAAACTATAGCCATACGGTAACGGAAATTGCTATTTCCAATGGGTTTAATAAATATTTTACAAAAATATGCTAAAAATCATCTACCTTCAGTGTCCGTTCGTGAGTATTGCCGAATAGGTGTTTCAATTTTCATGCTGCGTTACTACAATCAATTACTAAGTGAATAAATATTATTACATACATTACAAAGAATCTGTAGTCATGTTTTTCAGAAACTTAAACTGGATAATTAATTTGAAAAGAAAAAAAAAACTTTTGTCACACAAAATTGATCATTACCAGCGGCAAAATTTGAAAGTACATAATATCTGTGTATGTTACTCTGTGGTTTTATTCCCCTCGCCCCGCATTTCACTCGCCAGCCAGTTGAGCCACAGGCACGGGAGAGGAAGGCTGTGCGTTTGGGTTGGAGAATTATAGAACATTGAATACTCGAAATTTTACTTTGTCACGAAATATTTGTCTTTACCGTCGCCTAAATTGTGGGGTAAGTAATAAGATTTTATTTATGTTTGATCTTTAAAAAGGAAGCTCACTAGGATTATTAATGTTCTTGTTGGTTTGATAATTGTCGTATTTACGGATATAGGGTTACAGACTAAAATGTCCTAAAATGTCATTACCCTCAGCATCATCACCTTCTTTTACCTTCAGCTTTGAAACTGAAGGTAATGATCCTAAACGGAAGGTAGTGATGAAATTATTAAAAAAAAAAAATAGTTTTTAAATATTAATTTTAAAGCTCTGAGTAGGTACTTAAATCGTTTCAATTACGCGGTTCGTTAATGTATCTAAATATTTATCTTTATCCAGATCTTCTTTATCAAGTACTTGGCACATTAATTGCTAATCGGAGCTTTAAAATATTATATATACCAGCATTCCTAAGATAAATCTAACCCAAGACACAGTACAGAAAATGTGTATAATTAGTAATTTTTTTTTGGAAATAAATGAATAAAATGTACAGTCAGCTGCAGAGAAATCTCACCCCCTAGCAATGTATTTAGTCATTGCTAGGGGGTGAGATTTCTTTGCAGCTGACCGTACACAATTTGCGGTGTCGTGGGTTGGATTTTTCTTAAGAACACTGGTGTTATCATATTTATGGATATTATCGTGTACTTTTTTTAATAAGCACATACTTTATGACTTCTATAGAAAAAAATAAATATATATATATATTTATAAAGGTCACGGCAGAGGGAACTTAAAGTAAGCTTAGTATTCTTTAGTTAAATAGATAATTAAATACAGTGTTTTATTTACAGGAATAAGAATCATGGCGAAACTGAAGGCGAAGAATAAGAAAACTACCGAGGAAAAGTTAGCTCAACAAAGACTTCATAAAAGACAAAAGTATGAAGAAATAAAAAAAGATCCAGAAAAATATGCTACTCCAAAAGGAAAAGAAAGGTTACGATATTTGAAACGCAAAGAACAGATTAAAATAAAGTCAGTTAAAGACTTAACGCCACGGCAACAAAGACAGAAAAGAAAACAATGGAGAGAAAATCGTCAACGATACATAGAAAAGAAGAAAAAAGAAAAAGCAATAGAGCATAGCTTGTTGATAATTCTCCACCTACCAGTGATGATGAAACAATAGATCGTCAAGTGCCTCAAGTTAGTGAAGTTGACCCACTGGAGGGACCAACAACTTCTCAGATCGAAGTCAAAAAGAATAAAGGAGATCAATTTAATAAAAAATGTGAAAACTGCGTTAAAAGAATAAAAACAATACGGCGCATTCGTTATATTTATACTAAAAGAATTGGAATATTGAAAAAAGAAATTCAGAAGGAACAAAATGAGAATAAAGAGCTGAAAAAAATGATAGACAGGCTTAGGAGAGAGAATATAAAAGCTAAAAAAGAAAATCCATCAACTGAACAGAAAATTGAAAATTTATTGGATAAAATAGATAAAGGCAAAAAAGAAGAAGTGAAAAAGAAGTTGATATTTGGTGAAGTTATTTTTAAACAGCTGAAAGAAGGGTTCAAAACTCTAAGAAAAACAGATAAACGTAAATTCAGTGATGTTATTGTAAAAGACAAAGAAAGTTTCAAAAAACACAGAATAACGACAGCAATAATGCCATTTACATTCAGAAATAAAAAACAAGTACATGAAGATCAGGAGAATGAAATAAAACGAGAAATAGAAGAGTTCTTTGATGAAGATAGTAATATAGTCTTCCCTGTTGTCATTACCTTCACTATCAAAGTCATTACCAGTTCGAAAAAAAAATTAAAACCCTTATAACTTCTAAGTTTATGTGTGCAATTGGCTATTAATTGGTAAAATTATAAAGAATTATGCATATTTTAGAAATAAAGTTCAAGTTTTGAAGTAAAAAAAAATCTCTTATTTTCGCCAAGTTTGCACGAAATGGAAGAATTACCCGTGTACTTATTGAATCTAATAAGTACACACGACACTACAAAATCCGACGGCCCACGGATACGAGGAGAAATATCTTCTAGTGCGTAGGTAGGTACATTTCGAATGCCTTACCTTACGAGGACCTCTTTATTCCCTACATTCCGATTGCCTTACCTTACGAGCATCTCTTTGTTCCCTACATTTCGAAAGCTTTAACTTACGAGCACGTCTATGTTCGCTACATTCCGAATACCTTACCTTACGAGCAGCTCTGTGTTCCCTACATTTCGAGTGCCTTACCTTACGAGCATCTCTGTGTTCCAAGCGGTCGTATCTCGTATTTCTGGCAGAGGGTTTCCGGGGCGGGCGAGGCAGGGCCGAGGGTGGTGGCGGCAGGCTAGAGGAGCGCGTCTGCTGCGATGCGCGGCCCTGGCGCTCCAGAAGTAAGGCCTCCTCGCCTCGCCCTCCGCCGCCCCGGGCGCCTACTGTGCCCAGACCAGGGAAGCAGCATAGCCCACGCTGTGGAGTTAATAAGCTATTTACTATTTGTTTTAGGGTGCTAAAGTTGTATGGTTGTATTAAGGAGCACATTCACGATGTAACTCTTATCTCAATGTAATAAAGTATCAATTAGAATGTTTCCCATGAGTTTGATTAAAGTCTCAGCCATAATTCTATAGTTTACCTTATCTTACCGAGATAAGAGTTACATTGCAATTTTGATCGCGAATGTCCTACTTTACAATTAGTTTTATAAGCTAAAGTTGTATGTTTGTATGTTACAAATTTACAATAAAGGTAGGTAGTATGGTAGTAAGGTATAATATAACTATAGATTCTTTATTTGCTAACTTGTTCTAATTCTTCGTCACACCAGGCTGAACCAGGAGAGTACTGCGCTACTTAAGGGGGAATATAGGGAAATTTGTGACAATAAATTTACCTGACCCCTTTCTCTTGATTTTTATTAAATTATACTTTTTTATGCTGACTAACGTGGTCACCGCCCGTTGTCATATATAAATGTACTCTGTGATGTATTCTGTGCCCATTGTGTCACCCCTTCTCAAATTCTTCATACAAATCCGTAATTTTTATGGTGTACAATAAAGAGTATTATTCTATTCTATTCTCATTTATCTGTCACCACATAAACCTTTTCAGTCATAACGTATTTGAATAGCCTACTTTGATTAATTAAAAAGTAAAAAATAAATAAAAATAGTTCAACACTGAATCATCGATTAGAAAAATTCAGTAGCGGGTAAATAGCTTACCTACCTACTTACTTTCTATTGAAAGAAAGTCTTTTGTTATTATATTTATAGCAAACGTAAACTTCGCCAGTTTAAACTGTGACCTAAACGCTGAAAAACCTACTAGTAGACCCAATTATTGTAAACCAGCTTTTGCCCGCGGCTCCGCCCGCGTGGATGTCGGTTATCGCGTCAAAAAGTAGCCTATGTCCTTTTCCATATCCCAGACTATATGTTATCTCTGCACGGTACGACTGGGTGCTGCGCGCCGACCTACCTAGCGGCGTCAGCGTGGTTTGCTACGCTGACGACACGCTGGTCCTGGCGCAGGGTAGGTCGCACCAGGCGGCGGCTAAACTAGCGACACGTGGGGTTGCGACAATCATCGAGAGGATCCGGCAATTGGGACTCGAGATAACCTGGCACAAGTCCGAGGCCATGTGTTTTAAGGTCCTCGGAAAGCACCGCTGACGGGTTCCCAAGTAACGGTAGGGGTTCACATCGGCGTCGAGTCGACGATGAAGTATCTGGGACTCGTCCTCGACAGCCGGTGGAACTTCGTGGAGCATTTTCGACGTTTGGCTCCCAGACTGGAGCGGGCCGGGGCTGCCTTGAAGCGCCTCCTGCCCTGGGGTCGTGCGGTCCATGGCTCTTTACGGGGCACCGCTGTGGACGCAAAAATCCTCGCCCACTTGTGAGAGTGGCGCGAGGAGGTGAAACGCCGGAGCGTTACTCCGCTGCCGCGAGAAATCACGGCACAGCGGAGATAGCTCAGGCGGGATCTCATAGCGACATGGAGAGTGCGATTGTCGCAACTCAGCGCTGGGCACGCCACAATTGTGGCAATAAGTCCCCTCTTTGAGGAGTGGCTAGAGAGGCGCCACGGCCTCCTCACCTTCCGCCTGACGCAGGTCCTCACCGGACACGGTTGTTTCGGGAGGTACCTCCGCCTGTCCGGGATAAGGCGGGAGGAAACGCGCGGATGTTACCATACTGTGTGGATCGCCCGGAGGACGCGGTGGAGCATACGGTGGAGGTCTGCCCGTCTTGGGTAGAGCACAGCCGTGTCCTCACGGAGGCGATCAGCGACGGCGATCTCTCGCGTCCGGCCCTGATCCAGGTCATAGTACGGTTCGAGAGTGCATGGGAGGCAGTCACCTCCTTCTGCGATGCAGTAATGCGCGCGAAGGAGGAGGCGGAACGCGTGAGGGAGAGGTAGTCTGTGTGCCCTCATGTCCCTAGTCGCCGCAAGAGATGCTCTAGGCGGCGGGAAACAATTGGCGATTCCCGGCCACCGTAGGCGCGGGCTTGCGGACGACGAGCAATGGGCAGCTCGCCGTCCGGTAAGGACCAAGCCCAGGTCGACGGCGCGTTGTGTTCCACGCGCGCCTCAAAGAGATGTCAGCACGCACTGTCGATCATGTTGGGGGTCCGCTAAGATCGATGCCTGCCAGGCAACTGAAAGAACACGGGTGTATTTTAGCCAGTTAAGTAAAAGTCTGACACGCCCTCCCGCTCCGCCCAGAGCGGTAGAAGATATTTGACAATTTCTCACCCAAAAAACAAATGCTATATCTCTGCCAAATTTCATGACGATCAGTTCAGTGGTTTAGGCGTGAAAACGTAACAGACAGACAGAGTTACTTTCACATTTATAATATTAAGTATGGATAACAGTTTCAATAGCCTTGACATTTAGTTGGATTCTTTATTATGGCGCATGCGAGGTTTTTGCAACCACGAAACAATCATATTCTATCATATGGCGTTACTTCTATAGAATGAGGTGGTCTAGGCTCACTTTTCACTGCAGCAATTTAGTAGGTACGAAACGACTCCCACACTAAAAAGATACCTACTTACTTTAAAGATCTATTTGGCAAAGCCATGGTAGATTTTAATATAAAATAGGCAAGAACCACGCACCCTGATGACGTAACTAATGCATGTACCTACGTTGTTCTGTTTACCTACTTGTTTGCTAAGAGTCTACCATAATCTATACATATAATAAAATCGTAGCGAAGTCAAAACTGTACATTGAATATTTTAAAAAAAAAGTAATTGCCACCGATGCCGAAAATATAGTTTTTAGAATTTTTGTCTGTTTATCTGTTTGTCTGAATGTATGTTCCAGCTAAACGCAAAAACTACCGGACAGATTTTGTTCAAATTTTGCATAGATATTCCCTATAGGTCTGGTGAAATTACTACGTATAAATTATCACGCTATTTGTTATGGGGTATGAGCAGTATTGCATTATGTTTTGAGATGGGTCCATAAGGGCAGGTACCTTAACCGTGGTCGCTACAAGAAAATGGTCTTAAGAGACTATCCTTAACTTTTAGAAAAAAATTGATCTGCATTCACAGATTTTGAAAAAAATGTACAGTCAGCAAGAAAATGGGCAATTTTCACAAAAAAAATTTTTGATGCCAATCGATCCTATTTCTTGCGAGGATCAAAAATTTATATGGGACCAAATGAGGTTTGAGTACCAGAAAAGTCAGAAATCTAAAAAAAGTTTTCCCATACAGGTCGTAGGTGAGACTGAGATGAGAACGAACACAATGTATCAGTGTATGACAACAGTCGAATTATTCCATTACTACTTCGCTGTGTTGAATAACAAACGAATTTATCAGATAATTACAGATTTAATCTTTTAAATGACTAGCTGACCCGACAGACTTCGTTCTGTCAAAAGCTATTTGACTGTGGCAGTTTGTCTACGCGCAAAGGAAACTACCTACCTACCCTACCCTACCTTACCCTATCCTACCCTACCCTACCTACCTATCTACCCTACCCTACCCTACCTACCTACCCTACCCTATTCTACCCTACCCTACCCTACCCACCTACCTACCCTACCCTACCCTACCCTACCAACCTTACCTACCCTACCCCACCTAACTAAAACCTTCAATTTTTTTTTTTTTTTTTTTTTGATAAAATCTATTCTCAGACCTACCAAATGATGACTGACACGTTATGTCAAACGCCATAAAGTTACATTAGAAGATAGAGTTACCTACTTATTATTACAATAAAAATGTAAATATGGTCGTTTTCTTACAATTTTTTTTTTTAACTTTCTTAATTTTTTCTTACATAAGAACCTTCTCCTGACAATAACAAACACAACAAAAAAATAATTAGCGAAATCGGTCCAGCCGTTCACGCGTGATGCCGTGACCAAGGGAAATAGGGATTCATTTTTATATATATAGATTATCATACCTTATGGATCTAAGCAGTCAATTATGACATATTATGCTATTTCAGTCAACTTTCAACAAAGCAATGCAAATCTGATTTCGATTCCAAAGAATTGACATTTATGTGCTTCTCTTTAGGGATCCGTACCAAATATGTAAAAAAGAACCCTTATGGTGCGACTCAGTCTGTCTGTCCGTCTGTCTGTCACAGCTAGATATCTCAAGAACTACTAATGCTATCAACTTGAAATTTGGAATAATTTTAGATGACATTTGTCCGACTATGTTGCAAACAAAAAAGTTTTTTTTTTTTTGCAACTGGGACTTAACTGTGTGTCTTAAAAAATCGAAGTGGGACTACTAGGGTATGTGGGGTATCGTATGAAAGAGCGCTATTTGCACATACTCATAAATTTTTTTAGGCCCCATATTTCGACTTTTGACAAAAAATAAAATAAATAAACATTCCCCCCTTATCTCCGTTGTTTGCATAGAAAAAATCTAAAATTATTTTATGTGATAGTAGTTTATGTAAAGTTTACAGGAAAAATAGAACGATATCTCTAAATAACACACTTCAGAAATCATCAACAAAAATTACATTAGTTCCATTATCGGTCAAGAGATGGCGCTGACCTAAAACTGCAATATTGTACACCGCAGTGTTAAAATTCTCTGATGAATATTGACCTCGCCGATGAAAATTTAAAAACATTTCACGGTTCACAACCAAAATGTCCTCCTTCCTACCTACTCGCAGATTGCTAAGCACATTAAGTTGTAGTTTTTTTTTGGGCACATAACTATTTAGGTACTAATACGGATAAAGCTATACAATTATGATGGTACGGAACCCTCAGTGCGTGAGTCCGACTCGCCCTTGACCGGTTTTTTTACATTTTGTTACTGTAATTGTGATAGTTCGAAGAACTTTATAGGACTTTTTTTTTGGGTGGGAAATTATCAAATATTGTTATTTGATAATTTCCTCTTAAATTTCTTAAATTAATTTCTTATTTGGAGCGGGAGGGCATGTCAGACTTTTACTGACTAAAGCCCACCTGTGTTACTTCAGTTGCCTTTGTGCCATGGCCACGGTATCCCTTTCGGAAAAACCCGCAACCCTGGCAGGCATTGGTCCTAGCGGACCCCGTCACAGTTCGTGCTGACATCTCTTTGTGGCACGCGTAGAACACAACGCGCCGTCAATCTGGGCCTGGTCCTTACGAGACAGCGAGCTGCCCATTGCTCGCCGTCCGCAAGCCCGCGCCTAAAGGAATACGGTGGCCGGGAATCGCCAATTGATTCCCGCCGCCCAGGGCGTCTTCTGCGGCGACTATGGGCATGAGGGCGCACAGACTACCTCTCCCTCACGCGTTCCGTCTCCTCCTTCGCAAGCATTACGGCTTCGCAGAAGGAGGTGACGGCCTCCCATGCACTCTCGCTCCGTACCATGGACCATTACAGGACACTGCACGCTAAACACAATTCCACACAATAGACATTTCGGACAATGCTCTATGCAGAGCTTGCATGGAGGCTGAAGAAATCTTCGCGCATGTGCTCTTTGAATGCACAGGCGTCACCCAGATTAGAACAGAGACCCTCGGGGCACCCTGATCTTTCACAGATGTTCTAAACATACCGAGAGACGTAATTAACTTCTGTAGGAATGTGGGCTGGTTGGAATAACCACTGATGGCCGCCATGGCCCATGTACAATGGTCCACCTGAAGGACTAAGTGCGGAAACCAAGCCCTTTACCAAAGAACATAGAACTGTACGTCGCTTGCTCCCACGTCACCAGTCCTGACTCTGTATATTTTGACTGCTGTGACCAAAACTACAAACGTAGTGTTCAGGGAAGTTTTATTAAAATGTGGCTGGTATTTTAGTATATTATGGTGTTTTACGACTTCCACGCGAACGAAGTCGCGGGCAGAAGCTAGTATGATAATATGACCGCTTTAACATCATTAACACATTGACTGCCACCGCGGTCACCGGTGACCGCTAACAATAGTTTTTCTATTGTGTCTGTTGTCTGACAGTCACAGCCTTAAAATATATTACACATTCCATGAATAGAAAATCTTGTATTATTCCTTTATAACTAATAAGATGCTCTAAAAACAAATTGGGTTCAGTTGTGGCAACACTGTTATCGAGTTAATGAACTGGCACAATAGAACAATACAGACAAACGCCAATAATTAGTGATTCTTACCTCATTGCGGAAGCCGCGCTGCCCGAAGAAAGTTATAACGTGCCCACTCTAGTAAGACCACTCCAATTATAAATAGGTATACAAGGTTTTATTGATTGAAACAAATTAATGTGGAGTCATTCATAATTTGAGTCAGTCATTGGCCAAGCAAAATGCTCTATCTAATTGTCCTGTAGACTTTATACAGCGTGTATCTACGGGGTAATTGCGAAAAACACTTTCCGCCTTACATATGAACGCGGAATAAAGTTATACTAGGTATAAACGTTAAAAATGTATGGTTATACCGAAGTTATTCATAGTATAACTTTATTCCGCGTTTATAAGTAAGGCGGTTACAGTAGCACTGGGTTTCTTTTTGACATTTAAACAACATTCATTGCGTTATTTACTTTACTGAGCACACCAAATTTTCGAATACATGAAGCAATGGATTAGCAATATCCTTCAAAATCATTCAGATTATAATTGATAGTGTTTTACGCAATTAGGGTGCAGAAAGGTGTGGTACAGACCATCAGGGAAGTGATGTGGCGTTGAAGATGCTGCCACATCACTCCTCTCCGGAGACCGGAGGTCGATTGGCCAGAGCCAGTTGTGGTTCCAGTGAGTCGGAGTGCCGCGTAGTTCTTGGTGAGTCGGAACTGTCTGCGGTGATTCCCCAGTGAGTCGGGGTGTCGCTGCGATTGTCGATGTTGGGGGTTCCGAATATTCTAATAGTACAGAGGTATGAGAAACAGGGAGTAGAGTTCACTCATCCTCCATAGAAAAGGGAGGATCCTCCGACCAGACGGGTGTCGTGTCTGGTGGGCAACTGCCCAACGGTTGATGTCGGGATGTTGTACATATCGCACACCTAGATAAAGAGTAGCACAACTCAAAATACCTCTTTTTTCGGGAACAGCAAAAAACGTTCTACTCATTTTCTATTTGACCGATTTAAATTATTGTTGTATGATTTGTATATTATTTTACTAAGATATTAATTTGCTATTAATATATATATTTTTTATATTAATTTAGTAAAACAACAATTACTTTCATTTGTCAACAATACTGGGGTAAGTGGAAATAATTTGAAGAACACACAAGAAACAAGACCGATTCAATCACGAATACGAAATCAACTCAAAATAATTCACGCTTGATTACTGCGATTAGCCACGAATACAAAACTAAGTCGAAATAATTTACTCTTTGAGCGTATTGACAGCATCTTTCCCTGCAGCTGACATGTCGTAACTGGTGATGCGTTACTGTTGTTGATGGGGGGTGACCGTGGAGCTACTCAAAAAGACTGACTTACAGCGCAATCTAGTCTTTTATGAATGGAGTTTGTACACCGGTGTCTTTGGAGTTAATGTAGTTTTCAACACTGATTCCGATAATCGCAATAACTCGATTTTGGATTATTTTGAGTTGTGCCACCCTTCATCTAGGTGTGCGATATGCTAGTCGCGTGGTAAACTCTGATTGCGCGATGCAGGATTTGTGACGTCAGGTCTTTGATGCGTAATTCGCATGTAGCGTTGTAGATGCCGCCACAGTACCAACATCGTAATCGCGAAAAATAATCAGCTGTTCTATAGAAATCTTCAATACCGACTCAACCCAAATTTATGGGACAGACGATCATTTTTCGCGATTACGATGTTGGTCCCATGAAGAAAGTTGTTCAGTTTGATGGTCAGTACCACACCCAGGTGAAAGCGTCAGGGTAGCCCGCGAAATTCAAATTTTCTTACATTTTTTGCAATCTACAGGTTTCGTATCAGGTTGTATGTTGATGTAAATATAATTCGGGGCCGTATCAAATATTTATTCATAGAATTATAAACCCCTTAAATATGACCACATCTTTCTGATACACGCTGTACCTAAGTTTTGTGTAACTTTTATTTACATTGATTGTTATTTACATTGATTGTTACAGAGTCTGCAACAAAGTAGCTCAGTAAAATGTGTGACCCGAAGTTATCAGTCAAATAACACTCCATAATAATGTTAAGTGAAAGGAATATAAGTATTATGTATGTAGAGATACTTGTTTGAGATTGAAAGTGGCCTATTTAGAGCAGTCTTGTTATAACAACAGTGTCAGTAGGCTATCACTGCAACACTCCAAACAAAAGCGAATACATTAATGTTAATATAACGAAGAGGCAAATTGTTTATTGTTCATTTTCGCCTTTATACAGGGCAAAGTCTTACACCCAGATTTTTGAAAGGCCTATCAAGTTTCTGAATAATTAATAAATAATATCAAATCCCATCTTACCTTTTAGCTTTTAGATTGGTTGCCGAAAATAGCAGCAGCCAATCAAATAATTCTAAATCATAATTATTTGACAGCAAATAATAATATTTGAGTAGCCTTTCAGATTGGGGGTTAAACACTGCCAAAGCCTCTACGGGTTAGGAACAGCCATTAAAACCACAACAAACAAAACATGATGTTTATTCTAAAACATGCTTCTAAAAATATGATTAATATTACATCGAATACATCTTACAAAAATAATATATCTGTATACAATTCCTTAGTACTTAAATAATAAAGCCTCCGGAATAACGGCGAATATAGTTATAGGTAAACAGTTTACATTATGATAAGGCCTGTTATCAATTTAAATGAACAGGCGAAAATTCAGACACGTGTTAAGTTTAGAAAACCCTTTTCTTTGTTTTATTATGATTCATAACGATACAAATCGCGTATCTGTGAAGTTTCGAATAACAATTTAATGAGGGTTTTCATGAAAATTCACATCATAAGTTGGGACCACTTTTACAGGTCTTCCATTTCGAAAATGAATATAAAATATAATATGATGACGTTCATCATTCCTTTCATCCATTCGTTCATCATTTAGTCTCGACTAAAGAAAATAAAGGCGCATTGACACTTGACAGGTGCCCGGAACTGACGTCTCAGTGCTGCTACTCAAAGTCATTTCAGAAAACCTTCATTGGAACATGTATATTTAAACACTTTCAATGGAAAACAATATAAAATGTGTTAATTTGATAACACATTGTTATTGATGTCTATTTTCGTTTGTCGTTCGTTTTTACCATCTGATCAAACTTTGTGTCGTATAATGGTTCGATTCTTATGCTCTCAATTTCCACAAGCACCTGTTGTTCTATATTAATTGTTAACATTGGTCATTACGTCACAACAGGCATTCATTATCTGAATAAATGAGGTTTACAATAGGAAATCCTTTTGCGTAGCTGCATCTTGTCTATTCGCATAACACGGCGTGTTAGGGTCATGAGCAGTGTATGTAGGAGTAAAATTTTCCTAATCAACGCTTCACAAAGATAAAATTATGTTAGGTTAATCTCTTAGGCCTCATTTACGGAAAGGCGGGGCGTCGCGCGTCGCGTTGGGCGGCGCGGCCCGCACTAAATTCAAATATATGGAAAAATTATGGAATAATTCAAATGTATGAGAGCGTTTACGGAAAAGCGCTTTAACACGCGTTTGCTTGAAATACAGGCAGAGCCCGCGGATGGCATCGCTACGTCCCACGCGACGTTTATCGCGGCGGCGCACGCAGCGTTGCGGCCAGCTATTCCTGCAATTCTCCGTTTACGGTAAAACGCCACAAAAGCCGCGGCGGGGCCCGCGGCGGACCACGCGCCGTGTCACATCCCGCATTTTCATAAACAGCATCGTACATAGCCATATGTTTGTGTTTGCGCGTGTGATGACGCGGACCGCTGCACGCACCGCCTGTCTGTAAACTGAAAAAACGTTCGACGCACCGCGAGACGAAACGCCGCACGCGACGCGCGTCGCTCCGCGTCTCCGTAAATGAGGCCTTAGTAACCACACGGCTTTGCTTAAGCTACACCGTCTTGAGGCAACTTAGAAGTGACGAGACTATAACTTCTTATCTTCGAAAGATACAATAAGACTTATCTTGTTTTATTATAGGAACAAAATCAAACTTGCAGACCTATAATCAAAACAATTATAAATTCAAATCC
The DNA here is from genome assembly GCA_947523025.1 of Dryobota labecula. Taxonomy (NCBI): domain Eukaryota; kingdom Metazoa; phylum Arthropoda; class Insecta; order Lepidoptera; family Noctuidae; genus Dryobota; species Dryobota labecula. The sequence continues at coordinate 7,085,187 of OX383289.1, read as the reverse complement.
CTTAGTATGTTTTTAATACAAAATAAATACAAAAATAACGTAATTCTTATCACTATTTTCATTTTAAGGAGTACATTTCATAAATGGGCCGAAAAAAATAATATTATAGGTACTAACTTTGGCATATTTTTGTGACCAATGCCTCTGTTTTACTTCTATATAAAATCAGAATCACACGAATATCATAAGAAGTAATTATCATTGTTACCTTTTCACCTTGTACAATATTTATTACACAAAGCCTTAAAATTGAATAAGAACAAGTCACCACTGAGCTTAGTTGTTCAATCATTTTGTTGTATGGCGTTATTTTTGCAAGTATGCTTGTTTATCAAAGCTTGCAGTAATAAGTAAATCATGTTCATCGGTACAGTTCCACAGTACCTCTCAGCAATTTGAATGAGAAACCAAACATAGTGGTAGTTTTAGGTCCATATTAATAATTTTCTCTCGTTTCAGACCTATCAATCGTTTAAGAGCGCTATCTCGGGTCCACTAGCGCCACTCCTTTAAAAAAAGATTATCTCGTGACTGAGAAGGAATTATGATAAACGCCTCTATCGTTTTCTTTAGATCGAATTTTATTGCTTCGTGTCTCAATATGAAACTTAAAGGTATTAGAAAATTCTAGACACACTTACCGAGGCAGCTGATAGAGCCGTTTTTCATAATTCCTTCTCAGTCACGAGATAGTCTTTTTTTAATGGAGTAGCGCTAGTGGATCCGAGATAGCGCTCTTAAGGAGAAAACGTCAGGGTAAAAAAAAAATCACTGCCTACCTTAGCGCAGCCCCCTTAAAAGAAAAAAAAATTCTAACCATCTAACAAGTCAGAAAATTGAGTGTAGTTTATTAATACAGGACTTTATAATAATAATAACTTAGAATACCGACACAATAACTTTACAATTATCCTTATACGACTAGGTTGTCTACTAGTGGAGTGTAAGAAAACAGTTCTAAATATATATTTACGGAGATTCTTATCAGCTATGTGGCACCAACACACTCATGGTTAAGACACGGTTAAAGGCACATCATTTACTAATGTTCAGACTTCTGCTGTCTTTGAACAGCAACCTAATCGCGTAATGCACTCCTAATGACAATCAATTTGATTTGACAGTTGAACTACATCCATTGCGTTGAGTTACCGAGAACATGGGACTTTAAGGCTCCGTGCACGAAAAAATCTCTCTTTTGCCAATTTATTATCTAATTGTGAAAAGGCTTGAAATAATCGAAACATTAAGTCTGTGTGACTATAAAAGTATCGAGAGCCTGGAATCCAGTGGTTCAGCTGTGTAAAAACCGAAGAAGTGCCGAAAAAAGTTCGCGAGCGGACACAGTGAGTTTCGTGTGTCGGGAACAGAATCGAGTTGCGAGTGACAGTGGTAGCGGTACTGAGTGCAAAAAACGAACAAGACAGAGGGTAGACCGTTTTGTCTGCTCATAAACACCCACCCGCAGTGACTTCAGTTTATCCGTGATCATGGTGCTTGCAACAGCGCCGAAATATCGGGAACTCATAACAATGAATAAACATGGTAAATATCCCGCTTATGTTAATAATAATATTAGTGACCATGACAGTTTAAAAACTTATAAAAGTATAGTTTTCGTGGTGCTAAACCATTCGTGTCAGTCACCGCATCTGTTAATATTTTCATCATTTTTGGGCTCCCGAAAATTTTGTTTATTTCGCCGTTGATTTACTTAATGAAGACATTGTTTATTCATTAAATAAAATTGTGATTATATTTTAAGGATAGCTGAAGACTAATGTGTTATTTTTAAATTTCTTGATTTGATTTGCTAAATAATAGGAAAAAAAAATATTACTGACTGGGTTTAAAAAAAAGTTTTATCAATATAATTTTTTTGCTGTATTTTGAAGGAAAGTTGAAAAAAAAGTGGTTAAGCCACATGCAAGTAGACCGTATAATGATATTGATGATACCTTTTAATTTTCAAAATCAAAAGTAATTTATTGTAGAAAGATGATCAAACGTCAGTCTCGCGTCATTTTTTGTAAAACTTGTTGCGAATATTTGTGATTTTCCGTGAATACTAAATTTATTTGAAAAATCACAGAACACGAATTTTCAAATCACAAATAATTTTGTTTAAATTCTTTTTCCCTTACTCACAAACAATGAATAAAATTGATCAAAATCAGTCGATTTCGTGCACGGCCCCTTAAAACATAGGGCGCAATGGTCATTGTCGAATCGAAAGGAATTGTCATAAGTAGTGTGTTACAGTTTCATTAGGCTACGGGTTAGGGTTAGGTAAACACTTGGAATAAAATCACACGGAACACAAAAACGAAGCGTTGTTCGTGATCATTTGTACATCGCCGGAATGTTTGTGTGAGTAAGCGGAATCCTACGAGTTTAGGAATGTTTGTAATAGTCGGATGCTTGCAAGAACCTGCAACTTTATTATACAAATTTGATAAAAATGCGTAGTTCGAGAGATCTGTTGAACGGTCCATTCGATTATAATTTCGAGACTTATCATTGTATTTTTTTTTTTTTTCATGTATAAAATCGGTTACTCGTTTTCGAATGTAATGTTGGTAAAAAGATAAATATATTGCCATCTTTAGTGCTTAGATTAGTTTCTGAAAGCCTTGTTCAAACCTCATGGTACAATTATATTTTCGGACTGAATACATGATTGATTTGACCGCGACTCAGCTGTCATAATATTTGACAGCAGATAAGGCTAGCACACATTTAGGCGGGCCGCACCGAGCTTTTTTGTATGGCAATGTGATGTGCTGCGACCCGATGCGGCTGGAATATGCGCTACACTGCTACAAGGATCTTTCGGCGCGCAAATGACTTTGACAGGCGCTGCTGGTAAAACATTTTGTGCAATTGTTTTTTTAAGAGCGTTCAGCCCACGCGGGCTTGCAACGTTGCATTTCTAGAGCCATTACTGATCGTTGGTATTTATAAGTACCTATGTATGAATTTTTTTTACAGTTATTTTGGTATTTACTCATAAAAATTGACATATATATAAATATTTGTAATCACTACAAATAAAAATTTCCAAAAAAAATTATTATAAAATACAACGATTAGAAAGAGTACTTGGCTGAAAAAAAATTGTACTTCGATTTAAAGGATGATGCTTATTTTGGTACCTTCCTCCAATAGCCATATGTAATACATCGTTAGACAGTTATTTTTAAACTGAATAGAAGTCTATGGTGGCTGATTCCAAATCCTTGTCCGTTCATAGTTATACTGTACCAAACATGTCAGTTTTAGCAATACCCAAATAAAGTTTATTTTTTGATATTGCATAATAATTCACAACATTACGCCTTTCTTTTAATAACTAGTAACAAACGTCGTAAAAGATTGTGGATAAGATGATCGATCAGTACTTACGAAAAGAAGAAATGTTTCTTTCCTTCTGTGACTTTTCTAGTTCACAAATCTCAGTTCGTCTAAAGTCTTTGAGTCCGTATACGAAACTGCATCGATTGGCATCATAAATATAAAATGTAAGAATTAACGTTTTTCTAGCTGGCAGTACCATTTTTCCAAAATCTGTGAATACAGTTAGCAATTACTCAATAAGCTAAGGACAGTCTCCTAAGAACGCTTTTATGTAGCTACAACGGTTAAGGTAGCTTCCCTTACTGCCTCGTCTGAACTTCCACCCTGTATTACTCCGATCGAACAAGGAATCAAGACAAAGGCCATTGGAATTCTTGTACCAAATCTTAATATCTTTTTAATTATAAATCATGTATTCCTATTGGAGCGGGTACCAGCTTCCATACATTTCCTGGCGTTATCCTTTAGTAAAACAATCACGAAAATCCTCTAGAAATGAGACGTTGCCAGCCCGTACGGGATGAACGCTCTTCAAATGTATTGGAAAAATAAGAGGTAAGCGCCAAAAGAACTTTGTAGCGCTCTAGCCTTTACTGATCAGGTTTCTGTGTGGGTTGGGCAAGTGTGTTATGGTATGCGAGCGTGTAGCGTGTGCGTCAGTAGTAGTCGCGGGCGGCATGCGCGCGCGGCTCGGGCGCCAGGTAACTCACGGCGGGCACGGGCGGCCGCTCCAGGCGCGACTCCAGCGCCGCCAGCTGCTCGTCCAGGCGGAGAGACGTGCTGTCGAAGCCGCAACCTGAAATCAAAATCAAAATATTTCACTTATGAAACGTCAGAAGCTAGGTGCACTGTTCCAATGGTCGTTTCCTATGGACAAGAGCCGGCAAGAAACTCCACGGTTACTCTTTTAAAAATAATTGGTTTTTACAATATTTTCAAATAAGTGTTTATAGGTATGGGAGGACAATGTAGGCCTTTCAACAATTACCAGGTACTTAACAAAATAGAAAAGTGCCAATAAATCTAGTCTACTAGCCCTACAACGTTCTTACATTCACAAAACAAAAAATAAAATAGATTAAAAAAAAGATATATAATATATATTTATTAAACTGAAAACCTATTTATGACATGATTGCCATTACAACTACAGTAACAAATCTGAATAAATATCATATCCACAAAAGCCACTAATAAAGAATTGGAATTCAATTTGTAGGTAAATAATGCCAAATAATGAAAAGATTATGTCAAGAAACATACAATACTATTATTATTGGTTTGGTCATGTTAAGAGGCGCGCGTGGCATGAGTGGCGCGGCCCACGAGGCAAAAGAAATAAGGGGGAGACCTAACACGCTGGGAAGACAAAATTAAAAGAACTCCCAGCCGACTTTTGGAGACCTGTAGCACAGGAGATAAATGGAGATCTTTGGAGGCGGCCTTCACTCACCCTGGGGTTCTTGTAGATCAAGATAAATTATAATATTTAACAATTACTAACAAAAACAAAAAACACTACTAATACTTAAATATATTGAATGTAAAACCTAAAACAAAATAGAAATATTAATACTAGAAATAAGAAACTGATTTAAAAAGTTACTTGAAATAGATAGGTACTAGGTTAAGATACTACTACTAACAATGCAGATGTGGGTAAAAACGCCGAAAAGTTTGGTTGTCACATTCGTTCGTTGTGGTAGGTATACGTCATTTTATTCTAGGTCTGCACATATAATTAATGTATATAGAATACTGTTAACATTTTAAAAGAGTAAATGCCGAGTTTCTTGTCCATTCTTCTCCATACATCAATTACATTATTTTTGTAAATTTTGACGTTCAAAAGTGTCTTTTTATGTGCCTAATTGAAATATGCCGCAGGAATTAAGTCCACCTTTGTACAGTTTTTTTTTTTTAGTTGTGCATAATGTTTTAATAAATAAATAAATGATTTGACTTTGTCCTAAGAAGCTGGAAAGTAATGGCTACTTACCGCTAGAGTTGTCGTTATGCGGGGAGTAGTTCCTGCGCGCGAGGTGTCGGTACCGACCAGACACGCTTCCGCCGCCCACGCCCTCCGCGCTCGAGAACGATGCACCGGAGGATAGACCCACTGGAACACGAAATGAGTTATCAAGTGAAAACACTTTTTATACAGGGTCAAATCAAATTAGCTAGCGAAACTCCGCAAACGATATGGTGGTCGATATTATCTAAGCATGATAAAACAAAATAAAAATCGGCCAAGTGCGTGTCGGACCACGCACAATGAAGGGTTTCCGTAGTTGGGATGAATAATTTATCCCCAGAACAAACTTAAAATTATATTTGAAAAATGTGTTCCCCCATAATATATTCCAACTGCAAATGTAAGTTTGTACGCACAATATTGGGAGATTTACCATAACTATTTATTTTCTGTATTTGTTTATTCAAAATTTTTGGCTCTGTAGTTTCGGAAATATAGAAGGAGAATGACCAGTTTTCATATATTTTCTTAAATAACTTTAAGACTATTTATTATTTAAAAAAAAAAGTTACTTGTGACCCTCACAGTAAGCCTTTTCCTTTGATATGTTACACGGTACAGTGTTTTATTTTATTTTTATTTTTTTCTCCCAAAAGTGACCCCCATATTCAAAACTCATTTATTTACGTAACACGCCCGAGTTTGGGTCACAGAAATTGATATGTGTACCAAACAACTTAATCAGCCCATTAGATTCGGAGCAAATAAAATTGGATGTGACAGACAGACACGAGTACTGTAGTTACTTGAAGTATGAGTTGAGAAACTCTGTATTTTTTTTTATCGTGTTAAGATATCGATACTCAAAAAGTTTGGTTTTTAAAGTAATTACACCACATTCAGTCATTGACCCAAACAAAAATATAATCAAATCGTTTTTTCTTTGTTTTATCATGCTAGATATTGATACCCATTACTTCTGCGGAGTTTCGCTAACTAATTTAATTTGACTCTAGTTCAACAAGGATATTGGCGATATGCCGAAAAACAAGTGAGAGTTAGCACAAGTTTACAACTAATGAGCATGGGGACAGAGATGTAGTTATACCCAATTACAATCTTATGCAAAAGAAGGCAAGGTTGATTTTCATTTGTTTTCGTATTAGTTGAGTTATACTCCGTAAGTTTGTAGTCTCCTAGGAATTTTGTAAGTGGTGAAGAGTGGGTATTTATGGGGAGCAGTCTCGTTTTATAACTAATTCAAGAATAAATGATATTTATTTCTGAATTGTGAGCACTGATTGTCACTTCGTAGATTGTTTGATAAGTATAATAACTTACCAAGTTCCTCACGACTGGAGTTATTCCTGAGTGAGGCACCGCTGTCGTACGCCGCGCTCGTGTGCTTCTGTAGAACTTTGATCATCGCGTCGCGCTCAGCCACTTTAGATTCCAGCTCCTTTACTCTGGGGAAAAAAAACATATTGTATTCACAAAAACTAGAAAGATAACCACAGAGGACCCTACATTTCGATTTATGGCAACATTGAGAACTATAAGTTTACTAGCTTATGCCCGCGGCTCCGCCCGCGTGGATGTCGGTTATCGCGTAAAAAAAGTAGCCTATGTCCTTCTCCATATTTCAGGCTATATCTCTGCCAAATTTCATGACGATCGGTTCAGCGGTTTAGGCGTGAAAACGTAACAGACAGACAGACAGAGTTACTTTCAAATTTATTTATTTATTTTATTATTTATGTACACACAGTTAAATACAAAGAGATACGACATCATTATAATTTAATATATTATTATTTATTTTATTATATACAGCGTGATACGGAAAGGGTATATACATATCAAAGGCACGGATCCTTTTAGTGATAACAAACTACAGGGCAATATTTTTTAATACCTATACCTACATAAATAAAAAGTTAAGAAACATTTAACTAAAAATCAAATGTTTCCAATCGAATTCTACACATCACTAGACCAAGTCCGCTGATCGGTGTCAATAAACTACACACAAAGAAACGGCGGTAATACGTTTGTTATGATTTAAATTTAATAAACTATCGAAATAAAAAAAATATTAAGCATTTTCTAGTTAATGCTTTTGAGCTGAAATTTTGTACAGAGATTCTGAACCAGATACACTCTTCACCCCGTTTGTATGGATATACCCTTTCCGTAACACGCTGTATATGTATATATATATATTTTTTTTTTTTTAATAATATTAGTATGGATATAAAATCTAGAATTACTGGTTGTGCATGCAGCGCAAAAGATCGAGTGGCGTTCATTTAACAGTACATCTTAATAATGGCATCACAATCATGTATGAGCCAGTTTTTGTATATCCAAAACAAGAAAACTTTATATTGATACGTTTAATGTATGCGAAATTTTTAGCATATTATAGGCAGAGCGTGGAGTTGTTCAAAAATTTACATTATTTTTCACTACTTATCAACAAAAATTTCCATTCTACATGCAAAACTACTCATCATTACCCACCTGCCCTCCAAATCAGCTAGTTTCTTCTGCGCAGAATGTAGTTCATCCATGTGTCGTATCTTCTCGTTGCGCGCCTCCGCCATCAGACGTTCAGACTCAGCTGACGTCTTCTCCAACGCCGCGATCTTGGCGTCCCTGAAAACGGAACTGTTTTGAGTTACAATGGTACTTCTGTTGAGGTTAGAAGCGATGGTATCGGGTTTATAATATGACTTATCGAATGAATAAAATAAATAAAAACAATACTATAGTAGTACTACAACTGCCGACAAACGGTTATGCAGTTTGGCAGACTTTTGAATAACATGTTAATAATACAGTTTTTCAAAATAAGTACTATTTCTATTATCGTATGAGTGAGCACTGCTCTCCTGGATAGGTTATGAAAACCTTTGTTAAGGAGAAACACGGCCCGGTCGCCTATGGCGTGGTTCAACGTACACCGTGACATTCATCTCATTCAGTGGCCTGCTCAGTCAGCAGATATGAACTCGATTGAAAATCTGTGGGGTATAATGCTTCAACGCTGGGATTTTCAGAACGAAAGAAACCTTGAAGCTCTTAGATCACATTGTGCACGAGTATATGATAATATCAGAGGGACTGATATATGCGCGCGCCTTGTCGCGTCTATGCGAGAGAGACTACGTGCCTTGAATAAATAAAGATGTTTTGAATTTCTATTTGATTTTTTGTTTGTTTTTTTTTCTGCTGTTTTTTGTCCCAAATAAATAAAATGTTAAATAAAAGTATTTTATGTTTTTTTTTTACACAAAAGGTTTTCTATGTCAGTCCTAAACGACATATAAAAAATAAAACTAAGCTCTATACCTAATCAAATCATAATTATCATCGACCTTATGATAGATGTGTGCATACAATTATACACCTTAAGGTGGTAAATATTTTCAGACCGCGACTGTACATGCACAACAACAGATTAAAACCCGAGGCGTTGTAAAGTGGAATTTACAAAGTAAAAAGTTTATGTTATGAAAGGTTATGTTAATTAATAGGAAAACCATAGGCATAGTATACAGATGTACTAGCGACTGACTTGGGAATGGAGGCGGCGGATACCGCGGCCTGCCGCAGCGCGGCCTCCTCGAGGTAGCGCTGCTCCCACTTGGCGCACTCCCCCTCCAACGCCAACAGCCTCTCGTCGCGCTCCCTCACTTGTCTGCGCAGCTCCGCCTCGCCCCCGCCCGGCCCGCCCGCGGCGCCGCCGCAGTTGCACTCACGCTTCCTACACACACCAAATACTCGTCAGTAACTAACGTCGAGGCGAGAACATTCGCACAGGGCCTCAAGTCTGCTATTACAATAGTGTCAGAATGGTCTCGCCATTGTGAGTATTTGACAGTGTTTGTATGGCAAATCTGTCAAAAACTCACAATGAAGAGACCATTCTGACACTATTGTAATAGCAGACTTGAGGCCCTGGAGGCTAGTGATGTTCACCAGTCGCGGCAGCTATTCATTCAACCACAGAAAAAGTAGTGACAACTACTGAATGTACTATCGTGGACATGCGAATTGGCATACTTTAAAACAATATCCCGTGCTCACGGATGTCCACATCTGTTTACCGCCTCTTTTTGCGACAACTAATAAAAAAAACTTTTGTTTAAATAAATTTCTCAGGCTCTGTTACAATGACCACAGATGTCTGACCACCTCGGCTGGATTTTTCGTTATTTTTTTTTCGTTTATAAAAACAAGGGGCTTAGCAAATATCTGATGCGGCGATGCTATTGGTTGATGAGCGTAGGGAAGCGTTTCTATAACGGCCGAGCGCTGCTAGCAAGAATAGTCCTTATGTTGGTCCGACTCGGATGTCCGTGATAGTACTTGTATACATAATATCTAGTAATCGCCACTATAGACGCCGAGCTGTAGTATAAAGAAAATTATTTTAAAATACCAAATTTTATGCGTTCCTAGAAGGAATAGATCAGGTGGTATGGTGGTAAATATTTTATTAAAATCACTACATATTATAAAACGAAGTCCTCCGCCGCGTCTGTCTGTCTGTCTGTCTGTTCGCGATAAACTCAAATACTACTGCACCGATTCTCATGCTGTTTTCACCAATGGATAGCTTGGTTCTCGAGGAAGGTTTTAGTATATAATTTGTTATGTTTTTGTATGCATTTTTGTATGAATTAACGATATTTGTTGGAGGTGTCGGAAAAAAATAAGCCGTCTGGGAGCTTTCAACGAAAACGCTGTCTAAACCCTTTGAAATATAACAAAATAATGTATGGTGGAATTATGTATCTTATAAAGGTCTTCAAAAAAGTCCGCGATGGCATATGTCTATCTCTTAAGGATAACATAGTATATTCATTTTATTGACTTTTTGTAGGTATTTATTTGCCGAATTTTACTCTTGGAAATACGATTACGATAACAATACGCTATAATATCAGTAGCTATTAGCCAAATTATGTTCGTAGATAAATAAGCTAGCCACTTATGTGTATTTCAAACAGTGTACAAGAATATTTATCATAAAAACATTACTAAACACGGCGGCCTTATGATCAAAATTTGTGCATTCCAAAACTTTAGTTACTTTTTCACTGACATATTTATCACTTTTCGATAAACTAACACTCAATACGAAATCTACACTTATTTCTCAGTAATTCTGTATAAGATTCTTCAAAGATTAAACCGTTTACTCATTGAATCTTTACGCACGTATAACCTTGATGAATGTTTACATTAAGCACCGCACCACACCGCCACACGACCACAGAGTACAGACGTGTTTTCTTTTTTTTTTTCGTTGGTTTAGTGGTGTTCCCGCTAAAATGTCAACCGGTAAGTATTAGTCGATTAATCGAATTCTACAGCCAGATCGTGTTGCAAGTATAAAATAAATCTCAAATATTTCGTCCAATTGCGAACGTGACCCTGAGAAAAGTTATGCACCAATGGTGTTCATTATATATTTCGAGCGTTTTATCAGCACAAATGGTGTATCATGCGACGTGTCACATTGTTGCTACTTACGTGAATTATTTTAAAATTATCATTTGTGTCGCACTTTTATTTCGTGTTGTAATTTGGTACAATTGAATGCTTTAAGAATTTGAGTGAAATTTCGTATTTTGATTTTGTATTTGTTATCTTTAGGTATCATTCACGTTCAAAATCAAAATATTTTATTTCACATAAACCCACATGGGCACTTATGAAACGTCAGAAGCTAGGTGCACGGTTCGAGTTAGTCGTTTCCTATGGAGAAGAGCCGGCAAGAAACTCCACGGTTACTCTTTTAAAAATAATTGGCTTTACAATATTATTAAATAACAGTGATAATAGGTATGGGAGGACAGTGTAGGCCTTTCAACAATTACCAGGTACTTAACAAAATAGAAAACCGCCAACAAATCTACACTCTACTAGGCCTACAACGTTCTCACATTCACAAAATATAAAATAATCTAAGTATATAAAATATTAATGACATGATTGCAATTACAACTACAGTAACATATCTGAATAAATATCATGTCCACAAAAGCCACTAATAAAGAATTGGAATTCGATTTATAGGTAAATAATGTCAAATAATGAAAAGATTATGTCAAGGAAGTATGTAAAATAAAAAAAATAAAAATTCTAAATAAACATCGTTACTTGGGAGCAGTTAATAGACATTGACATAGTTATGTTGTTTATGAGAACTTTATGTCGTTCAGAACATAAGTACTTTTATTATATTAAATCATTTGTTTCGGTTTCTATTCACATAGTGAGTCACATTAAAATTAATATTAAGTTAGAATTTTGAGATATAGCCTGGGATATGGAGAAGGACATAGGGTACTTTTTTATGCGATAATCGACATCCACGCGGGCGAAGCCGCGGGCAAAAGCTATTTTTTTGATGATTTTTTATAAGAAATTAACAAACATCATCTTTATAAAAATAATATAAAAACATCATCATCTGCCTAGCCTTTTCCCAACTATGTTGAGGTTGGCTTCCAGTCTAACCGGATGCAACTGAATACCAGTATTTTAAATGGAGCTACTACTACTACCTGTCTGACCTCAATCACCCAGTTACTGGGTAATACTGGTTAGTAAAAATATAAAGCCTAAGAAGGTCACAACAGGTGGGTTATTTAATGGCGCATCATCAGCACCACCAGTAAACAAAATGTTAGTTCCATTACCTGAGAGTCTGCAATTCCTTCTCCAGCTGCGCGCGCAGTTTCCTCTCGGTATGTTCTCGTCTGTCGGACGCTTGTTGCAGCGACGCGAGCGCGCGTTGTAGACCCATCACACGCTCCACGTAACCACTGGCGTGACGACACTGCGGATTAGACTAAATGATTTAAGAAGTGCCAAGAAAACTTGAGCTGTAACAGTTTTTTGAAAACATGATTGGTATATTATAGAAAAGAACAGATTAAAAAAAATAAACGATTAAAGTAGATCCATTTATTTTAGACTCTGGGGCCGTATTATCATAATATATAAAATTCTCGTATCACAATGATAGTTACCATACTCCTCCGAAACGGCTTGACCGATTTCAATGAAATTTTATATGCATATTCAGTAGGTCTGAGAATCGGCTACAATCTATTTTTTTTTTTAAGTTTTAGTTAGGTAGGTAGGTAAGTAGGTAGGGTAGGGTAGGTAGGTAGGTAGGGTAGGGTAGGGTAGATGAATGGGGTTTATATTATAGCTTTTGACAGAACGAAGTCTGTCGGGTCAGCTAGTGAAGTATAAATGCCATTATGATTCCTGACCGAAAAAGGGATGGTGCTAGCGGTCATGTATAGCTCCATCTCTCTCTTGCACTGGAATCATGATGGCAATAAAAAGGCATAATACGGCACCTGGGGTTGTTCATTAGTTGTAAGCTTTTGCACGGCTAAAGATGACCTGATGGTACTATAACATAATATTGGATATGTTTTAGTAAAAATTTAAAGGCTAATAAAAAATAAAAAATTACTGAAAGAAAACGCACACTGGGTTATGAGTTTCTTATAGACTCTAGGCTCTGTCTCGCATAGGGTCGCAGTATTATGCTGAGCGATGGCTATTTTGCGTGGATGTGACACATATTTTCCCCCTAATTTTTGCGTCATGTTTACCGCAAATAAACGTTTTTTCTTTCTTTCTTTATAAAGGGTGGATTTTTTATATGAGGCAGTTAGGTCAATCTATCCATCATAAAAAGTAAGTTGTAGTGTCATTTCCTACGATATGTATGGGAAAAGTTTTTTGCTATTTCTGACTTTTCTAGTACTGAAACCTCAGTTGATCCGATAGAATTTTTGATCCTTATAAGAAACATCATCGATTGGCATCAAAAAAGTTTTTGTGAAAATGGTTCATTTTCTTGCTGACTACAGTTTTGCGAACTGTACGAGTACCGTGTGACATCAAAAATGAAAGGGCTTGTTGTAAGGATTTCAGATATATTTTTTTATAATTTTAAAATAAATACTTTTAAAGTTATTCAAGCAAATAGATGAAAATTTACCATTCCCCGCCATTACTGACCCTAAAATTTTGAAAAATTACAGAATATAGTTCTTTACTTATTAAATAGATTGCAGGAAAACCTATAAGAATTATAATTGTGGTGTTAATATAACATGGTTGTTCGAACCATCTACCTATGTTGCATGCGTGTGTGTGTGTGCTCATTTTTACGTGTGTGTATGAGGCGATCCTTCCTTTTAAAGTCTGTATGTACAAGTAGCTAATTAGTATCGAAATAAAGTCATATGAAGCAACACCTCTTTAAGTTATTCTACATCCTTACAAAGTAAAATCAACCGTATCACCAAGGAACAATGGTAAATCTCTCAATGTTGTGCGTACAAACTTACATTTGTAGTAGAAATATATGGGAGAACTTGTTTTTCAACTACAATGTGAAGTTTGTTCTTCGGGTAAATTTATCCCAACTACGGAACCCTTTATTGTGTGGTCCGACACGCACTTGGCCGGTTTTTTATTATATTGCACACGGTTTTTATTATTATATCGTTGCACAGATTGTAACTAAATGGTGTCCTTTTTTGGGGGGTGGGGGGGATTATGTAATACCTTCTTCCGCTCTGGGCGGAGCGGGAGGGCTTTTCAGACTTTTGCTGACTAAAACCCACCCGTGTTCCTTCAGTTGCCTGTGTAACAGGGCCACGGTATCCCTTTCGGACAAACCCGTAACCCTGGCAGGCACCGGTCCTAGAGGACCCCGTCAGTGCGTGCTGACATCTCTTTGAGGCGCGCGTGGAACACAACGCGCCGTCGACCCGGGCCTGGTCCTTACCGAACGGCGAACTGCCCACAGCTCGCGGTCCGCAAGCCCGCGCCTACGGTGGCCGGGAATCGGCTACCGATTCCCGCCGCCTAGGGCGTCTCCTGCGACGACTAGCGGTGTGAGAGCGCACAGACTGCCGCTTCCTCACGCGTTCCGCCCCTTCCTTCGCGAGCATTACTACTTCGCAGAAGCAGGTGACTGCCTCCCATGCACTCTCGCTCCGGACCATGGCCTGGACTAGGGCCGGACGCGAGAGATCCCCGCCGCCAATCGCCTCTGTGAGGACCCGACGGTGCTCTGCCCAAGCCGGGCAGACCTCCAAACTAAATGGTGTCCTACCTAACTATTACAGTAACTTCCATTTTCTCTACCTACAGCAAAACGTCTTGAGAATGGTAAACAAACTCACATCTTCCTCAAGGCGCACCACGTTCGCCTGCGCGTTGGTGAGCGCGGTGTCCAGTATGTCGATGTGCGTGCGTTGCTCCTGCAGCGTGGCGCGCTGGGCCGCCATCTCGATCTCTTGGCGCTCTTTGGCACACGCCAACTCTTTATCTGTACAAAATACGAAAAATATCATTAAGGGGGAAGCGCTAAGATACACAATTGCCTACAATTAATAAATAAACCCTACAATTGAAGGCCGCCTCAACGAAACAGATTCTCCGACTAACGAAACAACAGCTTCGTACAGTTACAGCAGCTATAACTGGCCATGGGTCATTGAATAAACATTTCTTTGTCATAGGAATCACAGACAGTCCGCTGTGCAGGGCCTGCAATGAGGACGACGAGACAGCAGCTCATGTACTACTAAACTGCTCGGTGGTCGCCTCATACAGGGCAAACTACTTCGGTAACCCAGGTAGGTACGCTACGTGAGATTGTCAGTAACACCAAGGCGTTGCTGGCCTTGGTTGAGGAGCTGGAGTGCATCGAATAATCGATATTCGATATATCCGTACGCAAAATACACGCATTGACGCGGAGTTGCGGACACCAGCATACACTGGTAAACAAAATTGAACTTTTTTTTCGACAGAACATACTTCGACAACACACACCTTCGAAGAACACTACTTCGACAGAAGCCTTCTTCGAAATGCACTTGTTCGGCGGATCTCTATTTCGACGGAACTTATTTACACAAAGTAAAGCGCCTGCCTGTGTTCGAACCAATCGGGGCCGTTACCATTGGGCCACCATAATGGGTTTTTCTCAAACATGCATGAAAATACTGTCATTATTTTCGAAAAAAGAACACGCGAAGTATCGAATTTACGGACAAAGAAAATCAAATCCATTGCAGGAGCGTTTTTTGAATTTGGAACATTACAATGCTCCAGCAATGTTGTATGAAATGGCGTGCTGGGGTTATTAAATACTGTTTGATTGGATCTCTTTTACCATTCTTGGCATACCAAAGTAAGTCTCTTTGCTTAGCACAAATTGCATTCACGTGGCTGTATAGCCATAAATGCGTTTGCCTTTCGGCACAGATGATAAATAGAAAATTTGAGGCAAAGCTGAAAATTCGTCTTGATTTATTTAAAACAAATATATAAATGTATGTATGGTGTGAGGGTGTGGGGGTGTGTGTATGTGTGTGTTATAAATATATAATATAAAAGTATGCGTTATTTCCCTGCATTCTTTTGAGAAAAGCACTATATATGCCTCGGCGGAAATGGCAATTGCCTGTCTCGTATTAGTGAAGTCCTAACCTACGGATCGGCCTTCAAAATCATACTCTACCTGCATTGCAATTGCCTATTTCACGGCCTTTGTAATAATGTACTATTAACATTAGATTTGGCTATAATATCACTTTAGGTCACGAAACAAGAGCTTTACGCATATTACTGGATAAGCTGCTGACTCACTCAAGTCACCAAGAACAATTTATTTCTCGCAGTCATTCCTTGTCATTTGAGCAAGTCTCAAAGCCTGCTGAAGTGTCATGAAAGTGAAGATTATCAGATATCATTATCTTACTCTGTGTGATGAGTTGTGCGATGAGCATCTCTCTGTTTTGCAACTCTTTGCGCAACGCCTCCGCATTGCTCTCGTTTTCCGTGCGCACCCCTTGTGATACTAACTCCACCTAGAATGCAACATTTGGTTAAGAATTATATAAAATAGAAACAGCTTTATTGGTTTAAAATCTGATGTTTCGTCGTGGCATATGTAGATTGGAACGAAGACAAAACAAAAAACTATGATTCTGGTGTTGGGAAGGCATTTTATAGTCTACTAGCTTTTGTCCGCGGAGATGTCGGTTATCGCGTAAAAAACTAGCCTAAGTCCTTCTCCATACCTCAGGCTATATCTCTGCCAAATTTCATGACGATCGGTTCAGCGGTTTAGGCGTGAAAACGTACCATACAGACGGACAGACAGAAGACAGAGTTACTTTCACAACGCACATCGGCAACAAGAGAGTCACAACACATAAAAACACGAAGTTTAGGGGCAAAAATATCTTTCGATTTTAATTTCCATAAAAAATATAATAGAGCATTAAATAGTCTTCTTAAATATATTATTATCTTAAGTACTCCGATATGCTCTCTCATAAAAATTGAAATGGACATTTACGTAATAAAAAAAATAAAAAAGAGGTTTCCCAAAAACTACATTTATTGTGTTGTGACACTCTCGTTGCCGATGTGCGACATTTATAATATTAGTATGGATACAGGGTCGATTTTTGAGATGGGACAGTAAGGGCAGGTCCATTAACTGTTGTAGCTACAGGAAAACGGTCTTAGGAAACTCCTTATTTTTTTGAGAAATTTTCATACCTATTCACAAATTTTGAAAAAAAAAAATCGTCAGCCATAAAATGGGACATATCACAAAAACTTTTTTTGATGCCATTTGGTCCTGTTTCTTATATGAATCAAAAAATTCTATAGGAACAAATGTGGTTTGAACCTAAAAACGAAACTCATTTTTCTATTGTAGGTAACATAATTATTATAAATAAAAAATAAAAATAAATGTTTATTGCATTATCATAGATAACTTATTCTAGTTACAAAAGGGAGAATCCTTTTAAGCAATTAGTTTGCTTGTGTTAGGATGCACAATGAATTATATACATAATGATATCCCAAGAAAAGTATGCGGTTCGGGAATCATCGTCTTTCTTCGAAAATACGAACACGCGCTAATGAAATCTAATATATAGCTATTACAACCATCGAAGTACTACTTATTTTGTATTACCATGGGTACAACATTAGAGATTAACAAGTCTACAACAAGTCATGCAATTTCAAAAAGCTTAGCAAAACGTTTGAGTTGCAGGTAACTATACTCCATTTACTATAGCATTAGACAAATAACGGCTAAATAACGAAAATTACACCATAACTGTTTGTGTAATATTGTTGAAATTACTGCACTTTAGAGTTATTTTTTTTAAATAAATGGTAAATAGATTACAGTGCTTTGTATTTATCGTGAGATAACGGAGTTTATTAAACGTTTACATCAAAACAACGAAAGGGTGAGAACAGTTATTTGTCTAATGTTATAATAACTGGAGTTATAGGTGGTAAAAAACTTAGAAGCGTTGCCTCTATGTGGGGTTACTTTGTGGCGCGACGAAACACGGATATTACTGAAGCGCCTATCTTTTCTGGTTTAACAGTACCTGTTGTTTCAGGGCTCGGTTGAGGTCGTGCAGCCTGCGACAGTCAGCCTGCAGGCGCACGCGCGCCGCTCGCTCCAGGCGCTCCCGACGCTCGCACGAGCCCACCAGCTCTTCGTGAGCGGTGCGGACCTTCTCCACTTCTTCTTCGAGCTAGGAAATAATAATAATCTCGTATGACAAAGAGATAAATTTCCGAACTGTTACCTCAGTTTGTTTCGAAGTACCTTCTCAGAGCAGTTGGAAAGGAACACCAAACAAAAAATGTTTTTTTTTTTAAACCAATTTACAGAAATAAAATATATTTTGTCAGGCATAATATGGTCGAAAAATATTACACACATAATATGTCTGAATATTTGTAGGTCAGTTTATGTGCAGGGCAGGTCAAGGTGACTGAACAAATCAATTGTCTTATATTAACCTGCTATGAGCGTATGGTAAGGCCCCTGGGGGCCTATTACGAACTTTAAAAAAACCAGGCAAGTTCCAGGCAATTCATTTCACTGGCTGGTTAAATTTCGTATTACGACATTCCTAATTCTAACCGACTTCACGCTGGGTAGTTTGTCTATGGCTGGCTTGTAATTCTCTGCCGTAACGTTCAGAAACACAATTAAATATTTATCGGTAAGTTACGGTTTTATTTAATCACATATTTTGTGGTGAAAATAAGCAATTTATATTAATCTAGTTACTTTAGTATAAAATTAGGTGAAAATACGAACGCACTGTATATTATGCTACCTATATAATTCGTTCATATTATAATTTTTTGAGTTTGTAAATTGTCACGCGAGATTAGGTTTCCGAACGAACTCCACTTGAAGGTCAGCGGGGAATTCGACCACATGGAAGAGTATTGTTTCATTGTTTCACAAACTAATATGAACACTATCTTATTGTTTGTATAATACTTCCATTCGTAAGAATTTTCGGGGTGTAAACAAAATATGGCGTAAGCTCGTTATTGAGTATTTTCCTATTCAGTTTTTGAGTATTTTCCTATTCAGTGTAAGTTCTTAGATATGATATTTTGTATGACAGTCCCTGACATGTCTCAACTCCTCACTTGTTTAAGTTAATATCGTTCAATGAATGGCACATCATCCATGTCGAACGCATTAAGGCTCTTGCATACAGGCAACACGCGACGTGACACAAAGGAACCGCGTGTCGCGCGACGAGCGGTGCCTTTGTGTCGCGTCGCGTGTCGCGCCCTGTTTGTTGGAGCCTTTAATTTGATCACGAAGTCGTCTCCAACTCCTCACTTGATTAAGTTGATATTGTTGAATGAATTGCACATCATCCATGTCGAACGCATTAAGGCTCTTACATACAGGCGCGACACGCGACGCGACGCAAAGAAACCGCGTGTTGCGCGACGAGCGGTGCCTTTGTGTCGCGTCGCGTGTCGCGCCTGTTTGTAGGAGCCTTTAATTTGATCACGAAGTCGTCTTCTTTTGTTCATTGATTCGTTATTTTGATCAGAAAAGTCACTTTCCAGGAACTCAAACAGTTCATATTCGTCGCACATAATATTTTCTTTTGTTATTTATTTATTACTCGAGTAACTTCGGCAAATAAACCCAAAACAATTCAATAAAAGCTCCTCTGAAGTAGCGTAAACTGAATGGATTGTGAGGTTACTTTTTGACAAGTTGTTATATGAAAATAAATGTCAAACGAACGTTCGTAATACGGTATTGCCAGGCAATATTCGGGCAGAAGTCGGCCAGGGTGTCACGTGACCGCTGACTGGCTTGTTTAGCGAGTTCATAATACGAAATTGCAAGGCAGTTCTGTTTACGCTGTAAACTGCCTGGAAATAAGAGTTCATAATAGGGCCCCAGGACAGTATAACAAGCCAGCCACGACCTTTTTAGGGTTCCGTTCCGTAGTCAACAAGGGACCCTTATAGTTTCGACATGTCCGTCTATCTGTCTGTCCGCGGCTTACCTCGAGAGACTCTTATTACTAGACAGCTGGAATTTTGGTATGGGTATACATATTAATCACGCCGACAAAACCGTTTTTTAGGGTTGCTCCTACTCCTTTACACGTAAAGGGGTATGATATATTATTTTTCTCGTCCGATCGTTTATCCCATGGTGTGGGGTATCATTGGATAGGCCGTTCAAAAATATTACGGGTTTGTGGAAACCATTGTATGATTTAAGGAGCCGTTTGCGTAATATTAAGCTTTAAAGAGCTAATTTTTGTTAGTCAAGTTCCCCCCCCGCGCCAGCTAAATATTTGTATTTAGATATGTGAAAAAAATCACAGCAGTAGTATATAAGGTGTATCTATTTCTATTCATACACGAAATATTTTAAGAAAAACATCTATACTTAGGTGGTAAAAAAGCCATAGCAGCGAAAATCTAAGTGTTTTATATTTTTACATAATTATTATAATTTTAAAATTGCTTGAGACATTTTGCAAAAAAAAACCTTTATTTACTTATTCTATGAATGACCCGCCTGACAGTGGCGGCACGAGCGCGATGAATTTTGACAATTAATCATCATATCAAGTAATATAATTTTTTTTTTTTTTTTTTTTGGGAAATCATATACAATATGTGAGCACCATGTACCTATCGCATTTATTATTTTTTCTGTTATTACTTCACTTTTCATTCTTTTTACCAATTGTGGTAAGTAATTTTGATTAATTTTTTTATATTTTTTATTTTTTTATTCTAGGTACATCGTCTTCACCTATAAATATTAATTAATGTATACAAACTATTGTTAACATTTTAAAAGTGTAAGTATGGAGTTTCTTGCCCATTCTCCTCCATACATAACTACATTTTGGAAGGCGCAACTAGAATCAATTAACTATTCATGTAATTTTTGACTTTCAAAAGTGCATCTTCGTGCTATTTGAAATAAATGATTTGACTTTGACTTTTAAATAATATACTCAGATTTAAAAAAAAAACATTTCCGTGGCTTCTTTACCACCTATCTCTTAAAATATTTCGTGTTTGAATAGATACAGCCTATATATAACGAAGTTAAAATAAAAACTATCACAGCTAAGCTACTTAAATTTGCAGTTGAAAAACATGTTCTAACATGTTTTTGAACTAAAATGTTAAGTTTGTTCTTGGGATAAATTCATCCCAACTACGGAAGCGGAACCCTTCACGCCCTGGCTGGAGGCATTAAGTTTCGTTAGGAGCTTAAGGCAGCCACAGGAAGGTCCGGTTAAAGAGTCGGAACCTTAGTGGTTACACTTAGAGATGCCCTAGATAAAAAAAAGGAACCCTTCATTGTGCATGGTCCGACACGCACTTGGTCGGTTATTTTTTTTTTTTTTGTGAAGGCAGCTGCTAGAAAGAGAAAGGCATCTTTTTTGACTGCATACAGCTGA
The DNA here is from genome assembly GCA_947523025.1 of Dryobota labecula. Classification (NCBI taxonomy): domain Eukaryota; kingdom Metazoa; phylum Arthropoda; class Insecta; order Lepidoptera; family Noctuidae; genus Dryobota; species Dryobota labecula. The sequence continues at coordinate 7,063,986 of OX383289.1, read as the reverse complement.
TTAACGTAAGGAAGATAACCACGAATAATGTCTACGATTTAACGAATGTTCACAAAAAATTCCTGCTCAGAGTGTGAGCTGGAATTTTTTGTGGTCATACACTGGAGTGTCATATTTATAAGTAGTTATTAAAACATCTAATCGAAAATGAAATTGGCACAGGCAGATCCGTGGGCGACGCGAACCACGGCTTGCTATTTCGATCTTTATGACATTAGTAATCCGGTGTAAACTTATTACAAAAGAAAATTGAGTGCGTATCCTTGAAATTGCTCAATGTGGGAGAGCCGCTATACACAGTCATGTTCATGTTGATAATAGATGACGTTTTTCCATATTATGCTACTCCAATCGACTTAACTAACCATTGGGTATTTTTTTTTCTGTTAATTTAAACGATTGCATGGCAGTTTGAGTACTTTATGCAGCCTACTTTAAGAGCGTTCATCCCACGCGGGCTGGCAACGTCGCATTTTTTTTTTCAGCCATGATCGTTGGTATTTTTTATGCAATTTTTGGTATTTACTCAGAAAAAATTTACATATTGTCAATTATTTTCTATTTGCAGTATTACGATTAAATTATTGTATTTACTATAAAGTAAATGTTAAAGATAATTATAAAATACAATGATCTAGCTCTGGGCTGAAAAAACTGATTACCTAGTTTAAAATTTAATAAAATAATCACGAAAACCGTCTAGAAATGCGACATTCCCAGCTCGCGCGAGATAAACGTTGGTATTGATCTCCGAGTCGTTGAGCTACTAAGTCCTGAGATGAGCTACAAGGTTACTGACAAATGCTGCACGAGTCCACTGACTGAACCAATCCACTCAAATCTGTGTGGTTCTTTCCTCAAAAGACCATCTCAGACACTAATCTGCATGGACTTCATATGAACTGACCAAGATGATGTCTAGACTTTTAAGAGACTGTGACCTCTGTGTTTCTTCTCAGAGTAGGCAGATAGGAAACACCGACCTCGTCTAGTCTTAAAACAATTTCACTTTGACGTGTATAAGTGTATTAAATAAACAATAAAAATAAAAAAATACCTTATTAGTCTTGGCGACTCGTTCACAGGCATCAGCAAGCTGTCTCTTGAGCTGATGGTTCTCAGCGGCTAACGCGTCGAGCACAGCCGTGAATGCGTCATCAGGTTCCTCTAATTCGCCTTCTCCACCGCTGCACCAGCCACTAGATTCTGAGCCGCCTGGCACCGCGCGCACCCCAACACTATGCCCAGGGAATAGAAGTCAAATTAGCTTGAACAATACTAGCGAGCTATTGAAACGGGAATAACGGGTATAAAAAGACGCTCAACGAAGGCGCGTCACTTATGCACCACAGTGGTTGTTTTTTTTTTTTGTACTGGATCAAATCTGGAGTGGTTACGGAGTTATTTAAGGTCAAAGTAACACGTTTTTTTTTTCACGAAAACTAGTTTCAAATGTTATAACTTTAATTTAAATACCCCAGCAACACTTGACAATCCTATGATGTCCTGAATTCTTTTTTGTAAATCACTGTCATAGTATTCTCCATGTGCAAGCCAAACTTATTCATTCCATTAGGATTTATTTAGCATACTGTTGTTTTAGATAGACCTACTAAACAAGAACTTGTATTTGATTAGTAAAACTATAAAAAAACACTCTTTCCTCAGACTCACCTAGTAAGATCAGGCTGTGATCTCGACAAATTCAGTTTCTCCTTGCTAAGCTTAGTTTTGGAGCATTTCCCCTTAGCTTTCCTCGAGTCGTCGCGGGGAGGTGCGGGGGCGCGGGGCGACGCAGGGGGTGTAGGGCCGCGCGGGGTCGGCGACTGCGCCACTTCTTTAGCTAGGTGCTTCAACACTGATGACTGGTTGAGAAAGTCGTCAGGGATTTCTGTTATTTCCTGTTTGATAAAAGAAGATAAAGTAGGGCTTCGGTTTTTATTTTTTTTAGACGAAAATATCTATTTCTAGATCACACAATAAAAATTACAATGGATTATTATTTCTGATTATACAATTAAATACTTATGCCTATAATATAGTAGAATAAATACGAAATTGACGCGTTCAGTGGGAGTTTCGCGTTTATATGAAGCAATTATTTTCCATGACCAAAACATCCATTATTAATTTTTTACTCTCATTACAAAAAGTATCCTACTACAACCTTCCGAAGCGGTTTTGTATTTATTAAAAAATATTTTGTTAAGAAAGCTTATTACAGGCACATTATAGCTCGGGGGTTATCAGTGTGCGCCGCACAGATTAAAGAGGGGCGCCATAAAGCGCTCCTCTTTACTATTCTCCGGGAACTAAACTTGCTGCGCTTGACTCGGTGGAACGCAGAGCTAAGAGGCTCATTGGCGACGTAAAACTGGTGGATGCCAAGCTTCACAGCTTGGTTCATCGCCGCAAGGTTGCCTGCTTGTCGGTCTTCTACAGATTGTACTTCGGAGAGTGTGCCCATGAACTCCACGACCTCATTCCACCGGCCCCCTTCTACCATCGGACATCTAGACGCACTGCAAGTTACCACCCCTACCTGGTTGATATTCCACCAACTCGCACTAAGCGTTTTCAAACGTCTTTTATAATGCGCGCAGCAAAGGAGTGGAACTCTCTGCCTGCGTCTGTGTTTCCGAACGCATACAACCCTAATCTATTCAAAGTGAGAGTGAACAGGCTTCTTCTGGGTAAGCTCACTCCATCGTAGACTTTGTCTCTGTCATCCAGACCTAGACTAAAGTCAAGAGCAAACTCATAGTAGAATAAAAAAAAAAAAAAAAAGGTATTCACGGGTACAAAATAAAAGCTCTAAGAATTCTCATTCTCTTTGCAACATCCTATTTATGTGAAGCCGAATTTTCAGCTGTAGCTGTAATAAAGAGCAAATATCGCCGGTGTCAAGCCTAATTCCAGACTTTGAAGAAATGTGTAGAGATAACCAAGCTCACAAACACACAAGCTCAAGCAACTTAGTTTAGGTGACTTACATGCACGCGTACATATACGATACATAGACGTACAAGTTGCTATTGTATTTTACTTCCTATTTTTCTTAAACAATAAATGTATTCTTGTGTGTCAATGTAAATATTATAAGAACTCAGCTTCATATTGTGGATGTTTTAATTTTTGTGTAAATACCTAGTATCGTTGTACCCTATTTCGACTAGCTAGGGCGCCGATTTGGGAACCTCTGCTGTAGCTAATTACCAATAACTGTTATAAAAATTGTCATACCTGAACACCATGGTCAGGTGGGCTAGTATAAATCCTCTGGCCACCAATATCAATGTAGTTGGCAGTAGTAGTGACATTCTGTTCCTTATGCATCTTGGGTACAGGTATCCCACTAGGTTTCTTCAGTCCTTCGTTCTTTTTCAGTGTGTGGTATGGCGACGACTGTGTGTTTGGGTGTTTTACTTCACTACTAGTTCGTTCGTGTTCTCTGTTGGTGAGAATAAAAAAAATTGTTTATGGTCATTGGTATTATGTGTTCGAAAAAGTGAAAGCAAGAATTGCATGGAAATTCACTGTGAATTTCATGACATGACTTTTTTTTGTGGGGCTTCAGTGCATTCTTGGTATTAAAAATTCCACTCTGTATACCTAGTATAGACCAGGTATACACGGTGGAATTTTTAGACAGGGCAGTAAAGGGTACCTTCTCTGTTGTAGTTACAGAAAAACGGTTTCAGGAGACTGTCCATTATTTTTTAAGAAATTTTAGTCCCCATTCACAGATTTTGAAAGAAATGTACAGTCAGCAAGAAAATGGGCCATTTTCACAAAAACTTTTTTTGATGCCAATCAATCCTGTTTCTTATAAAGATCAAAACATTCTATACGACCAAGTGAGGTTTCGGCACTAGAAAAGTCAGAAATCGCAAAAAACTTTTCCCATACATTTCGTAAGAAATAAGATTCTAACTTACTTTACGATGGATAGACTGTGGTCAGCTACAACGTTTAATGTACCTGCCCTTACTTCCCCATCTCAAAAATCGACCCTGTATAGGATCAAACATATTGTAGCACAATTGCTTATAGTAATATTATTTGAATAGAAAGTAGTGGACTTTAAGGGACTGTTTATTGTTACTTGTTAGTTTTTTACTATTATTCTATGGCAGCCACTGCAATTTCATTGTGGAAGACTGAGGACTAAGCACATAATGTGCAAGTCAAAAAACTGTAGTGTGTTAACCTATTTAGCTGAATACCTAGAGATATTTGTTTGCATCAAACAGGTATTTTTTTTAAACCTTATCATTTATTGAACACAACTGAAGTTTGTTTGTGTGTTTGTTTGCGCTTATCTCTCGAAAGACCAGTCGGATTTGAAAATTGTTAGCCCAATTTTTTAGGTTGGTTATTATTTAACATGGTACTACCCTCAGGAGCCGCGAACAAAGAAAACAATTCAGAAAAAACGCTAAGCGAAAACGAATTAATAGCGCGGGCAGGCGATGAAATGCTATATGATATATTTTATGTTAAAAGTAAATGCTACCCGCGGCTTCACCCGCGTCTTTTTCTAAAATGAAAGTAGCCTTAGTTACTTCTTATAACATCAGCTATCTACCAGTGAAAGTCCGGTCAAAATAGGTCCAGCCGTTTCGGAGATTAGCCGGAACAAAAAGACAAAAAAAATAAAAATTGTTTATTTTTTATTTTTATAATTACCGTATATACTTTCATATGCATTTAGTAAAAAGCTGTTATTTTGACATTACAAATAGACACTTCAATTTTATTTAGTTGTATAAACAAGAAATTTCACATGGTCAAAGTCGCGAGCAGAAGCTAGTTATTAAATAAAGTTCTTACCTGATAGGCGTAGGTCTCGGAGGCCAGGAGTCGTCCTGGTTGTGTATGATAAGAGTGTTGTATGAAGATGACGACACGTCTAAGGAGCTACGGTTGCTGTTGCCACCACCCACCGAGTCTTTGAGAGAGTTGCGATTGCTTCCCGTTACACTCTCCTACAATTACAATTATTTTTTTATCCACAACGGGAGCTCTTGGCCTTAATCTCACCTGATGGTAAGTGATGATAAGACCGAAGATGGAAGCGAGCTTCGCCCGGAATCCTCAACCACAGAGGAACTGGCTACCTTACCTCTAACTGCCGAAACATAAAAATGCTACATTATCGCTATACGTTGTTATGGCGACAGACATAGATAAAATGGTGGTAGCTAGCCAGGCGGACTTAGAACAAGCCCTACCACCAACCAAACTGAGCAGAAAATTTCGCCCCGGCTGGGTATCGAACCCGGGACCTCTGGGTCTGAGACAGGTGGGACAGGTAAAATAGGTGTAAAAAAAATTATTTGGGGCTGTCCATTAATCTCGTGATGTTTTTAGCATTTTTTAACCCGCCCCCCTCCCCCTTGGTTATACTTGGTAAGGTTTAAGACACCCCCCACCCAAATCACATGTATTTTTTAGTACTTACCAACAAAGAATCTTAAAATTTTAAGAATCTTTTCTTTAAATACAAGTATAATCAAATTTTATTCTGAAATTAAGGACTATGATAAAAATGTCTTATCAGAAAGGTTGCAGGTTGTTTTGACTGGCATAAAAATAATATTAAGGAATGGTGTAATCATTCGACACACTACACGCCGCTTTTCGGTTTTGAAATCGCGCGTTTGACAAAAAAATAAATACACGTGATATCTTACTCCCCCCTTGTGATATTTCGTGATTTTTCTCCAAACCCCCTCCCCCCTTTCGAGCCTCACGTGATTAATGGACGGCCCCTTTGTAAATAGCCTTATTTTGAGAGTGATAGACATAGTACGAAAATTGATGTTAATGGATGGGGACGGATAGGAAGACCAAAGAAAAGATGGATGGATTGTGTGAGGAATGATATGAAAGAGAAGGCCGTGAATGATAGCATGACAGTTGACAGGGGAAAGAGGAAATGTGTTGTGCAGACCCCAAGTTACATGGAACAAGGGCATTCCAGTCTAACCGGATGCAGTTAAATACCAGTATTTTAACCCTTAAATGCATTGTGATGGAAATTTCCATCAACCAATTCAATGTAATTTTTGTCGCTTCCACAGGGTATTTGGATTATATTTTTTATACATGGCAACTTCTAAGGAACCATAGTATCGTTTCCGAACGAAAAAAAAAGTTCAATCTTCAATGTCAGCTGTCAAATGTCATTTCAAAATATCATTACGCGCTAGTTTGCTCGGTGAAGATTTCGGCTAATGTGATTTGAAAAAAGTGGTATAAAATTCTCACGGTTACTTCTCAGTTTATTCGTAATTGATGGATTTGAGGTCAGTATTTTGATTTATGTATATAATTTTGTTCATAAATAGAAAAATATGAAGAAACAAACTCAATATTGTTTTGATGTAAATTTACATCATCATGTAATGACGTTCATTTAGCTTGTATGAAAGGTAGTAAAATACTATTGTTTTATTTGATTTCGTTTATCTTTTGGTTCCAGGTGTTGATATCTAGCAAAATGAATGACAGAGATATTGAACATTATTTAGCATCTTTGGAAGGTGGGTGGCTGTCGGAAGATGACATGGAGAAGTCTGATGAAGAGGAAGAAAATGTGCCTGGAACTTATGACAGAGACGAGTTACTGAACATGTTAGAAAGTGATGAGGAGGACACAGAAAACCCACAAAACCACGAAAGTGACCCACCCTTGGTTGAAAATGAGGTAATGGATAACCAGGTTGTGGACAATAGTGACCCTACAGGACACATATTTTCAGCATTATTAGATAAACGAAAATTGATCTGGAAAAAAAAGAACATACAATTTGATGAGTCCAAAATTACATTCAAAGGCAATTCAGACCTAGGACCAGAGTTGTCACCATTAGATACTCCATATGCATGCTTCAACTACTTTTTCTCAGAAGATTTCATGGCAAGGATAGTGGAAGAAACAAACCTGTATGCCACACAAAAAAATCCAGCAAATAATACTGCAACCAATTTATCAGACTTGAGAAAGTTTTTTGGAATACTTATATATATGTCAGTCCAACATTTTCCCAATATAAGAGCATACTGGTCTCCAAAATATGGCTATGAACCAATTTATTCGGTGATGTCTAATAACAGGTTTGAACAATTGAAAAAAACATTGCACTTCAATAACAATGACCACCACAAGGAAATTGGTGATCCAGGCCATGATCGCCTATTCAAGATACGCCCTGTTATTGATGAATTGAATTCAAAATTTTCATCAGTACCTATGGACCAACGCCTGTCCATAGATGAACAGATGTGTGCAACTAAAGTTGCACACTTTCTCAAACAGTACTTGCCCAACAAGCCTCATAAGTGGGGATTTAAACTGTATGTTTTGTGCAGCTTACAAGGATTTGCACACAACTTTGAGGTTTATGCTGGGCAGGACCTTACCAACAAACCTGAGAATGAACCAGATCTGGGCTCAACCAGCAATATTGTCTTGCGTTTAGCTCGAGGTATACCAAGACAAGTTGGCCACATTGTCTATTTCGACAATTTTTATACTTCTGTGCCCTTGGTGTTCTATTTGGCAACTCAAGGAATCCTTTCAGTGGGGACAGTTCAACAAAATAGAATACCTAATTCAAAATTACCTGATAAAAAACAATTTATGAATAAATCTACTCCAAGAGGTGCACATGAAGAAAGAGTGACAACATTTCAAGGTGTGGATATGAGTGTAGTAGCATGGAAAGACAACAAAGTTGTCACATTACTGTCATCTTATGTAGGTGCTTTGCCTTTGAATAATGTATCTAGATATGACAAGAAAAAAAAAGAGAAGATACAAATTCCATGCCCGAAGATCATAAGTGAATACAATGCCCACATGGGAGGCGTAGACCTTATGGACAGTTTTCTGGGAAGGTACAGAATAAGGATCAAGTCAAGAAAATGGTATATTCGTATTTTTTATCATCTTTTAGACCTGGCAGTGATAAATGCATGGATAATATATAAAAAAAATGCTAAAAATGTACCTAAGAAAGATATTCTCAATTTAGGTACTTTTAGAAATGAACTGGCCTTCGTCCTTTGTAACATGGGAGCAGCAAAAGAAAAAAGAGGTCGTCCAAGTTCTAGTCTTCTAGAAAATGAAATCCAGGCCAAAAAAAAAAGAAGTGCTGTAGCAGTTGCCCCACCAAAAGAAGTTCGCAGGGATGGGCAAGATCATTGGCCTTTGGTAGGGGGATCCTTGCGTTGCAAATACCCCAATTGTAAGGGATATTCAACTATACATTGTTCCAAATGTAATATTAATCTTTGCCTCAACAAAAACAACAATTGTTTCAGCAAATACCACAATGAATAAGTTTAATAACTCACTGCAAATTTTGTTCTCAGTAGGTTAGTCTGATTACATAATGATGTAAATTTCCACCAACCCATTTTTTCTAAATAAATAAAGTATTTTTATAAATATTTTTTTTTAAATATTTTTTCCTTATTATAGAGCTAATCTTACGTCCAAATAAATTTAATTTGGTTAAAAAGTTAAAATCATGCATTTAAGGGTTAAGGGTTAGTAATACATAAGTGATATTCTACCTTAAGAGAATTCCGGTTATTGTTACTAGACTGAGCCTGGTTCTCCTGTCCCTGCGGCTCCACCCTCGCCGTGTGTCGCACAACATAGCGCTCTTCTCGTGACAGGTTCTCATTTGATGTTGACACATCAGTCTCACTACCGGATAGACTTTGTGGAAAACCGCTAGACACTAAACAAAGATAGATGGTTTAAAATAAGTTAAAATAGTGTATCAAAAATATATTTTTTGGAATTTAATATATGTTACGTTTCTAGCACAGTGTCTCTTCATAATTTTGGCAATCAGTTGATCTGATTTATTTTAATGAAAATGTCATAATGCTAGTTTTTAGGTAGTTTTGAACCCCTGTAACAATATTACACCATAACAATTACTAAAAGTTATTATGTGTTTTACACCAAACAAATCTAGAAGTGAATAATTTCGTTTAGAACGATAGTGGACGACACGATTTTGACATACATAATCTGTAATAGTATTTGCAAAAACAAACAAGGACATATGGATCTATGATTCATAACTTAGGTATGTAATCAAGTTTATTGACAAGTTAAAGTTACTTAATTACCAGGTTGTTTCTGTGTCCTCTGGATGTTGTTGGCGAACGATAGGAACCTTCCTGTCGGTCGCATGGACCCCATGTTTGCTAACGTAATGACCTGATAGATTTCAACATGAAACCATTTCACACCACTGACCAACTACACTCGCACACTCCTGTATGTTATGCGTATAGCATCTGTAAGTAAGATAAGTTACTCATGTTTATTGATACTGTCATACTGCTGTTCCGCATAGAAATAGAACACAATAAAAATCACAAGGTATTGAGGATGCATCGAGTTTCGACATGAAGAGTCGTGCATATTATGAAAAAGATGAAGCTATAGCTTCGACTACTTAAATAACTAACACACAAACACTTACAACGTAAAAGGAGATGTAAATGACTAAAAATTAAAAATATTTTTGCACAAGCTTGAAAGCTTTTGATGGATGGGGTCAGCTGTCAAAATTGAGTGAGAATACCATGTCAAAATCAAAAGTGTAAATTTATTGCCACCTGGTAAAAATGTTTGTATGATTGTAATAAACTAACATCGAACTAAACTTAATCTGTATTTTTAAAGTATATATTTAGCTATGTCCTATAAAAATAAGTTCAAATATAAAGTTTGAGTAATAAAAAACATTTAAAAAAATACCATCTTTAACCGAACCGAAACCGGGCAAAAAGAAAACAAACGAAAATCTTATGACATGGATAGGACCAGCGTTGTTATTGACACGGCAATTGCCGTATTATACGGCAATTCACGATTTTTTTTTTTCAAAATATCCGGTATACGGCAGGCCTCTCATTGCCGTATCACAAAATACGGCAATTGGCAATGGGTGTAACGAAACATTTTTTCACTAATAATATTCTAAATAAGGCAACACTTGTAACACAAAATCAATGCTCGCTATGGGGACTTCCCAAAATTCCTCGCACCACGTCCAACATATGTATGTCTACATAATATGTCAATGTATGTCTTCCACACAGTAACGCTGACTGTGAAAGGATGTTCAGTCAAGTTAACAAAATGAAGACCAAGATGTGGAATAAGTAACATCGACTGTAAATATGACTTTATTATTATAGCAAGCGAATTTTAAGGTGTCGCGCGACACGTGCGACAAAATGGGAAGCAAGGACAAGTACGCACTATAATAGATAAACATGAATCTGAAATAACAAAAACGATAAGAAACCTTTATGTAGAAGACTTGTTTTTTTTTTTTTTTTTATATAATGTAATACGGCAATTAAGTATTTTTTTCCCCTTAAATACGGCAAACCAGATAGTGACATACGGCAGCTCAGATATTTACGATAACAACACTGGGTAGGACCTAGAGGTCAAAAGTCACTGTCACTTTTATTTCAATTTCATTCAATCAATCAGAATCAAATCGAAAAGTATAAAATCTGAAAAAAATTAAAGGTATTTATGTTATTAAATAAACCAGAAAAGTGTTTATGAACTTTGTTTTTTTTTTTATTCAATCGTTATATTATATTACTCAGTTTCCAAAAAATGTTAGCACTAGCACGGGTTATCCGTCGGTTTCTGCCGTCGTCTTGTCAGACAATAAGGGCAGCGGGAACTACAAATTTAGAAAAATGTTTGAGAAGATTTAATATGCCTTGTAAGTACGTACATACATGAGCAAAGGATTAAAACCCATTATTTATTACTTATTCCCCATTAGCAATATAACTTATTATGTAAATACATCTTGTTTGAAAATGAAGACAATAAAAACTTATGTAAATAAATTAAGACATTTTATAGTCTTAGGTACAGTCAGCTGCAGAGAAATCTCATCCCCTAGCAATGTATTTATTCATTGCTAGGAGGTGAGATTTCTCTGCAGCTGAACATACATTAGAAATTCCTAGTGTGGGGCAACGTTAAAAAAAAAAATATATGTAGTATATTATTACTAAATTTAAGATACCTCTGGTGCAAATACGCAAAGTACAACAAAAATAATCTAACACTGGAATGTATTACCTTTAGGTATTTTTAGATATGCTCCATCTTCACACTTACCAAGTATCAACACAGTGCGTTCATATTCAGTACAAGTTAACCTTGAGGAGTTAACTGTAGATTATGACTATGTGAAACAGGCAACAGCAAATAGCAGTACTCTAATAATTGATGTTAGAGAACCTCATGAAGTCGTGGAGTTTGGCAAGATACCAAACAGCGTCAACATCCCATGTAAGTTATTAAGTTCTTTCAAAATCAATGTTTTCCTGCATCATAATAGTACAATTTTCACATAAAAAAAGAAAGATAAAAAGGGCTGCTGGAAGAAATTTCTTAAGAGTGAACAGGCATCTTCAGGGCACGCTCGTTCCATCATAGTCCTCATCTATTGCTTTCCATCAGGCGAGATCAAGGTCAAGAGCAGGTCCAATCAGCAATAAATAAAAACTGAAGAAATAAGCAGTACCTACCTTTGTACTCGAAATTATATTTATGTTGTATCTCTATGTATTTTACTGTGTGTACATAAATAATAAAATCGTATCTTGTATAGTTGTATTTCGACGCTTTACCAAAGGACATGTTGGAAATGCAAAATTTACCATATTGTCGAAAGGCAATGTTTACCAAACGACATGTTTGCAACTTTACACTAGAGCATTTTAAAGTGTATACTCTAATAGAGTTTACTCCACTAGAGCATTTAAAGTTGCCAACATGTTGTATGGTAAATATTGCCTTTCAAGCGTCGATTTATAATTTTATTCAATACCATCTATGTGGGTATTTAGATTAACTTGACAGAGTGGAGGCCTGGGTCCCAGCCAACAGTGGAAATGATGCTTTGAATAAAATTTTACAACAATTATTTTGTTATTTACAGTGGGCAATGTGTCATCAGTGCTGAGCTCAATGTCTGAAAAAGACTTTGAGCAGGCCTACAAAAGGCCCAAGCCAGTAGAAGATACTGAGATTATATTCTATTGTATGATCGGTAAGAGGTCTGGCATGGCACAAGAAAACGCTATCAACTTAGGATTCAAGAAGTAAGTTATATATAATTCAATATCTATCCAGCAGACAGCTACTTAGATAATTGAGACAAGTCGTGAATAAACAACTACCCTACATTTTACTATAATTAATTTGTTAAGAGGTTAGAGGGTTAGCAAATCGTCCTAGGAGCAAATGGTCCTAAAACAAAAGAACGGAAACGGTAGTCATACCACACATAAATATGTTTTTTTAAATATGAGAAATCTCAGTCTGAGTGGAGGATTCAGACTGCACTTGACATTATCCTGCTAAGTAAGGAATATGAACCTTATCTTTATGTGTTTAAGGTCCATATTAAAATGAGAATGTGGAATAACAGCCGCATGGGTCGATTTGACTTTGACTTAAGCTACGCTTGCCGGGGTTGGTCCGTGGATGGGTGACCATTTTACATACCGAGACTCCTCCGTGCCTCGGAAAGCACGTTAAGCCGTTGGTCCCGGCTGTCATTCGTGGATCTTTGACAGTCGTTACGGGTCGTCAGAAGTCCGAAAGTCTGACAACCAGTCTTAACAAGGGGTATCGTATTACCCAGTTACTGGGTTGTGGTGGTCAGATAGGCAGTCGGTCCATGTAAAATACTGGTATTCAGCTGCATCCGGTTAGACTGAAAGCCGACCCCAACGTAGTTGGGAAAAGGCTAGGCAGATTGATTGATTCAAATGAGAATGTGAGTTTTATACGAATATGAACTTTATTTTCACAATAAAAATGTTCACATTCGTATTTGTTAGACTTCAGTGCATGCAGTTAATTTTGCCCACACTAATGAGAAAACCCGAGAAGGAAGAATCCCACCCTAAAGTACCATGCTTAGCTTCCACAAAGAAGATAGTTAAAGGGGGTGTCAAAATACCTCAATGGGGTAATTGCGTAACAAACAAAATGACAATATTGATCGCAATGGGTTTCATTTGACCGTTCACCCACGTCCATTGCATTATTTTCGTTGTGGAACAGATGAATTTTTCAAACATATGAAGTAATGGATTAGCAATATCCTTCAAAACTCCGATTGTGATTCAAAGTGTGTGACGCAATTATAGAGTGCAGTCTAGTTCAGTTGTCATTTTATATTACGACATAGTAATTAGGTATTTAGGTAATATTAACTTAACCTTTCTTTTGTTTTATTGCAGTGCAAAGAACTATCTTGGCAGTTTTACAGACTGGGCCAACAAAACTCAATGAGAGAAACTGATAACTGCTAATCTGTTTGTTATTAATGGTTAATTTGTCCTTGGCATGTTGCTGACCCTTGTATTCGTACCGTACTGTAAAATTTTAAATGATATTTTATTTATTTGAGGTACCTACTTAAACAATAAAAATGAATTTTATTTCTATCGATTTTGAGTTTACACTATCACTGTGGTTTTCATATCTGAGCATCTGACTGCAACCATAATCATGTCATGATAGTGTCCTGCAGTAGTCATTACTTCCCATTTAACTATGTTCTATTTAGATAATGATGGTATTGAAGTTGCTGACCAGTGGGGTATTTGTAACGTAACACACTTATGATGGCCAACCAGCGCTGGAGCTCTGTCTCGCATAGGGTCGCAGCATTATGCTGAGCGATGGCCGTTTTGCGTGGATGTGACGCATATTTAAACCCAATTTGTTTTTTTTTTGTGTTGTGTTCTTTTTTGCGTTGTGTTCTTTTTTGCGTCATGTTTACCGCAAATAAACGTTTTTCTTTCTTTCTATGGCAACTGATCGCAATGCCTATCATTTTGACAGTTCAGCTACGTTCATTGCGTTCAAACCTTTGAATCAATAGATTAGGGTTTTCCTACAAAACCCTCCGATTGTAACTGAATGTGTGTGCGTTACACAATTAGGGTGCTAGACTGCTAGTAATACAGAATTCGCAGTGTGTGTTATCCCGGTAAAATAATGTCGAAAATTATTGTCATTTAAATGTTATAGATATCTAGCTTCTGCCCGCGACTTCGTCCACGTGAAATTTCTTCTTCTCCCGTTCCCCAATCCGTTTTCGAGATATCATAAAAAAAAGCCGTTCTGTACAAAATGTACAGACGCCAGCACATCAAGCTACTACAATCTGTCAAATTTCTCCAAACGGTTTTTCTAAAGAACAAATACAAAATAAGTTGCAACATTTACCTCATCTAGACAAAAAACCGAGAAAAAAAAAGCTTGATAAAAGACCGAAACTATTTAATCAAACACAATTTTATATTGCACATTTTATTACAATCTTAATCTTAACATCACTGTTGGAAACTTCATTTGCGCTTGCTTGACCACTCTGACCAGCTTCCCAAATAATTTTTGGAACTGAAAATGAAGAAATAAAATAACTGAATATAGTTCACTCACTGCCTCAGTCTTTTTCCAATATTTAGTACCTACATCAGTATATATATATATTTTTTTTTTCAAATAGTGTTAATTACTCTATATGCTACCTACTTTTTGTAGCCTAACTGTAGTGCCGCGTCTAGGGCTTGAGAAGCCCGTCTGCCGGACTGGCAATAGAAGATAAGATCATCATTCCTCGTCGGCTTCTCGCGTTTAAACGTGCGCCTGAAGTCTTCGTCAGACATGCTCCCTAAAGTTTCTTGGACACTTGACACTGTAATAAAGTAAGATGTGTTAGGAAAGGGAAAGGTTTACTATTCCGGCCACCGAGAGAATGCGTTTCTGACACCTTTTTGTTGGACACGATTAGGAACTGCCTAATAAAGTTGAAATTCTTAAAACCCGGTTTCTTTTGTACTCAGCTAATAGGTGTCACATTCTCTTGTCGGCTTTTAGTTAGGCGTAACCTTTTAGGTGTTTAAGAACAGTGGCCCGCACATCAAGCTACACGAAACTGTCAAATTTCTCCAAGCGATTTGAAACTTTAAAACGTTGAAGATTAAGTTCAAAATCGAACAAGGACAGTTTGTGGTAACTTGATGTGCTGGTCACCGTACATTGGAATTTAACTGGGACATGTGAAGGGTAATTCCCATATTTTGAAGAACGTTCGATCTATCATAAATGACATGACATTGACCGTCGAGCGCTGCGATGGGATTGCGACTGCAATTTGAACGTTTTTTACAAGAACAACTTTTCAGTGGAAAAAAAACCTTTCATTCGAGAAACCGCCCCAAAATGCCCCAGCACCTAACCCACACAATCAAAACAGTCGTTTTTTTTTTTTCATTCGTACATGGGTTTGTAGTGCAGGTTTTTAGATTCCATGAACCTAAGCCAAAGGTATGAAAAATATAAGGGCTGGTGAAGCGTAGCGGAGCGCGGATTTACACTGCCAAATATAACCTTACCCTGGTTGTACTAATATAGTTGAATAAATTAGAACCTCCAACTTTTTATCGTCGGTTGAAAAAAAAAGGAAGTTAGTCCGCGAGAGTATCAAAGCAACACACTCAGTTGTAAGACTTTATTTTGAGGCTTGCAACGTTTATATTTGTTTGGCAGTGCAGACTGCGCAGCGCTGCGCTTTGCCAGGTCTGCGACGGCCAAAAATCTTATTAAAGAATGTACTTAATGTGGAAATCCAAAGAAAAAGACTATTACAGATAATTTTTAACCCACGAAAAGGAAGAAGGAGGTTTTCAAGTCGACGCGTAAAAACCAAAAAGGCACTAAGTAAAACGTGAAGGTCAATTTATACTAGAGCAGAGTCGAAGCGTCAATCTGAAACAACATAGCAAATTCACCCTTACCTCCACAACATAATACACATAATTATTTCTTTTAAGATAGAAAAAAGACGCACGAATTCGCGTGCATTCGACAGAATTCGCGCGTCGGAGCGCAACCAACGCTGATTGGTGCGCGCGCGTTAAGTTGTAGAGATAAGGGTGAATTTGCTGTGTTATCCTTTAGATTGACGCTTCGCTGCGCTTCGACTCTGCGCTAGTATAAATTGACCCTAAGAGGTCAAGAGTAGGCCCAATCAGTAATGAAAAAATTAAAAGAACGATTGCACTTTGATTGATCTTCGCCGATTGTTTGTTTGACACCACCTCAAAATGACTAATTTACATTATTTTAGAACCTTAGTTAAGAGGACATACTACGGTCCACTAGCGCCACTCCTTTAAAAAAATATTATCTCGTGACTGCGAAGGAATTTATGAAAAACGGTACAAGTGCTCAACAGCGACCTCGGTAAGTGTGTCTAGAATGTTCTAATACCTATTTATAAAGTTTCATATCGTCGCTTTAGAGTGAAAACCTCGTATATGCGAAAAAAGCAACTTTACAGGAGGAAGAAAAAACTGCGCCCTGTGAAATATGTGTCTTATAGTGTGTGCAATATTGAAACTCGTCATAGATGGCGTTACAGGTTGCAAAACTTTTTTTGTGTGAAACTAGGACGTGCGTTGCGAGGTTTACTTTCTAAAAAAAATATAAAATAAAAATGACCAAAATTGCATTTCCGAGGTTTTCACTCTAAGACGACGATATTGAGATACGAAGCAACAAAATTAATTCTAAAGAAAAACGCGAGATCGTATTTTGTTGCTTCGTTCTCAAAATGTTTGACTTGGTTATCATTTCCTAGATAAAAACACACTTGCCCACTGTATATGAAGATTGATAAGAAAAAAATAAAAAAATATTACATGGTATATTAATGCTGGATGGTATCTTGCCAGTGCTGGCCACCTCCTCGGGATCACGGACATCAATGATTACCTTCTTTGGCTCATGGATCACCTCCAGCATGTCCTCATAGCTCAATACTCTCTTAGGATCCGCCATTTTTTTTGTTTTGTCGTGGTTTTGGTAATTTGAATTTGTTCTGCCTACTATACTAATGTACAGTGAGTCTGTAATAAATTGTCAACTCATAAACCATAAGTAGGTAGATAGTTGCTGTTGGAAATTAAATTTAAGAGTATTCTATTCCATCCCATAAATTTAATTTCCAACAGCAAAATTAAATTTATGGGATGGAATAGAATACTCTTTTTATGTTAGTACATACATAATTATGCATAAACAAAGTTTTGAGTTTGAACGTGGATGGCTATACGAGTAGGGGAGGCCAAAGAAACAATGGATGGACTGTGTGAACTATGTGATGAATTGATGATGATATCGCACACCTAGATGTAACCAGCGATTAACTCAAAAAAAAAAAAAAAAAAAAAACACTTTTCAGTAAAGATGAAAAACTGATTACCGTCTCCCTGTGCACTGCAGGCGTTTTCTGTATTTATCAATGCTTTTTAAATGCAGATAGAAGAATGATGTTAAAGAATCTTGTGTTTTAATCGTATATTGGGGTTGAAAATTGAATTTTTGTAGTTATTTCCGTATTGCTTAACGAAACTTTGTATAGTTTTTGTTATTTGGAGTTGAATCTCTGTTGCTGAATTTTGTTTTTAGTTAGCTCTCTTTTGAAGATTCAATATAAATTTAAATGTAACTGAAAATGAGTCAACAAAACAGACTCGACTACAAATTAAATTTTTTTTCAACAACACGGTAACAATTCTAAATAAACACAAAAACTTTACTCACTATCAACACTGGTTCAACTCAAAATGCAGCTTTAATTTACTCAGCCTTAACCATAAAAACGGCGACAACTCGAAATAATGTAGTACAAGTTCGTGGTTTAATTCAACAACGCGGAATCAACTCAAAATAACTCTAATTTGTTTATGACGGGTACATGCGTTCCGCATGTTATTCTGACTGCGACTAGCGATGACCCTGTTTTGGTGGGGGAGGAGCGGGGCTAGCTCGTTCAACAAAAAGGGCTTCCGGCGTCATCTAGCGTTGAGTAGTGGAACTATTTTGGAATCTGTTTTATTGGTTGCTAGGTAATGAGCTAAGGAATTCGATGGTATGCATATCTCAAAAATTGAGATTTTTTAGTTAGTTCTCTTTAGATCTAGGTGTGCGATATGGCTAGAACGGGTAGGCTTGTTGAAAAAATATCGATACATTGATATATCGATATTATTATTTCAATGTATTTTTTGAGCGATATTTAATATTTCAATATATCGATGTATCAATATAAAATTCAAAGTATCGAAAAGATATAAAAATCCATATTTTTTTCAGACCAATAAACATTAATAAGTTTTAAGATTAAAAAATCCTAAAAAGGAATACTTTTTTTATACTAACATCTTTTTAACAAATTATATTTTATGTATTTTTGGTTTTTGGTCGACTCGATTTAAAAGTGTTTTTCTTATGTCTGTGGGCAATTCTCTGTAAGCTCGTAATCGGCTGTCCCGACCAATTTTTTCAAAAAGAAATTTCATTATTAATAAAAAAAACACTTCTGATCAAACTTTAACCCCGAAACTTTACGGGTCCATTGTTTTTAGAACCATAACTATTTTAAGTTTTTTTCTAGACGTCCCCATCACTGTATTCCCACCTAGAAATGAAATTTACGAAGAAGTTATTGAAACTACATACGTTTGGCAGTTAATATCATACAGTAAAATAACTAAATTATATTATTGTCTTAAAACAAGGTCTGATTACCTATTTTATTTATTTAGTAAAGTCCTGTAAACTTTGTCCCCAGAATTTATGTACAGTCCCCTGCCAAAAAATTTAAACCATAATAAAAAAAAAACTGTAATGTTTAAAGACGTTTTTTTTGCATGAGACGAAACGCAATTGTTGTGAAGTTGGCAACCATGCCGGATGCGGCGGCGAGACGTCTTCTTGTTTAGTGTCAGAGCGTCATTTGTGAGGTGAACACGCGTTTGGACCGTTACCACACACAGTCCTCTGATGAGTAATAATATTCACATTAATTACTTTAATTATCTCTGTATATAATTTATTGGTTTATTATTTAAGTCTAAATTGATCGGTAGGTTCTTAAAAAACTATTTTACATCAGTTTTGGAAAGATTGTGAAATTTAACCGAAATACACAGTCCCCTGGCAACAGTCCTCTGTCTGAAAATGCAGCTGGGGACTGTTCTACACAACAGGAGACTGTGTATTTTGCGTATTGGTTATAATTTGTATGTATTGTTTGTGTAAACTCATCTGTCAACTGATCTGTTTTATTAAATGCAATGATACTTTGATGATTCTTATCATCAAAGTATCATTGCTTCGCATTATTTCCTTTGTAATCTCAAATTATTGCTACAGAAAAAGAGAGAAGCACAGTGACTACGATACGAAAGAAGAAAAAATTACCCTCAAAAGAGAGAAGAAATGAGAGAAAAGGAGTCATATCTGTCATATTTTTTTGAAAAATCGCTAATAATTCGGAAAATACGTATACATTCAGTGGGCCTCCTTATCTAACGAAAATAATAGTTAATTTTCTTCAAAATAGAACTCGGTTTTTTGATAAATGTAAAAAAAAAATGCCAGGACAGCATTTATATGGGATCTGTACGAGCTTACAGAGAAATGCCCCTGTACCACATAAATATTGGTTTGATTAATAAATAATTAAAATTTCTTAACAGTTCTTCTTGATTTATTAAAAATGATGTCTATTCATTAGCACGAATATTCTCTGTCAAATCATATCGATATAATTATGATAGTTTCAAAAAATATCGATACGATATATATCGATACTTTATTGCATTTCGGACATCCCTAAAAAAGGAAGTGACTACCGAGATGACGACTAAGGGCTCGCAGAGACTGGCGCGATATCGCAGGTGCGACAGGCAGCGCCACCCATGTCGCACCAGTGTGTGCGAGCCTCAATAGAGAAGTATGGAAGAAAAAGACATGTTGCGCCGACACCAGATAAATTGGTATAAAAGCAGGAGAATGATGATGATGGCATATAGGTACTTATTATATACAAAAAAAAAAAATATGTGGAAACAAGCTAAGAACTATAGTGATGATGTTTAAGACTGCACCGAGCGCACAGTGGCGCCCTCATCGTTATTTCGGTGATTTCTTTTATTTTAGAATGTAAATGCAGAAAATAAGCTCGTCAAGTTGTGCTTCAAAAGACTATACGTTATTATTACTACAAACAGTAATTTTAAATTGTTATGTTTTATTGTAATCATTAAAACGGAAAATAGTGGCCACTAAGCTCCGTTTTAATGATTACAATAAAACATAACAATTTAAAACTACTGTTTGTAGTAATAATAACGTATAGTCTGAAGCACAACTTGACGAGCCTATTTTCTGCATTTTCATTCTAAAATAAAAGTTATCACCGAAATAACGATGAGGGCGCCACTGTGCACTCTGCGCAGTCTTAAGGAGAGCGGAAGTGTTTTTGTGTAGGTATTTCAACTAAAGTGCCGATACTGCTTCGGTTTGATGTGTTTTAATGAATTTACCTCAAATCAAAATATTCAATTTAATATATATAAATTTTTGAACCACATTTTAAAACGTATAATTTTTCGTTTCTATGTTATAGAAAATGTGTAACAAAACTGTGTCAACACATGAATAATGGCACAATAGAAATCAGTTAAAGCTATGCAAAAATATATTAAATGTTACATTTATAGACTAACCACAGAGGATTATCAATTATCACACAACACCAAAATAATGAACACAACATTCAAAGCGACAAGACTTATGTCTTAAAAATACGAAACTTTTAAACACACTTGTTTAGATGTACGTTACGTATTCTACACTGTGCAAATAGTCCAGAATAGATTGGATGAATACAGACTCATTTAACAAAAACACTACTTATGATTACCAATTTATTGAACAGTCGTAGGTAAATCTATAATATTGTGCTTTTCTCGAGAGCGCTACGTTTTTACTGACGATGAGGAATGAGCCATTGTTAATAATAACACTTGATAGTAAATCAACAGGACAAAGGGCATTCATGCATTAATAAGAAGTTAGGTAATCGTTTTCGTCGAATAAATATACATAATATTTGTATAGCACTGGGTCAGCCCAGATACGTACGTATATTCGCCTTAGTAACAGCATTTCGAAAGTATACTAGTGATGTAGGGAATGAAAACATCATGCAATCTCTAATCCCTTCACCCACCGTCTAAAAACATAAATACCGAAATAAAGTAATTAGCAAATCATCTAACTTTAAAATTATGATTATTGAATATTAAAAGTTTAAAGCTTGCCTTGTTAATGTTTTTGTGACATTCCTGACCACAAGACCACAACATAGGCTGCATTCCGAATTGCACTGTTATCGGTTTGACCGTACACTGGAGAAGCCTTACGAACACTTTCCCCTCTGTAAAAGTACGATGGCCAGCACATCAAGTTACCACAAACTGTCAAATTTTCTCGTTCGATTTTGAACTTAATTATCAACACATTAAAGTTTAAAATCGTTTGGAGGTTGGACAGTTTCGTGTAGTTTGATGTGCTGGCCACTGTACAAGAACAAATGTTCCAGCACGTTCATAAAAACTACTTTCAAATCGATTCTAACGCACATCGTTAATCTTTTTCGAGACGCGCAGTTCTTATTCAGTGCTCCGTGAAAATGCCTGGTTGTGTTTTTAAAACTTGTAAAAAGCGTTCAAATACGTCAAACTTAAATAAAGATGAAATAACCTTCCATATGTAAGTATTATCTTCTTATATTTAGTCTTGTTTTTATTGAAACAATAAATCATAACCTCATAATAGGGGAGACTGGGGACACTTGATCCCCATTTTGGTTTTTCGGTCATATTTCATAAAATATTAGTTTAATGCAAGATATTTTTTCATTACTACCTAGAAAATTTATCCTTCTACCTTTTTGCATCATTCAATTGTGAAATATAGCTGTATTTCCCTGTTTTTTTCTCGTTTTCCCAGAACACTACAAAATAATCAAGTGTCCCTTGTTCTGGGACACTTGATCATAGTATCGGGTAGACATGATTATGGGGGATAATTGAACAAAAAGACTATTAGGTAAAAATATTTAGTTTATTTAATCTTATATCCTATATATATTTAAGTCCGCCTTTGTACAGTTTTCATTTGTGCATAAAGTTTTCATAAATAATAAATATTAATTCCTTTTCCAAGTATTTGGCTACCTCAGCCAAACTCTAACAGTCAGTCAGTCTGACTCTTCTTTGTTCGCAAAAATTTTAGACTGTCGGTACCTAGTTAGGTTCAAACGCTATCTCACTTTCTTCTTTTTGTTTTCTCGCGTACCTCTTCAATGTCTTAAGAGGCACATCGAATGATTTGGCGGTACCTTTTATGGTTTTACCTTCTAGGACAGCTTTGACTGCTACTATCAGCTTTTTTTTGTCTATTGGTTGGCGCTTTTTTACACCTTCCTGCCTTTTGTAAGTTTTCGGCATTTTAGAACAAATCTAAAACAAACAAAACTTTAAGTAAGTATCTCACCTACATGAAGTATGGGACACTTGATCCCGTGATTAAGTCTACCCGTGTTTGCCATGATCAAATGTACCCTTGACCGTTATTTAACAAAAAATGATTTTTTATAGGCAAAATAAAAAGTTAAATAAAGAGAAAACCTCTTTAAAGTCACTTGAATAAACTAGTTTTAAACAGATTCACCTGTAATCCGTAATTTATTTAGATAAATATCTCAAAATAACAATCAAAATACTCACAAAAAAAGATGTCGCCCCGTCGAAAACAAAATAACGCCACTGCTCAGTAGTTGTCGATTTTAATATTTCAAAATGACATTAGGACACTGACAATAACAGTTGAGATTAGTGTAGCATATATGTAAATTAAAAAATGCTTGTAGTTTTTTAGTTATGGCCTGGGGAACAAGTCTCCCGAGGGATCAAGTGTCCTCAGTCTCCCCTACATATCGATTTTACATTCGATTCAACCATGATTCCACATAAAACAAGGCATGAATCGAGTACTTTACTCAGATTGCTTTTCTGACGTCATGATGTCTCGCTACATCTCGTTTTTATGTTCGTATAAGGTTCAAAATATTTTTCTTTTGTATTACGAAAATATACGTCAATCAAATCAGCAAGATTGACAAGCACTTTTTTTTTAATCTAGGGCATCTCAGAGTGTAATCACTAAGGTTCCGACTCATTAACCGGACTTTCCTGTGGCTGCCTTAAGCTCCTAACGAAACTTAATGCCTCCAGCCAGGGCGTAAAAACTATAAACTAAACGACTGCTGCTCGCTAAGGGCACCCCCTGTGGGGTACGAACCTCGGCTTAGGGCAGCTGAGTCGCAGGGAGGGTGGCAAGGGACCGACGGTGGCTGGATAAAATCAGTGTTTTGATTATTATCGTGGGGAGTTTGGATTACATGCTGCTCAGCTAAAACGCATGCTGGCGCTTCACTTACAGTCAAGGGTCGGGGAGGGCTATTCGTTAGTCGGGGATTTCGCGCGGGGCCTCGGCGGCGAGGTCGGAATGACGATCGTGTATTGTGTGCTCTTATTTTGCGAACTGTACTAGTTTCCCTACGACTCTCCTGGAGGAGAGTAGTGGGGTCGTCTGGGTCGGTCAGTGCATGCCTTGGACGGCGGGTCGAACTAGTTTTTGAGGGGACATAACTTACGGCCTTCACAACTAGAGCGTTGCGATAAGTGGCTGCTGAATCGAAGAAGCGCTTTGAAGTGCGCTTCATGACTTGGGCTATCGTGGGGATTTTGAGTTCAACGTGGAGGTTAGTGTTACGAACGAACCAGGGGGCTCCCTTTTACGTAAGACTCGGTTCTGTAGGGTTTGCATCTTATGGATGAGATGGGGTTTGGCGTGTGCAAAGACAGGACTCGCATAGGTCATGATGGGGCGGATGCACGCGTGTAAATGCGCAATTTGCACTTGAGTGACAATTTGCTTTTTGCATTTAGGATCGAGTGGAGCCCATAGAGAGCGAAGGATGCGCGAGCGCGTACCTTCTTTAGGTGCTCAGAAAAGGAGAGATGGTGGTCGAGAATCACACCCAGATATTTGGCTCGCTTCTCCCAGGGGATAGGCTTGCCGAACATGGTGATCGGTCGGATAAAAGGGGGGCGGTGGCGAGGTTTCGTATAGAGAACCGCTTGACTTTTATCGGGATTTACTTCTATGCGCCACTTTCTAAACCATTCGCCAAGCTTGTTGGCTGCGGTCTGGAGAGTGTTAGAGATCCTATCGTGATTCGTCCCTCTGCAATAGATGGCCGTATCGTCTGCAAACAGAGCCAACTGTGCCTGTCTGCTTCGGGATATCGCTGGTGAATAGCGTGAACGCGAGGGGAGAAATCACAGAGCCCTGAGGGACGCCTGCGCGTAATGGGTGGGGGGTGGAGAGAGTACCGTCTATGCGATAGCGAAAAGTGCGATTCGACAAAAAGTCTCGTAAGATGAGCACGAGACGTTCCGGCACACCGAGTTGGTACAGCTTGTATAATAAGCCGTTGTGCCAGACTTTGTCGAATGCCTTCGCTATGTCAAAGAAGATCACTCCTGTCTTAAGACCGCGCTGGAAACCAGCGCTGATGTCTTCTACGATACGGTGGACCTGATGGGTCGAGGCATGTTGGGTTCTAAAACCGAACTGCTCATCGGGGATAAGGCCCTTGGTCTCGGCTTAGTCTCTGAGACGCTTATAAATAAGCCTCTCGTAGAGTTTGCCTAGGACTTTGAGCAGACTGATGGGTCGGTAGCTCGCGGGCTCCGCCCTGGGTTTACCGGGTTTGGGGATGCCGATGACTATGGCCTCTTTCCATGCTTGTGGGAAGATATTATTGCTCATAGCTCCATTGAAGATGGTGGCCAGTAGCATTATGAGGTGGGCGGGGAACAATTGGAGTACCTTATCGGTGATTCCATCTGAGTGAGGGGCTTTACGGGGTCTCAGACCCTTGATGAGTTCGTGCACTTCGTCTGGCGTGACGGGAGGCAGAGGATACTCAGGGTCTTCGACGGGCGGGAGGGAGGCTCTACGTTCGACTTCAGCGTCGACCTCATCGAGGTGAGCTTGGTCTACTGGTTGAGAGCTGGGCGTGCACTGGGCCTCTAGACTTTCGGCTAAGCATTCGGCTTTGTCGATGTCTTCGAAAGCAATAGACGCGACTGGGCGGATCAGTGGGTGCTTGGAGGCGGAACAACCTCGGGGGTTTAATTTCCTTTGTAGTTGCCAAAAGGCCCGGTGGTTCGGCTCTAGATCGCTCAGCATCTTGTCCCATTCGGTGTCACGAAATTCCTTCACGCGGTTACTTACAGCACGCTGTAGGTAGCGCATGTGGATTTTGTTAGCCGTGCAGGGGAAGGTGCTGTATGCACGGGGAGCCGCGTTCTTCTCATTTATCAGTGCACGTACATCGTCCGGCAACTTTCCGCGACGGTTATCCGTCGCCGAAACTTCCCTTGAACAATCGTTCAGGACAGATTGTACTTGATCTGTGAATGAGTCGATCGCGGCCGTCGCGTCAGCGATAGAGTCGAAGAGGTCGGGGATAGAGTCCAATTGGGGGGACCTTTTGGCTTTCAAGCTTTCGCCTACTCGCCTCCAGTCCGTTACCCTTATGGTGCGCGTGGGGGCATTGGGGTCGTAAAAACCTATGTGAGGGGCCATCTCTACGACAACAGGTCGGTGGTCAGAGTTAAGCTCGTGCAGCGCCTCTATGGAAACCAACCGTAGGTTGATGTTCTTTAGAAGCGCCACGTCGTCGAGCACGTCAGGGGTGGAGGTGGGAGTATGGGGGTAGTGGGTGGGGTTCATCGGGGCGAACAAGCACTTGCCATGCGATTATGTCTTCTAGCAAAAAATGTTAGCGAGACTACCTTGGGTTGGGGTCATGTTTGAAACCAAAATTTTCATGTACATTTTTTCTTACGTATTAGTAATTTATGTTGTTTAAAAAAATGTTTTTTTATGGTCAAAAAATTATTTACGGCTTTATCGGTTTAATGGTTTTAAAATCAATTTAAAATCATTATTTTTAGGCAGAAACCTAACAGGAGATTATAAAAGTTGAAAAAAGGGACCCTCAAAATTGTATTCGCCATATTTACTCCAAATAGATTATTTTTTTAAATCAGAGACTAGTGTTACTGTGACATATTTTTATTTATTAGTTTACTGTTTTACAATTTTATGCATGTGCTGATTTATTCGATGGATTCAAGGAAAATTTAGAGTTAATATCGATATCGATTTAAAAAAATTGGCAGTCATAAGGACTGCCGACAGAAGTGAAAACAAAACTTTGGAATAACTGTTGACGTCATTTATAACGATTCACAGGACATCGTTATCGCGCCCACGCCAATTCGGTACGCGTATAAGCACGCTGAAATCGATTACGGTGCAATTCAGAATGCAGCTCTAAATTGGCTGACAGGCTGACATTCACAAATAGGTACAACACCCAACCTAAGCACCCAACATGAATCTGTCAATTTTGACAGCTATGCTTTTTCCACGCCCGTGCCGGTTCCACACGCTTGCCAGTTGCCCACAGAGTACTTTTATTTATACGGCAGTTGACCTCATTATCATTCTTTTGCCAAATCTCAAAAAGCCATCCCAAATCATTCAAATATTTAGCTATGGCGTTTGGCCACTATTGTGGTTTGGCTTACCTTGTTGCTTGCAAGCACTTGCTGCAAATCGATGGTCGGTTTTTTGTGCACAAATCAAAGAGAGCTTGCAAAGCACATTTGAGCGTTTAAAAGTCCATTATTTTAACCTATAACCCAAAGTCTCAAATTCAGATCATTTATGAAAACAAAGGGGATATCAAAAAAATATCTTCGTAATGGTAATCACATAAAATAGCGAAAAAAAGGTTCCATTTTCTTTTAAGTACTGAATTTAAGAAATAATAATATGAAATAATCACACCGTATATATATATATCATTATATTTATAAATTTTCGGTTTTAAACGAAGTAATTAAGAAAAGGAGATTTTTTGGTATAACATATTTTATGATACTGGTAACAATGCAGGAGATCCAAACATTTTCACATTTTTTACATCTTCAACAACAGTTGAAGTTTGGGTCTCCTGCATTGTTACCAGTACCATAAAATATTTAATACCAGAAAATCTCCTTTTTTTAATAACTTTGTTAAAAAAAAATTATAAAAATAATTACGGTATGATTATTTCATAGCTATTATTTCTTACAATCAGTACTTAAAAGAAAATGGCACCTTTTTTTTTCGCCATTTTCCATTACGAAGATATTTTTTTTATATGTTATCCCTTTTGTTTACATAAATGATAATGATGATAATCATTAATGACTTTGGGTATAGATGTTTTGTTTCTATTTATTAACCCTGTGCGTTTGTACAAAGTAGATAATAGAGATTGAAAAACATCTGAACATTGAAGAACATTCGGGGTAAAATCACTTTGAAGTGGGTAACCCTAAAGTTTCAAGTACTTTGATTTTCTGTCCCTTTCAGCGACACGCCAAGCAGTGGTCTATAGTTTTCTATGTCTATGCTTTGTTTACATAAATTTAGGTAATGGAAGTGTTAAAATCAAATAGGCAAAAACTAGTTAAGTTTCTCATCAATTTATTATGAAATATTTTTTTTTAATATTTAGGTTTTACAAAAATAATCTATCCTTTATCATTCATACAATAGAAGTTATCAAATAATTAATTCACATATTCAGTCTTGTAACTGTGATGCTAAAATCATACTGATGATGTGACAATTGATATAAAATAGACTTAAGTAACTTATAGATTTGCATTGTAAATTTCATTATTTTTGTGTAAAACTTTTAATTAAGTAATTTCAGCTTACCTATATAGCCTGTAAGAACCTATAGTAGGTACCTAATGTTAACACAGATTATTAATTTCAATAACAATGTGAATAAAATTGTTGAGGAGTATTTTTTTTCTTAATAAACAATAATAATTGTAAATGATCTTGCGTTTGGAATAATTTCAGTACATTTATAAATTTAGTTCTGAGTAAGTTGTAAAGACTGAGCTAGAGTATACTGCAACACTTCATTAGTGGGTTTTGTGAAAAACAATAAAATTAGCAAAAAAATAACAACCGCCAACCAAGTGTTGACAGTTTGTCAATCAGTAATTTTTGTGTTTATTATCCTTTTAGAAACTGGTTGCTACAATGATGTTATATAGGACTAGATCAGCAGTGTACGGCGCCGACGTGTTACTACGTCGTATATGTCCGCAAGCATATCAGACTTCAGTTGTCAACTTCAGTCAACTTGACGTCAAGTGAGCGATTGCTCAATGCTAGAAATATCAAAATGGTGAAATGTGCGGTTAAAATTCGTATGGCATGGTCTGAAAAGATTAATAAAGCAAGTGGTATTTACATTTCACAAGAAAGTTTGTTAAATTTTCTTCAGATTATTCAAAAAAACATTACGAGACGAATTATATTTATCAAACATTGTTTTTACCGTCAGTGTTACTAGTAAAAACGATTTTAATTTTGTCAGACTGTTGGGAGTTTAGTGAATGATGAATTTATGTCAGTGCAATTATAGTCTGTTTGGTAAACATTGAAATAATATCATTCCATTTTAAACAATAGTTATTTGACACAATCAATCAAACAATTGAAATATAATATTTACGTTTATGCAAAAAAAAAAAAATACTTATTTCTACCAAGTCTTTCAATTTCTTTAAATCTTTATTGAAAGTTCATAATACAATCTTTCATAATAGGTAATTGATTCAATAAATACCTTCATTCATTCTGGGGAAAATAAATTGATCATTGGCAACTCTGGCCGTTTTTACCTTGTTTTTACGATGACGATGTCTTGTCTCATTCCAACGTAATTAGTTTGACGGTAAAAGAAATGAGACTGAACTTTCAAAGCTACGACTTTAAACTCGTAAGTGGTTACGTTTTTGAAATTGTCAGTAGGACGCTGCTCCTCTAGTATTATATAACCTCATTGGGTTGCTAGATTTACAGAGTTTGGATAATTACAGCAATAAAATACTTACCTTTCCTATTCTCAAGTATTAACTGAATTTGTGATAATAGTACTACAATAACTTATAAATTAAGTATATAAACATAAAGAATGCAGTATGTGTCAATTTATGCTCGAACTTATCCTAACAAAATTCTCAAACACACCTTTAATTCTTTGCCACTTTTTCAAAATATTTCTTCTTTTCATCTGGGTTCGGTATTATCTGTAAGTGATAAAAATATGAAACATTAAAATCTTATCTGGTAACATTTAAAAGTGATTATGAAATAATAATTAAATGTTATCTAGCATTATCAATTAATTTGTTTGATACGCACCGTATCTTGCCCTGGTTTCCAGCCTGCCGGGCACACTTCACCATGCTTATCTGTGTATTGGAATGCTTGCACTAGCCTTAGAGTTTCATCAACTGATCGTCCTACAGGCAAATCATTCATTGTGATCTGCCTCAAAATACCTTTGTCATCAATAATAAATAATCCTCTCAAAGTATGGCCAACATCCTCTAGATAAACACCATAGTCTTTGGCAATGGAGTGAGTTAAATCACTCAATAGTGGAATATTAATTTTTCCTAGGCCACCTTCTTTGCGTGGGGTATTTATCCAGGCAAGATGTGTGAAATGAGAGTCAACCGAGCATGCCACCACTTCTGTGTTAATTTTCCTAAATTCTTCTGCCCTTTCAGAAAATGCCAATATTTCTGTAGGGCAAACAAAGGTGCTGAAACAAATATACATGAATAATTTTACATTTCATTTTATGATTGGCAAGTCATTAATAAACACTGAAGTTTCGTGTCTTCTAAGATAGACTCCATTTGAAATAACATCAGACATTTATAGAAAACTTTTTTAGTCTGTTCAACTGATTTTGACTTCTATTCCATAGGCTTAAGGATGGTATTAAAAGCAAAAAAGTGGTTACAATACCAACTGTTTACTGCAGCTGCCATTTGTCATGCCGCCAACACAATATAAGTCAAAATCGGTTGAATGGACTGTAAAAAACTTAAATTCAAATGGAGTGTATGTAATTATTTTAAGACTTTATATTTAGCCAAAAAATTATAGAGATTTACTTACAAATCCAATGGGTAGAAAAAGAACACCAAGTATTTCCCTTTGAAGCTTGATAATGAAAGTTGAGTAATTTCTCCATTAACAACTGCAGTGGCTTCCCATTCCGGTGCCGGTTTTGAGACTGGAAATTGTGAGAAAACAACGAAAAGTTTATTGGTTTTGTGTCCTGTTTCCCTTATGGATATCCTGATTTACTGTTTGGTCAAATAAATACTTACTCATCGCTTTAGTAAACTGTAATTTATGATCAATCTTTCTTGCGCCGCCGGGAAAAACATTGCCGCTTCCAAATGAATAACAAGAATCACTTTCAAATATTGAAGATTGGCATGAAATGCTTAATGTCAATACAAGTATTATTGATACCAAATTATATTTCATGGTTTTTGATTATTATTTAACTTAGTAGGTACCTAATTGCAGTGTTAAGTTTTAATCAAAGAGTATGTTTTAATGACTTATCTGACACGTATCGCTATCGTATCGTAGTAGACACCCACCAATAAACAAGGCTGCATTCCGAATTGTGCTGTAATTGATTTGAGTTGAGCGTGCTTACACCCGTTCCGAATAAAGGCTCGTGCAGACTGGCGTGATATCGCGGGGCAACAGGCAGCGCGACCCTTGTCGCGCCCGTGATATCGCGCCAATGTGTGGGAGGCTTAAGCGTGAGTGCGATAACGATGTCCCGTGAAATCGTGAATCGTCATAGATAACGTCATGACATGCGAAAGATGGCGCATATCATGACGTCATCTTTGACGATTCTCGATAACGCCAACCATACCGTTTATTAATATCCTACTGTGAGCGCTGTCAACAATGACAGTGGTGTTGTTTTGTTTTGAGTCGCATCTTAACTAGCTTATCTGAAATGAGTTTTAAACTCATGCGCATTTTATTTAATTATTGTTGCATCTATGTAATTTGAGATTCGTGTTGTTCGGGGTGTTGAACGAGTACTGTAAGCGCGTTCACGAGCGTTCCGAATTGTCGCCAGCTCACAGCTGTCATAAGCGTGATATCTAAATCGGAACGCAAATTATTGATGTGAGCACTCAGAGTTATTATGGCTTAATTCGGAATGTAGGCAAAGTCTAGTGTCAAACCAACTCGAAACCACTCTGACGTTGTCATTGTGTGTGTATGTATACGAACGTGTGCACACAATTTTTTTCTGTGTACGCACCAACACATCTTTACAATATCTTATCCCATGAAAACAACATCACCAAAAAAAAATTTCAATGAAAACGCAAACACGTAAGCAGAAATTAGGTAAAGGCTCCTACAAACAGGCGCGACATGCGACGCGAAACAAAGGCACCTCGTGTCGCGAGATGTGCGATGTGTCTTTGTGACGTGTCGCGTGTTGCGCCTGTTTGTGATTATCATTTTATTTAAACATTGTTTAGGAGCAGCTGTAAGTTGAGAGCGAGAGAGTGAAAAGCGATAGGTATACGAAAAAACGGAAAGAGCAATGGCCATTTTGGACTATGTACCTAAAAAAAACGAGATGAGGATATCACCAATCTATTATTGTTATCATTGGATATTTTAATTATTTTTTAAAGCCGCGGAAAAATAGATAAAATAACATTTTCTTCTAAAATACTAATTTTGCATATCAGAACGCAGGATAACATAATATCTTATAACTGAACGCATTTGTAATTTCTACGTTCCTAGAGATGTCCATACTTAGATAAATGATAGGTCTCGCTGCGCTCTGCAGCGAGACCAATCATTTATCTATGTGTCCATAATTTTTGTAAAGTCAAAATAATTTTTAATTCTGAATCGAAATTAAATCGCAGGCAACGTCAAACGTCAACTCATTTTATTTATTTATTATTAAAATAAAATAAGATATGCCATTAGCAGAACTCGAAATTGCTGACAAGTAAATGATTGAATGACGCTAATTTATTAATTAGAAATACTATTTTACGAAAAACATGTACCGACTTAAATAGATTGTAATCTCCTTTTTTGACAAGTAAAAGTAAACAAATGATAGACATTTTTCTTTTGTAATTTCGGCGTTTATTGTATGTTCTGTGCGGTCTTGTGTTATTTCGTACCTACTCGTTATTATTTCATGTTTATAAAATAATAAATCATGAAAAGTATGTATACGCATACATACCCTTCATGACTTAAAGTAAAAAAAATAAAAATAAATAACTCAATTTAAAATGCCACAAAGGAGAATGGGCGCTTTTGTACGGTCTCCGTCCTCAGACTGTATCAAATTGAGCAATACGTCATTTTAAAGCTTGTGAGAATGGCTTTATTTTGTTCTATGACACCAACCACCGCACTCGTGCAGGAGAAGAACTACAAACAAAAAAACAAACATTTCACACATTTTGCTTTATAAAAATGTCATTTTCGCTTAGTTTCGCTCTTTTGTCTTGCCGATATCCTGGGGTATGCCTAGACTATTCTGTCCATCCAAAGTGCGATGAAGAGAGCTATGATTGAATTCCAATCGTGTGTGTCCTCGAGGTTATGAGTGTTATGACAGTAGCTTAAGCTTATTGTATGCCACCAACAACGAAACTCGTGCAAAGAAGATACTAAGATTTTGTTTTTCGTAATAATATTATTTTTATCATAAACATTTTTCGTATATACCTAGTATTTTATATAGTGTTCTCTACGGTTAAGCTACTTGTCTTATGTTGCGCCTTTACCGCCACATCTGCACAAAGGTTTGTCGAATACCTAGTTTTAAAATGAATTAATTCGCTGTTTCCTGTGTTCAATTAGTTTAATTTTTTACTAATACTATTTTACTATGTCATGAAAGTTCAACAAATAATGCAATAAAACAAGAACAATGGCAGTTACTATATTAATTATTCACAAATAACACTATTCATCTAAATCTACAATAATTTCGTCTAGAAAAGTTGCCGGTAACAAGATGTAATTTTGATGCCTCGCCCAACCCAAATACCATATAATTCTTATTATATGAGCACATGCGCCTACTGTCCTTAATTGAGATATGGTTTTTTTTTGTTTTTTCTTTGAATTACCCAATATCTCGCCTTTGAATTGTTACTTATTATTTTTATTTTTTTGTTTATTATTATAATAGAACAAAATAACTTTTATTCTAGTCTGCAACGTATTCTTATTCTAAATAAATTAAAAATACTATCTATACTAGGTTACTATATCTACAATAATAGTCGTCAAGCCAAGTCAAGCTATGTCAGAGGCCTTTGGCGGCTCAATAACTGGCACTAGGGTTTGTGAGGTAGGCTAACCTTACAACCCACACGATAATAAGAAGACTACAAAACACCAATATTTTTGTTCGATTTACTTCGGAAAATAAAATAGTAACTTACTTGTTGTGTTCGTAAATGATCCATTACATATTCCGCATCTACGATTTTTTTCTCGAGAGCCGATGGCGTTCTCGCACTCGCGCTAGTGAACGGTCACATAGAACACAATGACAGTTTACATACATCCATCTTAACACAACGTATCCAATACACTTGCCATCAGGTCCATTCAAGCTAGCCAAAATCAAAGTAAAAACAGAGAAATCAAGTCTATTTAACGTGCCGAAATCAAAATATAGTGTCGAACTAATGAAGGAGCAAAAGATGCATGTAACGTACGTATCGTAAGGTAATATCAACGGAACTATCATTACAATACAACCACTAAGTGAAGACAAACTAGTACGATACAATAGTCAAAACACATTAAGAAATAAAATTGTCTTTATCCCCCACGCCTCCGTATTATTGTTATCTCGTTCGGGTTGACCCGCCCCCTGACGTTCTTCACCCCGATGCGATGACGCCTCTAGCATTGTGTGCATATGGTTACCGGCTACAGGTACAGCCTGTCTCATTGCCAGGTACCTATGCCTTACGCACAAAAGTTGTTTATTTGTGAGCCTGATAGTATGTAAATGTACGGGGCAGCAATTAAAGGAGAAATGGTGCCGAAAGGTAGCCGCACCACACTATACGCTTAACATAGTAAAAATACATAACATAACTGTCGAAGCTAAAAATAACATTATTTAAAAAAAAAAAAAAAAAAGTTTTTTTTTCTGCACGAGTTACGTTGTTGGTGTCATACAATAAAATAAAGCAATTTTATGATCTTTAAAATGACGTATGTCACATCTTGATACACCACTGGGGACGAACCGCCCATTCCCCTTTAAAATATACCACATTACCCCAAAAAACATTTTGCATAATACTTTTTATTTATCAAAGCTTCTGCCTGCGTCTGTGTTTCCGAACGCATACAACCCTAATCTATTCAAAGTGAGAGTGAACAGGCTTCTTCTGGGTAAGCTCACTCCATCGTAGACTGTGTCTCTGTCATCCAGACCTAGACTAAAGTCAAGAGCAAACTCATAGTAGAATAAAAAAAAAATAAAAAAAAAGCTTCAGAACTACGATAATTTAGGATTCAAGAGCGAGCAGTGATGCCAGAACGTCCCAAAAGGGACGATTTTTGTCCGTTTAGACATCTTTACGTCCCTTCGAGGTCCGTTCATTTATATTCAGTCCCTTTTCCGTCCCTTTTCAAATAGCCAACTACAATCATTTACTTTCTTATTACAAAACGAATGCGTTTAAAATGCAAATAACAAAACGCAGTTTAAAAAATTACAAAAATGCGTACGTAATACTAAAACGAAACGCGCGGCGTCTGTCAAACCACTGCTGGCGAATATCGCTAGCTATCCTTTTTCCACGCGTAGTGATCCGTATCGCTTGCCTGTACCTTCCACGCACACAAACAACCACAATCTGATAATCATTCGGTTATTCAGCTGAATTCATTACGTACGAGCAGTACGAGTTACTACGATGCTTGTCGGCAATGAGGTTTTTGAAATGAAGTTTTTGTTTTGCGAGTTTCAAAAAACAAAATTATATAATAATAAATATTGGACATCTTAATTTTTTTATTTTTATTGAAGTTACTTTGTCGAGTTAAGTTTCAGAATAATTAAGATACTTTGGGATGCAAAAGCGAGCAAAGTGAGCTCAAAAATGTTACCTTAGCTAGTTTTTTGTTTTAGATCATTCCTACCGATTTAAATGTTACGGGGCGTTAGGCTAGAAGAATTTAGTACCTGTATAAAAAAAAAATACGGGATGGCAGAGTAGAAGAAAAGGTTTTTTTTTTGTAGTTTTTTTTTTTGTTTTTTTTTTGCTTGTATCAAGAAAGTAAGTCAGGCAGCAAGGGCCTTCTTGGCCATACACTATGGCTAAGAGGGCCCTTGCTCCCTGAATACGCCACTATACTGTACATAACCGGACTTATAAATTTGTGATTTATTTTGTTTATTAATTTATATAATTTAGATGGTTTGTCGAGGTTTGGCAAGTGTGTGTACCAACTTAAGAATATTAATGGCGTTGGGAATCGATTTATAAATTAAATCGATTGATATGCTGATTCGTTTTGCTATATGATATCTGTTGACTCGGTTGGAGTACAACACTATTATGCGCTTCGTTTCGTTCGCGTTTCGCGAGTCGTATAATTTTTCTGTTTTTGTGTTTTCAATGTAATTTTAAATAGAAAAATGATTTTATTACCGTCTTTAAGTTTTGTTTCCTAAATTTGACAAGTTTTGAGTCCATCGCAGCTTGTTGCGGTAAGTTTGGAAGTTTACTTTGGATTACACTTGTCGTTCTCGTTCATTATGGCGGTCCCATTACTTCGATTCGATGCTAGTTGTAAATAATTTCGTCATAACCACAAAACATTTACATATAGTGGAGTGTATCGTGTCTGTTATTTTATATTTCCCCATTTTAGATGGACGTACAGGACGATACCGTTTTGGACGTTGATTTGTTAGCTGACGATGGGTCTGAAGAAGAAGGCGAAGCTCCGCCGTCGTCAGGTACGAATAGCTTTATAATAACTAATTTATCTGTAGTAAATGCCACCAATTATCAATTGGTACCCACAACATAAACAACAAAAATATTTATGCTATACAAAAGTGTAACTTGCTGTGTTTGTATAGCACACTGCCCTGTGGAACTTAGTCCTTCCTTGTTTTGTTTCTGTAATATGCTTTTTGAAGCAATCAAATTCAATTTAATTCAATTTGTAAGTTGCCTAAATTTTTTGGTTATAGTATAAATGTTGTTGTGGTTTATATTTTTTAGTTATAGACCAAAATTAAGATTGAATTAATTTTATGTCAAATGTCACCAATTGTTAGATAAAAATAAATTGGAAGTGTCTGATCAATAAATATAGTCTAGAAATAATGTAGAAAAAATATTTTAGATTTCTACACAGGACCTGGATCAACACCAACATCATGTGCATCGTCACCGCGGGGCGAGGAACCAGCTTCTCCCCATGGTGGTGTATCACAACCTGCATTCTTCCATCACCAGACCTATACAAGGCCATTCTTCACATCGGGCCGTAGGGGTCCAGGTCGACCAAGGAAGGAAGGTCCTAAGCTGGTTCGAGAGGGCAAGATAGTGAGAAGGTAAATAAAGTAAATGGATATATGGATGAATGTTTTATTTTTAAAATAAATCGTCATCATGTAACATGTGAACTGCCTAATAAAAACTGTATATTATGTACAAAATACTACAACCGGACACTACAGGTTGGTAAAAGGTATACCTCTGCTTAACCCTTCGGGACAAACAGGCGTGATGATATGTTATAGATGCTACCTTTAACAAATTTTGAAATAAAAGTTTTTATCAAAAAAGAGTATATAGTAGGATACAACATGATCAAATCATGATCTATTTTTATCTAATCTAGCCATTAATTAAGCATATTTCCTTTCAATGTATCTATGCCAAACAGTAAAATCTCTAATTGAACTTACAATATTATAGCAGAGGTTAGAGATCAATTGGTTTTGTGATAGTATAAATCACACTAATCTCCAAAAATCAAATTACCCTAAACTGCAAAATTCAAATTAAGTGCAGACTTACATAAATGTAGTCAGAGACCTATGTTAACAGAGTTGACTGTTATCACGTCTATTCCTAGGAAACTGGTCTGCCATGCGGGGAAATACATTCAGATTTCCTTTTACAAATATCATGATTTCCAAAATATAAATTGATGGTAAAGTCAATATGTTGTGGCTTGTGAAGAACGGCTTGCAGCTATCAGTCATTTTTAATTTAAATATGGATCTAAGGCATTTGTTTTGGGCTTTAAATGCGACATCTCTGTCCGTAGAGAGTCCCCAAAAAATAATTCCGTATCTGATAATGGACTCTGCTATGCCATAGTAGGCGGTTAATAGGGCATCGGTATTTAGTATCTGCGATAGTTTATATAATTCTATATTCTATTTATAAGATAGATTCTCTGATGTGAACTGAATTATGGCTGAAACCCTACAACTTATGCAAATATTATAGGTAGTGTACGAAAGAAACACGATTCTCGGCCGAAACCGTAACTGAATATCGGCCCCTCTTCTAGTTTCGGCCGAAACCGATACTTATGTAGTGTGATGTTGGGAATTGGAGCGAAATGATACCAAGGCGAATGATGAGTAAATACTGTCTTTATTAAAATAATGTTACATGTTTTATACTGTAAGACACGTATATGAATTAATAATATAAAGGTGTCTACATACACACGACACCTCCCCGGGGGGAGAAAAAAAATAAAAAATAAAAGTATTTTTTTTTTCCTTAATTCTAGTTTAGTTTCATAATATAAATTGGTTTAGTACATAATATTGGATGCTTATTACTAGTACCTATGTGGTTACATTTTGCTTAGTTATGTAACTAGACACGACAACGACAGGTTGTTTTTCTTAATTACTATTTTATAAGTAAGAATGTTTACAGTGCAATTGCAGTACAATAAGTACATCAATCATAATAGAGTTTTGTTCTGTTTTTATGTATAACATCAGTTTTACCATTAATTTCGATTTCTACATTTGGTGAAATATCCTTGATAACTTTGTAGGGTCCTGAGTATAGGCTTGTGAGTTTATTGCCTGTTTCGTTTTTTACTAATATTTTGTCATTAGGGTTATAATGTGTGGGGTTAACATAAGTGTCGTACCTACGTTTTGTTACCAACTTACTGTCAATTAAATTTTTGCGAGCTTGTGTTTGTGATACCTGTAGCCTGTATTTTAGTTCCAGTGGGTAACTATCATAGTTATATAGCGGCTCTATTTTTTGAGTGAGGTTGCTTGGCAAAATGCACTTTTTACCGTAAACTAATTCAAACGGAGTGAATTTAGTAGATGTATTTACAGAAGTATTATAAGCGAAACACCAATAAGGTAGCCAAGTACTCCAGGATTCAGATTTTTGTTCCGTTTGAATACGAAGAAACGTGGACAAACTTTTATGTGAGTTTTCTAAAGCTCCTATGCTTTGATGGTGATATGCAGTTGAGTTAAGTTTTTTAATATTAAGCAAAGCACATACCTCTTTAACTGTTTCTGCCATGAACTCAGTACCCCTGTCGGTGGCGATTTCCTTCGGCACACCATGATGAAGCACAAAGTTCTCCACAAAAGAACGTGCAACTTCTGCTGCTGTTTTTGTAATAAGTGAAAAAGCACATACATATTTTGACAACTCGCACTGTATTGTTAGAATATATGAATATCCATGAATGTCCCTATCTAATGGCCCAACTAAATCTAGGAATATCTTTTCGAAAGCATTGTGTGCCGTAGTGGTGACGGCCATGGGTTCCTTTACTTGTACTGTGTACTTTTGTTTCTGGCAATCTGGGCATTTTTTCACATAATTTTTTACATCTGTGTCTAAGCCTGGCCAAAAATAATATTTCCGAATATTATTTACCATTCGTCTTATGCCCGCGTGACCGCTTGTCGGTAAAAGATGAAAATCATTAAGTATTACCTTTCTATCGTCCTTATTTTCTACGCGTTCTACGTCTTGTATTATGATTAATCTGGGCCCTAACCAATTTTCGTTGTCTTTGATTTGGCTGGTTAATTTTTCAACAAATATTTTATTATTCTTATTTTTCATAAAGTACACTTCCTCTACACATATCTCACTACAAAAGCTACTCAGCGCTTTCACAAATTCTGCTCGAGTCATTTGCGAATGAGCCGCTGGTTTTATAAATATAGTCTTTTTGTCTTTTAAATAGATAAAAACATTGTTTTCTTTACTTAGTTCGTTTTCTTTCCTTAAATTTCCTAACCCTGAATTGTCTATAAATCTTAATTCAACCACTTCTTTTGGTCTATTCTGTGTCTCAACAACTTTTGGTTTTTCTAAATAATCGCTTGGCTGGGCTGCCTCGCCTATTGATGGGTTGGCATTCAGTTTTAGTTTCTGCGCCCGTGTCATAACACATAAATTATTGTTCATGTCCTGCAAATCTTTTGAAGTTAATCGAGACAGTGCGAGTTGTCAAAATATGTATGTGCTTTTTTTGCTGTCGCACAGTGGAACGAATGTATGGGAGCGGTTGGACGTAGACATGTCCGAAAAATAAGAGTAAAATTATGACAAACTAATGATGCCATCTTATTCGATTACTTAATGCCTTCATAAATTGTGGTGATGAATTTCTTCATAACTCCCATATTTCGGGAGTAATTTGAGAAAATGTGAAATTTTACTATGAAAATGAGTGTATCGAGCTCTCTCCCTCCTGATTCCGGGCTTGTTTCAAGTAGCGGTCTCTAATATCGTAATGCTATTACTAAGAGCTATATTTAATACTAAGACACATAGTGCGCCAAATGTGCACTTTCTGGGATAAAAGGAAATGAAAATTTAAAAAAAAAAACGTTTTTTCCCCATTTGTATTTACTTTAAACCGCAGACAGACTTATTAAGAGGTCTATAAATATATTATATATATACAGAAATATATATTAACAAAAATATTCACAAGAACTGATGAGAGTATGACTTTTAAGTAAGTTGATAATAAATTACCTAGTTTCATTAAAAGTACAATAAATAATTAAGATGTAAGCTCTAATTTACTAAGTTACACATTTTAAAACAATAACATCATTTAATTATCTTCGTCATCATCATCATCATCAATTAATTCAAATTCAGAATCGATGTCCGCTAAATCATTTATGTTAACAAATTCGATATCACTTTTCTCAGAATCCGTAAGCTCATAAAATTCCTTAAAAGAAGATTTTTTTACAAACTTATTTCCTTTTGGACGGATACTTGTAACAAGTGGATCAGAAGACAGTAAAAGATTGTGCATAATATCTTCATTGCATGAGATACTGCTATGCTTTCGAGAATGCCCCTCTCTATATTTTCTAAAATCTTTATTTCTAGCCTCAGATGCCTCTTCGGATAGAAAACCAATGGGCACAATTGACATGTTCTGAACTATGTCTGGCCCATGCATTAAAATTTTATGAAGTGAAGAAGGCATATAATACCATGGGTATAACTCCACGTAAAGCTTAGCAGTATCAAAGCAGAACTCTCGGAATTTAGTTACGTTGATCTTCTCTCCTGATGAAATACACTGCAAGATCACACAGATTTTTCTTAAAAGCATAGCATCTATTCCGGTCAGTTCAGCAGATTTAGTGTAGTTTTCAAAAAATCTCCTTGCCGAGTTGCCATTGTTGGTGGATCCACTGCCTTGTTTCACAACATCGAGAAGTAAGCCCGTTTCTCTTCTTACAGCCTCTTGAACTCTTTTCTTCCTGTCATCAACTTGCCTTTTTGCTATATCACCCCTTACTTGCCATGATTTTATGTCTAATTTGTAGGAAATGTGTAATAAGCATTCCATTGAGCGAATCCAAGCGTGAAGGGTGCTTAAGCTATATTTATACATGTCCTCGTTTGCGTGTTTATCTTTGATTAACTCTAAATTATTCATTTCTTTAGGACAAGCCTTGCATATGTCACACACTGAAGCTGCTGTATTGGATATAATGGAATGAATTTTACCATCAATCATTGTCAACAGCAGTTGGTGTTTGACACTAATTCCATCAGTGATGGTGGATGGAGTTAAGGCTTCAATCTCTGCTTCGATTTCAGCCATCTCTCTCTGCACATTTTCTTTGGTTTCCTTTATAAACTTAAACAATATTGGCCGGCAAAATGAAGTGGAAGATGGTCGCTCGTTTTCCCAAATTGTTACACCTTTTGAGACGAGCCGCAGTGGTACAAGACTAATCATAAAATTACTAGCAAGATCGATTTGCTCATCTTCACTCGTCCTTTGATGATAAATGCTTTGGCTAGATGATCCGTCAAAACCCCATTTGCTGGTCAATACGAGCTGTTGATTGGGATCAACAGGGGTTTCTAACGACCTAATAAGTCTTCTTGAGGTTAAATCCATCAAGGCTTGTAATTTGATTTTTGCAGAGCTCTCTGTAACTGTGAGATCTTCTTTGGCCGGATAGCACTTAATTTTTTCTTTAACCAACATGTAGTAACTCGGGTATTGAAGAGCTCCTTCTTGAGTGTTGAAATCCCGAAGAGTGTTATAGCGCCATTTCGATAAGTTCATCGATACATAAAGAGCCAATGCCTTCAAAGGGGATATTTCCCGTACCTGAATTGATTTACCTTCAATGAAGGCTTTGATTTTTGAGGCCTCTTCTGGATTCTCCGTCAAGTATTTCATAACATAAGCTGTATCGCTTTGTCCTGCCTTTTGAAGCGCCCTTTCGGCCGAAAACATAATTTCAGCGCTGCTACTGCTGCATGAAAGACTATCTTCAGTGCGTCTTCTTTTTTGCCGGTTACTAAGGTCCTCAAAAGATTTACGAGGACTAGGATGTGTACAAGTTGAAGCATCAGATTTAGCAGGAGAAATTATGGGCTCGATGACGTCACTTATATTTTCTGTAGAAGGTTCCATATTTTCATTCTGTAATTCCGGCCATTGAATTGCAGCCTGTAGCCAAATCTCATGTTTCTTCCGAAACTTATCTGTGCTTCTTCCAGACTGTGTCCATTTTGCATAAATGCGGTAGCAAAATCGACGACACCAGTCTTTTAAACTTGTTTCAGCACTTTCACATAACTGAACACAACTGTTATCTTTTAAAACACTGAACAAATAGTTAAAGTCGCGTAAATCTTTATGTGCGCGTGCGCATAAAGCAACGTGAATATCAAGATTTGTATTAAAATTTGGAAAATACATTGCGAGATTAGCTTGGATACAACGAGGTGTAAATCAACACTGATTTTAAAGTTACTAATAGTGACCTATTTATATAAAATCCAGGTATCCCAGGTATCCTTTGTTAAATATTGCAAGGTAATTAGTTATTGTGATAATTAGTAAATGATGCATGCTAAATTAGTGTATTAAGAGCCATTTAGTAATTAAATAATAGCAATGTTCTTATCAGTAATCATTAGTGCATCAGTTTTATATGTAAACCTTAAGTCCCTAATTATATATCCTAATTAGCTTATATCTTCTCTAATTGGCTGCTCAGAAATGTTATTGTAATAAGGTAAACCTTTAGAAAAACGGTTTTAATCAACAAAATAAACAAAAAATAAAAAAATTGTGTTATAAAATAAACATCACTATTTATCCCAGAAAGTGCACATTTGGCGCACTATGTGTCTTAGTATTAAATATAGCTCTTAGTATTAGCATTATGATATTAGAGACCGCTACTTGAAACAAGCCCGGAATCAGGAGGGAGAGAGCTCGATACACTCATTTTCATAGTAAAATTTCACATTTTCTCAAATTACTCCCGAAATATGGGAGTTATGAAGAAATTCATCACCACAAGTTATGAAGGCATTAAGTAATCGAATAAGATGGCATCATTAGTTTGGCATAATTTTACTCTTTTTTTTCGGACATGTCTACGTCCAACCGCTCCCATACATTCGTTCCACTGTGTGTCGAACCGAACTAATGACTTTATAAATTGCGAGCACTTACACGCTTTATTTTAACGTTACCACTTCACTTTTTTATTTTCCTTCACTTTGGGGCTTGAAGGATGGTATCTGCATGCTAATGTCTTCTTATATCAAGGTCATACTCATGAATATATCGCCAAATATGTCGTCTAATCGTTTTTTTTTAATGTTACATGTCGTTGTCCATGCCTTATCAAATACTGTGATCCTTCTGAAATTTTCTGCTATACATTCTCGGTTCTCATAGCAATTTTTGGGTCTCGCCGGAAGTATGAAATTGATCTTCGCAAAGCGTGTCGATTTATTTCATTGGTCATCCACTTGGTGTGACAGTTCTTGTAAATCCTGACTATAAGGTACAGGAATCCCAGCAACAGCAACAACAAAATCACCAACAAAACCACATTCGTTGTACTGGTATGGTACTTTAACTGCTCCAAATCTGCGTTGTTATTACCGCCAGAAGCTGATTGAGCTATAATAACTTCTTCCTTACTCTGACTTTTCCCCATGATAATTTTGATTATTAACGATGCCACAAAAAACACTGTTTCTCATAAGACTTTGTTTACGACTACACTTGCGGTTCATTGTGGAACGGTATCCTTATACGGAGAAGGAATTCTAAACATAGTCCAAGGGACTCTTACGTCACGGTCGCCATGTGATGTTGGGAATTGGAGCGAAATGATACCAAGGCGAATGATGAGTAAATACTGTCTTTATTAAAATAATGTTACATGTTTTATACTGTAAGACACGTATATGAATTAATAATATAAAGGTGTCTACATACACACGACAGTAGTTCAGTAAAAGTTAGTTAAATTGATATTATTTTCTGAGATCCATTCTTATTCGTAGGTATGGAACAAA
Organism: Dryobota labecula; assembly: GCA_947523025.1. Taxonomy (NCBI): domain Eukaryota; kingdom Metazoa; phylum Arthropoda; class Insecta; order Lepidoptera; family Noctuidae; genus Dryobota; species Dryobota labecula. The sequence continues at coordinate 7,020,042 of OX383289.1, read as the reverse complement.
TAATTTGGTTTATATATATAATTAGCTCGAGTAGTTTTTGAGTTAGCTTTGATAATGGGAATAATTTGTGTATTTTATCTATGGGCCTTAGTTGTCTGACATTAAAGGAATTATTATTATTCCACTTTGTGGGCTGATTTTGTAATCGTCATATTTATACCGAAAGGAAAAAATTACTACACAGCTTAGGTGTAAAAAGCGTATTCTATCAAAAGAAAAAGATTCGGCCGCTTTTTTGCCGAAACCGAAACCGCGGCCGAAACTGTATGTTGCCCAATGCATAATTATCAAAAGTTGCTGGAACTTAAGCACTTCAAATTTTGTTAACAGGTACAGAGGAGGGAATGCAGGTTCTCTTAGAGGAGCTAAGAGGCACAGAGGTAGCCGTGATGATTCCCTCGAAGATATGATGGATGATGACGATTTCTCAATTCCACCTATACCTGAAGAACCACCTTACATGCCGGAGAAATGGTATGATGAACCCATGTATAAATGTGTAACATTATTCGATTGTTAACTTAAATGATTGGTAATTAAGAGTTGACAACTGTACTGTAATTTTTCCTATAACTAGGCCAGGAAAATTATGCGCCCTGTGCAACCTAAGCGAGCGCAGTCAGCTGGGACAAGGCGAGATGCGTCAGATATCGTGCAAGCTCGGCGAAGGAGATGGCAGTTCCACCCCAGCGATTTCCAACTCTGGCGGAGCCACCCCTACTAACGCCACCACGCCGTCCAGCACCCCCAGCACCCCCGTGACCCCCGGCCTGGTGTCGCCGCCGCCGGAACTTCTGGACCCCAACCAACACCCCCTAGCGCTGCCTCTGAGCAGGCGACAGAAGGCGTTCAACAAGTGCAAGTGAGTGATAGCTTAACTGTTGTTAACCTTTTGAGCGCCACAGTCATGTATAGATGACAAATCAAAATGTGCCCAGCACGCCACGGTCACGACTACATGACAGACTTTTATACGTAATTCTGTAAATAAAGCTCATAAAACAACATTGTGTTTTTACTTTTTTTATAATCTATTAATAATTATATTCCTTGACTCATCCTAATTTATATTAGTTTAACTTATTTCTTTATATTTCATCTATATTAGTATAAGGGGGTTTATTCATAAACGTTGCTTAAAGTTAAGTGACGTTCAAACGTCAAAAATGTATGGTTAAACCGTCGCTAATCATTACTTAACTTTAAGCAGCATTTATAAATAAACCTCAAGATCATAAAAACTCGAAAGGATGAATTTGTATCGCGCCGAGGGCACGTTTTTGCTTTTTTGACGTGGCGTTTTCATGTTCTTCGCCTTAGGAACCTAATGCACTTTGGAATGGGCAACTAGCTTCATCTTTCTGACCGACCGACTCCGTGACAGTTCAAAAGTGCACAGTTCATAAATGGTTTAATTGAAATGCTTTGAGTTTAAGTTGCTATGTCACTATGTGATTTCCTTTCATTACATAGTTGTCTTTAATCATCATCAAAATATGTCTTTTAAATATTACTGAATTGGATTGATAGTACAAACCAAACCAGGAAGTAGGTAATGATAAGGTATTGAATTACTATACAAACTGCCCATTTCTTGAATAGTCTTAGATCCGAATAACGTCGTACGCGTACGTCGGGCGCTTTTAGCGTGCACGTTATTCTACATTGTTCTCACCTGTATAATGTAAGAATGATGTAACCAATATTTTGTTTTAAAAGAGTGTCCATGGAGTTTCTTGTCCGTTCTTGGGCAACAAACTTAATCTTTCTCACTGACCGACCCCTCGACGATTCAAAAGTGCCTGTAATTGGTTTATTTGAAGTTTATTTGTGGTTTATTTGAGTTGTTCACAACCTTCACGACACTGTTGATAATTTAATTTGTTTTTTTCATTCACAGGACTCCTTTATACAACATGGAACACACAGATGAGTTGTCCATCATTGGTTACGGCGACGTTTTGGAGTTATCAGGGGTAGTATCGTCAGGAGCACTGTTTGTCCATCGCTGTTGCCTTGAGTTCAGCCCGCCATATCAGGATCATGTGTTTGCAGCCTCGAATTCTGATGAGGATAAAGAACAGTTGGAAGAGGCGAGGGTCAAAGGGATCGTGTCAGCCGCTCTGTCGAGGAAATGTGCCTTTTGTAGCAGACATGGTGCAAGCATACCTTGTAAAGTGAGTTTTAACATTGTTTAGGGCCGATTTTTCAATCGTCAGATAACTTCTTCTGAAAATTACAAATGGCGGTTTGACATATTTTCTATGCAAAATCTGTCAATTGGCCATTTTTTTCCTGAGACAAAACTTATCTGCAGATTGAAAAAATCTGCCCTTAGTCTATAAAAAGTAAAACTTCTAAAGAAATGGAATTTATAAAAGAATCTGTGAAGATAATTTTCATAATATTGTTGTAATATGTTTGTTACAGATGAGCTGCAGCAAATATTTTCATCTGCCATGTGTACTTGCTTCTGGAGGATTCATGGACTTCCAAATTAAATCCTCCTTTTGCAAGGACCATCTTTACCAAGTGCCTCTTTTTTGTACGTATAACAACAGTCATTTGAAACTACCTTTATATTCAATAAACTCGGCAATACTGTAGCTGCCCATTAGTGAAAGAATTTCCGAAGAATGAGGCAGCTTCGAAGATTACCCCCTACATACAAACTCACATACCTTTTTATAATATTAGTATAGACATACAAATTACATAGATGTTTGTAGCAGGGCTTTAAATACCGGTAAATTTTCGTAACATTACCTTGTATTGACAGAGTTAACGTTATTATTAAAATAACGGTAATCGATTTAACGTTATTTATAAGACTATTTATTTTATCGTTATTTTAAATGGGTGAGATGTAAGAAGTGGGGCCTGAAGCGTGCGGCGCGGCGGGAGCCCGCCCTCGCGTCTCTCTGATGCCGTGCCAATCAAAACGTTGCCTGAATCTGCCTGATTCTTACCCACAGAACGGCAATGTAGCTAAATTAACGTTATTTATCGTATTTTTGTTAATGTTAAATAACGTTATATTACTGGTAATGTTATCAAGTAACGTAAAATTTTTGTAACGTTAGTAGGTATAACATTGAAATTTAACGTTACGCAACGGTTATTATTTGGTAACGTTAACAAGCCCTGGTTTGTAGCGACCATCTCATAAGCATGTAAAATTTCACAGGTACCGCAGACATAGACTGTAGGACGTGTAGAACTATCGGAGATATTGCTAACTTGATGACGTGCGTCACTTGCGGCGCTCACTACCATGGGACGTGTGTCGGCCTCGCGCAGTTACCAGGTATGTTAGAAGAAAAAAAAAACTGGCCAAGTGTATGTCGGACCGCGCACAATAAAGGGTAGTTGGGATGAATTTATCCAAAGAAAAAACTTGTACTTGTATGCACAATATTGGGAGATTTTTCATGATATTTTTTAAGACCAGATTTTTTACAGGTTTTCCTGTAATATAAAAGTATTTTTTTTAAAATTTTAAGGGTGGGATGGTCAATTTTCATGTCATAAATAACTTCAAAACTATTTATTTAAAAAAATATAAAAAAAATACTTAATACCCTCACAGTAAGCCCTTTCATTATTTGTCCCACGGTACAGTTTGCAAAACTCACACTGTTGGGGTTGGCTATCAAATTTTTTTTTGTACTTTTTGACATTCAAAAGTGTCTTTTATGTGCCTATTTGAAATAAATGATTTGACTTTTACTCCCCATCACTGTGATAATTTTTTTTACGCTTGACAAAAAAAAATATGACCTGGGAACCTTCTGGTTACGGAGACATTGAAGGTCCAAGTCAAACAAAGTTGACGTTTTTTTTACGAAAACAAGATTTAAATGTATATACTCAGCAGATAGGCAGTCGCTCCATGTAAAATACTGGTATACAGCTGCATTGGTTAGAATGGAACCTAACCTCAACATAGATGGGAAAAGGCTAAGCAGATGATGATGAAACTTAACTTGATGTACACCACGACCCCTGTACCGTTACATGCACCCATAAGCACAATGTATTGCGTGCGTTACATAGGTCGCTACCGCAAACAGCTATTTTCCACACCAAAAATAAAAGTAGTTTCCCAGCAATTATTTTTGTGCAATGTTACTTAGCTTGATGTACAGTCGCCAGCACATCAGAGGCCCTAGTGTGTGTTTCTTTTAACCATCTCGATTTTACGCATCGAGCGCGTTCGGCGTTCCGATTGGCCTCCGGTTGGCTCTTCACCAATCGGAGTGCTGAACGCGCTCGATGCGTAAATTCGAGATGGTTAAAATAAACTCACACTAGGGCGGCCTCTGGTTATACTAAACTGTCAAATTTCTCCAAACGATTTTAAACCTTAAAATGTTAATAGTTAAGTTCAAAATCGAATGAGATTTGACAGTTAGTGGTAAATTGATGTGCTGGCGACACAGACTGCGTAGTTGACGGCTATGTGGGTGGTGTTTTTACACCTTGTATATTTGCCTAGGCGTCCGATCTGGCTGGTCGTGTCGCTCCTGCCGAACCTGCCAGGTCTGCCGCGGCGAGACGGGCGCGACCGGCCTGCCGCCCGTCGGCCACGACGCGCGCGCCGTCACCTGCGAGCACTGCGACAAGGTGTACCACGCCACCTGCCTTAGGCCTGTCATGGCCACCGTGCCTAAGTATGGCTGGAAGTGTAAGGTTAGTACTTCAATAACATATTTACAGCAGATGGATGATATGATCAAACAAAAAAGAAATAGCCAAAATAAACTAATAATGATGCCGTCAAAATTATGAAGACAGTTATTTCATGACTATACATGGAAGTGGTACGAATTAAATCTAAGTGCAAGGTATATTCGGAAGCTTTTCAGAAAATACGAATTTCATGTCCTGTTTGAAATATGGTCGAGTTTCAGCCTGTATCCAGTCTATCGATTGAGACATAGCCTTTTGTTGTTCCATAACTTTTCAATTTGCCTTGAAAAGCCGCCTGACCAATAGGCTGCTTGCTGGTCTAACAGTCCTACCTACCTATACCGCTATCAATAATTTTCCTTTTACCTAACATAACTAGGACTTAGTTAAAAAAATATTTTATTTCCTGCCAGTGTTGTCGCGTCTGTTCTGACTGCGGGTCGCGTTCACCCGGCGCGGGTCCATCTTCCCGCTGGCACGCTCACTACACAGTGTGCGACTCCTGCTATCAACAACGGAATAAGGGATCATGCTGCCCGCTATGCCGTAGAGCGTACCGCGCCGCTGCGTACAGGGATATGATACGATGTATACTTTGTAAGAGGTCAGTATTACATTTGTTTTCATTAATTGTGTGACAGTAAACACTTATGTGGTATAAGAAGTATTTCCACTGACTAGCACTGTGTGGGGTTAAGAAAGCTATTTATTTATTCTTCAGAAAGCTGAGACCTCAGACAGTCTCATATTTACTGTTAGAGTCCAGAAATGAGACAACTCACGAGGTTTCTTATCACATACATTATTAACTTTATCAGCAATCGATACACGTGTATCCACGGGGGTAGCTTAATTGGGACTGCCGTCTTCCTCGCAGCTTCCCCTCGCGTAGCTCTGGGATGACTACGGCGTAGCGCTGACGTCATGACGTAGCAGATGACGTCATAGCGTAGCCCCGCACAAGGTTCTGCCTGTATCTCCAGTATTTCGTACACTACATACATATGTTAATGTAAACAATAGCGCGAATCTCCCGCATTCGAATATGACGTAAGAAGTTGGCTCGAAAATTACCCTTTATTCATCTACCTTCTGCTCATACAGTCTCAAAGAGTGTAAACTCATAATCTTTTCGTACAGATACGTACATGGAATGTGCGATCCTGACGCGGAACCTCAACAATACAGACAGAAGAAAGAACTTAATCCATCTTACGAGTATAGCTGTCCAATATGTAAGGCACAGATGCAGCTGACTGGCTCCAAATCTGGATGTAAGTATTTAATAAAATAGCCCTTATAGTTTTCGCATTTCAAGAGAGTGCATCAATCATTGCAATTCAAACCCTATGTCAATGACATAGTCACATGACGCGTGCTTTTGATTTGCAACGAATAAACTGTGAAATTACATGGTGAGGTTTTAGAAGACATGTACTGATTTCTGTCACTTTTTAACAGCGTTCGATGAAGACACGGTTGCCTCAACATCTCAAGACTCGTCGTTCGGCGATGAGAATTCGCAGCAAGAGCAGGATCCTCTAGCTATAGAACAAAAGGTAGTAATATCTTTCATATTTATTGCCCTGACAGCTGTTTTAGTTTCAAAAGAGAGCTCAATCGAAGACCAACGTCGTCCGTTTTATTATTTCTCAACAACTGACGTTTGGTTTTCTACAGTCGCTTCATATAGATTGTTTTAAATGCCAACAACTTAAATCAATAAATTATTCTTTCTTCTAGCCGGATGTCGGTCTCGGCAAAGGCAAGCCTTTCACAGTCTCAGCGAAAGTGGCTAAAAAGAAGATAGGTGGATACAAGCTTAAGGGCGGGTTCCCTCCAGCAGGCAAACTGGGTTTCCAGAAGCGACAGCGGTCTGTTCTGGACTTTGGACGAAAGAGAGGATCTAAACCAAAGATGAGGGGAGTGTTTGGAGTGCCAGGACTGGGGCTGCAAAGACCTCAGGCGCCTGATAATAAGGCTCCTGAAGATGATCCAGGTAGCAAACCTTTTTTTGAAGATCTCTTTGTTTAGGCTGTTGACTTAGTTACTTGAATTCTTGTCATGGATGGAATCATGCATCCTTTATACTGGGCAACTGAAGAAATCTAAATCCGAATCATGTTAAAAAACCGGACAATTGCGAGTCGGACTCGTCCACCGAGGATTCCGTACAAATTTGAACTTAAAATTAAATAAAGACTATATTTTTTATGATTTAATTACAAATGTATAGTTTTCAGATTTTTCCCTGTACTTGTAGTGTAAGACGATATTACTTGCCAAATTTCATAGTTCTAGGTCAACTGAAAGTATCCTATAAATTTTGATTGCCTTAAGAGTGTAGAAATATACGTTTTTTGCGGCATAAAACGGCGGTATCTTTTTTTAAGTTAACTTAGAAGTTTGATTTTTTCACAGCTTCAAGGGACTGTATACCTGAGTATATGGTTTCAACATTTCAACTCGATACCTCCACGCGTTCCCGAGATAAAGGGTCTTGACAGACAGACATACTGACAACAAAGTGATCCTATAAGGGTTCCGTTTTTTCATGTTTAGGTACGGAACCCAAAAATAAGTTTTCGTTATCGTCGCGCCTTCGTATTTCCAAAGATAGGCGATGCCGAGGCGCATAACTTAAATAGTAGTATCGTAATTTGTTTAGTATGTCGGGTCGGTTTTACGATTGTCGATGACTAAATCAACAGCCTTTGTATTCATTTCGTTGGCGGCAATAGTAATAAATATTTTCTATTCTTTTAGGTGTGGAGAATAAATTAGTGCTATGTTCAAGTAAAGACAAGTTTGTTCTAACGCAAGATCTATGCGTGATGTGCGGCGCTATTGGAACCGACTCTGAAGGGTGCCTTATTGCGTGTGCGCAGTGCGGACAGACTTATCACCCTTATTGTGTAAATATTAAGGTGAGTTGTTTGTTGTTATGAATCAATAACGTAGTGTTATTTTACCTATAAGTTCTGCGTCAAATTAGCTTTGTTTAACTTTTGTTTTAGTTTATCGTTTCTTATTTAAAAAATAAAAAAAGGATGGCGAGTATTTATGATCTTCGAGTTTGAGTTCTGCACTATTTGTGGGTAACCTTCACATAAAACGGGAAAACTTTCGCTTTCGGGAGTGATTTTCAAATGATAGTTACTTCGATAACCCCTTAATACATGAGTAGCTTATTGCTTGCTTGGAAATCTCGTGCTGCAAAAGTAAAGCTTACGATGCATAATATATTATGTGTATTGACTGAGACAAAAGATGGCGTGATAAGTTACTATTATTTTATGCAGGTATCTCAAGTAATAGTAACACAAGGCTGGCGCTGCTTAGATTGCACGGTGTGCGAGGGCTGCGGCGCTCGCGGCGACGAAACCCTCCTGCTGCTGTGTGACGACTGCGACACGACGTGGCACACGTACTGCGCGCGCCCGCCGCTGGCCGACGTGCCGCGCGGCCCGTGGCGCTGCGAGCGGTGCCGCCGGTGCCTCGTGTGCGGGACCAGGCACACACTGGCCTGGTGTGACAACTATACAGGTATGGACGACTGCGACACGACGTGGCACACGTACTGCGCGCGCCCGCCGCTGGCCGACGTGCCGCGCGGCCCGTGGCGCTGCGAGCGGTGCCGCCGGTGCCTCGTGTGCGGGACCAGGCACACACTGGCCTGGTGTGACAACTATACAGGTATGGACGACTGCGACACGACGTGGCACACGTACTGCGCGCGCCCGCCGCTGGCCGACGTGCCGCGCGGCCCGTGGCGCTGCGAGCGGTGCCGCCGGTGCCTCGTGTGCGGGACCAGGCACACACTGGCCTGGTGTGACAACTATACAGGTATGGACGACTGCGACACGACGTGGCACACGTACTGCGCGCGCCCGCCGCTGGCCGACGTGCCGCGCGGCCCGTGGCGCTGCGAGCGGTGCCGCCGGTGCCTCGTGTGCGGGACCAGGCACACACTGGCCTGGTGTGACAACTATACAGGTATGGACGACTGCGACACGACGTGGCACACGTACTGCGCGCGCCCGCCGCTGGCCGACGTGCCGCGCGGCCCGTGGCGCTGCGAGCGGTGCCGCCGGTGCCTCGTGTGCGGGACCAGGCACACACTGGCCTGGTGTGACAACTATACAGGTATGGACGACTGCGACACGACGTGGCACACGTACTGCGCGCGCCCGCCGCTGGCCGACGTGCCGCGCGGCCCGTGGCGCTGCGAGCGGTGCCGCCGGTGCCTCGTGTGCGGGACCAGGCACACACTGGCCTGGTGTGACAACTATACAGGTATGGACGACTGCGACACGACGTGGCACACGTACTGCGCGCGCCCGCCGCTGGCCGACGTGCCGCGCGGCCCGTGGCGCTGCGAGCGGTGCCGCCGGTGCCTCGTGTGCGGGACCAGGCACACACTGGCCTGGTGTGACAACTATACAGGTATGGACGACTGCGACACGACGTGGCACACGTACTGCGCGCGCCCGCCGCTGGCCGACGTGCCGCGCGGCCCGTGGCGCTGCGAGCGGTGCCGCCGGTGCCTCGTGTGCGGGACCAGGCACACACTGGCCTGGTGTGACAACTATACAGGTATGGACGACTGCGACACGACGTGGCACACGTACTGCGCGCGCCCGCCGCTGGCCGACGTGCCGCGCGGCCCGTGGCGCTGCGAGCGGTGCCGCCGGTGCCTCGTGTGCGGGACCAGGCACACACTGGCCTGGTGTGACAACTATACAGGTATGGACGACTGCGACACGACGTGGCACACGTACTGCGCGCGCCCGCCGCTGGCCGACGTGCCGCGCGGCCCGTGGCGCTGCGAGCGGTGCCGCCGGTGCCTCGTGTGCGGGACCAGGCACACACTGGCCTGGTGTGACAACTATACAGGTATGGACGACTGCGACACGACGTGGCACACGTACTGCGCGCGCCCGCCGCTGGCCGACGTGCCGCGCGGCCCGTGGCGCTGCGAGCGGTGCCGCCGGTGCCTCGTGTGCGGGACCAGGCACACACTGGCCTGGTGTGACAACTATACAGGTATGGACGACTGCGACACGACGTGGCACACGTACTGCGCGCGCCCGCCGCTGGCCGACGTGCCGCGCGGCCCGTGGCGCTGCGAGCGGTGCCGCCGGTGCCTCGTGTGCGGGACCAGGCACACACTGGCCTGGTGTGACAACTATACAGGTATGGACGACTGCGACACGACGTGGCACACGTACTGCGCGCGCCCGCCGCTGGCCGACGTGCCGCGCGGCCCGTGGCGCTGCGAGCGGTGCCGCCGGTGCCTCGTGTGCGGGACCAGGCACACACTGGCCTGGTGTGACAACTATACAGGTATGGACGACTGCGACACGACGTGGCACACGTACTGCGCGCGCCCGCCGCTGGCCGACGTGCCGCGCGGCCCGTGGCGCTGCGAGCGGTGCCGCCGGTGCCTCGTGTGCGGGACCAGGCACACACTGGCCTGGTGTGACAACTATACAGGTATGGACGACTGCGACACGACGTGGCACACGTACTGCGCGCGCCCGCCGCTGGCCGACGTGCCGCGCGGCCCGTGGCGCTGCGAGCGGTGCCGCCGGTGCCTCGTGTGCGGGACCAGGCACACACTGGCCTGGTGTGACAACTATACAGGTATGGACGACTGCGACACGACGTGGCACACGTACTGCGCGCGCCCGCCGCTGGCCGACGTGCCGCGCGGCCCGTGGCGCTGCGAGCGGTGCCGCCGGTGCCTCGTGTGCGGGACCAGGCACACACTGGCCTGGTGTGACAACTATACAGGTATGGACGACTGCGACACGACGTGGCACACGTACTGCGCGCGCCCGCCGCTGGCCGACGTGCCGCGCGGCCCGTGGCGCTGCGAGCGGTGCCGCCGGTGCCTCGTGTGCGGGACCAGGCACACACTGGCCTGGTGTGACAACTATACAGGTATGGACGACTGCGACACGACGTGGCACACGTACTGCGCGCGCCCGCCGCTGGCCGACGTGCCGCGCGGCCCGTGGCGCTGCGAGCGGTGCCGCCGGTGCCTCGTGTGCGGGACCAGGCACACACTGGCCTGGTGTGACAACTATACAGGTATGGACGACTGCGACACGACGTGGCACACGTACTGCGCGCGCCCGCCGCTGGCCGACGTGCCGCGCGGCCCGTGGCGCTGCGAGCGGTGCCGCCGGTGCCTCGTGTGCGGGACCAGGCACACACTGGCCTGGTGTGACAACTATACAGGTATGGACGACTGCGACACGACGTGGCACACGTACTGCGCGCGCCCGCCGCTGGCCGACGTGCCGCGCGGCCCGTGGCGCTGCGATTAAGAACTATTTGTTTTATGAACATTAAAAAAAAAAAACCAACACCTGACTGGTTGAGCATAACAACGAACCCTTGATCACGCTATTAGTAAAAAACATTGGGACGTATGATACGCCCGGGTATCTATACGAAGTACCTATTATATCTTTGAATGTTATTATGGTATACAACTGCTGCCCAATGATGAACGAATACACAACCATGCCTCCTATAGGCACGGTAAACCAAAATAATGAACCAGATATAGGGTATAGTTTACATAGGACTGATTAATAAAAGTTTTTTTTTCTCTCCAGAATGTGCTCCATGCGCGTCGTTAGTGATGTGCTGCGTGTGCTCGGAGCCGTACTCAGACGGCGAGCTGATCATACAGTGCGAGGGCTGCCGGCGCTGGCTGCACGCGTCCTGTGACTCTATACGCAGCGAGAGCGACGCCGAAGTGTGCTGTCGCGCAGGGTAAGTGTTATATCTGTCATCTGCAGACATTCATATTCTCTCTGTTTTTAAGGTTTGACTTTTCCATTTTTGAGTTGGCGAACGGAGCTCTCAACAACTGCGCAAAATTATCAGTAGTTTAGCACAATCAAAATTATTGGTAAGTCGTAATGGTAGCTTCAAGTTTATGCCATCAAGGAAATGTTACGACCGCCGCTACAATGTTTTATTGGTCGTTCATGCATTACTTTTTCTCAACTATGTTGAGGTTGGTTTTCAGCCTAACTGGATGCAGTTGAATTCCAGTATCTACAGGAAAAGTTTTTAATCAGTGTGCAAAGGACAATGCTCATCCATGTATGGAATCCCGTACCAAAATGCATCAAAATCAAACTTTGTGTTTTATAGACTACACAGAGCATATTAACTCCTACAAAAGTTCTTTATGACAAAACAACCCGGGTTTCGGGGTTATTTTATAAAATCGAAACTAACCTAAAAACTAGGTCTATTTTGTTCGACGCTACCAACGACGTATTTTATATAAGTAGACACGTTAGGTACACACGCAAGAACATTATTGCTTTAAAAACAGCGTAATCCACTAATATTAATAAGAATTACGAGTAATAGCAACGTATAGTCGCGCCACAAGATGCGTGACTGAAACTTGGAGATTTGCCCGACCTTTATATTGCCAATACTGTGAGCAGGTAATCTAAGGGTAATATATCATTAGACGCCACCGCGATCACACTACCACACCAATACCAATAAAACATTATCATAAGGATGCCCAGTCAGACTGAAAAAAAAAAAGCGTCTTGAACAATAACCCTTTGCTTTTAATAATCTTAAAAAATACTATTCTTACCAGACACTATTGCTCATGCTCATGTTGTGTCGTTGTAAATCGACTAGGTAAGTGTTAGAAAAAATAAAACAAACAAGTCCATTTGGGTTTTTAATAGCAATTCAAAGTCAAAAATGTTTATATAAAATACTTAAATCATTCATCATAAAACTGATCTGAGTTCATGCCAATTCATCATAAAACTGATCTGAGTTCATGCCAAGCCAAAAGTGACACAAATATGTAGGCATAATTAAAATATTTGAGAAATCTATATGGTTATTGGCAGCTCGCTGATTATATTCATAATTATTTCAAATTGACTACCAGTAAAATCTCTTAGCTGGGAAGTTAATTCACTCCAACAGCCATGATCCAGGTGGTGATGACAGATTCGTATTGCACGTGGCACACAGAATTTATAATTAAGTAATAACAGATCCTTTAAAGATGAGGGTACCAGTAAACGTTCTGTTTCAAAACAATTAACAAATATACAGTGAAGATGGGGCGGCTTAGGAATATTGAGATACCCGCTTGATTCAACATCTGGCAAAATAGCGTCTGACAGACCAGGGTGATTGGAGTCGTGCTGATCACGACGTTGCACTTCTCTTGTAGCTGACCTACAGCAAGCAGCACGTCATACTCTATCCAATCTTGAGATCTAAAAAAAATAACATGATTAAACATGTAATAAACAACATTTTGCAATGGGTAAAAGAAATAAAGACTAGATAAAAGTATGTAATGCAATGTGATGTAACTGTTAGGAATACATGATAATGATCAGGCAGTAATTGTAATACCTACATTATTTATATGTGAAACCTTCACTTATTGGAACTTAATATTATAAACACATAATAATCACTATCAACTATAGAAGACTGTAGAAAAGAAGAACATTAATAAGAAGTTGAATGAGGTTTTTTTTAAATATTGCGACATTAATAAAAATATTTACCAGATGCAGCGGAACATGTCTATCTAAAATATTTCTCTCTTGTCGATCTTGTCTTACAGGATATGTTCTAGTTGCACGTAGAATAGAATTGCCGCAAGAAAAATATAATCTTCTATGACCAAAAGCAGGCAAAGATAAACTTACTTCACTGATTGTGTTTGCTCAATCTTGAAGCTGTGTCCAACATTCCGTACAAAGCACACATTCTGAAGACAACTGCAATAAAAACCCTTAGTGAAAAAGAGTGTTTTTAAGCTTTATGGAGTTATTTTCTGTAACATTAGTATGCACCAAGTTACGCCCTATAAGTGATCAAGAGTACAATAAAGCCTTTTTTGGCCCAAATCAGGTGTTTTTTTTGTTGTTTTTATTTGTTATTTCCTGTGATACAATAAATGTTTTCTTTCATTCTATAAAAATAATGTTCTGTAAGATGGTACGTCGGTGGAAATGGTAGTCTAAGTTTAGTCAGGAAATAGAAGGTGTCTGTCATTCTACGGTTTATATTCAAAGAGTAAAATAAGATCTACTTACCTGAGTAGGAGTTATCCACGACTGTAACAAGTTAATCATTGGAGTAGACGCTTGTTATATTATTTATTAGTGTAGTTATGTTTTTGGGTATCCAAAATGAACAGCGTGACTGACGGTGTCAATCGGTCGACCGACCCCACGATTCGACATATTTTCACAATTAAATACACAGAGAAAAACAAAAATAAGTTTTACTTCTCAACAATCTCGACTCTCAAAAACACAGACGGCGGTCTTTTAAGTCATAAACATAATCGCTAACTCAATAATACTGTTTTTTGACGTTTAATATCAACTTAGACACTTAGCTTTTCAGATTTTTCGCTAATTTATTGTAAGGGGAATTTTAGACGATAACTTACAATTTCTTAAATTAAAAAAAATTGGTTTATAACAAATGACTTTGAACATCTTCAAGTTTAGATTATACACATATATATAAATCTTCTAGACTTGCTAATTTACTTACTTGACTTAGTGTTTGGACTTTAATTTCTACACCCTGAATCTGTGAACATAAGAACCCTAAGTAAACGTGATAATACGTGGTATCTGTCTCAGTATTTCTTACCACTAAATTCACTACGTCACAGTGACAGTATTTTTTCTAATATTCGTTCCTGACGGAACAGGCTAAGGTCTGAGACCATGCTGCCTAGTCTAGTAGTACAAAGATAATACGCTCGCTAATAGAGAATACGTCAGTACAAACGTCAAATGCTTAGATAATGGCCGCGGTCCGAATTGCACACACACATATCCTATAGTCATAATCGTGATATTCTAAATCGGAACGTAAATTATTGATGTGAGCGCTATGAGCGATTATGGCCTTATTCGGAATGCAGGGTTAGGCTGCCTTCCGTATTGAACTGTAATCGATTTGAGCGTGCTTATTACGCGTACTGAATTGGCGTGAGCGCGATAACGATGTGAGGCGCGACATGCACCATCTTGCGATAACGCCGACCATATCCTTTATTATTATCACCGTGAGCGCTGTCAAACAACTCTCAGCTGTCATAATCGTGATATTCTAAATCGGAACGCAAATTATATTGATGTTTGTGAGTGCTATGAGCGATTACGGTCTAACTCTGAATGTAGCCATAGTCGGTAGGAGTGGGCGTTGCGACGATGAACCGTTTTCCAAGACCGTTTTGTGTTCTGCGACGATGAAACCGTTTTACGCCCTGGATTCAAACAGTCTTTGTTGCACAAACCAGTCTTCGAATTATTTAGTGCGATTTTTTATTTTATGTCTATGAAAATACAGTCGAGAACGCAATGAGTCACCTATCTCGTCCGTCGCGTCGTCGTCCGTAACGATACGCGTTCGTTTACAAAACAGTCCTTAAAATAGAAAGTAAATTTTATGTCAATGAAATACAGTCGATAATGTACTACCCACTAGTTGTCAATGCTGTTGTTTATGATGCGACGATCAAACCCGTTGATAGTTATAAGAAACTGCATCTATTTCACTCGACGAAAACGTAATTCTATTCCATGTTGGATAAGTTTCGTCCTTTAAGCCGTCTTCAAACCAGTTGCAACGACGACCGTTTTTTGCAACCGTTTTCGTCGTCGGGGAAACGGTTGTGTTTCGTCCGTCACAAATTCGACAACGACCAACCACTAATTAGACATGGGTCGTACCTACTTGCAAAATTGAGTACCAGGGCTTCTAAGTACGTCCACCCTTAGACACCAGCGCCAAAAACCAGGGCTCGAGATACTTTCAAGTATTTTTTTTCTGCATCGAAAATTGATCCGTAAAGTCATACAAATAAAGAGTACAATCACGTATTCAAAAAAAAATACTTCCAAGCCTTGTTGAGTTGTTGGAAGAAAAATACTTGCTTAGAACATTGATCCATAACTTTATATTAATAAAGAGCACAATCGCGTTAAAAAAATACTTCCAAACCTTTATAATGAAAATAGCAAGTATTTTCATTATAAAGGTTTTGAAGTATTTTTTTTTTTTTTGCTAACGCGATTTTGCTGATAGGAAATTGTTCCGTGCGGTCTTACCGATAAGGTGCATGATCGCAATTGCGAAAAAATATGCGACTATTGAAGATGATATGATTGAATACCTACGTAGTTTGTAAACATCGCTGTTCGAGAAGGCGCACGCCGCCCGAGCGCGGCCGAAGCGGGCCGAACGAAGCCACGTCACGAAACAGCGTCGAGCGGTAAGAGCGTGGGTCGATGGAGCGAGTAGCCGAGTAAAATACTTTGAAGTCTCCAAGCCTTGTTGGATGAAAAAATACTTGTATAGAACATTGACCGTAACGTAATGTTAATAAGGAGCAGAATCGCGTTCACAAAAAAATACTTCCATAACTTTAAAGTAAAAATACTTGCATAGAACATTAATCCGTAACGGAATATAAATAAGGAGTAGAATCGCGTCGAGCGTCGACGGACCGAGCGATTAGTAGAGCCGAGTAAAATACTTTGAAGTCTTGCGAGTATTTCGGGTCGGCGTACTTGTAAGTAAATACCTGGTATAAAAACCTGGTTGCGTAAATACGCATCTTCCCTACCACTAACAGTCGGAGGTTGGATGTCTCGGCCGGGATTTAGGGTTGTATCGACAAAACAAAATCTTTAGGGTAAGAAAATCGATTTTGTGTCAGTTAGCAATAAACCAAACTAAATCGATTTCGTGTACTGCTTTTAATTAATTGTTGCTGTTATTCAACGAAAGCAAAGCAAATACATTTATAATTCGTTTTGATTACACAAAAGAAACGTTATCTGGTTCGTTATCCACCCGACTTTGCCTAATTTTGTCTTGTTACCTGTCAATACTGATGAATTGAACTGGATCTACCTTATTCAAGAAAAAATCCAACTGTTGACTATGCAGCATGGTCTCAGACCTTAGCCTGTTCCGTCAGGAACTAAAAAAAAAAATTACCACCTGTCAAAATCCATAATAGTTTACGATAAAAAAGTAAACAAGTACCTAGGTATCCAAAATAATGAAATACTCTAAATATGACGTAGTGTTGTGCTCCAGACTGCAAAAATCAAGGGAGCCATATATTTCCAAAGGATCCAAAACGTAGAAAATCCTGGGAAAAAGCTTTGAGAATCAAAAACTTCAAAGCAACCAAGCACTCTGTATTGTGCTCTGCTCATTTTGTAGCTGATGATTATTTTGGCCAAAGTAAATATACAGCTAAGTGTGATTGATTCATAATAAATCGTGGTTTATCATTTTGGTTAGAAAATAATGATATTTATGTTATTTATTTCAGTGTATGAGCCTAAGGCTAAATTCTTAAAGAAAACTGCAGTGCCTTCAATATTTTCTACAAAATTAGAATCAACATCCGCAAAACAACTAGAACGCTTAGTAAAAAGGTCTCGGAGGAAATTAATGCTTGATGTTCCAACAAGTCTCACTAGAAAGAAGCCCCCAAGAAAGCAATGAAACATGTTTATCCAATTTTCCTATGGAAATAGAATCATGCAATGAAGTGGAGATAAGTGCATGTGAAGTGCAAGAAAGTGAGGAGATATGTACTGAAATAAAACTGATGATAACGCTATTCAATTTTACACAGGATTTGAATCCTCTATGAAATTCTATTTTGTGTATTCTACCTTGAGCCCAGTAGCTCATAAAATAAACTATTTTGGAAGCAAAGTTATCAACCTTAGTACAGATCAGTTCTTTTTAACGTTAATGAAATTAAGGCAAAACAAGTGTATATTTGAATTGAGTAGATTTTTTAACATAAGCACCACAACTGTATCAAATATATTTATTACTTGGATTAATTTTATATATCAACTTTGGTCGGAAATAAATATATGGCCAGATACAGATTTAGTTCAGTATTATATGCCAGATCATTTAAAAAAATACAATATTAATGTTAGGGTAATTTTAGATGGTACAGAAATTCATGTACAGAAACCAAAACATCCTACTGCTCAGCAGGCATCATGGAGTAGCTACAAGCACGGAAACACACTAAAGTTGTTGGTGCTACTCCAGGAGGCCTTTTGTCCTATTGCTCTCCTGCACATGCAGGATCTGTAAGTGACAGACAAACTGTGGAAAGAAGTGACCTAATACAAAAGTTTGAAAGTGGTGATGTTATTCTGGCAGATCGTGGATTCAATATTCAAGATATGTTTGCTGAAAGTAATGTTACTGTTAATATTCCAACATGTTTAAAAGGTCAGACCCAATTACCAGGCTTAACTTTAAAGGATAGAAGTTTAGCAAGTAAAAGAGTACATATTGAACAGTTGATTGGTCTTACTAAAACCTATAAAATGCTTAAAAGTGAATTAGATCACAATTATATTCCGAAAGCAAGTAAAATATTTTTTCTTTGTGTCATGTGTTGTACTTTAAGAGAGAGTATAATGAAAAAATAAAAGACAAGGAATATTCTACCATGGTTTTATTAAAGAATCATAATTTTTATAAATATATTTGTTAATTATTTCTGGTTTTAATTCTTATTCATAGAAATTAACAAGTCCTCGTATCATCTCCTTTATATATATATCATGTCTTTTTTATAAAACAAACTGGATTACTTTAAAAGTATAATAATAAAATTACAGTATTTTCTTTCTATATAGGCATTTTTGTGTCTCCAAAGTTTATAGCTAAATTGCGAACATAATCATTGTAGTTTTCTATTCCGTCCTCCTTTGGCAATGGATCAAAGTTAACATTGACTCTTTTTTTTTTTTTCTTACTGATGGCAAATGTTGAGCTTAATGGGTGATTTAAACACCTTGCTTGGTTTTTTGAAAGTCATTATCGTTTGAGTACAAACCTGATGCAGAATAATAGTTTTGGAATAGACCATATTTTCTATTGCACAAAGTAGCACTGAAATATGTTTGCAGTGTGCTTCAATACCGCCGCCTGCCGCACATTCACAATGACATTGTTCAATGTTGCCTTCATTGTTTAGCAGAACATTTACTATGTAGACAACTTTTTTCATTTGTGCATTGCATTGGCCCTGTATGTATGTGTTTGCACCTTCAACGAAATACCGTGCAGTCAACAAATACCTAGCTTTATACATAGCCTTTCCTTTTGGCTGAGCATTGACTCTGAAAGAAATAAAATTGCAATTTAGGCAATTTGGTAAGTCATGTAACATAGGAGGAGGTACCTACTTTAATATTAGTCCTAACATCTAAATATAAAGGTATAACTAAAGACATGTCACAAGAGATTTTATAAATGAACTCACCTTTCGAAGTACGACTGTATTTCTTGCCTATTGAGAGCATGAATCGGCGAATCGGTATTGATGTCTTTGAAAGAAGAAGTTGGTGGGCACCGATATTGTGGGTCACTGAGAGATGTACTAGGCCCTGGGTTGGCATTAAAATTAAAGTTTCAGTCGTATGCTTCTTATCTGAAAGTCAAAAACATGCAGCTTATTAGATTTGAAAAGAATTATTTATCAATATAACCTTAAAATTATTTATTGCTTACCGCTCAATCAAAACTGGTTTTTTCCCTGTTGTTGATGCATTTCTAGTACGTAACTCCGCTTTTAATTGTGAAACAGTCCAAAAAGTATACTTTATAGACAAAATTATTCGAAAACAGTATTAGCAAATCACTTAAACGTCAACACAAACTACAAGGCAGAGTCGATGCTAGCAACATCTACGTCGACCTTTGAGTTTTTCTCCCCAATAATCTTTTAAATTATGATTCTATTCTATTATAATCAAGTTTTTTTTTTTTTATTAATGTAGAATCGGCAAATTATCAATTTTTTCACTGTGATCATGACACTTTCAAAAATCGAGATTATGTTAATCTTATCATGTGAAACGAAACGTCATTTAAAGGGAGTAAAACAATATGCATACTTTTAAGCTCAAAAGTAAATTCCCGCTTCAAAAATCAAATCCCCAACGTGTAATGTCGTAAAAAATTATGAAATGAATTACTATATACTTTTGGTCTTGATGCGCGAGACTTTTTGGTACCAACCTTGGTCATTCTCCTTTGACAAATTAAACAAGTTTTATTAAACACCTAGTTCTTATTTTGACATGTCTTAGTACGGTCAGCTGCAGAGAAATCTCACCCCCTAGCAATGTATTTATTCATTGCTAGGGGGTGAGGTTTCTCTGCAGCTGACTGTACAAAAAATTTAAGTTATCGTTAATGAAAGATGTTTATTTTGAAACTGGTTTAATGGTAACTCGCCGGGCGCCGCGTCGGCACGGTCAGTGACGCGGACCGCAGTAGTAGGTATCTATCAGCTTTGCGCCCGCGCAATTCGCCGACATAGGTATTTAAGCGGGTTATCAATCGCTAATTTTATTAGGTTCGAACCATTTTTTTAGGCCGTGACTTGAAGTTATTTGAAGAGTAATTCAAATTTTTCCCTCATACTTTCATGGGCTTAGAACCATCAAAATACAGAAAATGAAGCATTGTGATCAATTAAATTAAGGCACTTATAACAGTTATAACATTTACACTTATTCGGGGTTCTGAACTGGCTGTGATCATTTGATCAAGCAGCCTTTGAGTGGCTGCTAAAATGGTCCTTTCCATATGGATCGCGGGGTTGGCTCTGACTAAATACACTCGCACCATCTCGGTAAACTCGCGATTAGGAAAGTCTGACACTGTTGTAGGTAAGTACAAAGACGTGCATTGCGGTGCATACGCAGGAAAGCGTCGCGACGCGACGTCACTCGGACGCGTGCCTAACGGGACTGACAGCAAACGGGCGCCGCTCGCCCTGCCGCGCGGCAGGGGAATGCACCCCGCCGACACTCGCTGCGACGCGCCGCGAGGCGCGCGCCACTATTGATAGTATTACGAATAGATTGACTCCAAATTTTGTTGATTTCAGGTCAGACAAAAAAAAGTATTGACCAAATAATGAAAATAGAACACGTTTCCATTATTTGTTCATTACTTTTTTTTTATATATTACTGATACTGAACCATCAAAAAAAATTTGCGCACTGCTTAATTTGTTTTCCAGTATACAAATAAATAAAACTGAAGTATCTGTTTGTAATGTCAAAATAACAGCTTTTTACTAAATGCAAATTATAACAAAAAAAAAAAAAATGTCTGTCTATTCCGGCTAATCTCCGAAACGGCTGGATAGATTTTGACGCGGTTTTCACGGACAAATAGCTGATTTTAAAAGGAGTAACTAGTAGGCTAATTTTATTTTAGAAAAAAACCACGCGGACGAAGCCGCGAGCAGCAGCTAGTTATTATATAAAGCGACTGCTTATCTGATTTCTACAACCAATGCCTTCTGAGTATTCGCTTCATGTTTATGAAGGCTGAAGTCGACAGAACAAACCACGGTTCCTTTCCATCCCCAGATACAAATGCGTACTCTGTCGAGGACGCGAGCTACCTCCACCGCACATGGCGCGCGCCATCGAGGCCGGCACGAGCACCGCCAGCGTGGCGGTGGGCGCGGTGCTCGCGCGGCCCATGCCGCGCCCCACGCCGCAGTCGCTCGGGCTCGCGGGCGAGTACTACGTAGACGACGTGTGTCTGTCACAACGCGGCGCACATCACATGAAACAACTTGAAGCGGAAATGGGCATCACCCACACAAGACGCAAGAGAAGATTCAAGAATGATAACACTGAGAAAGACGCAGGTGATTATGCATCAGTGTTGTTACTTGTTTGTGTTTGTCCATGTGTTCTTTGCATGTTTATAGTAGTTATTTTTTGGTTTGTTATATTATTATATGCTTTTTATAAACCGAAATGCTCTATTACCCAATGCCAGCCAGTATTTTTGCTTTATAAACTGAGTGATAGTTTTGCGAAATAAAACTTCTTTTTTTTTCCTATCAATATCACATCTATGCTTAATATGTTATGATTGCTGTATGTAGGTATATGTATAAATATTATTTAATATTTACTTAGTACATGTAAGATGTGTATCTAACATGAGTTTTTGTATGTTCGACGCTGGCATTGTGGATTAGAAATAATGGCATCTATTGAAACAGTGGTTCAGAATGCAGACGTCGAGATGGGCGACGACTCCAAGCCAGACAGCACGGCCGAAGTTAAGGAGGAACCTGGTGAGTCTCATCGAAACTTCTACTATTATAAAGTTAATTTGAAGAGAATTCAACTTGAGAGTATGATTGTAAGAGCTTTCATTAGATCGAAACGCCAAAAAAATATTTCTCAAAACTTAGCCCTTGTCTAAATGACTAAATTTTATTCAGGGCAAAACAAAGGTTAACCAAACCTTACATCCTGTTTTCTCGAATGAGAAACTAAGCAGCGTTTTCACCGAATACTATGATATAAATTGTACGGGATAAACGATGATTCACAGGGAAAGTTACATACTCCAACTAAAATTATTCGCCAAGTCACTTAAACTAAAAACCCAGACTAAGATTTTATCATGATTAGCTCAAAACTGATATTTCCTTAATCAAACCGGTGAAAACGTAGCTTTTACTATTTAATCTTTGATCAAACAGGTGTACCCAACACAAATTTCAAAGAAGGCATTCTATGGAACGTCGCAAACGACGGCCCGCCTCCCGAAGGATTCACCATATACACCACAGATTCAGGACTCACGGTACTGCGTAGAAAGAGACAGAGGAACTTGAACAAGCTCGGTATTGGCGGCTTCGTTGTTAGACAGAGACAGACTACGGCTAAGGCACAGGCTGATGAAGAGAAAGAAGGAGATGGAACGCAGGCCTCTGGAGGTGAGATGTGATATGAATTTAATAGATTTGGTTTATGCTATGGCTGTTATCATCGTGAAATCAACGCTCTGCAAAATATGAGAAATATAAACCCCTTTTTCTGTTGAAAGTTTTATGCATATTCTGCAACAAAACGTCTAAGTTCACTGTATCGCATAGTAAAATAAGAAAATGGAAGTTCCTATTGCCTTCAAACTTGTACGTATTTATACAGAATCACCGAGCAACAAACGCAAGCCGCGTCGTAAGCCGCGCTCTAAACTAATGGAGCAGTTCCCGTCATATATGCAAGAAGCCTTCTTCGGCAAAGACCTACTGGAGCCAACCAAAGCTGCTGTTACGTCTACTGGTAAGAATACAGTACACCTTTGTATGTCTGTTTAAGATTTTCAATTTTGCAATTGACATGCTTAGAAGAAAAATACCCAGCAAAACAGCTATATATTTTATTTCTTAAATTAAAACAGTTTAAAACGAATAAAAAATAAATAATTGACAGCTAACTAGCTAGCCTATACAGGGTTATTGTCATCATAAACAACACCATTTGTTCTATAACATTTAATAATTCATCAGACTTTCATAAATAATAATATTTAAATTCTATGCTTTAAATTTATAGAACCACGAAATCTTCAAGGTTCATTTTTGGTAAATGTATTATGTTATGTAAAAAGTTGTAAGCGTTTTACCAATAACCCTGTATAAAAGAGCACTTTCATGAATCCCTCATCCATATAAATTGCAACTATCCAGTCGCTTTTTAAAATTTGATGGACAAGAGTACGACAGACAATTCGCTCCACATTCGATCTACAGACCAAATTGAACCTTATTTGACAAAAAACAGAGTCCTGATTTCATTTTCTTCCTCAGCTAACCCAGCAGAAAGTCCAGGTGGTACTTTACGCCCCGCTACACCGGAAGGATACCGAGAACTGCGCGACTTCAAATGGGAGCTCGACAACTCCGATAGCGATGGAGAAGATGTAATCGCTGCGTTAACTACCTTCAACGATCACGACGCTTCCGTGATTATATCGCTTAATACGGTACGTTTTAACAGATATCTTCTAAAGTAAAGTGGACCTTAACGAAGCGGAGTCACTTATACTCCCCGTCATTGTGATATTTTTTTTGTATTGGAACATAGGGAACTCTGGTTAGGCAAATATTGAAGGTCAAAGTTCCAACTTTTTTTTACGAAAACAAGTTTTAAATGTTATAAATTAACTTTAAATAACCCCACCGTTGCATGCACCCATAAGGGGGATGCGCTGTGGTAGCCAGCGAAATTAAAATTTTCTTGTATTTTATGCATTTTGCAGGTCCATGTCAGGTTGTATCTTGATCAAAATATGATTTAGAAAGATGAATTGATGATTTATAAGGTTAAAACTTCGTAAATACATATGTTTTATTGTCGCGTATCTTATTTTGATCAAGATACAACCTGACACGGACCTGCAAATTGCAAAAAAACCCAAGAAAAATTGAATTTCGCGGGCTACCACAGCGCATCCATCATAAGCACAATTTTTTGCGTACGGTACATTGCGCGCTGCAGTAAACAGCGATTTTTCACACCAAAAATAAAAGTTGTTTCCCAGAAATAATTTTTACTCAATGTTGCTTAGTTTAATGTACATAATGTGTAGGTAACGGCTTTGTGATGGGTCTTTTTACAGCCTGTATGATAAAAATGAAATGCTGTTCGTTGATAAGAGCATCAATCGAAAACCGCTGCTCCTCTTTGCCAATTTTTTGGTTTAAAATGTTCGTTATAGTCCGAGATAGGTTTTGATAGTTTTTTTTTTTTTTTTGTTTACTAGAAAATCGGGAAAATCTGAATGTCCCTTTTTGTATGAAGTATTAAAATTTGGACAGGACGTCTATCTAAAAATAACATTGTTCATAAAAATCTAAGTTACCGTTATACAATATCAGTTTTTTTTTTTCCCTAGTAGTTAGTGCCTATAGTACCTAACCTACCAGGAAAATACAAAAATGGAATGAGTGGTTTTTTTTAGCAGATAATTTTGGTAACAAAAACTTATCTGGAGCGGAGAAACACGCACGTTTCTGTGAGATTCTACCAGCCAGTATTTTTTATCATTGATGATGATAAATATTTAGCTGAAAATGTAAATTAAATAATAATTTAGTGAAAAGTAAATTATAAGTATACAGTTAGGTTACAAAATTATTGATAATATTTTTTCATTACAATTTTAAGCCACGATTTAACAGAGTGGCTGTATAAAAATTTGGGACATGGCTTGCATAGTTTTAAATTTTTTTTGACAGCAGGGAAAATCGTTTCCCAGGGACTAAAAGTACTGTTTTCATCCCTCTGATCAGGTAACTTCAAGCATACTTTCCAAGTATGAGAATTGAAAAAAATATAATCTACCTTCTTATTTTCCGTATACAGGACGAAGTAGACATCCTAAACTCCCTAAAACCAAAAGATGAGAAGGAAGACGCTTCCGCCGCCAACTCTGACGGTACAGTGAAGATAAAGACGGAGATAGACGACGGACAACTGAAACATACTGAAGACTCCACGGCGTTGAAGAACGCGATCTTAGGCCCGCAGCCGGCGGAGGCTGAACAACCACCGACCGTTGCTACTGAGAGTATACCTACAGTGCATAGCACGAAGACTGAAGCGATTAGTTGTGGTGAGTTTTAATTTTGTTTTTAGTAACAAACCAAGAATTTGAGCTTGGAATCCAATAACTTAACTATACAATGTGTAAAACTAGGTTTTTAGACAAAAGTAGAAGACAGGTTACATTTTCTGCGACCTCGATTTTTTTTACATGTAGCAATTTTAAATTAAATATTTTCGAGTATTTTTATAATTATGATAGGGTTGTTTCCTGGGTAAAAAATCTGTTTAGTCGGTCAGTCAGATAATAAAAAAAAATTAGACACGTATTTTTTGCTTTATAATTTTAATAAAAAATGACTTGGATAAAACACATAAAAGTTGGGGAGTGGGGGCTCGTTACGTCACAATTCTAACAAACTACTTATAAAATCTAGCACAGAGTGACGTCATGCCACATTTGAACTCAATGTTATAAGCCTTAATTTTTTGATTACGTAAAAAAAGAAAAAATACGTGTCCAATATTTTTTAATAATCGACATGACGAACAAAAAAAATTTTTTTTGGTCAACAGCCCTATTTAGCCATGATCCCACTGCAGGGCAAAGACGACACAAGTTTAGTGTTGCCATCTAGGTAACTTGTAACTAGCTAACTTTGAACGAATGAATATTCCGGAACATAATTTCAATAAATAATAATTGATTGAGTTCCTTAATCGCGAATATTTGATGGCAAAAACTTATACAGCAATATTTCCCTGCTAGAAACGGGTGGTTCATCGCAAGCATCAACAATATCTCCTAAAGACGACCTGTCATTACTTGGCGTGAATCTAGACGCGATGGTGCGCGACGGTCTACCTGACATGGACAGCAATGATGTTGACGAAATATTCAAAGGAGTTCTCACTGACGATTCGCAGGTTTGTGACACTTTTGAGTGTAAAAAAATGTCTGTTCTTTTAATTGCTTTGATCTTTTCATAGATCCTTGGTCAGCAATGTGGTAATTTATTTATTTATTCATTAAATCTTTATGCACAAGTAAAAAAAAATACTTGTTTGTACCATCAATCACACTCTTATTTACACAACGCTAAGTACACACCTTTTATTTTCAAGTACAATATAATATTCATGATGTCATTCAACTGGTTGACTGCGTAAATATAATGCGAACACCGTTCTTAGAAAGTTTGTTTTGTCCAGGAATCGCAAGAGTCTTCCGTATCGTATGTGAACTCAATGGGCAGCACGCCATACTCTCAACAACGGCAGCAACTTCAGAGCCCCATGGAGTATACCTCACCTTATCCTGAGTTTGGTGGCAGCAGGTTAGTATACAATTTCAGAAATAAGTTAGAAAAAACCGGCCAAGAGCGTGTCTGACTACGCACAATGAAGGGTTCCATAGTTGGAACGAATATAAATGTATCCCAAGAACAAATTTTACATTGTAGTTGAAATACATGTTTTCCCTTACATTCCAACTGCAAATGTAAGTTGGTTACTCGTTATCTTCTAAAGCCTACTTTTCTGTGATAGTTTTCCTTTTAACTTTGTTGTATGTACTACTGCTGTGAATTTTTTCACATATCCAAAAACAACTATTTAGCTGGCAAAAATTAGCACTGTAAAGCTTAATATTACGCAAATGGATCCCTGAATCGACAAATGGTTGTTACAGTCCCGCAATATTTTTGAACGGCCTATCCAACGATACCCCACTATATGGGATAGACGAGAAAAAAATACCATCCGCACTACGTGCAAGGGAGGTTAATAATTCTTTTTGACGACGTCATACAGATGGATATGGCGAAACTGTAAGGGTTTTTGTTGATTACGGAACCCTAAAAAAGACTTATTTTGTAAAACATATAAGACTTTACTTGCTACGTCATGTCGTAGTCATTTGAAATTGAATGTCTGCCTACCCCCATGGAAAGAAGGCGTGAGATGCCCGCGTGGATGTTGGTTATCGCGTAAAAAAGTAGCATATGTCCTCCATATCCCAGGCCAAATTCATGACGATTGGTTCAGCGGTTTAAGCGTGAAAACGTAACATACAGACAGAGTTACTTTCACATTTGAAGGGTACAGGGGCAAAACAAGGAATGTCACAAAAAATTCAAATATAAATTAAGTGTGTAATTGTGTAAAAAGCATAAAAACAATCATAGTCCTTCCTATCTTCAATATTTCAAAACCCTGTACGGGTACAAAAGTGGGAATGTTCCTAGTGAAACGGAACATAACATAAAACACAAAAACCTGGTTTAGTGACATTCCTTCATTTATAATATGTATCCCGTTGTTACAGCAGTAACAGTGCGATGAGCCCCCTGTTCTCCGAGAGCGGCAGCGGCAGCGCGGCGTGGCCCGACGCCGCGCAGGCGCCTCCGCCCTCCTACAACCAGCGGAGCGCCGACAAGATGCGCGCTGATGAGAGTACGTTCCCGCATTCCTTTCATCTAACACGTATCAAGGGCTTACTCTATGTTCTATGTTAGAAGGTTTGGTTTCCGCACCCAGTCCTGCAAGTGGACCATTTTGCGTGCATGAGCTTACTTTTTGGGCATATCACTGCCTGAACTGAACCTAACAGAAAAAAAAACCTCGTAGAGTACTCTGGTATTAATATGTCGTCGGGTTTTTTTAAAGAAATTATCACATAGGGCCAGTGACAGAAACGACACTGCAAAGCGTTATTCCCGCATACAATACATACAATCTTTTATCCTGGTATGAAATTACTGAAGATAAAATTTAGAATTTAAAGGTCCCTTCGAGCTAGTTAGCGACTACATAAACTCAATTCGCAAAAACCAATTTGATTCTAATTCATCACTCCTATAGGTTTAGGTTCAGCGGCGACAATATCAGCCGTTCTATACGCCAACACCAACCATCCAGAATGGAAAACTGAGTTCCCCAACTGGGTGGACCGTTGCAAACAAATACTGAAGAAATGGCGCGCCTTACCGTCCGACCAAAAAGCGCCATACTTACAGCGCGCCAGGGACAACCGCAGCGCTATCCGTATGAAGAAGGCACAACAGGTATGTCCGCTTGTGTGTCACTAGATGTGGTGTGTGCTAACCCAACTCACTTACCACCGTGTTTATACTGTGTGTTATTCACACTACGGGCTGCTAGAACGGCCATACTGAATCATCGTTCAGTATCGCCCTACTAGAACCTTCAGTATGTCACTATGCGTTGAAAAACGTATCATTGCTCTAGTATAATTGTCTTGTAAAGTCTCCGTTTATGATCTGTTTCGCTTACGGTCTTCATAGGAAGTGTTATCTGTTGTTAATACCACGGCTGCTGTAGATTCTGTCGCTTGTCTCAACGCTAGCACAAGTGTACATACCGCGGCTGTAGGATACACGTAGCACACCATAGTAGCTCTATGTTTTGTATAAACAATGTGAATTTGTCATTACCTTAGCGGTTGTACAACGAAGTGAGAGGATCTACAGTACTTGCCAAGTTTAGCCACAATTCCTTTTTGGGCAACCACCTTGTGTTAATGAATTTGGGGTAGTTACTTTTATGGTCTCTAAATTCTGAACACGTAATTCTTTTAGTGCTAGTAGTTATATTGATACTTGTATTCTATCATATACTTCATGGGATCTACATACGGGTTCGATTAGCACTGTTTGATTCATTCGTACGAGCCAGGATGTTATCGTGCACGCATTAATAAAATACATTATAATATTTGCCACGTCGGGTCAGGGCCTCCATCAACTTTTGCCACGATGATCATTGTTTACCGTTGCTAGTACACCTCAGTATCATTCTCATTTCGCACATGACGGTAGGTTAAATATTTCCAAACCCACCGCGTAGTCAGATACACAATCGAATTCCTTCCGACAAATTGACCAACCCTATCCATGTATCGCGTCGACCGACGCGGTCCGCCAAAGCCGAATTTTTACTAAGAAGTGGAATGGGGCGGCGACAGAGCTCGAGCAGCGGAGCCAGCGAGCCCGATAGCGGCGCAGCGGCGGCGGGAGCGGCCAGCCCGGCGCCCGCGCCCAGCGCGCCCTCGAC
The DNA here is from genome assembly GCA_947523025.1 of Dryobota labecula. Lineage (NCBI taxonomy): Eukaryota > Metazoa > Arthropoda > Insecta > Lepidoptera > Noctuidae > Dryobota > Dryobota labecula. The sequence goes on along the minus strand of OX383289.1, from coordinate 6,990,790 downwards.
GCCGGCGCCGGCGCCCGCCACGCCGGCGCCGGCGCCCGCGCCCGCGCTGCCGGCGGCCGGGGTGCGCGCGCCCAACGTCACGGTGACGGCGCGCGGGCTCCTGGAGGCCGACGCGCACATCCGCGTGCTCACTCCCTCCGAGATCATGCGCACGCTGCCGCGCCTCCCGCGACACACGGTACCGCGACACGCGACACGCGACTCCTCGCATATACACTACACATCGCACCCCACACGTGTCTGACACGAACACTCCGCATCACACCTTACGTTGGACTGAACCTTATTCGAACTTGACAGACATTATATTAGCTCGATTTGCGAAAGTGGAATCGAGGACACACTCACAACATGACTCGACAGACGAACACATATCGTGTGGCGTGTATATGCGAGATACGTATCGATTTGTTGGGTGATCGCGCGACGTCGCACCACGCGATCCTGAGCACTTCCTCCGATTTTATTTAAATTCAGTCATCACCCAACAATAATCATGGCTGTTTAATGGCGTTGGACGCTGTGTGATTATTTTGTTAATTTTCTTTTAGCTTTTTTTTTATTCGAGACCATTACCCTCCCATCGATTCCCGAAAGCCTCCCGGACTCGTGTCCCCTGTTTCCGTAATGTTGATTTTATTATTTTCGCTTTGCCTTGGTAGTGTTGGCTTTAACATTGGACGCTGTTGGTGGCTGGTTGTGGTGTGCTAACAATTCTAACACAGTTCGATGTAGTTCACAGTTTATTTGCGTCTTTACGCTCTTGTATAAAGCTTTGTGATGTAGTTTGTAAGTTCACAGGTATAGACGTTACGTTTTTTCTATCCAACTCTATACTATGCAAATAATCTATTAGGATTAGGTTTTATTTTACAGATAAAGCTGTTTTAATAAATTCTGTACAAATCCTAGTTTTTATTAGGTATCAGCATTTTATTTTTGGTATTGTGTATAGTAAAAATATTAACATGACGTAACATATCATTATGGGATCATCAATTAGTATTTATTAAGTTTACAACCTAATAATATTACGATTTAAAAAAGTTATATTTATATTATTCAAACTTAATGTATACTAACTATGCATCTCATAGTTCGGCATTATTTTTATTAACACATAAGCATGGATATTTCTTAATGAAGCATTACATACTAATAGACATGTCAAAAAAGAGATAAATAAATCAATGAACTGCTATTTTATTAGAAGTAGTCTTCATTTGAATTGATTGAGTGAATAATATGTCAGAACTATTCATTGTAGCAGTCATTAGCAGGCCCATGTTCAGCAAGAGAAGTTTATGTGCTAATATGAAGAGCCATAGGCAAAAGCGCCAGGGTAGCCCGCAAAGTACAAATTTTCTTTTTTTTTTTCTATTTGCAGGTTAGTGTTAGGCTGTATGTTGATCAAAAAATTATTCGCGACGGTAACAAGTATGTATTCACAGAATTAAAATCATAAGTATAACTGACATTTTTTTTTTTGGGTGGGAAATTATCAAATAACTTCTCCCGCTCTGGGCGGAGCAGGAGGGCGTGTCAGACTTTTACTGACTAAAACCCACATGTGTTACTTCAGTTGCCTGTGTGCCAGGGCCACGGTATCCCTCTCGGACAAACCCGCAACCCTGGCAGGAGTATAACTGTCTAAGACCAAGAACCCTATTGAATGACTATTTCATGAAATCATTACATTTGAGGGAAATTCTAACTTAAGGAGTTGTATTGCTGATTCTAATGATTATAATTCTGTAAATACATATTTGTTATGGTCCGCATATCATTTATGTTGACAACCTGCCACTGATCTGCAAATTGCTAAAAACTTTTAAATTTCCCGGGCTACGTTAGAGCTTCCCCTTTAATTATAGAACATTCAGATTTGTATAAAAGAAATAGCAATAGATAAAAAAGATTTTTGTTCTTTTAGTAATGTAAATAAAGTCTAAATATCATTAAAAAAATTAACTTCATCTCTAAACTAATGTAAATTGTCATAGGATAGTTACAATAAAATTGCCTGCGTAGTTACAGCATGTTACATTAATAGACAACAAGTACACGGAACTGATTGTCATTGTATAGGTTGCAATTAATCTTATACTTAGTGGTGCGGCGACTTAATATTAAAACATTTAAAATTAATATTTAGTATTATCTCTTAGGAGCTTCACGCACCGAGCGCAGTCTGGCGCGATGGTGCCATGCAGAAGGAATTGGATGATGCGTTTCATGTGGATTTGGACTGCGTGCGTTGTTTCAAATATATAATAAACTTATCGCACTGAAAGACGCTCAATGTGCAGAACGCATAAACACATCTGCTCTATGATTTGTCTTTAGCTCAATTTATATCAATAAAAAAATTCGCTGTTTTGCGTCCTGTACGCGCGACGAAGATCGTTGTGCGATCTGTTCTTCGAAATTTCTTATTGCTAAAAGTTACAGCTAGGAAGACACTTCTTAGATCATTTATTTTTATGTAAAAAAAAAGGTTTTAATTTAAACACGGGCGTTTTCTTTCAATATGTCCGTTAAATATTTTTTTCCTTATACAATGACAGTTAATTGCCGTGTAGTTACAAGTGGTGTCGTGTTAACTTATGCCGTGTGACGTAGGAGCAAGAGCGGGCGTGCAATCAACAGCGCAGTGCGCGGGAGGCCGAGCAGGAGCGCCAGTGGAAGCATCTGCAGCAGCAGCGGCAGCAACAGACGCAGCAGCAGCAGCAGATCATACACGACCAGAGGATGCAAGGTACCTGCCACTATGGTTCTATCTTCAGATTAAGATTAGGGGATTTCCTATGTTTATTTTATTCAAATGGTAAAACAAATAGCTACAATATCCTAACTAATATTATAAATGCGAAAGTAAGTTTGTTTGTTACCTTTCACGCCTAAACCACAGAACCGATCATTCTGAAATTTTGCATATACGTTGTCAGGTGTACAGAAACGGACATAGAGTACCTTTCATCCCGAAAAAAGTACTGTTCCCGAGGAAAACAACAATAACTTTTGATAATAGATGGCGCCACATGTCTATCGAATGATGATTGAATCATATTGTTATAGAAACTTTAGAAGTGTGTTACGAGTTTTTTTATAGAGCAAGCAGAGTACAACCCGAATTGACTGTCAAATTTTAAGTTAATGCGAGCGAAGCCGCGGGAAAAAGCTAGTAAATCATAAAAAAACAGAAATACACAATAGCAATATTTCAGCCCACAACACTATTTACATAGCTGCAGGATACATAGCAGTGAAATAAACGTACAAAAGCATAATATATTTTTTACTAAACTATCGTGTTTAAAAGCTTCTATGGCGCCGATTTGGCCAAATGAGTTCCAAGGAATAGTAATAAAGTTATTTTAAAGTAGTTAGTTTAACTAGCTTTTATTTAACTGGCGTAAGCAATTTTGCCAGATTGTTTCTCGGAAATATATCGTTCATAATTTGAAAATTAGGTTATTCAATAATTATTTTAATTAAGAAATTAAAGATAACTAATAATTGCTAGTGCTCTTGGAAATAACCGTTTTATTTTTCAAACAATCCGTTATGATGTCGCACATCGGCAACAAGAGTTTCACTACAAAATATAAATGTAGTTTTTGGGAAATCACATTTTTTATATTTTTTATTACCTTAATTTCCACTTAAAGTTTTCTGAGAAAGCATTTTGGAGAACTTAAGATAATAATGTATTTAAGAAAAATATTTAATGCTCTATTATATTTTTATGGTAATTAAAATCTTAAAGATATTTTTGACCCATAAACTTCGTATTTTTATTTGTTGTGACTCTTTTGTTGCCGATGTGCGATGTCTTTACATTAAAACTGCTATTGTAAATTCCTAAGAAGTTAGGAGAATTCGTGATTGCTTTTACACGAACTAACCCACACGTAAATCCGACCGAAAGCAGCCATGCAGCGGTTACGCGCGCCCGACGGCAGTTCTCCACCGGGCGCGGGGGCCGGCGGGCCCATGCCTGGGGCCCCGCCGGCCTCACCCGCGGCCCCCGCAGAAGCCCCGCGCAGCGCCTTCCCTGCGCAACGCTTCCCGCTGCACTACGGCAACAATGATGACATCAATAGGCAGCTTAGGGACTTACTGCAGAGACATCCAGAGAAAATGTGGCCAGGACGTAAGTTCTTTTCATTGTGTATAAATACCAAAGAAAACTGATTTCAAAAGATGCCTTCGTACATTAACTGCTTATCGCTGTTAAACCTACAGCGTATTTTTTTTTTGGTAAAGATTAGAAGAGACCTAACTTTCAGAATAAAAAATCCATATTTGTTTTATTGCATGAAATGATTAAGTACAAGCCCGCTGCCCGATGGGATTGCCATAAGCCAAAAATGACAAACTTTCAACCCCTATTTAACCCATACAGTGGATGAAAAATTTCTAAAATCCTTTATGCTCACTTTGGCTATATAAGGGACTCTTGAGCAAAATTTTAAGATTCTAGACCAAGCAGCTTAGGCTATGCGGACTCTTGAGCAAAATTTTAAAATTCTAGACCAAGTAGCTCTGTCAGTGAATTAATTAATCTAAATTTCTATTAGCTCTCAGAGAGCTAACTTTCAGAATAAAAAAAACAAACCATATTTATTGTATAGTATGCCTGACATCGAATGTGTTGAATGTAGAACATAGCGAGGCGTCACCGCCGGCGGGCGGCGCGCCCGAAGGCCAGCCCTTCCGCCAGCCGCTGCCCGTCACTCTGCGTGCGCGCGCGCCTCTTATGCACGCTAACCGCCCTGATCATCACTGTAAGTACTATATTTTTAAGCAGGCTCCTATATTATATGGACGCCCTTTATGCCTGGAGACTTTTATTTAGGTTTTGTTTACATTTTTTGTTTTTTGCTTGAGTATAGTTTTCATTGTAGTTGGTATATCGCGCCACTTCTTCCCAGCTAAAGCATTAGGAAATGGTGCAGGGCGTGCGTTTTGGTCTTATATAGTTTTGATGTTCGAAAAGTCTACGTCAATTTTCCGTGTTATAGCCATTTTATATAACTGTCAAACAATGATAATTGTGATTTGAATATATAGGCAATTTAAGTTCGTAATCAACTTGATAAACAATTTATTACCCTGACATTACAACACAACCCCTAGTCTATAATCTATAAAAAAAAAATGTAGTGTCTGTTTTTATTACTAAATGCATATGAAAGAATGAACGGTACGATTAAAAACAAAAACAAAAAAAAAATCGTCTTTCTGTTTGTTCCGACTAATCTCCGAAACGGCTGGAGCAATTTTGATGGGACTTTCACTGGGAAGATAGCTGATGTTTACAAGGAGTTACGTAGGCTTTTACTTTAGAAATAGCCACGCAGGCGAAGCCGCGGGCAGCAGCTAGTCTTTAAATACAACAATCCTTGAGCTTTTGTTCTAACCTTTTAGCTTTTTGAGGAGAAACTTATAACTTTTGTAAATTTGTGGCTTGTTCCAGTGATTATGCAACAGCGTTTAGTATCTGCAGAAAACAATCAACATCAGCAAAATGTCCAGAATACTGTCGCGCAACAAATGGTTGAACAGAAACAAAATGTCCAAAATAATGGTAACTACATAAGATACTTTTTAAATATTATTTTTATCATTTTGATCTCCACAAACGTTCTGCAAGTTGACTTAAGACATAATCAACTTGTTTTTATGGTGGAGTACATTATTTGGTCATTTGTATTATTTTAAATCTTTGCCCGTAACTTATAGTTAAGCTAAGTTGGCATTGATTGAAATGCACTTATTACCTACACTTAAAAGTTTAAGTTTTGTACCGTGTGGTGCCGGCCGTAAAGAATAGCACCATCCCATTTCCTCCCGTGGGTGTCGTAAAAGGCGACTAAGGGACTTACTAGAGAATGGGCAGCAGCGTTCTTTATGCATTTTTAACACCATACTGCGATCGCCAACCCGCCTGCCAAGCGTGGCGATTATGGCAAACCCCCCCAATTGGGGGAGGCTTATGTCCAGCAGTGGACGTCTTTCGGCTGAAACGATGACTTAAAAGTTTTAACAAAGACAGTAAACTTTAAAAAGTAAAGATTTCTAATGTTTATTCTTTTTACAGCTCCCAGTAATGAAAACAAGCAAGAGTCGAATCAAGAACAAGGTAATGATGAGATGGATATGGGCGATATGGACAAACTTGAACAAGATGGATCCAATATTGGAGAGGTAATGTAGTTATTCAAAGGTTGATCATTTATTAATTGAGAACATTATCATCTGCCTTTTCCTAACTATGTTGGGGTCAGCTTCCAGTCTTCCGTATGCAGCTGAATACCAGTATTTTACATGATGCGGCTGCCCATCTGACTTCCACAACCCAGTAATTGCGTAATACGATACCCCTTGGTAAGGCTGCTTTCAACCAGAGATGTGCTATGCAACGTTGCTATGGATGCTTTTGATATCCACCAATCAGTTTCATTGGTCCACATAGCATAGCACGTGTGGAAACTCATTCAACTAAGCTACGTTTTTATATGGAAGGATGCGTGCTATGGATGGTCGCGAGTGGTAGCTATGTGCAGAGCAGTGTACCTACAGTAGGCGCGCGTTTGTCACCGAAAGTAGACATGACATTTTCATAGCACATCTTACTGGCTCCGCTACTTAGCTTAGCATCAGTGGAAACGGTCACATAGTTTCGTAGCTTAGCTTTTACATTCTCGCAGCATAGCTGCATAGCACATCTTTGGTGGAAAGGCATCCTAAGACTGGTTGTGAGACTTTCGGGCTTCTGACGATCCGTAACGACTGTCAAAGATCCACGAATGACAGCCAGGACGTTAGCTTAACGTGCTTTCCGAGGCACGGAGCGGTCTTGGTATGTAAAGATGGTCAACCATCCACGGAACAGCCGCGGTAAGCGTAGCTTAACCTGATGGTTCGACCCGTGTGTCTGTTATAACTTTCCCACAAGCCCCTACAGCCCAGGTGCTAGCCTTGTGTTTTCTGTATATTAATTGAGAATATTATTGTAATTTGCAAAAAACATAAATTTGTGCATCGTTAGATTAGTGGTGTACGATGGTTACAAGCCGTGTGTCTGATGAGATTTTGATGACGAACTTCCATAGAAACTTTAATTTCCCTATTTAACACCTTTAGGGGATCAATTTTCAAATATCTTTCTTTTGTGCTCACTTTCTTTATAAAAGTAACTCTTCTGCAAAATTTCATGCTAGACCCAGGGGTTTGGCAGTAAATTTAAAATTTATATTATGGGAGCGCTAATGTAGCAATTTGCTGGTCAGTGTCAGGTTCTATGTCAATCTTCTTCTTTTCTTGTCGATGAATATTTAGTTATTATATTGTTTGAGCCCAATAGGTGGCCAAGTTAATTGAGGCATCAGTAGCGTTCATTAGGTCTTCTTTAGTGCAAGTGAACGGGCACCTAGGACACTCCAGCAAGTGGGACGTGGTCTGATCAGAAACACCGCACTCGCACTGGGTGTTGGATGGGACAGTAATCCCCCCACTTCAACAGATTGTGTTAGCAGCGGCCTACCTGGGTACGCAATCGATTGTGAGCTTTCCATATAGGCCACTGCAGATCACGCCCGGGCGGCAAATGTTCTCGGGGTTTGACGAAGTCAGGAGGTGGTGGATGCTTGTCTTGTATGTCGATTCAACTATGATTTGCGACCGCAACAAATAATGGCTTTGCAGAATTATAAATAATCATTAGAATCAATACAACTCCTTTAAGTTAGAATTGTCCTCAAATGTCATGTTACATGAACAATAGGCTTGATGATTTTTATGATTATAATTTTATAAATAAAAATTTGATACGGCCGCGAATAATATTTAGATCAACGTACAACCTGATACTGACCTAGGCGGCATATTGCAAAAAAAGAAAATTTGAATTTCGCGGGCTACCCTGACGTTTTCGCCTAGATTATATGAAGTTGCAAATCGCTGACTTCAAATGTTTTTTTAGGTGGGAGACATCCTAACTGGACTAGGCGGCGAGGATGACGAAGTGTTATTCGAAACGTTAACCGCAGAGATAGGCGAACAGTTCAATATACTGGAGTACGCCGACCCAGAGCTGGCGGCGCTGAATGATGAACACATCCTGGACGGCTTGGACTTGGCTGACGACGGCCTGCCCGAAAGACATGCCAAGAGGGAGCCAGAGTGAGTCCATAGACAAAATTGTATAGGAATTAACGTCCATCTGCTTCTTTCATTTCATTTTTGGATCGTACGGTAGGCGAGTGAAAGATTTTAAGGTTTACCCTAAAAGCAGTTACATATGAGATTTTGTCCCTCTAGTTGTAAAGGAACAAAAGCCCAGATGCAAGGTGGTTAGGTATCGAAATACAAGGAAACAATGAACTGTCTGAAATAACCTATATTTATAAAAATATATCTCCTCCATACAACATCACACGATAGCCTTTAGGGGTCTACCGCAATAATAAGTTATTACATCAAAATCTTACAATTAAATTTAACATGTAGGTTAGGTGGGACAAAATACAATAGAAAAATGCCCCTATGATAGTTTATTGAGACTGGATTGGACACAACAGTTTGTAGGATAGGATAGTTTATAGGATCAACAGTCCCATAAACCGATCACCAGTAATGATAAATAAGTCATGGTAGAGTCTTCTGTTTATATGTCAGTCGACCAGTTTGAGAATATTACAAGATTGAACAATTTATTAAGCCAAGCGCACATTACAGCCGCAATGGGCCGCAGTCTAGCGCATTTTCATTAAAAAAAAGTACGTTGGGGCCCGCCTGTAGTTTGCGTGGGTTCATAGCAAATGTATTTATTTATTTATTAAAACTTTATGCACAAGTAAAAAAATACTGTACACAGGTGAACTTATTGCCTGAGGCATTTTGGACCAATCAACCTTAGGGTGATGTAGAGACAAAGCATGGCAGGTGCATTATAAGGGATAGATACCTCGAAAAAGAATAAATACTAATAAAATACATATAAACAGAATGAACTTGCACAATCTGTTTATGCAATCGTCATCCAAAACTGTCGCCAGAGCTTAACCCCCCCAGTGTGTCGTACTTTGAAGATGCTCAACGCCCTTCTGACTGCCAACCCTGAATGTGATGTGTTTGCGGTTGAATTGAGTAAAATTATACGCATATGTCTGGTGTTCTGTGAGAGAAAGTATGCCGTCCACTCTTTCATGTTAGTTTTAATTAATGTAATTGGTGTTGTACCATTATAATCCATAATAATATTATAAATGTGAAAGTGTTCCGTTTTCACGCCTAAACCGCTGAACTGATCGTCATGAAATTTGGCAGAGATATAGCCTGGGATATGGAGAAGGACATAGGCTATTTTTTTACGCGATAACCGAAATCCACGCGGGCGGAGCCTTAGGCAAAAGCTAGTTAACTATAAATAAATAGTGAAACTGATGAAGGAGGATTTTTGCATTGCAATTCGTTGCGTTGCGGTGCGCCCCGCCCTTATTTGTGCTAGCCTTTATTCTCCTCTTATTTTTACAGAGATGAACACGAACAGGTACAAGACAATAAAATGTATAATGACTTACAAAAGGCCGTTAAAAACATAGAATCTAAAGCGGAAGTGAAGTCAGAGATCGAAGATATAAAGCCGGAAGTGAAGTTGGAAGCGCCGTCGACGCCCGCGCCGCAGCAGATGTACAACGATCCCGTGCAAAGAGTCATGTCGCAGAACCAGCAGATGGCTAGTATTTATGTAATTGACCACTTTTTTATTTTGATTTTTGATTTTATTTTTATGACTCCATATTTTTTTTGTTTAATGTTTTTAATGTCGTGATGGCCTCGCCTCTCATACACGAGGTTGTGGGTTCAAAACCGGGTAAGTACCAATGTGACTTTTTCAATTCATATGCACTTTCTGAGTCTATCTTGGACATGACTGACATTGGTGAAGTAAAACATCGTGAAGAAACGACTTATTATATACAGCATGTAACAAAAACCCTGTCCGATCCTTAAGAGTATTATTCGGCATCGTACTGCGTACACTATTACGTAACCATTTAATAGATTTGAGATTATTATTTTTCCCCAGTGAATATAATTAAATAAAAATTAAAAATAAAAACTGATCAGAGGCAACACTGATTGCTCAAAAAAGTTCACAAGTTCACTACCTACAGTTTTTTGTCGCCGCGCGCCGCCGAGCGAGGCGGTTTGTATGATTTTTTGTCATGAATCTACTTTGTCGCGTGCCGCCAAACTTATAACGAAAGAAACCTACGCTACGTCATACCTTATGCCTACGCGTAGGTATCAGCTGATTTTGTTTTGTAGGCATAGTGATCCGGATTTCTGACCTAATTCTGTTTATCAAGAAACGAAAAAAGAAAGTTCTTTAAACCGAAGAAACAATTTATTGAATTAAATGTAGCCCTGATAAGGGCTTTTTTAAATGTGATGTGCTTTTGGCAATGTACTTACCGACCAGGTAATCAGTTCGCTTGTTGTTGTTGCATACTTCGGCGATCGTGCTCCACATGTCCACCTCCAACACTAATACACATTCGTCACCTTTTCACTAAGCACATACTCTTTGCAGCGCACTTGAAAATGACTCTGTTTCATAGGGTGCAGGTTTTAGAGCGCCCACACGTATTCGTTGTGGCAGTTGAATACCCACACCTGTTCTCTCAAACGAGCATTCATCGGCGAAAAGCACACGATTAGACCGGAGAACTGTGTTCCTCGATTTCCACGTTGCACTCTCGTGGTCTTCCAGCATCAGCGGCCTGCGAGTCGTGCCCATGAACACTGCCTGTGGTGTATCTACACACGGTTATGCAGGCGATGGAACGCACGCTCCGATGGTATTGTCACACCTGGCATATTAGCGAAGCGCACGAACAATAGCACGAACGATAGCGGCACGTGATACGTACAGACGTCCGATTAAAAGCTATCTCCACGAAAGACTGGCCATTGGCCACCAAGTAGCGCGCCGGTAGGCAACCAGTCGGCGACATCAAAGAGTCGGCGACTAGTTGAAAAAGTGCCTACAATGCGGTAGTGTAGGGCGGTGTTCTTTGAAATAAAATAGGTAAAAATAAAAAGATTTTGCCGGCGGGTGGAGTGTTGTCAACTTATGAAAATTTGCCATATTCAGTGTTAAATTTCGCATGGATTATAAAAATAAAAAATCAATAACTTTTGGTTTTTATGAGTTGACATAAGTCTGACATCGCCAACCCGGCTCGAGCAATCGTGGTGATCTATGCCTTATTTATGTATGATAGGAGGCCTTTTTTGCCCTGCAATGGAACAATAATAGTCTGGGTTATTTTTTTGACATGACATACGTCTTTGAAGGTTCCATAGTGGGATAATAACAGAATCGGTGGATACAGTTTGGTGCTGCAGCTACATATTAGCAGTATTATATTATTTTAATTATTGTGAATGTGAAAACTATGTGAGTCATTGTTTATTTCTTTTGTTTTGTGTTTTTTACTCGTATCAGTTAGTTTTTATCGTAGTCTGGCAGTTTGTGTAATGTATGCGGCCTTCCCAAATGTCCTTTCTTTATTGTTCGCCGAATTGTTGAGCTCCTTAAGTTCTGAGTTGAGCTGCACGATTACTGACAAATGCGAGCACTGAGTGGACAGGTCCACTCAATCTGTGGTTCTTTCATCAAAAGCCCATTTCAGACACCAATCTACATGGTCTTCACATGATCTGACCAAGATTATGTCTGGACTTTAAAAAAAATTATTACTCCATGTTTTTACTACTTCTCAGTCAGAGGATATAAAAATGCTTCCTGTGTCTTCTTTGAAGTTGTTTTTGAGTTTTTTGTTTAATTTCGTTATCGGCAAATAACGAAAGCGAATTTACTTGGAAATTGGAAAGGAAGCTATTACACATTTTGATCTTTTCATATAGGCTTACGTTCCATATTTTACCTTACGTTAATTGACGATTATAGTATCAGTTTTAAACTCTTCATATTCAATGTTAAATGTTTTTTTTTATTCTTTCAAACAGAATGCAATGCAAGCCATCAAATCGGAAGTGAAACTAGAAAACGAGGACAAACCACAGAGGCCAATGTTTACGCAAATGTTTACCAACGCACCACAACGACTACAGTTACATCATCAGGTAAACTTATCGTCTAGGCAGGTTCGTTCCATAAAATGGTTGTCGTAGTACCAGCGGGGTAATTGCGTAACACACTTACACGTAGTATAGAGGTGTGAGGACTAGGGTGTAAAGTTCACTCATCCTCCATAGAAAAGGGAGGATCCTCCGACCAGGCGGGTGTTGTGTCTGGTGGGCCTCTGCCCGACGGTTGATGTCGGGATGTTGTATGTATTATACTAGTCGCGCGGTAAACTCTGATTGCGCGATCCAGGATACAGAGATAGGATTTTAAGACTTTCCTAAAACTTGAGCCGTCGAAAATGTTGACACTATTCTTTGGGTGTTTGATTTTTTGTTGCGAAAACTACTTGTAATAGGTGAAAGATTTAACTGGCAGAGACTCTTTAAGAGGCCGTGCACGAAATCGACTGATTCTGAACAATTTTGTTCATTGTTTGTGAGAAAGGGAAACATAATTTAAACAAAATTATTTGAGATTTGAAAAGTCGTGTTATTTGTTTTGCATGTGGCTGAAAGGGATTTTTCAAATAAATTAAGTATTCACGGTAAATGACTAATATTTGCAACAAGTTTTCCGAAAAATTACGCGAGACTGACATTTGATCATCATTCTACAAGAAACTACTTTTAATTTTGAACATTAAAAAAATTTCATCAACATCATTATATGGTCTACTTGCATGTGGCGGAACCACTTTTTTCAACTTCCATACAAAATATAGCAAAAAAATAATATTGAAAAAACCTTTTTTTGTTTTAAACCTCGTCAGTAATATATATGTTTCCTATTATTTAGCAAATCATACCAAGAAATTTAAAAATCACAAATTAGTCTTCAGCTATCCTTGAAATATAATCAAAATTTTATTTAACAATATCTTCATTAAGTAAATCAATGGCGAAATAAACTATATTTTGGAGAGCACAAAAATGATGAAACTATTAAAAGCTGCTGTGACTGACACTAATGGTTTAGCACCATGAAAACTGTACTTTTATAGTTACACAGACTTAATGTTTCGATTATTTCAAGTTTTCTCACAATTAGATAAGAAATTTGCCAAAAGAGAGTTTTTTTCGTGCACGGACCCTTAACGAATAACTGTTTTATTTTATAGCAACAGCGTCCACAACAGTTTCAACCTGGACAACAGGTGATGAGCCAACAAGTCGTGCAGAGACCACAAGTGCAGTTCACTGCAGCGCAACACATGCATTATGCTCAGGTATGTCGCTGTAAAAAGTTGATTAACCCATTTGCCTGAAAGAAGTACGCGTCTTAACGAAAAGCGATCGTCGCGCGAGTACGCGAATTTTGACGTATAAACGCGACTCGATTGATCGCGCGATTATGTCATGTTCATAAAAAAGGGCGCGACGATTTTTTGGTTATTGTAGTCTTTTTTTTTTTTGTTTGACAACGTTTTAATTTTTATCTGACTTCAAAAAAGGAGGCGGTTCTCAAATCGACTGTATGTTTTTGTATGTTTGTTACCTCAAAACTCCCGTCTTTTATAAACCGAATTGGAAAATTCTTTTTTTCTTTGAAAGGCATACTTCCAGATTGGTCCCACTTTTATCAAAATCCAGTTCTGATGGTGAGATTCTTGAGGAATTGAGGGAACTTCTCAAATATTATAGGCATACGTATAGCGTTTTTTCTACTTTCATCAACAAATCAAGCATTTGCATTCAGAAAGTATCATTTGGTGATGTGGAACTGATGAAGAAGACCACAGATGGCCACCGGAACTCCTCAATAATAAGTATTTCACGGGTGGCGATATCTCGATTAAGATAGTTAAGCGACTATGACGAAGCAAATTTAAATAAATGGTTCAGATGAAAATGGTACCATCAAACTTATCTGATGATGAAGCACCGGAACTCCGTAATAAAACAATGTATCCTAGCCGTGTTTGGGCTTTTTTGAATTGCCATGAGATGCACTCTGGTTATAAATGATTATAGCCGACTTCAAAAAAAGCATGGGGTTCTCAATTCGTCTATACAGGGTGCATTTTTGAGATGGGGCAGTAAGGACTGCTACATTAACCGTTGTGGCTACAGGAAAACGGTCTTAGGAGACTGTCCTTATTTTTTTGAGAAATTTTTATCCCCATTCACAGAACTTAAAAATGTACAGTCAGCATGAAAATGGTCCATTATCACAAAATCTTTTTTGATGCCAATCTATCCTATTTCTTATAAGAATCAAAAAACTTTCGGACCAACTGAGGTTTGAGTACTAGAAAAGGATGAAATCTCAAAAACTCTTCCCATACATTTCGTAGGAAATTAGACTCCCAACTTACTTTCTTAGTATGGATAGTCAGTGTCTTAGGCTATCTATTTTCGTTTTTTGCCAGCGACTTCCGATATTAAAAATATTTTTCACTTTTTGTCGATTGACTAAAAAAAAATTTTTTTTAGGTTATTCTTTACACGACGGATCTATTCTCGTACATTCCGCGACAAGCCGCGAACGCGTTATGGTGATATTCACGGTTAACCATATTTCCAATATCGGTTTTCTATTACTCTAGTATCTGGTATGCTTTTGTATGTATATATGTACTAAAATGAATAAACAAATACCTACAATAGGGATGATGATTGAATTTTTTTTCCGTCATGTGTTTTATTAAAAATTATTAGACACGTATTTTTTATTTTTTTTACGTAATTAAAACATTACGGCGATACATTGAGTTCAAATGTCGCATGACGACAGTGCTCGCTAGATTTTATACGTAGCTGTGACGTAACGAGCCCGCACTCCCCAAGTTTAATGTGTTTTGTCTAAGTAATTTTATACCATTCCCCCTCTAAAAAGTTTATTTAATTCACTGAAAACAGAGAATAAAAAGCACTTTTAATCTTTATTTTGGTGTTTGAATTTAGAACACACCAATATAATTCGACCTCCATCTCAATGCTATACAACAACCTTCGTGCGAAAAATAGGTACTCGATAGAAACAATACTCGACGACACGGTTGAAGCGATTGACAGCTGCGCTGCGTGTCGCGGGTTCGATTCCCGCACGGAACCAATATTTGTATGACCTATAAGTAGTTGTTCCGGTTCTGGCTGTTTGTGTATGTGACTTTAAATGTTTGTAAACGCACCCAGCGTTTACAAACATTTAAAGTCACAACAATACAGGAGAAAATCCTAGTGAGGGGAAACATTAAAAAAAAAAAAAAAAAACTCCTTGTGCACTCCACGCCCTTCGTCCTAAGATGCCCCGGAGTTTCCTCCAGCAGAAAGTTCTGACCATCGACAGGAAATAAATATCGCTTTACAGATTGACCATCCTAATAATAATAATAAGAAAATTACTCAAAAATTGCCAATTTTAATGTGCATTTTAATTAATTTCCTCCTCCTTCTTTATTATCCTTTTTTCTTTATTAAATATCTATTTTCGCTTAAATCTTTCTTTTTCTCGTAGTCATGGTATAAAGTATAGTATGCAACACTTGAATAAAACGGATTTATATCGAGGGCCATAAGCACTCGCGTCGCTCGGGATTCTAACACTTGAACCACTCGCTACGCTCGTGATTCATCTATGGCCCTCGCTTTAAATCCGTCCTTTATTCACTAATTGCATAATATTCTATTTTATTAATATGATAAAGCAAAAAATACGTGTCTAATATTTTTATATTATCTGATTGACGGACTAAACAGTTTTTTTTTTTTTTACCCAGGACACATCCCTACTAAGCATTTGAACACAGACATATTTACATGTTCTTTGAAAAGGTTTCGTAGCTTTTTGTATGAGACACTTGAGCTCTTAGACTAATGTCTTTAAAAATTCTAGTTTTCTAGATACTTTAATTTTTGTTTAAATATAGTGATAGTGTAAATAGTGTGTTAAAACAGTGAAGAGCGCTGTGAGCTACATTATTACTTAAGTCATTTATGTTTTCCTGTTTGTAACATTGCATAATGTAGCAGCATGTTGTTCCTGTTTAATAAATGAATATAATAAAATGTTATCTTATGTAGGGAGGCGTAGCGGGCGGCTCCAACCCAGTCGGGCCGGGCATCCCGGCCAGCGCAGCCAGCATCGTGAGCGCGATGACGGCGCAGGTGAACGCGGCGCTAGCGTCGGGCCGCAGCATTGCCGCCGGCACGCGCCTCGTGGCCGCGGACGGCTCGGTGGGCATCGTTCGCGCCGACCGCACTGTGGCGCTTGCACATCTGCCTTACGGTCAGTATAGGTGTAGTACATCGTGAGCGACGGCCGCTGCATCGCCGCCAGCACGCGCCTAGTGGCCGCGGACTCTACTACCTCATCACGACTAAACCACAAAACCAATCGTAATGAAATTTGACAAAGGTGGCCTGGGACCTGGAGAAGGACATACTTTTCATCTTGGATATTTTTAATGAAATAGAAAACATGCACAGAGGAAGGCGGTGACGGCTAGTCTTAACTTATATAAAATAGTTCAAAGTTAGTTGGAATATGAGCCGAGATTTTTGTAATAAACGGTGTAGTGAAGGATAAGTTTCCCCACAGCGACTGTAGCAGGCGGACAAGTGGGGCAGGTGGGGCAACAGGTGCAGGCCCCGGCGGGGCCAGGCCCGGCGGGGCCGGCCCCGGGCGCGGCGCGGCCCCCGCCCCCGCCGCCCTACCCCGGCACGCTGCGCCAGCCGCAGCCGCCTCCGCCGCCCTACCCACAGGTAGGCCTCTACACACGTGTGCGACACGAAGACACGCCGGCCGATCTATTCTATACAATCTCATCGTGAAAACTAAGGTGAAGTGAGCTGTCAATAGTGTCAGTCCCCTAGCATTAGGTGGAATGACAACTCACTTCACCTAAGTTTTCACGGTGTGATTTACAGAATAGACCGAAGGTTCTTGACGTGACACTAATAATATGCTTTATTAACAATGCATAATAATTTTGAGACAATTTACATCCCCTTACGCCAAACAGCAACGCTACTTTCATTGTTTTAGATATAACTGTTAATGAAATAAAGATCGATTTACATCAAACAAAACTAATTGACCCCCTCATTCCCCAGCTCTTTCATTTTTTTTTAAGAAACAAATATTACGATAACCTACTCTTTGCAGCAATTTTGTCATACATACGTGTCACGTCAACAATCGCCTAATAATAATTTACTTCCCAGATATAAGATATGATTAATAAAAACTTACAAAACTGAATGAAAACTTACGAATAAGTAATCTTACTAATATTAAGTATTTTGATAGTCTTGGAGGATTTTTGGATACATTGTCGTGCATGCAGTAATATTTTTTTATCTACGTGTTTTTGTATGAATTTGTTTCGACACGGCGACGGTGTCGCAATAAATTCATTGGCTTTAAATGTATGCAGTAAGCTTGGGTTCACATTTACGAGTCACTGTCGATTGTCATTGGACTGTCTCACAAGAGTTGCAATAAATGTGAACTAGTAACAATAATCATCGGTCGCTTCGACATTTGATCGCATCGCAGACAATGTGAAGTTGAACGAGCGCAATCATATCCAAAGCAATATTAATTTGTCTATGCGTTGGTGGCGGATCCTTTCGACTGTAAATATACGCTGAAATGGAAGACGTCGCTTGTTTTATTCGTTACAAGCTTAGAAGACTAATATTGCATGGGTATGCAATCGCTTATAATTCATACGACCATGCCGGAAAACATTGGCGTTACGTTTCTTTTTAACTTTATAAAAATCCTACTATTCAGTCATTTCTAACAAATACAGACCGACACAGTATTGACTTTTATAAGAATGTCGTCATTACAAATCCATCTATCCAAATTAATCGTCTATAACAAACATGCGTCGTATGAGTTGCGTGTCGTAGGCTGTATGACGGCGGAGTACAGGCGGTGTTTATTGCATGTCGGTGGTTGATGGTTGTTGGCGCGGGCAGCCCTATGAGGCGGCCGACTGGGGCGACTGGCTGCACCGCCGCCCGCTGCTGCTGCAGGTCAGGCCCTCACACACCCGCACCTAGGCACCCGCCGATATACCTCCTTCACTCCTTGGTAGCTCGACGAGAAGTTAGGGGTGTTTGTTAACTCACGTGTGTATTGTACGTAGCAAATGTCCGTACAAACGTACACGTACGTACGTACGTGTCCGTGTCGTACTTTGTACGATATTAACGTTCTATCCTTTTTTCTTTTTATGGCAAGCAAAGCCGATGTACACCATTCTGCCAATGTCTTCAGAGAATTTGAAAAGCAAGCGATATTAACGTTGTTTAGGCCCTATGTGAAGCGTACCAAACTTGCCAGTTCTTGGGGAACCTATGAAAAACTATTTACGCATTTTGGCTTTATAACGCAATTTCCGCATATTATTATGTATGTTCGAGTCGAAATCATTGTGTCGATTTAAAAATAATAAGATGTTTTGTGTCGAAACTTATCCGAATTTACCCGAGTTGTTGGTAAATAAGATAATATGACCAATAACTTGCTGAAATTTACTGGTACTGCATGCAAAACACACGTGACTTAACAGAGATTCTCTATTCTTGTTGGTACCTTAAACCACAGATTAAATACTATTCAGAATTCTCGATTTCCTATATTAGTTTTGTTCTTTATTGTTATCTAACACACTTGTTTGTTTCCTTCGTTGACAAATATTTTCACTCTGAAAATTCCTTCTATAAAATAAGTGAAAAATGTAGATACTTATCGATAAAAGTCAATAAGTAAATCTGTAAATGTATTCAAGACTATAATCCCCACTTCCCTTACGTCCTGAACTTAGATTTCCTTTCCTTAGTCTCTAGAGGGTCCGAGTCGGATTAGAGGGCCTTGTCACCGCTAACCACCTTGTTCGTGTCTGTTATAACGCTTTTTACTTTGCTTGCTCGCGGCACGCATGCGTACTGACTACTAACCTTTGTACCTTTTCAGCATCCTTCCTAACACAAAAACACTAACGTTCTAAACAAACTAGCACTAAAAATAAACAAAATGTTTTATTAAATATCTTTTTTATTGTTAATAAAGACAGTGTAGAGGTTAGGATTGGATTACCTGTCTCATCTTGTTTTAATGAAATTGTGGTGGTGGAAATTCGATATCCATTGGTTGTGGGCCCGTAAGCTTTGAATAGTAATCATGATGCTGTTACGTAAGGAAGGTAGAAGCAATATAATTGGCAATGAAAGCATGAGTATGTAGACATGCGAGGTCCCAAGATGGAACAACAGAGTGATGCGAGCATTGAAGCTCAAAATGTGCATGATAAGGACAAATGTATACGATATCCATACAAGACTGTTATTATCATTGGTCAATCATATACCTCCGACTAAGCCGTGATGCCATTCAATAGACAGTTGTAATATTATTTGTTTGCGGCCCCAGATAATGCTGGTCGCAGTATGTTTCTGTAATTGCACAGAATGCTGTTGTCATTGTTTTATAGTTCCTTACGCCTAAACTGCCTGTGCAAATAAATAAAAATATACGCTAATTAGGCAGGCCATACATATAAAATTCGAAAGCGCTAGTTACAAATCAATAGGAATCATTAGAAGCTTTCACACCTAAAAACATTCATGTAAATTACACAGACACAAAACTTCTAGATGACTTTTAGTTTTGAATAGTAAACTTCTGTTAATTAGATTGATGCCATTATAAAAGTACGATTTATAAATGTACTTAGATTATTAGCACTGCGTTGTAATCTCACATTTGTTATTTTTATTAACAGTCTCTCGATAGAGTATGCGCACTGAACTATTAGTTAAACTATCTCTTAAGTCACATCTACTAGTTTAAATTGTTATGAAGTTATTTTTCACTTCACGAGTAAAAGTAGTTTCATTTTTTCAAAATTTGTTAGTAATTCACTCGTCGAGCCGACTGAAAATGATGTAGATTGTAATATCTGTAATCAAAGATCTCCAAGAATTTTTTATTTACTTTTTAAGAATATCTAGAATATTAACTATTTTATAAGAATGTCTCGTTTGCTTTTAAATGACTGTTTCATTCGGCTCAATACTCAAGATGAGACGGGTAAAATGAAAACTTATAAACCGGCCACAAACCATTTATGTATGCATCGATATAAGCATTGAATGCTGCATCGTACGCACCGAGCTCGATTCACAAAACGTGACGCTAGGTGACAAAACTAGGAACCCTAGGAAACTAGCATCGCGACCGGTGACGAAGCTAACGGTGGCGGGCGACGGCGCAGGCCGGGCGTCGTCAACAGGCTTACTTTAACCGTCAGAACGTAAACCAGGAGCAACCGTTGCTTCTCGAGGAGCTCCTGGAGCAGGAGAAGCGCGAGCAGGAGCGCGAGGGCGGCGACTGGGCGGGCCCCGGCGCGGCCCCGGCGCCCGCGCCCGCGGCCCCCGCGGCGCCGCCCGCCGTGCCGCTGTACTGCCGCGCGGCCCCGCCGGCCCCGCCCGCGCCCGCCGAGCGCGACTCCGACCCGCACGCGCGCCTGCTGTACGAGCAGTGGCTCAAGCAGTACAACGCCTTCGCCGCCGACCAGCAGCGCTACTACGAGGTCGAGGTTCAGAAGCTGAGGAAGATCCGCAAGGTGAGCCGCAGTAGTGCGCTTTCGTGTTCGTGAGCTTTGTAGTGGCGAGCCGTCCTCCCGGCCGTCGAATAGAACTTTACAGGTGGCGACTCCGGGCCCGTGGTAACCGAACGAACCTGTCACTAACTCGGGGGCTTAATCGCGGGGTGTCGGCCCGATTTTACACTTGAGGCTTTTCGATTTACAGTCGCTGAACAGCAAGCAGCGTCAGTTGCGCAAGTCGGGCAACGAGCTACTGCCGAACGACGCGGCCGAACTGCAGCGCGTGTCCACCGAGCAGCAGGCGCTGCAGAAGCATCTCGAGGCTGCGCGCAAGCAAGCCCGGCAACACAGCATGCTTATACAGGTATCCTATAAGGCCTAGAATTGAACATAACATTATTAACATTTTATGATTATTTATTCATTATTCTTGTTATCTACCTAGGAGTACGAGACAAAACAGCGGCAACAGAATCCGCAGTTGGCCCAACAAAGTGTTATCAATCAGCAACAAATCACATCAAATCAAACCGTATTTGCTCAGAATCAGAACATGAATCAGGGGCAACAAGTACAACAGCAGGCCACGATCAATCGGCCTATGCAACTGGGGTTGCAAGGCGCTACAATACAGCAGCAACAAACACTCATTCGGACACAACAGACTGTCATTGGAGCCGACGGTCAACCAATTTCTCAACAAAGGATAGGTCTGGTGACGTCACCGTTAAACACGCAAGGAAGACTGCTTCAAGGTGGTCGTACCCTTGTTATAGAACAGTCTGGTGCACCACAACAGCAGTTAGTCAGGCAACTGTCAGGAGTTCAGGAAAGACCGCAATCCGTAGGCGGTATGGTGCAGTTCGGGCAGCAACAGATGGGTGGAGTTAGAACCTCTATGCAGCAAGGCCCTCAAACGCCCCGAACACCCGGAGCTCGCCCAACAATGTCACCGTTACATGTGCAGTCTCCGCATTCGCAGTCTCCTCTACATTCCCTCGCTCCACAATCGCCGCTGCATCATCTGACGTCGCCGATGCAGTCGCCACTCCACTCTCAGCAGTCTCCTCTACATCATACGTCGCAGTCTCCGTTGCATCCATCGACACAGTCGCCTCATCATACGCAACAGTCACCGTTGCACTCGCAACAGTCGCCAATGCATGTTCAGCAGACGAACATGCCGCACCAGTCCCCGATGCATCAGCAGTCACCGATGCACCAGTCCCCAATGCATCCACAACAATCCCCGATGCATCCTCAACAATCCCCAATGCATCAACAATCTCCTCTTCATCAACAAACGCAGATGTCCCAGCATTCCCCAATGCCCCAGCAGTCTCCCATGCATTCTCAGCAGTCCCCCATGCACATGCAACAGTCACCGATGCATACGCAACAATCACCTATGCAGACGTCGATGTCGCCGCAACATTTCCTGCAACAACTGCAAGCTCAGAGGACTAGTCCTCAACTGCCAACGCCTAGTCGAAGTCCTCAGGTAAATTGGCCTTTTTATGGAAAGAAAGGAGGAAAATTAATTAATTTGACAATATAAGTACACACAAAACAAAAGACTTAGTTATAACCTGGGTCAATTAGATTTATTTTCTTTCTTCTGTCTTTCTTTGTATAGAAATTTTAAGTAGTAATCAATTTCCTGAAATGTTCAATTACCAAAATTTCCAATCTTTGATTATGTGGTAAACTTGTTAAATTGAATTGGCCATTTCGGGAATTGGACATTTTGAGAAATAGACATTTTGAAACCATTGGACATATTGAGAATTGGACATTCTAAACCTGGATGAAGTAGGTAGTACAATAGAAATTAAACCGTGTATTTCTTTGCAGATATATCAACAATCTCAAATTCAAAGTCCAGTAGCGTCACATTCGCCGCAAATGCAAAATGTAAGGACCAACGTACTATTTTAAACAAATAAAATAGTTTTTGAAAATGTTTCACATATTTCTTAATTATTGATTTTATTTAAGGTTGACTATGCAACTGGAAGATTTTCTCGCCCCGCGCCTGGCTGCTCACCTTTACCAACACGGTTCGCTAGACCGCCACATCATCAACAAGGTACTTTTATTAAAATGATGTATATACACTGTTTGAAAAGTCAAGAAGTTTCCGAAGCTCAAATGTTCTTTTATTCATTAGGAATAAGAGTGGGAGGTCCTTTCGGAGGTCGCCAGCAGACTTCACCGCTCGGTAGTCCGCAGCCTCTACCTTCACCCGGAAACCCTGCCAACGAGATGGCTGTAAGTATACTTACTCGTTGACCGACATTGAATTATTACTTAGCAGTCCGTATTATTTGAATCCTCGTTCTCTTTTTTCGTACAGCGTCAACAAATGCTGCAACGACAGCAGTACAGTCCAATGGGCGGCGCTCCCGCCTCACCGTCAGTATCTCGCTCCCCGCACGTGGCGCGCACGCCGACCCCATCAGCCTCGCCGGCCGCGTCGCCCGCGCCCGGCGGCATGCACGAGCATGGCGGAGGCATGCATGGCCCACATGCGCCCGCGCCATTACCTCCCGGCTACCGTTACTTTAAACCCGGTCTGTTCGGAGGCGCACCCGGATGGCCCCCCAGAGATGACGACCGACGCCGTCCCGCACACTTAACCAAAGTATCCATATTAAAAAGACGCACTCCACCACGCCCGCGTCTTCTAAATAACCCATCCCATCATGCTGACGAAATCGTCGACCCTAATAACTCGCCCAGCGCATCCGACGCGCGTAGTTATGTAGTATACACACCCGACGCGCTAGACTACGGACAACGCAGCTCTCGTATCGACGAACCGCGTTCCTCACTCACGCGGTCCGACGATGATGACGATGTAGAAGAGCTAGTAGAACATTTAGACGATGATGATATTGTACTGGTTGAGCCTGACGCCATTTCGCCTGAAGAACGCATCGCTACTGAGGAAGATTTTGAAGAGCTTATAGACAGCGGGAAACCTGATGATGAGGTTGAAGATGAAGCGACTGAACGCGTACCTACACGTACCGAGACTACTACAAAGACTGTAGCAGTTATTAGTCTGTCCACAGGAAAACAGCCGGCCAGTGTGCAACAGTATAAAATCCTCAATCCAGGCGCAAACCCACGGGCGCGCTTACCACTACTCAGCGCAACTATGCTATCTCCACACACTAACACAAAAATCCTTGACGAAGTATCACAAGCCACCGTCGCCTCCGTCTCGATAGCTAACCAGACTATATCAGTGCCGGTACTAAAGAATCTTTCTGTACCTATTTCCAGCGTGGCGAGTCATGTAGGTGGAGTAGGGAAGTCACAAATGAAGAAAGTACCTCTGAACTTAACCAATCCACCTCTCACGATAAACATGTCGACGCCGCCGCTGTCTAAGCCAATCAGTTCGGTCATAAGCGTCATATCAGCGAATGTACCAAAAGTCGCTAACATAAACCCGCCCCGCGTACCCGTTTCAATATTAACACAACACCAAGTCAAACAAAAGATAGTCAAAACTATAGAGAAACCAATGATGCTCGCGTTATCAAACTCTAAATTGTCCAGTTTGTCTGTAACACATGACGCAACGCTTCCAGCAAAGATATTCCAGGACGATGCTGCGTCGCCTGATAGTACTGTTTCCTCCGAAAATCAGGATAAGGATATAAACACAAACCCTATGTCTTCGACGTCACAACATTTGTCAATGATGAGTTCTCAAGGATCATCGCAAATGGACCAAAGGCCAGGACTATTTAAGGAGCCAAATAAAGACATTGACATAGAAACCGAAATCAGTCAGCAGACAGAACTTCCTCACACATTGTGTCTCAGTGATCGCACGCCTTTGCTCTTAGGAAAAGCTGATATAAAGAGTCCCGATCCGATTCCAGAGAAAATTCCTGATAATATCATGGAGGGAGATGATGAGGACAAACCTGAAGACAACATACCGAATAACTTACTGCTAGCTTATAATAAAAGTATATCTGAGCCGCCGCCACCGCCACCTATGTCCGACAGCAAAACAGAAGAGAACGTTGTAAAAACTATAAAAGCTATAGCTAATCAAACTAAAGAAATGGTCATAGATTCAAACATGCAGATAACGTCAGATATGGCACAGGATTCAGTTCAAATATCCATACCGTCTCCTACGCCGTCTCAGGAGCGATACCTGAACGATATTACTATGCAAGAACATCATGAGACAGCAGAGAATACGAAGCATGTAGAAACGTTTGAAGACATGCTCTGTATACTAGAGAACATCGGCGATGATGCCAAAACATACGGCATGAAACAGCCGAACCCAAAACAACCTATTCCAAACATTCAAAATCCGAACGTAAATACTCCAAAACCGGATCTGAAAGAGACTCAAGAACAGTCTGCATTTGCCAAGCGTGAGCCGGAAAGACTAGCATTACAGTCAGCAACTGTACCTCAACTGTCACCTCTGTCCCAGCCTGCGGAACTGACGTCAAACATGGCAAATGTGTCACAACAGTTAAGAACGATCATGTCTTCACTAAACCCGAACACGTCTAAAATCGATACACAGCCTGTTATGAGGAAGAACAGTGATGCAACAACGCCTACACAAGTTAACTTTGAGAATTTGCTACCGTCTTCGAAAGTCGAGGTGGCAGTATCAAGGCCGTCGCCTATACAGAGGATTGATAAACCTGCAACGGTTATACCGATCCCGGACAGTATGCCAATGAGTGCTGCCCAAGCAATCGGCTCAAGAGTCAACACGCTTTCATCAATGGGACAAATGAGAAAGTCTCCTACCGTCTCTCCCATAAATTCCCCAGTAAGCTTACAAAACTCGTTAATGAAATCGCCCGCTCCTTTGATCTCAAATCAATCATTCTCTCCTATGGATGATTCAGGGCCGTCTTCAGTCGCTTCTCAAATAATTCAAATGCCTGCACTATCTAAAATACACAATTCGACCGCTCCTCCTACTATGATGCACTCAAATACGATCACTACAAGCATGAGTGGATTCCAGAAGAATCAGTCATTACCAACTAGTATACTGGGTCATACGTTATTGCAGCCTTCGAGACAAATAAATGCTAGTAACTTACCATTCAGTCAACAAAGTATTAGTACTAGTCAGCCACCGGCGCTAGTAATGACTTCCAGACCAATGATGGGAAATAAGGAACCAGCGCCAAATGTAACTGTACGCACACATAGCATTGTTAGTTCAGGGATTAATCAGATTCAAGCGAAACCTGCCCCACCTGGCTCCATCAATTTTATTACGTCATCAAAACTCCTTCACACGCAACTGACGTCACCTCTGAAGAGGTCGAAGTCTACCGATGAACCAAAGAGTGAAGTTATTGTCGGTCACATACAACCTACGAAAAGACATAGCGTGGAAGCAGTAGTCGTTAAGTCTGAACCTATGGAGACAGATGAGCCAAATACATCTACAACTTCGACTGATACGGGCAATAAGCATAGTAATAATATGCAACAATCGACGGCTAACCAGAATAAAAATGATGAGTCCCAGAATGTTTTGTTGAAGCAACTGCTACAGACTACAACTACGGCAGCTACAGTCGTGCCTCAACGCACTATGACTATACAGAGAACTGCACCAGCATTAGGTACTATACCATCTCTAGAAGCTCAGCTAGCCAGACCTTCAATACCTCCACCGACTCTATCCTTAGCACAAGAAGTAGAAATACCAAAGAATTCGCCACGGCATAACATTATGACCAGTAGTGTAGTGAACTCACCGTTCAATACACGACCCTTACAAACGATCCCCACTTCCACAATATTATCTCCACTAACACAAACGTCGACACAGTCCTTGATGGATGTCCGCAAGCCGCCTATCAAGATGATGAACAAAGAGGACACCATTCCGATACCAGAAAGTTCGCCCACCATGAAATCGATGCAAATGTATCCAATGAGTATTGAAAATCAGCAGCTGCAACAAGCTATAAAAAAAGAAATTTTACCTCCGCAGCAAAGTCCTGTACATAGACCGTTCACTCCTATGGATGTGAAGAAGGAACTGCTCGACGAAAGCTCTCAACAGTCAGCGACATCAGGGGTTTCAACCGCATCCGATCAGGGCAAACTAGACCAGCCAATGAAAGAGGAATTCCCAGAGAGTGTCAACATGGACACGTCATCGGAAGCCAATGCTCCGGAAACTCCATCAGAAGCTAAGAAACGTAAGCGACGTGAATATCAGCAAAAGAAGCGAAAGCAGTTACAAATGAACATGAAAGCGGCCGCTGAAAATAACTTAAATGCGGCCAACGCTAAGAAGAGACCACGCAAGGGTTCCCGATACGAGGAGGATTACGACACGTTTATTGACAACCTCATGGCTCAGTTACGTTTACTGCCAGCCATGCAAATACAAGAACCCGCTTTAACCACAAACTTCGCCGTTTGTCCACTATTCGGCTCTGGAGACTTGACAAAATTGAAAAGTAAAGACTATGACGTTTTAAAAGGTGATTTGGCTGGCGACTTCGGTAATGCAAAAATACCAAACGTTGGAGATTACTATAACACGAAACCATTTGGAGAAGAGGAACCTTTGCCTGAGAAACCGCCTGCGTCGACTCAAAGAGGTTTCTATGACCAAGAATTCCAGCCTATCCTATTCGAGGATGATCCAGACGATAAGAAACTGGACTTTATTTGTAAAGAGAGAGATACCGATACGCCTGACAGCATTGTTAGCTGCTCTAGCCCCGAGTGTCTTGAAACTGAACCACCTAACAGATTCCCTGGTCTCAAACTGATTGACGATGAGGAAGAAGATGAGGATAGTGATTCAGCGTCCGGCCGGATATCACCGGTCTTCCCGATCATTGCCCCCGTACCGATAAGAGTGAAACCGGTTTCATTATATCAGTCGAAGGATGACGAAGACAAACAGAAAGCATTGAAGACTCTTGACACAGACGCCGCTAAGGTTAAAGGTGGAGATTCACCAGGAAGTACAGAAACAAATGAAAATGTCACCGTCACGCTTACCCTCACATCCGGTGCTGCGGAAGATATTCTCGGCGTACTCAAAGAGCTCGCCGGAATCTTACACATACCACCACCGACATCTTATCAAATTATAGAGAGGACTGCGACTCCCCCGTCACACAAGCTTGGCCTTTACAGATCAAAGGGCAAAGATGGGAAAGAAGGAACGCCTATTGATATCCAAAGCATATTGAACGGAGCTGCAAAATTCTGCCGCCATTGCGACGTTGTTATCTTAGATTCAGTGGTTAGAGCTAAAGCATCCGAATTCCCCCTACTATCCGCTAACAAAGGCAACGCTGAAGAAATTCTCTGTGATAGCGACTCAGAACTATACTTCTGTAGCACACAATGTTACGAGAGCTTTGCGTGGCGCCCTACCAACATCATCCTCGATGGAAAAGCAAAGACCACAGTCAAAGAAGACAGCAAATCTGATGTCGATACCAACTTATCGAAAGAACGAGATGATTTTGATACAGCATCCACTGAAAGCATGGAGACTGACGATTTGGACATAAAACCAGACATCAAAGACGAAAAAATGGACCTATCATTTATGGATTCACTTGACAACGACGAATTGATGAAAGAAGTTGGTGATGACGTTAGCGCGCTAGATGAGGACCTAAAGAGTGAGCAAGACGACAAGAGCAACCAAAGCACTGCTGAGAGAGAAAAGTACAGAGGAATACGTTATAAGGCGTGGTCGCCCGGCTGTATTGGACCACCCGTAAAATACAAGCGACCTACAGACAGGGAATTAACTGAACTAGTGTTCCGTACGGGCGTCGCTATAATGCCAGTGACGAATGAAGACTCAAGGAGATGTGAACTGTGTGGTATTCAAGGCGATGGAGTCGCTGACGGAGTTTCGAGACTATTAAACTGTGATGTTAATAGATGGGTGCACTTGAATTGTGCTCTATGGTCGGAAGGTGTTTATGAGACTGTGAGCGGAGCACTCATGAACGTAGAAACGGCGCTCGCTGCCGGTTCTAACGCAACGTGTGCCGTGTGCCGTCGCCTCGGCGCTACTGTTCGATGCTTCAAGGTGCGCTGTGGCAGTGTGTACCATCTGGGATGTGCTGTCAAGGATAGTTGCGTCTTCTATAAGAATAAGTCTGCGTTCTGTGCTTCTCATGCTCCGAAGGTGAGTTATTATGTGGTTATACAGCTTAAATTTATCCAAAGTCTAGGTTTCTGAAAGTAAAATCAAATTATTTCGGCAAAATTCAAGGAAATTAAATTTATTGTTCCAAACAAATAAAACATGCTTTCCTGGAGCAGTTAGGGTAACAAGAATCGACTGTAGATGTACTGATAAAAAACTATCAGTTTTCTGAAACGGGTTAATTCAAGTTAAAATACATAACTCGTTTCTTTCCTTTTTACTTGTGTGCGACATACATCAATACACTTTTTCTTCGTCGTATTGATGGCACGACAGTGAATTAGATTTTATTGGCCCAAAACTTCGTCATTCCATCGTCGGTGGCAGCGCAGAAATGCAATAGTGACCACTATGGCTGCATTTTTGGGGCACAGAGGGCAGGATAAGAAGTGAGACATGGTTTATCAACGCACTAACACATACCTTTATCTCTAACAGAATGAAAAAGACAACGAGCTAACTACCCTAAGCGTACAGCGCCGCGTGTACATATCTCGCGACGAACAGCGTCAAGTAGCTTCTGTCATGCTTCACTCCGATACCAACCATCTGATAAGGGTGGGGGGGCTTATATTCCTGAGCCCTGGACATCTGCTGCCGCACCAGCTAGCGGCATTCCACACTCCGAATTATATCTACCCTATTGGCTATAAAATTGTAAGTACCGTGTAATTGAATAAACTTATTTGTTTAAAAGAATAAGAATGTTGTGTTATATCAAATAATTCTATGTCATTCATTTTTTTTTAATTCTCCTCATATTTAATCCTTAGTTCACTCTCGATTTCTGAAACTTATTTTATTTTTTCAATCTTGATTTAATTGGCTGTTCAATAACTCAATAGGGCTGTTTACACGGCACTACTGTACGATATTTTACGGTAAGATACTGTAATCACAACTAATTATCCCACTGTACAAAAGGTGAAAAAAAAAAATTGTAGCACGAAACTGCCATGTGATCCCGAAATTATACAGTAAAAAATCATGTAAACGGGGCCTAAGACTGACTCGTCGTCTTCAGGTATTCTAAAAAACAAGTTGTGGTCGATTAGCGACCCGCCTCTGCTTCGGACGGTTTTTTAGCTTGACAAAACATCGAGATTTCTTTATCATGTGAGTTTAATATAATTGTATTATACATATTCACCTTCCGAAATAAATTCTTTAAATAATGGTTAAAACCGCATTAAAATCCGTTGCGTAGTTTAGAACAACACGGCCACACAGACAGACAAGATTTTTTTAAATTATTAAGCATCTTGTTTGGTCCATATTAATTATTACAAGTATGGCGTCAAGTCAGTAAGGTATACGTGTCATGTATCACCAGGTCCGCTTCTACTGGTCGATGTCGCGCGCCAACTGCCGCTGCCGCTACCTGTGCTGGATCACGGAGGAGGCGGGGCGGCCGCGCTTCCACGTGCGCGCGCAGGACGAGCCGCGCGACGAGTGCGCCGCGCCCACGCCGCGCGCTGCCTGGGCGAACGTACGTATTCACGACGAGGCCAAGTTCGGCGGCAATCTATGACAACATATGTAGGAAAATTTGAGCTATTTTAGACATGTTGAGATTAAAATGCGAATGTTCTTAAAAATACTGGACTTGTCACCATCACAGCCACCTTTCAAAGCAAATCCAGAAACCCCACGTTCACTTAAAATGTGGCTCAACCAACGTCAAGTGCCGGCTATTTTAGAAGGTAACAACTTATGACTCGCAAAGCTAAGCATTTTTCACCCATACCGTTTATTAATTGTTCCCCACTAAATAAAAAAATTGTTGTTATCCAAAAAATAATATTGCAGCTACTGATTAGTGTTATATTATATCTAGCCTGAAAAATAAGATAGCTGTCTTTTAATTTTCTGCGCGGAACGACATTAAAATATTACCTATTTAAATATTGCTTTTCATAGGTATTAGACACTGTGGCAGCATTGCGTGAAGGACGAAGTGAAGACGGAGTTCTCAAGCTTTGGCCCAACTACGTGACGGGAGAAGATCTGTTCGGCTTGACCGAGCCCGCCGTAGTTAGAGTGCTTGAGAGCTTACCCGGTAAGTTGATTGATAGACGGGCTGCGATGCCACAGGCAGAAACGATAGGCTGTAACCGGTCCTGTGACTGTTGGCGCAGGCGTGGAGACGCTGACGGACTACCGCTTCAAGTTCGGGCGCTCGGCGCTGCTGGAGGGCGGGCTGGCCGTGAACCCGTCGGGCTGCGCGCGCGCCGAGCCGCGGGCGCGCGCCTGGCGCCGCTCGGGCACGCGCTCGCTGCAGCCCGCCGCGCCCGCGCCGCCGCCCAACGACCACCCCGCCTGCCCCTACTCCAAGCAGTTCGTGCACACCAAGAGCTCGCAGTACAAGAAGATGAAGAGCGAGTGGCGCAACAACGTCTACCTCGCCAGGTACGGGCGCACGATCTTTTGTTTCTTACCTTCCCATTCATTATACGAAAGCATTAACCCTACTAGTCGATTGAGAAAGTGACTTGTAAAGATCGCGCATGAATGAATAGGACATTATAAAATGTAAATAAATTATAATCAATCTCAGCCAGCACGTTGAGCAGTCACCACAAGCAGAACCCGTAGAACAGGATTCAAAGTCTAGCCGTCACCTTCGCCATATTAAAAGACAAGAGACGGCGGAACCCAATACATGACGTCACCACATGCAAACAAATAGGAAGCATCACGAATGTGCAGTAGAAAATATTACAGTATTGAATATCAATCCATTTCAAAACAATACGGTAAGAATGAAAAAAGGGAACTTTATTGTGTTCAATTAGGTTTAAAGCTTTATGCAGTCTGCAAACCAAGGAATTGTTTGTCGATTTCGCTTATTTGTCGTATTACATATTTGAAAATTGTGTGTGACCTTGTAAAAAAATTTAGATGGACGGACATGTGAAAAAATTGATTGTAGTTATTGAATAGTAAAAGGAAAAAAAATAACGTATTGGACAGTAACATTTGTGTTTTTCAAACACAAACTTGCGAAGTTTATTGTATAGACGAAGGAGGCCTATACTTGGAGCTGATTGTGACGATGATATACTTTAGCTTGTTATATCGATGGCATTTTTTTAAACTAAAAATATAATAACTCCCCCGGGACAACATGGGCGGCAATTGATACGGAAGCTAAATAATATAATAACTTCCTCTCCATAAACATCATCTATACAAATAAATGAAATTGAAGTGTCTGTTTTTAATGTCAAAATAACAGCATTTTATTACATGCATAAAATGAAAGTTTATACGGTAGGTACATATAATTTAAAAAACTTTTTTTTTTTAATTTATGTCCGTCTGTCTCTTTGTTTATTCCGGCTAATCTCCGAATCGGCTGGACCGATTATGACGGCTTTCACTGGCAAATAGCTGATGTAAGGAGTAACTTGGCTACTTTTATTTTCGACTGGTTTCCGCTCGCGGGCTCGCTCCAGTGGAATAAAAAAAAATGTTACATACTAACAGACATTTCAATTTTATTTATTTGTATAAAAAAGCCACACTGGCGAGTGCCTCGTTGGTCTAGTGGTCGCAAGCGCTACTGCTGAGCATGAGGTCCTGAATTCGTTCCCTGGTCGGGCAAAGTGTTATTGAGTTTTTCCATGAGGAATTTCTCAGTAGCAGCCTGGAGTCTGGATTTGTGCCCAGTCGATGGCAATAGGCTCACCCTCTATTACATGGGACTAAAGGTGCGTCCAGACCTGGCGAATGCGCCGCTCGTGAGCCGCTTGCTATCTGCGCGCGTGCATTTCATGTTCGCGCGCAAGCTACTCGCCGTACTCGAGCGGCGCAGGAGGTGCGCGAAGCAAATTCACAACTGAGGCTCATAGTTTACGCGTATGTAGCTGCGCGCGCGCTGCACACGCGCCCCACTCGAGCCTTGCTAGGGTTGCACTAGAGCGGCGCACCAAATGTAGGCACCGCACGCGAGCAACACGCGTGCAGTTCGCAAGCGGTTCCCGAGCGGCGCATTCGCCAGATCTGGACGCACCTTTAAACATAACTGAGGTTTTGGTACCAGAAAAGTCAGAAATCGCAAAAAATAAAAACCCATACTGAGATAAGACTCCCAACTTACTTTTTTACGATGGATAGACTAGCCATTAAATAAAAACAGGCCGAAAACGAACAAAAAAAAAAAAAATAACTTTGGATTTCGAAGAAGAACGCGTTTAGAATTTCATTTATTTTGAGAACAGAATTTAGATAGTTTATTGCTTGTGATTTCTGTAATTCTGATAAAAATGTCCCTCAATACTTTAGAACGTTTAGACTGCTATGGGAAAAGTTTTTTGTGATTTCAGACTTTTGTAGTGGTCTGTCTATTCATCAGAAAAAACCGGTCAAGGAGCGAGTCGAACTCGCGCACCGAGGGTTCCGTACCAGCCCAGAAAAATACAACTGTGCTTCATCCAAAGCACACATATTATAATACTACGTACAGATACCCAATCTCATACAAAGAAATGACACCTCCCTAAGGCTGGCTATTAAGCTGGCAATTTTTTTGCCTCGATTTTTTAATACATGGCAGCATCAGTGACTGACTAATTGTCAGGTTGTAGTTTTACAACGCCATCTAGGAGTCGGCCTAGATAAACTACACTACTGGTACTAAGTGTCAGAGAGAATTTTAACACTGCGGTGTAGAATATTGCAGTTTTAGGTCATCGCCATCTCTTGACAGATAAAGGAACTAATGTAATTTTTGTTGATTTCTGAAAAAGTGTGCTATTTAGAGACATAGTTTTATTTTTCCTGTAATCTTTACATAAGCTTCTATCATATAGAATAATTTCAGATGTTTCTCTATGCAAATTTCGGAGATAAGGGGGGAAAGGTATTTTTATTTTATTTTTTTCAACAAAAGTCGAAAACTATGCGGCCTAAAGAAAAAATGTTTCAGAATGTGCAAACAGCGCTCTTTCATAAATGATACCCCACATGTCCTAGTAGCCGCATTTCGAATTTTTAAGACCACCTTTCAGTCCCTGTTGCAAAAAATAAATAAAAACTTTTTTGTTTCTTTCTTATTTTCAAAATAGTTGGGCAAACGTCATCTAAAACTATTCAAAATTTCAAGTTGATAGCATCAGTAGTTCTTGAGATATTCAGCTGTGACAGACAGACAGACATACTGAGTCACACCATAAGGGTTCCTTTTTATCATTTTGGTACGGAACCCTAAAAAAGTAAGTAGGAGTCTCATTTCCTACAAAATGTGTAGAAAAAGTTTTTTGCGATTTCTAACTTTAGCGTGCGATTTTTAACGAACGAACGAACCTCAATTGGCCCGATAGATTTTTTTTATCCTTATAAGAAACAGTATCGATTGACATCAAAAAAGTTTTTGTGAAAATGACCCATTTTCTTGTTTCTTTTTCTTTTTGTGTGGTTAGTGACTTACCTGGAGTCAGTTTTAATGCCGTCCATGTGCCTCTGACTTGGCTTCACATGCCGTCGAGAAATATCTCTCAGGCTTGTCGGTTTCCTCACGTTTTCGATCACCGTTTTTTAAGCAAGTGATAATTATACAATAGGCACATGAATCCAAAAAGTCAGAGGTGCGTGCCTTGGGTTCGAACTCGAGACATATGACTTAGTAGTCCGACTGTCACACCACTAGGCTATCATTGCTATTCTTGCCGACTGTACTTTTTTTTTAATCTGTGAATGTGGATCAAAATTTCTTAAAAAAATAAGGACAGTCTCCTAAGACCGTTTTCCTGTAGCTACAACGGTTAATGTTGTACCTGCCCTTACTGACCCATTTCAAAAATCCACCCTGTATAGATAAGAACCTTAATGCTTTATTTATGTATGTATTTATTTATTTATATATTTGTATATGTAAATAGTACACTACTGACTACCTGCAGTACTGTCTCTCCTTCTACCATCTTAATCCATCCAAAGATTGTCTGTAAAATATCACTTTTAACGACAAGACCGCCAATTGTATCACATTTTTTTTTCTAAACCTTGCCCCACACTAGCAATTTCTCCTGTATTATGGGTGCGTTTACAAACATTTAAACTCACAACACAAACAGCCAGACCCGGAACAACTACTTGTAGGTCATACAAATATTTGTTCTGGGCGGGAATCGAACCCGCGACACGCAGCGCAGCAGTCAATCGCTTAACCATTGCGCCAACCTTGTCGTCAATGTTTGTAAATGTATCATCTTTGTAAATGTTCTACATTTATATCTGTAATTTTTATGGTGTACAAAATAAAGAGTATTCTATCTATATAGCCAATCATGATTATTTCTAGGTCCAAAATCCAGGGGTTGGGTCTATACGCCGCCAAGGATTTGGAGAAACACACCATGGTAATAGAGTACATCGGAGAGATCATTCGCTCCGAACTGTCGGAGATACGGGAGAAACAGTATGAAGCTAAGGTATGAAATCACATATGCACTAATAACCTCTCAGGACTACAAGGTGTAAGGGACAGCCCTCCGCAAACTAACATTCAGATATTTTGCATCATATTCCACCAGAAATTTGCTCATGTTTTTTTTTTTTT
Source organism: Dryobota labecula (assembly GCA_947523025.1). NCBI lineage: Eukaryota > Metazoa > Arthropoda > Insecta > Lepidoptera > Noctuidae > Dryobota > Dryobota labecula. Next base: position 6,955,281 of record OX383289.1, on the reverse strand, counting down.
AATCGTTTTTCAGTTACTATTCCTCTATTTCAATGTAAAATTACATTCTCTAGTACGCAGCACTCCAGTTATGTAAATAAACAGCTAAAATAAAAAAATATGCAATGGATATTGCAATACTCCAACGAACGACACGCGAAATCAGCTGTGCACTTTCTGCCTAGCTACAGAGTTCATAGAACTCACCGCGCCCCGTTGCGCTGCGCTGCCGTTCGCTACGTGCGTTTTGCCACGGTAGTAATAAAACAAATCAGGTTTATTGGATTCCCATAACGTTCCTAAAATAATTTCATGTACCGGTTATCTTAGTGTGATATACTGAATTCACCCCATTCTGCGGAGGGCTGTCCTTTACACCCTGTATATTACTAAAATCATAAACCACAACTTATGTTTTATGACATTTAATAATTCATCAGACTTTCATACAAATCTAAAAACATTTAAATTCATTAATTAGTGTTTTACCAATAATTTTGTATATTTCGCACCTTTGGGAACAAAGCGTCACTTCTGCAAGTTTTCGCAAAAACAACTTAAATATCCACGATAATCGACTTTATATACACAGCACGCTTGTCCGTGAAGAACTAATCAGTTTAAGACTGTGAGAATCGCTTTAAAACACGAATCGCTTAAAAAAAAAATGCTCTTCCTGTAAAGTTGGAAATCATGCAGAAATTACCCTTTGTTCCCAAAGGTGCGATTTTATACATATATTATGAAATGACTTTGCGCGTTACTTACTGGTGGATGCTGCAGTATGTTCACATTCATAATAGATTCAAATCTGTTTACGGTACATATTCAACTAACGAATAAAGGCCTCTTCAAAGTCTCGTATCTCTTAAAAGACATGAATTAACAACAAGTCCTACCTTTCGAGGCAGTCGGGTAAAAAGGGCTGTCATAATAATACTCTATATCCGACGTCATCCTTCTGAACGACGAACCAGAACCTAACAATACCCGGATATTTTGAGTGCTCTAATACCCTAGGCCGGTGGCAATACTCCTCTTTTTTTTTTCCCCAACGGGGAGCTCACGGGAGGAGTTTACTGTTAATGATTATGACGATGTAACTCATGCATGATGGATGGTTACAGAACCGCGGCATCTACATGTTCCGGCTGGACGAGCGGCGCGTGGTGGACGCGACGCTGTCGGGCGGGCTGGCGCGCTACATCAACCACTCGTGCCAGCCCAACTGTGTGGCCGAGGCCGTCGAGGTGGACCGACACCTCAGGATCATCATCTTCGCCAAGCGACGCATCGCGCGCGGAGAGGAGGTAACGCTTCATTTCATCTGTTTTATTATTCACATACATATCGCTTTCCAGAGAAAATTGTGCTTATAATCATCTTTATGCAAGATGGATGGTGGATATGATACAAACACACTTAAGGACATGCCGACATAATCTTCTCTATTTTATTTGCAGTTGGCATACGATTACAAATTCGACATTGAAGACGACGCTCATAAGATAATGTGCATGTGTGGCGCGCCCAACTGTCGCAAGTGGATGAACTGAACGCGACACTACAGGACTGGACTATGGCGACCTGCCACCTGAGACTGACCGACAACACGGAGAAACAGTGTGCCGTAAAGCCTGAAACTGCGTTAAGCGGGCGTCCTCGACGTGCACCCGCTGCGTGTGTACGCGCGTGGACACGTAGGTGGGCTCTGTGGGCAATTAATTACCCAAAGTTTAATTTTAACTGTGTGCATGTACAGTACAGTCGTGTCGATTGAGAACTTCTTAAAAGACTAGCAAAAAAAAAAAAAAAAACGACAGCCAGTAAGCTGGCGCTACCTGACCCTACATGTGCCCCGCGACAGAGCCCTTTTGTATGGAACCGTGCGGGCGTCCGCTTCACGCAGTTTTAGGCCTAACAGTTGTATATTCATGTGTACACGTCAATATTGTATCACATTCACCTCTACACATGAAGATACAACCATACCTGGCTTTGATTTTTAGCGTAGGAAAGGCTATGATAACTAGTTTTATGTACCAAAGTGATTGATACTACATGTAAGTAAATGAATCATATTAGACTTATTTAAGATTTCACTCTGATAAAGCTGTCGTGTGATCATATACTAATAAGACAATATCAACAGTTTACCGGTAATCTTCAATTTTATAAATATATTTAACCGCCGCGGTAATCAATCGGAACTTTTTTGTAAATAATATTAAATCGGTATAGAGTTGTTATTGAATTTAAATGTTTTAGACGTGAACGTTTTACGAGAATAGAGTAGGCTAAGTATAATTTTATTATGTTAAATGTATTTTATAGATGTTTTGTGTCGCTGTTTTAAATGACTTTTATTCATTAACATTTATTTCAAAATATCGCAACTAAGTCGTCACAGTAAATCAATATTTGCGTATACCGAATGTATACTTAAAAATCTCAGCAGTGACTAATTGTTAGGTTAAGTTACCAAATAGACGAGTCTGCATTTAGTATGTAGAGCACAATTTATTTAGCGATATAAATATCCTCTTTATTAGAAATTATGTAGGGCCCAGTGTTAGGCGACAATCGACATGTTTCGTGAGACAGGGTAGTAAATATAATAATTTCTAATGGAGCGGCACGAGACGCCACGATGTGCCTGACCCGTTGTTGTTTAACGTCGTAGCTTAGATCTGCGGATACCACAGCGCGCCTTCCGACGGTGGACGAACGTGAGTGTATACCTGTTGGCTGTTTGAATGCATGTATGAATGTCCGCGTGCGTACTTTTATTCACATGGTTTATAAAAATTATAACATACACAATTCAGCTGGAGAAGTATTAGGTAAGAAATGGTTGATATATATTTTCGAGAGAAGACATGACATTTAGTGATGAAATTATTTTACGAATATTTACTCAAAGTAATGGTTTATACATAGTTCCACCGTCTCAAATAAATGGTGTGAATAAAACAACGTGCACATAGTAGTTAGTGTAATTATTTATGTAATAAATTTAATAAATAGTCCCAAATGTGATATTACCTCACATAATTTCGCGTGAACTTCACTATGTAGTGGCCATTATAACCTATTAGGTTAGCTTGTTGCGTTACCGCTACGTATATACGTCGCGTTGTATAATCAATGGAATGCGTTCAAGACGCTTGTAAGATCTGGTTATAGAGAAAATGTTAAATAAATGTACGTATGTAGCACACGGAATTATTGTAACGCAGGTTGCCGTCTACCAATGTTATGAATTCATGCAATGTAATTTTAAGTGTTAAATGTGCAATATCATATCTTGAGTACAGACTGTAAATATGACAGTAGCGCAGCGAATCAGTGATGAACAGTTTTAATGTAATCATGGAATAGGTATGTTTTAGGCATTGTTTATAATCAGATATACACCTCTCATTAAATATTTCCATCATTTTATTTAAAGCATTCCCATACATTTTGCACTAAAGTTTGACTCAAATTATTATTTTCATGAGAGAACATTTTGAAAGTTGTAAAATTATGTACTTTAGTAATATTCTATACAACTAGTATTTTTATTGCATTATTTTCCTATAATTAAAATTTTAATTAGTATAAAACAGCTTTTTATTTTGTCTCGTATTTATTCCTCAAGGCACACCGAAGCCTGTTTTGTTGCCGAAGCCGCTATGTCTGGGAGAATGGAATGTTACGTTGGATTAAATTACACAATACTATTTGCACGAGTAATTTGTGCATCTTGTCTTTAGATTGGAAGACGCGTGCCTGGTACTTACGTGCGCCGTGTGCTGAACCTATTAACGCCACTGCCAACATTTTCCTCCACCTATTACGCTCCGACCGATGAGAGCACAGAGTACATTTATATATAAGGATGAGAGAATGTGTTCTAAACACCTGTTAGCTGAGTACAGAAGAAAACGTGATTTACGAATTTAAACTTAATGCATTCTATCCACTGACCTCTATAGTACACAAGTACGTTGGACTAAATAAATATAAGAAACTAGCTGACCCGACAGACTTCGTTCTGTCAAAAGCTATAGTATAAACTCCACTACTCTACCCTACCCTACCCTACCTACCTACCTACCTACCTACCTACCCTACGTACCTACCTACCTACCTACCTAACTACCTACCCTACCCTACCCTACATTACCTACCTCTACCTACCCTACCCTACGCTACCCTACCTACCCTACTCTACCCTACCCTACCCTACCCTACCTACCTACCTACCCTACCCTACCCTACCCTACCCTACCCTATCTACCTACCTACCTACCCTACCCTACTCTACCCTACCCTAATTTTTCGTAAAAACCATTAAAAAAAAAAGTTGCTATAAACCTCACGGAGCCCGAGACCTTTCCAACGAATGCAAAACCGTGGAAATCGGTTCGTGCGTTCTGGAGTTATAGCGTCAGGAAGGAAAATCCGACTTATTTTTATATAGTAGATGACACTTCATTTTTTTGCCGATTCAAGGCGCTCGAGCGTCTCGGGAACTAAAATTGACACATTGTAAAAAAAAAAGATAAACCTCCAATCGAGCAGTATTCATTACAAAAGTACGACGAGATATTGTAAATACTACCAGAAATGTTGTCTCTAGTCTAGAAAAAAAAAAAAAAAAAAAGAAACGTTGCTGTTGGATAATTTTACAAGCCATTTTCAAATCGACGGTTAAAAGGTAATAAATAAAATAAGACTAAGTAGAATGGCATTCATGACTAATTGTCGACCAAAATGTCGCATATTACCTTTTAACCGTCCATATTTTTTGTCACGTCACATATTTGGGCTCGTCAATGATTCATAACATAATTTTATTGTGGTTTTTTTTTTCCTTCAGTAGGTAGACATAGCTCACGAAGAATACAACTGCCATTTGTTTTACTGGGTTAGAGCCAAATTGCAATATAATAAGCTCATTCATTTTTGGTTCATATTGCGAACTATTAAGACTCCAGCTCAGCTCGTAAAGCAAGTGTAGTTGAGCGAGGAGATACTTGCTCAAATTTACTAGATTTAAGGATAAGTTGTTAGCCTATCCCCATATTTAAAGCTCAGTGGTCTGACAGTCATGCGCTATAACTTTACTAGCACGCTATCCATTATTATAAAGCTTGCAATCCGACCGCGCCCTAATGAAAATATATTTCAGTTAACCTTTACAGCAATTATTCTATTACTTAAAAATGAACCCATTGATATAATACGCAGTAATATATATGTCAATGAATGAACCATAATAAAAATAACTGGGATTCATCTCTTACGTAATAAATTACTCTCACGATCGATAAAGTCTATAATAGTAGATTGTACATCGAGTGCATAAAACGCACCATTCTACGCGAGACGTTTATCCATCCGAGCGAGCTTGCGAGCGAGGATGATTATAGTGTAAAATGGGTTTTATGGACGAGTTGTACACTCTAATTTTCACTTCGATTGCGAGGAAATGAAACAGCAACGTGTAAATATTGTAAATATAATTAAATTTGAGAAATAATTGTTTCCCGCCAAATAACTTTTTTTTTCAGTAGTTTTTTCGTGACATAACACCTGACTTAGGTCGTTACATACTGCTCTATCTATCTATGATAACAATATATGTATATTGATTAACTAATATAAAAAAAACCGGCCAAGTGCGTGTCGGACTACGCACAATGAAGGGTTCCGTACTTGGAAAGAATTTATCCTAAGAACAAACTTAACATTGTAGTTGGTAAACATAATCTCCCATACATTCCAACTGCAAATGTAAGTTTTTACGCATAATATCGAGAGATTTACCATGTAATTTTAAGACCATAGACTTCTTATAGATTTTCCTGTAATCTATAAGTATAGAACTGTTTTCTGTATTTTTTTCAAAATTTTAGGTTCAGTAGTTTCGGAGATAAGGGGGGGGGGAATGGTCAATTTTCGCCTATTTTCAATTATAACTTTAAAACAATTTATTTTAAAATTATAAAAATATATATTTGAGACCCTCATAGTAAGCCCTTTCATTTGATATGTCACACGGTACAGTTTGCAAAACTTTTTTTTAAATTTTCTTGTTTGCTCCCCAATACTGACCTCAATATTCTTAATTCATTTATTTACGATTCACGTCCGTATTTGGGTCAATTAAATTGATATGTATACCAAATTTCAACTTATTCGGTCCATTACATTCGGAGCAAATTGGCTGTGATAGAGGGACAGACAGACAGACAGACACACGAGTGATCCTATAAGGGTTCCGTTTTTTCCTTTGAGGTACGGAACCCTAAAAACTAATTTAAAAAATAATAAATGGATGAAATAAAAACTATAAGTTTATTTCATGAAGTTTTATTGTGTACTTTGGCTGTTAGTATCCTTGCCTTGTTCTTAGAATACTAACGAAACGAATTAAAATAAAGAGGTTATTCTATGAAGTTTCAAGTTCTTCGTGTGGCTGTTGGACCGATTGTCTTGGTCTTCGACGAAGATTTTACTTTATGCTTTAGCGCATAAAAAGCGACTCTATGTCGCCTACGCACGACATAAAGACGAACTTTTAGAGCATGAGAAGTGAAAAAGTATTTTTTTATCGAAGGCTGTCCCATCTCTAATATTAGTTCCATAGACGCTCACGTTGCTATCAGCGCCAAAATTGTGAAAATCAAATGTCTTCCATTCTTCAGACATGCATCGATATTAAGAAGTCCAGCGTACTTGTATTAGAGGATTGATTAGATTTTATATTAGATTTAATTCTATAGGTGGATCTTTTTGAAGCTGATGCGGTATCCTATATTTTGTGGCGTTGCTTGTCCCATCAAAGGTTTTGGTTTTGCTTCTATGTCACATGTTTGTGCCACCTACTTGTACGAGTATAAGACTTCCACAGGTGTTCACAATAATTGCTGTCTTCTTTAGAACAGATATTCATGGATGAACCATAAAATCAGATTATTGCCGAACTTTCCTTAGTAATACACTCCCGGACTCCTAAATGGACTGAATTTTTTTGTATTTTGTAGGTACCTGACTTTTTAAATAGTTGCGAATTTGGAACAATGATGACACCAAAACTAGTATGTCTGTCTAAAAACTTTTTCTTTGACTCATCAATGTTTGCCGCTATAACAACTAATACTAAAAATTAAATAAAGTTATTAACTAAAGGGCTCCATAGAAGAAACGTGTTTTTCTTCGGCGTTTTTTTGCTCGATCTTAATACGGTACCGAACCCTTTGTGTGCCATGTCCGACTCGCACTTGGCCGGTTTTTTCATTCAGTGTTGGTCCTATAATAACTTCATCATGATGAGTATAATGAGGATTAGGATACATAAAAGCTAAGCTTTTATAAGTCATATTGGACATGGACACCACCCACCAGTCATTGCACATTCAGGGTTGAAAATTGACTTTGCAAGCACTTAATTCGTAGTAGTTCAAGTAGTAGTGGTTTGAGTAATCAAGTGTTACTACAGTACTGACAAGCGGCTGACCCTACAGTGACAGTTTACAAGAAAAGGATTATTTTAAAATTAGTACAAAGAAAATAAAACATCAAACTATTTCATATAAATTTTATTACAAACTTTTTTTTTACTTAAACTGCAAATAATATACCAAAGAACATTGTCTAAGTAAAGCTGGAGTTCCAGCAAACGTTGATCGCAACAAAGTTATGATTGGAAACGGCTTGTCTAGCGAGGCGATAGGCGTCCTCCGGGCGCCGGCGCCGGCGCACTTAACAAGCATGTCTCGAGCTTCACGTGGATTCACTAAACACATCAGAAAACATCAACACAATATCTCTTACTGATGTGATGCTGAACAAAATACGTGTTTGATAATGATCAAATTGATTGTGCTTGAAAACAAACTGAAATGATCAAATACTGTTGTGTTCCATTTTACTGCGCGTCAATTAGTATTAATGGAAGATATTTGTATACTATAAACCTTAACTGAGTAAGTATTAAAATTCATTTCATGTCTCAGCTACACTAACGTAGACTAGCCGTTTCATTATAATTGTCTATTAAAGTTAAACATTCCGAAAAATTCAAATGATTGAAATAATTTACAAAAATATAACATTCGTCACTTTAACACATACAACACAATGAGCTTTACTTGATAAATACATAATCGAGTCAAAATTATCACTCAAGTTGGAATGAGAATAAGAAAATAAATATTATAATTTGAATTAAAATTGTATCTTACACTCGACTCGAACGTGAGACGGAAACTGTGTCTGTAGTAACGCTGTATGACTATATTAGAGGACATGAGAGACGACAAAGCTGCTTGTACAGATTAGTGCGACTTTGTCTCAAGAATTGAAAATATTTGGCGATGAAATCATACATAATACCAAAATTACCATGCTTTGCACCATTACCTTATTTATAGACACAAATTTATATGGTTTCACAAACCTAAAGAACTGTGAAGAAACCTCTGACGCAATCGTAAAGGCGCTATTCCACCAGAGTGCGGCACTGTGCGACAGTGTCTGGCACAAATGTTTTTTTCGGTGGACTCATTCAAGTCAACATTTACAAATGTGCTGTACTGTACACTTACAAAAATTACGTATAGCTTTGCCGGTGGAAACGGATCTGCAGCTCAGAACGTGTACTTGGAGTTCTGCATAAAATGTTTCTGAATGTGCCGAACACAATTTTGGTGGAATCGCGCCTTTAGACTTACGTAAAATTATAATTGTTGTTTCAGTAGTTTACAGCCAAAAACAAAAATCACTGAACAATACAGCTAGCAGCTATTCGTAGCTGAGATATTTTAGAACCGCATTACATTACACATCGCTGACTAGTAATGCTGGCGCACAGGCGCCACCGGCTCGCCTACACTTACATTTTGTACTTTAACACTAGTATTGCTAGTAACTAAGTACTTTAATATTTTGCATCCTTATTGGAAGCGGAATTTAAAACCCCATTGTACATGGTTTTTCAATAAAGACAGGGTATCTTTGACAGCTGATGGCGTCCACGTTGAAATGATTTAAAGTTTATTATCAAAATGGCAGTCCAATTCACCAAACGGTTCGCGTTGTCAATTTATTGAAAGATAAATTTAACGGGCTCCTGATCTCAAGATTCGGGGACAAGACATGGCCTCCAAGACCATGTGATTTATCGCCCCTTGATTATTTTTGTGTGGTTATGTGAAATCACTGGTGTATGCGAAGAGACCAAGAACTGTCGAAGACCTAGAGAGTAACAAATATACGCTTCATCAATGAGACGGAGGTGCCAATGTGCCATTATGTCAAATAGTGATGGACAATTTGGACCTCTCGTATTCACGCTACCATACGACGCCGAGGTGGTCATTTGAATATGGTATTCCATACTTATTGTCAAAAATAAGCCTTCAAAATATAATCGAATCAGTCAATGTGTTTTATTTATATTCAAATATACCCAGTCCCTATAGAAAAATCCTGTATAATAAACAGAGAATTGATCCTCAACTCATGTTACTGCCGAATTAGTTACTTAACCTAGGAAAAAGAGGCAGTATAATATTTTATTGAGGTTGATCCTGAATAAAATAATAAAAGAATTCGTTTAGTAAACGTGTACTCTCGATAACGAGATGTTACAAACATTAAACAAAGCATTACTAGTGAGCGATAGTTAGACTGCTTACAAACGGGCGCGTTTCGAGCATATATACATCTTAGAAACGTAGCCGCTTATTCTCTCCAGCTATACAATCGCCTCATGAATATGAAACGAAATTTCCGTAACGTGTTGAAGTTACTGGCAGTTCAGAGACCAAAGTTCGGTCCACAGTGCAATGGTAGTTAAGAAAAGCATCAGTCATTAAAATATGTACAGAAGAATCAAGTCCAGTTCATCTTCAATTTGTTTAAAATACGTGATAATTTAAAGTAGTTAAAATGATACACAGGCACAGAGTATATTATTTCGTTTGGGCGGCTACGTTTTGACATTTATATGAGAAGCATACGCGAGTGGAAGCGAGCCGAGCGGCGGCGTGCGGCCGGCCGCGCTGCTCAGTCGATGTACTGCGCCAGCCAGCGGAAGCCCTCGCCGTAGCCCTGGCGCTTCAGCACCGAGCACATGAACAGCTCCAGGGGCCGTCCGGGCAGCTCTGATCTGGACACCTTGCCCTGGAACAAGACATCATCACATTACTAAGCAATTCAGAGAGGAGCTCGTGTCGGTCGATCCATCAGGTTAAAGCTACGCTTGCTGGGGTTGGTCCGTGGATGGGTGACCATATTTAAATTCCGAGACTCTTCCTTGTCTCGGGAAGCACATTAAGCCGTTGGTCCCGGCTGTAGTTCCTTGGTAAAATAATACTGTCTATAACATACAATATCCCTAATGCTATTATGTCCTATGTCCCTATCTCAAGATGTTTCCAAGCACTATTTACAATCTCAAGAGCTGTAGGAAGTAGATAATGAAGTATGGCAATTTTAGATCACACTTGAATCCATTTTACTAAAGAGCTTGTTTTGTATAGACATGTAGGTACACTATTTCAGAGGCATTATGAGATAAATACGATAGATTTAAATGTATATCAATGCTTCTAGACATATCCGGCAATAAACATTCACAAACATAAACCTTGGCAAGACTGCATACCAACTAAATTGGATTTGGTAGGTATTGTAATATACTAATTGTAATTAAAAGTAGGCTCAAGATATACATGCTATATCATGATGACTTATATCACTAACAAGTTACTGGTGATGCTTATCAATTTATTAAAGAATTAAAATAAATAAATGGTGCATTGATTTTTAGGATTATGAAGCTATTTTATTTTTCCGATTATTCATGAATCTGACAGAAGCATTTATTTTATATTCATAATAAGCTGTTGCCTGTGGCTTCGCCCACGTGGCTTTTTCTAAAATAAAAGTAAGTTACTCCTTAAACATCAGCTATCTGTCAGTGAAAGTCCCATAAAAATCGTTCAAGCCGTTTTAGAGATTAGCCGGAACAAATAGAAAGACAGTAAAAAAAAAGTTTTTTTTTGTTATAACCCTATAAATATTATACTTTCCTAAGCATTTAGTAAAAAGCTGTTACCTTGACATTACAAACAGACACTTCAATTTTATTTATTTATATAGATTCGATTGTATTGTACATTTTAGTGCTTATCTCAGTTACATTAGTGTACGGCCTGAGTGAAAAGGCGTGCGGCGGGGCGTTCTGCGTTGCGTGCAAGCGGCGACAGCAGCAACGCTTAGCGAGCGTGTGAGCCGGTCACATTTTTCATCATGGCGTCGGGGTTGTACATTATTATTGAGAGATATGTATTTAGAAGAAAACGTGTGGTTAAAATATTTTTATAACTCAATAATTAAACAAAAAGGCTGTGTGGAGAGTTTTCTACGAAAACACGAACTGGTTTGAACTGCACGCGACGCCACGCTCGACGCCCCGCTCACCGCAAACGAGCACACTCCCCGTGCTCGCCGCCACTCTGGGACACTCGCGAGGGATTGCATGTGTTTAACACGAACGCCGCACGCGCCGCCACGCCGGACGCTCGAGTCGAGCGTGCACTCAGTTAGAACACTTTAGAAATATAAATGAAAGCATATGGAGCCAGTTATATCGCAAAGAATAATCACAACTCAAGATGATCATTTTTTAAATTACGAGCTGATAAATAAACACGTTCATGCATTTACGAGGCGATAAAGTTACTAATAAATAAATAAATAATAGATAATACGTGGGGACAAGGTCTACGGTAGTTCTGTTATGGTAGGAAAGATTGTATCATTACATTACGTGTGAAAACTGACTGATATCGATTAAGTTATCATTTCTTCGTAAGTTTGGTAAAATTAGAATGTTGCAGCATTAAGATTTATTTCCTTACGACAAGATATTAGCATCCAGATGTAAGAAGGCAGGAGCATTACGGTTTGTTTAAACTTAACAGAGCAGAACATTTGGTGCGTGTCGCATAAAAACTACAATGATAAGAATTTTGATAATTGGGTCAGTTAGTTGTATGTAAATTTAAACAGTAACAGGATGATAACAACTTAAAATATTGATGAATAACTTAAAATTTAATTATGAGGTATTTATCATAAAACTTTAGTAAGATACATTTTGGAGATGTAATGTTCGGTTTCTGAGGTATTTTGACCGGAATTTGTCTATTCGATAATAGGTACTATAGCTTTGTGGAATCAATACCTATTTTGAGTTTTTCTGAAGGCCTCTGCCGAGATCTATGAACGTTACTTAGCGCGCGCTTTGTCATGTCGCCATCTTTATTTTGCAATTGTAGTGTGACAGTGACACTATACAGGTCTCTGCCTCAGAAACCGGGCATAACTGAATCAAAGAAGAATGATATGGGTGACTTACCTTTCCGGTAGTCTGTTGGTAGAGGTTGAAGAACTGACGGAGCTCATCTTCACTGGCGGCGCCGGGCTTGTCGATCTTGTTGCCGAGGATGAGCACGGGGCAGTTGCTGAGCGTCTCGTCAGTCAGGAGGGAGTCCAACTCAGCCTTCGACTCGGGAAGGCGCGCACGATCGCAGGCGTCGACCAGGAATACGATGGCGTCTACTGCGGGGAAGTAGTCGCGCCATACTCGCCGCGCCTGCTGATGCCCGCCGAGATCGAACGTCGTGAAGCGCATACTGCCTATTGACAGCTCTTCCGACGCTGGAATAATGAGAGTGGGGATGGAGATTTGTTTAGGCCTGGGCATAATAGAAAGCATTGGAACTTCCGATCATTTCTATTTAGGCCCTAGGTTTCAGGAGCCCTGAGGAGTGTATAAATAATTAATGTTAATGTTTGTAATTTTATTATAATAATAATAAAATTTATTCAAAAATATAAGGTATAAAGTTAAATACAGTTTTTCTTATATATAATTGACAATAATAAATGATTTTATTTCTGTAAGTAGGTTTGTACAAACACTGATGTCGGCGTTTTCTATCTGACTACTCTGAGAAGGGAAACTCAAGAGGCTACAGTCTCTTTTAAATTCCAGACATAATCTTTGTCAGATAATTTCTGAAGAACATGCAGGTTGGTGTCGCAAAATATGGTCTTTTGATGAAAGAACCACACAGATTGAGTGGGCCTGTCCAGTCATTGCACGTATTTGTGCAGCTCAACCGACTCAAGCTCAATCGGGCAGCTAACTCAGAACTTAAAGAGCTCAACTATTCGGCGAACAATACCAATGAAAGGAAATTTGGGTAGGGCGTATAAATTACAACTGCTGACCATGGTAAAAACTGAAAAAAAAAAAAACAATTACGCTCAAAAACCTCACGGCGAGCCGTCGTGTGAGTTTTCGAACTTTGAAATCTTTTGTATCTTGTAATTTTTTGTGTACTCCCCAGATTATGAGTTAGTAGCGCGGTTGGAACTATATTAGTACAGTAAAGTTTTACAAAAACTTCTGAAGAAGTTTATATTCAATGGATGAGACTATATTTTTAACGAAATCGACAGCTGACAATCAACAAATATTGCTGATGTTTACATTTTAATCACATCAATTAACACTGCGTCAGAGGTAAAAACCTAATAATTGTACTATAGCATAAATAATAAGTTTGATTTGTTGTTGTGGAAATGCATAAAGTTGTGCAGTTCGATGTCTGATTATCACAAAAATCCCAATGTGTTGTTTTTTTTTATTGCCGCGCAATTGCAATATTTTACTTTGCAGCCTTATGACCTACTTTACAGTTTATAGTGATGCTTGTTATTGCTTGCATCTTATTCTACTATGTAAATGAATACGATAATGAACTTGATTTTAATTAATTACAAGTACGTAAATTAAGTACCAAGATAGAAGAGGTTTTCCATGATAACAGGCACTCACTCATAGTTAAAATGCTATAGTAAAGTGCAAGTAGGTTGCAAATATTAACATAACCAGGAAATCGATAAAAAAAAAAAAAAAGTTATACGAAAATTAAGGCCAGTATTATTTGAAGAGTTGTTACTGCTGCCTGTACACACGGCTATATTTAAAGGTTCACTTTCGAGTATAAGCTGACTTCTCATTGTACGGAAATCCTATAAAATGCGAGATCTATATATACTGGAAATGTAGCCTTGAGTATTAATAGTGGCCAGCACATCAAGCTATACGAAACGGTCAAACCCCAAACGATTTTAAACTTTAAAATGTTGATGATTAAATTCAAAATCGAACGAGAAAATTTTACAGTAACTTGATGTGCTGGCCATCGTACATAATAATGACATTATACTCTTACGATTATGCCATTCAGTATGACGATGTTACCTTTAATATGCGTAAAAATAATTGATTCCACCAGGAAATTAGACTGTTTAGCGACCTTGAAATCACATTATTATAAAAATTTAAGACCACTTTTCTGGCAGATTAAAACTTGTTTAATATTTAAGTACAAAACACAGTTATTTTAGCTGTATAAATAGATTTTTTTGTAAAACAACATGTACTTTATGCAAATAATGTAAAATGTACGGAAAACTGTAAATGCAACTTTTATGAGTATTGAAATTGAATATTCTTTATATTATGATGGCCTTGTGAAACAAATGATATTAAAAGTTATAAACAATCAATTTTTTTCATTTCATTAATTCCTTGCGAGTGCTATGGGGTTATGAATTATTATGAAACTAGCTTCTGCCCGCGACTTCGATCGCGTGAAATTTCAAATCAGATCATAAAAATCCAGCCGTTCTTGAGTTTTAAATGGTGTAAATAACCCGACTTTGTTTTATATAATAAGACAATGATATGACTAAAACTTTTTACTATATTACAAATTCAAACAAAAACAAAGTCAGTTGTTTCAAGATGAAATGATCTTCAATGATGAATTAAATGAACTAACGCTCAAGGTCCAATAGCCAGGTTTACTTTGCAATTTACCTTCTGCATGTTGAATATTAACTATTTTAGTTGGTAAAACAGTTGAGTCACAGATGTAGCATAACAGTAAAGGTGTTGACAGTGGCGTAACTATACATTCGAGGCCCGTGGCAAATTCATAGGATGGCCCTCTCCCCCCCATATAGTTTTTTTAATTTTTAAACTAGGAGTTTCTCCTGTATCGTGAGTGCGTTTACAAACATTTAAACTCACATGTAAGTTTCTATTACGTGTCTAAAAGAGGATCGAAAACGAGATACTATTTTTTAATGGATTCTCCACTGACCGGGGGCCCCTTCCGGCTGGGGGCCCGTGGCATTTTGCTGGGTGTTGAGATGGCCAACACAGATAAGTCTTTACTATTATAAAATTAAGAAGAGACATCTTTGCCTAACAAAATTTACAACAGGCTTGTATAATTTGTTAATGTTAAAAACACTAGTGCACTATTTTCAACTTAGTGGCCTAGTGGTGTGACAGTCAGACTGCCAAGTCATAGGTCTCGAGTTCAAACCCAAGGCACACAACTCTTGACTTTTCAGATTTATGTGCGTATTGTATAATTATCACTGGACAAGATCATGCGGAAACCAGCATGTCTGAGAGATATTTCTCGATGGCATGTGTAGCCATGTCAAGAGGCCCATGGACGGCATAAAACCTCTGACACCAAGTTAATCAATATCCACACGAAAAAAACAGTACCATGTAGTAATCGGTCCTTAATTTAGGTCCAGCAGGGAATGAATACTTACTGGGATGCAATGTGGGGACATGCTGTGCCAATCTGTCATCTTTCAGCATGTGCAGGAGCGTGGTCTTGCCAGCATTGTCCAAGCCCAAGAACAGTAGCTTGCCTGACTTCTTCCATAAACCTGTTGGACAACCAACCTCATTAGTTACTTCATACTTATTACCTAATGAATGTTACATATCTTTTTTAATTATGTAAATGCAATATTTAATTATTTTGCATCATTGTTCTATAAGAAGCTACTGAACATGAAGAACATTTTATTGCCAGCTCATAAATAAAGATGCCATATATTTTCGTTCACGAAATAATATGTCAGCTTAAAAAGGCTTTCGATTGTTTGTAGGTCAGCGTGTCAAGCTCATGACTAGCGACCTTCATGTATTCATCACTAAGTAATAGTTGCTTTGTTTGTGCTTCAATTGTCTATGAATTATTTAGTTGTTGCAAGTTTCTCTGAGCTCAGCTATAATAATTGAACTAAAAACATATACATAAATAGAAAATGTATTGATAAAAACAGTGTATGCTCAGATAGTTATACACTTACTTGTTTAGTCTAGATGAAATATTAATCAAACATTAGATATTTATTAAGCTCTGCAATATAATGTGCCCCTGGTACGTTTAATGTTTGCTCCTTAGTTATTGACTGGGGAAATTAAAGTTACTTTTGTTTATTAACAACAATTATTACTGTAGGACAAACATTGAGTAAGTTTTATGACTAGCATTGTTTTCTAATGTAGTTCAAGTCTTATAATAGCTCTTTACCAGTCTGCTATTCCACAAAGCTGTAATATTTTTATCATTTTGTCAGAATCCTGGTTTATGACTAGGTATTTAGAGACATCACAAAGGTCTAATAAGAATAGTACTCACCAAGGAACCCAAGAACGCCAGTGAACCAATCCAAGATAAACATTTTGAATCTGGAACGTAGGAAATGATATTATTTCAGGACATCTCCACCTTCATCACAAAGAAGAACGTATCAACGTATGGGATGAATAATGACTTGCAAATCTTTTTGTTATCAATTACGTCGTAGTAGCCAGCAGTGGAATACCACTGAGCAATGCCACGGCACAGCACACATGCCGTCAAACTTGTTGAAACATCGAAAACGTAGTAAGAATACAATAATGAATTGAGTAACATTAATGACAGAACGTCATTCGCGTACTTGAAACTTCGAACTTGAATTACACAAAAACGCAAACGAAATACTCACTTTTTAAAATTGAACTAGTTTAACTAATGCTAAAAGGAAGTTTATCACAATATTTCACACTTATTAGCAATATGTTACGTCGCTAAAACCGACGATTTTTCTCAGCAACGAATATGCGATAAAATATGAATCTGTTGGCAATGACGTACGCTATTTCCGGATGTTGTCACATTGCTTTAGGGGTGCGATCATAAATGAATTAATTTACTACTTTTCTAACTAAATTGAAGGCCAATACAAATACTTCCAAATGTTTATATTCATAACTAGTAAAAAAAGTAATATTACAAAAATTTTAAGGCTCGCCTTAACAATGTTAAAATTGGCCCTGCCAGCTGATAGACTTACTGGATCTTTAACTTTCAAGTGTGATTTAGTTTATAATAGAAGATGTATATTCGGGTAACCACTATTGTATAATCGTGAGTTTTATGTTTATATAATTTGATTTTTGATTTGAGATTTAGATAGATGAATTTGTAATTATTTTGAACACATCAATAAGCGTGTTGCCATGTCATTAGTGCAAAGTGTAAGTCTAAGTAGTAATTTTCAAAAGGAAAAATTAAAGCTACTATGTGTAACCCATAAAAAAAAGGGAATTTTATGTCCATTTCACTAGTAAAGAATCGGAAAAAACTATTCGGTGAGTTTTCTTGTCATAGTGATGTAATTTTATTTCTTTGAGGTTTTTATTCATTAAAAGTGATTAGTATAGTTTTTAAACTAAAATACTGGCAACATTCACATCCGGATTTCTTTCTAGTTTTTGACAGCTTTCAAAGCTAAAGGTATCTTCAAGTTTTATTAAAAAATGCGTTATTTATAACAATCTAAAGAGAAATAATCCCCGTTTCGAATAGTTAAATCCCCCATATAACATCTAGTTCTCCGTACGCGGTAAACGGTGTATGGATTACTCAGATATTGTAAGGTTACAAAAGTGGTTCTGAAGACAGTGTTGTTATTTTCAGGCTAAGCCATGGCACCGAGGAAAAACAAAGTAGCGAAAGAGGAGGTCCAGGTAACTCTGGGCCCTCAGCACTTGGTGGGCGAGACAGTGTTCGGTGTGGCTCACATTTTTGCCTCTTTCAATGACACATTCGTACACGTTACTGACTTGTCTGGTCGGGAAACCATCGCCCGTGTTACCGGTGGCATGAAGGTGAAGGCTGATCGTGATGAGGCCTCTCCCTACGCCGCTATGTTGGCCGCTCAGGTTTGTTTACTATTACACACTTAATGATATCAGCAATAATTTGACTTAGTTTTTGAGGTTATGACAGTATTTGGGCGATTAGAATCTAGTCAAACAACTTGCTTTTAACACTACTCGAAGCCCGTGGATGTCCGAAGATTAGCATTGCACTAAGGGACCCTCAGGCTTTAGTTGTACTAACATTTAAAAATCCACCACAAACCTACTTTATAAACTCCCCAATTTGCACCAGTGTAGAAATATTCCATGTATTGTTTGGTATTATATTTGATTTGCTGCATTTCTAAATATTAGAAACAAAACTATTGCTTTTCCCTTGTTGGTTTCAAACTTTTTCTTCTATCACTAACTTATTATATGTATTTTCCAGGATGTTGCTGAGAAGTGCAAGACTCTTGGCATCACCGCCCTGCACATCAAACTGCGTGCCACTGGTGGCAACAAGACCAAGACACCTGGCCCTGGTGCTCAGTCTGCACTCCGTGCTCTCGCTCGTTCCAGCATGAAGATTGGCCGCATTGAAGATGTTACCCCCGTGCCCTCAGACTCTACTCGCAGGAAGGGTGGCCGAAGAGGTCGCAGGTTGTAATCTGTTAGTCTAAGCATACTGTGGACTTTGAATAAAGGAGTTTGCGGTATTTCTGTGTTTTATTGTGGTTATTTTTTGTGAAAGATTACAATTTAACATTGCAATCCAATCACTATAGATTTAATGTTCCTTAGCATAAATTATTTGGTTAGTCTCCTTTCATTCATCCTCAACATGACCAAACCATCTAAGCATACTCATGGGTCTTCATTCTTCATAAACATGTTCACTATTACCAGTTACCATTACCGAATCGCTAATCAAAACATCACTGATTGCCGAGTAATGTTGTTTTATAGAACTGTCAAATGGTTGTGAACAGCTATGCAGTAACCATCTATCGGCGATAACCTCTAATTGGTTATCTTACGAGTTGTACCAGTATGGCCAAAGACTTGATAATGATACAGATGCGTAAAGCATGCGGCGATTAAAACTATTTCAATATCGTCATTCATGAAAGCTGACAACAAGCGTGAAAAGAGGGCCGTCACAAGCTTTAGGGGTGCTACACTCATGTTCGGGTCCGGTCGGCAGAAGTCGGCTTTCATGGACATATTAAATATCTACTTAATTTATATTCGACTAGCTTTTGCCCGCGTGGATGTCGGTCATCGCGTAAACAAGTAGCCTATGTCCTCCATATCCCACGCTATATCTCTGCCAAATTTCATGACGATCGGTTAAGCGGCTTAGGTGGGAAAACGTAACATACAGACAAACAGTTACTTTCGCATTTATATAAGTATGGATTTTGCCGCTCGGCTGTTCCGAATCATGCCGACCGTACGTGTGTGTAGCACCCACGGAGGACTTCTTTCTGTCCTACGTAGTAGCACTTTTAAATACTTTTTAATCAAATCCCAAAACATTCAGTAAGAAGCAGGATGGATTTAGAGGTAGTACAGTCACGAGCACCAATATGTATACACTTAGAAAAATTCAAAAGCAATTTTTATAGTGAATAACGATTGCAACTTTGAGATAAGACATATTTTATAATAGTATAAGTATATACTATTATATAATAAAGGTCTTATCTCAAAGTTGTAATAGTTATTCACGAGAAAATTGCTTTTGAATTTTGCTAAGTGTACATATATTGGTGCTCGTGACTGTACATAGACATAATATAAATGTAGGGTGCAAAAAATCTCGAGCTCGTTGCACTCGCTCTTATAATTATTCTCCTCTCCCCTTATTTTCCCCTCATCTTTTTTGCATAAATAATTTAGAAAATATTTGTTAACATTGTCGTAATTGTCAAGCTTTCTGTATGAGTAACTTATTTCTGTAAGTATGAATATTCAAAAGAAAACCAAACCTACACAAATGTGCTAGCGCTTGTCTTGCATTCGTTATACGTTCAAGCTGCTTTCAGACTACGCTATAATATAATAGCATATAGCACAACAATATCGCGCACCATACATTGTTATGGACACGTTCACACTACTGTACTATATATTATTGGAATGTATGGTGCGCGATATTGTTGTGCTATGACCTATATAATATACTAGCTTCTGCCCGCGACTTCGTCCGCGTGAAATTTCGGCCCACCCATCGCGTCGCATCCCGTCGCTCGCCCGTGCTATAACTTCGTTATCGCTTAGCGTTCTTTCTGACTTTTGTTCTTTTCGCTTGGCTCCTAAGGATGATAGCGTGATGTTGTATAGCCTATAAGCCTTCCACGATAAATGGACTATCTAACATAAACATAATTTTTCAATTCCAACCAGCAGTTCCTGAGATTAGCGCGTTCAAACAAACAAACAAACTCTTCAGCTTTATAATGTTAGTATAGATGCTATGCTATTATATTATAGCGTAGTCTGAAAGCAGCTTAACTCTGAAAGTTTCTGTTTATGTAGGAAATTAATCGGAGGGGGGGGGGGTTCTCATTTTGTTTTGCTACCCCGGGCCCCCTGTACGACTTAGTCCGTCCCGCCACTGCTAGAAGAGCGGTGGCCACAGAACATAATTACTCTAAGGCGGTGGCCACCGCAAAACGGCTGCAATGGGATGGCTCCGGGGTTTGACTTTACGGTGTCAAAAAGCGCTCTCTGGGCCTCAAGTCTGCTATTACAATAGTGTCAGAATGGTCTCGCCATTGTGAGTATTTGACAGTGTTTGTATGGCAAATCTGTCAAAAACTGACAATGAAGAGATCATTCTGACACTATTGTAATAGCAGACTTGAGGCCCTGGTGAAACACCAACTTACTTGCGTTAATAACGTTTCAGTGACGTCATTCGACGGTAAATTGCGGACGCTATGGTGGGGAATCATGCATGCCCACTCGAACAGTGTCTAGCTCGCTTGACATGCGGCAGGTAGTAAGTAGGTACTATCTGTTTTTAGGTCTTATCCAACTAGCCCTTTTTATTATAGTTTTGTACGGTTTTTTTTCGGAAAGACCTTGTCATTGAGATATCTACGACGAATAGGGTTGTGTAATGACATAAAACACAAAAAAATAACATAGATTCTCAGTCGTGAAAAGCAATAGAATAGGAAGCTAAAATACTCTATTTATATTGACTCTTGACTTTGAATTGAATGAATTTCTGCCACGTCAGCATCCATAAAGTTATTTTTTATGTCAGGGCCTTAGATCTTATACTTGATCTAAGGTCAGGGCAGTCTTTTCCATTGGCCACTGGGCAAGTGCCCAAGGCCGGGTGATGCATGCAGCCCTTTAGTTCCTAAAGGTATTCAAAAGAAAACCTTATTTATCTCAGACGGTGCTAAAATTTTCGAGCTCGCTTCGGTCGCTCACACATACTATGTTTTCTCGGTTTTCTTAAATTTTACTTGACAAAGTACCTACCTCCTCTTTCTGAATGAATGGTCAAAGACAACCTAACGCATCCAAGGTGGCGTCTTAACCCTTTATATCTTTTTATTAGTCTGTATTCTTTATTTACCCCCTCTGAAACCAGAAATACTTTATTTATTCTAAAAAACGGTGGCAACCCTAGTGGTTGGTCCCTATATTTTTGACGCGGACTTCCCTGAGAGGACACATCACATCTGATGAACAACAACTACCTACCTATGTATCTATAATATGTCCGATGAGCGCGTCGACAATTTTGTTTGGCTTCTGCCTTTGGATTGAATAGAAAATACTCTATAACCAAAATAGAAACATAATAAGGAGAGTAATTATAATAGTCCTCCAGACCGGATTTCGGTCATGGCGACCAATCTCAGCGGAGACCTGCAGCGCGGGAGATATTATAGTGCACAAGTGTGTGCAAGACCAACGGGGCAGTAGGGAAAGTAATACATAGGTAACGAAAACAAATGATTGTGAGAACATTGCATGTTATTAACCATATATTAATATTTCAGATAAATAAATAGTTACTGTTTTAAAATATACACACTACGCATTTCTACCGTAAACATTTATATTACATAAGAACTTAAGATTTTGAAGTGTGTTACGTTTGTTAAAAAAACACCTGGTACATATATGTCATATAAAATTATTGCACTAAGTTGTTGCGGACCGGCCCGCGGAGGCCGGAGGCCTATTCCGCCCCTTACACTGTTCGTGTAGACATGTTAACGTGTTAATAATACATACATAATTCTAAAAAAACCCTATATAAATCAAGTAGCTGTTTATATCACACAAACACTTTGTTTCTGTTGCTTTTTCTGTTTCCATTTTTACCGAATTTTTTTAAAGTTTTGCTGAAACATGCCACGGACACAGAAATATTTGTGATTGAATAGATATGAGCACTCTTTGAAACCAGCTTCCTGCTAAATTTCAAAAATGAGATCAATAGTACATTATAGTATATTAGCACATCTTGAAAACATTGCTCCATGAGCATTCAACTCACCTACAGTTGGGATGATCTCTCACCGCAAACAATACATTTTTGTCTTTATCTTACAGTAAAATCAATATTCTTGATAAATAAATATTTCAATCCACAAAATTAGGATCGTAAAACATTATACAGACTTCCAATTAAATTTTAAACGATAAAAATTGACATATAAAACATTACGCTATAGAAAACAAAAATTTAGTTAATTCAGTCAACATAATCACGAATTACGAGAAGTTATAATTATTAGCAACGAAAATTTAAGTTACAACAATAACTCACATTAGTCTATATCTCATGCCATTAAAAATGTTACTATTCATAATAAATTATAAAATAAAATATAAGTGTTAACAACTGTCTAAACTCGTACAGGTGGCAAGTCGCAGTCGGGAACGATATTATCCTAAACATTAAAACGAGACAATATCCTAACTAGTTCAAGAGAAGGAGATAAGATCACGCATAATTTTAATGGCATAAGTTACCGACAGGCGTCTGCTGCCCCACACACTGTTTTGGCTAACGTTCGAGATGTTTAGGTAACTAACTAGCGCTTGGCAGTGGTCTAGTCGCCGGAAACGTCGGCCGCCTGCCACATACAGAAAAACTCATGTATCTTTTTGATCGTTATATCCAAAAGTATTTGACTGTTCGTGGCAGATGACCGGACAATTTACACGGAAGTATCCATCCTAAGCCTGAGCTCATACAGGATGGACGTGCGTCAGTCGCAGCTCGCGCGCGGCGCACGTGGCGGGGCGTGCGGGGCGGGCGCGGGGCGCGCGCTACATGGCGGTCTTGAGGCGGATCTTCTTGAGGTGCGGCGGCGCGGGCGCGGCGAAGGAGCGGCGCTTGCCGGCCGCCAGCGCGTCGTGCGCCCCGCCCGCGCCCCCCGCGCCGCCCCCGCCCCCGCCCAGCGCCGTGCCGCCCGCCACGTCCTCCCACGTGCCGCCCAGCATGTCGTCCGACGACGAGGACGCCATGGCGCGGCAGCGGTTGGCGCGCGCGCCGGAGCCGCGGACGGTCCGCGAGAAGCTCCGCTTGCTGAGCTTAGCGGACACGACGGACGCGCGCGTGCTCTCCGCGTCGTCCGCGGAGCGCCGGCTCACCTTCGCCTTGACTACGCCCCCTGCCACCTGCGTCTTACTCGAATTCGGTTTCCGAATCGCTAGAATGTTCCTTCGTTTCGTCGATAACGTTTTAGGCTTGGGTTCGTTCTCGCTTAGGTACTTGGTGCGAGAGGTGGTCTTGACTGGCTCGTTCTTCTTGCTGAACTTCATGCTAAGGTGCATGATGTCGTGTCCGGAGCGCGGCGCGAGCACGGGCGGGCTGCGCTTGCGCTCTGAGTCTGTCTTGGCGCCGACGTAAGTGTTCTCTTTGCGCTCCTCCGTGACTTTCCCCTTGGAGCGTGCGTACAACGGCACGCGCACAGGAGAGGAGGTCTTGGGCCGCAGACGAGACATCGTCAACTAGAAAAAAACATGAGCATTTACAGATAACGTGGCAATTATGATTCACAAATGGTTGATGATGACAAAGAATCAAATGCTACTATTAAATCCACTCCGTAACTTTAGTAAGTACAATTGTAATTATAGTGTATGTTAAATGATCATCGAACAGCACACTTCCACTCCCAAAATTATATTCTTACCACGACTAGTATAACACGCTTGTTGTGTTTAGTAGTTTAACACTGAAAATTAAAGAGTAAAAGTAGTGTTATCAACAGATAAAAGTGTGAATAATATTGAAGCGTGCAGAGTAAAGAGTAAGTTCAAAATGTTTAGCGTACAAGATATTTGTAATGTGTATGTGACAATAAGTGTGTTAGGTCGGTTCCTGATTGATCGTTATTGGCTCAGCACTCTTGCATCGCGTCAAAAGCAATACTGTTTTAAGGGGGAAGCGCAACGGTAGCCCGCGAAATTTAAATTTTGTTTACAATTTTTGCAATTTGCAACTCATTGTCTGGATGTATGTTGAGTAAAGTATGATTCGCGATCGATTTTTATGATTATAGTTCTATAAATAAATATTTGATACGTCATATTTAGATCAACATACAACCTGATACTGACCGGCAATTTGCAGAAAACGTAAGAATGAATTTCGCGGGCTACCCTAACGGTTTTGCCTTAACCATTAAACGCGACAAATCCTCACCTGACAGGGTCTCGCGAAGTTTAAATCTCAAGATGCAAAGTTTGCTTGCTGGCCTGCACTTATCATTCAGAAACCGGCATGCATTAGCACGTTTTCTTCATGCCAGTTTGTTACTACATACCTGTGGCCGCATGGTGCGTGTGTGTGCTCGTAGCCACTCCCTGACGGCGGTCAGGTTGCGGTGCTCGGAGCACGGGATGCGTGAGTTGGGATGCTGCCCCGTTAGGTCTAGGATCGACGCGCCGAGAGAACGACCCACCTACACAATAATTTTGCTGTACGTTACGCCGAGTAAAATCTATTTTGAAAGTTTGATCAAATATCTGAAGCTGTTTAGATTATTTGTATGCCAACAATTGACAAATTTAAAGCATTTAATTAAATCAATAACATAAATGCTTTGAGTTTGCTTTTTTGGCGTACAAATAATCAGGTAGTAATAATTTACGGATAGTTTAGTTTTGTAATTGGTTAAATTTATAACCGTTGCAAGTCATTTCTTTTTGCATTACATGTTATAATAACAGTCCACTCTACTTTCATTTTGCTACACCAAGACCTATCATTGCAATCATTGGTCCTTCGAGCCGGATACTTAATATTGTAATCATAAAATGAGTTGTTAAATTTTCCTCCAACGCGAATTAGGTTAGAAAGAGTATTAAAGAAAGGGGACAAAGATACATGTTTGAAATTTTTGAAATTTGATCCAGCTTTTATTAACCGAGAGCATCTAGCTTCATACACAAATGTATTAGTGTAGCATATTCACAGTAGGTTCAAATAACCTTATAATTTACCATCATTTTTTATTCACCTGCTTACTAATAAAGGCCAAATGAGTTATAAATTATATATATACCGACACTGCCGTTATACATTCTCCTATGTAAGTATGACAATTTAAATTAATTAATTAACACTGTACAGTCGCCAGCACATCAAAATCGAATGAGACAATTTGTCAGTTTGTGGTAACTTGATGTGCTGACTTTATAAGCATTGCCATTTCACGGGAACATTTCATTGGGAACGTTACATAGCCAGTAAATTTTAAAATATTATTACAGTATTTTTAAACTAAGCCGGCACAATAGCTATAATAAAAATTTACACTATCTATTATAGTTTGACCATTACATACAGCTGTTCCGCGCCTTCGGAACAAGCGGCGAGGAAGCAAGGAAAGAGCATGAGTTCACATGAGATCGATATTGCCCGATAGATCTTATGATATCAGTTTAAAACATTTTAAAGCTGCTATAGATATAGCATGGTGCATTTATTAGGAAATATTATACTCAAACTCTTTATTGCATTCATGTGTACAATTAGTTATTACATAATAATATAAGTTCCAACATGAAACCCAGTTAGGGCACGGCAACATAATAATGTAATAAACTGGACAAAAGCATCCAGTGAATAGGTATACTAGATTGCAAATATTTGTATACATGGTTATTTTAATTAATATCATGAAGTTATTAAATTATTTTATTTATGTAGGTATATTAATTATTATATATCATTATTTTTTTAATTTTTATTTATATATATTAATTTTTATTTTTTTACTACTATAATATATTGTTCAAATAAACTACAGCTTTTCTGACGTAGATTCTGATTCAACTTCATCTTCCGTTTCGCCATCGGAACTTGAATTAGTCGTCCTGTAAATTTATTATTAAAGGTTCGACGCCGAGGCGGTATTCGCATCACTTTTATGTTCAAAGCTTTCTTTGTCTGCTTTTCTTTTCTTAAAATATTCGGCTACTTTGAAAATTATGGCAGAGTGGCCTGCCTCGTCGTGCACAGACCTAAAACCGGGTCCGCTACGCCATGTTTTCATGTTTTACAAACACATAACATTGTTAGGTAACTATTATTTATTATATATTTTTGCTAGCATTTTTTTTTACTAACATGTACAGCAACAGCGCAGCGGACCCGGCTTAAGGCGCGGAACTGCGGTATCGGTCAAACTATATATACTTACATATTTTGTTGTAGTTTCAGACACCTTTGAGTTAGTCTCAGGGTATTTAACGAATATAAAATAAGTGCTTTATGAAGCAGCAAGTGTTAATATTAATAATAAAATACCTGGAGATTTTTGAAGAGGTATATTTTACAAAGCATGTATACACCATGGCATTGTAGTCGTCTTACAAAGACAGCCCAATTCATGTATCCAATGACTACTAATCATTCATATAAAAAAAATTTTTTTTTTTGAACATTTGATATTTTTATTTTTATTAATTATGACGGATGACATAGTTTAAAACATTATGTTACGAGTGCAGTCCGAGCCTTGTGATACAAGGGCGCCGCAGAATGGAATTAGATTAAGTTTAAGTTGCAATAGTAAGAAACACATTTTTGCGTTAGAATGAATGAACTCTGATAAAGATGTCGCTGCTCCATTCCGCGGCGCCCTTGTAACACAAGGCTCGGTCTGCACTTGTAACAGGGTGTATTAAACTATGTTTTGCGTCAAAATTAATAATAAAATAAAAATAAAACAATTGTTCAAAAAAATTTTTTTTTTAAATTACATGAATGACTAGTAGTAATTGGATACATGAAATGGGCTGTCTTTGTAAGACGTCTAAAATGCCACGGTATAGGTACTAAAGCAATGTTCAAACTACTTGACGTAAAGCAAATACTTATGGGCAAATTTATAATACTGTTTATATTGATAATATTTTACAAAAAAACACAACAAAGTGAAAAGTAACTATAATTTCGGAAGTCGGTGTCTTTGGTTTTGTATTTTCGTTTTTTGGCACCGACATCCGAAATTAAAGTAATTTTTCACTTTGTAGTGTTTTTTTGAAAGTAGGTTTTTTTTTTCACTTTTTAGTTGTGGTACACACGGCTACATATCAAGTTATACATTTCGAGTATAAGTTGACCTCTCATTGTACGGAAATCCTATACAATGCAAGATCAGCTTATACTGGAAATTTATAACTTGATGTGTACCTACTCCAAACAAATTCGAATACCTGCTACGTAAATAACAGTGACAGGAAGTTATTATAACATCAACCAAATAGAATATCCTACTTATTATTGACGCTTACTCAAAAACTACCCAAGCAAAGAAGTATAAACCCTTTCAAACAAAAAAATTTTTTTTTTCGAAACCGGTCCAGCCGTCTTCGAGTAATCGGGGAACATACATACAAAAAATAAAAGATTCCGACGAACTGAGAACTTTCTCCTTTTTTTGAAGTCGTTTAAAAATAATATGTATACTAGCATTTACAAGGTTTAAGACAAACCTGTGCGGGAGCTATCTCTTCGAAAATCTCCAGATTCTTTGCACGACAGTGTCTTACCTGAAACGTGTTTACACTCTAAGGACCGAATTAATAAACCGTATTAAATTAATTATTATTATTTCTACACGTGACCAGAGGACGGGCTTATTTCTTGGAAAGAATCAGCATTGCCATACAACGTGGCAATGCTGCCAGACATTTGGGCACTTTTCCTGTTAACAGCGATGCGGACGAGTTTTTTGATGCCCTATGATTCTTTTCCCTCCCTTTTTTATATACTTGTACAATCGCCAGCACATCAGGTTATACGAAACTGTCAAATTTCTCCAAACGATTTTATAATCAAAATCGAATGAGAAAATTTGACATTTTGTGGTAACTTGATGTGCTGGCGACTGTACTTATTATTATTATAAGACTATTAGCTTTTAATTTGTAAATGTTATCCAGATTTTTTTTTTGCACATAAACCTTATTTCAAAGATAGTGTTTTTTCACCGTGTTCGGGTAAAAACATTGGCAAGATGTTTTGGAATTCTTGGTATACTTTCAGGGGGTTCAAGTACTTATTATCCTGAACAACTTTCACAGCACGAAATAGCAGATCTTTTTTCTGATATTTCTATTAACGCAGCTCACAGGATAATAGGTTCATTCAAACGGCCTAAGTTTGTTTCGCTTGGTCTTTCTAAAAGATAACTTACGATGACATTATAAAAATACAATTCATCGACACTGCGAGCGAGCGAAGTAAGTAAGTAAGGGAAAGTCAACAAAAGAGCCGCCACCCATATGGACCAGCGCAGCGCGCTTTTCATTGCCCAAAATATCGATATTACGAATATATCGCAAAGTCAAAAATGCATTTCATCACTTCATCAGTAAGATACTCTCGCGGACTATAGTTTGACCGATATCGCGCATTCCTCAAGCGCGGTAGAGCGGTATCGGTCAAACTATAATAGTTATGTTTATTTATTTTCAACGTTATTTCAACTAACGCAAAGTAGATATTTTTTGGCAGCGAAAACCGAACTTTTCTGCTCTTCGCCAGGTGTGCGCTGGCCTTAACGAACAAAATTGAGAAAAAGAATAACAAAGGTCGTCTCCCAGTGCCGATTCATAACCAACGCTTCGCAACATCTACCTAGATGACGTGCGGCGAACAAACCTGGAAGGGGTTTACCTCTTCGAAGATGTGAGGCGTGTACTTGGGCGGCAGTGGGGCCGCGGGGGCCAGTGGTACGGCCCCGGGGCCCTCGCGGACTGTGGGAGGGAGCACGTTGACCAGGCGGCCTGTGTTGTAGTTACACTCCAGGGTGTATGAGCGGACGAGGCCCGTGGCTTTGAATACCGCGACCCGGCCTGAACCTTCCCTGGACATGCCGTCCCGGCGGTCCCTGATACATGGGTTTTATTAGTGGTGATGCATTCGAGCTTAAATATTGCTTTGCACAATATTAACAGTAAAATTACCTACTCATTTAAAAGGAAAGAAAATGTTTGTCTTGATTTCTTTTTCTTTCCTAAAGATTCAAACATAAGCTAGGATACAGCCCAGCTACGGACGATAAAAATCGAATCTTTTAATCAGTTTTGCCAAAAAACAGCACTGGTGGTGCGTTAAAAAATATCGATAGTATTTTTTTTGCAATCATACAGCACAAGTGGCGTCAGGCGTGTGAAATAATATCGATACAATATTTTTTAAAGGGTTTTGATTCACACTATCAATCCACGCCACGGAAGTAGTCCCGCAGGCGCGGTGCTGTAGTCGTACGACGGAATATTACTAACCTCTATCGCTTAAGCATTTTACCATCTATCCATCTCTCTCTATCGTATAAGTTCCTCTAATAGCCGTGGGCCGTCTTTCATGGCGCAGACTCTAAGGCTATGTCGGCGGTCCGTTTTACCATAGTAACACAATGTACTACTCACTTGAGATACATATTCCGCTCAGTAAAGTTGCAGGAAGAGAAGTGGAAGTGGAGGTTGTTCATAGACATGATGCGAGGCAGCAGCATGCATTCCACGCAGCTCTCTAAATCATCGAAGTGATTGCCGTACATGAATATACCTGGGGACAAAAGATTTCATCGAAGGTATTTAAATGTATTACGATACACGGAATAAAGCGAACAACACGAAAATCGACTTCGTTTTATATTTAGAGGAAGCACCTCCCTCACCTCAGTTTAGTTCTATGTTTCGTGTTGTAGCCTACATGACACTTTGTGTGCAAAAGAAAATTGTAAAAAAAAAAAAAAAACTACAGCGTGCCGTTTTAATGGCGACATTCATTTAACACACGTAGGTATACGGTTTCGAGTTTTCGTTTAAAGATATTTTAATTTCACATAAACTTCGAGATTTAAAAAAAAAGTATTTGAAATGGACACGTTGGTGTTTTACTCGTGCATTATAAATGCATCCCTTAATCGATAAATACCATAAACAGCAGATAGTTTTTTTTTTATCCAAAGGAACACTGTGACAGGGTGTAAGAGACAGCTCTACGCAAACTAACAGGGTGTATTCAGCTCGTTATTTCAAATCATATTCCACCGTAGATTTTCTTAAGAAATTTTTCGTTTTTAGTTACTATTCTTTTATTTTAATGTCAAATTACATTCTCGGTACGCAGCACTCCATTTATGTAAATAAAACAGCTAAAATTAAATAATCTGCAATGGATGTTGAAATACTCTAACGAACGACGCTCGAAATAAGCTGTTCACTTTCTGCCTAGTTACAAAGTTCATTGAACTCACCGCGTCTCGTGGCGGGGAGGGCAGCCGAAGGTTCGCTGCGCTACCGTTCGCTACGTGCGTTTTGCCACGGTTACGATACATTGCGTGTTAGGCAATAAATTTTCTTACAAATAACCCGTATAATAATATATCCTTACCTTTCTTAGAAGCATGTCCATGCAAATCTATATACAAGTACAGGCCGGACTCAACCTCTTTAGGCGGACCCAAAGAGGTTGAGACCTTAATTGGCGCGTTGTTGTTGTTGGCACTGTTGCTAGGCACCGACGGACACTTCTTCTTGCCTTGCTTCGGAGGCGCCGACTTGGGCTTGTCTTCTTTTGGTGGTGGGTGGAACGGCTGAAAACATTTTTGTTTAAAGGGGATGCTCTAAGGTAGCCCACGAAATTCAAATATTCTCAGAACCTCTTCGGTATGTATAAACTCATTTTTGAACATAATGTGGGTTAAGCCCTTACTGCTAAACTAAGTACAATTGTCAAATGAAAAACATCTAAAAGGTGATTTAAAATTAGAATTTTGGGTTTAAGTTGTTTAAGTATTCAAATAATTAAATCAGAGCGCTTAATTTGTAAGTGGCACTACGAATTGGCATCCAAAGATATGTTTTCTGATCCATTTGTTTACATTTTCATCAAATATTTTGGAATAGACCATATATGAAATGTGAAGTCAAAGAGCTGGATGAAAATATGTTAAGGATGATCATCCTGGATGATTTCATTGCGTGATTCACTATGGGTGTGCATTAAAATTGTAAGAGTGTGTATACTCACGACGAGCGGCAGTACATCCCCGGTGCTGGTGGCGTCCGGCGAGCTGGAGTCTGTGTCGCAGCGATGCTCGGCACTGTCGCCCGCAGACACCGCCGCGCTCTGCGTCGACACCACGGAGCATACCTTCTGTTTTAACAGACAAACACAAGTACTGAAGAGGACTCAGGATATCAAAGCTAACATTGACTCATTGGTTTATTGGCGAATTGCCTACTTACAGAAATAAAATCATTTTCACTTGTCATGCTCTAAAAGTTCAGCTTTATGTTGTGCGTAGGCGACATAAAGTAGCTTTTTATGCTCTAGTGCATAACAGCCACGCACAATAAAACGTCGCAGATTAAAGTCGTTATTTTATTTGCTTTAATTTATATCACTTCCGTGTTTTCTATAATTAATAAAACCAGATAAAATAGTTGTTTTTATTATTTAAAAACGCAAAAGAAACGTTTTTATGACTTGGCAGTAGGAAGTATTAAAGTGACATGTTAAAAATTAAAAAATACTGTTATATAGTTTATGCCTGTTTCATTTTCTCGCAATCGATGTGAAAACCAGAGTGTATATAACTCGGGCATAAACGAGCCATTTTACCCTTGACATAACTATCCAACCTCGCCTGCGGCTCGGGGTAAAATGGCTTCTTTTATGCACTAGCTGTACAATCTACTATTATTTTTGCATTAGATAGCCTAACTCTTGAAGAAGGTTATAGGCTATTTTATATCACGCTGTGACCCTTAGGAGCCGAATAAAAAGAAAAACGTCAGAAAAAACATAATAATATCGCAGGCAGGCTGTGTCGGGTGAACAAGAAATTTCACGCGGACGTAGTCGCTAGTGCCTTATAAATGAGTGTGCTCGCTTCCCAGCTCCCAAAATATCTGTAAACGCTGGTTAGAATACTTTATTTTGTAAAAATAACTCGGCAAACCAATTAGATCATTGATGTTGAAATATCCGTTGGTGACATCCCTGACTTGAAAATCCAAACATTGCAGTTTTATCTGGTTATTGGGAGTATAAGTTAAACTTACGATTTCTTCGTTGGATTCCGTGATCACGTATCTCTTGAAGCAGTTGGTACAGAAGTGGATGTTCTCATCTTTGGACAAAGAATCCACCTCCTGTAACTGTGGACAATTGTTACGCACAACTTATGTTACTGTCCTTCATCATGTAATAAAATAAAGGATATGCTAAAATAGTGGAAAGATTGTAAGATGATGTATGAACCTTTACGTAGTTTTTATTTACTCGTGGAAAATCACTAATATTGTTTTCTAATAAAAGTTTGTACTAAGTGGTGTTAAGCTTCGATCTTTACATTATAAACTTAACTCCCAAAACATTTATTTATTATTATTTTGTAATGTAAGTTCGCAGGTAGTACAAAATCAAAGGACTCAATAATACCTTCTTGGATTGCTCGTCAATTTGTTGTTTCTGGTGTTCTCTGTACTCTTCTATGGAAGTGTGGTAAGATGAAGTAAGGTCTTGACGGTTCTGGGTGGGAAAAGGAAGAAGGTTGGATAGGTTGCGGGGATTATTAATATACTAATAATATTAATGTAGTTGCCTGTTAAACATTGCTATCATTTCATCATCAACATCATTTCAGTCGAAAGACTGTCCACTGCTGGACACAGGCCTCCTCCAAGCACCGCCATTTCGACAGGTTCTGTGCTTCCCTCATCCAGCGGGTTCCTACGGCCTTCACAAGGTCATCGGTCCACCTTGTGAGAGGCCTTCCAACGCTACGTCTTCCGGTACGCGGTCGCTACTCCAGAACCTTTCGGTTCCATCGGCCATCTGTTCTGCGAGCAATGTGCCTTGCCCACTGTCACTTAAGTTTGGCTATTCTTCGGGCTATGTCGGTTACCTTGGTTCTCCTGCGGATGTCTTTATTTCTGATTCGATCACGTAGGGAAACTCCAAGCATAGCCCTCTCCACTGCCCTTTGGGTGAGTTTTACCCTTCTAATAAGGCCTATTGTAAGCGACCACTTTTCAGTGTCATAGGTTAAAGTTAGTTAAGTTGGTCCTGACATCAAGCAATGGACTAAATTGTTAAACTTTTATTGCTTAAATAAGAGGCTTTTGGCTACTTTGCATGTCTTTTTATTATGTTATTTTGTTTGTTATGTGCGTTTTGTTTGTGCAGAATATTAATATATATGTTTTTTAGTTATGCAATACATACCTGAGACATATTATATCCGGGCACCATGCTAGTGATGCCAGGCATGGTGACTTCTAACTTGGACACCGCGAGTCGGCACTCCTGACACCAACCCATCTTCAAGTTAGATATACGAGAGTCCCGGCCGCCAATTGAATTGTCACTGTGAACGGTTTATAAGGATAAATGTCGCTGATAAAGTAATATATATTTATATAATATATATATATTTTTGTTTGTCTGTCTGTTTGTTCCGGCTAATCTCCGAAACGGCTGGACCAATTTGACGAGACTTTCACTGGCAGATAGCAGATTTTATAAGGAGTAACTTATGCTACTTTTATTTAGGAGAAATCTACGCGAAGTCGCAGGCAGTAGCTAGTTCTAATTATAAGGTGTATTTACCCAGTAGCAGTCGAAGTAGACTCCATAAGGAGACTTATACTGTTCTTCAGCGTATCCCGTAAAGGTCGCAGCGGATTGGGCGTCTGAAAGTTGAGCTCATCACTCGTACTCAAATGGACCGTGGACCCCAAACAGGTCCGTAGCATGTTGTCGTTTAGTATTGTGGAAGTGTCTTCGTTCGAGTGCTTGGCAGAAGTATTGCTTGTCTGTGATGGCTGCTCTTGAAGTTTCATATCGTACACCTGAGGGCAACCAAAATCATTTATTTGCGTAGGTGAAGTTCTTAAAGATCTCTTATTATGCTTTTAATTTCTGCGTGCAAATTCTACAAACTTAATAATTATTTTCATACATACATAAACTCACACCTTCCCATGGTGTACGAGCTACGCTGTACATTGACCTTTGTGGTAGTTTGTACGTCACACTCATTTATGCACATCAATATTGTTTAGCTGTGCATTCCTCTAACATAGCATTTAAGTAGAACAATTGTGTAATTATATTCAGTAGCAATAAATCAATTAAGGGAAATCATTCGTCTACTCATTTACATAACATCACATACCTTACAAGTACTACATAACAAGTCCATAACATTTTTCAACCTATCATTCACGGTCACGCCACACATGCTTCGCAAGGAACGCCTTTCCACAGCATTTATTCTACTTTCATGCTTCTTTTGCCACACCGAACATTCACTTCCATACGTAAGCGTAGGCACCAGCACACAATCCCATGTATAGCACCATTCACTTTACTCCTCGCATTTACTCTCCTTTCCACATCTTCATCAATCTTTCCATCCCTTGTAAACTGACTCCCAAAATATACACACTCACTTACTTGCTCCACACTCTTATCAATACAAACTTAATTATTATTTACATACATAAACTCACGCCTTTTCCAATTGGGACGGCATAAACTACAAAACGCCACCTGCTATATACGCTCCTTACATACATACATAAACTCAAACTCAAAGCATTTATTTCAAATAAACCAATTACAGGCACTTTTGAACTGTTAAGGGGTCGGTCAGTCAGAAAGATGAAGCTAGTTGCCCATTCCAAAGCGTAGTAGGTTCCTATGGAGAAGAACGGACAAGAAACTCCATGGACACTCTTTTAAAACAAAATATTGTTACAAAATATGGGTTACATCATTCATATTGAAGTTATACATGTGAGAACAATGTAGAAAGACGTGCACGTTAGAAGCGTCCGTAATAGAAACAATTCAAAAATTAAATAATACATAAACTCCCGCCTTTTCCAATTGGGACGGCATAAACTACGAAACTTCTTTACTACTTTAGCTTCGTTTACAATCATACATTTGGTCATACACGCACGCCGGTTGCGAGTACTACGCACCTGACATTTCTGAAGAACATTACCAATAAGAAGGTCACTAAGGCCTAGGGCGTTACCTCTCGGCGTTTCTACTCACATCTACCTTGTAAATACCTTTTTCTCAAACATGCATGGAAATATTGTCTTTATTTTCGAAAAAAGAACACGCGAAGTATCGAATTTACGAACAAAGTAAATCAAATCCATTGCAGGAACGTTTTTCGAATTTGGAACATTACAACGCTCCAGCAATGTTTTATTTGCCTGCATTCTTTTGAGAAAAGCATTATATATGCCTCGGCGGAAATGGCAATTGCCTGTCTCGTATTAGTGAAGTCCTCGCCTACGACTCGGCCTTCATACTCATACTCGACCTGCGATTGCCTATTTCCCGGCCTAATGTACTATTCTTAGTCACCTTTCTCTCATTCTTTCAACATGACCAAACCATCTAAGCATACTCTTTTCTGTTGTTATTACAACATTGGGATTGAATCTGATAAATTAATTTGTTGTTTAACTGCAAGGTCTCGTACGTAAAGGTCAAAGATTACGTCAAAAGGTTAATTAGATCGTGTATTAATTATAAACGAGAGGATATGAAAGCTCTCAACATAATCCGCCTTTGCGCCGCTTCCCTGACTTTATTCCAAATCGAGTCGATAAGCTTTACGATGTATTAATTCATGTACTTTTCACGGATCGCTGGACGCGAAATTAATTAAGTTAAATGTCAGGACGTGCTTAAAATTAATTATCGATAATCCTCACGGTTCTGATATATTTGTATGTTTATTACATCCAAAAAATCTGCTATCCATTTTGCTATCTCTGGGGGAATATCTATGCTAATAATAAAGCTGAAGAGTTTGTTTGAACGCGCTAATCTCTGGAACTACCAGTCAGTTTTTGAAAAAATCTTTTTGCATTTGATAGTCCGATTCTTGAGGATGGCTATTTAACATCAGAATACTCTTAGGAGCCGAGGAAAAAGAAAAAAAAAAGGCAGGAAGAACGCTAAGCGGAAACGAAGTACCTAATAGCGCGGCCGGGCGATAGGATGCGACGTGGTGGGTCGGGGAAACAAGAAATTTCACGAGACCGAAGTCTCGGGCAGAAGCTAGTAAAAAATAATAAATAAATTTCCTAAATTACATTTTGGAAATTTCTTTCTTACTGAAACTGGCAGATTAATTCCTTACATGAAATTATTTATTTGATTAATTATTATATTGTACGTATTGCACTATGAGGCAACTTGATGTAAAAAACATCGATTACATTTTTACACAAATAAAAAGATTTAACCATTAAGCAAGCTATTTAAACGAACCGTTTTCAGCCAGCTTTTACCCAGCAGCTAAATAAAAATTTGAGATATTCTTTTATTTCTCTACAAACATTTAAAATGGCTATGCAGATCACGAAAACACATTTCTTTAGCGAAATATATGGCAGTCATTGTACTGTTTATTGCCAAAAGTATTTCAAGTAGACTAAAAATATTTCAGTTTCTTTAATGATCATTATGGGCGGATAAATGAGTGCCATTGTTATCGGGTACTGCAAGAATGTAGTGGCTTTAATCTATAAATAATATTGTCAAAATAATTACGATTTGTTAGCTTTGCTCACGCGAGCAAAATATTAATTGTTTTTATACAGGCGAACTTAAGTAAGCAGATCTTGTGGCTTCAGATTCAGGTAGGCTCGCTATCATTTTCTCTGAACTATTTGCCCAACACTTCTATTCTTAAACGAAATTTTCTTGAAGTTCAAAGACTTAATAAGGAGAAACAGTTTTAGAAGCATTTTGAAGTCATAAACAGTGATCGGAATAGGTAGAGTTAATTTACCTAAACTTCGAGGAAGGAAGTAACATAGAGTGGATCACTCATCCTCTAAAATCCCGGAATAATTATAATGACGTTTAAATCCCGGGATTTAAAAACCACGAATTATTTTTTTGACTTTAAGAGTTGGTGTTACTGTGACTGTGACTTACACAGCTCTCCGGTTGAGCATGTTGGTGATCCAGCCACTCAGGGTCGAGTCTATGCTGTTGACTTTAAGAGTTACAAATTATTGGTTTGAAAAATCATATGATTTTTTTTTAGGTTTTCGTACTAAAACGATTAAATTAAAGAGCGTTTTTAGCAATTTTAATACGTAAAAAATGAATAATAAACCCTAAACAATATTATATATCGCACCCCCGGTGCAACACTGTCACTTACTCGTATGCAAACTATAAAATACTTATGCTTCAGGAGAAGTGTATTAATTTTAATTATTTGGTTTCATTTATTTTATTATAAACTTAAAAGAACAAGTCAGGATATAACCTATTCAAATTTCCCTAAATCAGGAAGTGCCATCAACTATGTAGGATAGGATACTTAAGTTTAAAATACTTTTCCTGAAAAAGTTACTTTTTGCATAAGTGACAGTGTTGCACCGGAGGTGCGATATTATGATTCTTCCGATCTCTGGTCATAAAACATGGGCTCTTGCTTTAATTCGTCTAATTTGTTATATAACCACTACTATAAAAAAAACTGAGATTTTATCAAAGATCAGACTTGACAAGGAGGAACACTTCTAGGAGCATCTTTAAGTCATGAAAATCCAAATTAAAACAACGATCTGAATAAATTATGGTAGTTGCCGACATTATCTAGAAATACAGGCTATATCCCTATCAGCCCTATTCCAGCAGCAAAAGACTCATTTTACTCAAACAAATCTTTGTTATCGTTGTTACAACAGCGTGAGTTGATCAGCGTGCACATGCAACTTATAACCATATAAATAAGATTCAAATTACAAAGTACGACATGATAAAGTTACGTTATCATACTAACCTGCTCAGCCAAATGCGCAGCCTCCCCACTAAGCGACTTGAACTCTTTCTTGGAGTTATCCGAAGACGGTGCTTTAATCGTGGTAGAAGACTTGTTACAGGTCATCGGTTTGACTGACTTGTCACGTTTGTAGTAATCGCCGCCTTTGAACGGAGTGTTGGCACCTTTCTTCTTTGATTTTATGTCTAGAAGCTGTGGGAATGGGAGAGAGATTTATGTTTAGATGATGTGGAAAAGAGATAGTGTTATTGTGAAGTACAATTCGTTTAAATGGAGCAGTTTTTTGATACGCTACGCCTAATGAAGTTATGTTGGGTGTAAATATAACTGTAGCTTTTCTTTACAATATTTGAGGCGTCTAATTGCAAACCCCATTTTACCTTGAAACCGACCTTATTCTCTCTTTTGAAAGTTTTCTCAATTCTGTACTAAGTGACAAACTCATTTCCGATCAAATCCCTCTCTAACAGTAGGTACAAAATTGAGCCTCCAACCTTATGCTTGGTAACAAAATACACTATAAATGGCACAGGTAAAATTCAAATTCCTCTACAACGAAAACAAACAATCACAGGGCTTGCTTTTGCACCAAGTGACCTTACGAATAGTATGGCGGACCAATGGAGACTTGTGTAAATGTGTCGTGCACCAAGGAGTGCGATTACATTTTATTGAATTTAAAACTCATCAATTACTCAATATCAAGAAAAATCGTTTTAGCGGGGTTTTAAATTAGACGCCTCATTTCACGTTAAATCAAAAACGGAATTAAGCGGTGAGGTGATGTGAGGTGTAGAAACAGTATAGTTGGGGACTTTGCTGATAGGATGTATGCTACCAATACCTATAAGCGGTGGTTAGATAGCCGTATATATGTATTTTTTTTTATGTGCAAGAGATGAAACGCGTGATTTTTATTTTTGTGTGTATGAAGTGATGTATGCCATTTTTTATTTATGAATTAATTTTGTTTTAATTTTCTGCTGTGTTTTATATGGACCATGTGGTCTGCAATAAAGATATTTACTATTTAATATTATTATTAAAATACGCGCACATGCGTGGCGTGGTGTATAGTTTCTTTTTTATGTTTTAATCTCAACTTCACGATTTTCTATTTTATTTGCATGTGTATCTTAATATATAAAAACCGGCCAAGTGCGAGTCGGACTCGCGCACAAAGGGTTCCGTACCATTATCTATAAAAACGGCAAAAAAAATCATGTCTGTTGTATGGGAGCCCCCTTAAATATTTTTTATTCTATTTTTCAGTATTTGTTGTTATAGCGGCAACAGAAATACATCATCTGTGAAAATTTCAACTGTCTAACTATCACGGTTCATGAGATACAGCCTGGTGACAGACGGACGGACAGCGGGAGGGGACTTGGTATGTAAAGATGGTCACCCAACCACGGACCAACCCCGGCAAGCGTAGCTTAACCTGATGGATTGACCCGTACGTCTGTTATTACTTAGCCACGAGCTCCTCATAGCCTGCTAACATATCAGTGTAAAAAAAAAGTAGTTTAGGTTGGTAAGTTAACAAATAATGTGTGTACTTTTTAAAGGATCACATTATTCTGGCTAGTGAGTCGGATCTAGAGCTATACTTTAGCACTAGATTTTTATTTTATTATTATATGACTTTTGATTATCTACTTAAGGTCTATTCAAATTCTTGGTTTCGATTTCTGTATTTCCACTTAAACCAATATCAACTTAAAATGAGTGAAAATAGAGTTGATTTCACGTTGATAATGACTAAAACTATTGAAAAACTCATTAAAAATGTCGAAGTTGTAACAAAAACTTAACTTTATATGTAAAGACAAGTAGGCCACTCTGGCTCTCATGGAAGCAGTTTTTGAAGAAGAAAAAACAGAATTGAAAAATGACAGTTAGGCCACTCTGGCTCTCATGGCCTCATATATGGGTATTAAGGCTTTTTTTCCAAAAACTCATATTTGTTTTAGATGTTTGGAAACTAAATTGCGAACGCAGATGAGGTATATTTGATCAAAATCCATGATGTTGTATAGATACCTCGGAACTCTCGCTAATGTTTTGGATGCTCCGTGATGTAAAACTCTTGCTGTCATCATACGAATCATCTTTCTCGCAGCCGTAGTGGTAGTACCTACAGAAGAAAAACACAATTATTTATTTGTTCCGAGATTATACAAAAAAGAAATGCCTTTATTGAAAACTTAATGGATTTGTCAGTCACAGATGGATATTCATTTATTAATAAACCCAGGGTAAAGTTATGCTAAACTTCAACCTCGAAAAATAATAAATAGTATAATAAAATACATAAATATAATAATAGCAGTGACACCACTAGGCTAAGTGGTGTAACCGTCGGACTGCCAATAGGGATGTGTCCTGGGTAAAAAAAAAGAAGAAAACTGTTTAGTCCGCCAATCAGATAATAAAAAAATATTATTTGCTTTATCATATTAATAAAAAATGACTTAGATAAAACACATTAAACTTGGGGAATGGGGGCTCGTTACGTCACAGCTACGTACAAAATCTACTGGGACGTGACGTCATGCCACATTTGAACTCAATGTATCGCCGTAATGTTTTGATTACGTAAAAAAAGAAAAAAAATACGTGTCTAATATTTTTTTATAATCTATATGACGGACAAAAAATATTTTTTTAGTCATCATCCCTATTCATAGGTCTCGAGTTCGAATCCAAGACACCTCTGACTTTTCGGATTCACGTGCGTATTATATGATTATCACTTGCTTAGAAAAACGGCGAAAGCACATCGTAATAGAAACCGGCATGCCAGAGATATTTCACGACGGCATACTCGTATCGCACCCCTGGCCCCGATGCAGCACTGTCACTTATGCAAAAAGTAACTTTTACCGGAAAAGTATTTTAAACTTAGTAACCTATCCTATAGTATAGTATTTAGGAAAGATGGAAATATATCTATTTATAATATTTGTTGTCACAACACAACAAATAATCAAATTATCACACAAAAAACAAAAACAAAAAAACAGAAAATGGCGCGTTTTTGCAACCGGACATATGTTTTTACAACGAAAACTGCCTATACACTATACAGCCTATTCGATTTTTGACAAATGTTGGTGTGTAAACTCACATACACAAACAGCCAGACCCGGAACAACTACTTGTAGATCATACAAATATTTGTTCCGTGCGGGAATCGAACCCGCGACATGCAGCGCAGCAGTCAATCGCTTAACCACTGCGCCAACCGTGTCGTCAAATTAAAACTGGTAATTAAATATTATATATTAAACAACAATTTACAAGACTTTTGAGAATTCAATGCTAAGGCCTGAAACTGCGTTAAGCGGGCTTCCGCGACGGGCACCCGTTGCGTGTGTACACGCGTGGATTCGCGGGGGGGCTCTGTCGGCAATTAAATACGGCGTAGTTTAATTTTAACGGTGTGCATGTACAGTTGTGTCGATGGAGAACTTAGAAAAACGATGACTAGCATAAATAAAACGACAGCCAGTAAGCTGGCGCTTCCAGGCCCAGCGCGTGCCTCCGCGACTTACGCCCGCGCTTGTCCCTGCGACGGAGCACTTTTGTATGGAACCGCGCGGGTGTCCGCATAACGCAGTTTCAGGCCTAAGACGTACGGACTCATTCATTCTTCCTGGTATAAAATCTATTCCATTTTATTCTATGTATGAAATCTCCTTGCAACTAAACTTATTAAATTCGTCATGATCGTAGAACAGTGACGGATCTGAAATTTATGTTGAACTCTGCCGCGCGTGCAATAACAGCAATAAGTATAAGTAAGTATAATTTTTGTCCCAATTTAGTTGAGCATTGATTCGGAATCAGCTCATTGCGCTGATTCCGAATCTATGTTTAACTCTATTTGGACAAAAATTATACTTACTGCTGTTATTGCACGCGCGGCAGAGTTCAACATAAATTTCAGATCCGTCACTGTTCTACGATTATGACGAATTGACTTATAAATTTAAAACTAAACTGCAAAACAAAATAATCGAGCTCGTAAACAAAAGTCACGACCACGTAACAGAAAGATGCCTGTGCAAAAGATTTAATTTTCGAATCATAATCGTAGCCTCTGAAAGTATGTTAACAACTGTATTGAAAAATAACTTACCTAATCAACGCCCTAGAAGCGTACACAGTGGGATGCAGATGTAACGCGGGGTTCAAATATACCCTGTTCAAATTAACCCCTCTTGTGTCGGTCCTATAGTGCCCCCTGGCAACTCCATCAGGGTTGAGGAAAGGAACCATTTTGAAGACGTAGAGTCTCCTTAGCTGAATCGCGATAGGATCATTCCGTGTTAACAAAAGGTTGAGGAACCCATTGAAGACAAAACTTGATGGTGTCTCCCCTGGATGTACTCTTGCTGATATGAAGATTACCTGGAGGAAAAACAAATGTTAGGTAGCTCTTGTTTGTATATATAAATGTATCGGCAAAACGGGTTATTGGGTGCCAGTTGAAAATTAACTTTGGTTACTTTAACTCATAAGTTGAAATTCCAATTATCTCCTACTTTATGTTACCGACCGCCTGGAGCTTTTGGGTATGGAGTTGGCATCAGATCTCAACTTCGGCTCAAGCATCGAGTCAAAAGCACAGATTGCAGCCAAAAAGCTGGGTATCCTAAATAGGGTGAGTTTTTACAAAGCTCAGGTCTGTTCCTGTATGGAGTATTGCAGTCACATAAGAGATGGCTCAGCAAAATACCAGCTTGCTGCACATAACTCGGTGGAATCCAGAGCAAAAAGGCTCATAGGCGACGCTGCTCCGAAGGCTAGGCTTTAAAGCCTGGCTCATCGGCGTAATGTTGCTTGCTTGTCGGTCTTATACAGACTGTACTTCGGAATGTGCGCAGGAGTTCCATGACCTGATTCCACCATCTCCCTTTCACTACTGGACTACCAGACGTAGTGTAGGATACCATCCGCACTTGATTAGATATACCGGCGACTAGTCGTACTCAGCGCTTCTCCTCCACATTTATTATGCGCACGGCCAAAGTGTGGAACTCTCTGCCAGCGTCT
The DNA here is from genome assembly GCA_947523025.1 of Dryobota labecula. Lineage (NCBI taxonomy): Eukaryota > Metazoa > Arthropoda > Insecta > Lepidoptera > Noctuidae > Dryobota > Dryobota labecula. The sequence goes on along the minus strand of OX383289.1, from coordinate 6,911,799 downwards.
GTGTTCCCTTCCACATATAACCCGTCCACCTTTAAAGCAAGAGTGAACAGGCATCTTCTGGGCAAGCTCGTTCCATCATAGACCTCATCCATCGCTTTCCACCAGGCGAGATCGAGGTCAAGAGTTGGCCCATATCACAATAAAAAAAATATTAGTATACATTTTTGGACCAAGAAACTCAAAGCTTTATTAGACTTGAGAGTGCGATAGGCTAGATTTCTGTGGTAAGGCACTACTACCGGATGCTTAAAAAATAATTATGGATATACCGTTTGACAAATATCATCACAGAAGTTTCGTATACAGCTTTCACGAAAATACGAGTATTGAGTGGTCCAAAACATTTATAAAAAAAAAAAAAAAAAAACAATGCATACAGTTATTGTGCCGATAGTCGTGACGACCAATGACATAATAGCCAAAACCCTCGACCAACACATGAGGAGGCTCTCTTTAGGCAGAAAGCGGTACTTCTGGACACGGCGCGTATCGTGAGGAAGTTCCTGTTTCAGGAGCCCTGACCACCGGTAGCTTGGACCCTGTTCCCGATACCGATGGGCTACTATTTTTTTATATATTTTTTTTGCTTTATAAAAAAAGTTTTTTATAAAAATATTTCTAAATGTAAATTATAATCTTTAAACATATAATTCTTCTGTACGTGTGTTTGTCACCTAACTCCCCCTAAACGGCTGGACCGATTTAGATGAAATTTTGTATGTATATTTCAATGGATTCCTGGATGGTTTGAAAACACAATTGGACCAGGTAGGTGGCACTGCAATCGGGTTTTAAGATCGTTCAGACAGGACAACGTGCGTCGGGTCCGCTAGTATGAATATGTATAAATAAATAAAGGAAATAATTTACAATAATATTTTATTGTCTGGATTGATTTTGGTTATTCTTCTCAATTCTGACTGTATGTTTTTATAGCAAAATAAGCCAGATTGAAAAAACATCATAACAGATTCATAACATCCACTAAGCTATTTACAATAGGCTCTATCTGATATTGTGAGAAAAATATTGCTATTATCATAATACTTCACAAACTGTTTGAAATCCAAATGCATAAAATTAAACGGTAAACGGGTTGCTATTAAAAGAAGGAAATAATTGATGGTTTCAAAGCATAATGCGGTTATTACATGAACCCAAGACTGGAAGAAAGAAGGGAGAAGAAATTTTTAAAGGGTTATTTGATTTTACGAATTTTTCCACCGTATAAAGTCACTATGGCGTGCGACTGTTTTCGCTTCATTGTTATTATATCCAATAAGTCTGACTTTTTTTCTTGTTTAGTCTCATAATATAATGCGGCAACAATATTTTAAAGGATTTCAAATATTCATTTATGGTAATTGCGCGTTATGATTATGTCTGCGATGGAAAGAAATGTTGGCATTGCGTTGGCCGCGATTTTGGACACATTTTCAAGAGCATTCTTATATTTGGGAATTCATTAGGAAAACTGGCGAAGGTTATTAGCATCCTTTGATTACGTAGTACAGTTCTGTTACTACTAAATATCGATGTTATAGAAGCTGGAAGGAAAAGCCTCAGATGACCTGTTGAAAATTACATCAATGTAAAAGGAATAAGCTTACTTTTTTATTATGAAACTTGAATGGTCTCTCCTGGTTGTCAGGGAACAAGTTCCTGAGCCTATCCTCTCTTTCTGTGGTGATCCCGTGGTGTGACGTTATTGTCAATAGATCCACGCGCCGCCCTGAATGTTTGAAACAGATTTATATCACTCCAGCAAATAAGGCTAAATCAATCGAGGTGGTAATTGGTTGGAAAATCAAGGACTTGTCTTGTGTTTTTTTTTTTTTTCTGTTTAGTAGTATTGATAAGTGTACATTTTAGGTGGTTCACTATCCATTTGAAGAGACACAAAATACTGTAAGCCCACCAAACATTTTTAACAACTGGATGGCAAATGGTCCCCATGAGCACGGGTTCCTGCTTTCGTTTTAATACCGTATCTGTACCCGAAATACTTGCAGATCACGTCACGGCTACTAACTTACCAAGATGGTCATCTGAAAACACTATGACGAAAATCAACCCCAATCAAAACAAAACACAAACAAAACTCGATCTTACCTTCAAGAGAATAAATAAGACATTCCCTATTATAGTAGATATCGTCCACAGATTGCGGGGGAGGTAGCGGAAGCATCTTCAAGTCGATGGAGTTGAGAGCGATCTGCAGCTCGGCGAATGAGAACGGGTAGGTGAACGCGAAGAACGTGGTCGCTTTCAGGTTCTCGGGCGTTCGGTACTTGAAGCTCAGTGTGAAGGTGTTGTCGTCCGTCTAGAACAAAGTTGTGGTAAACACTTTGCTACAAGTATCTTTTGGCGCTCGAATTACGTTGACAGGGAGCGCTGTTGGTAAACATTTGTGAAATGAAGGCTATCGCGCTGGAATTCGTCGCTAGAGGCGCTAATGTAGAGTGGTCTCTGAAAAGGTCAAATGTGAAACTGAACGTTCACTGTATGAGGGATTTTCTATCGCAAATTGTTTCTAATTAAGATTGTGCTATTCCTGATTAATTATGGTTTAAGATTTTAAGTAACAACTTAGGAACCAATTTCGTAGCACTTATAGGAAGAATAATATTTGTCTGCTTAATGCTTGCCAATTTTACGTGTTAATGTAAATATTCATTTGATGTTTTAAAATGTAATAAAATAAACATCTTATGAAGTGATGAGTACTTAAACATATCCTAAACATAAACGGCTCATCACTTTACACTAGAGCATTTAAGTAAAAAAAAAAAATTGGAGTAGGTATTTTATATTTTACTCAGAGTAGGTATACACTGGAGCATAATAAGTTTTTTTTTTTTTGGAAAAAAATCTTTCAAATGCTCTAGTGTAACGCTGCCAACATGTCGTTTAGTCAATATTGCCTTTCAAGCATCAATATGATACCCCTTGATAAGACTTTCGGGTTTCTGGCGAACCATGTGGCTGTTATTATACAGCCAGAAGCCCTTTAGGATAGAAAGATATTAGCATTAATAGTAAATTTTTTTTTGGATTCTGTAAGCTATTAGTGTTTTTGCTTGAATACATACCGAGTGTACAGGACGGTCTCTAATTCTCTCCCACTGAGGCTTGCCCGGCAGCGTACGTGTCACCGGCGCCATGCCTTGGTTGTACATCTTGCCTTGCTTGTTCAGATTTATGAGATTCAACCGCACCTGTTAACAGAATTTGAAAGTGAAATACATATAATAAGGAGCTAAAATGGCAAACATATCGCTCCTTAAATACAAAAGCACCACAAGTCAAAATAAGCAAATTATACAGGAGTGGCATTTGCAAAAATAATTTGGATTATTTTATGATTTTTGTATAAACTATGAGTATTACGTAGACTTTTTTTGTATCAAAAGTTGCGTAATTAAAAAGCCTATTTTTCAATAAAGCAATCTTAACTATACCTCGAATGGACAAAAATCATTTTTGATATTTTTTGAAATGTGTGACTTTTGTATTTAAGGAACGATATATGTATAAGTATAGCACTTCTGCAACAAGCACTTTTTGAATTATTGTTATCATAAGAGCAAATCAATTTTTCAAAATTAAATAACACGCTGGAATGTAAAGTTCTTTTATTAATGATTCCATTTATGCTCACTGCCTTTTATGGGGACAATTAAATAAATCTTTTGTAAATGTGATTTTTCAAAGAGTGAAATAATCACTCATTGAATTAAAAATTACAATGAGCAAACATTTTTTTTTTAATAAATACAATAAAAACTTCTCTTTCAAAGTCAAAAAATTAACATGGTCTTAACCCTTAAATTGGCAAATGAATTTATTTCTAAAATGTAATGTTTTTTTGCTATTTCCTGGTTTATTATGATCCCAGAAGTCTGAAAAAAATTGTGAAAAAAATCTACTTTTTACAGTTTTCGAGAAAATCTATGTACTCCGGGGAGTACATTGCCAACTGTAGTGTATAGTATTTCTTCTTATGTTTGTACTACGTGGAGCACGGTGCCAAGATATCAATAAAATACATCTTATTTAAATCTTTACTTTATTAATAATAATTCGTAATGAACAATATTCATTGGGTGTGAAATTTCCACAAGCAATTTATTTTGTTAGTTTCTCCTACCACAAAACACAGATGCACTATTGCACAGCGCATTTTCGGCTTGTTCTTTATGTACTGCCTCCTTTTTCCAGCTTTCGTGCCTTTATATGGGCTCATCATCTCATCTATTGAGTACTGCCCTTCATCTATCTTCAAGCAATTATTATTTGTCTGATCTTCTCTATAACAGAGCGTAGGTATTTTGTAATAGCGATCTGAGTCCTCTATGCTATTATCCACAAAGCGAATATTACGGCGTATTTGTTGCTAACGTTTTAGGGGTATTTCATCAGTTGATAGAGGATATAGGGTTTTTCTTGCCCAGTAATCAATGTATGAATGTATGGCATGTAAACACACCCATTAACATTTCAATTACAAGAAATTTGCCATGTTGTTGGACCGAATAAAAGGTTGTGTTGTGAATAATATCTGAAATGATGTCCGATGAAAAAAAACGGAGAAAGTATTCCAATACCGTTTCGTTTTGTATTTTATGAAGCTCGTGTATTCCTGCATCTGCATCAATACAATCATTACCCTCTCCATCCGTAGAACTTCTGCAGTCACCAGTTCCTAGCATGTCAAAAGCTTCGCCTTTGCCGATCATTAGATCTAAACGCAAGAAACCTTCAGTAGCAGAAAATTTAGTTTAGAAATTTAATTTAGTTTTCTTAACTTTTTTTACTACTACTGAAGGTTTCTTGCGTTTAGATCTAGTGATCGGCAAAGGCGAAGCTTTTGAAATGCTAGGAACTGGTGACTGCAGAAGTTCTACGGATGGAGTGGGTAATGATTGTATTGAATTCAATGTTGGTATGGCATTGTAATTATTAGTTGATGAAGACGGAAAAATCTCTTGGAGCTTTGTTGTTAGTGGTACATCATCAATGGTACAGTCAAATACGTTATCAGAGTCGTTGTGGTCGTTTTCCAGAATGTTCAGTCTTTCAAATGAAGAGTCTAATGAAGGTGGGTCAGAGCTGAGCTTAGGTGAAGATGGTGGAAGGAAATGTGATTCGTCATCCGAACTAGAACTTTCATCGGAACATGAATTTTTTTTTTCGTAATCAAAGCTAAAATTTTATGCGATCGTGTCAGGTTCAAGCACCACAGAAAAAGAAAAAATTTGCTGTATAATATACAATCCACACCTCCACCGATGTTATTTTATATCAACACAAACAAAAAAAAAAAAGCTTGTTTGCATTTCTTTGTGTACTTGGCAATGTGCTTCGTGTATACCGAAGTCTATTTTGCGTTCTTTACTATGTACTTGGCAACGGTGTTCACGGAGTACACACAAAGTTTCTAACTTATAAAATTGCGATTACGTAATTTACACATAAAATTACGAATGATTGATATTATTTATAAAGTCACTATGCAATGTAAAGCCTAATAACCACAAGTCTCACCCAAAAAAGTATAGAAAATCTTAAAAAACTAACCTGTGACGCAGAGACACCTGACCGCTTCGAAAACATTTTGAATTTGACGGATAATTTTTGAAGTTACTACATCCTAATATTTTTTATACCAAAATATACAATTATTGCAAACTAAAAATAATAATAAATAGTATTTTTTTAAATATTCGTACTACAATCGACTTTTTCAAAGTTTATGACTTTGGTGGAGTACACTGCCAATTTAAGGGTTAATAAAATAAAAATTACTTCAGTTATTTTTAATGATTTTTAGTTTCCTACAAAAAAATTCGTTTGTCTTAATCAATCAAAAAGGATCAATTGAACAAGCATGATTAGCACATTTAGTGCACCATTTGAATGAATTATTAAAAAAAAATACTTTGCTTGTACATACATTTGGTGGCAAATTAATTTAAATAGCTATAATAAAAAGCTTCATTACCAGTACGCCAGATTCACTGGACTGCACTCCAAAATAGAACCAGGTGCGGTTCCCATTCTCAAACTCTGTGCCAGCACAGTCGGGCCTAGTCCACAGGTTGAATTCATAGTCCGGAGTTTCTGTTACATTCGTCTTCGGGTTCATAGACGGAGCTGATGAAAAAGAAATATTAAGTAAGTATTTGTGGTGCAGACTTGTGACAGAATGTTTAGGTGCTAAGGAGATTAGGAAATTTAACTTTGTGGACATAGTGGGTACAATTTAGTTAAGTAAATTATTACAAAATTATTGAAATAATTACCAGTTAGCAAATTATTTAAAGATTTAAAAAACGCTGTCCCTTAAATAAGCACATAAAAAAGCCTGTGAACTTGTTTGGCTAATTACTGAGTACTACAGTTTGGATTTATTTCATGATTAAGTGAAAGGTGTAGAACTGTAATTTTTTTTTTTAATGAATTTATTTATTGTGCTGTTTTTATAGTGAATGATGATATTATGAACGGAAGCATTTTGCTAAATACTAAAGACCTGGTTTCTTGGACACTTAAATAACAAGTTTACTGGAAAATTCCATTTGATTTAATTAACTTTCTTTGCTGTGCTGTCAGTACATCATAACTGTGTCAAGTCAATATTGAATGAGTTGGTGCACCAGGGCACTTGTAAATGTATTGAAATGTCCTCAAATCTATTTCTAGCACTCAACAATAACAAAAAGTCCGTGAAAAGGGCATCAAATTGGCAACTACTCCCGAAATTGTTGCAGGTCTTCGGGCTTTGCAATTTTGCGTTAATTAACAAAATATGCACTTACCTATTAGCTCCGTAGGTACCCGTTCTACATGTCCGAGATTTCCAGAGTCAAAATTGTGTATAAAATAAAATCCACCGCACTCAATAATATTGTTGTGATCCATAACTAAAATATTACAGCGGACTACATTATACAAAAAATCACAGTCGCCAAACTTGTTAGCCGCTGGGTACTCATTACTTTATAAATTTGTCCATTGAAGCATAGATCCAATCTTCATGTTTGATTATTTCAAAATGACAATAAAAAAACGGAGGCTGCACTGTTTTTCTAAACAAAATTATGTAATTTTGTTGACATCGATTGACGGATAACAGCTGATTTGTTTTATTGGTGATCTTTTTTATTTTTTGAAGTGTTTAAAACCAGTTGGAATAATCAATTTTTAGTTTATAAATATCCAATTTTTTATGGTGAGTTTTAACTATTTCCTCGATTGCTATAATTGCTATTACTTGATATTTGGAAAGACACATGCCACTAAGAAATTTGATTCAAGATGGCCGACATTTTAACTCGCTGGCGCTGCTCGACTTGCGTACAAAGAAAACAAAAAATGCCAGTATGAAAAATAATGTATGCAAATAAACTTTTTTGTTTTTGATTAGTTTATTCTACTGAGTACCGCGGCTGCGTTACATGTGTGAAAGTAACAAATAAGCCTCCGATATTCAGCTGAATATATACTTTTCCTCGCCGATCTTATCTCCCGTGTTCCAAACCCATGAACTTAGCTTCTGTACTAATCTGTAAACATTTACCCTAAAGCACTTGATTGCGCGTAGTTCTAAGTATGAATTAATCTACCATTTGCATCGCGATTAAATTCGCTGATAAGGAAAATAATGAATAAATGAATTCTTCAATATGGCAACACTTGTTTTTTCGCTCTTGGGCGTTTCCGTCCGGATTTTTATGTCAAATTATATCTTCACGCCTCCAGCATCCGCAATGATGTAAGCAGGGTCATAAATAACTTTTAGTTCTAGGTAGTAGCTTGTCTCTGTAACAACTATCCAGCTGTTTTTGCTAAGCAAGTTTCTCCCGTGCGCGTGGTGCGAAAGGATAAAACAATACTCGTACGTAGGAAGGTGCAGCCAAAACGAAGGGGGACCCGATTTGGCATTGTTGACTTACTTTTTTCCAAAATATGATTGAAGCCACCTGTTTTCAGATTCTATAGGTAGATTAACAAGATCAGGTACAGTAGGGCACCGGTAACAAGGTGCTATAATTCTTGTATGAGGACGGGGACGTATAACTACCATAGACAGGTGTTTCTATTGTTATAAAATAATCTTTGCGAGTTACCCGGCGCGCGGCGAAGGGGCGCTGAGTTTTGTATTAAGAGTCCCTATCAATTTCGACGCGCTACTAGTTTAGGTAACTATCGGAGCGCATCGTGTCTGTGTGCGTTCGAACTATCGGCGACAATCGTACTTATGCATTGTCGTACGGTGAAGCGGGAACAAATAATCTTGGTCCGTAACCGCTATTAACAGCACTCCCTAATTTTTACTTACCTACTAGGTTCTGTAATACTGGATGAATTTTATTGTAATTATGACGTGTTATATTTATAACACGTCATAATTACCACCTAGTAGGTAAGTAAAAATAACAATATTAAGTACGGCGTTCATCATAGTAAAAGCAAACTATAAAGTGTGACCAGTACATTAAGATAGGTCTGAAACTAATTATATGTGTTATTACCCACCCTCCTGTATTATTTACCTACTACAGACCTCCCCGGCGAACAGTGTTCGGAATAATTATATTACGAGCCACTTAGATTTTTTATATGAAATTTTTAATTTAAATGTAGGTAGGTATTTGTTTGTAGACTTATACGATAAAAACACATAATTATATTATTAAGTATAATGTTGTATTTATATAATGTGTACATATACATATAGTCTTTAAATAAAAAAGTTTTTTTTACGTTTAAGACACTTTTAAATAGGCGGCCTTGAAAAAGGCCTTTGGCTTTTGTCTACTCGCTGATTGCTTCTTCATCGGATAAGTGCATCCTTTCAGGCGCTTCAGGAGCTTTCAATAATTGTAATACTTCTGGCGCCAAAGTACCCGATTTTCTCTTAGGCAATGGTCTGATGCTGGATATTAATGAATCGGAGGAGATAAGCAGAGCGCGTCTTCAATAGTCTGCTTCCTTCCAATTTTTCTCGTGCTATGATTTCTCAAACTCAAATCATTTCAATTAAACCATTTACAGGCACTTTTGAATTCTCAAGGTGTCGGTCAGTAAGAAAATGAAGCTACATACCCATTCCAAAGCGTAGTAGGTACGTATGGAGAAGAACGGGCAAGAAACTCCATTACATTAAATTGTTACAAAAATATTAGATGTATAATGTTGAGTTTATAACTAAATGTAAGACCGATATAAAAATAAAAAATAAAAACGTACACGTTAAAAGCGTCCAGAGTAGGTATAACAAATAGAAACAAAAAAAAAAAAAAAATTTTAAGATAAAATAATTATAATAAGATAATTAAAATAAGCCGTGGCAGCTAAGAGATGACCAGTCCCAACTGACGGCGCCCGTTCACAAACATATCGCATGGATTAGCACCGTTCAGCTCAACCATTTTGAAGGGAGCTAAATGATCCAACACACGCGCCACCATCAGCGAGACATCTTAGTGAGCATGACATACTCTCAGCCGCCAGGGCACATTCAAGTCAATGAAAGGCATACTCATATTACCCGGTTAATGGTAGCTCTATAGTACATAGTACTCACACCTGTGCTATGCAATTATATAATACAAAGGAGATTGAGTTCATACAATGCAAAGATAGTCTTACATCTTCAGCAGCTCCAACATTATTTTCAAATGTTAATCGATTAGTTGTGATTGTGGAGCAAGACCAGCATTCAGCCAAGCATTTTTATCAGCGATGTAATCCCCCAACTTATAATATACCTGCGTGCATAGTATGCGTTTTATACAAGATTTAAATTTAGTTTCATTCAGTTGAAGTATGTGGGGAGGAATTTCATTGTAACATTTTAAACAGTACCCCATAAAGGACGAGTCTACTTTAGCCAGTCTGAAACCTAGTTGAACTAGTAGGTCCTATTTCTATTACTATAATTATGTCCTTCACCTCTTTTTCTAAAAATATGTAAATTTTTCCGTACGTAAATGATGTTTTCGTATATATATTGACAAGGTACCGTCATGATGATAATATCCTTAAACAGTTCCCTTAGAGAATCGCTCCTGCGGACATTATATATGGCTCTGATGGCTCTTTTCTGCAGAATAAAAATAGACTCGATGTCTGCAGCCGTATATTATATTTTCCGTGATAATAAAGTTCACTTTATCGACCCATTTTCTAAAAATTAAACACTAATTTACTAATAGTACAATACAAAACATTAATATGTATGAATAACATTAACAAATCACAAAGTGTGACACTATGCATAAATAAAATAAAAATATACTCACAGTCTCAAAACTGATTAGACCTAGTACAAAATTCGCACAATTCGCGAGTTACGTCGGGAGCGGCGAACGTCACGGGCGACACAGGTCCGTCGTCGAGAAGCCCTTGGGCGCGACTGAATGTATCGAGCAAGCGCATCGGTTTATAAGGCATTATTTAGATATTTTATTACAATAAAAGTATTAGTCAAAAAAAAAAAAAAATATTAGGTTTGGTAGATAAATACATCAAATTTTAGAATATTGAACACTTATTGTTATTTTCAATAAATTCTTACGCGTAGACAACGGTTTTGCACATGATTTTATTGTGTTTTTTCAGCGTGGATAACATTTTTTTTAATGAACTTATACGTTGAACTTAAAAAAAAAAAGTTGTAGGCTTACTAGTATACTATATGTCCAGTATGTATGAATTTTTTCAGATTGTTATTTGGCACCAGTAAGCCAAAAAACAGATTGGAAAACCGGGTGTTTCGTCCTTACGTAAAAACATGTGTTAGATTTATATTTTTCGTAATTTATATTGAGTAGTTATCAAAATTTTAATCAGTACACTTACTAGATAAAGATGTGATGAATAACAGGGCATTAAAAAAAAAACCAGGTATCTTCAGGTTACTGAGAAATTTGTGCTGAAAAACATAGAAATTTCTGTTTTTAGACCGCGAAATTGATAGGGACTCTTAATTTTTTTTAGTAGGTAAATCCAGAGGGCTGTTTTTTTTTACTGATGTCCCTTTTGAATTGCACCAACAATGCCCTAAAAGGAAAATATAGGGGGGTAGGTATATTTATTTTTGGTACTTTTTAAGCTCTTATTAACAATCAAATATCTGACTTATTATCTATACTAATATTATAAAGCTGAAGAGTTTGTTTGTTTGTTTGAACGCGCTAATCTCAGGAACTGCTTGTTGGAATTGACAAAAGGAGCGGAGCATAAATGAAAAATGTTGCAAAAACGGGAAAAAATATTCCTTTTTGAGAGCTTCCGTTGCGTGCGCTGCGTAAATGGTTTAAGTTACGCAAATATCATGTATGATGGAATTGTTCCTCTTTAAATCTTCTAAAAAAAAGTCCGCGACAGCATATGTCTATCTCTTAAGATTGACTCATTATAACCATTTTTTATGGTAATCAAATTTGTTCGAAATTAATGCATTTTTTGCGAAGGAGTTTTCATAAACATGGCATTAATCCTTATCCAAATAAATACGTTATTCATCACAAATATTTAATTTTGAACAAAGTTGCCCTTACATAATGTCATTTCAATGAATATCTTAGGAGATATAACTGTTTTATAATAACTCCGCAGCAAAATAATGATCAACTCTGCGAGGTAGTCTATTCTAAAGCTGAAGAGTTAGTTTTTAGGGTTCCGTACCCAAAGGGTAAAATGGGACCCTATTACTAAAACTCCGCTGTCCGTCTGTCTGTCTGTCTGTCCGTCTGTCATCAGGCTGTATCTCATGAACCGTGATAGTTAGGCAGTTGAAATTTTCACATATGATGTATTTCTGTTGCCGCTATAACAACAAATACTAAAAAAACAGAAAAAAATAATATTAAAGGGGGGCTCCCATACAACGGACATGATTTTTTTGCCGTTTTTATGCTTTTGCCCGCGGCTCCGCCCGCGTGGATGTCGGTTATCGCGTAAAAAAGTAGCGTATGTCTTTCTCCATATCCCAGGCTATATCTCTACCAAATTTCATGACGAACGGTTCAGCGGTTTAGGCGTGAAAACGTAACATACAGACAGACAGACAGTCAGATAGACAGACAGACAGACAGAGTTACTTTCACATTTATAATATTAGTATTAGTATGGACGGTAAGGAACCCTTCGTGCGCGAGTCCGACTCGCACTTGGCAGGTTTTTTGTTTTTGAACACGCTAATCTCTGGAACTGAGAGTTGGATTTGAAAAAATCTTTTTGCATTATACAGCCTAATTCTTGAGGAAGGATTACATTCCTATTAACTAGGACACAATTTTTTTTAATGAAAGTTTAAGCGAAAACGAAGTAAAAGCACGGGCAGGCAATGTGATGCGACGGGGTGGGTCGGGGGAACAAGAAATTTCACGCGGACGAAGTCGCGGGCAGAAGCTAATATTTTTATAATTATATAGGCTATACTACCCACAGAACAGATAAAAGAGGTTAGAAGTGCCTTGTGGGCGGGGCAGGCGCGCCGCACTTATGAGCAAACGCTCATAAGTCAACCGAAATTTGCTTCACCGGCCAACAATCGCGCTCTTATTGTGACAGAGTACTCGTATGCCATAATTATGCCGTTAGCGCTATTATAACGTGTCGGAAAAGAAGCCAAGTGTGTAGTGTATTACGAGAAGGGATTTTTTTTCACCAGTATGTCCAAAAACCTTAAAATACAAGTGATATTTGTAATGATTACAACAGTATTATGTAGTTTGTAGACAAAAACGGTACAATCGCAAACAGATGCAAAATTATACTTTGCTTGCAATGCAACACATGTGTACCATCTTGTACTACGTGAGCGATCGCGCAATGTATTGCGTTCACAAATTAGAATTAAAATAACTTTGTTTATTACTACCATATATTGTTTATTGTGACATAATAATTATAACGTAAAACAGAGCTGCAATTAGCTAAAAAAAAAAAAAGAAGAAAATTTGAATTTCGCGATTATATTGGATGTCTCCCCTTATGTATTTAAGAAGTCCACACTATTCGTACCCCTCCCGAAAAGCGAAAAATTGCAAAACTGAAAGTAACACAATTACAGTAATTTTACCGATACTCATAATCGACCTTTTGCTCACCGTAACATATATGAAAAAGTAATGTGTGTGTGAGTGTTCCTCAAACGCAGTGCTTGCGTTAGTGTGACAACCAATAGCAAACTCGCGATCTAAGTGGGTGTGGTTTGTTTGTGTGCGTAATGCGCGTACGTATTGGTATCTTGCTTGTAGTGGAGAGAGTTAGAGAGTGGGAGATAAGTGGCGACACGCGTTTTAATATAAATCAGGTTCTATTTCCTTTCTAACCTCTTTTATCTGTTCTGTGATACTACCTATAGGTACTCCTATTACCCATTGTGTAAGCAATGTTTATACGCCTTGCAAGGCAGCACATAGTGGGACACAATATTTTTTATTTTATCTACGCCCTTGCTATAAATCCTCTATAAAAGTTTCTGAAACAGTTAGCTTATTGCCAACATTAAAACATCCAGTGTCATAGTAACCATAATAGCATCCAAACGGGAGTTATAATGTTGTACTGAATTTCATACGATACGAGGATGATGATCCCTTCCTTACTCATCTGTTTGATGAGTAAGGAAGTGATCATCATCCTCCCTTCCATTCTAAATAAGTACTCAATTCGTGGTATCTTTATGAATTTCAAAAAAAGAACATTGTCACGCACGCGCGTTTCACTATACTATACCATAGCGTCCTATCCTGCGATTTTTGTTCGATATTTGTATTGCAAAAGCTGTTTCAGAACCTTTTATAGAGGATTCATGTCAAAAAAAGTCAAAAGTCTTGTATGCAACTGTAATAATTAGGTATTAAAACACTCATGTGATACTATTATCACCTATTAACCCACATTCGTGTTTTAATACCCCTTATTATACAACAGTTGCATAAATAACTGTTATAACATCATGTACCAACACTATACCTATCGGGTACCAAAAAAAAAAAAGGATTTGATTTATTGGTAAACAATTTGTCTAAGTCATCTAAGTAAACTCGATATGTGTAGGGCTTAGGTACTGTGTTTCTAATTCTAAGATTTAAGGAATTCTTAATAAAAAAGCGAGTTTTATTCATACAATATTATATTTAAAGGGATTTAAAAATATGTGAATAAAAATTCAAAGAAAAGGACTCGTTTTTAACTCAAGTTTGTATTTTCTTTTTTTCATCCTTATATTTATAACAATATTAAATAAGCTTATTTTAAGTATACAATACATTAATATAATAGATTATTTAGGCGTGGCACTTACCTACGGATTATAAAAAAATTACATTCCATATAATTTCGAATAACTTGGCCAATAAATGCCTTCATCACATAACTTATAACTTGATAAAATAGGTACCGACGTACCAATAGTTACAAAATTATACGTGAACTACAACTTTTACCTAAATCCTTGTTTCCTATACAATTGTCTTTTCTGAGCACAATTATTAATTAATTTAGTGTGAAAGCAAACGATCATACGAGACATGGACGCGAAGAACTTTATTTTGGCATCTTCCTTTTGGCTCATACACCAAAACAATGATTTATGATTCAACAAAAAATGGAGGTAAGAATATTATATTATATACAAAATTATATTGATCATGATAACCGCGGAAAATATGAGAAAACTCTCCCTTCTTTCCTTTTGTTTTCTCCGGCCGCAAGCATAGTTGCGTTGCATCGTGGTTTGCATACAAGTCAAAAGAATGATAAAATTAAAAAAATATCACAATCGGAACTATTCCTAGGGCACGTGTTTTGTATGTACTCTTACATAATATACTTACACTAATATTACGTGTAAACGAATGTAATGGACAATTTTCTACAAATATTATTTAATAGGGAACGGTAATCCTACTGAGCCAATACATTTCTTCTACCGCGTACATATAATATATGAGTAAGGTATATTAATTACACCAACAAAATATTAGATAGAACGATACGACTAGAATGCCGACACAATGAGCATTGGGATAATCATTAGATTGCCTTATTTACGTGATACTTTAGACTGTGAGAAGATAGGTCGATAATGCATCGACCTATCTATGGTAGGTATATTTTTTCCACGTAGAAGCCTTTTGTAATACAAAGTTATGTCTTATAAATTTCAGTGTAAATTGATAAAGCACGTAGGCCTGATTGGCTATCAGACTAACTCCTCCTTTGTCCTTATGGTCACAAAGACACATGTATTAATTCAATGAACAGTTGACTCATCATTAATACCTTTTGTGTTTTCTTTGGAAAAATCTTAGTATCACATAAATAAGGCTATTTTAACCTTACATGCATAATGAACGAAATGCTCTGCTCAGTTCAAAATAAATCGAAGCAAAAAATAAAATAACATTTAAACACTTCACCATTTATAAACATTTGACATAGACATTCTTAATCCAATCTCTCTTTACACTTATGATATTTGGCGCAATATATTGCTAATAAATACAGATAGACTGTGATGTTATAATCTAGGGTAAAACATCCAACTCGTAGTCTTATATTTCACTGAATATTTGGGAAAATATGATCCTTTTTAAACGGTACATACACGACCCAGAGTTGACCATAACACCCTATATAAGTATTTTGTGTTATAACAGGTAATAAATTGCATAGGTAAATGAAAATTCTGCACAAACGTAAATGCACCACGTTTATGTGTCAATTAAAAATGATTTTAATCAATTTCGAGGAGTCCAATCAAGTGAGCAATAGCGGAAGACAAATCGTGATCGTTTGAGCAGACGAAAGTTAAGAAACAATAGTATTGTGGTCCTTAAAATAAAACAATTTATATGTACATCGATTTTTATCAGGGTGCGGCCACACTAGGCGTATCGTGGCTGTCCGAGGGCTCACGACTAACAACAGTGAGCATAAAACTACCATTACACACATACGCCCAATTTGGTCGCCGCCAACCTTACGCCAAATATTCCGAATAGCGCATTCCAGCTCACTTTGAACAATATTAATTAAAAAATTGTCTAACCTAAAACGTATCGTTAACCTTTCCCCTCGTCGGGTATCGTTATAGAAACTGTATTGGGTCTCATTTGTTTGTTATCCGCGCTATGTACACTGTGATGTGGGGCACTGCGTTGGATCTCCTCCGTAGTGGTGATCTTGCACTCTACCACGCGATAGTTACACGTCGGTGATCCACAATCGAAGTCTGGACGTATGATCACTGCGTTTGGTATGTCATCAAGACTCTTCGGCTCCTCTTTGAATGGAGGACAACTGTAAATAAGACGAAAAAAATGTAAGAGATTTTTTGATTTGGTACCACTAGACACACTAATGGCTAAGTAATAACAGCCGCACGGGTCGGTCGATCAGGTTAAGCTACGCTTGCCGCGGTTGGAACCGTGGATGGGTGACCATCTTTGCATACCGAGACCTCGAGAGATGCCTCGGAAAACACATTAAGCCGTTGGTCGCGGCTGTCTTTCGTGGATCTTCGACAGTCGTTACGGGTCGTGAGAAGTCCGAAAGTCTGACAGCCAGTCTTACCAAGGGGTATGGTATTGACAGTCGCTTCATGTCAAATAATGGTGTTCAGCTGCATCCGGTTAGACTGGGAGCCGACCTAAATTGTAACTTAAAATCTTAAGCCATAATTGATCAGGAACGGCATAATCTTTACAATTATGAATAATTAGTAACAATTTGCGATAGAAAATCCCGCAAACAGTGAACGTTCAGTTTCACATTTTGACCTTTTCAGAGACCACTCTACACTAGCGCTTCTAGCGGCGAATTCAAGCACGATAGTCCTCAGCCGACTCCAACATAGTTGGGAAAAGGCTAGGCAGATGATGACCATCTGGTGGCCCGTGATTGTCCAACCACCTAAATGCGCCAGAGTAATATGTACGATTCTTTGTTCCGAATTAGGTCCAACCCGTGACCGCGAAGCTGTAAGCTTTTGAGTCTGGGACATGCCGCGACCCCTACACCAGGGGGTCGAAACCAGGTTGGCAGGCAGATGCCTTCAAGCTAGAAAGCCGTCTCAATATATGCCAGTTCTGAGATTAAAGGGACAGCTTCTAATGACCTGATGATCGCAGATTTAAATGGCAAACCTAAAACAGGCTTTTGTTTTGGGTGGTAAATGATCAAATAACTTCACCCGCTCTAGGCGGAGCGGGAGAGTGTCATACGTTTATTGACTAAAACCCACTCGTATTCCTTCAGTTGCCTGTGTGCTAGGGCCACGGTATCCCTTTCGGACAAACCCTGGCAAAGCATCGGTCCTAGCGGAACCCGTCAGTTCTTGCTGACATCTCTTTGACGCGCTCGTGGAACACAACGCGCCGTCGACCCAGGCCTGGTCCTTACCAGACAGCGAGCTGCCCATTGCTCGCCGTCCAAAACCTAATACAGGATGTCATGAAACATTTACCTCAATGGTGGCGGTGTCGGCGAGCGTGATAGAGGGAAGCTAGCGACCTCCCTCGATATCGCGAGGGATTTGATGGAGCCGAACGTCTGTTCAGGACTGAGAGGAGCTCCAAGCACTGACGCCATGCCTCTGTAAAAATTAAAAACATTATTTTATTAGAAATCTTTAAAGAGACAGAGAAACGGTCCAAACCCTTTCTGCGTTCAAAATAAGGTAGTTCTTTTAGAATCTATAATTTTCGAGGCTTGGAAATAGTTCGACATCTAGGGATGTTGTCCAAATAACGGCTCGAGGTACTCATATTCACGTTTACATACAAAACATGTTTACATGATTATTTAACGTAAAAATGAAGACTTCACGCCGGTAATTGGTGGCAGCTTGGCAGAATGGACGATGCTACAAAAGTCGTTCTGTATTCCCTCTTACTCCGTCGTAGAAAGTGTGCGCAACGCGGGTAGACTCGTGATGAGTGATGATGAATGATGATGCTACTAAAGTTACTTACACAACAGAATCCGAGGGCACCAAGAAAGGTAAGGGAGGGGGACACGGAGCGTCAGCGCGCGCCGGCGAGGCGGGCTCGGCCGAGCGCGGGCAGCGTGCCTGCTCGCCCTCCTCCATCAGCCCCAACCAGCTGCGCATCCAGCGCCATAAGCCTGATGGCGTGCCTGAAACACCCATCACTACTCCTTAGGATACACAAATACTTATGATAAAATAAGGCTGAGAATCAGCACTTTTTAAACGTCTGAAATGATCCCCAAAATGCCCGACCTTCACCACCTACTAATGCTCTCACGCTGGGAAGAAGAAGTGACGCAATTCCAGGAGACTCGCAAACTCCCTATTGTAGAAGAGATGAAGCGACTAACGACGCCATCACGGTCTATCAGGTTTCTAGATCAGCACTCTAAATGAGTAACACACTCATTCAGCTCGTTCAACAAAATATAACATGTGTTGTGTTCATGTGTGTCACAATCTGAATGATTTTCAAAAGAAAATTCATTGAAAAATGTTTTGAAAATATGAAAAAAAAAAAAAAAAATGTCTGCTCAACAACGTAAATAACGCACTGAAAAATGTCAAAATGAAACCCATTGGTCCTGATAGTGTGCTAATGACGCAATTACCCCGCAGATTTGAGCGTTTCGGTAAGAAATAATGATATTGAACATAATCATAATTGCCCCATCATCAGATAAAATAATGGTTTGATGATGAAGTCTCTATGGATTCCTTACAATAGGTACCTACTTAAAAACCAGTAGAGTCTCAAAAATAATTTGATTTGATTGCTTCTAACTATTTTTGGCAGTGTAAAATTGCCATAATAGAAACGAATCCATAAATATTTTGACAACAAACTAGTCAGAAGCATTAAAATGTTAAATCATATTGAAAGGTTGTTAAAAGATAAAATAAACGATTTTCAATTAACGTATCGCATATTCAAAGCTAGCTTATGTACTTACGAGAATATTTTCTGCTATTCTGGGGGCTAAGTGGGTAGAAGTCGCCGTGAATGGGACAGTGGAACGCCAGCCTTCGCTGCCGACGTTGGGCTGCCCGCATTAGCATGCATAACACAATGCCTGGAAAAGACAATACATTCCTTTTATTTAGCTGTTGTATTAGCGAGAATTAAGGCGTCAATACGTAAGGAGGTCAAATGAGGCTTGTGATAATATGAATGTCTTAAGGAGAGGTCCTTGTCCAGCGGTCTGTTTTATTTACTGCAGCGATGATATTTTAAGATGAAAATAAAGAGAGCCTCTACTAGTAACGGTACTAAACACGGCAAACCCTGGACAGTCAACCCCACAAAGAACCTTTGTTGACTGGCTTGAATTAAAAACGTTAGCTAAACGTTTTTAGCAACTGTTTTTAATTTTCTCATATCTCTCGTGCCTATACATAAAAGAAGACACGCTGTGTTTCTCGGCTACTTCAATATTTTTGTTATTACTAATCCTGATTGATCCAATCTCATAAGGAAAACCGGGCCCCAATCCCACTTGAAGCATTCAGGTCATACTCGAACACCCTAATTACAATTACTTACTAATGTATGTAAACATTGACAGAATGTTAGCACATGGCTTTAAAGCATTTACACATGTTAATCATTGCTTTAATTATAATAATGTGTTTGTGAATCAGTAATGAATGCTAATCATCGTCTTAGTTCAAATAGAGCTAAACGTGATTAATATCTGATGTGTGACCCGTTACGTTCATTGTGACCTCGTCTTTAAGAGCACTTCACTCTATATAGTCGCGGCTCTTGGTTAGAAAATAAAGGTGTGTTCAAGACTTGACAAATTTAACCCTCGTTAACAAATAAAGCATTAAAAAAACAAAGACTTAACAAAGAAAAGTCTGGATTGATGCTCACGGTTGTTGTCAGAAAGCCTGTTCCATATTAGGAACGTGGGACTAAAGGTTCCTACAAACAGGCGCGACACAAAGATACCGCGTTCCGCGTCGCGTGTCGTGCCTATTTGTAGGAGCCTTTAAATGTAGTGCTCATTACACCACTGCCCACCCCTCCGGGAAATACAAGCATGATGTTAGGATAATGTTTTGGATATTTTAACAATAAAAAGTTTAAAATTTGCTATGCAGTAAACTAAGTACTAGTTCCGGCTATTATAGGAAAACGAATTACTTATGAGTGACGCAAACACAATCAGTAACATTTTCAGGCAACTACCTATCTGTCCATCTGAAACCGTTTGACGTCACGTATATGACGGATAGTCTACGAAGACGGCTATAGCGTATAATCAAGACAACTCTGTCGCCCATGATTGCCATAATAACTGGCTTCCGTTAATTAACTCTTACAAGTCAAGCTGTAAGTGCTTCCTGCACGGATCTCTAATTTGATTCCACTCTCGTTAGTCCTTTTTATCATTTTTTTCACAGTGTAGTTCGAGGACACTAAGAGTCCCATCAGTATTTAAGTCATCATCATCTGCCTAGCTTTTTCTCAACTATGTTAGGGTTGGCTTCCAGTCTAACCAGATGCAGCAGATTAGTATCTAAGTATCAGTAAACAATTGCTTTCCAACAGAGATAACCTTCATAGTCCAATCATCAATCCACTCAGCGAAACCGCGCTTTAGATTAGCGCTTATCGATCCCTCGCTCTCACGACCCACTTAAATCAAATCCATAGGCACATTTGATTCATTATTAAACCATAACATAAGCTTACACATACCAGCAATAGTCATTAGAGCTCCAGCGACGATGCACACAGGGCCCAGCACTCTCGAGTTGCCTGTGAAAGCGATGCGGGCCGCGTAGTGGTCAGGCTCTTCATTCTCACCACAACCGCGATACGATGCCGCTGTAATAGAATAGTAATGTTTCATTGTGTGTCATTTACAATATAATTATTATTAATGAACCAGTTCAGCTTATTGCAGTGCTATGCTGGACATAGAACTCTTCCATGTTGCGCCACAAGGCCACAGCATCCATTTCTCCGCCTTCCGCATTCAGTCGGTTACAATGTTATACAGAACTGCCAGATATACCTAATAGAGATCTTAGTTGCTTTATTAGGACCTTTAAAAGTCATCGGAAACATTTAGTAAAGTTTTGGTCCTTCAAACATAGTAGTTAAAAGAGCAACTACCAATTCGTCTTACTTGACACTCATATCTTTCGTCGTTACGGCGCGAAAATATATAAATTCTGGAGATCATGTAGACCGTTTTCGTGACGAACGTCGGTTATGTATTTTTAAGTGCTTTGATATTATGTGTAATTTTGATTGTCTAACAAAGATGCTCGAGGCAAATATTATGTTAATAACATAGTTCCTAAAAAATAAATAACAGTTGCACGCACCTATATCCGTGAGGATGTAAGCTAACGTGAACTCATCCCGCGGGATAAGTTCAAGCGGCCTCAGTTGACTAAAGAGCCGAAAAATATACGCCAAGCGTTAGTGTTTATGTTCCTATTATAACATTCTGACACCGTATTGATGTAAAACACGTCATGTGTGATGTGTACCTAGATTCAACGCAATTTTGTTGCAAAAATTTACGGAATCAGCTGCAATCCCGAGAAGTTATGTAAATAATGTAGGTATCTACTATAGCTTTGGGATTGAAAACGGAGGGTTCTGACAGTCCCCGTCGATGCCTTTAGGTATTGATTAATTATTTGTATAGGTGCTTTCGTATGATACCGACCTGGAATGGGCGTGGGAGCCGGGTCACGAGTAGGTACATTATGGACATCTATTTTCAGTTTAACGTTTTCTAGTTCGTTAGATACTGTATCTACAGTCTGATGGATCCAATAAGCGTAGAAAAAGCTGCAGTTTCCAATTTCGTTTAAAGTTCAAAGCTTCTGTTTTGTTTTAATATAGTCTAGTCACGACCCTGAAGAGACGGAAGTCGGAAAATTTATAATATTAGGTTTGAAAGTATTTTTGTTTTCGTATCTGTTCAATGTCTACGTAAAGAATATGAAGTCATTTCTTCGTATTTATTAATGGATGGTGGTGAAGGTGCATTACTTTATTGGTTTATTACTCAAGTTCAGGTTTATTATGAATTATTACATGATAATAGTATGTATTAAACGACAATAAACACGTCAGTAAATAAGAAAGATTACTTCCTAAAAATGTTGTTTTGACGCGAACCAGTTAGAAAAGTTTTGTTTCAGTTTTAGCTTTTCGTTGAAACTAATGCTCTGTTTTTGGTAAGACTAGCTATTTCTGGTTGGAGCAAAGGAGAAAAATTTGTCTTTTGACGTCTGAAGGCAGGTTTTGCAGTTGACCAGTGTGGTGGTTTTAAAATCTACAGAAGACAGCTGGGCAGCTGTCTTCTGTAGATTTTAAAACCACCCAAAACTATTTCTGCAACCAAGCAGTTGCTGTTTTTCGGTTTGTAGGATATGGGTACCGGTGTAATTCAGTTTTGTCTCGGGATGCCAAAGCATCTGCGATGCCTGGTATCAGATTTGCATAAACGGCAGTGACAATTTACCTAAGAATATTTTTACCTATGATCAGTATTGTATAATTGCATAGCACATCTAATTATCCTACCTATTGCATTATCCTACTATAAAGCTACTATTTATGTAGGGTACGTCTTTCAATAACTTGAATGTGCCATGATGGCTGAGAGTATGTCATGCTCACTCAAATGTATCGCTGGTGGTAGCGTGTATGTTGGATCATTAAGTTCCCTTCAAAATAGTTGGGCAGAATGGTGCTGATCCATGCGTCATTTTCATGAACGGGCGCCGTCAGTAGGGACTGCTACTCATAGCTGTCACGGCTTATTTTAATTTTTGAATTGATTTTTGTTTTTATCTTTTTAATACGGACGCTTTTAACGTGCACGTCTTTCTACATTGCTCTCACATATTTAATTTCAACATGAATTATGTAACCAATATTTTGTTTTAAAAGAGTGTCCATGGAGTTTGTTGCCCGGTCTTCTTCATAGCGACCAACTAAACTTTGGAATGGGCATCTAGCATCTTTCTGACTGACTGACCCCTTGACAATTCAAAACTGCCTGTAATTGGTTTATTTGAAATAAATGCTTTGAGTTGAGTTTGAGTTTAACATTTATAAAAACTTACCGGTTAACACACATCCGACGAGCATAAACAGGAATCCAAATATAGGCAGTACTATCTGGCAGTTGGCTGCGACGACGACGCCAGCGACCGCCAGCCCACCCTCCACCTTCTCCACGCGGAGACGAGATATGGCTGGCGGACATCGTGGCTTGCCTACCGGGGCCCGCACCAAGGGCTCCCCGGGAGGTGACGTAGTCCTGTCAACAAAGAAAAAAAAAACATTAGAATGATGTTCGGTTTTCAAAAATGAGTGCTCGTGTCTATGATGCTGGGACAAAACATAAACGGGGAAATCAACAAAGCAATGTAAACGAATAGGTAAGGGCTTTTATTGTTTTTTGCTTTCAATAATAATAAATTCTAGTAATTAATGTAACAAACATTATTATTTCAATTGAACACTCACATTTAATTCGGAATAATTAAAGCGGCATAATTAATTGTCAACATAAACGAGTTCCCTGTTCTATTTATCTAGCGAAAACAATAGAGAACACATTTCGCCGCCGCCTAATTATTATATTTTAGCAAAAGCATTTTGTTGGCATTGTTGGAAGTATCTAATATAATCTTGGCTCAACCTTGAAGGTTCAACGAAGACCAGGGACCACGCTATTTCTGTTAGGTACCGTAATACCGTTTCGTGATAATTGCCACTTTCGTTGCTCATTATAGTTTTGGTTTCGTTTAGTTTTAGTCATCGCAATAATGCTTAGTGGGATTTTTCTGTAAGAGCTTTTTAGTATTGAGAAAAGAATTTTCCTACTGAATAATTGCCAACTAGTCCGAGTTTACCGAATAGGTAGAATTTTAATAGGTACGAGAGTGCCATCAGTGCCAGTCTTTTAGCTAAGTATGTCGCTCTTTGGAGGTTTCGAAAACGTATCTAGGTGCCGCCGCCGCTGATACGTGTGGCCTTATAAAATATAAAAAAAAAGGAAATTTATCATAAAAGTAAAATATTTTTTTCTTCTACGTAACTGAAAACTGTAAAAGATGTTATTGCTTTTTGTAGTGACTTCGTAAAAAGACACAATTTTCCAGAGATTACTCAGTCCAATGACATAAAACGTTAAAGAAAAAGAACCAACGGTACGTATTTTAAAAGCGACAAAAAACAGTTAAACCGCTAATCTATCAACGTTCGGATTTTACGAGGCTGAGCGAATCGTAAACCATGGCCAGATGCAATGAAGACGTTAATAAAAAGAAACTGGTAAAAACTCATTAAAGTCGAAACAACAGAAAGCAGCAGAGAATTGAATGGGTAATGAGCAAGCGCTGGAGCTCTATGCAGCGCAAGTCATATCATCACCTACGCAAAATAACTGCTAACTGACCTGTTGAGGATTATTTAGACTACCTTGCGTCAGAACGTAGGCAGATTTTGGAATGATACGTAAGATGGAGCTGTTGTTACATAATAATTAAATATTTTTTGAATTCTTCTACTATATTTCGCACCTAGCGCCTCCATAAATCTTCCTATTGAAATGAGATTCTGATTTATTAGCCTACTATCAAAATTATGTAAACAGAATTACATAGACAAACTGGTTTCATTCAGTTGGCCGCAGTCTACGTAATAATTTTCACCAATATTCGTTTCTCCTTAGCTAAAATCACCTAATCCAAAGATGGTCTTAGATTATTCATGTTGAGAAATGAGCGCAGTTTAGCTCGGGCCTAACCTCGACGCCCGAAACATTAAGTTTTGAGGTTGAAGTCATGAAAACATTAATCATACGGATTTGCAGATAATTTTCTGTCAGATTTGGGCAAATATTTTGAAATGAAATACCAGAGATGATTCTCAAGATGGTTACAATTAAATCTGGGGCTGAAATATGAATAAAATTTGTTTGATTACGGTGTTATATATATATATATATATATGTATATATTTAAAGCTCGGTTGTCAATTGATATGTTTATATTTTGTTTGATTAATTTGCTATGTAATATTTTACGAATAAATATTGTACAATTTAGTTCAATAATAAACAACAATAAACCCTTCCCACACAATCGTAGACTCTCGTAAAATTAGTTAAGTTAACTTCCAAGAATAGATACTCCATTTGCTGTGAAGATAACTAGTGTCATAAACACATATTATCATCAGCTAACGTAATGTTATTTTAAGTACCCTTTCCGTCTTTAATTTATATGTATATGAAAATAAACGTTTCAAAAATTACTCTCACGCATGTTAATGCAAACTTGAAATATACCTTTGTTGTTTGGACACTGTTACAAGATGGATCATCGTATGTTGACTTGGCTTGTGTTGTTTTGATTTGGTTCAGTTGCTTATCTTCCTATAAATCAATGTGCAACAACTGTAAGTTTAATTCATAACATTTTAAAAAGTCAACACTTTATTTTTTTTCTCTCAATTTCTAATTTTTTCGCTAGATATGAAAACATTTAGCTGCGATTATATTCCGTATCCCACCAGCGGCTTTTTTATTGTGTATCTGTAGCTGCTACATCAGCCAGACACATAAGACCGCCATCAACAGGTGATAAATCATACACTTTTAGCATAAAAAGTGCTCCATTAATTCTGGATACACGTGCCCCTTAACGTGGAGTAGTTCTACTAGTGACGTTAGTTTGGCACTGAACACGTGTCGTATATCTTGTATCATACGACTATTGCCCAATATAACGATCTGTGTGTCACTGTTTAGAGTTTATTGGTATTTTCCGAGGAATTGATGTTTACCGAAGTAATTTTATAAAGTGCAAACGATAATTTCGGTTCATTTCTGTTTACATTTCTAGGAGACGTCATTTCACGTCATAAAACGTGTTTCATTGATTGACTATTACGTGAATATCTAATAAAGGACGTCGAGTTTGAGTAATATAACTAGAGAGTTCTAAATTGATAGTTCATATTATGTATTTCATCTTTTAGTACTACGCTTTGATTCTACATAATTTTTCCAACCGATTTTAGGTATAGGCATATAGAATAACTAGCTTCCGCCCGCGGTTTCGTCCGCGAGGTATGTCGATAAAAACTATCCTATGAAAATCCGGGGAAGGCCCCGGGATGCAATCTATCTATCTGCCAAATTTTATCGAAATCCGTTCAGTGGTTTAGGCGTGAAAAGGTACTAACAGACAGAAAGACAGACAGACAGACAGAGTTACTTTAGAATTTATAATATTAGTATGGATTGTACTTCAGCACTCTAGGCATGTCAACCGTCCCGCAAAAGCCGGGACGTCCCGTTTCTAGAGCTTTAGAGGATGCGTTCCGCAAAAAACGTGTGTGGGATGCCAATTGTCTCGTTTTATCGTACCTATGGCTAAATCTTCGGGCAGAAGTTATAGAAATTTGATTATTATTATGTTTTATTAGATTTCTTTATTGTTTCAACTTTTGTTATGTTGTAATAAGTGTACTTATATGCCGAAGTAAAACATTTTTAAATAGCTTTTGCTCGCGGCTTCGCCCGCGTGGGTGTCGGTTATCGCGTAAAAAAGTAGCCTATGTCCTTCTCCATATCCCAGTTTATATCTCTGCCAAATTTCATGACGATCGGTTTAGCGGTTTAGGCTTGAAAACGTAACAGACAGACAGACAGACAGAGTTACTTTCACATTTATAATATTAGTATGGATATAGTATTTAAAGTATGCATTGTATTGTTCGCCTCCCTATGCTTTGAGCTGAGTCCCGCTTTTTTTGTCATGTCCCGCACTTTGATTGCGAAAGTACCGGTAAATTCATGTATTACGGTTGACAAGCCTGTTCAGCACCCTAATTGCGTAACACACTATCAAACACAATCTGAATGATTTTGAAGGATATTGCTAATCCATCGCTTCATAATGTTAAAAAAAAAAAAAAAAAATGTGTTTCTAACGCAATTAATGTTGTTGCACTGTCAAAATGAAACCAATTGCTACTGTAAGTGTGTTTCACAATTACCCCGCAATTCGGTAATTTATTTCATAAAATTTTCCAAAACGCAACTCATCTTAATCCTCAATTACTCTTGTGTACTATTTGTGTATATTTCAAAACAAAGCGACGCTCAATTACCTTTGAAATAACGTGTTTTATATACGATACTCACGTGCCTTGATTACAGTTAATTGGAGTTGAAAATTCTATTCGTATTTTTGGTGTTTTATCTATAATTTTATCATTCGTGTTGTGTATTTGGTGTTATTAAAAGGACGAATAATTTCATTCAAGATTTGGAAGAAGATTAGTACCTATCTATCTTTTATGTAATAAAATTAATCTATATTATACTCATTTACATACCTATAAAATTCATGGGAGTACGCATTGTCTAGCCTAAGTATAAGGATACTCGATTAACATTAAGATTAATTCTTACTTTCTAAATGGATGTAGACGCCAATAATTGGATATCATTGAATGACTGTTTAGCATACAATAGTTCAATTTGTTATAGGAAGCGTTCAAGTTATATTTTTGCTCACTTTTATGCCACTATTGAAGCTATGTACCTAGATTTTAATATGGTTTTGATGGGTTTAGGTTATGAAAAAATAATGTGAATTTTGTACTGATTGAAACGACGTTAAAGTTAATTTTGTAGGTTGGAAATTGAACAGTACCTACGCTAATTGTACAAAACACTATAAATCACTTTCTGTATGATTTTGAAGGACATGGCTAATCCATTGCTTCATATGTTCGAAAAATACTCAACAACGTACCTAAATAACGCAGTGAATGATGTTGAACTTCTGTAATTGTGTTACGCAATAACACCGCAGCTGTCCTTATCAAACCAAAGGATCTACAACTCAATTAACCAATCAGAGGACGCCACTGAAACTTGGATTTAAGGTGTGGTCGCTCCCGAACGAGAGTTGGCAGAAAAAAAATACACAAAAACCACAGACAAAGTCTACGTCAGCAACGGGTCGCACAGACATAATTAATTGTTCCCTTTGTATATTCTTTGTCGTCTGTAGCAATATTAGGTTGTAGCCTTAGTACATATAGGTACCTTAGTTCCTTACCAATTTGGAGAACAATACTCGTGTAGGACGCTAAATTATGTTATACCCACTGGGCGTCACTTCCGTCCCCAGTCAGTTTAAAATGCGACTCATATTCTAAAATAAACGAATAAATAAATATTTATACGTTTTGAATGATGTGTCTGGTCCTCTGCCATTGACTGGAACTCGCTATTTTCAGTTCTTGACGCAGTTATCTTGTGAAACGTCCAAGTTTTCCACAGCGACCTTTTGACTTTGCGACCCTAAGACGTAAAGTTGTTCTAATATTTGAAGGCACGTCCCTAACCTTAATATACACACACAATAAATTGTGATTTACTGTTGACACGACAAAAAGGATTTGGGGAGCGAATGGGGATGTTATTTCTTTTTTTTATTGGTCCTAGGGGTCTTTGGCTTTGTTATTTGGTTGTGACATGACGATGGAATGAGGCGAATAAATTAAAATCTCGTACTTGAATATCTCTCGATTACAAAAATCTGTTGCCGCCATTTAATATCAAAGCGATACAAAAGTAGGAAAGTCGACTATTTGTAACAAATTTTTAGTAATCGAGAGATATTTAAGTACAGTACTCAGGGTAATGTTGCTCATGGAAAGTAAAGATGCCACAGTTGATGGTACCGGTTTAATCGTAGGATAATCTTCTATTACGTATACATTTTTAAGTACCTTAGTTATTTTTTCTTGTTTATAATTTTTTTTTTTTATGTATTTTTTGTTTGTTTTATTTAGCCATATGAAGATAATCTTCTAAAATTACTTTATATGTGAGATTGGTTGATGTATCAACATATCGCATATAATGAATGTTTACCTAAAATATTCGAAATAATGTCTTCATTGGGTATCGGATACTATTTCAAACAGCACTATAACTTTGCGTACAAGTTTCCGCTGCAATATCTAGATTCCATGATTCCTTTTTTATCAGCGACCAGCTCTGTGCTTTTCGCATCCAGCAGGTTCCTGCGGCCTGCACAAGCATTCCTTCCAAGCATTGCATTCCTTTTATAACAAATCAATTGGCGGCCATGATGGTAACATGACAAGAGAATAATGGCGGGAACTTAACGGTGGTTCCGGTTCGGCTGCGTCAATTAACCGTGGTTTCCGATCCAGTGGCCGTGGACAAAGTTACTGTTTTCTATTATGATGGATTGTGTACATGTTCGGCGATATTACGTGTTGCTGCAGCTGAATTTGAATATTTTCTATTTTTATTACATCGTTTAGTACCGTGCCTAAACGGGTTTAAAAAAAGGCTATTTTTATACTCTTTGAAGTTATTTTTGAATGAATGAATGAATGAAATGCGATTTCTCGAATT
The DNA here is from genome assembly GCA_947523025.1 of Dryobota labecula. NCBI lineage: Eukaryota > Metazoa > Arthropoda > Insecta > Lepidoptera > Noctuidae > Dryobota > Dryobota labecula. Next base: position 6,882,324 of record OX383289.1, on the reverse strand, counting down.
AACCCAAAGATTCAGACTAGCCCATGGTGCTACAGAGACCATTGCATATCAAGGAGTAGACCGGGGGCCGCGATAATGGTAGAGAAGACGTGCCCATAGGATATGGGAGGTTTATTAGAGCTATACCGGATATGCATCCTAGAGTAAGCAATGGAATAGTGGAGAGACGGGTGATATTTATCTATAGGAGGGCATCTTTTAACGTCGCCGCCTTGTGGCCCAGGTCCAGCTGCTTTCTCGACTCTTAATAATCTAATTTTGTGTGTCACTGCTATGCTGTGATACACATTTACACGTTGCTGTTTCATTGTTTTCGTTTGAGGTCTCGCTACTATCCGTTTCAGATTTCTTGTAAATCTCGCTAGCAGCCTTCATGATCTTATCTCTGTTGGTATTATATTATCTGTGTCTCTGTCTTCAGCCGTGTCCATCCATTTGAATTCCTTGTCGAAGTATCGTTTAGTACTGTGCCTAAACGCGTTTAAAAAAGGCTATTTTTATACTCTTTGAAGTTATTTTTGATGATATTTTATTTTAGAACTCGGTTATTTTTGAAACCCGTTAAAAATGGCGCAATACGTCATCTCTTGACTTAAATTATTCGACATGTGGGATGCGATATACGATCGACATGTTCCGACAAAAACCATCACAATCAACAGTTTCAGTAGCTATTCCTAGATTATTTCGATTTAGATTAAATAAAGATAATTTTAATAGTAAATCAACTGTCTACTACCTCGTGTGGTTACACGCAACGTTTATTTCAGTTGGTTTATTCTGGTAGACGCTGAGGGCAATTTGCCGTCATTAGCAGTAGTAGTCTGTACAAAAATAGTCGCCGCCCCCCACACAATCGAGCAATGGAGGACGTGACGGACGAACGTATCCTGTAGGTAGGTATATGAACTATAAACACCAATGAGAAAGAAGTTTTTTTTCGTAAAAAAAATTATTGACACTTCCGCTGCAGACGTTAACCCTAATATAAATAAACACGGAATAAATATATTACAAGGTATAAACGTCAAAAAATTTATGGTTATACCGAAGTTATTCCTAGGATAACTTTATTGCGTGTTTATTTGTAACGCTGTTAGAGTTTAGACGTCCGATTTGAATCGAGAACCTTTATGACCATCAAATGCAAAGATTGTAGATCATAATTTATTGACAATAAATCGATTCAATGGAGTTTATGAAAATGAATAACTAGACTAACTAGTTGACGACTAAGAAATAAGAACCTCTGTTCAGTCGCCAGCACATCAAATTCCCACAAACTGTTAAATTTTCTCATCCGATTTTGAGCTTAACCTTCAATATTTTAAGGTTTAAAATCATTTGGAGAAATTTGCCAGTTTTGTATAACCTGATGTGCTGGCGACCGGACATTAACACAATACAACGTTACCTACATGATTCAGTTTTTATAAGAGGACATAACAGTCACTATAGGTTGTTGACTCTGCACATTTTCTGAAACTATACTAGACATCACTTGGGAAATACAAGAAAATACAATGATTTGTGCTTTTCAAAAATTGGACACAGCGTCACAGTTGTCCTTTTTGTGGAAAATATCCATGTTTATAGATAACTACTTCGGAAAAATCGTCTAATTTCGTTGCGAGTGGCGTGACGCACTTGGCTCACACACACCTCCCAGAGTTCTAATGAATATTTGACTATAGTTAGTTTATTTTTACTTACATACGCACACGTAGCGATGGGTCTAAAAGTGTCTTCTATGAAACAATTTTCCTCGAATAAAACTTTACGATCTACATCCGACTCTTTTTATTGAAACAAATCTCGTAGTAAAACTCGAATGAGTGATTTGGGATTGCACAAAACCACGTAATAAATTATAGCCGGAATATGTATTTACGGAAGTTGTAAATCGTTGTTTATTTAAAAAAAAAAAAAACCAATGAAAATGATATCGCGTGGTTTTCATTTCATGGCGATTTGTAGGGTTCGGTAATATTTGTATTAACTGAAATGATAACATTATGATTTATTGCTATTTAAAAGACCAGCCGTGTTATTAAAGTGTCTTGTTAACAAACACCTGTTTCGTGTTATCTAAACTTGGCATGATATTATTTTTTAATGGCCTATATTTTGTGAGTGCTCACTTCCGAATCCTATGCGTGTAATAAAGTTACGTAGTACCTTTTGACTTTCATTTCCTCACCATCTGTTTATAGCAGCAAGGTTTCATTAACTACGATTTCATTCTATCGGACGAATCGTACAAAGCTGTCTGACGACTAGGATGATTGGATGCATCATGTACCGTTTATTCGACGCTTCCGACCTACTCGACACGCTGGGATCAAATCACGTCCATAGAGAATTAGAGACGCAATTCCGTAACCAGGCGAGTTGATTTATAAAGGACTGTAATGTCTAAAAGGTGAAGCCAAAGCCATATGTAGAATAAACGAATGTTCAGAAGGAAATAAGAACGTTCCTGTTCCATTAAAGCGACACCTCAAGGCTGTTGCTAAGGATAATAGGAAAACATATAAAAATAAAATATATTTTCTGGAACAAAATGAGGAACAGCAAAGAGGTCGGCTCGGACTTAAGGAGAAGATTACGGTTTAAGGCTAAGCTCGTCTTATGCTCCAATCCTGAGGCTTAGGATAGAAAGAACTGCCATCTTAAATACACAATGGCCTCACACGAGACCGTCGGAAGCTAAAATTAGATTAGAAAAGGCATTCCAATTGGTTAGGGGATGTCACAATAGAATAACAACGCAGGAATTTTTCTCAAAGTATGGGAAAAGATGGAACAATTAAGGAATGTTATGGGAATAATTCGATCCCATGTCAGAGACAGTTCATGGCTTTGATCCCTCAGATCCCTTATATGGATAACTTGGAACTTCAGAACACTTTGAAGATTCTTGGGTTCTTGCAGAGCATGACTTTGCAGTAAACATCCTTCTGATTGGGTATGTCACGTAAATCCACGAGCTTGTAAGCACTTGAGCAATTCTGAGCAATGTGATGTGGAAGAATACAAACATTATTTCTATACATGTTGCATACATAGATATGATATATTAACAAATGATAGCATAGTCTGATATTGTGATGTTTGTTACGTATTTCGCTTGGATTACGTAAATGTATACTGTTAAAGACAGGTTTGTTATATGTTATATTCAATGTTTTTGTATCTGACGGGACGAGCTAGATTTACGAGCAGATTGCCCCCACTTGTGCCAGACTGAAAGGAGTAAAAGAAATTATGTATAGCGGCATTGCACCAGACAGAAAAGAAGGATTAAAGTACGGGAGGCATTTGCCCACAAGAGGAACCCGCTCGAGATAATTCGAAGCTCATACAATCTATGCAAGCAAACTGTGAGAGTTACAAAGTTAGGTTTTCGTTTAAAACAGGTAGTGCCAACTTTCGTTTTTTTTTTAAAGCTGAACTTTATTTATGTTGTAAAAGTTAGAAATAAAACTAAACTGTTATTGGTTTCTGAGAATTTGGCTATTATTAACATTATTATTATGACATGCGGTTATCATCGTTTGAAATGGTGATCGAGAACTTGGTTTCGAATCTCAGGATTGTAAATGTAACAGGTTTTATTCGAGTTCTAAGTTTCTAGTAGCTGTCGGACTCTTTAAAATATGTTCGATACACAATAACAGGCTTCTTAAAAATGCATGAGACCAAAAATCTGTCTTTAGTAAAATGTGGCTGGAAAAATACAGTCGTGATGATTATAAAAAAGAATAAAAACGAATATAAACGAAACAACTTCAAAGTTCAACTGACGGTCTTCCTCTAAGTAGCCACAAGCGATGAGGAAGCGGAGAGGCAATTAAACGCAATTCACTTGAAACGGAACACACAATAGAATTGTACTACAGATACAGATTTCCTTTCTGAGCGGAACTTTCTGCGTTATCGGAATACTAATGAAGGGAGCTCCGCCCAACGATCGATGGATCTGAGTAAAGGCGCGGTCAGACAAACACAGCATGGATTATTTTCAAAATTTCTTTGGTGAAACTACTTCCATGACCAACTTTTCCTACGGGACAAACTCTGAAATATTTTTTGAACGTGTGACGTAATTTATGGACGGCCCCAAAAATGCAACATAAGAACCAGGGAAAATATATGAAACAGCTGATGTGTTTTTCTTTTATTTTAAAGTCGGCCCCAAAGTAATAGTGGTCCCCTGAAACTTTGCCAAAGAATTCAAAGTAAGCCTCACGATAGTGTAATTGCAAGCCAAACAATTATATCGTGGTAAGATAGCTCTGGTGAGAAAAGATATAAATGTTCTGAACTGAACGTGAGCGAGTGTTTAGTCTGAGTGCGTTATTAGTGATTATTCTCCGGATGCGGTTGCTATTCGGCTTCTTCAAAGGTTTCTTCGTTTTGATATGCGGTAAATACATATTTAACGCCCGAGAGCATGAACAGGATGGGACACCCATTTACGTGATCGTTAGGTTAATGTACTTTTGGTCTGAGTAGTAATGTGCTAAGTATATCTTTTCTAGTTCGATGTTCTTGCACTTATTTCGTCTGCAGTCGCCTTTAGATTTGAACTGAACCGTAATTTGATTTTATCATAAAGCAACTGTTAAAATATTTTCGAAAGCGATTAAACTGTTGCTTTTTCATGAAGTTTCAAAGCATTAAGTTTTGATGAGTCGTTTGAAGGACGTTCAACGAAACTGCAACTGTTGCTTGGACATATTATATCGTGTTATTATGTGAAGTTTAGTAATTATAACTTTTACAGTCCTCTGGAAATGTACTGTGAAAGTTTTAATACGTTATTAACGTTTAAGCAACGTCCATAACAAGTTTTCGTAGGAAAACTATTAAATAACGGGTCGCAAGAAAGCCGTATCGTGGATTATACTCAGTTATCTTCTAATAACACGATTTTATCTTATCCGAGGTATCCATACCTACTAATATTATAAATGTGAAAGTAACTCTGTCCGTCTGTCTGTTTGTATGTTACGTTTTCACGTCTAAACCGCTGAAAAAACCGCCGTCATGAAATTTGGCAGAGATATAAGCCTGGGATACGGAAAAGGACATAAGCTACTTTTTTACGCGATATAACCGACATCCACGCGGGCGAAGCCGCGGGCAGAAGCTAGTTATCTAATAATAATAGACGTAGTATTTTGGTAGCTTAGCTAACTTTAAACTTGTTTAATCTGATCTATCTTATCTTTTGTGGGGATAGTGCCATTAGCTGGTTAATGTTTCAAATTTCAAGTTTCGAATGCGGCCATCTTGGTATTTTTATAGGGTAGCAACTAGAAGCCAGACAGTTGTTTGGTACCTGTTGGTGCTATGATATGTCCACTAATGGATAATTTATCGAGCTGCTAAATCATATTAAAGGTGAAATTACAGTACAGGTTTCAAACTGTATAGGTGCGTAGAATTACAATTACATTTAAATGTGTTATAGTTATAACTAATTGACTTTTATAATTAATCTCAAAAGTGCAGTCTCATTTGCATTCAAATGTAAGACGAATTCATATAATTATTTAATCATATAAAGGGCGTATCTGTGATACAAAAATAAGTACATAACTACATAAGTAGGTATATTTATGAGTTACGTAACATAAAATATAGGTTCTTTTACATTTAATTAATTTTACAGACACAGGTGCAGAATTCCTATTAAATTTCTTACGACTTCATCTCAGCCAGTGATGATATTTTTTACAATCCTGCCTCATTAAAGTTCCATCAGGTGTGAATTACGTTCCGACAACTCGATGTAACTTGTAACATCGAGAAGATTATAGATTGTGGCAGGTGAATAAATAATAGTGGCAACACTGCCAACGTGCGGAAGCGACGGAGTGGAAACCAGACTGGGTTCAACGTCCCTGTCACGATCCCAAGCGGCGCCCGCGCTTGGTAACTGTGCAACCTTATAAATATAGATAAATATTATGCATTTAAACAGGACAGGATATGGAGTAAACAAAGGCTAGACGGTGCCAACGAGACGGTGCCTGAGGAAGTTATTGAATATTCAAAAGTAAATATAAATTAGTTAAGCTAAGTTCAAAGACTGCAGTTGTTTGCTTTTCAAAGAAGCTGTAGACTTTTTTGATGAATTCTTGATTACTAGTTTATGTTATAATAAATGGAGTATTGTTTATAAGAATTTGGTTTTTACTGAAAACATGCTGCTTAGTTTACTCTCACAACAGATTAGCAGTCAGATGGTTTTTAGGGTTCCGTAGTCACCAAGGAACCTTTATAATTTCGCTATGTCTGTCTGTCTGTTTGTCTGCGGCTTATCTCAGAGACTCTTAGTACTAAAAAGCTGTTATTTGGCTTGGGTGTACATATTAATCACGCCGACAAAGTGGGAGAATAAAACCTTGTTTTTGTATGGTACTTCCCTTTCACGTAATGGGGATGATACATTTTTTCACATTTTTTTTTCGACTATCCTATGGCGTGGGAGCGTTGGATAGGCCTTTCAAAAATATTGCGGGTCTATCATAACCATTTTTCGATTCAGGGGTCCGTTTGATAAGCTTTAAAAAGTGCTAATTTTTCTTAGAATCAAGTGTCCCCAGCCAAATGGTTGTTTTTGGATATGTGAAAAATTTCACGTATAACGAAATTGAAAGGAAAACTATCACAGACAAGTAGGCTTTACAAGATAAAGAGTAATAACCAACCAACTTACATTTGCAGCTGGAATGTATGGGAGAACATGTATTTTATTAGACATTTGTTATACAGACAATTTCGTATAACCTGATGTGCTGGCCACCATATCTATTGAAGAACATAAAATAATTTGTTGTTTCAGAATATATACACAGCTACATATCAAGCTATACATATCCAGTATAAGCTGATCTCTCATTATACGGAAAACCTATACAATGCGAGACCAGCGTAAACTAGTTTTGCATAGCTTGATATGTAGCCGTGTGTACACACAATAAACAGTACAGTAATGTAATGTAACATTAAATGTGTCTGCAGAACATAACTAGTGACGTCATAGCACATACCTTTCACATTATTTGCCGATAACAGTGTTTTTGATTGACGCTGATGTTCCGATTTATGTGATTAAAACATTTTTCCGACCTAGTAATTGGGTGTTTGCCAATTATTAAGCTTAGTGCATTGTTAAAAAAATCAGAGTATAGCTTAATCAGCTTAAAACGTTCCCACTGTTGGGACATAGGCCCCCATAGGTCTCTGTGAGAGAGAGTGGGCCGTAATCTACCACGCGGGCCCAGTGCGGGTTGTTAGATGTCACATTTCTTCGAATTTCTGGTTCTTGGACATGCCGGTTTCCTCAATATGTTTTCTTTCACCGTTTTGAGATCAGAATCAGAGTCTGTATAGTTTAATTAAAGCGTGCTAGTGTACGTACAGTCAGCTGCAGAGAAATCTCACCCCCTAGCAATGTATTTATTCATTGCTAAGGGGTGAGATTTCTCTGCAGCTGACCGTACCTACCTATAGTTTAATTAAAGCATGTCATGTTAAGGTGCGTCCAGACCTGGCGAATGCGCCGGTCGCGAGCCTCTTGCAAACTGCGCGCGTGCATTTCATGTTCGTACGCAGCCACTGCGCCATCCTCGCGCCGCTCGCGCGCAAGCTACGCGCCGTACTCGAGCGGCGCAGGAGGTGCGCGAAGCAAATTCACAACTGTTGCCATAGCCAAGTTAACAATCTACAATCGACAACGCTAATAGAAAACTAATCAAATATATAGGAATGACATCATCTCAACGTTAAGTCACGTGGTCAGAACAAACGAATAGAAAATTCGTAGACAAGTTTTACAACTTATCAGGGCCTCAAGTCTGCTATTACAATAGTGTCAGAATGATCTTTTCATTGTGAGTTTTTGACAGATTTGCCATACAAACACTGTCAAATACTCACAATGGCGAGACCATTCTGACACTATTGTAATAGCAGACTTGAGGCCCAGATCGTTCAAAATGTTAGAATGAAATCTGATCCTTTCTACAACGTTGATCTAAATACATTCGTTGTAGATCGAGCGATCGACTTGTCTACCAACTTATCGTCTTTCTATAGTCGGTTACGACGCGGACGAGGCGTCAACGATAGTAGAAAGAGATTCGATACGAAACGTTTGTAACTTGGCTACGGGGGCTGAGGCTCCTAGTTCACGCGTATGTGCGCACGAACTGCGCGCGCCCCACTCGAGCCTTGCTAAGGTTGCACTAGAGCGGCGCACCAAATGTAGGCTGTATGTAACCGCACGCGAGCAACACGTGTGCAGTTCGCAAGCGGCTCGCGAGCAGTTCGCGAGCGGCGCATTCGCCAGGTCTGGATGCACCTTTACAAATTAGCCTTTGTGCAACGATGTGACCAATAAGGTTTTAATTGGAGAGTACCTGTCCCAATTTCCAGCCACGTTTGGGCTTGTGGCTAAGTAATAACATTCGCACGGGTCGATCGATCAGGTTAAGCTACACTTGCTGCAGGTGGTCCATGGATGGGTGAACGAGAAGTATCTTTACATAATAGTCCCCTTGCCTGAATCTTGATTTCGATAGTTATTGTGAAAGAACTAAGTATGTAAGCGAACAAAGAAACGTCAATAATAGAATGAAAGGTAATAAAAGGTGAGGTAGGAACAACCTGGAATAATATAAGAAAAACTGATGCCTATTGACGGCAAAATAAACTGCCTTTATCTTTAGGAAGTTTCCGGAAAGATTTAAGAGAACGCTGTATCTGATCATAATCAGATAAAATATCTGCATTATTTCTATTTTTAAGTCTGATGGAAATAGTCTGAATACCGCCCCTCCTAGCGACTTGCGACTTGTTCTGTAAACCATCCATAATCCAATGGTTGTCCTAACACTCCCAACCCTAATCGGGCAGCACTAGCGATCGGCACGAAGTGATCGACAGACGATACAGATATTCGGGAGTGCGCGGGAGAGTAAGACTGGGTTCACACGACAATTCACCGCACGTTTTTTACAATATTCGATTTAAACCATATTAACAGCGCGGCAGCGGGCTGTTCACACGATAAATTTTTCTTCGTGTAAAAACGAATAGCCACAGTTTGATGGTGTACTATTATACACTACTACAGGGGCCTAAGTCTACTAATTTACAAACGTTGCAATGGCCTCGCCATTGTGAGTATTTGACAGTGTTTGTATGGCAAATCTGTCAAAAACTCACAATGAAGAGACCATTGCAACGTTTGTACATTAGTAGACTTGGCCTGCTGACCGAATACGTCGAAAGTTCATTCGGCTTGCTTGACAAGTCCGGTGGGTATTCGATAAACGTATTTAGCTATGTACGTTTTTTTGCAGTACAGTGTTGTTTCTTTGTACACAAGTATGTTTTATGGGATAAGTCGCACATAAAGAGGAAGCTTTTAGGTATTTTCACGGACGCCATTTTCTTTATTTTTGTTCTATATTCAAAATACCTGGGCCTCAAGTCTGCTATTACAATAGTGTCAGAATGGTCTCTTTATTGTGAGTTTTTGACAGATTTGCCATATAAACACTGTCAAATACTCACAATGGCGAGACCATTCTGACACTATTGTAATAGCAGACTTAAGGCCCTGGTCCCACGGTCACAATGGCCTGGCCATGCAGGTATTTTGAATATAGAACAAAAATAAAGAAAATGGCGTCCTCGTCCGCTCCCTCAGAACAGGTATTCAACAGAGTAGACACGTTATACAACAGTTAAAGTTTTTCTCACGTTGTGGGACATGGAATACATTCGAGGAGCTACATTACTCATTACTATAAGTAGTCAGCAGCGAAACGGCAGGACCTTTTTACCTTTATTTCTTTTTACATAAAATGTAAACGTTTTAAAAGAAAACTCTTATATTATTTTGTCTTCTTAGTAAAATGGGAGAAATTCTTTGTACGTTACGTCAGCCATTGTAAGAAAGAATTTGAAAAAGTCATTAGTTTTTTACGTCATCGTTTATAGTCATATTATAAAGCTTATGAGTCCCGAATTCCATGTGCCTGTTTACAAGTGTTTTAGCTGAGTATAGGTACATATATCTAATAGATGGGCTCTGGGTTTCGATTGATCGTAAATTAAACTGCAAAGGTCATTCTTTGGTACTTATGCCTTCGGATGAGCTGAGTTTTGGTCAAACACATTGCCATGATTTACCTACAGCTTTGTAAAAAAAAAGAAATCGAATAGCATCTCCTGATTTTTAACATAAGTACCTATATTATAAACTGATCTGATTTTTTTGCAATTGCCCAGTGCCCTTAGAATACGCGTTACGTAGTTATCAATAATGTATTTTACGTACGATGTAATGTTTATTTTAACGTAGACATTTGTATACGTACATATACTCACGCCTTCTTTCCATGGGGGTAGGCAGAAACTATAGATTTGATTTGACATTTCGATTGCAGCGTGAAACATGTGAACAGGTAGTGATGTACAGTTTAGGATTATTTAGCGTCCCCTAGTTATAAATTGGTACATTATACATTAGCTAATTCTCTCTTGCATGTCATGTTATGATGTCAAACGTGAAGCTTTGTTTTACGTGTTAATATTATTTTTAGCGCATGCAAATTAGTTTCTTGTTTCAGCCAGTTCATAGTTACGTATATGACTCGTATATTAGTTACAGTAATCCTAAAGCAATACTCAATTGGATTAAACACAAAACTCACGTGTTCAGACACGGTTTATTAACATCGTATTTTGTCCACTAAATAGGTAATTCACGATCCAATTACCGCCAGAACGTGAAGTAAAATATCATGAGGCATGCCAAAATCGAATGATCCGATTGATGTCAATCACTCGAGATGGTCGTATGGAATCGAATGAAATAATATTCGATGTCGAGAGGTTTTTATTGGAAAAATCTGACATGACTGGCTGAGTGTGTCGTAAATTTCTTATAGGAATAAGTATATTGGGTTTATTTATTTTCTTGCTTTTAGCGTTCCGCACTAAAAGAGAACATTTATGGCGCGATTCGATTATCGGGAGGCTGTCACGCAATATTACCTCGTAATGGACTCTCTGACGTTTCTGTTTTTTTTATCACTTATCTATGACAAAAAAAAAAAAAAAAAACAGTATTTGACATCAATAATATTTATGAAGATTGCCTCAAGCATTGGACAAAATATTTTTTTAGTAAGTAAGTAGATCCTTTTCATCTATTTTCTTATTGACATCTCCTGGGAACAAGGGAGTTACTGTTAGGTTATAAATATACCTAGCATTGTAGCACAAACCTTCTATGTAAACGGTAATTCAATCCGGGGCTAATATTTGCTAAGCTTTATAGGCAGGGCTGGCTGGATAGAATATCAGGTCGATATTTATACCGTGGCGCCGACCTTACTTATAACTACATAATAAATAGTCGTGAAGAAAATATTTGTAAAAATCTCTGGCTGTTTTTGTAGATTCTTAATTATTGATTTGTTACGGCTCAAAAATGTGTGTGTAGAGTTTGATATGGTGGGGGATTTTTTGATAAATAATATGATGAAGAGTTTGCCAATATCTTAAACTAAAGCCATATAAAATATGTTTTGAATTAATGTTTAAACAGCTTGTGATAGCATCTGTTTTTGTCATTAATTTTCAGAATGAGTTCACTACACTGTCACCTTTATATATAGATTTTGTTTATCATTCGAAATCTGAGTGCAAAACTGCACTTTATTGGCTAGTCTTTTTGCATTTTACAGCCCAATTCTTGAGGAAGAATTACATTCCTATTAACTAGGACACAATTTTTTTTATGAAAGTTTATGAGAAAACGAAGTAAAAGCACGGGCAGGCAATGTGTTGTGACGGGGTGGGTCGGGGGAACAAGAAATTTAACGCGGACGAAGTCGCGGGCAGAAGCTAGTCGTTAATAAATGTATGCTTCCATTGATAATTTGAAGACGGATGTCTAATGTCATTGTGCTCTATTTATAGGCCTGCTTGACGTTCTCGTCTCGACTATACGTAGTCACCTACTCGTACTTCTTTTGTTAGTGTTGTGAAGTTTCGTCAAGATGCCGTCTTTGAGGAGGTGACACGATATAAAAATATATTTATATACGTAGGCAAGCCTTGGCAACACAAACTAGAAGTATTCTGAAGTTTGTTTACCGATTTCAGGCCAATTGGCGAAAAGTTTGCCGAAAAAACAAACAACTTTATATTTGAGGGTTTTTTTTTTGTGTATAAAATTGAAATGGAGCAACGTTTTACAGAATACTGAAAGGTCTGTGAACTAAAAAAGCATTCCCATTATTACGTAATTATAAAGTTCATATTTATTTTGAATGATGTTTTTACCAGGTATAGGATTTATTGTGAACTTTCGAAACTGAGCCAATAAAATACGCCACATAACATTTTTCCATGTTACCTGATCATCGTCAATTGTCAAGAGCAAGGGGATTAATTGAACATCCCATGGAATGTTCCATAGTCACTTGCGTCCTCATAGATAATACCTAGTGTACCTACCTACACATTTATCCAGTAATATAAAGTGCCCATCCCGCGCTAATCACACCTTCCGGTACATTAAACGGTGGTCGAGTCAGATGATTGGCGCTGACGACCATTATAAATTATTTGTAATGGCAACATTATTACATACTGCGTAGTAGGTATAGCATAAAAAAGTTGGACTATGATTTTTTGAATTTGGAAAATGGAAATCGAACGTGACATCTGTACTAATGGGAAATTTAAATTCTGTAAGTTAGTTAATAGGCTAGCTCTTGAAAATTAGTAGAACAATATATATTCTGTAAATACCTTTATTACCGTGAAAATTGTGAAGTGAGTTAGAAGTGAGCTGTCAATCCCTAGATTCCCTACGTCAAGTTGGATGACAGTTCACTTCAAGCTTACTTCACGTGAGTTTTCACAGTGAATTTTTAGCACTATACCCCATCACCACCTTCCAACCCACCTCCCCTTTTATTACCAGACTACTAGACCTACTGCAGGGTACCATGCGTACTTGGTTGATATCCGTTCCAGTCGTACTCAGCGCTTCTCCTTCACATTTATTATGCGCACAGCTAAAGTGTGGAACTCTCTGCCAGCGTCTGTGTTCCCTTCCACATATAACCCGTCTGCATTTAAAGCAAGAGTAACCAGGCATCTTCTAGGCCCGCTCGTTCTATCATAGACCTTATCCATCGCTTTCAATCAGGCGAGATCGGATTTGGAAAAAAATAAAAATAGTTTATTTTGTTCCAAAAGTTCAAAAAACCCTTCACAATCATTTAGGTCTTCACAGCATTACAGCGAAACTAATTGCATTTCTCACAATGCATTTTACAATTCGGTTCATCACTCAGAATTTTTTACACACATCCAAGTATAAACATTCAAATTGTATTGCGAACATGTCACCGCATTCAAATGAGGCAGCAAATACGTCAATAGTAAATCCTCTTAGCTCGTTAAGCATGTTTAATACTGTTCATGTATTGTGGTAGTTCATTATGTGGCTTACTGAAGCCCTGCAGGGTTACGGCCGAGGTCGCAAGTGCCTTACGCGCGTGACCACATGATTAATGTTGCCAGTTAGAAAATATTGTTTCTAAGGAGGTTGTTACTAAAGAGCATGTTAGTTGGAATTTTTTATTGGGTGCTTAACACTTCTTTATGTTTTTCTAAAGGCCAAGCCAATAATCAAAGATCTTTAGGTACCTACCCCAAAATTGGCGGAATTGAAGAGGAAATGATCTTTTTGATAGGGAAAGAACCTGTTCAGATCACATGCGAGATGCGCAGTTTAATTTCAGTCAGTACCTATTGCCCAATATCCTTCCGAAAAATACCCCCCATGTCATTTGTTATCTATCTAATATAAAAATCAGAGTGAATTCAAACATGTTATAATGGCGGCGGGCTGACCACCCGGGCCTCATGTTCCCAGCGTCATACTTTTTAAATCGGTCTGATCTCGGTTAGCAGAAGTATGCATCACAATATTAGTTTATGATAACAATAGTGAAGATTGATTGTCTAAAGAATATCTACAAACAATGTAGGTACTAGGTAACTTATGTTTATTTAAAAATAAACATATATATACTAGCTGACAGGGCTTTAAATACCGGAAAATTTTCATAACGTTACCTTGTATTGACAGAGTTAACGTTATTATTAAAATAACGGTAATTGATTTAACGTTATTTATGCGATTATTAATTTTATCGTTATTTTAAACGGGTGAGATGTAAGTATTTAGTCGCCTGAGGCGTGCGGCGCGGCGGGATTCCGTCCTCGCGCCTCTTTGATGCCGTGCCGATCAAAACGTTGCCTGAATCTGCCTGATTCTTACCCGCAGAACGGCAACGAAGCAAAATTAACGTTAGTTATCGTATTTTTGTTAATGTTAATTAACGTTATATTACTGGTAATGTTATCAAGTAACGTTAAATTTTTGTAACGTTAGTAGGTATAAGATTGAAATTTAACGTTACGTAACGGTTATTATTTTGTTATTTGGTAACGTTAACAAGCCCTGCTAGCTGACACGACAGACTTCTTTTTGTCAAAAGCTATTTGACTGTGGCAGTTTGTCTACGCGCAAAGGAAATTTAGTATAAACTCCATTAAACGCCACTCGATTTAACGACAAACTTCGTAAAACGTTGAAATTACTTGACTTTGAATGATTTACCTTAATTAAGCCACCCAAACCTATAATCCAATATCTTTGTTTCCATATCCTGCAATAACCCTGCAGCAAGCGTGGGTTTTACTTGGGTACACTTACATCCATACTAATCCATACTTATATATATATCAATATTTTTATTGTATTTAAGACACCATAGGATTTTTTTTTCTGTCAGCAAATGATGTAGGCACTCATAATTCAGGCCTTTCTTACTGATGTTCATAAACAACGGAAAAAACTGCTCTACGTTATGGTGCGTATACACATTGTTATCAGACATTACCCTGAAAACTAGCCCAATGAACTGCTTCTGAAGATAAGTAAAGTACCATTATGTGTGAAATACTCTCTCCTGGTCGTTGTTGTTAGTAGCAATTCGAATTAGTCGACTATTAGCTTTGCTTAGGGCTTGCTTCTATGCCAAGCATACTTCATTGCGTTGAATAATAGCACATAACATAATTGAAATAGGACTCTTCCAATCTCTTTACATCAGGGAAAGATGCAGCCAAGACATCAAATCATCACAAATGATAAACGACGGTTGCACCGACACCAAAATATTGAAGTAACCGAGTGTCCTAATAAAATTATAAATAATTCTGGCATCTCTCAGGGTCGAAATGTAGGGCAGTCTATTTAAAATTAAAATGTAGGGCAAACCACGAAAGTGCAGCCGCGGTTGGTCAGTATAAAACTGTTCACTTCATTTAGAAGCAGGTGACGTCAGAGTAATATAAATAGATTATGCCAATGTTTGGATGCAGCTGTATGCAAATCTTGGCAAAATCGATAAGCTTTGCAGTTGAACTTGCTACACTAAGTTCTGCTTCACTACACTCTAGACTAGAAGTACCTATAGATTGTATTTAAAAGAAAGATTAAACTATCCATACACTATACATGCCGCTGGGGAGTTTGTTGCGTCACTTCCTTTGGACTCTTTTTTTCTTTTTCTCCTTTTCTTTTTTCTGGCTCGTTCTTTGGCCAAAGAATTAGCATTGCCATTCAACGTGGCAATGCTGCCAGTCTTCTGAGCACGTTTCCGGTTGACAGCGATGCGGACGAGTACTTCGAGACCTATTAAGAGTCTATACAACCTCAGCGCTACCTCACTCTGTATCTCGTTCGCACACTATTGCTACCGGTCACGCGAGCAAGCGAGACAGGGCGGCAGGGAAAAGGCTCCAAGGCGCTGATAGTTTAGGTAATTTCGTTTTACGGTGAAAATAATGGCCATTTAAAAAAAATAAAAATAACATAAGACCTGCTTTATAGTTAGTTCAGTTAATATGCAAAGTTTCATTATCTAATTTGAAGTATTTTTTGAATACCAGCGGTTTGTTGTTCGGATTGGAGGTAACTTTGGAATTTTTTTCTATCGAGAAAATTTTATGGAATCGTGTTTTCGGCTAACATAGTACTTAACATTAATCCTCAACTTTACCATATATTTATTTCAAGATTAATGCTGCAGTATTTTCGACATAACGGAGGATCATGCTAAGCCATTTGGGTTGTACAGCGTGTTACGGAAAGGGTATATACATATCAAAGGCACGGATTCTTTTGGTGATAACAAACTACAGGGCAATATTTTTTAATACCTATACCTACATAAATAAAAAGTTAAGAAACATTTAACTAAAAATCAAATGTTTCCAATTGAATTCTACACATCACTAGACCAAGTCAGCTGATCGGTGTCAATAAACTACACACAAAGAAACGGCGGTAACACGTTTGTTATGATTTAAATTTAAAAAACTATCGAAATAAAAAAAATATTAAGCATTTTCTAGTTAGTGCTTTTGAGCTGAAATTTTGTACAGAGATTCTGAACCAGATACACTCTTCACCCCGTTTGTATGGATATACCCTTTCCGTAACAACCTGTATAGGCCCTTAAGTGTCCTTTTGTTTTTCTTTGTATTTTTTTTTTGTTTTTATATATTTACTTTGTTAGTCTTTTAATTTAGTACCTAGTGTAAATAGTTAATTGCGATATATATTGTATATTCCAAAGACATATATTTTTTTTTTTTGTTTTTTTTTTTCTCATCTTTTGGCGACTTTGTTGTCTCCCGAGATACAGGTTAACTAGGGTACAGGAGGCAGAGCTTTTTTATGTAACAGTGACTCTTGTTTGCAAATAAACGAATTTATTATTATTTATTTATTTATGTACTTCTTCCCAGCTCCTGCAGCTCCAGCTTCCTGAAGCACTAGGAAGTGGTGAAGGGCGGGCGTTTTGGGTTCGAAATTTTGATGTTCGAAAAGTGCTGATTCTCAGCTTAATTTGAATAAATGACTTTTGATTATGAAATAATTTATAAAGACTATCAAACGAACTAACGCAATTACCCTCTACAATAGGGATGACGCCTGGGTAAAAAAAAAAGAAAAACTGTTTAGTCCGTCAATCAGTTAATAATAAAATATTAGACACGTATTTTTTGCTTTATCATATTAATAAAAAAATATTCAGATAAAACACATTAAACTTGGGGAGTGGGGGCTTGTTACGTCACAGCTCAGTATACAATCTAATGAGAAGTGACGACATGCCACATTTGAACTCAATGTATCGCCGTAATGTTTTGATTACGTAAAAAAAGAAAAAATACGTGTCCAATCTTTTTTAATAATCTACATGACGGCCTAAAAATAATTTTTTAATCATCTTCCCTATTTAACGATGACGCGCGACTCGCAAAGTCGCAACGCGAATCGTGTGCGAAACAAAGGCACCGATCGTCACGCGACACGCGGTGCCTTTGTGTCGCGTCGCGTGTCACGCCTATTTGTAGGAGCCTTAAAGTGAGCACGTTATTTGGCAGATATGTCTAGAATAACCTGATTAACCTTCATATCCTGTCAGCAATTCTAACGATTTTTATTGGTGAGTAAGTCTTGTTTTAATGCAGCCGGCATTTGCATTACACACAGAGAAGTTAAAAAACCGGCCACGTGCGTATCGGACCACGCACAATGATGTTCCGCAGTTGGGATGAATTTATCCCAAGAACAAACTTAAAACATTGTAGTTAAAAAACAAGTTCTCCCATACATTCAAATTACAAATTAATTTTGTACTAAAAGTATTGAGAGATTTACCATGTCATTTAAGGACCATAGACCTCTTATAGGTTTTCTTGTAGGTAATCTATAAGTAAAGAACTATTTTCTGTATTACCAAAAAATAGGCTCATTTGTTTCGGAGATAAAGGGGTAAATTTTCATAAATTATTTTAAAAGTATTTAGTATAAGGCTATTAAAAAAAAAAAAAAAAAACTGAAATTCTTACAATAAGCTCCTTCATTTAATATTCATACGGTACAGTTAGCAAAACTTAAAAAAAAAAAATATATATAATTTTCCCCCCACAGGTAACCCCCATATTCAAAATACATTTATTTACGTAACACGTCCGTGTTCGGGTCACAGACATTCATATGTGTACCAAATTTCAATTTAATCGGTCCAGTAGATTCGGAGGAAATGGGCTGCGACAGACGGAAGGACAGACAGACTCACAGACACACGAGTGATCCTATAAGCGTTTTTTTATTCGGAAGTTGGGAACTATAAAAATAATAGTGCACAAACCATTTCTTACAAAATGATGATAAACGCGTCATCCTACCTCATCATCATCACTACAGCCCGACATCACACACTGCTGGCCATAAGCTTCTCTCTTCTTGTGCCAACCCTCAGTCTCCTGTGCCTAGGGTTACCATCTGACCGGATAAAGCCGGTCTTGACCGGATTTTTAGGTGTTAGACCGGACTCCGCCCGGATTTTACGTCAGACCGGATTTTTTACATACACGTGCTCGAGCGACGGGCGCAGCACCGGACAGTTTTTGAGGGACAAAGGAATTTGTATAGATGACTTCAAACTATTTGAAGAGTTCTGTCTGCTGAAGAATTTTCTGAACACAAAGCAGAGCGATTTTTATGAAGAGCTTGCTGAAAAGCAATGGTGTATTTTCTTGAATACAATTAACGAGTTAACAGTTAAAGAGTTGCAGAATTTTTGAATATTTGTCAGTATTTCTTTAGCATTTTGCCACGCAACGCAAATTTAGAGCGAGTCTTTTCTCTTATGACTGCACAGTGGACCAAAGAAATAGACTTTCAGTGGAGTCAGTAAGAGCCATGTCTATTGCTTACGCATTACAACTTACGTGACGTGCGAACAATTTTACAGTGAAATAGCTGCAAAAGCCAACTTTTTGAAAGCGGTTGCTAGCAACCAAAAATATAAGAATAAATAATATGAATAAAAACATTATTAAATAATTTGATTTTTATTTTATACAAGACCGGATTTTTTTTGCAAAATCAGGATTTTTAGACTGGGCAGGCAGGTTTTTTAATTTGTAGGCCTGGTAACCCTACCTGTGCCAAACCCCAGTCTCCTGTGCCGGCCTCATCCAGGTTTTACCCGCGATGGCAACGGCTTATTCCACAAATCCCCCCTGAAAATCCCCCTTAGGAGGAAAAGTGGAATCTGAAAACAGTCTAGAATTCACCCCTGATAATCCCGCAAAGTAGTGAAAACTAGAATTGACAAAAACAAAAAATAACTTATTCCAAGATCCCCTGAAAGTGTTTTTTTTACATTAGGGTTCAGTTTTTTCCACTGAGGGGGATTCTCTCAGGGGGGATTAGTGGAATAAGCTGATGGCAACAATGCCATCACCTACTTAATACTTAGTATTTCACTAGCTAAGATTTATAATATCTAGACTTTTTTACTAATTCACACATTTATAACTGCCACATAAATCAAACGATATCTGATCAAAGAAAAGTAACTATCTAAAAAAGAAACGATAAAAATATGCGGACGGAAAAAAATTATCACGAGACAAAGTCAGAGTCAAATAAAAGTCAAAGACATAACCAAAGTTAAAGAAAAATAAATAAAAACTATCACGTTCGTGAAAGAAAGAACACTGGATAATCTATAAACATGTTATATGCAGTCAAATAGGTAGACACTAATTAATAGCAATTTTACGCGTTTCGTATCTGTCTGTGTGCCTACTTTGTTCTTGTAAACTCCGCAATAGATTTTGATGCGGCTTTCATCATCATTTAGAAAATTTATTTCGGAAGGTTAATGTGTACCAGCGTCACCAGATTTTTTTTCGGTAAATGCTGGATTTTGAAACTTTTTACGAAAAAAAAAAAATAATAATGGCAGTCATAAGGATTGCAGTGAAAACTCAAAACTTTGGAATAACTGACAGTCTGGCGCAATACGTCACGAGCATGTCACGCATTTCGGTGACGCGAACACATAAGTTTTTCTCCTACCAAAAATCACTCAATACGGTTAAAGAAGTTTTCACTTCAAAAACGTAAATAATAATCAGTCGTTTCCTTATTTTTTACCACTTATCCTATTATTTGAGTTTCAAATTAAGTTTACAATGATGAATTGATGACAAATAGCCATACAAATGGAAAATATGTTATTTTATTATTCAAATAACAACCGCACCGTCGAGTAATCCCCGAAAAGTGGGACTTAGTCTGTCCCGCGCGGGACATTTAATTTTGGGCAAAAAATCGGGACGTTCCGCCAAAATCGGGACGTCTGGCAACGCTGATGTGTATATATTTATAATAAAGAAATCTCGATGTTTTTTCAAGTTATAAAAACCATGCGTAGCAGGGAGGCTGGCTAGTATTCTATAATAAAAAAAAAAATAAGGAGGTTTACAGGTCACTTAAAAATACATGAAAAAATATGATAGACACTAAAAGTCACAATCTTACAAATTTGTGTAATACAAAAAAATCTGATCCTAACTCCCAAACTAGACATAGGTATAGAAAAACACTTCGCGTGGACAGAAATATGTGTGGAAACTCCAGTGGGTCATATGGAATCGGATAATATGGCTTGCGGCCTTGATTAGGTCAATCAGATAATTGTGACGAACACAAGATGTTCATTTATCATTCTGTCTAGAACCTGCTTTATCACACTTCAGCAGACGATTAATAAATTAAGTAAGAAAGCTCAAAGCTTACGCGTTCAGCAATATCGTTCAGGGTCACGGCTTTCGTGGTTTTAGAACTTGCCGTAAAACTTACTAGGCAATCTATTACTACGAGTTCACGATAATCGAGTTGAATTAAAATGTTTTCTTTTTAAATGAGTCGCTTAACTTCAAACTCGGGTAAATCCACTTTACCCTCTTGGGATATATAAAAAATAAAAGTGATAGTAGTCTTAATTCCATGAATTAAAAGGCGGTTTTTTATTTATGTCAACAATACTGAAGGTAACGATCCTATAAAGCAAATTTAGTATTATAACCATACATTCTTTAAAAAATTTAAAATTAAGACTGGATATATCTTCATTTGATCTAATGGAATGCAATTTATCTATCTTTGAAAAAACTCAGTGTGGTTTTTTATATTAGGCCGCTTGCGGGCATTGCTCGGTGTAACTATTTTAATGGCATATTTATCCATGGGAACTGTCTATGATTAACAAGAACAGAGTTGACGTCGACTGACCGCCATGTTGAACAAACGCGGTAAGCTGATTGGCTCTCATGGTCTTAACCGCATTTGAATAAAACTGTCTCATGGATCTGAAATCGCCAACCCGTCTTGAGCAAGCGTGGTGATCAATGCTCGTGCCTTCTCTGTATGAGAAGAGGCCTTTGCCCAGCAGTGGGACAGTTATAGGCTGGTATTATTATTATTATTATGGATCTATCGGAATTAGATAAAATTTTATGATTTTAACAGTTTTTTTCTCAAGAACTATGCGGATTTATATACAACTGATAAAACTGTTTTAAAAGTCTGTTTTTGGCTTTTAATTTGGTACCAAAGTCTTAAAAATTCTCAAAATTGGATTTACCCGAGTTTGAAGTTAAGCGACTCAAATACGCCTACGGAGGTGCTACACTGCTACGCCCGTAGCAAAGTGCTCTTGTTGTCATCTCAATAATTGAGTTGTTGATTGGTTGACTCGAAATGAAAGAAGTTTTTATTTATTCAAGTGTTTTGCGTGACAAGTATCAGTTATTGAGTAATATTGTAAAGTTTAGTTATCGTTATGTTTGCAATTAAATTTATCAAACAAGTGTTTTAATTACGAAAGGAATAAGTCTAGTACTCAGAAATATAAAATAGTACAACAAGCAACTTTTCTTCACAAGTTTGAAAAGATCAAATGGCGAAATGTGGAGCTATTCACCTATTTATTAGATGCACTTACGTAAAATACACATTTTAGTAGCACATTTCCTGAAAACGTAAACCAATAAAAGAACAAATGATTCTCTTGCGTAAAAATAGGTTGACCGGTGCTAGAACCTGGTTACTGCGATTGTGTATTTTATTCGGGTGTCGAAAAGGCCACATCTGCCCATCTGCTGAGCGTAATGTAAATATTTATTTTATCTTCAACTAGCTAACCGCCCCTGCTGCGCATGGTTTTACGACTTGACAAAATTTCGAGATTTCTTTATAGTATGTAAGTTTAGTAATAAAGAAAGAAAGAATGAATGAAAGAATAATGTTTATTTGGTCACAATTCGTGAAACAAAAAAAAACAAATAATAAAATAAAATTTGAAAATAATATTTAAGTAGGTAAACCAAGAATTGTTTAGTTTATAATATTAGTATAGATATCTAAAGATTATACACATAAACCGATGAATGATTGTGAAAATTGCATAAAAATCCATTGCGTAATTTGAAAGAACAACGCGGTCACACATACAGACACGAAAAGCGACTTTAATTTATAATATGTATGTATAGATATAGAAATATCCCGAAGATTTGCGAAACTTAAGTGGCAGTGGGCACATTGCTCGCAGAACAGATGGCCGATGGGGCCAAAAGGTTCTGGAGTGGCGACCGCGTACCAGACGTAGCGTTGGAAGGCCTCCCACAAGGTGGACCGATGACCTTGTAAACGCCGCAGGAATCCGCTGGATGCGGGAAGCACAGAACTGTCGAAGTGGCGGTGCTTGGGGAGGCCTATGTCTAGTAGTGGACGTCTTTTGGCTGAAATTATGATGATGTATATATATTGTATATAGAAGACACCAAACTAGCATCGAGTTCTCGTAGTAGAAGTAGTCTCGATGTACGTGATTTATTTTGTGTTTTGCAGACATAATACTGTAAATTGTGAAGTCGTGGCGTGCTAAAGGAACAGCTTTATATGGTGGTTTTTCTGAAATTAGTCGTTTTGCGTGAAAGCCATGACCCTCGAGTGATGAAGGTCGGTGCCGTGGCAGTCGGCGACGTAGCCCTTGCCTGCGTTATACAATTGAACACGGAGCCTTTTTGTCAACCTCTTTAACATGCGCTTTAGATGTTCGATTCATATTAATATTTATATTAAAATAACTTTCTATGAAGCCGCATAGTTGTTTCAGGTTCCACGTGGTTGAAACTTTAAATGAATATAAATGTACTGAGTTCAAACTTTAACATAGTTTGAGCCAGCACGTGCCTCATTTTAGATCCTCAGATAGAAGAAAAGCAATGAAAACTCGTAAAATTTTCTTTTATTTTTAATTCATATTTATATAATTTTAGAAGATATTGTTTTAATTAGGTACCTATGTGAATGTCGTGTACACCTGTAATATTGGTCTATACTTACATCAGAACTTATACCTATACTGTTTATTTTAAAATGTAAAATGGCGAAATAAAAAATAATGTTAATGTAAACGTACTGTTGGCGTATCTATCCTACTATTATATTACTTAAAATTTTCATACTTTATTTTACATTTTAATATATCCTACTATTATTATAGATGTGAATAAAATTATGTTTGAATGTTTAGATGTTTGGATGTTTAGATGTTTGGATGTTTGTTACTCAATCACGCTAAAACGGCTGAACGGATTTGGATGAAATTTGGCACACAGACAGTGTATAACCTAGATTAACACATAGGATACATTTTATCCCGGTAGTACATATCTGTGGGATAATTTCCCACCTCTACGTGGGCGAAGGCGTGGGCAAAAGCTAGTTTTAAATAAATAAATTCTTGAAATATCTCAATGATTTCAGATTACGTTTGAATAAAAAGTTAATTAAATGCATCCAGTATCTAAGTACCAACATAGCAATACTATTTGGGTTAGAAGCGAATGGTGTTAGTGTAACAGTAAAATAAAATGGGCCGAACATAACACTCAGTGTTTTCCTGTTTTATTGCTTTTATTACTGACGGTACTAAGATTGAAGGCGGTATTTGTATCAAGGACAAATCTTTTACTGTGAGAGCATTGAAATTTTCCATAACAACCTCAACCTGGAAACTTGCCGATATATTCTGTAAAAATCTCATCGTGAGAACTAATGTGAACTAACGTGAGAATCGACCGGCTGATGCTAGGGATTGGCACTGTTGACAGCTCACTTCACTTAAGTTTTCACCTCCTGTGTAAAAGTCTCACCGTGAAAACTGACGGCACGGTTGGCGAAGTGGTTAAGCGATTGACTACTGCGCTACGTGTCGCGGGTTCGATTCCCGCACGGAACACATATTTGTATGATCTATAAGTAGTTGTTCCGCTGGCTGAAGCCGTTTGAAGTAAAAAAAAAAAAAAAAATACTTATGTGAAGTGAGCTCAGAAGTGAGCTATCAATGCTGTCAATCCCTACCATCAGGTGAAAAGACAGCTCACTTCAAGCTCAGTTCACCTATCTTTTCACAGTGAGATTTTAACAGAATACATCGGCTGGACCTGCTGAAAACCTGCATCCTAATTGCGTAACACACTATAAATCACAATCTAAATGATTTTGAAAGATATTGCTAATCCATTGCTTCATTGCTTCGTTTGGTTGGTGGTAGGGCTTGTTCTAAGTCCGCCTGGCTAGCTACTACCATCTTATCTAAGTCTGTCGGCAAAACAACAATGTTAACAGCATTTGTTGTGTTTCGGCAGTTAGAGGTAAGATAGCCAGTTCCTCTGTGGTTGAGGATTCCGGGTGAAGCTCGCGTCCATCTTCGGCCTTATCATCACTTACCATCGTGAGATGAAGACGAAGAGTTTACACGATGTATGTAAAAAAAAAAAAAAACGAAAAAAAAATCTGCTCAAGAAAGTAAATAACGCAATGGATGTTGTTGAACTGTCAAAATGAAGCCCATTGCTACTGTAACTGTGATACTCAATTACCTGGCTGGTTTAAATTGTTTTTAGGTGTAGAAATTGACTAACGTGACCCCATAATTATGAAGAATATTCTGAATGTTTGACCTAGATCCATGAGGAAACGGATGTTTATCAGCGAATAAACCTTTATTACTTTGATGATTTCATTACTGAGTTGCTGCGGTTCCAATATCTTTGGCGGAAACGAATCGAGGCGTATAAATATTTGGAAGTTCAAACTTCAATTGATTATGTACTCTCTAGGAATTCGTGGTATGCATACGTTATATAGTGTGTGTAGGGACACGTGCTTCTTGTACTAATATGTCTACATCATGATTGTACGGGTTTTAACCAGGGTTCGCCGATATATATCAATGATATCAGCGGATATATATCATGATATCACGATATATATCAATTGATTTTTATCTTGATATATATCAATTGATTTTTATCTTGATATATATCAATTGATTTTTTCCTGTCTTCTGAACTAAAAATTTTGGAGATTAATGTTTACCCTGGCAACACGTAGCGAAAAACTACAATTCAGAATAACTTACTTTTTACTTTTTTATGATTACAAATTATTATTAAAATTAGTTGATTTATCTCACAAACAAATGAAGATTATTATAATAATAGGTATATACTTGTTTTTTTAAGTGTTAATTACAACATTCTTTCTCAAATAAACACTAATTCTTTTTTTACTTTTTTTAAATAAAATGTGGTGGAAAACACTATTATTATTTTCACACTTTTAAGTGTTTAATTCCCTTACAGAATGAAATTCGCTTCTTTTTCTTTGCCTGGATATATATCCGATATATAGGTATTAAAAAATTGGATTTTTGATATTTATTATAAAAATCGGATTTTTTCGAACCCTGGTTTTAAAAGATATCTTTATCCATGATCAAAGCTTATAATGGAAATGAACTTTTATCTACAATCTAAAGATAAAGCGATAATAATCATTATAAATAATGATTATTTAACTTCATTATCATCATTCTCCTGCCACTATCCCAATTTATTTGGGGTCGCAAAATGTCTTTAGCTATCATTCCAACGGTATTCATGATAATAATAAAAGAAAATAACCAAACAAAGAGAGCCGCAATCACCATACCAGAAAAATATGTCAAAGAAATTGGACAATACTCGTAAAACCTGAAAGAGATTCATTTGCATTTAATTAACATTTTTGTATTTTATGCAAATTGGATCTGTTGTAGTGTGAACACTCCGCAATGCGATTTTTAACACTGCAAAGGGCAGATTTCACCGCGTTCAGTTTAAACCACACGCGATTCTCGTTTACCGTTTTCCCGGCGATTTTCTCACACGCACGCTCTTAATCACAAAATTACGTAAGTAACAAAACACGTCAGATTTAAAATGATCGATGGAAGTGAAAACGTGTTTCAAGATCTTCGTAGAAGTCTCTGGAATAAAGTTTAAGGCGAAGCGTCCTGAAAATAACATCGTTTTGATTTCGTTGTTTACAACTTTAACCTTAAACACGTTAGCACTGGTGTTTTATTTCGTTGTGTTTCAATATTTTATAACATCTGTAAACACACTCACTTCGCGGCCATAAATGATCGGTAAGGCCTTAAGGTGATTCATTGACGTTCCAGTTCAGCCTTCGCGGTTAGGAAAAGCTAGATTCATCGTGCCTGTATTTCCTTTTGTGGCTAGCTAACAGATATAATTAATCAAAGTACCTATTAGATAAGCAGTCTAGCTCTTTCTTATTATTCAATACATTCTCGGAGCGCTGTTGTTTCATGGCCAATGTGGCTAGTTAACTCTTACCATAGACTTCCGTAGGGATAACGTTTGTAAACCTTTGTAACTAAGTTATTGTTGTCGTTGTTGTTGTTTGTTTGTAAGTTGCAGGCCCATGTGACGGTAGAACATGGAGGACTATTTAAATAAAACATCTATGTACAATTACTCAAGTTTTGCAAACCAATAAATGGTTTGATTTTATATATTTTTTTATCTACATCCATGCTATAAATCCTCTATAAAAGTTTCTGAAACAGATAGCTTATTGGCAACATTAAAACAATCGTTGTCATAGTAACCATAATATCATCCAAACGAGTGTTATAATGTTGTACTAAATTTCATTATGCAACTGCGTTTTCGATCCCTTCTTTACTCATCAAACAGCAACATTTATGAATTTCAAAAAAAGAACATTGGCATGTCACGCGCGTTTTACTACCAAAGCGCCGTAATAACAAAAAAAAAAAAAAAACTTATAGGTTATTCGAGTTCACGTCACATCCCGCCAATTTTTGTTCGATATTAGTATTGCAAAAATGTATAAGTTTGTTGTTTATAAAAATGAGTGATACAAGCTTTCATAAGACACTACCAGATATTTCTAATGCAGCAAAGGACATTTCTAACCAATTATTACCAGAAAAGTCGAGAAAACAATATTAAAAGGCGTACCAAGATTTCATGAATTGGAAAATATCAAAGAGTAGATAACATGGGTGTAGATAAAGTCTTGTATGCAACTGTACATAATTAGGTATTAAAACACTCATGTGATAATATTATCACACTCGGCGTCGCCTCGTGTGATAAACCCACATTCGTGTTTTAATACCCCTTAATATACAACAGTTGCATAAATAACTATTAAAGCACTTTACCTATTCGTATGAATATTTTATAATCCTAGGTTTTCAAATTGATTAAGTATTTAATTTTACAAAGCACGTTTAACAAAGCAACGTCAAATTTTCATAAATTAAACGAAGCAGACTATTTTCTGTCTAAATATAGCGTTTATCGGCCGTGGGAGACTCCGCCCGAGAAAAAGTCATGTTTAACTTGTACATTTTGGCTTTAAATGTACATTATCGTGTGAATTAGTTTAGAAGTTACATTTGGATTCGTATTAATAAAAGGAAACTCAAGCATAGGAAAAGAATTTTTATATAATAGTTATAGAAAAAAAAAAAAAAAACATTTTGTTTCCTCGTAATTGCTTATTTGAAGGGCTTATTCCACAAATCCCCCCTGAAAATCCCCCTTAGGAGGAAAAGTGGAATCTGAAAACAGTCTAGAATTCACCCCTGATAATCCCGCTAAGGGGGGAAAGCTAGAATTGAAAAAGCAAAAAATAACTTATTCCAAGATCCCCTGAAAGTGATTTTTTTACATTAGGGTTCAGTTTTTTCCACTGAGGGGGATTCTCTCAGGGGGGATTAGTGGAATAAGCCTATTTGAAGCAGCTATAAAACCTCATTTTTGATATGATTATCAAATAACCAAATAGATGTTTATCTATTGGATTCTGAAGATAATTAGATGGAAGAAACTTGTTTATCAGAAGTAATGGCGACAGTGGCGTGTCTGACAGCAGTTGTTAGCTATTTAATTCTGGGAAATATTTCTCAAGCTTATTGTGGGCGAGTGCAAAGTTGCTTCATGCTTTATGTAACGCGCTTTATCACATTTGAACTGTACATTAACACACGAGTAATTATGTTTGAAGAATTATCTTTAGATATATGTAGAGTTTGATCTACATAGGTAAGAATAGTATTTAATGTAGTCATTGATGTGTTTTTGGATAGGTATGATTGATAATGCTTACAATACAAAACAAATTTTAATTCTTTATTGCATTCCATATGTATTACATAGATGGTAAAACAGAGTAAATATTTTCTTAGGGCATAGGTACCACCTAACATTTTTATAAAAATATAAAATCATTAGGTACCTATCTAAAATATTTGAAAGTATTTTATGTAAGCGTGTTACTCTTATCAGTTAAATATTATATAGTGATATATTATCTTATAATAATTAGTACAGTAAACTATATAAAAAAAAAACCCTAATATAATTACAAAAAATAAATAAATGAAAATTAGATTTAGTTTAGAAAACTGATAAGTTAAGATTTCAAAGCTTCCTTTCTCCTTCTATTTTTTTGTGCCCGACAGGGCCATAATGATCTCATAAAATTTTAAGTTACCACCTAAGTATTGTGGAATGCAGTAAGCGATGGATGGAGTATTGAATGAATGAGGGAATTAAATGGACCGACTCCAGCGTGGTTTGACCAGACTCGATTACTCGAATGAATTCAAAGATTCACATTAGCCCTTGAAGCTTCATGTTTCATGGTGCTACTGAGACCCTTGCATATCAAGAAGTAGACCGGGGGGCGCAATAATGATAGGGAAGATGTGCCCATAGGATATGGAAGGATTATTAGAGCCGTACCGGATATGCATCCTAAAGTAAGCAATGGAATTGTGGAGAGACGGGTTATCGGGATATTTTAACTTCCGCAGAATCGAGGCCAATGAACTTAAATAAATTAATCTTAAACGGCTAATAAGTCATCAACAACACAACATTTTCAAATAATTTATCTTCCAATATCTTTTAAATGAAGCGAATATAAAGTATCGTTTCTTTAATGCTATGAAGCTTTTGCCAACTGTCCGGAAAAAAAAAAAACGTGATTGGACGCGGCAAAAAAATAGTTCATTGACCTCGAGCGATGGATGATAGTCTGTACCTACTGTAGTCTCAATACAAGTTTTGGTGCCTATTTCATTAGTGATACCAGTTTTTTCCTAAAATTAATTTGTTTAATGGAAGAGTCTTTTTATAAAGATTTTTAATATACAGTTTTATCGGTTGAGTTTTAGAAACATTTAATTTAATATTTACTTACATGTGACTACAAACTTTTTGTACGAATGCTAAATAAGCAAACATTTATTCATTTCATTAAAGTTTTGTTATTGTTCTCGAGTTTTTTTTTATGTGGTTCAATGTTCGATAGTAATTTGGTATTCATTAATTAATTAATTTGTAAGCAAAAACAATCTACAATGTTGATAACATGTTTGATTTCAGTTTTCATTTATTTTGTTTCACATAAATTGAACAAGAACAATTTTCTGTAAATAATCAGCATGGGATGTAAATGTTTTTTTTTTTTAATAGTCAACGTTAACTTTTGGATCAGTCAAACGTAAAACTGGTTTTGCGTAACAGTAATTTATCATAAGTTCTACTTAATAGCACTAGGCATAAACCTAGATTTCTAAAATAACAGTCCCAAAAGGTTCTTTGGCTACTTACAAAGAACTGTTATTTTAGTGAACCTGTTACGAAATACTCGGGCTTCAGAGACAGGAGCAGGTGTCCAAATAAATTGAATTGCCATTGGGTCTGTAAGTAATGTAGGGATGTCAGCAGGTGTTGTACAAACATTATTTATTTACTGCGGGTATTTTCAATTTGTATTGTTTTGTATTCATTGGAAGAGGCACGTACGGCCGTGAGGATACTTTAAATATAACAAGGCGCATCTGCAAACACATTTCAATTATTTTTGCGTGTAATATTTATGGCTTCAGTCTGCTCTGTTAGGTACAGAAACCAATCACACAATAGTTTGTGTAACCGAAATGAAATATATTTTCGCAAATCAAATAGAGCTGAACTCAACAGCGTATATTAACACATTTTTTATATTTTTCAATCGTTAGTTAATTGGCCTGCCAGCTGAACGCTTCATATTTCTAACCAACACGTCAAACTAAGAAGTAAAGTGACCTAGAAATCTCAATAAGTGACTCGGTTTTCGGCTCAGTGCGATTTTTTCCACCTCTAACGGTAACTCGGTTGAGGCAGTAGTGACGTTCATGAACAACATTAACTGTGGTATCACTGGCTGGCAAGAAAACTAGGGTTCGGCCGTTCAACCACACAGATAATAAATACGTTTATGCACCATTACGGTTTCACATCGATATGAAATTCGATAATAGATTTGTAAACAGTAATGGACTGTAAATTGAAGCCCAACTGATTTTATCGTTTATGTGTAGTTTAGACTTCAGTCAGATGATTCATAGAGGCATACCGTTGTATTGATACGTAATTTGGCTTACCGAGCTGTACTAATTTCTTTGTAAAACATTGTATGATTTTCATCTTACGTTAATTAGCATAACAGGAGAAACTCTTTGTTATGACTTTCGTTTTTTAAAGGTTTTGTTTTCTCTATGACGTGTTGGCATTATTCACCTCCAATTATCGACAAATCGGCCTCAGATCTCGAATTCGATACCCGATAAATCTCGCATGCCCAACCAATAAATTCAAAGTCTGGTCAGTGTCAACGAACGTGAAGGAAATATACATTATTTTGTTTTTCTAAAAACACGTGACATGTATTTGTGGCCATGACCAACGCCCACGGCCCACATTCACCATAGATACACTTTCGCTTCGATTTACAAATTCAAATATTTTCGCGGGAAGGAAGTTGACAGAATCTCATTCGTTCATTACTTTCCCACGCTTGTGGGAAGTTTATTTCAATTGGAGAGAGAGACAGATTTGTCACTGTAGATAGGATACAGGAACGGCTTTTTATTCATTTCTTAGTGCGTCGATCTTATTAGTCTAAAAGTGTATTTATTACTAAGGTTGATTCACCGTCCTGACCGTCCTACTCTAATTGGCGAATATTAGCCCCAGATTCGGTTAGTAGGTACTGTTAGGAGTGATAGCCCAGTTCAATGGATCGTAATTACACTAATAATTCTTAGGGTCATAGAATACACGACGTACATTGTGCGTACATTGTAGTTTTAGTTAACGGTATAACTTATGGGAAACAACGGTAATATTTACGAATATTGAACAAAAAAAAACCGGCTAAGTGCGTGTCGGACCACGCACAATGAAGGGTTGTCTCCGTAGCTGGGATGAATTTATCCCAAGAAAAAACTTAACATTGCAGTTGAAAAACAAGTTCTCCCACACATTCCAACTGCAAATGTAAGTTTGTTATTTTAAAACCTTAGACTTCTTATAGGTTTTCCTGTTATCTATAAGTAAAGAACTATTATCTGTATTCTTTTCAAAATTTTTAGTTCTTTGTTTCGGACGGGGAATGGTAAATTTTCATCAATTTTCTTAAATAATGTTAAAAGTATTTATTGAAATATTATTAAAAATAAATATTCTGGAATCCTTACAATAAGCCCTTTCATTTGATAAGTCACACGTTGCAGTTTGCAAAACTTTTTTTTTTAATTTTATTATTTTACCGCCATAAGTGAACATTCAAATGTCTGTGTTTGGGTCACAGAAATTCATGTGTACCAAACAAATTAATCGGGAAAAGGAGATTAGGAAAAATTCGGCTGTGCTGTGATAGACAGACACACGAGTAATCCTACTATATGGGGTCTGTCTTTTACTTTTGAGGTACTATCCCTAAAAAGAATGATTAGCGATTTAGTGACTGAAATTACCTATGTCCCTAGTATTAAAATTATTGTAACTATGAGGAATTGAGGATAGGTAGTTAACAATAAAATAACAAGGCTTTCATTAAAAAAGAGACTATACGATGTTAATTAAGACTTAAATAAAATCCCTGTTTAACTTCGTTGTTGGAAACGGCAAATATGTGAATGATAAGATAATGCAGGATTATATGAATTAGCAGTACCTACCTAGCCTTTAACTGGTAGGTCTCTATTCTTTGGTTAATAACAATCTTGTTATTAGTATAAAAGAGTAGTTAACTTGATATATTGATCGCTTTAGTAATTACAATGTACCTGCTAACGCATGATTATCTATGATTACGCGTAAACAGTAAGTAATAAAATATAATTAAGCACATTGATTAATGTTACTATTTCTGTAGTCTGTTAATTAGGTAGTAGTTTAAAAATACTTTGCGATATATTTCAGTGGAGCTAAGTTTTGAATGAATGAACTACAACGAATGAACTGACCTTTACTATGTGTGTTGTGTATGTGTAATATGAATTTGAATGGTATGTCAAAATATTTGCTTAATAAACTCTGTCCGTGTCCCTCTGTGCGACTTGTAGGTAACTTGTCTTGTTTACTTTGAACGCAAAGGAAGGCTAAAGTTAAAATCCTCTAGCATTGAAATTTAAATAATCAGCTAAATAAAATAGTTATTGTTAAAAAGCTTCGATAATTTTTCGTTTAAAACAGAAACTAGTATTTCAGAAGTTTAACCTTTTTCAAAGGACGATGCCCTAAACAAGAAATAAAAAATAAAAAAAATTACATGTTTCCTGTGGCGCGAAATTCGTTAACTCTTTTTTTGTTTATTTCTTTTATTTTCGATGCAGCCTTAAAAATGATAAGCTCTTACATTATACATACCTGCCGTCATGAAAGCATTGATTTCTTTCATTTTGAATACCAAACTGGGACCTTCTTGGAATAATCGTATTTTATTTACGATTATTTTAATACTTCAGACACTGGATCCGAAAAACCTCTTTCTTCGGTTTGGTATATATGTGTTTAGGATTATTTTCGTATCCAAATCTTGGAACTAGCACTATAATTATGTTCGAGTATATCCTTGTAAACTTACGAAAACAATCCGACAGCGACAAAGCCTTTATTATTTATTTATTATGATTAAATAGTAGTGATGTTTGTTCGTCCAAATGTTCTAAATAAATCGTTCATTTCATTCGGTCTCTGTTTGTTCAACCGACTAATTGAATGAATATGTTAATGTTTAGTTAAAAAATGGTGTGTTTCATTCATTATTATTTTGGCTACAAGTACAATTAAAGACATGCAGCCCATGCAGGTACATATGTCTGTTTATGTGTTTTTTACATCTTTTTTTTACAGTAGATTAGGAATTAAAGAATGAAGTTATGTGTGGGATTTATCAATCAAGATGCTCTTATTACTCTTGGTTTCAAGAATGTTGTATTGCTTTTAAGATTAAGTGCACATCGAGTGCTCTACATACCGAAGTTTATTGGTTCAGAATTCTGGTCGAAGTGGTAATATACATTTTTATCATTGGTAACTGTTTTGGGAATAGGATATTATAATATTGGAAGTTTTAAGAACGTCATTGCTTGTCATGTTCTCTACTCAAATTTTTTATATTTTGACAACATAATTTTAACGGAAAGCTAAAAACTCTACAATATCTACATTTTGAAAGAAAGAAAGAAAGAAAGAAACAAAAATATTTTGTTTAGGACACGCACAGAAAATACAAACAGTAAAAAAGGAGCATTTAAAACTAACAAAATTTACATTAAAAACAAAATAAAAAAGAATTGTGCGTGTCTAAAAACTTACCTTGGACTTTTTGGAATAACTATTTACTTTCCCCCCCGTTACATGGGACTTGAACATAACTTGTGAAATGTGGGTACATACTATAGGTACTCTCTGATTAACCCTTCGGGGAATACTAGCGTGATATTAAGTTAGTTAGTGGGAAAAGTACCGTGTGGTACCGGACGTAAAGAATAGCACTACCCCATTTCTTCTCGTGGGTGTCGTAAAAGGCGACTAAGGGACTTACTAGAGAATGGGCAGCAGCGTTCTCGATGCATTTTTTAACACCATACTGCGATCGCCTACCTGCCTGCCAAGCGTGGCAACTATGGCAAACCCCCCTAATTGGGGGAGGCTTATATCCAGCAGTGGACGTCTTTCGGCTGAAATGATGATGGTGTTATGTTTTTGTGTGCATTTTACACAGAAATGTTTTCCCATTACCAAAACATAAAAAACTAAAAAGTCTGCTGCGTTATACCGCCAGCAATTATTGAAATATCGTTTTATTACCAGGAAAATGGCCTACATGCACTAGTACATTACTACATGGAAATATGTGTCAAGGGAACCGGTCACGACCTACTAACGTGACGTTGGCCCCTAGTTTGGATTACAAACTTGAGGAGTTATAAATAGTTACCTAGACAGCTGCACTATTTATATCATTAATCCATAGCCAGTTTGTTATTTTATTAAGATCACGAATATATAAAAATGGGAGGAGAAAGAATCGTAAGCCATCAGATAATTCATCCGCATCGCTGTCAACTGGAATTAATGTGCTCAAAATGGCTGGCAACATTACCACGTTGTATGCCAATGCGTGGACACTCACGGTACGGCTGGTCCATAAATTCAAGGTCGCTCAGCGAGCTATGGAACGGGCTATGCTTGGAGTTTCTCTGAGGGATCGAATCCGGAACGAGGTGATCCGGCAGAGAACCAAAGTTGTCGACATAGCTCACATAATAAGCAAGCTGAAGTGGAAATGGGCTGGCCATATTAGCCGTAGAACCGATGACCGTTGGAGTAGACGTGTTCTTGAGTGGAGACCACGAATCGGCATACGTAAGGTGGGACGCCCTCAGGCTAGGTGGAGCGACGATCTTCGCAGGGTGGCTGGTAGCAGCTGGATGAGAGTTGCCGAGAATCGAGCTGAATGGCGTGCAATCGGAGAGGTCTATGTCCAGCAGTGGACTGCTATAGGCTGATGATGATGATGATGATGGCAATGCTGATTCTTTGATTATTATTATTATTTAAAGACTACTAGCTTTTGAAGTGAAAACTTGTTTAGCCTCGTTGAGCGATTTTTGTTAGGGGAAAAACTTATGGGTTCGCGTCACCGAAATGCGCGACATGCTTGTGAAGTGTTGCGCCAGACTGTCAGTTATTCCAAAATTCTGAGTTTTCACTTCTGTCGGTAGTCCTTATGACTGCCTATTTTTTTATATTATGTAAGTACCTAAATATTGTCCAGAAATAAACTTATGCAAAGTACGAATTAGTTCAGTATTAGAATTTGTAGTAGTTGCTGGTTTACTACTATAATTGACATGCTGCCTATTAAATAAATGTGGGACAGGTCATGAGGAAGTATTTAAGAATTTCATAATCCACATTTGGATATATGAACTGGGAAAACCAAATAAAGAAAGCTGATATGGCCAGAAAGGAAGGTGAAGACATTGATAACGACTGATAGAGCTTTGAGGAAGAAGGAGATATGATGCGCCATCCCCAAATAAATAGGGATAGGGAGGACGATTGATCGATTGAGCACGAATTTGTTCAGGGTTAGAATTTGTAACATATACTCACGCCTTATTCCTATGGGGCCTTTACCAGAAAAAAATGGGAATGGGGTAGAAACTACAGAACGCCACTTGGTACATTCCTTACCCACTCCTTTTGCCTCGTTTGAGTTCATACACTTGGTCATACACGCACAACGCACACCAGTTGCGAGTACTATCCACCTGATCTTTTTAAAGAACATCACCAATAAGGTCACTATTTATGTCCCCCTGCAATTTGTACTAGTTGCAAGTTCAGACTACGCTCAAGTTGACATACTTTAGTAAAATAGGTTTGTACGAGAGAAATCAGCGTAATGACAGAGTGGGCTGTCTGTAATAATGATACTACGCCTTTGCTTGTCATCATTTCTGATGAGGTTGATTGAAAAATTAGTAACTATGCTAGATGAAGCTGTTATTATAGCGAGAGAACTCGAACAGTACACAAACAATGCAACGATGCAATTAGATTTGTCTACTTTATGTATGGTAAAAGAAGAAGACCGACTTTTACTGATAGATAAAAAAAACAAAATGGCCGGAAGCACAGATAATATAAAGAAAATGAAGATGTCAAATACGGTTGACGTGAAACTGACACTGACATGATTGCAAACCAATAAATGATTTGATTTGAAGAAATGTCAGAAGTCAGAACATACCTCCTAAAAATATGGAGTTTAGGAAAAATGATGTATGATAATTTATTAAAAAATGAGGATATTGCTATGTTTGCTAATATAGCAAAACATAGCAATAACCTCATTTTGGTTTAAATGATGCAAATTAAAACCAGCGCCAATGTCCCTTAAATATCAAAAAGGATCATTATGTGGTTCTTTTTTGCGAAAAAATCGTGGTTACAGAAAATTTATTGGCGATATAAAATGTGCGTTTGTTTTAGTATGTATCACAACTCGGTCATTGCACCTTTCTTTGTTTAACAAAAAACATGAAAAAAAAGAATATTCTTTTGTCTTTTCTAAAGAAGGTTTTATTGGTCATTTTGTCAGTCTCGGCCTTATCAAAGTACCATCTCGCCTCACAGATGTTTGGTTGTCAATATGATACGAGTCGAGCCCACCCAGCCAGGATTTTTATTCTCGTTTTCTGCCCAGTAGCAACCATCGAAAGATCTCTATAGAGGTCATGACCTGAAGGAATTAGGGTACTTTCAGTGTTACAAAAGGTCGTTAGGGTGAAAAATATTATTTGAGATGTTCGTGGTTATTTCCTTGTTATAAAAGGGAGAGATAGGAAAAAAAAAATCGGATTTAACCGCAAAGCTTTTTGAGGGTGGAGAGTCTTTAACGAGTCACGTTGTTTATTATACTATCTTTTTTATTTCTTTCGTAATATTTTTGTTTTGCGACAAACAAGCTTTTGCTTTGTCTAAGTCATGCCCAGAAACATCTTCGTCACTCTTAACCATCTATTGTTGGATTCATGTTCTCTAATGATAGCATTATTGCTTTTATCTCCTCGATCTTCCCATCCATGATTTCCCTCTTTTTTTCTGTTAAGGCCAATTTAGAAACTTACTACACCTGTAGCATAGCCTACCAAAATTCCAGTCAGTCTACGTCATCTCCAAATATACGCCGTCTATATTCGAAGTGCTAACACCGTTATAACTTTAAGTCAATTAGGCTCTCGACGCTGCAGTCTCCAGCTTTGCCATCTATTCACTTACACAGAGACGGGGCCCGACCGAGCCTCCCTAAACATCGTTAATATTTAGCGATAGTTATTTGCATTTATATCAGCTATTCCGTTTTGGTAACAAAGCCTCGTTGACAGTTCTGTGCGGCCTCAACTTTGGTCTTTGTGATGAATTGATCATATAACTGGCCTGGGCTTGTAGCTCTGTTTGTTTTTAAGATCGAGTTGTTTTTGAGTGTTTGTTATTGTGCATAGTCATTGAGGGTAATTTTTTTTTTTTTTTTTTTTGTAGTTTAGTGGATCTGAATACCGAAGAGTTAAATGTAACAGTTACATACATTAACTACATAATAATATTATATAGTAGGTGAAGGAATTACAAAAGGGACTCTAATAAATTGTAACGGTTCCAAGCCTACGTTTGAAAAACCTTAAGAATCCCTAAAACAATCCTAAACACCAGAGTATGTGATGCTATTATTTATCCTAAAACTTTGTTTTACTCTAAAACATTATTTGAAGTGTCGTCTTCACCTTACAACACTTTAAATTGTCCATTGCGTAACACTAGAATGTCACAAGCACGATGTAGTGAACAATGGACAGTGTTCGTCGACAATTTTAATGAGACTCTGTTAAGAAAGGGTTCGCTAAGGGTTCCCTTCCTGTACTACTATCTGATGATGAGTAATGACAATTACGTTCACTCCAACTAAATGGAATTTTAAATAACATTGAACGGAAATAAATGAAATCTTTCGTTCATTCAAAACATCCAATTTGAAATTAAGAACGTTTGGATTTTAAATTAAAAATGTTTGTCTCTGTTCTTTGGTTAGTCTACACCAGGGATGGGGAAACTTTATCCTATGCGGGCCAATATAAAAAAAAAAAAACAGAATCTATGGAGGGCAATGCTTTCGACCTTTTGGCTGTAGTATATTTCTTTATTGAAATACAAATACAATAAAATTATTTATTGACTCGTTTATACAAAATTAAGTGATATGAACTATATTCAAATCAATTACACTATGAAATAGGGAAATGATATTTATTGCAAATAATCTACAAAATAGGAACAAAGATTTACAAATGTAAGCAAATACGCGTCACTGCACTGTACACTGTACGTGTTGATCAATGCGAAACTGCACTTCTCTCATGGTGAATTTTAGTTTCACGCGATTTATGTTAAGTTATTATCTTTTGGGTTAATGGTTGCGGGCCGGATTGCAATCATTTGCGGGCCGGAGATTGCCCATCCCTGGTCTACACTGCCAAACAAATTTATAGGGTACATTCTTATCAACAAAAAATATTTTTGTCTGCGAGCGTGGCAATCCAATTTGGGCTCCCTCCATGTTCCTATTTTGTTCTTCTTTTATAGTGTCCTTTATGACGCATAGGTTAACACACGGTTCACGGCAATGTATCTTATGAATGCCATTTAAATCGGAAAGGAATTTCGATAAGGCATCGGATAACATAGAACTTTGTTACTGGCCCAATACGGATTAAAAAAGGTGAAATTAAAAATATAAAA
This sequence comes from Dryobota labecula, assembly GCA_947523025.1. Lineage (NCBI taxonomy): Eukaryota > Metazoa > Arthropoda > Insecta > Lepidoptera > Noctuidae > Dryobota > Dryobota labecula. The sequence goes on along the minus strand of OX383289.1, from coordinate 6,843,234 downwards.
ACCCTTCCATTCCTTGCTATCTAAAATCAGGATCTTTAAGTTACAAACTTTTTTAGGTTAGGTTAGCGTTTGCGAATAAGGGACAGAAAAGGGGTTCTTAAAGGATTCGGATGTCGATAATATGAAAAGCTTTTAGCGGCATTGAAATGTGACAAAACGGTTTTGTTTTTCTATAGGATATATTCAAAACTGAAAAAGAAATTCTAGGGTTGACTATATGAATCCAGGTTCATCTAGATTCTATACGTCTATGCCTTGGGGTAAAACGATTCTAGCAAATACATTTCATTAGTACAAAGTTTAACTTTTCATTGCATATAACTTTTATCGCCAGAACATTTTACAACACTACGCGATACAGCTAAGAAATGTTTTAATGCAACTTTGACGTAGTTGAAATGAAAGTAAAAGATGTTGGCAACAGTACAAGTTTAGTACAAACGGACTTACAAATGACCGACGTATTTATTTGTAACAACAGCAGAACAGCTGATAGTTATCGCTTTATTTTTGATAACCGCTGGATATTTGCAGCGCTCGAGCGCTGTTACGTCAGCTTACAAACAATGTTTTCATATTAGACTGCTGTTTAAAGTGGCTTTTAATCAGTACTTAGGCTGTTTTGTATCTTCTTTTTATTAAGACTCTCGTGCTCTGCCGTGAGGAGTTTACAAGTTTTCATACTTGAACATCTATATGACGTGGGGACATATCGCAAAGACGTCATTTTTGCTGACAGCGACAATATCCAAAAACCACACATGTTAAGAATATTAAACAAGTATGACAACTGACAACACACTACCAAAAATTTTCAAGGAAAACGATTTTAAACAGAATTAACATAAACTAAATAATAGTAGGAATCAATAGATTTACACGCCACTTTACTTTCTCAAGATTTGCATCATATTGAAATATAGCAACTGTGGAATATAGTGCGTTTATTGTTTCAATTCAAGTTAATTTGTAAAGGCAACGTGATAGCAGCCTACATCACGTGACCCAGGTTGTGTAGATCTACCGGTGAGTCGTGACCACATTACCACAAGATCTAGAATTCTAGATAATCTGCCGATAGCACATGTTGGAGCCACGTGTTTGTATGTCTAGGGCTCTGTTTTCCTTTCGGATTCTGATTTCATGACGTGTGACTGAGAAGCTTGTTCCCAGCTGTGTATTTACTATGACACGTGTCGATATGCTTGAATGACGGTATAAAGGGTTCCCCAAGGATTTATTTGGACATGAGTCTACATAGATATCTTCAAATTTGTCATAACGTTTATTGTCTGGGGGTAACCGAATAATATTTAAATTGTTATATGTATATATGGTTTTATTTGTTTTTATAGCTTTATACTAAAATATTACAATGCGCTCCACTTCAGAACAGAATTTTACAACATAATAAAACTGAGTCAAGCATTTCAAAACGTTACTATCGGGCTTCCCATACAATATTCTCCTCAGTTCGATTGGAACCTCGAGGGTTGTAATAGACGGGAGAGCATGAACTGCAACAAGAACGGCAGGGGTGAAAATATTGGAAGTGCATAAGCAATCATAGGCTTGTGTCGAGTCAACGTGTTCTTTAGAAAGTTTGTATGGGTTATCCTTAGAATCGAACCTTGCGAATACTTTCCAATTGAGAATTTTATAAAGTTAAAGTTAAAGTTTAGAAATTTAGTCAAACGTTCTGGTTTAACCAGGTGCGCTATGAGTAAGTTAGTGTTCGGATAATGTGACAATCTAGAAAGTTGACTGAGAGATTGAGTTGTAGCACGTGAAGATGGACAATGACCTGACTACATATAACACTGCAATCATTGTTTACTTTCAAACTGTAGGTACCCCATATTATCTACTTTTTCTAAGGACAGATATTTTCATTCCGCCAAAAAGAGGAAGGAAGACCCAGAGCTGGCAATTGTTATTTAGTTAGAAATTGTTCTTGAACTTTGAAGACAAATTAATTGAATTACTTTGACAAAATCCAGATCAGTTAGATTGGTCCGCTTCAACGAAATTAAATCAGAGCCAATTTAAATTGAGAGTTGGATTGGATGGATTTTCGACTAACAGATTTAATCCTGTTCAAACTCAGAGAAGTGAATTAACCATACTGTTTAGTTCCTTATCTATCACTCATATATATCATGAAAAGCTTTGGCTCGTGAATTTTCTACCAAATTACCCGGTTAATTAAAAACAAACACAAGTTAAGATATGGAAGTCATGTTCGTTAAAGTAAAGAAACATAATCCACAGAGTTATCTCTATGTAATTGGTAAACAACTTACCGTGGTTTACTTCTCGTTACGAAGCAACCTACACTAAGTTTGATAAAATTCTTAGAGTTATTGTAAACAAAGTAATTTAACATGATAACATTATCATTAGGCTAATTGAAAACAAGGGTAGATTTAGATGTGTGAAAAGATAATAACTGTTAGTTAATTCATAACAAGCTGCACCTAATTTTGCATCCAGAAGTCATTTAAGCAGTAAGCAGGGGTGCGGACACCATTAATTATGCCTAATGGACATCGCAAAATAATTTATAATGCCACATCAAAGACGAATAATTTCAAACTAATCAAAGAGAGTGACCGTATAATTCGATTAGGTATACTCAACACCGATAGTGTCGAACATTAAAACAAACGATGTTATACAAATACTCAAAGCGAAATATGTCAAGAATATTAATTATCTCATAAAACCAATTTTATAAAAGCGTCTTCTATAAATCCTGGCGCTCGGCTTTGTAATCGTACTCGTATTCATTGTGCGTTTCATTGTTAAGCGCACATTATGTAGAGCCGCTAATGAAACTCCCAACGTTTGACATCAACGTGTCTACAATTATGTAATGTTGCTATGAAATAAAAAGCTTCACATGTTGCGTGACCAATAAGAAAGATGTGTCGAAATATACACACAAACAAAATGTTTAACAACGTGATTCACATACATGATGTTATGATACAGCTTCCATATTCCGAAGATAAGCAAACATAAATGTAAAGCAATACTCAAACTGTGAACGATGGGCAAGTACATAATGGTCTAAGCTAAGGGCTTTCTATTCTACATGAGTGTGGATCGGGAGGAGATCTCACCAAACCGGTTGGCCCTTCATGCCGGCAGTTGTCCGTTCGAGTGAGAGTAGAGCACGCAAGTGCATCTCTCCTTTCAGCTACGCGCACAAATCAACGCATACCGTTTTTGGCTGCAGCAAATTTCACCGGTCATCTTCTCTATCAAACACAGCACATGTTCCAAAAAACAGATCTCACACCAATATCGTCAATTTAATATATGGAGCACCCGCGAACACGGCCCGACCGCGCCGTGGCTTACGGACGACTAACCGAGCTCGGCAGTCGGCGAGTACACCCATCTCGCTACGGAAAAATAAACGGGATTGTGCGCAGTGTGTATAGGGCTTAAATAGAAACTGAACAAGCCAATTTAAACTCTATGAGAATGAAGATAGAGATGATGAAGAAGATTTAACTAAAAAAAACATGTGTTGTTATGACCGGGCACAGAACTGGTGATTGTAGCCAAAGCCTGCTAGTTGCAGTGGAAAGAAAGTAGGTGCATTTCCCCGTGTTGGATGCTGGAGGCTGCGAACTGAAATGCGGTCAGTGTCGCTGCTGTTTCATGATTTAATAATGTGACACAGAGTAAGCCGCCGCCCTCATTGATTTTGCTGGGGCACAAGCAAACGTGAAGTCAACATCTTGTGTATATCAATTACCTACTCCAATTTTTTTTCCAGCTACGACTCCATTTTTAGAAGTGAAGCTCATAACCACAAACCATGTTCCAGTATAAATATTTTTGTTTTGAAAGGTGATGTTCTAGTTACCGAAATATCTGATGCTGGTGCAGAAGCATGGAATATTTACCTGTAAACAAAACAGAATAAAGATAAGTTGATTATCATAATGAATGCGGTGGCTCTTAACGTGGAAGTAAATTCTAATAAAAAGGAAAGTTGATCTATTGGAACCATTGAACCGGTTCTAAGCAACGTGTCTGTTGGTGGTGGTACTACACGTTGACTGGTAGGCTGAGCCATTGCAGCTGTACAGCTGTTTCAACATTAACAACATCGAGTATTCGACAGACCATTGAACTAACATTAAATATTGATATTACGAATATAACACAATTTTCATACATATAGAACGATTCCTTTTGAGATATTCTGACGCAAACACAAATACAGATTAACCAAGACGATGATACCAGGGTAGAAAGAGGAAACTAAATCATCTACTATCTACGTCGGCTTCTACCAGCATTTTCATGGAGCGACTGCCTATCTGACCTCCACAACCCACGTACTGGGTAAGACGGGTTGAGAGGAAACGAACGCACTACAAAGTGCTAAATAGTAGCCGTCTTATTTTGCTTTGTCTAGATCCACAATACAGGATGTTACCACTAGTATGAGTAGTATGGTTCTGATTAGATGTATCTTTAATTCCCTTCGATTTTACAAACTGTATTCTACTATAATTGTGCAAACTAATTTGGGTTATCGAATTGTTTGTTCTATTGTTACTCATTAACGTCCTTTTTTCTCACAGGATTTGTCAGGTTAGATCTCGGACCCTAGGTGGGTCCGAGATAATATCTTTAAGAAATAAGAACTCATTTTGCGGTTGTGTTGTAAGAAGTGTAAAAAATTTGCATTCAACATAATTATGTAGGTGGGTCCGAGATCTAACCTGACAAATCCTGTGAGAAAAAAGGATCATTATTTGTATTATATCATTTTATCCAAAAAACCGTAAAACCAAACTGTCCCTGGAAGGTAAAAATAAATCGCCCGTATCTGTATACGTACATTTACATGTATATCTTGTATATATATTCCACAGTAATGTTCACTGTTTGTATTTCTCTTATGAGACTAATAAGGGTGAGTTTCACGAAACCACCATTAGTTTAACGGAGACTTTAAATTGATGCTGTCACTTTCTTTTTGATACAAAATGTAAGGGATGGCACGAATTTAAAGTCTCCGTTAAACTAATGTTGGTTTCGTGCAACTCAACATAAGCGCAAAACATGAAGATGATAGCTTACACAACTTACTCATGCAGCACAAGATACCTCCAGTCAATTGTGGCCGCGCTGACAGAATGATTGAACACATCCCAAACATTTGTATTACCATCATCTTTAAACAATTCTTTCAAGTATGTAAGTTGAACGGTAGTCTAAACATACACATGGTTAGATTGTATGATATTCATCTCATTTTCGTTTTTCATTATCTGCGTTTTTAGACTCGGTTACATTGATTTGACTTCATTCAGTATTGAATCTGTAGATCAGTGTGGATTGTGGAGCTAACAGCTCTAAAAGTTAAGAGTGTACACTCTTTGAACATTTTTTTTTATTTTAATTTTGAATTTTTGAATTTGAACATTTCAATAAATGTTATTTAAACGAAGTCTAGTTACTAGCTTTTTGCTGGAACTTGAAGTCCCTAAAAGTCGGAGTGACCAGGGACCTTCAAGAGATACAGAATTTTTGTCTGATCCATTTAAGTCCCATGGAGTTCGAGATTCTAACGGAACTTTTTGTCCTACTTAAATGACTTGGTACCTATCTATGAGTTAACAGGTAGTTCATTAGTAGAACTTAACATGGCTATAACAGGTCATGGTAAGGTTGATAGTCTAGAAATAAATGAGAATCAATGCTAATAAACTCTATATTTTCTTGGGTTGAGTTAGAAGATAAAATTAAACCTGTCATAAAAGTATAAGTCTATAAACGTAATTTAAAAATCTCCAAATTCATATACGAGTATATATCATTTTACTAAATAAACATGGAATATTCTCTCTAATTAATTGCCTTTGGTTCCCGTGATTAATATACTCATTATATTAAATTTCCCTAACGAATTGATAAAATTCTGCTGTTGGACTGAAAATTGTGGATATATTAATGTGTATGATGAATTCACGAGTTTGGTGAATGATTATCTACGTCACTGTGGTTTTTATAAATATGAATATAATAGCGTTACTTTTTGTTGGTTGGTGGTTGTTGTCGCTAAAACAAATTATCTTTAAGTTGTACAAGCTACGGTACTTTAGAAATAATATACAATTTATTATAATTGAAAATTAATTTATACGTACACAGGCTATATACACTAGAACTAAAAGACTAACAAACTATACATATAAAAACACAAACAAAAAAAAAAAAAATTATACAAAGAAAAACAAAAAGGACACTTAATAGGCGTCGAAGTACTCGTCCGCATCGCTGTCACTCGGAAACGTGCCCAGAAGACTGGCAGCATTGCCACGTTGAATGGCAATGCTAATTCTTTGGCCAAAGAAAAAGCCTGCCCTCTGGTCACGTGAAGTGTCGACCAGTCGGCGAGAAATTTCCTTAAAAAGGAGACGTGCACTCGGGCCCCATGACCCGAGCGTTTCGACCCCAAACGGCTCAAAACTGTAGTTACCCATAAGGTTACAGTATTTGCGCCGCTTGAGGGTCTCAGCAGTCGCAGCAGCAGCGCCAGCACAGCCAGCCGTACTTGAAACATGAGATGGCGCAAGGGTGTCGACACAGGTTGCGTCCCACACCAGAGGCCTACCCACCTTCCAAGGCAACAAAGTCATGCCGTCTGGTCTCTTGCCATCGTCACGTACCAAGCCGCTTGGTTCTAATACCGCTGGTACGCCGGCGGTGACAAGGGCTCGACGAATAATATCGTTGATGCTGGCGTGCCGTGCTATGCGACCTGCGCTCCTGCAACAGGATAGGCCATGGTGCCCGAGGCTGTCGACGGCTTCACCGCAGTGACAACGATGCGGAGCAACACAAGGTGCGCCCAAACGGAGACAAGTAGCGAGCCGAAACGAAGAGTCATCCATCATAGTGCCTATGGTGGATGACGGGAGCGCCTGCAGCCACAAGCCCGACTCCCATTCACCCACAGCCAGCAGACGCGCACGCTCAACAGTATCATGTGACGTGTTTAAAAGAGTATTCCGTATAACACTGCAGAGCGGCACGTCCCACTGCCTCTGGGAGGACGGGTTGTCGGGCAAATCCGTATTGGGACAAGCCATTTTCCAAGCGTTCAAAGCATCGGTCAAACACGGTACCTCAAAATCGACCAGTGTTGAAGATAAAATGTTCCTGGTTAGTTTATCGGTACCGTGGACCGAGGAGATGAAGGCTGGTAAACTCATACTTGAAATTTTGCGGACGCCGAGACCACCCAGGCGAATGGGAAGTGCGGCTTGCTGCCACGCTCGGTCGTCCAAGGCCACATTTAGGATAGAAGTTAAAGTGTTCCTAATAATTTGGTCTACTTTTTCTAAAAGTTGCGGATGCTTCCATAGATGGGAAGAGCGAAGGCTATAAGTAAATTTTGGTCCAAAACAACAGTACCGAATAAGTGTGAAAGCCGAATGAATATTAATTTTGTAAAGTCTTTCAGAGACATCATTAAAATTTTGAATTTTCTCTTCAATGAAAGTTGGAAAGGATTCGTCGAAAATTGGGGCGCCTAGGAGGTGAAGAGAATTTCTTTCCGTAATTTTGATATTTGGTGCTATTGTATTAAATTTGGCTATGGTAGTCTGTCTGTCAGTCGTTTGGGGAATATAAATTTCACATTTCGAAACGTTAAGGTCTAGGCCAATGGAATTGAATTTTTCTTTTAAAAAATCTAAATCATTTAAAACTGTGTCTACATCACCTCCTAGGGTTCCGTCATCCAAATACCATACGTTGAATTCAGAATTTAGTTGCCGAATAATTGGATTTATTGCTAAACTAAAAATGACTGGCCCAAGAGGGTCACCCTGTTGACATCCGACGGCTGATTCCAAAAGGTTATCTTTATATAGTAATTTTGAGGGGTGCCTGTAACATTGATAGAGAAAACTGTAAATTTTGGGTACTTCCTTTTGAGCTTCTGTCAACAAGGTGTCCCTGTTTACGGAATTGAAAGCATTCTTAATGTCAACCTTAAGGATGACCTCACCTTTACCGCTATTGAGGTAAGTGGATAAAGCGTGTACCGCAGCCTCACAGCCCCCTTTAGCCCCGAAGCCCAACTGTAGGGGCTGGAATTTGCTGGACAGTGTTTCGCTGTAAAAAGCACAGCAAATTTTGGCTGCGATACGTCGGTAAGTGGACCCTACGGCAATGGGACGAATGCCGCCATCCCTCTTGCGCAGGGCACATAGATTTGCCCCATACAAGATGTCAATGACGGCTTCGTTCACATTGCCGGAGAGCATGATATTAATGAGGGCCGTCAGCTCCTTCAAAAGGGACTCACCAGCCTCCCCAGCACCTGAACAAATTAAGTCCTTCAGATGCTGAGGTGTCAAACCGTCGAGGCCGCCGGCGGAGCCACTTCGAAAGGAGCAAACGGCCGCACATACTTGTTGAGCTGTAATTTCAAGAGAGTTGGATTCCGGATCGGGGGGGTCAGGGAAGGAGAGGTCATCTGCCGGGGCGGGATGTTTACTCTCCAGAGCAGTAAGTGTCTCTGAAGAGTACGGCGCAACCACATCGCTGCTAAAGATGATCCTAGCTGCACCTCTGATATCACCCTCACCTAGTTTAGACTCAACATGTTGCAATAAACTTCTTGGGGGGTGCGTTGTTAATTTTGGATCGAAAGTTTGGGCCGAAATGTTACAATTATCCTTGATTTGTGACGTTAAAGTTTTTTTATTTGCCAAATTTTTTTGGACATGTAGAATTCTAAACGGAAAGGTGAATAATTGCTCCCAAGCACTTTGAGAGTTCTCTCGGGTGGCGAGGCGGACACAACGCGCTAAACATGAAGCCACGGATGGCCTCGCACCACGAGGAACTCTTTTCAAAACTGGAGTTGTAGATTTTAGATTTGCAAGGGTTTTCCAAAAGGGTTGAGCAGGTGAAGCAGATGTTAGGGAAGTGGGTATTGTCGGGCATGATGAAGGCACATTTTGAGGTTTGTGTTTCTTGCCCAAATGTACCTTCAATCCTCGTTCACCTTTAAAAAAGCGTGCTTGGGAACAATGAGGGCATCTTACTAGGCCATCCAGCGATGTGGCAGGTTGACTGGCGCTTCGTACGGCGTCACTACTGTCATCATTTTTCAACATTAAATGGGTACTTACACGATTATTTCCTTATATATTGCACGTAAAACAAGTTAAGAAACTAAAATAAAATAAACACAACTAAACATAACAAAAATGACTTTAAAAATTTGACACAAAAATCTTGACAGAAGCACGGTGACAGCGGCGCAGTTGTGCAGGCGGCCTGGGGCGCCGCGCCGCAGTATGACATTTCGGCGCAGCCGAGCCCTAGCAACCGTTGCCGTGAGACAGCGTTGCGTCAGTTGATATTTAATAAGATTTTTTTCCGATTTTTTCAGTATGTTCGATGCTGAGGTTCGATGTTCAAAAGAAGTGTATTTTTAGATAATAAACGACAGAATAATATATATTTTGGGCGTGCAGTTAGAGACCCATTCACCGTATTCGGTGACAGTGACGTAGACAAATTTTCTTTCCCTTCGTGAGAGCGAGTCTGTGTGGTTAACGCTAAGTGAGACGCCTCTTATGAGCTCTGAATATTGATAGACATCCACCATTCACACCATAATACGCAATATCCAGTTATTTATATCATAATGATATAAATAACTGGATATTGCGGTACTTTAGTATTTTGGTCATGATAGGATTGGATGTGTCTCGGCATATCGTTTGACTGTGTTCCTTTTGTATACGTTTTATTTTCGTTTTGTCCTGTAGGAATAAAATATTAAAATCTATTATAAATTTTTTGTTTTTTTCGAGATTATTATAGCATCGTTTCTTTCAGACCCGTTGTAGCCAGACAATCGGGGCTATCTTCGATCAACTAGGTTAGGTTAGTTAGTCAGACCTCTCGATGCTAACCCCAAAATATATAAGCATACTACTTATAATAGCTTGAGAGTTTGAGACTATGGAAAAGAAGGATCGCTATTGTTAACATCATGCAACCTTTTTCTCTCCATGAACCTGATTTGCGTGTACAGATAACCATTTCATGGCACTTTTATTCACAGACAGGCACGGAAACAAAATTACTATGCCAATAACCTAAGTTAATCGGCAAAAAAGAGGATATGACGTAAAACAAACTTCGTCTTTGTCAACACTGTTTAGGAAGCGTAAAAAAATGAATGTAATAGTGTATCTTTATCTGTCTGTAACTCACGCAATGGTACACAAATACAGAAGAAAGAGAGATCGTAACTTGTGACATGAGATACAAGTGACAGGCAGTTGCCATGTGTTCCTTTGTATTTACAATTAATAAGTGTTTGTTGCACTGCGTGAGTGCTTTCCACATGTTCATATTACTGCACAACGAAATGTAATACGGTTATATCGAAGAAAAAAAAAAACTTCTTTTGTGTATTATTTACTTTTTATTCGGAAAACAACGGTTATAAAAAACAATGTGTTAAGAAGTCATGTGCGCTGATCTATTGGTTGGTGGTTCTTTTATTATAAGACAAAGGCATCATCCATTACTGCCATAAAAATGATATGCTGTGTCCTTTTACTTTGTTGTTAATATTCCCATTATCTTCAGAAAACTACACTACTTACCCTAAAGTCGTTTAGAAAGATTTCCATGCTGTAAATTCGTAGTAGTAAATATCTAATAATTGGTGTTAATAACTAGTACGAGTATACTAGAGTAAACTTAAATACAGGCATAAGAACCTAATTTCCTGTGGATAACTTTAAAGATTCTGTGCAAAGATAGACAATGATAAATTGTGTTTTTATCGCTCATTATAATCGCCTCTACAGCTCAACAGGTCAACAGGTACAGGTAGGTGCTTAACAGGTCTACAGGTCTACTTTTAGCTCACAGGCTGATATAACTGTCCTTGAAGCTGACAGACAGCAAAGGCGTGCTTGGAAAATGAGGGATGTTCCTTTAAGAAGGTCATCCTCTACCGTATCTTAAAAGTGATACTTATGGGGGGACTCAATCTTGCAATATGGCGTAAAATCAGCTGAATGGATGGCTTGTTCAAAGAAATTTTTTCGAGGTTAAACAGTCACTTTGTGCCAATAAGCACGAATTGTTCCCTGGATTTTTTTTTTTTAACTTTGCCCACTCTAGGAATTTCTCCTGTATTGTGAGTGCGTTTACAAACATTTAAAGTCACATACACAAACAGCCAGACCCGGAACAACTACTTGTAGGTCATACAAATATTTGTTCCGTGCGGGAATCGGACTCTGATTTGTGTTAACCTAAGCCTTTAATAAAAAAAAAAATTGTTAACAAATATAACATTTTATTTTGAGCCACTATGATTTTATATTGATGAGCTTTTAATTTTAAAGTAACGGCGACCGAGTAGGGGGTCGCGACCCACACGTTGAAAAACACTGGCTTAGGGCATATTATGTTAGTAACTGGTTAGAATAACCAATAATAAGCAACTTTGATTGAAAAAACCCCGGCCAAGTGCGTGTGGGCCTACGCACAATGAAGGGTTCCGTAGTTGGGATGAATATATCCGAAGAACAAAGTTAACATTGTAGTTGCAAAACATGTTCTCTCAAACATTCCAACTGCAAATGTAAGTTTGTACGTACAATATTGAGAGATTTACCATGCTATTTAAGATCATAGAATTCTTATAGGTTTTTCGGTAATCTATATATAAGTAAAGCATACATTTTTGTATTTTTTTATAAATTTTAGTCTCAGTAGTTTCGGTGGTCAATGAACAAAACCGACTCGTTTATTGTATCACAAATGAAATTTAACGCGGATCGCTTTCAGTTTGCGAACAATGTTACAGTAACAATACTAACAATAGGTACGTGCACATGTGTGTGCACGTTCCATTTCGATATTGAGTTTACAAATTATTGATGATAAATCTGCACAGTTAGGAACATCATCCGATAACTAGCCCGTTTCAATTCCGAATCGGATCGATAACAACTCGATTCCTTAATAAGCATTAGGCAAACAAACGTCTGTTGTTCTCAAATCGATATTCTCTTTGTAAATCTTAAGAAGATATTATAGCATTTAGATAAATCTACGAAGATTTAAATCGTTTTCCAAAAAACAATAACTTCCCACGTAGACGAAGATGTTTGAAACAAAAGAAATGCTAAAAGCACAAACATATTGTTTTTCCAGTTTTAATGTGAATTAGTCATTTTTATGTTTCTGAATTTTGTGTGCGTCGTAATTTGAAATATTCGCGAAAACGGGTGTGGTATAATTAAATAACCATTTTTGAAACATTTATTTATTTATTTATTAGTTTTATTTTATCCCTTACATTTAGTTTTTTTGTGTTGTGTACTTATTTATTTATCTGTTAGTAATGGTAATTTTAATTGTTAGTTTTTTGGTGAAAGCCTCCTCCAAATCATTCCAGGTGGCTCTGTCTTTTGTCCGTCTGGGCCATAAGGCTCCCGCTATATGTAAGATGTCGTCACTCCATCTTTTAGGAGGACTACCCTTCCTTCTTTTTTTATATATTGGGTACCAATTTGAAATAATTTATGACCATCTTTCATCCATAGCTCTCTGAATATGACCTGACCATTTCCATTTTTGTGTCAGCGCCTGTTTGACCGCATCTCTCGCCTTTGTCCTTTTTTTATCACTGAACTTTTAACTATCTTTTAATTTCATGTTCATGTAGCTCCGTTCTATTCCTCTTTGACAGCTTCTTATTTTATTTAAGAGTGATTTTTTAAGAGACCACGTCTGGCATGCGTAAGTAAGAACCGGCGTAAGGCAGATGTTCATTGTTTTCGTTTTCAGTTTTGTGGGTATGTGACCTTTGAAATTTTTATTCATAGCCCAGTATTTGTTCCACTTTTTGAAACATACGAGCGCAAAAACAAGGTTGATAAAGCTATGAATGAGAACAGGTTTCACACCTGAAACGGTTAAATCGATATGAGAAATAGAAACAGGCATATTCACACTCCTTGTATCTACAGTAGGTGTACTCCATTTGAAATAAAATTAGACATTTAAATATACTTTTTTTAGAGTCCGTTCAACCGATTTTGACTTCTATTGCGTTGGTGGCATAATAAATGGCAGCTGCAGTAAAAAGTTGGTATTGTGTGCAGTTGGTATTGTGCACTTTTTTGCTTTTAATGCCATCCTTATGCCTACGGATTAGAAGGCAAAATCGGTTAAATGGACTGTAAAAAAGGTTTTTTTAAATGTCTAATCTTATTTCAAATGGAATATAGTTAAGTTAGAAAAGTAACAATTAAAGTGATCTTCATTTTATTTGCTCCAAAATCAAATCTGTTTAAGTATGTCAACAACCATCGCACAAAAAGGATGGATGAAAGGAATCAGAAATCGAATATTACGGAGAACCAATCCTAAAAGTAGGCAGGCAAGACGTATTTTATAATAAAACCTATTCATATTGTCGGTAACGGAAATAGCGCTGTCAAGAACATCGCGATCCACAAAATGGCGGGATGAAAATAACGAATTTGTTTTTTTTCCGAATTAAATAAAAAATATGATGATGTTTTAGAGCGTCGAGCAATAGTCCGGTTCGGTGACGCCTCAAAGGCATCGACAAAAACGCCATGTAGGCTGCGAAAATCCACGAAAATGTTCGAAAATCTGTGAAAATCCATTCGTAGAATGTTTGGCGAACGCCGCAGGCAATGGACACGTATTGAGTTCCGATTCCGTGTGCAATATTCGAAAGTGGATTTTGATGTGATCACATCAAACGTGCTATATCGTTTTCCAATAGGGGCGTTTTGAGCTTAAAGATAGTTTCTTTCATGATAGCTTTATGGGTATTTAAATTTTATTAGCTAGACAGTTTAACGACACTTTTACTTTTGCTGAAGTTCGAGTAATGTCAAGTTCAAGATATTCATTTCTGAAAATCATTGAAATTGTTGTATTACTCAGAGAATCGCATAGGACCCTACAAATCCGACGTTCACAACATGAGACCTAAGAATCTAAGGATGAAGGTCGTAGTACAAACATGTTGTATAGTCGACTAAAATTATCAAAATAAAAGAAAACTGAGCACATCTACCTACAGGATAAAATTTTCCTGTAAACAGTAACGATGGTTACTTGTAATTGACAAACTTTTATCACAAAACATTGCCATGTTTAGCCGAAACCAATTTAATAAAAAGATAACAAAGTTAGTTTCAGGTTATAACCTGGGGCAACGACTTTGGTAGTAAGAAAAGCTCTATAGAAAATCTTTCAGGCGAATCAAATAAGCTAATTCTCGTCAACAGAGAGAGAAATGGTCTTTATAAATTGATTGAAAGAGTCATTGACTGGATTTTTTCTTAAGAAACTTTAGCTACAAGCGGATTTAGTACTGAAATAGACTTCAGAGTGACTAATATTAGCTCTGTTGTGTGGACTTGGAGAGTATCGCAACGAGATTAACGTTAAAATAAACTGTGACATTGAATCGGTGTTGTTGAATTCATAGCCAGAGTTGTAAGCTCAAACAAATTGCATGTAGCTAGAGAAAATTGCTACATTGCTGTACAAATCACGTTGCTTACGATGAGAAAGCTTAGTCTATTATTAAAACTGAAAATATAATTATAATGAGTTGTTATTTGCCTGAAAGAAGATTTATAGTGTACTTAAGGCGAAAGCGCCAGCGGTAGCCCGCGATATTCAAATTTTCTTACGTTTTTTTGCAATCTGCAGATCCAGTATCAGGTTGTATGTTGATCTAAATATTTTTTGCGGCCCTATCAAATATTTATTTATAGAATTATATCATAAAAATCATCAATACAACTCTCTAAGTTCAGATAATCCTACATCCTGTGTAGACACCCTATATTAATTTGTACTGTGGATTTATAAGCCTTCCCCATGCTTCCCTCCTTTACCACAAACTGAGTCACAACCATCCTCTAAATTAAATGAATTATTAATAAAGTACACCAGCTCGCATTCGAGCAGTTCCCTTACATAATACATAGGCGCAACGTTGCACAGACTATCATCCTATATTAAAGTAAATATCCTTGTTATCTATATATATATAAAAATGAATCCCTATTTCCCTTGGTCACGGCATCACGCGTGAACGGCTGGACCGATTTCGCTAATTATTTTTTTGTTGTGTTTGTTATTGTCAGGAGAAGGTTCTTATGTAAGAAAAATTTAAGAAAGATAAAAAAAAAAAAATTTTAAGAAAACGACCATATTTACATTTTTATTTTAATAATAAGTAGGTAACTCTATCTTCTAATGTAACTTTATGGCGTTTGACATAACGTGTCAGTCATCATTTGGTAGGTCTGAGAATAGATTTTAGCAAAAAAAAAAAAAATTGAAGGTTTTAGTTAGGTAGGGTAGGGTAGGTAGGGTTGGTAGGGTAGGGTAGGGTAGGTAGGTGGGTAGGGTAGGGTAGGGTAGGGTAGGGTAGAATAGGGTAGGGTAGGTAGGTAGGGTAGGGTAGATAGGTAGGTAGGGTAGGGTAGGTAGGTAGTTTCCTTTGCGCGTAGACAAACTGCCACAGTCAAATAGCTTTTGACAGAACGAAGTCTGTCGGGTCAGCTAGTCATTGATATATTAAAAGGAGGAAGATATGGTACGCGCTAACATCGCAATCAGTAAACGAGGGGCCTAATGATTGTGAATGACATTGCATGTGGTAGCATAAACATGGCGAAGTAAACATTAAATATTGTAATAACTTTCAACAAATTAGCATTTTTGGCTGTACTTACGAGTGGTAAGTAATCTCGAGTGTATTATTTTTCTTCCTAGTATTACACACACTGTTTAGCTGCACAAAAAGTAATTTTGAGGCGTATTTATCACAAAAAAAAAAAAAACTGTAATTATGGAACTGTTTGAACAACGATATTCCGTGCGCGACTGAGTGCCAACTATGGGCCATCCCTTAGTTTGATAGGACCAGGCGCTGTTACTAAGTCCCGTATCTATGCTTTTAATACATCAATGCTTCTTATCCTATTTTATTTGGATGATGTTTTCGATTGTTTATGCTCTCTCTTGAACTAAAATGTTTCAGGATAAGTTCAGTTGTAGAGCGTCACTTCCGTCACTCATTCCAGTTTGTCTCTTTCTAAAAAGCATATTCAGGCTAAAATGTTCCCGCTGCTCAGACATAGGCCTCCTCTCGATGAGAGGGAGTGGGCCATAATCCTCCACGTGGACCCAGTGCGGGTTGGTAGATGTCACATGTCTTCGAATTTTTGGTTCTAGGACATGCCGGTTTTCTCACGATGTTTTCCTTCACCGTTTTTTGAGGAGTGGTAATGAAATATTTACACAAATTATAACGCCTGTCGGGGTTCGAATCTACGACCTAGAACTCGTAAGTCGCGGCCGTTACCACTGGGCTACCACTCTGGGCTGCCTGGAATTTTACAGAGCGTTCTTCATTCTCTCTTCTTTTATGACCAGGGGCCCAAGTCTGCTATTTTTATAAATTCGTCACTCCAACACGATCCCATTGTCATTCTGCTAAAAGTTCTTAATCTGCTAAATTCATAATGGTCGATCATTGGTCGGTCAATGGTCTCGGAATAGAATTGTATTACAATGGCGTTTTGAACATTTATTCATGCCAGATTTCATTTATATATATTTTTACATATTATTTATTAGTGTTATAAGCAATCTGAAGTAGTAGGAAGTTGGAAGTTTAGTAGGAAGTTTAATTTAATTGGTCATTATGTACGAGATTACCATTTTTCTTTCAATGAAGTGTCAGTGGCTGACCATTGGAAAGTCATAATGACGCCGTTATATTAGTAGATTACCAAACTCAAAATCAACGTCAAAATCAACAATTATGAAATCAATGATAGACCATTCTGACACTATTGTAATAGCAGACTTGAGGCCCAGTTTTATCGCAAAGCTTATCCCCATTAACATTTTACTTACCAACGAATTTTATTGTCAGGTTGAAAGTGTTAGATGTCGAAGATATTATCGATTTGTGAAGATACCGCGGTAAAGCTGAGTTTATCGTCAAGTGGGGCTTGACAGTCTCCGGACACAAAGAGCACTTACAAACTTGGAGACTCGAGAGCATTGTTCAGAAAGTTCCTACAGCACAATGTAAGAGTTTTACCAGAGACGTAATATCTATTCCATATTCAAATCCTTGTTTACAAATGTTATTTCCGCATAAACAATTTCCACTTAAACAAATATGATTTTATAGTAGTAAAGTTGGTAGGTACTTATAAATCATCTGATTTAAGAATAATTAGTACCTATCTACCTACTATTACAATTCATAAAAAAAAGAATATTGTAGCGTAATCTGAACTTATTGTATGGGTATTAAAGTTATTTTTCTAAAAACACATACATATTTGTATTTACAGTCGTTTCTAGGGTTCCGTAGTCAACAAGGAACCCTTATAGTTTCGCCATGTCCGACCGTCTGTCCGTCTGTCCGTCCCAGCTTAGCTCAGAGACTTTTAGTATTAGAAAGCTATAACTTGGCATGGATATACATATTAATCACGCCAACAAAATGATAAAATAAAATCATGAAAAAAATAGTTATTAAGGGTTTCTCCTGTACATGTAAAGTGGGATGTTTTTTTTTTTTCGCTTATGTTTTTGTGTGAGGTATTGTTGGATGGGTCTTTCAAAAATATTGCAGGTTTGTATCAAAATAGGTATTTTCTCAAAGTTGCAATTTTCATTTCACGAGAATATCACTCTTGAATTTTGCGTAACTATAAAGTACCTTGAGTAAATAGATTAATCATTCTAGATTTCTGAGTAAGGAAACTTCTCACGAAGCAATGCTTCGGTCACAGCTCTAAAGATCTAAATCTCAGAAACCCGCTAGAAATACATTAGCATTACGCAAGCTTAGCAACAAGGGCCAACTTCCGCGCTAGTATCGGTTACATAAAACCAGTAGGAATCGTTTTGGGACGCGGGACGCGAATAAACTCACGTTTTCTAATATCTCAGGCCGCCATGTTTTTAGGGTTTCGTACCCAAAGGGTGCCAACGTGACCCTATTACTAATACTCCGCTGTCCGTCTGTCCGTCCGTCCGACCGGGCTGTATATTTTCAACCGTAACAGGTAGACGCTTGATATTTTCACAGAGTATGTAAAAGAAAAAGAAAGAAAGAAAATACATTTATTTGGTACAGACTAAAATGTAGATACTACTATGGCCGCTATAACAACAAATCCTAACTACTTACATGCTTAATGGAACATCTTTTATAATTTATATACACAAATAAAATTGAAGTATCTGTTTGTAATTTCAAAATAACAGCGTTTTACACAAAAAAAATAAAAAACAATTTTTAATTTTTTGCCTGTCTGTCTGTGTCTGTTTGTTCCGGATAATCTCCGAAACGGCTGGACCGGTTTTGATGGGACTTTCTCTGGCAGATAGCTGATACTATATGGAGTAACTTACTTTTATAGAAAAATCAATGCGGGCGAAGCCGCGGGCGGCAGCTAGTAATATTATAAATGCGAAATTAGTTTGCTTGTTACGCTTTCACGCTAAAACAGTTGAACGGATTTGGATGAAATTTGGCCCATTGATAGACAATGACCTAATTTAGGACATATAATTATGTTTATTGGGATATTCACACGGGAGCGAGACTTATGAGGGTAAAACCGCGGGGCGCAGCTGTTAATAAAATAAAGTTAAAAATTAAAGGGGGTCAATACAAAAACCTGTTTTTTATATGTAGTGGAGTGTTAAATAGTGTACGGTGGTCGGTGGTATGGTACGAAACCCTTCGTGTGCGAGTTGGACTCGCACTTGGCCGCTTTTTATTTATACTTTTGGTGCACGTTTAAGGAAAACGTGCTTATAATTTCGTATGAGAAAGGGTTGGGTATAAAAGCGGTTAATTTGGTTGCGTAGGTATATTTTATTGTATAGCAAGCTTGTAATAAAGGCCAACAATTATGTGCTCGTTTTTCAGTTGGCCATTTTGCTTTTTCTGAAAGATGTTGTTTGGGACATAAGAAACAGATTTTGTGTGACGAGTTGATGACGGTAATCAGACAGAGAAAACATGCTTTTAGGTCCAAACCTGTTTTTGCTTAAATGGAAGTCACAATATAGCTTTCATTGTATACAAACGATGCCCTATTTGATCAGGGTACGTAGGTACCGTCGTGGTTAGGTGAAATTGTATATGTATAATATGCCTCTATTGATTTATCCACCATACTCGATGTTACCTCTTATTCGGTGATAGTATTAGCAATTTCGAAAACGGTACATTTATCTAAGGAATATGGCATAAAACAAGACAAGAAATAAGTTATGGATATGGTCTGCGATATATCGTCATAAAACAAATGACGGTCGACCCGAAGACTAAACCGATATTTAAAAATGGTATTCTGCGAAATGAATCAGTTTATAATATGAGATACAGCGTAGGATGACTCTGACTCAAGAACGTTATAATTTCTCATAAAACGTTCAATACTAAATTAGCTCAATTTAGAAAATTATTATGTAGTGATTATCATTATTCAAATGAATCATATTATGTTTATGTATTCAGTTTAAAGATAAATAATTAAAATAAAATAAATATTTAAGTCGGGCTCTCATACAACAGACATGATTTTTTTGCCGTTTTTATAGATAATGGTATGGAACCCTTCGTGCGGAATCCGACTCGCACTTAGCCGGTTTTTTAAATCTTTATTAACATAAGGGGGTTTTTATCCATACGGATATGCCAACCCCATCGTACCTTATCAACTATTTAACACTAATTATAGTAAGTACAACGTAACGGAAATGGAATCATTGACTAGGCATCATTATAACCGTATTTTGTATAGTTACGTGTAGGAGTAAGTGGGTCGTTATATCGGCTACTCGATGGCGTTCAGTTACTGATTGTATGGCCGGTAATTGGATGGGTGACCGTGTCATCTCATCTTTCTGTTGAGTACTCGTAACTCGGTGTTCGATTCCGATGGTGTTGAGTTTCGCTGAATGAGTTTCGTTCATTAACGGGCACAATATAGAACCAAATTTTGTTTTGCTTTGATAATTGAAACGATTTCAATTATGAGTTTCATGGTTTTGAAATGTCGAAGCTATTTTGTATAAAACACATGGTTGTTTACATAAATTCTGAAACTATTTCCTTTAAATTTTTAGACAGTAGGTTATCTCAATGATTTCCACCGTTCACACAAATCATTCTACACGTATTGTTTCGTTAGAGCTTAACGAAACTTTACAATATAAGCTCTAAACGCTTTTACATCAAAGAACTATAATACCTACACTGTACTGCATACTTAATTTTTTTAAAGTTGAACGACCTCGAGACGTGTCGCAGGAACATTCTATTTTTAAACGAGAGTTTACCGACAGTTTCATTTCGTCTGTTTCGTAACTGGAACGTGGTCGGTGTTAAGTATCAATGGAGAGATATAAATAAACGAAGAACGTAAGAAAATTAACCTTCTTCTACACCTTCTATGTTACATTCATAAGATTGCTGTATAATATTTCATCGCTTTACTGGAAACATTGTTCTTTTTAAACGTTGCCCCACACTATGAATTTGTTCCACGCGCGCCTCAAAGAGATGTCAGCAACAACGAGGGGGCCCATTAAGGCCCAAGCCTGCCGGGCTGCTGTCGGGTCAGCGGGATTGTCCGAAAGGGGTACCGCTGCCCCGGAACATAAAGGGCCAAGGAAGGAACACGGGTGGGTTTTAGGCAGTAAGAGTCTGACACTCCCTTCTGCTCCACCCAGAGCGGGAGGGGACATTTGACGATTTCCCATCCTCCAAAAATAAAAAAAACACTAGGAATTTCTCCTGTATCGTGGGTTTGTTTAAAAACATTTAAACTCACATACACAAACAGCCAGCGGAACAACTACTTATAGATCATACAAATATTTGTTCCGTGCGGGAATCGAACCCGCGACACGCAGCCAATCGCTTAACCACTGCGCCAACCGTGCCATCGACAGAATAAGTTTTTAACCGGCGCGCAATTTTTTTTTGGTGGTTCAGTACTTTTTTTTTGGTCCTACTTGAAATCAGCAAAATATGGATACAATCTATTCGTAATAATATCAATGGGCGAGTGCACAGCTGATAGGTTTCTACTATTGCGTTCTGCTTCACTGACCGCGCCCCAGTCGCCACCCGCGCGGCGCGTTGCGCGACGAGTATCCATTATACCAGTCTCAAAATAAACATCTTTCGTTAACGATAATTTAATTTTTTTGTACTAAGACATATCAAAATAAGAAATAGGTGTATAATAAAACACGTTTAAGTTTAATTTGTCAAAATTTACGCACTGATTAAAAACTTTTCCTGTATAACTATTGATGCCATAAGCATAATCATAGTTTCTCATTTTCCCTTACCTCACTTAAACTATGTCCCTCGTTTAACCTAACACCCTGTATTTTACTTTGGTCCTGGTGGAATTACGGGTTCCTAGATCATTAAGGTAACTACAAATTCTTAAGTTCAGTAGAGCCTCAGCCTATTCTTTGGTCCTTGGCTTTCTTTGGTATTATTTGGCTACTTGAATGTGTGTATTTTATAATTTTATTTTTGTTAAGTGCGTTTTGTTTGTGCAGAATAAACAAGTTTTCTTTCTTTCTTTTTTCTTTCTTTCACTTTTCCCAACTGTTGGGGTCGGCTTACGGTCTAACCGGATGCAGCAGAATTCAGCTTTCTGTTCCTTAACTGTCGGGTATTTGTCTGCAGGTCCTTATAAAATAGCCATGACCACGAAATATAAATTCAAGATCAATTTAAGTCAAATTTAACATTCATGAAATGTACTTAAACATTAAAAACAGACTACGCAACTATGTTATAAGAAAAAATTGGATGAAAAATTGATTGGAGAATGGTTTTTGCGTTATTCTAAAATAATCATCACTGTTTTGATATTCGTTGTCAGTGAAAATGAAAGGGTGAGTCAGATTCGTCATCAAATAGGATTTCTGGAATTCTGACGACGTTGAACTAAAATAGTCTGTGACAAAAATTGGGACGGTTCGAGATTCCCTCCAAAGAAATG
This sequence comes from Dryobota labecula, assembly GCA_947523025.1. Classification (NCBI taxonomy): domain Eukaryota; kingdom Metazoa; phylum Arthropoda; class Insecta; order Lepidoptera; family Noctuidae; genus Dryobota; species Dryobota labecula. Next base: position 6,821,077 of record OX383289.1, on the reverse strand, counting down.
TTTTAAGTGTTATTTTCTTCAGAATTCATCATCAAATATTCAACTCATCCAAAGCATTATTTAGAATAAGCGTCTTCTTTCGTACCTACTGCATGTGTTTCATTGGTTTCCTGGTTATATTTCAATTACTATGTAAAGTATTATAATATTTTAATTATTGTGAATGCAGTAAGGACTATTTGGGTAATTACTTTTGTTTTTTCTCTGTTAGTTTTAATCATGTTCTGACAGTTTGAGTAATTCATGCGGCCTACCCAAATGTCCTTTCTTTGGTATTGTACGTCGAATCGTTGAGCTCCTTAAGTTCTGAGTTGAGTTTGAGCTGCACGATTACTGACAAATGCGTACACTGACTGGACACGCCCACTAATTGTGTGGTTCTTTCCTCCAAAGACCATTTTAGACACCAATCTACATTCACATGATATGACCAAGATTATGTCTGGACTTTAAAAGAGACTGTGACCTCTGAGTTTGTTTCGGCCTTTCTTCTCAGAGTAGTCAGATAGGAAACGCCGAAATCTAGTTTTAAAAATATGATCGACGTGTATGTATAAGTGTTAGTACAAAACTACTTACAGAAATAAAATCAGGTATCTCTTATAATAAATGACACGCATTTTCACATCCTGTAGAATATAAGGTGTCGTAAAAGGCATCTAACTAAAGCCCAATTTAGCTCCCTCACTAATATCTATAGGACTTTACTACATTGCAGCAGTCTATGCGAAGGATCCAGGCTTGCAGTTCTTCTTTTCCGGGCTTTTACTGGCCTAACTAATACACCAATGGTGCCGATTCTCTTGTACACCGAACTGAATTATCACTTTAAAGCTATTCTGCAAACAAAATTCTCTAAATTTAAAAATAACTTTGACACAACTAAATCTAATTTGATAATCATGACTCCACGTGGTATATATATTTTTTCTTTTGGCTTCGCAACGTTGTACTTGTTTGCCCTAACCCCATGATTTTTTTTAGACTTGGAGGCGCGCAGTAGCGGTGCAGCCTCAACGTGTTTTATCTGGAATGTTTCATTATTTGTAAGGAAAAAAAAATATTACCTACATGTTGAGTCTTAGTGGTTTGTGCGTTGCAAAGGGGGTCGAAATTTTCATTATTTTTGCGATAGGACGCACCATTTTCGAGATATGAGCAGAATAAAAGAAAATTATATACAGTACCGTTTTTGCACCAGAAGTCGAGGTGTTGGTGTGAATTTAACAACAAATTTTATTCCACACCTTTATAATCGCGATTAAAAATAGTCAGATTTAGTTAGAAAAACTAAATTTTAGTTTAAAAACGTCAATTACAGAATAGCAAAATTTCCATTTTCACTAAATTAAAAACTCACTACCATCTTAGTGCTGTCAAACTAAAATATAGTTAAGTTGTGTCACTTTAGTCAATTTCAGAATAGGAAATAACCATTTGACAGGAATAAACTAAATTTTAGTGATTTTTAATCTAGTTTAGAGAATTTTGTGACAAGAGAATCGGCGCCAATATACAACTGCCAGCTTAGGTTAAGACACTTCGAAAAGTATATAGGTTTTGCCATTTCTATATACACCTACATAACAATAGAAAAAACTACGCTAGATCTACATAAAATAGCACCTATTATGTAAATAAACTACTTCACATTCCATTTCAGCGACGTGTGCCGAATAAAACTGCCTAATCTCCACATTTCGAGTTCTCCCGTCACTTGAAAACTTCAGGATGTAGTGTGGAATGCAGAATACGCTATTTGGATGTTCGCGATTGCTGTTACCTACTTTCAAGAGAAACTAAAGACAGGGTATGTTACAAGAGACAACTCCTGCTAGAAAGTTACAGAGGTATTGCATAAGATTTGAAGGCAATGTAGGAATTAGAACAGTGAAAAGGTTTTTCTCAAAGAAGAGGAATATCTCGTAACGTGAACTAAGAGTTTACTATTTTTTACATTTAGTGCCCTCCAAGTTTAATTAAAATTAAATTAAATAAAACTTTATTTCAGACTAAGGTCCATAATTTTGATAGTATTTTGGTGTTAGTAACAATAGTGCTTAGGTAAATAAGTTAGTACTCGTATTACAATTCAAAAATTCAAAATTCAGAAGTCATTTATTCAAGTTAGGCTGAGAATCAGAACTTTTCTAACGTCAAAATTACATAAGACAGTCCCCCAAGACGCCCACCCTTCACCACTTCCTAGTGCTTTAGCTGGGAAGAAGAAGTGGCGCAACAATATCCCCAGCAGCACAGCTGTCTGTTCAGATAGAAAAACTTTATTCTATACAATATTTGGTATGCAAAGTAATTAACATTACGAGAGACAGAACAGTAAGATATTTTTTGTTGCCCTTTGTGTGTATTATAAATGTATTTTCACTTCAGTAGCTCAAACATGTAGGTTTTGCTGCCTGAAATCAGTGAGCAAAATGCGATTTTGCTCACTGAGTGAGACCAAGTAACTATTTTTATTTTTTTTCAGAAAGCCGCGAATATCTTATTCAGCCTTGGGTTAATCATACAATTCGAAACATTCACACTCTATCTCTTTCCCGCCATTAGAAAGAAAGAGAGACAATACCAGCCCTTTCGAAGTACCGATTTTGAATTCGACCTCAAAGACAAACACGTTCGGAATTTCGTACTAACTAAAGAAATTTTGCAAAAAGATAATTATGTCTTTTAATGTAATTTATTGAATTTTTTACTTATTGTCCTATTTAAACGAAAATAAGTATTTACTGCAAATAAAACTGATATTTAACCTGTAAATATTTATTATCTCCTAAAGTGTTCTCGCGGTTTGTTCCCACTAGTTCTACTGAACAGTTCTACGGTAGAACTAATAGGAATTTTTTTCTCACTAGTACTACGATATTAGGTATATCAAAATAATAGAACTATTGGGATTCTCTATTCCCTCTATTCCCACTTGTTCTACTGAACAGTTCCACGGTAGAACTAATGAGAGTTTTTGTTTTGTTCTCATTAGTATTACGATATACTATATTACAAAATAGTACAACTAGTGGGAGTCTCTATTTCCCACTTGTTCTACCTGTTCCATCGTTAGAACTAATGGGATATCGCTGCTGAAAAAAAAAGAAAGTTAAAGTTAAAGTTATGTGTGTTACACGAGAGCAAAGTTTTTTGCATCTCGTGCCTTTGAATCCCTCGCCACACTCAGGATTCAAAATCAGCACTCGCAGAAAAAAACGACTTTGCTCTCTTGTTGCACAAATAACTATTATCAGACCTATGATGTCCCCACAAGGATAGTCCGCTTAAGCAGCGATCATTTTTAGAATGCTGTTATCACTACTGTGGCGGCATCTACAATTTCACATGCAAACTACGCATCATCGACCTGACGTCATACAAATCCTGCATCGCGCAAGCAGAAAATACCGCGCGATTAGCACACATCCTGACATCAACCATTGGGCAGTTGCCCACATGACATAACAGCTATTTGGCCGGAGGATCCTCCCTTTTTCATAGAGTATGAGTGAACTTTACCCGCTGTTCCTCATACCTCTATACTACGATGCAGCTGTTGCAGTAAGGAGGCGCAATGGTAATCCCGTTTACAAATATTTATGGTGAATGTGCAAATACCTACTTGCTTCTCATCACTATTCAGAATTGCCTAAATTAAATTAAATTACCAAACAGATTACCAAAAGTAACCTTACCCAACAAAAACTCACTTAATTCTATTTATTTCTAATCTATTTTCTACGTCATCCTCCATTGGATGGATTCATTAGTTGGCGATCAGACAGCTTAGCCGTAACTTTAGAACCTATTTGTAGGTACAATTTACACAGCTTTTCTCACTTAGTACAGAGGTCATTACACTTTAAGGCCTTAGGATGACGATCGAGGATTTAAAAGGCTTAAAAGGGAAGCATTCACCCTATCATGTTCCGTGAAAATGTATTTTGTAAAGGTTTACGAACTTATTATTCAGGTTTTTAGGCGGAATTTGCTGATACTTCGCTGAAAAGGTTTATTTATTTAAATAATACAGAAATCTAAATGTAGTTACCTTTACTCAAGCCTCTTTTTTTACATACAAAGGGGAAGCTCTTGACCTTCATCTTACCTGATGGTAAGTGATGATAAGGCCGAAGATGGAAGCGAGCTTCACCCGGAATCCTCAACCACAGAGGAATTGGCCTAAACAACTAACTGCCGAAACGCAACAAAAGCTAGCCAGGCGGATTTAGAACAAGCCCTACCACCAACCAATGTATTTATTGCTTCCACATGTGAACCTAGGTGGTAGGTTTTTCAAAATATGATTATTTGATTGTGGACCCTGTCGGGCATAGCAAAAGTAGGAGAGACCAAGAGGGCTTTTATTTCACTACTTAGTTGTTATACTATAATCATCATCATCATCATCATTTCAGCCGAAAGACGTCCGCTGCTGGACATAGGCCTCCCCCAAGCACCGCCACCACGACCGGTTCCGTGCTTTCCGCATCCAGCGGATTCCTACGGCTTTCACAAGGTCATCAGTCCACCTTGTGGGAGGCCTCCCCCAATTGGGAGGGGGGGGGGGTATACTATAATAATTGTAATTATTTTATAAAACATGTAATTTTTATAAACTTAAAATATTTTTTATTTAAATTTAGACTGACCTACCGAGAAAGGTAGAGCATAAGCTGTCCAAGGTTCAGCGTATTTCTATAATAAACGAATTTTATTCATTGTTTTATTTGTAGCGTTTACAGATTTTTCAGCAGAGGAAGTGTGTGGGCCGGTGTTATCAAGACGGTGATTTTTCTTGCAAAGATTTTGTTGACCACACCTTGTAAACTCGTGTAGGATATGGCGACTAATGAGATGACGTCCTCTTCCTTTCGAGCGATCGATACTTACATACACGTGTCAATGAAACGTGTGGATTGTTTTTTAATTCAATGATTATTTATTGTGGCGGTCATTAGTAGTCAGCTCTGCTGCTAATCTTGCTGGCTGTCTTATCTTTTTACAGTGAAAAGAAGACGATGAATCGGTAATTCTAATGCCCATGTTCATCAGTTTATGCTAACATCTGCTGATATAACATTTAGGACGAATATTCCACAACAATTATGACACTGATAGTTCTTGAACGCGGCTAGATGTGCTGTACGCGTTGAGCTTAAGGCGAGGTTCTTCAAGCGTGCGTTCTAGTTTTTGAGGTGGCAGCGGGGCGCGAGTAAATTTTGCCGTGAACTTCGTTAATTTTGGGCTGTTTTACGATATTAACAATGTTTAACCCGACGGTCATTACATCATCATAGACGTTTATTTTGATGTAATTTTCAATACATAAAGTAGTATAATATTGAAATTAAATGATTTATTCTACAAAATAAGGGTATGTATGGTTTTGTTTTTCTATCGAGCGAACTTTATCCAATTATGTAACGAGTACCCGACGTACCTACTGAAAGGTCTCAAAAGCAACATATAATTTTTTCACGTGTTTAATAATTACAGTTTCTAAATAAAATGGCATTAAAATTACATTTATTCACTTATTTTTTATTTTATTTATTTATTATTTAGTATTGTTAAAATGATGTGAGTATATTAAGGGCTATTCAGATTAAGCGATATCGCTGTCGTGTTCAGTAGCGATACTGCGGGGTAACAGACATAAAATGGCAGTTGATCGCAATGGGTTTCATTTTGATAGTACGGTCAGCTGCAGAGAAATCTCACCCCCTAGCAATGAATAAATACATTGCTAGGGGGTGAGATTTCTCTGCAGCTGACTGTACTACCACGTCCATTGCGTTATTTACGTTGTTGAGCAGAAGAATTTTTCAAACTTAAGAAGCAATGGATTAGCAATATCCTTCAAAACTCTTGGATTGTGATTCAAATCGTGTTACGCAATTAGGGTGCTGGTCCAAAGTGACTAACCAGAAGGCGAATCAGGTATCGCTACCCAGCGCGACAGCGTTATCGCTTATATGTGAATAGGCCTTAAGACGCAGCTATATGCCAGTGACCTTGAGTGGTTAGCTCGCAACGTGTCGTACGTCCAGCCAGTAACAGGACTTGACCATCCAGGAGCGCTGTCCCAGATAAGACGCATTATTAATTTATTATATATAAAACAAAAGGTATTTTAATAAAACACGTATACTAAAAGATCAAAAATTAACTTTTAAAAAGTGCAGGTTTCAGAAAAATACGCTTGATAGATTTTGCGTGATTCTCAGTTTTTATACGCGCTAGACATAACTTTATAAATTAATTTCACTATGTAATATAAACATAATGACGGCACAGTTGGTGCAGTAGTTAAGCGATTGACTGCTGCGCTGCGTGTCACAGGTTCGATTCCTGCACGGAACAAATATTTGTATGACCTAAAAGTAGTGGATCCGGATCTGGCTATTAGTTTATGTGAGTTTAAATGTTTGTAAACGCACCCACCAAACAGGAGAAATTCCTAGTGTGGACGTTTAAAAAAAAAAAAACATATATTATGTTATTAAGCAAATGCTCTAATTTAACATATATTTTTTCCAAATAATTAACGCTACTCGTTTAGACGTGATCTTCAGTATAAAATCATTAGAAGTCGGTTATCGTCGCCTTAATAGTCATAATCTCACGCCTTAGGTAAATATGAATGTATGTATGTATGGTTTTTAAATTTTATGCCCTGGCTGGAGGTCTTAATTTATTGAGGCACCCACAGAATCACAAGACTTCTTGCCGACACGAGCACCAAAAGTAGACTGAACCTCATCGCCCGGCTCCCCACACAAGCTTAATAATAAAAATTACAGAGGTTGTGTGGGGAGCCGGGCCCCACGTTGGGCGCCAGATTGTGACCTTACATTTTTCCCCTCCCGGAAAAATGTAACGTTACAACAGGCAAGCCAGTTTAGCCTCCGACAACCTCCTAGGTTGCCCTTTTTTTTTTTGGAGGGCGCGTCAGACTTTTACTGACTAAAACCCACCCGTGTTCCTTCAGTTGCCTGTGTGCCAGGGTCACGGTATCCCTTTCGGACAAACCCGCAACCCTGGCAGGCACCGGTCCTAGCGGACCCCGTCAGTGCGTGCTGACATCTCTTTGAGGCGCGCGTGTAACACAACGCGCCATCGACCCGAGCCTGGTCCTTACCGGACGGCGAACTGCCCATAGCCCGCCTCGTCCCATGCCTTAAATATGACCACACATTTCTGATACATGCTGTATGTTTATACATCCTTTATTATTTTTGTATTAAAATATTAATATTGTACGCACGTTTTGGCAGGCGTGTGTAAATGTGCGTTATTTACGTTAAGATTAATGGAATGTGCCACGATCAAAGAGATGTCATCGACAGGCGCCATCATTATACTTAATGATTATAGCTGATGACGTCTACACGCATAGATTTATGCGTACCTTTAGATCTTCAGATTTTATGATAATAATAATAATAATGAATGTAATAATAATAATGTTGTACTGGGATCGGTCTATCATTACTGACAGGACTATTGTTGCCAATAAACCTGATATAGTGGTGATAGATCGATTAGCGCGCTGCGCAATGATAGTTGATGTTACCATTCCACATGACGAGAACCTCGTGAAAGCTGAGAAAGAGAAACAAATAAAGTATCTCGACTTAGCACACGAGGTTGTTGACATGTGGAATGTGAGCTCAGCTATCATTGTGCCGATTGTCGTGACGGCCAATGGCCTACTGGCCAAAAGCCTCGATCAACATCTCTCGAGGCTTTCGTTAGGCGGTTGGATCAAGGGCCTGTTTCAGAAGGCAGTACTCCTTGATACGGCTCGCATTGTGAGGAGGTTCCTGTCTCTGCAGCCCTAACCACCGGTAGCTTGGACCCTGCTTCCGACACCGGCGGACCACAATTTTTTATATTTTTAAATGTATTTTATATATTTTTTAAGAAATATTTAAAAATGTATTTTATATAGATAAAAAATAAATTAACGTCATAATGAACATGTTTGGCATGTGTAATGGAATTCGTAATATGAGAATTACAATACATTGTAAAATAATTATCTACTATATTGATACTTCTACAATGATAAGTCAACCGCTTATCAAATATCTCAGGTCTTGGGAATTAATTTCATAGCAGAAAAAGTGACTGTTTATTTACATAGCTGGTGATTCTAAGCTGTGAAATGCCTGAAAGTCTACTTGACGTATTATTATGACTCCCCGAATAGAACTGATTAGAGCTTATCATAAAACGTTGATAAAAATTACTCACTCGCGTAGACGTTAAACAAAAAAAATAATTGCACGAACTAACGTTCGTATAGTTGCGTAATATTGCGCATAATTTGAACAAAGAACATGATTAACTTTTGAGAAACGCGTTTAGCGACGTACGCGCATCCTTGCAATGAGAAGTGATTCAGAGCTGTTACGGCTCTCGTCCACAGTTTTGGTTGAGAGCCAAACAAAACGTGGTGATCATGAGAAATATATTAACTAACATCGCGGGCGTTCTTAGAAACTTAGTCAATCGGCAAGATGTGAACGCTTTTCTATACATAATTACATCTCAATTTTATTGTTTTCCGTATTCCTAGAGGATAGAAGGAGGAACTCCCGCTATTCAAATATAAATTGAGTATTTTTTTAATTCACAAAGTTTACTACGCGATCCAAGATTTTCTTAATAATTAGTCCCTACTACAATCTGTCACCATTCACCTAATTCTAAGAATTAGGTGAATGGTGAATTTTGTAAGATTTGCTTTATATGTGACTAGCTTTTGCACGCGGCTCCGCCCGCGTGGATGTCGGTTATCGCGTAAAAAAGTAGCCTATGTCCTTCTCCATATCCCAGGCTATATCTCTGCCAAATTTCATGACGATCGGTTCAGCGGTTTAGGCGTGAAAACGTAACATATACACAGACAGACAGACAGACTTACTTTCACATTTATAATATTAGTATAGATTGATACCCATGTTATCTGTAAAGTTTCGCCAGCTTTTTGACCTTGTATAAGTTCATGCAACGTGGCAGTTCACTTTGAAGGATCGTACTCGGCTTTACTCACGCTCGTATTTCGGACTTAAGAGTTTATTCATGAGCTCTTCAGGCGTTCAGCGAGGTCGAAAGTCGACCTCGGTGCAAGAGAAGCCACACACACTCGTAAACTTCCTGGCTTTACAGGGAAATCGCTGTTGGAAACTTCAGGGAAATCTTACTTAGTATTGCTTTACCTACTACTCTGTTTGCATTTTTACGATCCTGTGAATACAGGGTGTTAGGTTAAAAGAGGAACATATGGTACATTTATGTCTCTCTTTTAACTTAACACGGTTAACCTAACTTGGGGAGTATGGAGTAATTGTGAACAACTTTTACTATGGGACCAAGTTCGAAATATATAAAAAAAACATCAGCTCTTCCCAACATTTTGTTGAGTTATAGGTACGAACATAAAATGTATGGCGCAGCAGATATTTTCGAAAAATAATTCATTCGTGTGCCTAAAACCCGCATCCGAGTCGTCGCTATACGTAGCCAGTGCCGGATTTTAAGTACGTAGCAAGAGTAGCAAATGTTATGGGCGCCGCGCAAAAGGGGGCCCCGCGTATCCAAACCCGGAGATTGTTTTGTTTTATCTAAATAATAACAATTATGCCGCGAAGGAAGAAAAACTGACAAATTAGGTATGTCCAACTTAACCTCGAATAACTTTTGCAAAAATAAACTTGAAAAAATATAAGAGACCTTTTTTATAGAACGTTCAATTTTTTATAAAAACATGTATTACAAAAAGTAAAAAAGTAAGTGGTAAAGTGCTTGTCAGACCTAATATAAAACTAAATAAAAATAAATAAATTGTCGGGGAAATTTCATCTCTGGCTTTTTGTACTTGTCAGAGCCCAACAGGGCCTATAGTAATCTACTGTACTATTAAAAACCAAGAAAACTGTAACCTATAGATGGCAAATAAACGTGGCTTGTTTCTTTTTTACCACTTTATACTTGAGAACCCATAGCAGATCAAGGACCCCTCGATAGAATTTGCTACGGGCTCCGCGTTTGCTTAATCCGACACGGTACGTAGCTATAGATGACTTCTGTTCATACCCAGAACCCGACTAGTGAGACCAAATCTAAGTATGCCAAACAATTTATGGCTTACAAGTTAACATGTATTTTTGAACTGGGCAGCAAATGGGTAAAAGGTGTTCATATATATTATGTACTTGACTACTACCATCAAACAGTTGATCGCGGTCGACCGGGCTATCGCAAATCGCGCGCATACTTACAAAAACGTACCTAACTAAAAGTTTACAAAGCCCTGTCCGGCCGGCCCAATAATAGCGCAAGCAAGTATCAAATTATAATAAATACAAAACTGAAGTTGGAAATATTCTCAGCGAGTTTGAAAGACGTTTTTCTGACTGACGAGAATTTACGATTGTTGCTACTTTCATGATGCGGTTTTTGCTTTACAAAACCACATAATCTTTTCTTTATATGTATAGTTTGAAGGAGCTGATGTTCTTTATAATTTTTATTCGGTTAGACCGTTTTATCTAAATCTATGTTTTCATGTATGAAATCGTTTCACACTCACTGAACTTACATTTAGTAGTTTTGTAGTTTTATAAAACTTGTTAATTAAGGCAGGTCTAAATTTTAAGGCACTTTTGCTCCTGGCCGGCTAATCAAATTTGACATATCTTGACTTGAGTTTGAAAGGTTTGTTAGAAATCAGGGGGCCAAGTCTACTAATGTACAAACGTTGCAATGGTCTCTTCATTGTGAGTTTTTGACAGATTTCCCATACAAACACTGTCGCCATTGTGAGTATTTGACAGTGTTTGTATGGAAAATCTGTCAAAAACTCTCAATGAAGAGACCATTGCAACGTTTGTACATTAGTAGACTTGGCCCCCTGGACTGATGTATAATATTTCTATTGTCAGAGATGGTCATTGAATTTTTGATTTCATTATATTTATGTTTTTATGAACGATAAAACTTATGTTTTTACTGACAGTGTTTGATTGCTAAGGATTGTTAGTGTAGCCGAGTCTCTTCCGTGCCTCAGAAAGCACGTTAAGCCATTGGTCCTGGCTATTATTCGAGAATCTTTGACAGTCATTACGGATGGTCAGAAGCCTGGAAGTGTGTGCCTTATCTGACCAACACAACCCGGCTGTCTGAGTTATATGCTATCCCTTGAGAGGCAGTTGCTCCTAAATCTAACTATGACTTGTGCCATTATATGTTGAGCCGTGATGAAGACAAGAGTGAAGATGTTTTGACTCAAACAGCAGCAACGGAAGCTATCGGCCGAGCACTCACGAACACAGAACCTGGACGACTTCTGCAGTACACATGCAAAGCTCCGGCCGCTCCGGAAGGCTACCAGAACAGTCATAGAGTTGTGAATTCACAGGCCAAAGGTCCATCTTCAGTAAAGAATACAACAAGATACATTCCACAAGCTCCTGACAGAATTCTTGATACACCTGATATTTTGGATGACTACTACTTCAACCTAGTCTAAGTCATTTTTAGGGTTTCGTAGTAAACAAGGATTTTTTTTTTTGTTATAAAAACTTTGCCCCACACTAGGAATTTCTCCTGTATCGTGATTAATTATAGTTAATCACGATACAGGATTAATTATAGTAGTAATTATAGTTTCGCCATGTCCGTCTCTCTGTCTGTCTGTCCGCGCCTCAGCTCAGAGATTCTTAGTACTAGAAAGCTGTAATTTGGTATAGGTATACATATTAATCACGCCAACAAAGTGGTAAAACAAAATTTTTTTAGGGTACCTGTCGTATTTACATGTAAAGTGAGATGATATTTTTTTTTGTCTATCCCATGGTGTGGGGTATCGTTGGATCGGCCGTTCAAAAATATTGCGGGTTTGTGCAAACCATTTTTCGATTTAGAGATCCGTGTGCGTAATATTAAGTTAAACCTTAATATTACGCACACGGATCTCTAAATCGAAAAATGGTTTTGTGTGTTAGTGCTAATAATTTTTGCTAGAGTTAAGTGCCAGCTAAATAGTTGTATTTGGATACGTGAAAAAATTCACAACAGTAGTATATACATATAACAAAGTTAAAAGGAAAATTATCACAGCTAAGTAGGCTCTACAAGTTACCAAGTAATAGTCGACCAACTTACATTTGCAGTTGAAAAACATGTTTTCCCATACATTCTGTATTGAGAACACGTTTTTCATCTACAAGGTTAAGTTTCTTCTTGGGTTAAATTTTGGGATATTTTTTTAAATTTACTTTAGTTAATATATATACAAATGTTAACTTGTAAATAACCATTTGTTATGGATTATTTGTTACCTGATAATGAATAACCTATAATTTTTCTTGTGAGGATGTTGAAATAACCGCTTCCGAAATATCGAAAATCTTTGAAAACGGGATGATGTATCAGACACACACCTCAAAGTCAGAGCAACAGATACCAAAATTTTAATCTGTTTAACCCAAGAAAAAAAAATCCAATCTAAAACAAATCGTTAACTGTTTTGTTTGGGTCAACGTAAATACGTGCGAATCTGCTTTTTCTGAAATAAAAATAATTAAGTCAAAATACCGCAATCGCCTTACTGTATCATCATCTGTCTTCGTGCTTACGTTTGGCACTTAGTAAATACGTGCCTTCCTACGAAAAATTCGCGGAAAACACGCAGTGACATTCATCGACCTCTAAATAATATGTACGTAACTAGGTACTTACAATAAATGCCTTTATATTTTTTTGTTCTTGCGATTCGGTCGCTTGTCGTCTAATTTTACTGTTGTAGATTGCACCGATGATGGTGTAAGTCAGAGGTGGGCGCTGACTTAAAGCATGTCCCTCGTTAAATCAAATCAATGTATAAACAGATTTTTGGTACCTACTAACAACATGTAACTATAGTCTACAGTTTCTACTACTTAAATATGTATATTCAAATGTGTCAATTTCTTGAGTCATACAATGTGTTTAGGATGCAGTAAACATTGTACGCTTCTTGGACCTTTGAACCTATCGGCATCACAATGTGCGACACAGTTATTTTAATAATTTAATACAACTTAAATTATATTTATTTATTGATTTTCTTATATTTAAATACAATATTTAAAATAAACTAATTTTTTTTTTTAATCTAGGGCATCTCAGTGTTAACCATTAGAGGCCGTGACTCTTTAACCGGTCTTCCCTGTGGTTACCTTAAGCTCCTAAAAACTTAAAGCCTCCAGCCAGGGCGTAAAACTTATAAACTAAACGACTGCGCGCTAAGGGCACCCCCTGTGGGGTACGAACCTCGGCTTAGGGCAGAGTCGGAGGGAGGATGGCAAGGGACCGACGGTGGCTGGATAAAATCAGGGTTATGATTATTATCAGGGGAATTTAAAGCTACAGGCTCAGCTATGGCGCGGGCTGGCGCTTCGTTTGCGAGCAAGGGTCGGGGTGGACTATTTAGTCGGGGATTTCGCGATGGGCCTCGGCGGCGAGGTCGGAATGACGGTCGTGTTTTATGTTTGCGAGCTGTATATCTTGTTGCCCTACTGCTCTCCTGGAGGAGAGTTGTGGGGTCGTCTGGGTCGGTCAGTGCGACAAACTAACACAAAAAGATTTATATTATGTACAAAAAAAAAAGGGAAGTGCTCATTGGGCATTACAAAATTCGTGCGCATCGCTGTCAGTGGGGAAAATGCCCAATAAGACGGCCAGCGATGCCGCGTTGGATGGCAATGCTGATTCTTTGGCCTAAAAATAGGCCAGCCCTCTGGTCACGTGAAGAGTCAACCAATCGTTTGGTTATGTCCCGAAATACACGATGAGCACGGACCCAACATTGGGTCCCCACGGACCCAATGTTTCAACCCCAAACGGCACAAATCTATGTCGGTTTACTGCTAGAACTCATTTTAAGTGACATAGTCAAAACATTGAAATAAGTAATGAATTAGTTTCAGTTGTATTGATTGCCCTATATAATCTTCATTATGATTATGTTAATGAAAAATTAAACACGATGAGCTTTTGCATTATATAAAACCCGTCAAGAAGTGTTCAACTTTACTAGATATTTTGCCATTAATGACTTCTTGCAGTAAACCGAAGATATGGTTGTTAGTAATTTAATACTATATCGCTACTCACTTTTATTAAACGATTTTAAATAAAATGGTAAGCAATGTTTATTTTTTTAACGGCACGGTTGGCGCAGTGGTTAAGCGATTGACTGCTGCGCTGCGTGTCGCGGGTTCGATTCCCGCACGGAACAAATATTTGTATGATCTACAAGTAGTTTTTCCGGGTCTGGCTGTTTGTGTATGTGAGTTTAAATGTTTGTAAACGCTTCCACGATACAGGAGAAATTCCTAGTGTGGGGCAACGTTTAAAAAAAAAAAAATATATATATATATATTTGGGCAAATTGGGAATAGTAGCGTTGAAAATCCCTAACGGATGTGATGTGACAGTGTAACTAACTATAATTTATCATTGGTTTCTCCCCCAGTACCGTTGTTCATCCCACAAATATTTAATCTGTTAGTAGCTAGGCGATAATATCTATCAGCCAGTCGGCCAATGCCAATTTATCAAGCGCAATTCCAATCCCGAGCAATATTCCTTGTAACATTCATTTAAATACGTTGTAAATTCGCGTATTAAGAATAACTTGCAGGTTTTTCAGAAATGAGGTTACAGGAAAACGAGATTCATTTTTTATTAAGAAGTCTTGTTCATGAAATTCAGGAATCGTCAGTTTGGTAAACCATGTTTCCGGTAAAAATAAGATTTCCTTGAATTTGTTGAACAAACTGTCGAATGAGTCAGTATTATATAGGCCGAATCTATCAGTTTGTTTACTTGCCGATTTTTAGAGTGTTAAAGAAAATTTGGTAATTTGCTAGTTTATTTAATAATTCTGTTTTATGGGGTTTCCAGAAGAGAAAACTTTTTATATAAAAAACAAAACACAAAAGTGAAAAATAACTTTAATTTCGGAAGTCGGTGTCTTAGTAGGTACTACATTTTTTTTGGAAGTAGGTTGTTTTTTTGTTTGTAAGTTTGTTTGTGGCGAAGTTCCTGGAGAAGGTTATAAGCTATTTAACATCACGCTGCGACCCTAAGGAGCAGGGCAAAAAGTAAAAAAAAGTTAGAAAGAACGCTATGTGAAAACGAAGTAAAAGCGCGGGTGGGCAACGGGATGTGACGCGGAGGGTCGGGGGCCGAAATTTCACGCGGACGAAGTCGCGGGACAGAAGCTAGTGTAAAAATAAATTGATTGGAGACGCTACTGAAGATTCGTCTTTTGCGGAGTGATAGACAGTGCTGCTAATATCGGGTTTATGCACATTGTTGCACGGATGGTACAAATATGGTATAATAAAACCTACTGATTTAAATCTATGGGCATTTGAAAACCTCCTTAATTCCATAATTGCCAGCCATACCTTTGTTCCCAAAACAGCGATTTTAAAATTAGAACATTAGATTGTTTTTTATTTCCGTACTCACGAAAATAAAACAGCGATTTTAAAATTAGAACAGTAGATTGTCTTTTATTTTCGTGAAAAAATAGGATTAAGGAGGTTTTCAAATGCCCATAGATTCAAATCAGTAGGTTTTATTAAAAGCCTCATCGAGGGCCCGATTTGTATATCTCTATTCTGTAAAAATATGTTCGAAAAACTTGGGTGATGGCTCATCGCTTAACCTCATCACCATCACGGTGATGGCTCGGTGGTGATCGTGAACACAATATGTAACTAAATTAATGCACATTATGAAAGTAGGTAATTTGTTCAGAATCGTTTACTTTTTTAATATGGGTATTTATTTCCCCAAAAATAATTAAAACTGCGTAAATTACAGTCACGGTTGCGCTGTATAATCAAAACAAACCAAAATTGACAAAGTACTTACTATGCTAGGACCCTTATAGGTGTGCGACTGTGTGCGTTCGTAGATTTGTAATGTGACCAAAATTTTCTTTCACAATCAGTATAACTATTTTAATTAATAAAAATTATGTTTTATAAGTCGACCAAAGACTATTTTTGTCGACGATTTTCATGCCATTATGAGAAAGAGGGCAGCGTCAATTATGGGTAGGTTGCGCGGAAGCTCCAACAGCATCCTAAGAACATTATACGACAAGGTGGATAGCCCCTTTATTAGACACTGGGTGCGGAGTCTGCGGAGGCACGTGCCAACATGTGTTGAGCCACGTAGTTAATAGTTTGTAAGTTTTACTAACATAGTTTTTTAAGTTGTTATTACTAATACTATATGGATTGTGTGTATTTTTATGCGTGATCCGCAATAAATGAGAATAATAATAAGTACCTAATAGTAAAAATTCAGTGTATGTATGTATTATGATTATAATATTCTAATTGAGGTGTTTGGTGGTGTGCTTTAATTCCAGGACATGTTTTATATGACGTCACATAGAGAACCTGCCTTAACAAAACAATATCGATATACACACAACACTTACAGAACCTAGTGCCCACAGCCAATATCTAAGTGGTATTGCATTATTTAATAGCAGAACAGCGTCGTGGTTTGGCTGCATATAACAGTGGTCACTGCCTCGCCGCCATTTGGCAAGCCACCAGATACGATACGATACATGTTGTAGAAAGGTCACCTCACACTGCGGTGTAACTGAAAATTATGTTCGGGTTGGTGGTTAAAGGATTATCTCAAAGTTTACTGTTTCGCTTTAAGGCTCCCGTAGACAGGCACGATGCGACGGTGCGACGCGATTTTGGTACAAGGGCGGATCCAGGGGGGGGGGTCATGGGGGTCATGACCCCCCCATGGGCTGGGTCCAGGACCTAGGTGGACCACTAATTAAAATTGTTAAACATAATGTTTTTATTTTAGTAAGTGTAGCGACAGCGGAAAGATCTTTCTCTAGTTACGAAAAATCAAATTGTGGCCAAGAGCTTCAATGGTTGAAGAACGTCTAACCAGAATGGCACTTCTCCACGTCCACAAAAACGTACCCATTGAAGTAGATGAAGTGGTAACACGTTTCGGGAGAAGACGTAAAAGAAAAATTGATTTTGTTATTTAAATATAGGTAGGTATTTTTAAGTACAGTAGGTACTTACATTTATTAATAAAATACCTACTTTTTACTATTATTATCAAAATTAAATTATAACTTCTTGTGACTTGACCACGACTATGTGACCTCCCCTGGCGCCAAAGCTGGATCCGTCCTTGTTTTGGTAGAACAATTTCCATGAAGTTTTCATAGAAAATGTTCTCGTCGCGCTGTAAAGTCGCGCCTGTCTGCAGGAGACTTTAAGCTACAGTTACAGTTGTGAGGTGTTTGGAGACCAATAACAAAAGACAGGTTGGATTAGTTAGTAAACGCGCAAAAGCCTCGGCTAGGGTTCCCGCTTGTTGAGCTACTTTGAACAATGAAAAAAAAAAAAAAGTAGTTGCTACAATCAAGATTTTGTTTAGATTGATTATGTAACTTGTTTGCATCTGAGCCTATCAAGCACAATGAACACAGCTACTACTTTTATTTGATTGAGATTTGAAACGGGACCTTGATTGGAGTTTTCACAAAACCTATTTGCTGCAATCAAGTCAAAACATAGTTGCTCCAACTAAGATTATTAGATTAAAGTTTCAGTGATATTTATTGAAGTAATCAAAATACTTGATTGACACAACTCACTTTGTTACAGTTAAAAAAAAAATAACTTGTCTCTTGTGTTAAGGGTAATCGAGAAACTTGTTTGAGTGTTCAATCATTTGAACTATTATTGCTGCAATCATGTCGTGATGATCAACACAAGCTATCGTCAATCAAGCTAAAAAGTCACTTGATTGGCGTGCATTTTTTTCAGTGTAACTTTTTCGTGGCATTCATGATTTTATGTTCCTAAGTATTTTGAAAACTTTGTTCTACAAACGCCTGCATTGGTTGGTACCCTTCATAAATACAGATAGAAAAGTTTGTATCTGCCGGTCTCATCTGCCTAGCCTTTTCCTATCTATGTTGGGGTCAGCTTCCAGTCTAATCGGATGTAGTTGAATATCAGTATTTTACATGGAGCGACTGCCTTTCTGACCTACACAACCCAGTAACTGGGTAATACGATACCCCTTGGTAAGACTGGTTGTCAGACTTTTGGGCTTCTGACGAATCGTATATAACATCTGTCAAAGATCCACGAATGACAGCCGGGACCAACAACGGCCGGGACAAGTGCTTTCCGAGGCACGGAGGAGTCTCGGTATGTAAAGATGGTCACCCATCCACGGACTAACCCCGGCAAGCGTAGCTTAACCTGACGGATCGACCCGTGCGGCTGTTATAACTTAGCCACTAGCTCCTTCTAATTAAATAAATATGGGTATTATTTAATTACTACCTTTTTAAAACCCTTATCTAAGTTACTTTTGAACCTTATTCATTAATAGAAAATAATGTTTGCCTCTATGCTCCAAAATTTGTCCTCATATTATCACTTTGATATACATACATAGTAAACATTCACTAAAACAATTATTGATTAATACAATAAATATTTCAAGAGATATCCATTGCTTGTTTTGACCTTCTTCCTTTGCCAATGGGTTTTCCGAAACTTGGAATATGTATTTCAATGTTTTAAGTAATGTTATTGAATTACTATCTATTATTGATCATTCATAATTCTGATTGGTATAATAAATCCGTGCGACTGTTATTACTTAGCCACGAGTTCCTCTTGTATCTGCCAGTCTATTCTGTAATAATACCATTGGAAGACTTAAGTAAAGTGAGTTTGAAGTGAGCTAATAATAGTCAGTCAATCCCTAGCCGGGTGGAATGATATCTCACTTCACCTTAAGACTCCTACAAACAGTCGCGACTCGCAACGCAAATCGCGCGCCACACCAGGGTACCGCTTGTCGCGCGAAATTAGAAATTATAATTTTATTTATAATAGATCGGCTAGAACGTCGTATCCCAGAACAACTCTGCAAAAGCAATGCCGTAAATACTCAACTAAACCCAAACAAGCTAAAACTGCGACCACAGCAGCTAAAAAGCTCAGTGCAAACCCGTGTACGACCAATTAAGTAGAACAATAACTTTAATTCCGGCAGACACAATAAACCGCTAATTTGTTGCACCGCAGTGCGAAACAACTCTAAAAGCATCCGCACACAGGCGCGATGCGACTCTTGTAGAATCAATCAAGTCAGCCTATTGCAGCCCACTGCTGGACATATACCTCACTCAGGCTGCGCCACAACACCCTGTCCTCCGCATTCCGCATACAGTCTGCCCCAGCCACCTTTTTAAGGTTGTCGGTTCATCTAGCTGGGAACGTCCCACACTATGCTTGCCGATACGCAGTCTCCACTCAAGGAGTCGTTTCTAGTTTCTACTAGAAACGAATCCTTGAGTCAAACAACAACAAACAACAATTGAACAATTGTGAACAATTTCCATAAAGTTTTCATAGAAATCCTTCTGGATTTCTATGAAAACTTTATGGAAATTGTTCTACAAGTCTCGCGTCACCGTCGCACCGTCGCGTCGCGCCTGTCTGTTGGGGCCTTAATGTTATGACGCTGTATAACGTAGCAAGTGTCACGCTAGTAAACCGCGAGTACACGTGACTGGACCACGTAGTATTATGTAAGGATTCCAACAGTCGGCAGTCCGTACTTTGATCCTTTGATCTATGACATTTTGTTTATTTTTTAATTATAGATCCTCAAAGGTACAAGGCAGATGTGAGTGGAAACGCCAGGAGGGGACGCCCTAAGAGAACATTTATACATATAGTGACCTAATTGGAGATGTTCTTCAGAAAGGTCAGGTGCGTAGCACTCGCAAACGGCGTGCGTGTATGACCAGATGTATGAATGTAAATGAAGTAAACGCGTTCCCGTTTCTGTATGTGTGTAGATCCTCATGTTGAACTTATAAAACCTACCCAGCGTGCGTTGTTTATAAATAACTTAGCACTGGTGCTACAAAGCTAAGCGCTAAAATTTAATTTCTTTTTCTGACTTGCTATTTGAATTTGGAACGTACGTTCGAAATTCAAAATGCAAGTCAGAAAAAGAAAAAAGTTTTCTACTCGGTGCCTACCAGCGGGTTTCATTTTGACAGTTTAACAACATTTTGTTGAGCATACAAATTTTTTGAACATATGCAGCAATGGATGAGTGCAATATCCTTCAAAATCATTCAGATTGTTATTGATAGCGTGTTACGCAATTAGGTAGGTAGCAAAATGTTGTAATTTCCTATATATTTTTTACTGCAAAGGTGAGACATAGATTTACTGAAGCAGTTTAGTTAGATATGCGTTATTAGAATAACAGTCAGCTGTTCAAGTGAGTCTATCCACTTGGCACGTTTTATTAAGCAAAGAACTTTCCACAGTGGAAAATTTCCTTACAGGAAAACCCAACAATACTTTTTGTCTGACTTTTAAGACCCAGCACGAGATTTATTCGAATGAGCAAATATACACGATACACTCGCGTTTTCGATAACCACATTAAGTGGTTAGGCAGCACTCCAAACCACGGGTACTCGTAACGTGGTTGTGGTTACTGTAACGTAATGCATAAATTGTGATGTTTTCAATATTACAGGGGGCCACGTCTACTAATGTACAAACGTTGCAATGGTCTCTTTATTGTGAGTTTTTGACAGATTTGCCATGCAAATACTGTCAAATACTCACAATGGCGAGACCATTGCAACGTTTGTAAATTAGTAGACTTAGGCCCCTGGTAATAACTTTATGGACCATTATTGTACAGTACAACTATTTTCTTAATGTCCCTCAGCAAACTTCGTGTTTCGTCAGTCGTCGGATTTCATCAGTTGCCCTTTGCACTTGGTGCAGACCGGACGTTCTCAATCGACTTGGAAGTATACAAGGTATTTTTTTAATATCCTATAGCTCTAAGGTATGAATAAGACCATATCATAGAATCAACTGGCATATGAATTATTTTTCAATTATATTTTTTTTTTGTTTTTCATTCAAAATAATTCGACAAAGTCGCGATTATTAATATAAAATGCCCTTACGTGAAATATATGACATAACGTCGCATTTTATTAGCTATAAACGATTGGTTTGAATGAAAATGAAATACTCGTATTTATCAATGAAACTTAGATACATACAAACATCGAGGATCTCAGTTTCATCAGTTTGGCAATGTCTCATCGTAAAAGTAATAATTCGTCATACGGGTCAATTATTGACCAAAATTAATATGATTGATGATAATTATTGTCGAAACTATGCATTTTTGGACCAGTAGACTCCGTATTGCAGCAGTGCAGTGCAGGTTGAACCAGTTGGTTCAAAATAGATTAGGAAGGGAAGTTTCGTTGTGAGTGCCGATGCCGTGGAAAAAAAAGGTAGGTAAATAAAATAGGACATGACAATAAGAATCTATGTGCTTTTTAAGGCTAGCGCAAATTAGAGCGGGCCGCACCGCAACGCAACGCATGTAGCGAACGTACGTAGCGAATGTATGTATAATGTAGCGTAACGAACGTAGGTAGTGTGCGATGGTTCATGCAAAATGTATGAAAGTGATAAACGAGGATTATTGCAATGCGATGCGTTGCGGTGCGGCGCGCCCAAATGTGCTAAGCCTCATTGCACTGGACTGAATACAATTCAAATTCTAATTCGAAATTTGAATCTGTCTGAAACAATTACTGCGTTGCGGTGCGACGCGATTCCTAATGTGATTTGGCTCAATTTTGCAACACGGCGCGCTGTTGCCGCGCGGTTGGAATCTGAGCGTAGCTTTGGTTACGATTTGCTAAACTCATCAATATCAGTGCAAATGTTGCCTGAATGCACAAGTCCTATTGTTATCAAGAAAAGCCATAATTTATAGCATACCTATACTCCATTTGAAATAAGATTCGACATTTGAATAAACCTTTTTTACAGTCCGTTCAATCGATTTTGACTTCTATTGCGTTGGTGGCATGACAAATGGCAGCTGCAGTAAACAGTTGGTATTGTAACCACTTTTTTGCTTTTAATGCCATCCTTATGCCTACTGAATAGAAGTCAAAATTGGTAGAACGGACTGTAAAAATTTTAATGTCTAATCTTATTTCAAATAGAGTATAATTTTTTTTGATTCTTTTTTTTTCTTAATTTACAAATCAAAAAATGGAAGCTCCAATGCCTTGCCAATTGGAATTTAAATTTTTAGATTTGTTTATATGAATTTTATTAAGTTTTGTTCTCACAGAGAGGTTTTTATAATGAAAATTAAAACGAAATGCTCTTTAGACGGTACTTACCTATACGCTACTAATTAAACAGCTAAAACTTTTAGCAATGTTAATACCAAAATAATAATAGAAGTCGAGACTACAGATATAATGTTACTGTCTCTAAGCCATTATAAAATAGCATTATTTAGACGGGCTTTATGAAATTAACTTCTACTTTATAATATCTCAGACAGTGTTTTGTAGAAAGATGAAAAGAAATGCCAATCATCAGGTCACCTTAAGTCTGTAGGTTATGCAAAGTAGTAGAGTTATTAGCGATTGAATTAGTGTGTGTACTTAGAGTGATTTTAGAAATGAATAAGTATGCAGGTTATTTGTAAAACACCAACAACCTCGCAGGAGTAGATGACTAACATCATAAACAACAATATTTGTTCTACGACTTTTCCGAAAACCGACACATAGTTTATAATATATATTATTGCATCTGCAAATACAAAAAAAGGGAGGGGAAGGTTTAAAAAAAAATACATCAATATTGATATCAAATAAAAGCTAGTATTGAGACAATTAATATATATTAATAAAACTAAAAAGCTTAAAAAAAAACTAATTATTTTAAAAACCCGACGGCAATTGGACGTAGTTAAGCAGAAAGGACTCAAACCATATTGTGGTCAGGGATGAGTTGTATATACCAAAAAGGTCCTAACGGTTAGCGGAAGATACCCAGCTAAATGTGGATTGGTTCCTAGCATTAAATAATCGACCTTCTTTTTGTAGTCACGGATATTTTTTGCTGAGTGAAAGAACCAACCGTTAGTACCTCTTTGGTATATACAACTCATCCCTGACTACATTGTCGTTTGAGTCCTTTCTGCTTAACTACGTCCAATTATAATGCTTGTTTTTCTATTTTCAGTTATGTTTTTGTAGTCGGGTTTTTAGATTTTTTAAATAATTTGTTTTTCTTCAAAACTTCTCTATTAGTTGTCATTTCAGTAGTCACCTCCTTTCTAGATATATCATCTTTCACACAGTCTATCCATCGTTTTTTTGGCCTTCCCATCTATTTATTTTATGATTTTTATGGAAAAATTCCATAAAGTAACCCATAAATTCCGTGTTCACAATATAACCAACATCATTCCGCTCTTAATTCAGACCAAGTTAGATTATCTGTCGGCTATCAGCAGGATTACCATCAGAACTCTGTCTAATACTCTGGCAGGTTATTACTATTCATATAATTTGCATACGGTTGTGTAACATCCAAGCATCCATTCATCCATCTGCAATAACGGCTGATATAACATTCTGATGAATATCTTATGCTAAAGCAGATGGTTTCCTAGAAGAGCGGTGGCTGCCACATATCGTCTGCAATTTCCCGGCGAATAACGTCACTAAAACGTTATTTAGAAAGAAAGAAAGAAAAATTGTTTATTCTACGCAAACAAACCACATATTACAAAAAATAAAAATAAAAAATACAAACGTGAAAAGTCTCGCCAAAAGCCAAAAGCCTCGTATTCAAGCAATAGGAGTTTAATTTTTTTTTTCATTGCATTCCATTTATGAAAGTAAGTTGATGTGGTTTTTGACACCGCCGTAAAGTCAAACCCTCTGCCCCTCTGCCAGACATGCCGTGACAAGCCAGCTCGTGACAGCCGTCACTGCGGCCGTTATGTAGCGGTGTGTGGCAGCTTCAGGTGGCAGCCACCGCTCTTCTTAGCAAACCGTAGCTGCCCAGTCATGCCCGTTTTTTAGTTTCCATACGTCGCGTCGTGGGGCCCCTGTGCTTGGGGGTCTCGTATCATTGAAACGGCTGTTACGGTGATAGCTACGCCCCTGATAAAACACTCGCCTATAAACTGAAACCAGTCACCAGAACTGGCATCTATTTATACTACGTGTGCTTTCAGCATTCGTTATACATAGATATTGTCCTTTCCTTGCAGTCAAAGGTAAGACAGTTATGTAAATATGGTTCAACAATTTATGATAGCTGAAAGCCGGAGTTTGCCTCTAGCCCTTTAAAGAGCCTTAATACACTGGCGATTTGCGAGCGAGTTCAAAGCGAGGCGAGTGCGCAATGAACGTGCGCCAAACACGCCACGAAGACGCGGCGGGCGTGCAGCGAGTACGCGGCGTACTGTCCGCGTTTTTCTTAATGGTGTCGACGGCGCTATTCGCGGCAAGTTCGCCGCGCGCTCGATGTGAACTCGCAGTGAGCTCGCTGTGAACTCGCAGTGAGCTCGCTGCGCACTCGCCTCGCTTTGGACTTGCTTGCAAAACGCCAGTGTGATAAGGCCCTTACCGATAACGAACAGACGTAACGCCATCATTTCTGTTATGACGAACACACACTACACATCATGGCAGACATCTACCAAATCACTTCTGTCTTGAATTTCCGTTTCTGTTAACACTGTGCTTTGTGAATATTTGTACCCCTAGGAAGGAATTATTTATTATCTAATCATACCTACCTATTTATTTATAAAGTAGGGTTTAGGTACTTATGTAGGAACTGACTCGTTGGTCTAGTGGTTACAAGCGCTACTCCTGAGCTAGAGGTCCTGGGTTCGATGCGCAGGTCGGGCAAAGTGTTATTGGGCTTTTCTCCATTTCTCAGTAGCAGCCCGGAGTCTGGAATTTGTAACCGATGGCGGCAATATGTTCGGCCCCTATTACATGGGACTTTAACATAACTAGCGAAATGTGAGTGTACTATGCAATGAATGTTGTTGAAATGTCAAAATAAAACCATTGCTACTGTAAGTACGCAATTTACCCGCTGAATGAAAATGATGATAAGTCGTTAATATGGGCGTCGTGTACCTAAAAATAAAGAGTCAACTTGATGACACACCTTTTACAAGTTGTAGAGAATTAATGAGTATGGGACTTATGGACAGCTGAGACTTTTCATTTTTTTCATAAACTTCATATGAATGACTGTTATAAATGTTAAATGACTTATTTAATTGGTCTCTACATCTTAGTAATTTTGTTAAACAAGACAAAAGACATGAAGACACTTTCAGAAAGTAGAAGCTACATGTTCTTGAAAATCTCTTATATTTGTCTATGCAGTCAATAATGTCTTACTGATGGGTCAAAGTCTTCCTCCCTCTCTTATTTTTTTTTTAATACTTCATTTTTCTTGTTCTACAAAAATATAATAAACTAGCTTTTGCCCGCAGCTCCGCCCGCGTGGAAGTCGGAAATAATCCCATGGGGACATACTATCTGGATAAAAAGTATTCTATGGATTAATCCAGATCATAAACTATCTATCTGCGTGATTGAGTAACAAACATCTAAACATAAAAACTTACAAATTTATAATATATTGATATCATCAACATCATCATTTCAGCCGAAAGACGTCCACTGCTGGACATAGGCCTCCCCCAAGCGCCGCCACCTCGACCGGTTTTGTGCTTCCCGCATCCAGCGGATTCCTGCGGCTTTCATAAGGTCGTCAGTCCACCATGTGGGAGGCCTTCCAACGCTACGCCTTCCGGTACGCGGTCGCCACTCCAGAACCTTTCAGCCCCAACGGCCATCTGTTCGCAATGTGCCCTGCCCATTGTCACTTAAGTTTGGCAATTCTTCGAGCTATGTCGGTTACCTTGGTTCTCCTGCGGATTCTAAATATATATATATGGATATATAAATAAACAATTAATAAAAATACTATCGCTGTAAGCCATTAAATTATAAACTTCTCATTTAGATCTCTCATTACTCCAGGGAATAAACGTCAAGACACCTTACCAAAGAAACTAATCCATTAATTTATCCAAATAGGGGACGCCAACAGACATAGTTTAATTAATGGAGCACCATTCGCCACGTTTCTGTCATTCCCCTGGCCAACGTGCCGACCTAAATAACTATTAGGGACAGTAGACTGCACGTGGATGGTAACACTTAGAACTTTTTCTTTTCTTTTCCGTTGGGAAATCGTCATGGTCTGCCCAACTAACACTTAGGCGCTAAGACAAGAGTTTTAGAGCGCTAACCAGATCCTAAAGTTATAAATAGGTGTTACGCATTCAGAGTTAGAGCATGCTATAACTCTACTATACCCCCGAAATGGGCACACTTTTTTATCACCTTAGGTTGCTTACTGGCGGTAAAGCAGAGTTAAAGAATAGATTAAGAGGTATAATAAAGTTATAAGAGAGCTATAATAGGAATAGCTGAAACTACAAGGGATAAAAACGTGGTTAATAGGCGAAAATTAACGCCTTTAGTGGTACAATAGAGTAAAATATCGCTTATTAATTTCTTGGGTGCTAAGAAGGCTGCAAATAGGTGAATACTAATTCCTTAAACGATACAGTAGAACTACAATGGCGCTCACTAGATTTTTAAGTTATAAGAGGGTGGCAAATAGGTGATTATTAACGCTTTGAGCTCTAGTATAGATCCACAAAGGCTATAAAAACGGCCTCAGGTGCTAACATTTTTAACATCTAAGGATATTTTTTTTATTTCATCAATATAATTTACCGATTTTTACCGATTTGAGGGTCAAATTGTGAAAATGTCGTAATTATAGAAATCTATTCAATTAATTGCGGTCATTTAAAAATTCCGATATAGTCTAATAGCATTTGGCTATGTGATTTTTTTTTAATGTATTTTAAACGGACCTGTAGGCATTTGTCTAATGGGTTTTGGGATTTTACTATAAATGATTGGGGCTAAACAAAAACACGTTTACGTCACACCTGGCCATAATGTGAGTTTTACCGCATGCTACGCGTACAGTAAAACTCGCATTGTGGCCAGGTAAAGACATAAAATTGTGTACTCACCACGGGCAGTAAAAAAGAAAGCCCTCTATCGCATATTTACAACCCTCGACTGCGGCTCGGGTCACAAATACCTGCGATTTCGGGATTTCTTTCTTTTACAGCCCTTGGTAAGTAATGTACTATTACGCATCAATGCCTTGCAATGCGTGCGTTAAAAGCAGCGAGAGCAGTAAGATCGATGCTTTCGAGATGTGGTGGAGACTACTACCGCCATGAGAACGAATGAATCCATACTAGAGGGACTCAACGTCACCAAGCGGCTATCTGCGATATGCCAGAAGCGTTCTTTTTCGGACATACATATTATGCGTTCACGTTGGCATGGTCTGGAAAGGCTAATGATACTGGGCCGGGCCGGCAAGAAGGCTGTTTGAGGCAACATTTACCGAGCGGTCCACACTGCAGAAGACCGCATAACTTGGTGACGCGTCGTATGTGGTCGCGATCTTTAGCATTGAGGGAACAAAGAAGAAGAAGATGAAGATTGCCAATGAAAACAATCTCATTATCGTTGACCATTTCATTACCAAAGTAATAGTACATTATGATAGATGTGTGCTATGTTGATCATTGCGCTCAAGGCGGTATTATTCGCGCAAGCCGTAGGCGAGCGCGATAAGGAAGCCGAGAGTGTAATGATCAATTCACACGCGTTTTATACGACGTTTTTCAACACACTTGCGAAGAAAAAAACAGACTTGTATTGTTATGATTGTTATTAACTTTATGGAAAATGGCGCTGGTTTTGTTTTTCCGCAAGCCGCGCTAGCGATGCGCGTGCAGGTGTGAATAAAGGTACTGGCAAAACCGCTAAAGAACCTATTTAAAAATAAAAATAAACAAAATAATGTTTAGACAGGTTTAGACCGATCACAGTGTTGTCGTATGTCAAATTGTAGTTTAGTTAGTATGGAATTCAAACTCAAACTCAAACTCAAACTCAAAGCATTTATTTCAAATAAACCAATTACAGGCACTTTTGAATTGTCAAGGGGTCGGTCAGTCAGAAAGATGAAGCTAGTTGCCCATTCCAAAGCGTAGTAGGTTCCTATGGAGAAGAACGGACAAGAAACTCCATGGACACTCTTTTAAAACAAAATATTGTTACAAAATATGGGTTACATCATTCATGTTGAAGTTATACATGTGAGAACAATGTAGAAAGACGTGCACGTTAGAAGCGTCCGTAATAGAAACAATTCAAAAATTAAAATAAGCCGTGGCAGCTAAGAGATGACCAGTCCCAACTGACGGCGCCCGTTCACGAACATGACGCATGGATCAGCACCATTTAGCTCAACCATTTTGAAGGGAACTTAATGATCCAACACACACGCCACCACCAGCGAGACATTTGAGTGAGCATGACATACTCTCAGCCGCCAGGGCACATTCAAGTCAATAAAAGACATATTACCCGGTAAATGGTAGCTCTATAGTACATAGTACTCACACCTGTGCTATGCAATTATATAATTCAAGGACATTGAGTTTATACAATGCAAAAATAGTTTACAATCTTCAGCAGCTCCAACATGATTGTCAAATGTTAATTAACTAGCTGAGGTTGTGGAGCAGGACCAGCATTCAGCCAAGCATTTTTATCAGCGATGTAATCCCCCAACTTATAATATGCCTGCCTGCATAGTGTGCGTTTTATACAAGATTTAAATTTAGTCTCATTCAGTTGAAGTATGTGGGGAGGAATTTTATTGTAACATTTTAAACAGTACCCCATGAAAGATGAGTCTACTTTAGCCAGTCTGAAACCTGGTTGAGCTAATAGGTCCCTATTTCTAGTACTATAATTATGTCTTTCACCTCTTTTTCTAAAAAGATGTAAATTTTTCCTTACGTACATGATGTTTTCGTAGATATATTGACAAGGTACCGTCATGATGTTAATATCCTTAAACAGTTCCCTTAGAGAATCGCGCCTGCGGAGATTATATATGGCTCTGATGGCTCTTTTCTGCAGAATAAAAATAGACTCGATGTCTGCAGCCCGTCCCCAAAGTAAAATACCGTAAGACATTATACTATGGAAGTAACTGAAATAGACTAGCCTCGCGGTATCTACATCAGTAAATTGACGGATTTTTCTGACAGCATATGCTGCTGAACTTAGCCGTCCTGCAAGAGATGTTAAATGAGGACCCCATTGTAGTCTTGAATCCAGCGTGATCCCCAGGAAAACAGTTTTATCGACGAATTCTAGTTTCTCTTGATTCAATACTATCTCACAATCACTACTTTCGACATTTGGTAAAGAAAATTTTATGCACTTCGTTTTTTTCCCATTTAATACTAAATTATTAGCAGTAAACCAATTTTGGACCTGCAATAGAGCGTTATTTACGTCGTCAAAATTTGTAGCACGTCTATCTACCTTAAAAATTAAGGAAGTATCGTCAGCAAATAACACCATTTGTGGTTGATTTTTTAATAAATGGAGTAGATCATTTATATACACTAAAAAAAGGAAAGGACCCAATATCGAGCCTTGTGGAACACCCATTTTTACTTTTAAACCGAGTGAATTGATACCATTTATTTGAACTTGCTGTTGTCTATCATTTAAATAAGATTTTACTAAACTAAGTGCAAGTTTTCCAAGTCCGTAATGCTCAAGTTTCAAAAGTAAGGTTTCGTGATCGACGCAATCAAATGCCTTGGAGAGGTCACAAAAGATTCCTATGGCGTCTTGGGCCTCTTCCCACGCGTTAAAAATGTGTCTTAATAATGTTACACCGGCGTCGGTCGTGCAACGTCCTTTGGTGAAACCATACTGTTGTTCGTGAAGGATTTTATTCGTGTTAAAATGATTGAGCATTTGATTAAGCATTACCTTTTCAAACACCTTACTGAAAACCGGCAACACGGATACGGGTCTATAATTATTGGTGTCTTTACTGTCCCCGGATTTGAAAAGAGGTATTACCTTACTGTATTTCATTAAATCCGGGAAGACTCCTTGATCTACACACAAGTTAAATATTAAGGCTAAGTAAGGGGCTATAGTCTCAATTATAGAGGTACAGACTTTAACAGACATTCCCCAAAGATCTTCGGTTAATTTGATCTTGATTTGCTTAAAAGCTTTTATTACTATTATGGGGTTAATATGCTTAAAGTTAAATTCAATCGGGCAGGCTGAAACGTTCGCCTTTACTAAATCAAAAGAGAGCGAGGGTGAGGAATTTAAGGTTTCAGTCGTTTTGAGTGGGATACTGGTAAAGAAATTTACAAATTCTTGCGCAACTACTTTGTTATCGCAAATAAGACCACACGACGTCTCCAGTGTATAATCAGAATTATGCTTTTTGTTCCTATTTGTTTCATTATTGATAATTTTCCAAACCGTCTTTATTTTATCGTCTGCTGATGTAACCTTGTTACTGATGAATAAGGCTTTAGCTGCCTTACAAGTGTTCTTAAAAATTCTAGAGTAAGTAGCAACATACTTATTAAAAGTTTCTGTGTTAATATAAGGCTTAAGGCCATACAACTCGAAAAGTCTTTCCCTACTTTTCCTGAGTCCTTTAGTTGCCCAGTCACTAAATAAAAAAAAAAAAAAAAAAAAAAAAAATTAGAAAGTACTATTGGCATAGAGAAATATACATTTGTTCTGTGAGGATCCGCAATAATAGAACGCCAAACAGGGTCTTTTTCGTTTGGTTCCGGGAGGGACCACAGACAATTTAAGGTACATTTTTTGTTCATTTTGGGACCAAAGACAATTTGCACTATTAAAAAAAAAGTGAAATATGGCATTATGGCTCCAGCATTATGGAAGTCTCTTTGATGAGATTAAAAAAAGCGCAATTATCCGACTAGTAAATAGTTATCTGTGGCGTTACAGCACTAGCGCGGTAACGTAAAGTAAAAAGCACGCGTTTTTAATACACTGCATTATGGACCTAAAAGCGGTTCATTAAGAGCCAGTTTACGAGCAAGTGTGTTGAAAAATTAATAATGGCTGAAAATAGAATTTTACCGCAGGTTTAAATTTAAATTTTAAAAGCCTAGCTTGTGTATCGGGCGAGTGCAGCCCACTCATTAACAAGTTAAACCCGACCCACTTTTGAGCGAACATTCAGGTTGCTGTTGACACAACCCAGTTCTCGCTTTCTTGCACCAAGTCTCATTTCGAAGTTCAAACGCTGTTGGAGTGTGTGTTTGTTACTTTCTATGTAATTATATGCAAATAAATTCATTGGTTTTAATTTTAACCTGGCGTTAAAATGTCCCTTCGTTTCGTTAAATGTAAAGTTTAACTTTTTGAAAATAACTTGTCAGCATGCGTGTATTCCCCGAAGGGTTTGGCAGAGGTGTGGAGCCACATGTCTCCAGTTATTTTGAAGTCCCACGTAATAAGGGGCAAAACTACGCACAACGGACCAAATGAGAGTCTAAGTGCGGAGAAGGGAGCCCCATCATCATCAAGGGGCAAAACTATTGCTCTCAACCGGGCACAAATTCAAATTCTGGCCACTGGGAACGTTTGGACATTTGAAAAAGTATGAAATCGTATTTCCTGTGATTTTGTTAAGTACATCCAAAAATACATCTCATCGGGCAAATGGATCGGCTGTGGAACCTTGGGGACCTAGATTAATTACGCAGACCAAATCGGGCAAAAAGCGTAATTACGATTTGCTGTTTGATAAAACTTAAATGATAGCTAGGGATTGGGATTACGTTTGATAAATTGAGATAGACGATACGAGAAGCTGAAAAGCAAATTTCTTTTGGCTGCATTGTATAGAACACTAGCTTCTTCCAGCGACTCCATCCGCATGAAAGTCACCTATACCATTAAACATTATCCTATGGCACTCAGCAATATTGTAGCTTTTTATCAATGAAAGATTTTTTGAAAACAGTACTTCCATAGATTATGATTATATACCACTTACAAAGAAACGAACAATTTGACCTCTTTATAATATTAAGTTTAGATTTTACTTTTAAAGAGTTATGTAAAAAAAATGAAGGGCTTTTTCAAATAAGTTTAAATTAACTAACAAAATATTAAAATTAAAATATAATAACTTAACCTAACTAAAACTGTTAATAAAAATATATTTGGCGTCGGAAAATTCCTCCGCATCGCTGTCGACTGGTAATGTACCCAAGATACTGGCAGCATTGCCACGTTGTATGGCAACGCTTAGTCTCTGGCCAAGGTAAAAGCCAGCCCTCGGGTCACGGAAAGTGTCAACCAGCATTTTGGACATTCATTTAATTAATTGATTTTTATCATTTTAATTTCATATCATTTCATTTAGAGTTAATAGGTGTAATTTACAGGTACAGGAATATTTGTTAAAACTCAATTACGCAGACACGGAAAAACTACTAGAAATTTTAAAATAATATCTCTAGCTACCTACTCGAATATAAGTCTCTTCCTTTACCTAAATATTAATGGTGTCCACTTTATTTACTTTAATATTATTTGTTAATGTATTTAAACATAATCTATCTTACATAATCTAGTTTTAAAGTAATAAACATATTGTTGCCTTCTCTTTAAATGTTTGATGTAAATTGATGGCCTGAAACACAGGTTTTTAATAAACCTAGATCAGGCAGGTCTACATTACAGTTAGAATAAAATGTTTCTCGATTGTAATTAATCTAAATCATAATTTTACTTTATACTTGAATAAATTATATTTTATTTTTTATTTTATTTTAGTTATTGGGTCAAACCTGTTACCAGATCATGTACACTCTAAGAGTTACTGGTGACAGATTGACATGTTAAATTGCTTGATGATCCTCATCCCATTGTGTATAAGTAAGGTGACGATTGGTGTATCCTGTGACGCAAGTAGGCCGGCCTTGGGGCCTCCAATCCGCTTGCTGTCGGGATTGAGGCCCCCCTGCGCACTTATGAGTCATCTAGAGTTGTAAAGATGGATGTGGGTAATAGCTGGAGGGGATTTGTAGCTTTATTTTTGTTCGTGTCATTGAGTGTCAGGCGGTTGAGACCTTGAAATTATAAAGCAGGAATGTAACTTGTTATCTGTAAGTATTCGTTCGTATGATATCTGTTTATTGCTGTAGTAAAAGATCCCCATGCTATGTCCTTCCAAAGATTGATCCTTCTCTCTTTCGGATGGCCGAACCACATTTATGAAGCGATTGAGAATGTTTATGTCGATAGTTGTTTACTCATTACTAGGGATACCTCGATATGCCTTTTTGCCGATACGATACCGATACCGATGCTCTTATAAAAATATCATATTGGCGATACCGATATTGATACGCTTATTGAATTCAAAAATGAAGGTAAAATAGTCAATAACCAACCAATAAACAGGTTATGTTTTTAATTAATATAAAAAGAACAAATACCAGGACAAACTAAATAAAACCGTTTAAAACTATAGACAGGTTGAGAATAGTTAATAGTTTTAGTACCTAATTAAAATTAACATTGATGAGAAAAGTATCGTTAAACCGGCCATAAAAATATCGCCGATGCCGATATATCGGCAAACTTTGATTATCGCCGATACATATATCGGCATCGGTATCGGATGCATCTCTACTCATTACCTTGACCCAAGATTTCATGAATGGATAGGTAAGTATATTTTTTCTGCTGGCCCTATTCATATTGATTTATTTCCGTCATGATTGTCCCTTTTCTAAGGATGAATAGATGGGAGTCTTAGAACGCATTAACTCCAGTACGAGTCGTAAATTTAATATTTTCTTGTCAAAGCAGACAGTTATACGAGATAACTTGTGGTAATAAAATAGCTCGTGTTGATATCTGTATAACGGGTTCAGAATTAATTTTGTGACCGGCGTCTCATAAGGTGAAGCAGGAAATTGCACAATGTGAGCTCAGCTATCTCGCTAAGTTACGCTGTACGTTGTGGAGTCACTATTAAGTGGATAATAATTATAATAAGACAATGATTATTGATATAGCGGTCCCGCATGATGAGAACCTCGTGAAAGCTGAAAAAGACAAGCAGATTAAGTGTCTTGACCTGACTCGCGAGATTGTCAACATGTGGGATGTGGATACAGCAATCATTGTGCTGATACTCGTGACAGCCAATGGCATAATAGCCAAGAGCCTCGACCATCATCTGAAGAGGCTTTCGTTAGGTAGCTGGATCAAGGGCTTGATCCAGAAAGCGATACTTCTGGACACGGCGCGTATCGTGAGGAGGTTCCTCTCTCAGGAGCCCTGACCGGTAGCTTGGAAAGCTTTGGCTTGAAAAGTATAAAAAAAAAGAGATCGAGAAAACCTTTGATCTGAAAATAAGTTCACAGTACTTGTGACATTAAAAGGATATTAATATTATGTATAACTTAATTTGTTAAAATACATCTATTTTAGTAGCTGTACATCTTTTGAAGATACTTTTTAAGGAAATATTTTAAATTTTATTCGTAGTAAATGGCGGCGTTTCAAGAAGTCTCTTTGAAGTTACGCTTGTGCTCCCGGGAAAATGAAAAACATGATTTTAGAGGTATGTAAAAGCAAGTATACGATGTTCATAATTCATGAGATACGAGCAACAAGTACTTCTCTGAGTATCTTTGCGAAATAATACTACTTTTTTAGGGTTCCGTACGTTCGAAAGAAAAAAAAAATGGAACTGTGGCGGTATCAACAACGCCACATGCGAACTACGCATCAAAGATGAGATCAGATGTTTTATTTGAGTTTACCCCGTAACACTTCAGAACCCTTATAGGATCATGATCACTCGTGTGTCTTCGTGAGATTCGGAGAAAATTGGCTGTGAGACGATCAGACAGACTGTCCGTCTCACAGCCAATTTTCTCCCAATCTACAGGACCGATTAAGTTGAAATTTGTTAAATATATGAATTTCTGTTTCCCAAAGACGTTACGCAAATAAATGAATTTTGATTATGGGGATCACAATTGCTATTTGGGAGGCAAATTAGAAAAATAAAAATAAAGTAAGTATGGCAAACTATAGTGTGATACATCAAATATTAACTAAGCTTATTGTAAGAATTTCAGACATATTATTTTTTTATAATTTAAAAATAAATACTTTTAAAGTTATGAAAATAATAATAATTAATTTTTAAGTACCTAATGAAAATAGGCTGAGTTGATTGAAGTTATAAAAATTGACCATTCACATTGATCCTAAAATTTTGAAAAAAAAAAAAATACAGAAATACAGAAAATTGTTTTTTACCTATATGTAGATTATAGTAAAACCTATAAAGAGTCTATGGTCTTGAAATAACATGGTACATCTCTCAGTATTATGCGTACAAACTTACATTTTTAATTGGAATATATAGGATAACTTATTTTTCAACTACAATGTTAAGTTTGTTCTTGGGGTAAATTCATCCCAACCATGGAACCATTCATTATGCGTCGTCCGATACGCACTTAATTGTTGAGCAAATTGATACCTTACTGCAACTTGCTGTGTTCCAATTTATATGTTGCCATTTCAAACAACTGTCAAGGAATGACAGTTGTGATTTACATAAATATACGGACAATTTAAGTTGCTGGTCCCTCCCTGACTTCACAGTATCTACCTGAACTTGTCCTATTTTACTGAGGATCGACACAATGTGTCTCTATCAGTCATTACTTGACCTTCGATTCATCTTAAACACTTTCAATATGTTTGAAGAAGATAAATCACCGAGAACCACTGTTGTAGGCTTCCACACAATAGGCATAACGGACAGTCCTCTGTGCAGGGCTTTCATAGAGGCTAGGAAACCGCTGCGCATGTGCTCTTTGAATGCACAGGGGTACCTGAGATTAGAACAGAATCGGGGCACCCAGATCTTTCAGAGATGTTCTAAACAGCCCAGGGTCTCCTGGGCTGTTTAGAACAGCAGTAGCAGTAGTGGCCCAGCGGCAACGGATCATGTCTATGATCCGTTGCCGCTGGGCCACTACTGCTCTATTTAAATATAACTACAACCAAATGTTCCTACATTTTCTTCTCCCACAAACTCGAATATTAAAATGACATCAAATTATCCGCAACAACTGCCAACCATTTTCCTTTACGACTTTTCGACAACAAAACTGACAATAGTCATAACGAAGTATTGGCATGCCGCCAGTCCCCTGAAATTAACAGCCCGGCGGCATTTATATCGGAACGAGCGCGAGCAACGAGCCTCCATCACATCGTAGGCTCGCAGCGTTTCATTAAAATGTTAATGACGGCGAGAAGGATTCCCTTGAGTGTAATTAAAGACAGAACTCCTTGCTAGCTAGATATTTTGGTAAGATTTATTCGTCTGATATTTGACCTTATTTTCTTACTGTGTGAGAGGAATTCTAATGTCTCGATCCTTGAACAACTCAATCTATAGAAAGCACAATAGTACATTGTGATAGAAGGGTGGGAAGTAGGAAGGAATAACCTATACACCCGTGTATCACACGACGTTTTTCAATACAGTTATGGGAAATAGTAAAAAACAAATCAAAAATTAAATATGTTTATTTTAACATACATATGTACATAGGTACCTACATAGAAAATAAAATTATTGTAAGTCGCCATATATCTTTCTCGAGATTTTGGGGGAAAATTTCATCTTGCGCAGTTTTCGCCTCAGATAAAATATCGGATGGAGTTAATTTGATTTCATCACTTGTACCTACTTGAACACATACTAAGAAAAAAAAAATAATTTCACACAACAATTTTAATTTTCAGAAAATGGCACGTTTTTGCAACTGGACGTATTTTTTTTTACAACGACAGCCACAACAGCCTATGCAGCCTATTCGATTTTTAACGAATGTTGATGTGAAAATAATTAAATTAAAACGGGTAATTAAATATATTAAACAACCATTTAAGAAGACTTGAGAATTCAATGCTAAGACGTACGGACTCAATCATTTTTCCTCGTATAAAATCTATCCCATTTTATTCTATGTATGAAAACTCCTTGCTACTAAACTTTTTAAATTGTCTTATAAATTTAAAACTAAACTGCAAAACAAAATGATCGAGCTCGTAAAAAAGTCACGACCGCGTAACAGAAAGATGCCTATGCAAAAGATTTAATTTTCGAATCACAATTATAGCCTCTGAAAGTACGCCATGTTTATAAAAAAAACTTTCTTCAACCTGCTTGCAACATGTCGTGAGATACTCAGGCCACATTGCCCGCAGAGGTACAAACAAAATGGAACGTCTAATGGTAACAGGAAAGATAAAGGAGAAAAGACCTAGTGGCCGAAGCCCAAAACGGTGGTCAAATCAAATATCTGAGCAACAGGAGATTATAAGCGCCGTACTCCACCAGGCCACCGATCGTAACAGATGGAGAAAGACCGTTGACAATATTTGAAAAGGAGTCATATGATTCTCACCAGAGAACAATTGAGAAGAGAGGAATTCTACCTAATACGATGGTTACATTTGCTTGGTACTACTCGGTGACATTGAAGATATATTTTTTTGTTGTGTATTGTGATCCACGTTGAAGTGCCAAAGGTTTACAGAAGCTATAAAGTGTAGAGATATCGTGAGTAATGACAGCTTATTAGTCAACTTCCTAGTTTTTGTAACAACACAGAACGTGTATTATATAATTTTGTTTTTAGGGTTCCGTAGTGAACAAGGAACCCCCTATAGTTTCGCCATGTCTGTCTGTCTGTCTATCCGCGGCTTAGCTCAGAGACTCTTAGTTAGAAAGCTATTATGCATGGTACGTGTATGCATTTATTAATAACGCATACAAAGTAGTAAAATAAAATACTGTATTTTTTTTTGTAGGTTACTTTCTTGCATGTAAAGTGGGGATGATATTTTTTTCTCGTCTATCCCATAGTGTGGGGTATCCTTGGATAGGCCGTTCAAAAATATTGCGGGTCTCTGAAATTCATTATTCGATTCATGGATCCGTTTGCGTAATGCTTGCTTTAAAGTGCAAATTTTTGTCAGAGTCTAGTGTCCCACCCCCCCTCCCTCCCACGTGCCAGCTAAATTGTTGTTTATGTTAAAAGGAAAACTATCATGACTAAGTAGGCTTTACAAGTAAACGAGTAATAGTCGACCAACTTATGTTTTCAGTTGTACTATCTCGGAGAACATATGTTTTTTAACTGCAATGTTAAGTTTGTTCTAGGGATTAATTCATCCTAACTACGGAACCCTTCATTGTGCGTGGTCAGACGCACTTGGCCGCTTTTTTAGCATTAATGTGACCGAGAGTGTGGAGTACGATTATATTTGCCTTGTTAGTGAATCAAAATGCGAATAAGAGGATCAATGTTCAACGGATGTTCAAGTGCTGAGAACATTATTATATTAACATAAACTATATTTTGGACTTTAGACAGCAATTTAGCTAGCTTTGTATTAATATAGACTTACCAGTCTCCGCAACAACTTATCTGCAATAACTGCAGCTTACGTAAGTAAGCCATAAAATATCTCTGCGCCACTGCGCTTTACACCCGACGCCGATGATAGTAGTTACTACCGCGGTCACGGAAATCTAACCTCCTTGAAAACAAAATCCCGTGCACACGATGAACAGATCAGTTTACCGCCCCTTTTAGCGACGACTAATAAAATAAAATGAACTTTTGTTTCAATAAATTTCTCAGGCTGTTACAATGATCACAGATGTCTGACCACCTTGGCTGTTTTTTTACGGTCTTTTATTTTCATTTACAATAACAACAAGAATCAGAATCAGAAGAATCTGATGCTGCGATGCTATTGGTTACTATATCGGCCGAGCGCTGCAAGCAGGAATAGTCCTTACATGTGGTCCGATGTCCGCGACCGGGATAGTACCTACAACATCTCGTAAACAAGTCACTCACACCAGCGTGACTGATAAACAGCTGCACTGAGCTATTTTAAGAACTATGCTATCACTTTGTAAGTATTATTGCATTTGGTAAGTTGTTATTTGATTTTGAATTATATACAGGAAAAGTTTTTTCTTTCAACTACGTAGTAATGTTATCATTAATCACTACAAAACCGATCACACTGGATGTATTTTTTGCTCAGAACCAAAACAGTGCAGAAATGTTATATGAAATCTCATGGTTGCACAGTTTTTCATTAATGCACTGTTTTTTAATCCATACTAATACTAGAAATGCGAAAGTAACTCTGTCTGTCTGTCTGTCTGTATGTTACGTTTTCACGCCTAAACCGCTGAATGGATCGTCATAAAATTTGGCAGAGATATAGCTTGGGATATGGAGAAGGACATAGGCTACTTTTTTATGCGATAACCGACATCCACGCGGGCAAAAGCTAGTTAGATATAAATTTACCACAGAGGATTAATATCTCTATTAATTAATTAATAACTAATTAAGTTTAATATAAAATATTAAACTAAGTAAGTATGCATTAGATCAAAAAGATACTGACTGAAAATAAAAATCGGCTGAATAAAACCAACTTGATGAAAAAACGTTGTTTTCACTAACTTGAGTTTTTATTTTGAGTAAGGTATATTTTATCACGGTAGGTAGATTGGTAGTTGAAATAAAAGTAGATTACGCAACTCGCTAAAGTGACTAATTAATGCACTCGTGTTAATTTAGTGCCCTCGCGTACCTCTGGCACCAACATTACACTCGTGCATTAATAACTCACTTTGCGCTCGATGCAACAATCTACTATAACCAGTGCGCAAATTTTGACAAATTAAACTTAAACGAGTTTTATAAACCACCTATTTCTTATTTTGATTAGTCTTAGTACAAAAAAAAATTAGTTATCGTTAACGAAATATGTTCATTTTGAACCTAGTTTATTGGATGTACCCGCGCGACGACGGCGGCGCGTGCAATGAAGCGGAACGCAGTTGTAGATACCTATCAGCTGTGTGCCTGCGCAATTCGCCGATGTAGGTATTTAAGCAGGTTATTAATCGCAATATTAATATTTTTTTTATTAAAATAAAAGGTGGTATAGAAAAAATAATGGAAATGAATTCTACATATTACTGATACTGATCCACCAAAAAAAAAAAAATTGCGCACTGGTTAAAAAGTTATCCTGTATCTGTCCTCTCTTAAGAAATTCACTCTTTGTGTGAAAAGATTTCCCCGTCATCAAGGATTTTGTTAAGAACAGACAGCTGGGTTCTGGGGAGTTTTTTGCGCCACTTCTTTTTCCCAGCTAAAGCACTAGGAAAAGGTGAAGAGGGGCGTTTTGAGGGACTGTCCTATGTAATTTTGACGTTCGAAAAGTGCTAATAAATGAGTTTTTATTGATTTTGATTTATATAGGTAAGTAGTATATATCTCCAACCATAACTCTACTGGATTATAACATATTTTTTGCCTCTTAAAAATTATTTTATTTTCTGAGCAGATTTATTTTTACTCTGTGTTGGCAATGTTATGTTTTGATGTTGCCCGGTGTTG
Source organism: Dryobota labecula (assembly GCA_947523025.1). Classification (NCBI taxonomy): domain Eukaryota; kingdom Metazoa; phylum Arthropoda; class Insecta; order Lepidoptera; family Noctuidae; genus Dryobota; species Dryobota labecula. The sequence goes on along the minus strand of OX383289.1, from coordinate 6,780,541 downwards.
TTGTTTGTTCTGACAAAGTAAATAAGCTTGATTATTTGATTTTAAACAATGTTACCGAAAAATATAAATACAGAATACAAATAAGCACAACTGAAAGCCAAAATATCATTTATTTTTTAGTATTTTCTTAATGTAAACTTCATTTGCATTTTTAGTAATAAGTTGGTACTTGAACAAAAAAGAAAAGTTCACGTTACTGAAAAACTATTGAGATGGCGAGACGAAAACTCATGGGAACAATAAGTACCTTTGTGCCCCATGCCAGTTAGCAAACATTTCAAAAGGACTTTTAAAAATGCTCATTATTTGTTCATTTCAGACATTTTAAGCTCCTGGCCATGCTTTTCACTCAGCTACTATTGAACAAAAGCTGCTGAAAGAGGAAAATGGCGGTAAATTAACATTAAAAATGTGAGACTGTTCGCTGAAATTATTAAGTTTCACGGAAAAAGATTTTCATTTTTTTATTTTTAGCGTTTTCACTAGTATAGTTGTTAAGTTTTTAATTGGTTCATTAACTAGGATCATTTGATGAAGTCGGTGTTCCTGAAACTGTATTTCGTTAATTTTCGTACATATTCTGTGAAGTTACTAAAAATATAAAACACTCTTGGCGAAATACAGCTTGTGGCACATCACAAATTTTATAGGTACCACTTCTATGTTGGTACAAAAAGTCATGAATATTTCAACAAGAAAAAATCTATTGTTTATTACAAAAATAATCACCGGATAAATGTAGAACGTTTGATGTAATTTCTGACTTCTGTTTCGAGGAAACGTCCATCGTTGTGGCTCGTTTTTTCAAGTTTATGTAGATTTAAAGCTTCCATTCAGCATCGATCAAGAAAAATTATATTAGGTAATTGAAGTTTCCGCTGTCATATACGTAGATTATTTAGCATTCAACAAATCATAATTACTAATGACAAATATTTGTTGTACTTATAAGAATAGAAATTGAAATTGAATTGAAGAATAGAAATTGAATTTGGTATATATATATTACTAGCTGTTGCCCGCGGCTCCGCCCGCGTGGATGTCGGTTATCGCGTAAAAAAGTAGCCTATGTCCTTCTCCATATCCCAGGCTATATCGCTGCCAAATTTCATGACAATCGGTTCAGCGGCTTAGGCGTGAAAACGTAACATACAGACAGACAGACAGACAGACAGACAGAGTTACTTTCACATTTATAATATTAGTATGGATATTTATAGTTTGTAAGTATCTATATAGTTATTCCAAGATTTTTCGCAATTGCACCTACCACTGTTTGTCTCTGCATCACCCAAAGGTTGACTGGTAGAAAATGCCTATGGCATTAAGTCCGCCTCTGTACATTTCTGTGCTTGAAGTAGTAAATAAATAAATAAATAAATAAATAAATGTGAAAAAATTATTGCTGTAGTCCCCACTTCTACCTACCCTTAAAATAAAACATTTTTCAGCAAAAGTGAGCTAGGTATGGCCCCAAAAATATGTAATAGTATACCAGCAGCTATTAGAAATAAAGAGTGTCTGGGAACCTTTAAGAGGTCTTTATTTAAATTCCTTTTAGATAGATGTTACTACTCCATCACTGAGTTTACTACTGATAAATAGAGGTATGACGAGTCCGACTTGCTAATTAAACACTTATGATTTTATTTATTACCTGTTTACATATCTGACATATTTTTAATTGAATGTTTTTTTTTTGTTTTTGTATTCTATTGACATGTCACCTTAATTGTAATTGCTTGTTTATGTTAATTTTGTACGCCATAAATTGGCAAAACGTAGTGCACATATTTTAGACAATATATTATCTGTAACCATACCTATGTTTAACAAAATAAATGATTGATTGATTGATTGAAATAGTACCTAACTATGTAGAAAAGTCTAAAGGCGATAATATTTTTGGCCAATCGAGAGAAAAAGTCACTGAAGGGATCACAGGAAGGGACATGGGGACATGTCAAACTCCTAGACGTGTTCTGAATCTGAATTCAGCTACAAGTTTGTAATCGTTTTTAGGGTTCCGTACTTCAAAAGGAAAAAAACGGAACCCTTATAGGATCACTCGTGTGTCTGTCTGTCTATCCGTTTGTCACAGCCAATTTGTTCTGAATGTAATGGACCGATTAAGTTGAAATTTGGTACACATATCAATTTGAGTGACCCGAACACGGACGTGAACCGTAAATAAATGAATTTAGAATATTGGGGTCAGTTTTAGGGGGCAAACAGGAAAATTAAAACAAAAAGTTTTTCAAACTGTACCAAATGTGACATATTAAATGAAAGGGCTTACTGTGTGATGGTCTCAAAGATTTTTTTAATAATTGTTTTAAAGTTATAAGTGAAAATAGATGAAAATTGACCATCCCACCCTTATCTCCGTGACTACTGAACCTAAAATTTTGAAAAAAATTACATAAAATAGTTATATACTTATAGATTACAGGAAAATCTATAGGAAGTCTATGGTCTTAAAATAACATGGTAAATCTCTCGATATTGTGCGTACAAACTTACATTTGCAGTTAGAATGTATGGGAGATTATGTTTACCAACTACAATGTTAAGTTTGTTCTTAGGATAAATTCTTTCCAAGTACGGAACCCTTCATTGTGCGTGGTCCGATACGCACTTGGCCGGTTTTTTTTTGTAGGTCATAATGACACGAACGCGTGAAAATGTCAAAGGTCTGTAAAGCCGACGAACCATGGTCTATTCAGGAATTTGAATAAGGGTAGGTTAAAAATATTTGATTTTCCTACACAAAATTTTGTTTTGGGTGCCTACAGATACTGTCTATGCCATGAACTAATTGTTATGAAAGTGGCTTTATATACAGATATAATTAAGGAAACATTTTCCTCTACAATCTATAAACGAAGATATTTTACCCAAGTTTACCGTTTATCCAACATTATTTTGGCCAAGTGTTATTCACACTATGTGATTGCGTGCGTGCCTCCAGAGTTTATCATAGTATGTCTTTATTTAGCTCACAGACGCAATATACCGTGAAATACTTATCTCACGCGTACGACGTAAGAACTATGATTTTGGTAACATAAACAACAGTTCTATTGAATATTTTGATGATTGGTAAGATACGGCCGGATGAATGTACTTATTTGCAATTGGACGTAGTAACAAACAAGCTAAATATCAAGCTATAAGTTTCCGGTATTAGCTGATCTCGTATTATGTATGACTTCCGTACACTGAGAGGTCAGCTTATACTGGAAATGTAAGCATGATATGTAGCCGTGTGTACCTATGGGTAGCGTATATTTTCTTTTGTTGGGAAATGTTGTCAAAACTGATAAGTAGACCATTTTCTTGGCCGACCCTACTTAAAATGCCGAACTGAGTTATGGACACACTTGACCGTAGGACATTACCGACCCGAAATTGTTATGGACATTAAACGCGTGTCCCTTAGGCATCTTAGTGAACATAAAGGTACATGCAGACTACATAAAGGCAGTTAGGTAACTATACCCAAAGTCTCTAATTCAGATAATTTATGTAAACAAAGTAATGTCAAGAAATGTCACTGTCAAAATGATTATTTTTTAATTATTATTTCTTAAAATCAGTACCTAAAAGAAAATTAAACTTCTTTTGTCGCCATTTTATGTGAATTACCATTACGAAGATATTTGTTTGTTATGTTATCCCCTTTGTTTACTTAAATTATCTGAATATGAGAATTTGGGCATAAGTAACTACACTATTTACGGATACTATTGACGGATTATGTTGGAACACTCATGTTTTCAACGTATTGCCTCTCAACATTTGATTGAAAACAGCAATCCAACTTTGTTGACGAAGCTCGCAATATGTATTGGAGTGCGCGCTGGCCCAGTGCCTACGATCTGTGCTCCAAGCTACTAACTTGTAATCTAATTTCTCACAATCAACTTTTATGTAGATAAGCAGATTTCTGGATATGCCAGGTTTATAAGAGGAGAAAGCCTAAAGGTGCTCTTATACGGGCAATTTTTTGACCAATAATTGCTCGACAACACTAATGGGTAAATCTGAATCAATTAAGTGGAGCAATCTGGAGCAACAACAATAAAATGCGGCAATTGTTTCGGGAATATTGCTTCTAATTGCTCCATATATTTCACATTTCTCAATGTCGCCAGTATGAGTTGCCGAATATCCAATCGATTTGGAAATTTGTAGTCAATTTTCTTTCTATCTTGTTTGTACTTATAACTAATTCTCGTTTAGTCGTCGAGGAACCAACCGGCCGGCGGCGGGGGCGGCGGGGGGTGGATGCGCAACCGCCGCCCCCGCCGCCATTTTCTTTCTTTCTAGGTGCAGTGCAGTACAAGTGTGTCGTCGGTGTATTGGCTTGTATTGCCTAGTTTTTTAAGTTGCTCCATATTGCCTGGTATTGTATGGCCGTATCTCTGGCAACAGGTGACTACATGTTGCCATCGCCCTAAATTGCTGGATGTAGTCGTGACGTCATATTTGACAATAATTGACCAGAATTGAGCAATTTTAGTTGCCCGTGTAAGCGCACCTTTAGGCATTGGCAAACAATCTTACATGAAATCTTGATGAATATTGACACAAATTTGCAAGTATCGTTATGTATAATAAGGTCGCCCAGATTCAGCAACAAAGTACGAGTATAGTGGATCGAATGTTTTGGATAGCAATCACTTTTGCCTAAGCCAAAGGCATACGAAAAACTTTTACTCCATATCAGCACAAATTATCAACTCAGCCTCTCCCAGGCTGCGCCACAACACTCTTCACGTATCCAGTTTCCCAGCCACCTTTTGAAGGTCTTTTTAAGGTCCCCCAACTAGATGGACCGCCATCTAGTTGGGGGGCGTCTCACACTACGCTTACCGACACGCGAGCACAAGTTATGGTGAAATGAAATGAAATTGTTTATTCTGCATATAGGATATCGGAAACACTTGCACGTCATGTATAAAAAAATATAGGCTAGATTGAGTCGACATTTCCTATCTGATTACCCCTGTGAAGAAATGACGAACCAAACTCAGGGGTCAAAGTCTCATTTGAAGTCCAGACGTAATCTTGGTCAGATCACGTGAGAAACATCATAAAAAAAAGTCATTTATTCAAATTAGGCTGTGAATCAGCCCTATTCGAACGTCAAAATTACATAAGACAGTCCCCCAAAACGCCCGCCCTTCACCACTTTCTCTGGGAAGAAGAAGATGAAGTGGAACAACGAACTCCCCAGCAGCACAGCTGTCTGTTCAGTTAGAAAAACTTAATTCTATACAATAGGTATGCAAAGTAATTAACATTACGAGACTCAGAACAGTAAATTAAATTATTTGCCGTATGTCAGCTAGCACACGCCAATATACCTACCAACCAGCAAACGCAATGAAAACTATACTCAAGCTAAAAACTAAAAATGTAAATAAGTATCCAGGTATAAAGGGCGTGCCCACTTACATATGCAATGCTGGATTATGGACACATGTAGATTAGTGTCTAACATGGTCTTTTAAGGAAAGAGTCACCCAGATTTGAGTGAACCTGTCCAGTCAGTGCAAGCATTTGTCAGTAATCGTGTAGCTCAACTCAGAACTTAGTTTAAGGTTTTATCGACTATAACAATGGTCTTAGATAAGAATTTTATTACTGCAAAGTAATTCCGAAATCATGTTTTATTAAAACTGCTAACAGCTAAATCTTGTAGGTACTCTAGCTATATTCCCCAGTTTTACAACCTAACTTAAAAGATCCGAGAGCGTTTTTGTAGCAGAAGGTTTACGTCCTATGAATGAAATATGGCGGACAGGCGTTAAGAGGCGCTGAGTTTTACGAGACAGTTGTGATGAGCCGGCTTTAAACGATTTATTTTAAGAGATAAAAAAGTGTTTTATTTTTATCCTAAAGATTTGTGTATTATCTTATCCCTGGATCCTATCCAATATCGAATCATTATTTCTGGACAATCGTAAATCTTTGCAAGTAACAAAGAATGTCACGACAGCCTAACCCACCGAAGAATATCATAGCACAGGTAAACACAGCTTAGCAGCACAGACTAGGTTAGCGTAGCACAGCGTAGAATGGCGTAGCGAGTCCAACGATTCTCCAGTAATGTTTATAGATTACAGGTTTGATTTGTAGTGGTATGTTTATACAAAAACAGTTTGTGATTTCAAAATACTACGTTTAGTAAGGAAAATCATCAGTTTTGAAGTACAGAAACCGGGTCTTAGTACTTAATTTTTACCTTAAATTACGCAAGCTTTGACGGAGAAAAGAGGTTAATGACGTTCATAAACACGATGTTTGTTATAAACTTTTCTAACATTGTTGTGGTTTACTGGTATCGCATTATAGTGTTGCTATACCATGCTAAGTTTAGTTTTATGAGGATTATGTAACGATGATATTATAATAAATGTGTGTAGTATTGGAACACTGCCTCGTTGGTCTAGTTAATCAGAATCTAAATCCGTGTTGTGATCACGATTCACTTACGACTGTCAAAAATCTACGAATGACAGCCGGGACCAACGGCTTAACGTGCTTTCCGAGGCACGGAGCGGTCTCGGTATGTAAAGGTGGTCACCCATCCACGGACCGATCGCGGTAAGCGTAGCTTAATTTTATTGATCGACCCGTGTGTCTGTTATTATTTAGCCACGAACTACGTATTGTTAGATGATAGTGGAAGTAGTGAGGGACTACTACTACTTTCATCTAAAAATACGTAGTTCTTTATATCATGCGAGGTCATGTACTCTTTGATACAGAACAGCTCTTGCTTGTTTCTCGCCGCCCTAATCTGGGTCGCGTGACAATCTCCCTGTCAGCAGGGCTTAATTCTGGAATGAGCTGCGCGTATGATGAGATTGTGTCGTAAAATGAGGAATTTATGATCCTATGTATGTGGTTTGTTATAAGTAATGATTTTGAAAGAATAAGGTTTTTTCTCTGTTTTGTGCCTGATAGTTTAAAGAGTCATCGGTTTAGGGGTTTATTGATAAGTAATAACTTTTTCTATTCTATGTTGTGATTAAAAGGTGAAACTATAGCATAAGTTTAAGTTCTGAACAATTCAGGCCGATAAGATCGAACTAAGTTCTTCTACCCTCCTTTGTTCGTAACTTTGCAAGTACTTGGACGTAGGTACGTACCCAAAGTCATAAAATGTATTGACCCGCCCTGAAAACAGAACTTTGAATGTCATTAAGGTCAGCAGCTTTTGTCTAATGATTATTAGAAAATTAGAAGTTTGTGGTAATTGTAGTCATCGTTTGGAGATCTTGATAATTTGTGGTAGCAATTTTAAGTTGAACGGAGTGTTCCCCTTTTTAATAAGGCTAATTTTATTTTTGTTTAGGACACAAAAGCTGGAAAAGATGCTCTCAAAACGATGAATGAAAACATCGTAAAGCCGTGTACGCACGAACGAACAAAACATGGTGAACACGAACATCGAACACGGAACATTTGGTTCGTACACACGGCTACATAATCAAGCTATATATTTCCAGTTTAAGCTGACCTCTCATTCTACGGAAATCCTAGACAATGCGAGATCCGCTTATACTGGAAAAGTATAGCTTGATATGTAGCCGTGTGTACGTGTGAACGTAAATTAGGAAACCAAACACGAACACCTTGCGAACACAGTTCTACTTGTGTTCGCGTTCAATCACCTCAATAACCATGGATTCAGTGGTTTAGGCGTGAAAAGGTAACAAACAAACAAACAAACTTACTTTCGAATTTATAATATTAGTTAGGATAGGATGGTAGAGGTAGAGGTATATCTTCACTTTATGGAGTGGGTAAAATAATAAATGATTCGACGGCGCAGTAAGTGGCACCGCCTCGTTTTGTTACAAAGTTACTGGAATCATCGAAAAGGTCGGATAAGCTTGACACTGGCTGGTGACAGTCACACTAGCAGAGCGTCGCATCGATGGTTGCGTGGCAGCTGTCTTCTGATGACATAGGGGATGTCAGGGGAGTCGCTGTCATACCACTTCCACGACGAACTGCTATATTCCGGCCATTAACTTATATATTATTGATTCCGGCACAATCCTGATGGTATTGAAGCCGCTGAACCACTAACACGATGAGCACTTCTAAAGGCTATCCTGCGGCGTTATATTGTATTAATAAAACCCACGTTTTCGGGAATATCTAACACGTGACCAAGTAAACAGGTTCGTCATTGAAACGTGCCCAAATCAGTTATCATTGTGATAAGAATAGCTTATCTGTTGATTATATTGGTATATATTTATATTAAGGAGAGCACACAAATAAATATGAAACATCAACTGATTATTTTCGGATTATATCAGGAGGTGCAATACTGTTAATGGCATAAGATCAAACGAGCCTCCACGTTTGACAATACTCAAGTACCGACACTGCCCTGGCCCCATGTTACTTGGGGTCGGCGCAACACCTTATCATATAGAGGTACACCTTGTCACCTGGGACAGTCTCCGCAGACTGATGGCGTGAATTCAGTATATCATACTAATATGACCGGTATTCATGAAATTATATCAGGAACGTTATGGGAATCCAATAAACTTGATATGTTTAATTATCTCACACGCAATGTATCGTTACCGTGGCAAAACGCACGTAGCGAACGGCAGCGCAGCGAGCCTTTGGCCGCCCTCCCCGCCACGGGGCGCGGTGAGTTCGATGAACACTGTAGCTAGGCAGAAAGTGAACAGCTGATTTCACGCGTCGTTTGTTAGGGTATTTCAACATCCATTGCAGATTTTCAAAATCGAACGAGATTTGACAGTTTGTGGTAACTTGATGTTCTAGCCAGCGTACATCCACATTTCGCCAGTTATTTTTAAGTCCCATGTAATGGGGCGAGGGGCTTGTGGCGAAGTAATAACAGCCTCACAGGTCAATCGATCTGGGTTATACTACGCTTACCGCGGTTTGTCCGTTGACCAATTTCACATACCAAGACCCTTCTGTGCCCCGGAAAACACGTTAAGCCGTTCATCCCGGCTGTCATTCGTGGATCTTTGAGAGTCGTTACGGGTCGTCAGAAGCCTGAAAGTCGGACAACCAGTCTTAGATAGATAGATAAAATACTCTTTATTATGTACACTATAAAAATTACAGATATAAATGTAGAACTGTTACATAGGGTGTCATAATGGGCGGTCTTATCGCTAAAAGCGATCTTTTACAGACAACCTTTGGATGGATCAAAGCGTCTGTCTGTCTGTCTGTGCATCTGTCTGTCTGTATGTCCGTGCATCTGTCTGTTTGTCCGTGCGTCTGTCTGTCTGTCCGTGCATCTGTCTGTCTGTGCGTCTGTCTGTCTGTCTGTGCATCTGACTGTCTGTCTGTGCGTCTGTCTGTCTGTCCGTGCGTCTGTCTGTCTGTGCTTCTGTCTGTCCGTGCGTCTGCCATGACTTGAGAGCCGTGACTTGAGAGCCGTGACTTGAGAGAGCCGTGACTTGAGAGCCGTGACTTGAGAGCCATGACTTGAGAGCCGTGACTTGAGAGCCGTGACTTGAGAGCCGTGAATTGAGAGAGCCGTGACTTGAGAGCCGTGACTTGAGAGCCGTGACTTGAGAGCCGTGACTTGAGAGCCGTGACTTGAGAGCCGTGACTTGAGAGCCGTGACTTGAGAGCCATGACTTGAGAGCCGCGACTTGAGAGCCGTGACTTGAGAGCCGTGACTTGAGAGCCGTGACTTGAGAGCCGCGACTTGAGAGCCGTGACTTGAGTGCCGCGACTTGAGAGCCGTGACTTGAGAGCCGCGACTTGAGAGCCGTGACTTGAGAGCCGTGACTTGAGAGCCATGACTTGAAAGCCATGACTTGAGAGCCATGATATGAGAACCATGACTTGAGAGCCGTGACTTGAAAGTCAGGACTTCATTATTATTAACATAACCGGGATATTTACCATGTTTATTCATTTTTCTGAGTTCCCGATATTTTGCGCTGTTTCGGTGTTGTTGAAAGTTCGCGAGCGGACACAGTGAGTTTCGTGTGTCGGGAACAGAATCGAGTTGCGAGTGACAGTGGTAGCGGTACTGAGTGCAAAAAACGAACAAGAAAGAGGGTAGACCGTTTTGTCTGCTCATAAACACCCACCCGCAGTGACTTCAGTTTATCCGTGATCATGGTGCTTGCAACAGCGCCGAAATATCGGGAACTCAGAAAAATGAATAAACATGGTAAATATCCCGGTTATGTTAATAATAATGTTAGTGACCATGACAGTTTAAAAACTTATGTCAGGACTTCAGTTGATAATACAAAAGAACCATGAGAACCATGTCTGTGCGTGCGTCTGTCCGTCTGTGCGTGCGTCTGTCTGTCTGTCTGTGCGTCTGTCTGTCTGTGCGTCTGTCTGTCTGTGCGTCTGTCTGTCCGTGCGTCTGTCTGTCTGTCTGTGCGTCTGTCTGTCTGTCTGTGCATCTGTCTGTCTGTATGTCCGTGCGTCTGTTTGTCCGTGCGTCTGTCTGTCTGTCCGTGCATCTGTCTGTCTGTGCGTCTGTCTGTCTGTCTGTGCATCTGTCTGTCTGTCTGTGCATCTGTCTGTCCGTGAGTCTGTCTGTCTGTGCTTCTGTCTGTCCGTGCGTCTGTCTGTCTGTCCGTGCGTCTGTCTTTCTGTCTGTCTGTGCGTCTGTCTGTGCGTGCGTCTGTCTGTCTCTATGTGCATTTGTCTGTCTGTGCGTGCGTCTGTCTGTTTGTGCGTCTGTCTGTCTGTTTGTCTGTCTGTGCGTCTGTCTGTCCGTGCATCTGTCTGTCTGTCTGTGCGTCTGCCTGTCTGTCTGTGCGTCTGCCTGTCTGTCTCTGCGACTGTCTGTCTGTGCGTTTGTCTGTCTGTCTGTCCGTGCGTCTATCTGTCTATCTGTGCGTCTGTCTGCCTGTCCGTGCGTCTGCCTGTCTTAAGCCATAGTAACTCCTAACTCGAAAACAATGTTTGTGCTTCTGTTTGACTGTGAGAACCATGACTTGAGAGCCGTGACTTGAGAGCCGTGACTTGAGAGCCATGACTTGAGAGCCGTGACTTGTCTGTCCGTTCGTCTGTCTGTCTGTCTATGTGCGTCTGTCTGTCCGTGCGTCTGGCTGTCTGTCTATGCGTCTGACTGTCCGTGCGTCTGTCTGTCTGTCTGTCTGTGCATCTGTCTGTCTGTCTGTGCGTCTGTCTGTCTGTCCGTGCGTCTGTCTGTCTGTGCGTCTGTCTGTCTGTCTGTCTGTGCGTCTGCCTGTCTGTCTGTCTCTGCGACTGTCTGTCTGTGCGTTTGTCTGTCTGTCTGTCCGTGCGTCTATCTGTCTATCTGTGCGTCTGTCTGCCTGTCCGTGCGTCTGTCTGTCATAAGCCATAGTAACTCATAACTCGAAAACAATGTTTGTGCTTCTGTCTGACTGTGAGAACCATGACTTGAGAGCCGTGACTTGAGAGCCATGGTGGCTTAAGAACCATGAGAACCATGTCTGTCTGTGCATCTGTCTGTCTGTCTGTGCGTCTGTCCGTCTGTGCGTGCGTTTGTCTGTCTGTCTGTGCGTCTGTCTGTCTGTCTGTGCGTCTGTCTGTCCGTGCGTCTGTCTGTCTGTGCGTCTGTCTGTCTGTCTGTCTGTGCGTCTGTCTGTGCGTGCGTCTGTCTGTCTCTATGTGCGTTTGTCTGTCTGTGCGTGCGTCTGTCTGTTTGACCGTGCGTCTGTCTGTCTGTCCGTGCGTCTGTCTGTCTGTCTGTCTATGCGTCTGTTTGTCCGTGCATCTGTCTGTGCATCTGTCTGTCTGTCTGTCTGTGCATCTGTCTGTCTGTCTGTCCGTGCGTCTGTCTGTTTGTCCGTGCGTCTGTCTTTCTGTCCGTGCGTCTGTCTGTCTGTCCATGCGTCTGTCTGTCCGTGCGTCTGGCTCTGTCTATGCGTCTGTCTGTCCGTGCGTCTGTCTGTCTGTCTGTGCGTCTGTCTGTCTGTCTGTGCGTCTGTCTGTCCGTGCATCTGTCTGTCTGTCTGTGCGTCTGTCTGTCTGTCCGTGCGTCTGTCTGTCTGTGCTTCTGTCTGTCCGTGCGTCTGTCTGTCTGTCCGTGCGTCTGTCTGTCTGTCTGTCTGTGCGTCTGTCTGTGCGTGCGTCTGTCTGTCTCTATGTGCATTTGTCTGTCTGTGCGTGCGTCTGTCTGTTTGTGCGTCTGTCTGTCTGTCTGTCTGTCTGTGCGTCTGTCTGTCCGTGCATCTGTCTGTGCGTCTGCCTGTCTGTTTGACCGTGCGTCTGTCTGTCTGTCCGTGCGTCTGTCTGTCTGTCTGTCTATGCGTCTGTTTGTCCGTGCATCTGTCTGTCTGTCTGTCTGTGCATCTGTCTGTCTGTCTGTCCGTGCGTCTGTCTGTTTGTCCGTGCGTCTGTCTGTCTGTCCGTGCGTCTGTCTGTCTGTCCATGCGTCTGTCTGTCCGTGCGTCTGGCTCTGTCTATGCGTCTGACTGTCCGTGCGTCTGTCTCTCAGTCTGTGCGTCTGTCTGTATGTCTGTGCGTCTGTCTGTCTGTCCGTGCGTCTGTCTGTCTGTCTGTGCGTCTGTCTGTCTGTCTGTGCGTCTGTCTGTCCGTGCATCTGTCTTTCTGTCTGTCCGTCTGTGCGTCTGTCTGTCTGTGCGTCTGTCTGTCTGTGCGTGTGTCTCTCTGTTTGTCCGTGCGTCTGTCTGTATGTCCGTGCGTCTGTCTGTCTGTCCGTTCGTCTGTCTGTCTGTCTGTGCGTCTGTCTGTCTGTGCGACTGTCTGTCTGTGCGTCTGTCTGTTTGCCGTGACTTGAGAGCCATGACTTGAGAGCCATGACTTGAGAGCCATGACTTGAGAGCCATGACTTGAGAGCCATGACTTGAGAGCCATGACTTGAGAGCCATGATATGAGAACCATGACTTGAGAGCCATGACTACTTACATACATAAAGCATATATAAGGTGTATCGATCCCCTCATAGATCTCTCTCCCTTCATAGATACCATATTACCATAATAAATAAACGCACGTAGATGCACCCAACATCGAAAACATTCTCGTATATGTAACATAACAAGTCTAAATCAAATCAATCAATCAAAATATTTAATTTCACATAAACCTACATGTGCACTTATGAAACGTCAGAAGCTAGGTGCACGGTTCCAATTAGTCGTTTCCTATGGAGAAGAGCCGGCAAGAAACTCCATGGTTACTGTTTAAAAAATAATTGGCTTTACAATATTATCAAATAACAGTGATAATAGATATGGGAGGACAGTGTAGGCCTTTCAACAATTACCAGGTACTTAACAAAATAGAAAAGTGCCAACAAATCTACACTCTACTAGGTCTACAACACTCTCTCACAATCACAAAATAGAAAATAATCTAAGTATATAAAAGATTAATGACTCTCGCCTCTTTTTCATAATACAATAATATGTAGGCACGGCTACATAACAAGCTATACATTTCTGGTATAAGCTGTCCTCTCATTGTACGGAAATCCTATACAATGCGAGATCAGCTTATACTGGAAATGTATAGTTTGATTTGTAGCCGTGTGTACAACGTCTTCAAATTTTATCTCAAAAATAAAAACTTCCTTTGTTGCAAATGTTCGGTAGAGGTCTCTGGTATAGCAAAATGCATTGTTATCTCTTATTATCTTATTTATAGAGATAGTAGATAGCAAATAATGAAAGGTAAATAGGTAGGAAACTGTTATTTACTCTGTTTGCGGGCTTCTGTATGTTTCCACTTAAGTCGTTAATTGATTTAGATAAGAGTTGTCTGTTTTTCGTTGGCTGTGTGAAAATTGTTTCATTTAATTTGTAGTTTATGGTACGTTTCGGTGTGTTAAAATGGTTTGAATCAATCTTTTCACACGTACTAGGATAGCCAGCACATAAAGCTGCACGAAACTCTCTTTCCAAACGATTTAAAACTTTAAAATGTCAAAATCGAACGAGAAAATGTGACAGTTTGTGGTCACTTGATGTGCTGGCGCCTGTACCTAACCTCTACGAGACCACGGAATAGCGTGAAAAAGCGAGCGTGGTCTTCTATCACGTCGCACGTCTTTCTACATTGTTCTCAGATGTTCAACATGAATGATGTAACCCATATTTTGTAACAATATTTTGTTTTTAAAAGAGAGTTCGTGGAGTTTCTTGCCCGTTCTTCTCCATAGGAACCTATACTACGCTTTGGAATGGGCAACTATACCCAAAGCAAAGTCTCTAATTCAGATAATTTATGTAAACAAAGTAATGTCAAGAAATGTCACTGTCAAAATGACAGGACAGTGGTGCAAAACATTTTATCATTAAATGTTTTTGTAAATAATCAAAGATAGAAAGTGTAGAAAGTGAATTAGTTATAAGAACTATGCAAACAAAATACCGTTGCCAAACAATGTTTTTTGTAGTGCGTCGGAGACACGGCCTATGATCGTCATAATCAGCCTTTTTAAGTCCACTGCTAGACGTAGGCCTCCCAAAATCGATTTCCACTCGAAACAGCTTACAGCCGTTTTAATCCAAAATGTGGCTAGATATGTTACATACATTATGAATCTATGAATGAGAGTTGTAATATTAGTGTTGTTGAAGATGTAAAAAATGAGAAAATGTTTAGATCTCCTGCATTGTTACCAGTATCATAAAATATTTTATACCAGAAAATCTCCTTTTATTAATAACCTTTTTTTAAATCGAATATGTATGAAAATAATTACGGTATGATTATTTTTTAATTATAATTTCTTGAAATCAGTACTTAAAAGAAAATAGAACTTCTTTTTTCGCAATTTTATGTGAATTACCATTACGAAGATATTTTTTTGTTGTGTTATCCCCTTTGTTTACATAAATTATCTGAATTTGAGACTTTGGGTATAGCTTCATTTTTCTGACTGACCGACCCCTTGACAATTCAAAAGTGCTTGTAATTGGTTTATTTGAAATAAATGTTTTAAGTTTGAGTTTGAGTTATCAGAATACCCTGCGGTATTTATTTTTAAAATAAATAAAATATCGCAGTATTATGCTGACATATGATCCTTTATGGCCTCGCACTTATTTTATGTTTTTTCGTTTTTAATGCAAATTTTGTTACTTTTAAATCATCATTCATCATCATTTCAGCCAAAAGACGTCCACTGCTGGACATAAGCCTCCCCTAATTTTGGGAGTTTGCCATAATCGCCACGCTTGGCAGGCGGGTTGGCGATCGCAGTATCTTGGTAAAAATGCATAGAGAACGCTGCTGCCCGTTCTCTAGTAAGTTAATCGCTTTTTACGACACCCACGGGAGGAAATGGGACTGATGTTACTTTTAAATGCTCCTTTTTTACTGTTTGTATTTCTTGTGCGTGTGAAAGAGCTCATATTTTTTTAAGAAATTACATTTTGACTTTTGTAGGACAGTGACAGTGTAGTCGGAAGCCGTCCGTTTTCTGATTAGCCTGTTGCATCCGCTGAAGGCGTGACAAAGTCTAACACGTCATCATCACATAAAGCAACACGTGGCAAATAACTTTTGAACCTGTCTGGCTAGACAAGCGTAACTTTACGTTATTTATTTTGCTTGAAGTGAGTCAACTATAATGCGTTGCATTTCCTGTCTAACAATGCTGCGCATGCACTCAATGCATAACGAGTCAACAAAGACAATATTCGAAAGAGAAATCCTGGGCTCATTCAGCGGCGTAAATTATGCTCTTTTAGAAAACATGTTTTAAGCCGTTGGTCCTGGGTTAATTTACGTATTTTAGACAGTCGTTACGGGTCTCCAGAAATCCGAAAGTCTGACAACCAATGTCAGACTTTCAGGCTTCTCTTCCCGAAAGTGATAACCAGTCTTACCAAGGGATATCGTAACACGATACCCCTTCGTAAGACTGGTTATCACTTTGTTAGTTTCACCCAGTAACTGGGTTCATGGATTATGAAGGTCAGATAGGCAGTCAAATCAACTCAGCCTATCGCAGTCCACTGCTGAAACATAGGCCTCTCCCATGCTGCGCCACAACACCCTGTCCTCCGCCTTCCGCATCCAGTCTGTCCCAGCCACCTTTTTGAGGTCGTCGGTCCATCTAGCTGGGGGGCATCCCACACTACGCTTGCCGATACGCGGTCTCCACTCCAGGACTCGTCTGCTCCTCTGGCCATCGGTCCTTCGACAAATATGGCCAGCCCACTGCCACTTTAGCTTGCTTAATCTGCAAGCTATGTCGGTAACTCCGGTTCTCTTCCGGATAATTTCATTCCTGACTTTATCCTTCAAAGAAACTCCGAGCATAGCCCGCTCCATAGCGTGCTGAGCGACTTTAAATTTGTGGACCACCCCGACTGTCAGTGTTCACATTTCGGCACTGTATGTCATAACGGGCAGGACGCACTGGTTGAAGACCTTAGTCTTCAAACATTGCGGTATAGGCGACGAAAAGACTTGACGGAGTTTTTCAAACGGTGCCCAGCCCAACTGGATCCTCGTGTCGACTTCTTTCTCAAAGTTATGTCTACCGAGCTGGATGACTTGCCCTAGGTAGACATATTCCTTCACAACTTCGAGAAGCGACCCTTCGATGTGGATTGGACTCGGCAGGACGTGGGAATTGTACATCACTTTCGTAATAGATAATGATAAGATCAGATAAGCAGTCACTTCACGTAAAATACTGGTAATCAGCTATATCCGGTTAGACTAGCAGCTGACCCCAAGATAGTTGGGTAAAGACTAGGTAGATGTTAAGTAAAGTGACAACAGACTTTTTCTATATGAGTATAAAAGCTACTCAGCGCTTTTAGCAAAAATAGGGCAAATATCGGAAGCACTAGAATTACCTACATTCAGCAGTCAGCTTGTTCAAACTCACCCGTACATGCTTTTAGTAATGTGGCGGCAAATGGAAAGTTCAGTGAACAAGACAAGCTGATCGAAAGCCGGGCTTCCGTTTTCTAAATATAGGCTTGAAAAGCGTGTAATATGTCGATGCGGCTAGCTGCCAAAACCACTACCTAGGCCAATATTGTTTTGGGATTTATCTAGTCTGGTATGTTTATTGTATTTGTTTTGCATTACATAAAGTCTCGCCTTCTTTCCGTGGGGTAGGCAGAAACTACAGAATGCCACCTACTACGATTCTTTTCCTTCGTTTACATTCATAGATCACAGACACATTTACATTCATAGATTACAGAGAACACCGGCGAGAAATATCTTTCTTTACGATGTTTTCCTTCACGGTTTTTTAAGCAAGTGATAATTATATAATACACATATGAATCCGAAAACTCAGAGAGGTGCCTTGGGTTCGAACTCCAGACTTATGAGTTCAACGGTCACACCACTAGGCTATCACTGTTGTTCCCAAACCCGACTGGTTCTATCTAGTTTTTGATGTCAAAAATTCTAAAGCTTATATCCATATCCATACTAATATCACAAATGTGAATGTAAGTCTGTCTGTCTGTCTGTCTGTCTGTATGTTACGTTTTCACACCTAAACCGCTGAAGCGATTCGTCATGGAAACCGATTAGCAGAGATATAGCCTGGGATATGGAGAAGGACATAGGCTACTTTTTTACGCGATAACCGACATCCACGCGTGCGGAGCCGCGGGCAAAAGCTAGTAGTAGAATAAATCAAATGCTATTTTAAGCTTCCGTTGAGGAAGCTTAAAATAGCATTTAATCGCGGTTTTGGATTAAATAGCGTCAATACACATTAATCATTTATCAGGTTTCCTCAAATAAATCAAACTTAATTAATTCGTACGTAACCGATATTCAACTTACGTAAACTCCTACTGATCAATAGGTAGATAAAAGTTTTATTTTAGAGAAACGTACAAAATTAATTAACGTGTAACTAGTTATGTAACTGTTTATAAACAAAAGACAGTGGCTTAATAAGTGGCAAACTTTAATCAAAACATATGAGTATAGCTAGAAGTTACAACAAAGAGAACATTGTTTAAATTGGAATCTAATATATTCCGTTAGTTTAGGTAGATAACTAATAATAATAATATTTTTTACTAAAAAATAATTTAGTTTTGCTTAAATGTATATTATATTCGTAAGACTTACGTGCCTGAACTAGGTGATCCTGTGTTTCAGGCGAAAAGTTCTAAGATAGTCTTATGAAATTAATAAATAATCTAAAAGTAGCCAATAGACAAATAAATTATAAATATGTTGAGTAGCTTAACTAAGTATTTATCGAAGGTGAGTATACATATTTACTTTAACACAGTTAATAAATTCTCTGTATCTTCGTAAGACAGTAGGTACTCTGGGAGCCTCCTTGAGAATTCTCTTACAATTTGTGTAGTTCAGGGAGTAAATGTTTGCTTTCGAGTTTAGTCTATTAAAGAGGAGAGGACCGAGGTTAATTAAAGGTAGACAAGCATTAAAAAAAAACACGTGACGAGAGAGCTGTCCAAGGCGTCTGGTTAACCGACTAAACGTAGAAATACATAGGTATTTCTACGTTTAGTCACGTTTAGTTACGTTTATTTTACCTTATCCATAGAACCATGAACCTGTTAGCCCTGTACTTTATCCATACCTTTCCATATTTCAAAGAAATGGCTAGACTTTGTTCATTATTATTTCAGCCGACTGACGTCCACTGCTCCCCCACTTTGTTATAACATTTAATTCCTATAATCCTATTGGTTTAGTAAAAAGGATTTTTTTATAGATGACACTGTCTTCGTTAAAACTACGCCCAACTAACAACTGAAGTGACAGCACTTCAGTTGTTAGTTGGGCTCTTTAAAATAGGCAGATTACAAAATATGATACCTATTGTTATTATTATAAATCTAACTAAAAAAATGTCCTCAAGCAGTTAATCTACAAAGAGTATTTTCAGAATTTACATTAATAAAAGAGGAAACTATATTATTAGAAAATAAATTTATTTGGTTATAACGTAGTTTTAACGAAGATAGTGTCATCTATAAAAAAAACCTTTTTACTAAACCAATAGGAGTATAGGAATTAAATGTTATAACAAAGTGGGGGAGCAGTGGACGTCAGTCGGCTGAAATAATAATGAACAAAGTCTAGCCATTTCTTTGAAATATGGAAAGGTATGGATAAAGTACAGGGCTAACAGGTTCATGGTTCTATGGATAAGGTCTTACGGTTATTAAAAGTGATTGCCAATATGAATCTATAACACCACGGGTATTGTTAATGCATTGCCATCATTTAAGACCAAGCTGACCAGTATAATGTGCTTGTAATTTCACCGGAATTCTTACCACTCAAACCGTCTTGGTTTGAGTGGTAAAAGCATTAAAAGAAATAATAGCACTTGTTGCTTAATGATGCTTGGTTGCAGAAATCACTATGTATCTATACTATTATATACGTCTGTGTAAGAAACACAAACAAAGAACAGTTTTAGTAAGCGTAAAATGTGAAAAAAATATTTTACAGCCGGTGGTGGAGTTCTGGATTAAACGCAAAAGCAAATTCGTGCGTTCAACATTACTTTGAGATCCAATATTTTCATGAAAAGACTTCATTAAAAATGCACGCTGAAGCTGAAACACTGAAACGTTGGTTTCAGATGAAAAATGCACTAATTATAACTTTGAAAAACGTTCAGTAGAGTTTCGTTGATTACTTTGCCTTTTTTACCGCGATTGCTTTTATTCTGCCCTAGCTGCTAGCCGCGGATTCGCCCGCGTGGCTTTTTCTAAAATAAAAGTAGCCTATGCTATTTCTTATAACATCAGCTATATGCCGGTGAAAGTTCCGTCAAAATCGGTCCAGCCGGTCCAGCTGCAGCTTTTGTCAAATGATTATAAGAAAATTAAAAGTTTGAGGTAGTTATAGTCACGGTTTGGGGGATCCTGATAATTTGTGGTAGCTATTTAAAGTTGAACGGAGTGTTCCCCTTTTTAAAATAAAGCTTATCTTATTTTTGTTTAGGACAGAATAAGTTTGAAACTTGGATTTTTAAGTAGGATGTAGCCCGTTTTTTGTTTTGTTTTACTCGTAATTTGAAACAAGCCGCTGCCATGGCTGCGTAGCTTTTTTAAAAATAAAAGTTAGCCTAAATTAGTCCTGAAACAAACCGATACAGGGCAAAAAAAAAAATGTTTTTTTGTTATAAGTATCGTCTATACTATCATATGCATTTAGCATAAAGCTGTGTTTACTTGGACATTTCAAACAGACACTTCGATTTCATTTATTTGTATGGATATAGATTTCTTAGAGGAATCAGATTCAGTAATGAATTTTATTCCTCTTTATGAAGACGTCAAAGGTGCAATCCTATGCGACGTCTTTCCACATAATAATTTTGTTAAACCACTAATAATATCTGTTTTTTTTTGAAAATCATTGATTAGACAAGAGATCAAAATGTTATATTAATTCAAAAATAATTAAAACTATGTAATCTGTGCCCACTTCTGTACCTTATATATACCTAAACATATTTATTTATATAACATAGGTACTACAACATACACTGATATCACAGACTGATATAAATGCATAGGTACATACCTAAACAGATACATAATGGTAACACTTTGTATGCACATGGTTTTAATATTAATAGGACAAGCATACCTACATACATACGTGGAGCGCAATTTATGATAACATTACAGAAACGGCGCATTTTTAATCAAAATGAGTTTTAATTAAAATAACTTATCTATGCTTTGTTATCACAGATGTATTATCGGTAATGGAAATAAACTATGTTACTTATGTGCAACTTACATATGTATGTATAGCTTTGTTATGTAATTTACATATTTATATAACAAAACATCACGTTTGTAATTCCTCGAAGAGTTACCAAGAGGGTGTACCTTAGCATTTACACCCCTAAATCCCCAGTTATGTTTAAGGCCCAGATATATCGAATGACTTTTTTTACCGTCTCGAAAAAAATTGGGTATACTAGGTGAACGGAGTAGAAGCCTATGGCATAGCAATTTTTTTTTTTTTTTTTTTTTTTTCAGAAGTAATACTAAAATAAAAGATAAAAATATTGAAATTTGGGTGCGTATGATTTAATTTTAAATATTATTTATCGTATTTATTTATTGAATTATGTTTTTTGTTAAATTTCTGTGTTTATTGTTATAGTATGATAAGTTTACTTCAAATGTGTGGTATTTATCCATAGATCAATTTCTTTCTAGGTTAAAGAAAAAATAATAAAAACTATGCCATAGGCTTCTACTCCGTTCACCTAGTATACCCAAATTTTTACGAGACGGTAAAAAAAGTCATCCGGTATGCCAGTGTCCTTGAGTGGTTAGCTTGCGTATTCTGTACTGAGCTCACGCAACGCGTCGTACTTCCAACCAATAATAGGACTCGCCCATCCAGGAGCGCTGTCCCAAATATGAATTTATTAATTGATTATAACAAAAGGTATTTAAATAAAAAACGTATACTAAAAGATCAATAGTTAAATTATCTTTAAAAAAGTGAAGGTTTCAGAAAATACCGCTTGATAGATTTTGCGTGATTCTCAGTTTTTTATCCGCGTTAGATATAACTTTAAAAATTAATTTCACTGTGTAATATAAACTTAATCTAAAATATTAATTTATTAGGTTATTAAGAAAATGCTCTAATTTAACATATATTTTTTCTAAATATTAACACTACTCGTTTAGACGTGATCTTCAGTATAAAATCCATAGACTTCTTCTACAGGAAAACCAATAAGAAGTCTATACTTATGTATAGAACTATTCAGTGTAGTAAAAAAAAAAAAATTAAGCTTAGTAGTTTCGGAGATTTTCAAATTTTTTTTTGGTAAAAACGTTAAAAGTATAATTGTAATAAAATATATCTGACATTCTTACAATAAGCCCTTTCATTTTGATATGTGATACGGTACAGTTTGCAAAACTTTTTTTTAAATTGTAAGTGTGTAAGGATAAGTGACCCCTATTATCAAAATTCATTTCTTTATGTTACATGTCCGTGTTTGGGTCACCTTTCTTTCAACTTTATCGGTCTAGTAGATTCGGAAAAAAAAAGAGAAAATTGGCTGTGACATACGGACATACAGACAGACATATAGACACACGAGTGATCCGATAAAAGTTCTGTTTTTCCTTTTGAGGTACAGAACCCTACAAATACTACAGAACCGTAAAAATTTACAACTCCACTACTTAGGAAAGTATTGCCACCAGGCATTGCAATATTCTAAATCGCTTTGTTGTGTAAGAGAAAACACTATCGCCCCTACTTACGACCTATAAATACATAGTCTCCCATACATTGTTTTCTATCAATTATCGATAAACTAATTAACTTGCTTGTAGTCTAAACGGCTGCTAATTGTAACTGTCACGTTTGCACCAGCGTGTGAACAATAGCTAATCAATCCTGGGCCATCAATAGATATGGAGTAATTAGTGATGATATCTACTGATATCTTGACATTAATAGGGATTAGATATTTGTAATCAATGGGGTTAAAAACTGAAAGCTCGTCATAGGTGGCAGCACAGTTGTCCATCGACAAACCCCCATTGTTTAGTTTATGTTTACTTTTGTGTCGAGCACAAATTATACACTGAAAAAAAAAAAAAAAAGTGTTTGCCACAATCAAGATTTTGTTTAGATTGACTAAGTAACTTGTTTGCATCTGAGCCTATCAAGCACAATGATCACAGCTACTACTTTTATTTGATTGAGATTTGAAACGGGATCTTGGTTGGAGTTATCACAAAACCTATTTGCAGCAATCAAGTCAAAACATAGTTGTTGGGTAGTGACTTACCTGGTGTCAGAGTTTTAATGCCGTCCATGGGCCTCTGACTTGGCTTCGAATGCCGTCGAGAAATATCTCTCAGGCATGCGCCGGTTTCCTCACGAAGTTTTCCTTCACCGTTTTTAAGCAAGTGATAATTATACTATACGCACATGAATCCAAAAAGTCAGAGGTGCGTGCCTTGTGTTCGAACTTCGAACTCGATACCTATGACTTGGCAGACCGACGGTCACACCACTAGGCTAACACTGCTGTCTAATGTCTAATCTAAGTTTAAGTAGGAATATGTACCTAGTATCTTTTGCTAAACTTAAATGACGAAGCTCTTTCTCACGGCTAACAGTAAAACTTAAAACGCTCTTGGAAAATTTGATCTCTTCTATATTTTTTCGCCAATTTCTTTAACGAAAATCGACTTACGCTAAAACACACAATTTAGGCTACTAAAATATTGTGCCTATCCGATATTCTGATAAAACCGTGTTCCGAGGCCAAGTTGTAACTCTGATCTGTTTTATCAGACTTTATTGTAGGAAAATGTCTACACTAGGCGACAATTAATGAAAAAATAAAATAAAATTAAAGTGCGTTATTATTATTATTTATTGAATTAAAAGCCAAAACGGACCAATTATAAAAACAAACTAATATAGCGCTGTTGTATTTTAAACGCACGACTCAGCGCCGAAAGTTGTAAAAAAAGAAAAAAAAAAAAAAAAAAAAAGAAAAAAAGAAAAAGTTGTAAAGTTGTTTGGGAAAAGCCTAGTGCCTGGTATTAGGGAAAACAGGCATTACTTAGTTTACTGAGGGAAGTTTTTAAGGCATGGTATTTGAGCCTAAAGTCAATACAATTAAAGATAGATCAATCTTATTGTTTTGTCAAAAATCGTGATTTTTATTCCACAGTGACAGTTAATTGCTGAAAGATTATGTCCGGGGTTTCCTATCTTATCGAAGCTTAACAATAAAAGGTGTGACTGATAAGATACGATAAAATACTTTAAATTAAATTATTACGCCATTATTTTCAACAATAACAAAAGGGACTGTAAATATTGAAAATTATACCGAAATTGTCAAAATATATATATTTTTTTTTTTTTTGAGCTTAGAGGCTTGCTTGCCCATTAAATGAGTTTCAGAATATTTTGACGAATTTATTATTCTAATCTTATCTTAGTAAAAAATACCTCTAATTTACTTAAATTTTGGTAAGTTTATGTCATTGATTGTCGACGAGATTCGAGAGACTTGGATTAGAACATTTCGGGAATTGATCTCCCGATGTTTTATAGTACTATTTCACCAATAGAGCTTGTTTTGTTTCCTTTATTAGTTAGGAAGAAGTATCAGTTGCATTATAACTTACAACTGTACACAGATAGATAATTATGGTAAAACGACAAACTGAATGCAAGTATCCTATCTTGTTTTATATTCGTTATATCTTGTCCCATTTCGTTCACAATCTTCAGAGAGGCATTGATGAGGGTTTGATGTCAATTTGATGACTTTATTACGGTACCAGAGGAGGCACAGAACAAAATAAATATTATAATATTATTAGTATATTTTAATATTTCAGTCTATAGGTGATTAGTAAGGTATTATATGGGTTTATTCATAAACGTTGCTTAAAGTTAAGTGACGTTCAAACGTCAAAAATGTATGGTTAAACAGTCGCTAATCATTTCTTAACTTTAAGCAGCGTTTATAAATAAACCCCAATGTGTTTAGTAAGAAGGATATCTATACTATATTAACATTATATTTGTGAGTTTATATGTAGGGGGTAATCTCCGGAACCACTGATCGGACGAGCGGGAGAAGCTAGTAATGTACAAAATGCTTGATGTAAGTGCACTTTGATTCCGTTCGATGACCGT
Organism: Dryobota labecula; assembly: GCA_947523025.1. Classification (NCBI taxonomy): domain Eukaryota; kingdom Metazoa; phylum Arthropoda; class Insecta; order Lepidoptera; family Noctuidae; genus Dryobota; species Dryobota labecula. Next base: position 6,755,889 of record OX383289.1, on the reverse strand, counting down.
CATTAGGTACCTATCTCACGTGAATTACTCACTTATCAAGTTACTAGTAAACACATCGTGACAAGAACTACCTGGTTTTATATTTAATTCATCATAGTTTAGTAAAACGATACGTGTTTTATTATCCATGAAGTCATTTTGCGTACATACTTCCACCGTCTTTTGTTCATGCTTTGTCGATTGTCATTTGTCTTTAAGATGGCGTATCGTGACACTTTGTCAATGAAAACGTTTTTGAATGGAAGCGTAGACGATTCGACACGTTTCAAGTCAGTAGGTAGGTATCTGTTGTTTTTCTCATTTGAATGATAGGCGTTTTCAGAATAATTCAAATAAGATTATTTGTTGTTTGTGACGTGAGAAGTTATGCGGGATAATATTTGCTTAAGGCGACGATAGCCGACTTTTAATGATTTTATACTGAAGAAAACGTCTAAACGAGTAGTGGTAATGATTTGGAAAAAATATATGTTAAATTAGACCATTTTTTTATAACTAATATATGAATATTTTAGATTATATTAATAATAATAATAAAAACTTTATTTCGAGCCCAGACTCATAAAGGGTTAGTAACAATGTTCTTACAACTGCATGTTAGTAAACAACACAATACGGTGACACATGTAACTGACAACAGTGAACTATATAAGGACAGTCCACTCTGTCCGCTATCATTTTCAGAACCCTGTTGGGGCTGGCCATGACTCGTGCCACCATTGATGCAGCGCGCTTGCGCATTATAGCGTAAAAACAATTTACACAATATTACATAGTGAAATTAATTTGTAAAGTTATGATAACACGGATAAAAACTGAGAATTACGCAAAATCTGTCAAGCGTATTTTTCTGAAAACTTCGCCTTTTTAAAGATAATTTAATTATTGATCTTTTAGTATACGTTTTTTATTAAAATATTTTTTGTTTTATGTAGGTATAATCAATTAATAATGCGTCTTATTTGGACTGCGCTCCTGGATGGGCGAGTTCTATTACTGGCTGGACGTACGACGTGTTACGTGAGCTTAGTACAGAACATGCTAGCTAACCACTCAAGGTCACTGGCATATATCTGCGTCTTAAGTTGAGCTAGAATACGTTTGACATTGGTCTATCAATCTGTTTATATTCTCAGCAGAATAAAGGCTCGTACAGACTCGCGCGATATCGCGGACGCGACAGGCACCGTCAAAGAAATTGTGCTACTAGTGTCGCGTCGCGCCCGCGATATCGCACTAGTCTGTACGAGCCTTAAAGGTATCTTGGCTCAGGAAGAACAATCCATCATTGATTACTCTTCTTATGATTTCATAAATTGCCCTGCTATTTTGCTATGCCCGTCAGGGTCCACTATTGAGTATATATGGAGGAATTTAATATGACTGTTATATAAATGTCGCAGGCTGATTGTATGATTCGTCATTTTACAAACGACGCCATCCGTTTACAAACGCCCGCGGTTATGTAAAATGCCTAAGGCAAATTGGCAACTCGTACAATTTTTATAATTTTGACATCCAAGCACCCCGACCAAATGGGTTAGGTTAGAACTGTGACAAATCGCGCGCGAGCTGAGCGAGCGTAGCGAGCCTTGCCGCGGTAGCGGCCGGCGAGCGCCTTAGGGCTTTATCACACTAGCGAGTTGCGAGCGAGTGGAAAGCGGGGCGAGTGCGCAGCGAGCTCGCCACGAGTTCGCAACGTGTGCGCGGCGAACACACCGCGAAGAACGTTCGCTAGTGTGATAAAGTCCTTAAAAAATAGATTTACATTTTACCTTAGGCATTTTGCATAACCGCGAGCGTTTATAAACATAATGGCAAATAATTTAATTTACTGTTCTGTGCCTCGTAATGCGAATTACTTTGCATACCTATGGTTGTATAGAATCAAGTTTATCTAATTGAACAGACAGATGTGCTGCTGGGGAGTTTGTCGCGCCACTTCTTCTTCCCAGCTAAAGCACTAGGAAGTAATGAAGGGCGGGCGTTTTGGGGGACTGTCCTAAGTAATTTTGACGTTCGAAAAGTACTGATTGTCAGCCTAATTTGAATAAATAACTTTTGGTTGATTTTGATTTTGAAACAAACAGGCATGAAACCTGCTGTTTAAATGTTCAAAAGCAAGCCTGTATACCTCTAGGCCATCAAGATTTCTTAAGTTATATTATAACTTAATACTAATTTATTATTCAACAGTCCAATTTGTAGCGCCACTTGCTTGTCACCTTTTGTTAGATGACACAAAGTTTGCCGTATCGTTTTCCCCTAAACTTTCTCAGTTTTCCCAGCTATTTTGGTCTGTTGCCATGCCAGCTTTATTGCCAACAATAAGTTTTCTGTACCTTTGCCAAGAAACCTTAAAAGTTCTGGAAGGTCACAAATATTTTCCCCGAATGACCGGGCAAACAAGTCGTCCCTCATTTAAATACGGATAGGACGAATCTAATAAAAGTGACGTAAAGGGAAGTATCAATTCGATTTATATTCTTTGGTAGCAAAAACACTATGAATGGACTGCGTAGATGTTATGGCTAGAAAGGGACTGTCTCCTGAGAGGTCGACTAATATAGAAGTTTTTATTTTTATTTTTTATTACTGATTGGGCCTACTCTTGACCTCGATCTCGCCTGATAGAAAGCGATGGATGAGGTCTATAATGGAACGAGCGTACCCAGAAGATGCCTCTTTCTTTTAAAAGCAGACGGGTCATATGTGGAAGGGAACACAGACGCTGGCAGAGAGTTCCACACTTTGGCTGTGCGCATAATAAATGTGGAGGAGAAGCGCTGAGTACGACTGGACGGGATATCAACCAAGTTCGCATGGTATCCTGCAGTACGTCTGGTAGTCCGGTAATAAAAGGGCGATGGTGGGATCAGGTCGTGGAGCTCCTGCGCACACTCTCCGAAATACAATCTGTAGTAGACCGACAGGGAAGCAACATTACGCCGATGAGCCAGGCTGTGAAGTCTAGACACAAACGTTTCGTCGCCGAAGTATATGGAAGATAGAGGATAAAAGGAAGAGCAAAAGAATGATGATTCAATGGTAGCTTCGACGAAGTAAATAAGGAGAATATAAACATAAACATAACATCACGCCTTGTTTCTCCGAAGGGTTGGGCAAAGGTGTACCTTTAGTACACCCACATTTCGCCAGTTATGTTGAGGTCCCATGTAATAGGGGGCGAGCCTATTGTCATCAACCGGGCACAAATCCAGACTCTGGGCTGCTACTGAGTAGTTCCAGATTGAAAAACCCAATAACACTTTGCCCGACCTGGGAATTGAACCCATCAGGACTTCATACTAAGCAGTAGCGCTTGCGACCACTAGAGCAACGAGGCATACCTGTTTGTTTGTGTATAGCATTTTAAACATACGTCTATGTATATAACATATACACGTGGTATACGTATAAACGTTGCAGAAATGTATATTAAGACATGTGTCGAGTCAAAGTGCGAATAAACTGATTAGTTAGTAGTTTCTATGAGGCTCTGGTGCTTATATGGATTTTGGACTGCAGTAGATCGAGGCAAGCCCAAAAACAGGTTTCAGGGTTATCAAGATCCTCAGTAATTATGTCAAGAAACTTTTTAATATACAAGTATAAAGAATTACTGATGGATGAGGGATGTGAATGAAAAGGGAGTTATTGATAACGTGACAGCTAACAGGAGAGAATAGAAGAAGAAAACATGAGACAAGGGCAGACAGAAGAAGAACAATTTCTGCAATGCCAATATGTATCACATTTCATAGTCTTAGGCCCAGATCTATAAACTTAACTTAGCACGTACTTAGCCTAAGCGTCATTCCTGTCACCATCGTACAACTGACAAACTAAAAGTGCAAGAGAGAGACGGAAAAATATCTAAGTCAAAACACAAGCTAAGTAACGTTTATAATCTCGGCCTTAGTGTTACATTCCTTTGATGAAGGAAAATATTTATTTTGTTATAAGAAATCAAAGAAATAGGGAAGTGAATAATGTCGAAGGTATTAACTGCACATAATATTTATCGGTAGGAGTGATTTTTTTATAAACATGATAAGGAATTTTACTACGCATTGTTACTAAATATAAAAACAAGTGATTGTAGAATGTGTCAACATTCAATCAATTCAGCTTATCGCAGTCCACTGCTCCACATATTATGCCTCTCCCTGGCTACGCCACAAAATACTCTGTCCTCCACCTTCCGTATCCAGTCTGTCCCAGCTACCTTTTTAAGGATTGGTATGATTGGCGAATGGCCAACCACCTAAATGCAAATTCTTGGTTCTTATCTTTTATCGTTTGTTTATTTTAATTGCATTTGACATTTTATATTAATTTTAATTCTGTGTCCTTTATAATTTGCCTACTCATTTGTTTATTTTTAATTGTATTGTCATTTTATTCAATTCTGTTGCAGTACCTATTGTGAAATTTTATTGTATGTAGTTAATATGGGTTTTATGGGTCGAATGAAATGAATTTTATTTTATTTATTTATATATCGGGTCCAATCCGAGACCTCAAAAGTTACTTTTAGTCATGGCATAGTCATGGTGATGCCGCATCTTCTGACCTGATGATCGTAGATCAACTATCTCAGTCTATCGCATTCCCCTGGTGGACATAGGCCTCTCGAAGGCTACACCACATCACTGTCCTCCACCTTCCGCATCCAGTCAGTCCCAGCCACCTTTTTAAGGTCGTCAGTCCATCTGGCTGAGGGGTGCCCCACACTACGCTTGCTGACACGCGGAATACTAATAGGTAGAATATGTAAGTTACACCTATTCTATGGTATATATTATTTTTCCTATAAGTGCCTACCTGTTATTATTTGTAAATAATGTAAGGACAGGTATTTTATTTAGTTTCCTCATACTAGTTGCGTCATATTTTCTTAGATACGGATTTGTAAATCGAACAATCTTCTAAGAAGTGATGATGAATACTAGAAGAATACCTAATATTTGAAGTGATTTAAGGATATTTTCTTAGCTCCTGTTCACTAGTAGCCACCAGAGGGGTAATTGCGAACGTCACAGCAATAGCTGACTTATAAAGTGGTTACGAACTTTTCTTTTAAAAGTAGATTTACTTTCAGCTTTTTTAATGCCAAAAGGTAGCGCGTTCCAGAGCTTTATAGTAGAGATAGCGTAAGAATTTGACATAAAACCGGTACGGTGTGAAGGAATTTGGAGAAGTAGATTCTTGGAAGCTCGTAGGTTACGACTATGAGAACTGCCCAACACTTTGAAATAATTTTTTAGATAATCGGAAGCACATGAATCGTTCTTATGAACGATTCATTGTTATTCACGATTATTCGTGAAGAGCAAGCAGAGAGATCTAAAGGAACCTCCTGAGTCGAATAGGCAACCATTTAAGCTGAGAACGGGACGAAGAACTGTGATCGTATTTACGAAGGCCAAAAACAAACCGAATACAATTGTTGAGAAATCGATCCAACTTATTTAGAAGTTCTTGGGAAAGATCAGAACAACAGACATCAGCATAGTCTCAATTATTCAGATTGTTATTGATAGTATGTGCGCAATTAGGGTGCAGGACAATTTTAAGCTTGATCCCCTATAAAGGTAACTCTCCCTACCGGTACCTCCTAGGGATATAACGAAAGTATTAACTTTACTTTTTATGATTGAGGACGAGAGGATATATTATTATATACAGGGCTATTGGTAAAACACTAACAAACCTCTCAGGACTAATTACTAACAACATGAACAACTACATTTGTTCTATGACTTTTAATAAGTCATTCATCAGAGTTTTATACAAAAATAAAAATATTTAAATTCAACGCTCTAAATATATACAGAAAAACGAAATCTTGAAGGTTTCTTTTTGGTAAATGTATTATGTTTTATAAAAAGCCATAGAATAAAAGTTGTTGTTTATGATATTAGCCAATTACCCTGTATATTAGGTATCAATCCATATCGTGACATTCGTGACTAGTGGTGCTGGATGACAATGCTCAGCATTATGCGTGTAGTGAAGTGTTGATACATGTGTTTTAGGGTTCCGTACCACAAAAGGAAAAACCGTAACCCTTATAGGATCACTCATGTGTCTGTCTGTCTGTCCGTCTGTCACAGCCAATTTGCTCCGAATGTCATGGACCGATAATTAATTAATAATTAATAAGTTGAAATTTGGTATACATAGCAATTTGAGTGACCCAAACACCGACGTGAACCGTAAATAAATGAATTTAGAATATTGGGGTCAGTTTTGGGGAGCAAACAAGAAAATTAAAAATTAAAGTTTTGCAAACTGTACCGTATGACATATCAAATGAAAGGGCTTACTGTGAGGGTCTCAATTTTTTTTTAATGATATTAAAATAAATTGTTTTAAAGTTATAAGTGAAAATAGATGAAAATTGACCATTCCCCCCTTATCTCCGAAACTACTGAATCTAAAATTTTGAAAAAAATACAGAAAATAGTTCTATACTTATAAAAATCTATAAGAAGTCTATGGTCTTAAAATAACATGGTAAATCTCTCGATATTGTGCGTACAAACTTACGTTTGCAGTTGGAATGTATGGGAGATTATGTTTACCTACTACAATGTTAAGTTTGTTCTTAGGATAAATTCTTTCCAAGTACGGAACCCTTCATTGTGCGTGGTCCGACACGCACTTGGTCGGTTTTTTAAAGAATTTATTTCAGAAACGCTCTTTATGTTCAACAATGAATGAGAACAGACTAAGAATGATGAAGTTCTCTTCTTTGTGTTTTAAGAGTTAGAAAGGAGAGTCACCTCTAAGAGGAATTTAAATGTTTGTGGAACAACTATGAGACTGGGATCCAATCTAAGTACAGAACTTAAAATGGTTTTGAAGTTTGCTTAGCCAAAAATAGACGAGTCGATTAATTTAATTAATATAATTTACGTGATTAGTAGTTGTGGTAATAATCCAGTGCGTAGAAGTGGGTATTTTATTTCAATAGAGCAGCCTGGTAATAACTAAGTAATTAGAAATAATAACATTTATATATTTATAACGAGTATAATTATGTAGGTAGAGGTAGGTAGGCTCAATAATCCAGTTTAAGATTTCGTTCTCAAATTGCCAAGTGGGCGAATAATATTAAGATTCGGTATCTAAATTATTGTCGTAAAAAGGTGGACACATTCCTGAACAGAGCCAGTCAGGCTCTGCAAAACCTGATATGAAACTCGTTGAAATGTCCCTACCATAATAATTTAAATACCACACTGCATGCAGGTACCCAACCTAATCTTTAAATTCCGTGTAACAGCAAACCTAATTTAATTGCGTTATAAAACATTTATATAGATTTATTTTGTTTCAAATAATGCTGGCTGAAAAAGAAAACAGTCCAAATAAATATTCATAAATAAAACAATTGAAAACTTACCCAATATCTCTTGTATCCAAGGAGTTATTGGACGACCTGGGCACCAGAGGCCGGTAGCTGGACCTCGTCATGATGATCACCTGGTCACCACCTCAGTTCACAACACATCACTAATCACGATAGAGTTAATTGAGCAATCGACGCGCCTGGCGGATCGAGCAACATGCAACAGACTGATTATACACTCCCACTGTTTACTACGCCACCGGCTCTTGATAACTTATCTATACATCGAGGACATATTCCTCATATCGACGACTCAAATGATAACAATAAACACGCCGAATACGGCTGTGTATTTACTGTTGCATTGGTACTCTGGCCAGCGATCAATAAAGTTTTAGCTAGGGTGAAAGCTCTTCGAACCACGCCTCGGGGGGCCGGTTTCGCGAGCTTTTGTATTGTTTAGTTTAGTGCCATCTATCGGTGGGCTTTTGAACTTCAATTTCATGGGGTGAACGCCTGAACGAGTCTATTGTAATCTAGTGGAGTGCTCCAGCCAAGTATTGATTGCGCGGCCAGCTGAGGGAGTTTAAAAATAGAACCTAGCTCTGGTTTTTCTTTGGGCCTGTTTTTTAACAGTCAGGATGATTTTCATCCCATACCTATAGGGTATCGTATCGATAAAATTGACACAAAGGTATAGGATTTGAGCAATACTGGTTTTTGTTTATTAATTACTAGCTTTTGCCCGCGGCTCCGCCCGCGTGGATGTCTGTTATCGCGTAAAAAAGTAGCCTATATCCTTCTCCATATCCCAGGCTATATTCCTGCCACATTTCATGTTGATCGGTTCAGCGGTTTAGGCGTGAAAACGTAACATACATACAGACAGACAGACAGACAGATTACTTTCACATTTATAATATTAGTATGGATGAATATTATTGTAAACAAATACTGATTTGTTTAGTACCTGCATCACCATTTATGATAATTATCGCCAGAAATCAGTGATTCATCCAGGTATAATATGATACTTAAATTCAATGACACTATAAATAGCTTACTGCAAATTACCTAAGAGACAAACGAGTTACTCACAGTGATGAGTAACTAAGACAATCCTCTTTTTATAAGGCATCTGCAAGAACTGCGACTGCGACCTACAGTTGACATTGAAATACAAACAGTTGAACATGTGAACCGTGTTTATTTTATCCAGATCCGTACCGATGACATCTTTAAGGTCGTAGCACATTTATCAAATCGGAAAGGGATCGTAACCGTATCGCCTTTCGCGTCGCCGTCAAACAGTCGTCAACCTTACGTAAGCACGTAACCAAAGCGGATCAGAAGCTCCGATACGTCGACTCGGCTACGGCTAGGCGACGCCGCGCTTACGGCTCGCCGACCGCTGGTTGACGGCTAGTCATTGATTCTATGTCACACCTCTTGTATGGGGACGATCCACTGTGCGCGGGACGGGAGTGGACGAAGAGACGTAAGCTAGGGTACGGAGAGCCGTAAGCTAGGCTACGGAGAACCGTAAGCGCGGGAACTGCAAGTCGCCACGCACCGCACCGCGGTTGTGAGCTTGTCCCGAGGCGAGGCGATTACGTTACGATTCCGATTAGTGTGCGTTGCAGTAGGGAGTTTCATACAAATAATACTGAACGGCTCGAGTTGATACGGTGACGATCCCTTTCCGATTTGATACGTGTGCTACGACCTTTATAATCACTATGAAACATCTCGTTTGTTGAATATTGGGCTAGCAAGCACTGCATATTGACAGCAAATTTTATTTTGATCTACAAACGAATAAATCTTTCTAAATATTTTCGGGTTGGCTTTCAGTCTAACCTGGAGCGACTGCCTATCTGACCTCCACAACCTACTTACTGGGTAACATGATACCTCTTGGTAAGACTGGTTGTCAGATTACCAACTACGAATGACAGCCGGGACCAACAAACGTACGGAGGGGTCTCGACATGTAATGGATGGTCACCCATCCAGGAACCGACCGCGGCTAGCATAGCTTAACCTTCGATCAACTCTTGCGGCTGTGATCATTTAGCCACGAGGTTTAGCACCCAGTTAGTTTCGGCAAATATTTTTAAAATAGCGGACTCGGTATACATTGCAGGTTGTAAGGACCATCGACGCGCTAACCTATCACCATGAATTCAGGTCATGATTGGGTAGGTATACATGATAACCGACGAACAATTTCTACGCTGGGGGCATAGAAATTTTTAGTCGGTTATAAAAAAATAAAAGGGGCAGTCTTTGGGGGGGGGGGGGGGAGTGAAAACTAAGTAACTTGTGAATTGTATCGTCGAGCTATTAGATTGTTAATTTCGAGTGTTCGGTGACGATGACGGGAGTTCCGTGATTTTTGTTCACCCAAAAAGTACACCTACATAGTACATACACAGTATACATATATCTCATGGAAAGCGTTCGGTGACGATGACGCGATTTCCATGATTTTTTTTCACCCAAAAAGTAGACATATAGCTCATGGAAAGCGTTCGGTGACGATGACGCGAGTTCCATGATTTTTGTTCACCTAAAAAGTATACATATATACACAGTATACATATAGCTCATGGAAAACGTTCGGTGACGATGACGCGAGTTCCATGATTGTTGTTCACCCAAAAAGTGCTCAACGCGCCTAAAGTTTTCACTTAAAAAAAAAACTTCCACTTTTTTATGAAACAGTTGATTGGCTGAATTTCTACGCTGAGGGGTCTAGAATCTATGCTGAAATTATGGTAAAAGTTTGCGCGTCGATGTAGGTATAATCTGATCTCTACCTACCCCTTAGAATGTCCTAGAAGGGTTTCCTACGGCACTGGGAAAGCCATTTCCAGTTTCATTAGATCGAACAATTTATGTCAAATAAACGATTCTCCTAAGCTACATTAGTTCTTAGTCCTAATATAATAGTTATATCAGGCACTTCACTGTCCATTCCAAGGTTGCCTGGAAGAGATCGCAGTAAGCGATAAGGCTGCCCTTTGTAATATATGTGTTTTATTAATTTTTTGTTAAGTATGTATTTTTTTGGTGTAGGTACAATAAAGTATATGTAAATTAATTAATAAATTTTCCATGTAATATTAGTGCGAATGTTGTATCTGCAAATAGATATGAGTACCTACCTTAGTAGGTAGGTACTCATATCTAGTCTATCTAGTTGCAAATAACAAACTATTACCTGCTGATGACTACATCAGCAAGTAATAGTTTGTTATTTGCAACTACATATTTCCTCGACAATGGTGCCGATTCCCTTGTTCACAAACTAAACTAAATTTAAGTTCAATGCATCTTTTTCTTTCCATTTCATTAAGAAAAGGACAGAAGATAAATTTTAGTTTTGTCCTGTCAAATTAATCAGCGCGTGTCACTACTCCATACAAGTTTAGACGTGATTAAAAACTTGCCGACTAAAATTACGTCAATTTACGTCAAGCGCTGATTAATTTGACAGGATTAAACTAAAATTTATCTTCTGTCCTTTTCTTAATGAAATAGAAAGAAAAAGATGCACTGAACTTAAATTTAGTTTAGTTTGTGACCAAGGGAATCGGCACCAATACCTACATTACAATATTTATAAACTGGCCTGTCTCTAATATGTTCACCATTAACATGTCTGGATAATCACTGAGCCGTCAAAATACTCATACAGTTACTAACTATAATTAAATATCCGTCATCACTTCATAGGAAGTGCACATGCTTCTCCATGCGTCGAGCATGCTCGGTGGACTGTGAACCACGTAGCGAATCCAACCGTGAACTCTGCTGAATGCAAATCTGCAGCCTGCATGACTGACTCCCAAATCAATTTGGAGATTGTGTTGTGTAAACACAAATACATGCGGTTGGTAGGTACCCACATATATGATTAACTAGGTACACGGTATATTGTAGGGGCACTGTGAATAATCAAGAATTTATATATGCTGCTCCTAGGCATTGTGCATCTGTTTCTTGTAGCTTCTAATAATGGGTTTTAGGTGGCTTAAGTGGACGGGTTACCTAGAACTATGGAAAGATTATGGCCCTGCCTGACGAATATTGTATATACAATACACAGATAAAATGGCAGGGGGTGACTTGCACACTGTATAATGGGCCCCCAAACATTGTCGCTAGCACAGAGGTACTTATGAGGAGTGGAGAGGTATTCCACGGCTATCAGGACAATCCCGGAAGTACGGTCAAGATCCCTACCAGCATCTTACTGGAATACTTCCTCCCTCTGAGCTCATTTGCTCTTGTGAATCTCCGATCAAGCCGGCTAATAAAGGCAAGAAAGAGGTGAGAGCTCTCTTCCTCATCTGTGTTCATTCTGGACGGTCAATAAAGGCAATTCAGAGATGAGGCACAAGACTTCTCGGGAGATAGGGTCCGTGGGGTAACAGTTCGCCACACGCTGCCCTGCGGGTTTCTGTATCTCTCATGGCCTGGCTCCTCACCCTAGACTTATTTCGGTAGAGTAATTCTCGGCGAAGGAAACTCTACCGGCACAGATCTAGAGTACACAGGAGCGCGGAAGCCCAACCACGACGTCAACATATAGACTCCGCGGTAGGGTTATTATTATTATTCATTATACATTGAAGTCACTTTTCATGTCTGTTTGTGTGGCCGCGTTCTACTTCTAAACTACGCTACGGATTTTGATGTGGTTTTCAACATCATTTATAGAACTTACGTAAGGGCGGGTCGCTAGTTAAATTATAAACGGATTGTTGATTGTTTCGTTTATTAACAAAGAAATATTAAAATAATGTTTTACATATAATACAAACATAAACTCACCCCATTTTCCCAGGGGGGTAGGCAGAAACTATAAAACGCCACCTGCTACGCTCCTTACATACTCCTTTTGCTTCGTTTAATTTCATACATCTGGTCATACATGCATGCCGGTTGCGAATGCTACGCACCTGACCTTTCTGAAGAAGATCATCAATTAGGTCACTATATGTTCTCCTAGGGCGTCCCCTCCCGGCGTTTCCACTCACATCTGCCTTGTAAATACCTTTTGTAAGTCGCCTTTCATCCATCCTCTCAACATGACCAAACCATCTAAGCATACTCGTTTCAATTTTTGTCACTACATCTTCTTTTAAACCACACTGTTGCCTTAACACATTATTTTTCCACCTATCATTCACAGTCACGCCACACATGCTTCGCAAGGAACGCATTTCCATAGCATTTATTCTACTTTCATGCTTCTTTTGCCACACCCAACATTTATTTCCATACATAAGCGTAGGCACCAGCACACCATTGTGAAAGCCAGTCGAGCCTTTAATAATGCTGTTTTTATACAAATTGATGATTTGATAAATTGGTACAATCGACTTAGTTAAAATTCGTCACAGACGCAGATGTCGTTTAGAGATCGACTACTGTGACCCTTTTAATATTAGAAAACGTGACGATGTGTGCGACAATAAACAGGCTTCAAGGTTTTTAACTACTGGTATTGATTTATCATTTTAAAAACAATAGGGAGACTTATAATAAATGTCTATTCACTAGAAAGTACATCGCAAATTATCGATCACTGAAAAGAAAACGTAGATACCTCTTCTACATTTTTTATACTTCTGTCATTGTGTTAAGTTTAGTTTGTGATCTTCCTTTGCGAGTCACAATAACTACTTTTACTTTCTTTCTTCAGTTTCGTCAGGGTAGCCCGCGAAAATTTTCCTACGTTTTTCGCTATTTGTAGGTCAGTATCAGGCTGTATGTTAATTTAAATATGATTCGCGGCCGTATCAAATATTTATGCATAGAATTATACTTAATCATAAACATCATCAATACAATGAGCTGCAAATTCCGCGGGCTACCTTAGCGCTTCCCTCTTAAAGAGTTTTCTTGTCCGAGGCTTCAATAGCAGGTGGCGTTTCAGATCTTTCAGTCAATGAATCTTTTTCACTAGGTTCATCTTTATCTGTCTTTGACTTATCATCCATTTCTTTGCTCCAATCTTCTAGTTCTTTTTCAGCGTTTTTTATGTCTTCTTCTGTTACGTTCAGGTCGGGGTACCGCCTCTGTAAACCGTTGGAAAGGAGCATGAGAAGCAAGTTTTTAAGTATTTATAATTAACTAGGTGATTATCACTAGATATTATGGAACAATGGATATCTTATTATGTCCAGCTATGGACGGAGCAAGAATTACCGATGGATTGTTTACTTTTGGCTTTGGTAAGATATTAAAACAACAGACTTCCAAAACAAACACTACAAAGTGAAAAATTACTTTTATTTCAAGTCGGTATCTTTGGATCTGTATTTTAGATTTTTGCTATCGACTTCCGAAATTTAATTGACTTTTGAAATTTTTCACTTTAAAAAAAAGTTTTTTGTTTATGGTATCTACCCCACACCAATTCGTATACCACTACATGCAATGTAGACAACAGTGACAGGAAGTATTAAAACATCATCAATATAGGTACACAGAATGGATTAAATATGTATTATCGAAGCTAACTTAAAAACTACCCAAGCAAAATTAATAAAATTTATATGGGACCAGCGCGAACGTTTCCTCTAACAAAAATAAAAAAAAAGATCAAAACAGGTCTACAAATGACGAAAATATCGATGAACTTATCCACAAAATAAGAGATCTCTGGCTCTACCCATTTCCGTCAATCTCTTCATCAGATTTCCTGTAGAATAACTTCTATAGGAAGCTGATACAGACATGGACAAATTATGGAGAAAGCATCAACCTGCATCTTTTTGATTACTATCAATCACGATCTGAATGATTTGAAGGATATTGCTAATCCATTGCTTCATATTGTTACGAGCTTGGGATTCGTGATAGTAAAAACTGCCAATTTAATAATCAAAAATGACACCTTAATTAAACAACACTGATAACAGCTCAAACACACTAATTATAAAACACAACTGCACTACTGATCACTCTAAAGTCGCACTTGAAGATCGCTTGTATCGTTTGAAGTTTACTTGTCGCTTGATCGCTTGTTTTTCGACTGACCCGGGTTGGGGTCCATATCGGCCTTATATAGTCCTCAGATAGTTCCAGAACCTTCTACTGTAGAATCATCTAGACTGTTCGAGTACATACCGGCCCTGACTGACCAGATGTCGATAGTGCTAGAAAGTTCTAGCATCGAACTTTATAGAAGCATCTAGATTTGCTACTTGATACTAGATGGAGCTAGTGTGGTCTACTAGTTCTGCTACTCGATACTAGATGGCGCTAGTGGTACTTAATGTCATGATGTACCAGGCATTAATTGTGGCGCGCAACAATATGTTCTGAAAACTTGTCAACACAACAACGTAAATAACGCAGTGAATGTTGTTGAACTGTCAAAATGAAATTCATTGCTACTGTTAGTGTGTTATTCAATTAACCCGCTGCTTTCTCCATAATTTGTTACCTAACATAAACAATTATACCCCTTAGGCCCTTAGTTACCAAATCATGAAGGTTTACCCAAACATAAGTTGCTATCTGAATATTTTAATCTAAATAAACAACCCTGTATGATTGTACACACGGCTACATATCAAGCTATACAAAATCCAGTATAAGGTAATCTCGCATTGTATAGGATTTCCCTACAATGAGAGATCAGCTTATACTAGAAATGTATAGCTTGATATGTAGCCGTGTGTACCAATCGGAATCATGAATCTAAACAAATTAATAAAATTGAAGTGTCTGTAATGGCAAAATAACAGCTTTTTACTAAATGCTATTGACGGTACTTATAAACTTAATTTTTTTTTGTCTGCCCGTCTGTCTGTCTGTTTTTTTCCGGCAAATCTCCGAAACAGCTAGACCGATTTTAACGGGACTTTCACTGGCAGATAGCTGATATTACAAGGAGTAATTTATTTTAGAAAAAGCCGCACGGGGGCGATGCGGGCAGCGGCTAGTTTTTAATAAAAGGTATTCAATAACATTACTTAAAACATTGAATTACATATTCCAAGTTTCGGTAAACCCATTGGCATAGGAACAAGGTCAAAACAAGCAATGGATTTCACGTGAAATAATTGTGTAAATCAATATTTGTTTTACTGAATGTTTACTATATCAAAGTGATAATATGAGGACAAATTTTGGAGCATAGAGGCAAACATTATTCTATTAATGAATAAGGTTCGAAAGTGGTGCCGATTCCCTTGTTCACAAACTAAACTAAATTTAAGTTCAGTGCATCTTTTTCTTTCTATTTCATTAAGAAAAGGACAGAAGATAAATTTTAGTTTAGTCATGTCACCTGTCACTACTCCATACAAGTTTAGACGTGATTAAAAACTTGCCGACTAAAATTACGTCAATTTACGTCACGCGCTGATTAATTTGACAGGACTAAACTAAAATGTATCTTCTGTCCTTTTCTTAATGAAATAGAAAGAAAAAGATGCACTGAACTTAAATTTAGTTTAGTTTGTGAACAAGGGAATCGGCACCATTATCTTCCTTTTTAAAGCCCTTATGTTGCTGTAGCTGTTGGAACTTAGAACTGCGTTGACAGTATGAAGTCATGATAGTGGAGATGTGGTTCAAGGGACTATGTCCACTTTCCAGTTTAAAAGATAATTTAGTACAAATAGTATTAAAAGGAGAGACAACCGAAAAGAGAGAGAGAGAACACTTTGAAAGCAAGTAACATAAAAAAGCAAAGAAATATGAGCAATCGGTCTCTATCTCAACTGCAGAAGAAAGAGGCTCCTTTCTAGAAGGAAAGCAAGACCTAATCACCACTCTTAAAGGACCCAAATTAATCATTGCATAGTGATTCCTATGTCGTTATAAACTTAACTCTTGCTAACCTGAAACTCCTGCAAGGTAGCCTGTATATTCTCTTGCTGCGTTCTCAACCTCCTTGGCAGCGAGAACACAGCATTGAACAGCCTCAGCATCATCCATCCCAGCACTGTTAGAACTCCATACGTCATCATAGACTTTAGCATGGCCCAATAATCCACACTGACTTGCTGGTGCTTCATTTTTGAAATTAAACTTGGAACGAGCTGGCTTAAAAGTGGAATATTGACTGCCTTTTGTTTTTTCTTGTTCTTAATTCAAAATTTTCGCGCGTATTTCCAGGTGGATTTTGTATTTGGAACAGATGTTTTAATCTTATTGAAAGTGATTTACTTAAGTCGTAACGGTCTAATGGCCACGTGAGTAATGGTCCGTAAGAAACGGCTGTGTTTATGACAGTGACCCATTTCACTATCGATTCTATGTGGTCGTAGCTTCACGAATAATTGATGCAGTCAGACGTGGTCAACTTTGATATGAAGTTTTTTTTTTTAAATTACACAAAAGTTTTTAAGGCACAAAGTAGTTTACTGACCTCCTTACAGTTGATAAAGTCAAGAGTTCGCTTAATTATCTGAACTGGAAGTCAGTTCGCGGGGGCAACGTCCGATAGGAGCTGTTGGTCTAATTCCGACGCTCACAACATCTCATAAAGTTTTTTAAATAGAGACACTTTGTATTTACTAACACGATTATGGAGAGGAGATCCTTACATAGTTTTATTTTATTTTATCCTCAACGGGTAAGCTCTTGACTTTCATCTCACCTGATGGTAAGTGATGATTAGGCCGAAGGTGGAAGCGAACTTCACCTGGAATCCTCAACCACAGAGGCACCTCTAACTGCCGAAATACAATAATGCTGTTTACATTGTTGTTTTGGCGACAGATTTGGATAAGATGGTGGTAGCTAGCCAGGCGGACTTATAACAAGCCCTGCCACCAACCAAACTGAGCAGAAAATGTTGCCCCCGCTGGTATTCGCGCCCCGACCTCTGAGACAGGTGGTCTGACCACTAGACCACAGAGGCGGTGAAATTGAATGTTGTTTTTTTTAAGATTTTGTCAGTATCGTCGCTTTGAGAGTCAAAACCTCATATATGCGATAAAGGCAGCTTTACAGGAGGAAGGAAAAACTGCGCCCTGAATTTTTTTATTACCGCAGCTTCTTCAAATATGTATCTTTTAGTGTACAATTTGGATAAATGGTCAGAGACATAAGTTATATTTTAACATAGTTTGCTGGTCGCAGTTACAAGTTTGTCAATGTTAGGTACGTTACAGGTTACTAAACTTTTTTTTGTGAATCTAGGGCGTACGTTGAGAGGACGACGGAACTTTTGTATGGGACAAATAAAAACTTTTTCTCGATTACGATGTCGTGTCGGTGCCATAGAGAAAATTGTTCAGTTTGATGATCTATACTATACCACACTTTTCTGGTACATCATGTATTTCGAGGTTTAGTATATTTGCATATACATATTTAGGTAACAGATCTAGCTTTGAGCTAGTCACCTGAATGTACACTGAAAAAAAAAAAAAAAATTTTGCCTAACTACTTCGGCTATTTCAGGAATAATCAAAGTTTGACAAGACTTTATAGAAGTTAACTTGATTTAATAAAAGTGATACACAACAGCCAGCACAGGTTTTGGTTACATGTTGCATAAAGTTATGTGGTCACTTTTTTGTGTTACATGTTGACGAAAGTTTGGTTATGTATAAGTAAACATTTTTTTCAGTGTAAGGCTGGTGCACTGAACTGGTACGTCTCAAAATGGTCTCACATTGGTTCTGATTTAACATCAAAGTGAAAAAATTGTCCAAAAAAAAATGCTGGGCAGTCTTTGGGGACGATAGAAGTGAAAACTAAGTAACTAAAGGGTTCGGTGACGATGACGCGAGTTCCATGATTTTTGTTCACCCAAAAAGTGCTTAACGCGTCTAAAGAAGTTTCCCCATTAAAAAAAAAAACAATTTTAGCGATAAGACCGCCTATTGTGACACCCTATGTAACAGTTCTACATTTTTTACTATAATTTTTATGGTTTACATAAAGAGTATTCTATCTATCAAGTTTCATGCTACACTATGCACGTTGAATGGAAGATAGATGGACTATGTGAAATATGACGGCTAGAAAGGGGTGACCTTGACCACCGGAATGAAGTCTAAAAGAGAAATATGGAAGAAAAAGACAAGTTGTGCGAATCCCTAACAAATTGGAATGAGGGAAAGAAAATGATGATGTTGATGCTACACTATGCACCAACAAAGTTCTCGAAGCTATTTAATATAATCTCTATCGCAATAGAACAATATCTTTTACAATCGCTTGATATCTCCATGTTTCACAATTGATACTGAGTAACACAATATCGCGGGCGCTATGAAGCGGGCTATGCTCGGAGTTTCTTTGAAGGACAAAATTAGGAATGATATTATCCAGAAGAAAACCGGAGTTACCGACATAGCTTGCAGAGTAAGCAAGCTGAAGTGTCAGTGGGCTGGCCATGTTGTCGAAGGACCGATGGCCGGTGGAGCAGACGAGTCCTGGAGTGGAGACCGCGTATCGACAAGCGTAGTGTGGGACGCCCCCCAGCTAGATGGACCGATGACCTCAAAAAGGTGGCTGGGACAGACTGGATGCGGAAGGCGGAGGACAGGGTGTTGTGGCGCAGCATGAGAGAGGCCAATGTTCAGCAGTGGACTGCGATAGGCCGAGTTGATTGAACACAATATCGTACAACGACACCTACTCACCTTGCAAAGACAAATAGATGTTTCTCCGTGTTAAAGACAAATAAAATCGTAACTACTTAACGATAAATAGAAGTCATACCGGTCATAGTTATGTTTATCAAATCCTTGAAATTATTACAGAATTGATAAGTAACAACGTAGTTATTTGTACTTTGATACAAGTATGTCAAGGAGTTAGATTATCCTAAAAACGGTTGCTTAGGCACATTAGGTTTGTGTTTGGATAACCAAAACAAGTTGGTAGGCAGCTAACTGGGTACATTAATTATTAACTAATACTAGCTATACCCGGCCCGGCTTCGCATGGGTAGCACTATCTACCCTCTACACTACTTACCCTACCTACCTACCTTACCGTACCTTCCTAAATAAAATAAATTTTAAAAAACCCTGCCCTACCTACCTACCTGCCTACCTACCCTTCCTACTTACTCTATCTACCCTACCCTTCCTACGTACTCTATGTACCCTACCCTTCCTATCCGACCGTACCTACCTAACTACTCTACCCTACCGACCCTACCTACCTGCCCTGCCTACCCTACCCTACCCTACCCTACCTATCTACCTATAACCTTCCCTGAACCTAAACCTTCCCTTTCCTTCTAATTATTAAAGTGATAATATCGCTATTAAAAAATAGGGGTTATGTCCAAAAATAAAAATATTTTTTTTGGGGTGGATCACCCCATTTAGGGGTACGAAAAATAGTTTACGTCCTATTCTCAGACCTACTGAATATACACACAAAATTTCATAAGAATCGAGCCGTTTCGGAGGAGTTTTGTTACAAACACTGTGATACGAGAATTTTATATATATAATATACATATATATATATATATATATATATATTAGAAAAAGTACCTATTTGACTTTTAATTTTAGCAGTAGGTAAGTACTTGCGTACCTACGTTTGTGGCAATCTTAATAAGATGAGCTGTTAAAGTGGAGTCATGATGATTAGACTTTGGTGTAATCAACGGCCAGACTGTTTCCGTTCATGGTATTACATGAAAATGATTTATTAACTAATAAGGTAGTTTCTGTACCATAGAAGGGTGTTTTCTGTGTAAAACCGAGCCTAGCCTGGGATACAATGTGTCTGAGGAACAAACTAACCGTCTATTGCTTTTCAATAAAGAACCTACGTCAGAATCCTTGACCATGCACTGCACTCACTAACGCATGGCTGCATGGATGATGTATGAGGAAAATCGCGAATTATTATAATAATAATAGCATAACACTCATCATGCCTATTTCGCGAAACCGTGTTATTAAAGACACGATACCTTATTATTCCCGCGTCCGTTTCGAACGAATTACACCGTTTTCGACAGATTTTTGTCGGTGCTTCTTCTAATAAGTCCTATAGTTTGACCGAAATCACTGTAGCGCGCCTTAAGCATGTGCGCGGCGAGACGGGGGGCAGTGCAGGCCACTTTTTCGTTAGTTCAAGCCGCTTTTTCATCAGTGCAGGCCGCTCATTAGTCAACGCTCATGGCGTCTCACCTAGGGTTGCTAGATGGGAAGACTAAAATATCTGGACAAAATTTTGGGATTATTGTCGAGACAAATATGTAAATATCATGGTGGATCCACACAGCCGCACTGCCGGGGGCTTGATCATAAGCATAGCCGCCAGAGAAGCCGCCGGCAAGTGCCGCCGGCAAACGCGGCCGAATCGATATTCGCAGTTGCCGTAGTAGAGCTGTGACTTTTGGTGAAGTTGTACACGCATAAAATATACTGGACGCAAAAATGGACGATAACAACGCAATTGCTGCTGCAATTTTGGTGTACCTATATTCTCTGGAGTGATGTTCCCGGAATGCTTGAAGAGTTCAGAATGGATGACTTAAACCGCGGAACTCTTCGTTCAAAATTTTAAATGTTTCTGAGGGTTTCTACTGAAGATTTTGAAACACTAAGTTTAACCAGACTTATGATATCGAAAACGAATACTAATTGGAGAAGTGCTATACCAGCTGAAGTTCGGTTAACGATAAATTTGAGATACATTGCTAATTTTTTAGATACTCTGTTCAGTTTCTCCACAAATTGTGGGTTCAATTTCAATTTCCGACGAATCAATATTGAATAAAGACGCAATATTGTTTAAAAGCATCATTTATCTTATTACGGTTTTAAAAATCCTTATTTTTCGGGTTCCACACATTCGTGAAATTGTTCTTTCAATAATTAGACTGCACTGTCTAAGGCAAAACGGTACAGAGGTCTCAGTCAAACTATAAATCCTATATTGATATCTTCACTCTGGCACGACTTTCGTACCCATTTGTAGGTACCTACCTACGTATCGACCCGATTGCAAATTTCGTTGCTTATTTCTTTCTATATTTCAATAGTTACATGTAGCATATAATGGCAAATTAAGATCGAGCGAACATTTAGGGGCCCAGCTCAGGAAACCTATATATGTACCTACCAAACCGATCATTATCCAGCACTTTTGCTTACAATAACTTTCGTTTTCACCTAAAAGATAGGTAAACCAATAAAATACCTTCAGTCACCTATAAAAATGTTACGAGCACATGGAATCAATAAATTAATAAGTAAACCATTGCTGGCGGGCAATTATCACGTGTGAACCCACAGCCCGTACAAATGTGCCATACGGTGGAAATGTTCCAACAATTCTTTCATAATCACTACCGCATAACATTCATATTTTATCAGGGTTTCCTTTGTCTTGCTTTGTGGGAACTGCAAATTTTAACGTGTATCGATCTGGCTGTTAAAAGGAAATAAAACTGTTTGTTTTTTTTTGTCCTTGTAAGGTTCTTAGCAAGTTTTATGTTTCAAATACGTGCGGCGGGCGACAATGGTGCCGATTCCCTTGTTCTGAAACTAAACTAAATTTAAGTTCAGTGCATCTTTTTCTTTCTATTTCATTAAGAAAAGGACAGAAGATAAATTTTATTTTAGTCCTGTCAAATTAATGTCCTGTCATGATTTGGGTTACTTACATAATTAGTCGCCATATTGTACCCAGTCCATCTTATCTTGTCGTTTTCCATGTGAGAATCAACGCATTAACATAAGGATTGCCATTGCTACTGCCCCAAGATGCCTCTCAGGTGTGGCATCTTCAATTAACTTTGTCTCGTTTCTTCAATCAAAATGATTTATAATATAGTTCAGTTCACAGCAATCTTCTCCGCTGGGCGGTACACACATAATATTATTATTCTTTGTTTTCAATATTCAAGTATTATTTAAGTCGTGGTCCGATCGTAGAAGTGGCCATATCTTGATCTGCCTGGCCATTAAACGATACGCCATCATTTCATGATTTGACCATCTAACATCCGCCATATCGATTTGCCCAGCAATCCCAAGCATACATATATCAACCCAGATACGCGTAAAAAACATAACCCTGTCTTTGCTGCCGCTCAGTCGGGAAATAATTCCTATTCAACCTATTTCCTACTCGAATATTTCCTATTTTAGGGTCCTAAAATACTTAATAGTTAAGTAACCGTGACCAACTTGGATGTAGGGCTCACCGGCCGCCGCTGCGGCACCACTCACACCCTACTTTGCGATATGCCCAGGGTCAGCTAGGAATATCGATAAATAGGTTGCTTTCGTCGACCCACTCAATTTTCGATTAGGCGCATCGTTATATAACCGGCCAAATCATGCTGTATCGTAAAATGTCCAGGCAGATCACGATATGGCCATTTCTGCGATCGGACCACGACATCTACAACTGATTTGAATCAGTGTTGTATTATTATGTTGCTTGCAATTACCTGTAAAGGGCCTTAGGTAGTTAGAAGATTTAAAAAGAATTAAAGACAGATAAAAAGTGTTGAAGTTTATTAAAAACAGATTCATCGATACTTCAAAAATAATCAACATAAATTAAACATAGTCAACGTAGCATAATAATGTAATAAGCTTTATAATATTTATATGTACATACAGTGTTTTCGCTTTACATGTCTGATTTGGTAAAGAAACACGGTAAACAATCGAGTTTTCGCATTAATCTACACAAATAAAAATGAAATCCAACATCGGCAACAAGAGAGTCACAACACATAAAAACACGAAGTTTAAGGGTCAAAAATATCTTTAGATTTTAATTTCCATAAAAATATATAGGGCATTAAATAGTCTTTTTAAATATATTATTATTTTAAGTTCTCCGTTAAGTTCTTTCAGAATAATTAAATTGGAAATTTAGGTAATACAAAATAGTGATGTCCTAAGAACTACATGTGTTGTGAGTGTAGTGACATTCTCAAGCGCTCATGAGAACGGCTGGACCGATTTGGCTATTTTTTGTTTTAAAATTTTAGTTTTTTTTTTTAATTCGGTTTTTTTGGAAAGTAAACACGGGAAATTACCCGGGAAAATTTCAAATTCGGGATAAACTGAAAGTCCTTTTTGTATGAACTATTTGGACAGGACAACGACTGTTGGGTCAGCTATTCACAGAATAAAATTCAAGTAAGTTATGAACGTGTTGTTTTTCAAAAAACACATACTATAACGTTAATAACTGTTCTAATTAACTATTAAACACAAATTTTCTTAAAGTAGAAATCTCAGTGCGCCATATTTGTTTACCAAATTAGGCTAATAACGATAGCTACACTATATACAAATTATTTCTGATTCCGTTTTACAATCACAGATGAGTATTAATGTTTGAGATAGACGACAATTTGTAATTTACAAAATAATATAAACCAATGTAACGATACTTGCAAAAAATATACCAAGAAACTTTTCAGTACGCGAATGCGACTGGCTTTTCGCAAAACTTTGCATCTCGGAAACTTATATCACTTGATATTTGGTAGAGAATTGTTTAAAAAAAAAAAAATAAGGATTGTTTACTCGTAATATCCTCACCTATCTATTTTGCAAGGAATATTTTCTGCAGGCAACATTAAAAAAATATTTAAGTAGGTAAATAATATTATATTACAATGGAAAAACTCTTCAGTTAAATCAAATCGAAAATATGCAGGTACGTAGAAAGTTACTTTTCTACTTTAAGTCTTGTGACAATAACACACGCATCAGAGACTATTTAGTTTATCAATATACATTTTTTCAGAACATTATACATACAACTTTGGTTTTGTGATTATCAGAAGAATATGTTAGATTAGAATTTATGTTTCTTATTTTTTTTACAAAATGGTTTAAGGAATGCAAAATGATGATTCTTTAGAGTAATTTGAAAAGGAATTTTCAGATTTTTTGGCTTATACCACAGTTATATTTAGAAGAGGAGCTCGCGGCTAAATAATAACATCCACACGGGTCGATCGATTAGGTAAACCTACACATGCCGCGGTTGGTCCGTGGATGGGTGACCATCTTTATACCCAGACCCCTCCTCGGAAAGCACATTAGGCCGCTGGTCCCGGCTGTCATTCGTGGATCTTTGACAGTCGTTACGGGTCGTAAGAAGCCCGAAAGTCTGACAACCAGTCTTACAAAGGGGTATCGTATTACCCAGTAACTGAGTTGTGGGGGTCAGATAGGCTATCGCTCCATGTAAAATACTGGTATTCAGCTGCTTCCGGTTAGACTGGAAGTCGACCCCAACGTAGTTTGGACAAGGCTAAGCATTGATGACCACAGTAATATTTAGGACATTGCATTGCATTTCCTTTGGGACATCAGAAAATATGGTTTGGTTTGGTTCAGTGGAAAGGGTCAAATGGAAATTGATAGCAATAGTTTTGAAATACGACTTTAGATAATTTATCGAGATTAGGCGTCGTGACCGAGATACCCGATAATAAGGAACTGCGCATTTTCCTTTGTACTATCAGCAGGAACTTTGTTTTTATATTTCCAAAGAACTATGTAGGTATTTATTTTGTGGCAATCATTGGGTTTGTTTCATATGGACACTGGGCAGCGTTTGAGTCGAGTCTTCTCGTCGAGTACTCCACAGAGCCTAAAGACCGAGGTCTTCAATCAGTGCGTCCTGCCTGTTATGACTTACGGAGGCGAAACGTGAACACTCACGGTACGGCTGGTCCATAAATTCAAGGTCGCTCAGAAAGTTATGGAACGGGCTATGCTTGGAGTTTCTCTGAGGGATCGAATCCGGAACTAGGTAATCCGGCAGAGAACTAAAGTTGTCGACATAGCTCACAGAATAAGCAAGCTGCATTGGCAATGGGCCGGTCAGATTAGCCGTAGAACCGATGACCGTTGGGGTAGACGTGTTCTTGAGTGGAGACCATGAATCGGTAAACGTAAGGTAGGTAGGTAGTCCTCAGGCTAGGTGGCTGGTAGTAGCTGGATGAGAGTTGCCTAGAATCGAGCTGAATGGCGTGCAATTGGAAAGGCCTATGTCCAGCAGTGGAGTGTTCCAGGCTAACGATGATGACTGGGTAAATAGCAAAGGTTTACTAATTCATTTAAAATGGTTATGTACATAGATCTAGCTATTTGTCTTTGTCTAACACTTAGGTAGGTAAAAGGTATAAGTACTAAAACGTTTTTGAAAACTGTTTCGATTCAAATCCAAATTCCAAATTCGAAAGCAAAGTGTTAAGAGCATTCATTCCGCGCGAGCTGGCAATGTCGCATTTCTAGAGGGTTTTCGTAATTATTTTATTAAATTTAAATCCAAGTAATATTTTTTTTACTGCCAAGTACTAGATAGTTGTATTTTATAGTTATTTTTAACATTTACTTCATAGTAAATACAAATAGTTAATCATAATAGGTACTAGAAATAATTTACAATATGTCTATTTTTATGAGTAAACTAGCTTTTGCCCGCGGCTCCGCCCGCGTGGATGTCATTTATCGCGTAAAAAAGTAGCCTATGTCCTTCTCCATATCCCAGACTATATCTTTGCCAAATTTCGTGACGATCGTGTCAGCGGTTTAGGCGTGAAAACGTAACATACAGACAGACAGAATTACTTTCACATTTATAATATTAGTATGGATACCAAAATAACTGTCAAAATATAGCATACATGCCTAAAAATACCATCGATCTAGTAATTGTTTGAAAAAAAAAAAAAGTACTTTAATTTAAATTTAATAAAATAAACACGAAAAACCTCTAGAAATGAGACTTTTCCAGCCCGCGCGGGATGAACGCTCTTAATAAGGAACGAAGGTACACAATTGGATTAACTTTAACATTATTTGCTTTCGATTTGTGATTCGGCCAGTCTTACTTGAGTCTTTTGGCGTAAACGCATTATCTCTTGCACGAATCTCATTGGCCCCTAGAACTCATTATACCTTATTTGAACATTTAGGTGTTAATATAATAATAATGGTATGAGAAAACAAGGGTTGCGTATATATTTTTTACATGAATATTAAAGGTAATAATTATATTTATTGATATGGAATGGGTACGGTGTCTTCATATTTTGGTTTAAATATATAATTGGAATATCATACAATTTTAATATATTGACTGAAATCTCAAAAAAGAATTATACAATTACAAAATTAAATAAAAATTTCGATGTAATAATAAAATAATTATGTGATTTGATTATAATTATGATTGCAGTCACAATTCTGCGACATGGAGTAAAAAAATACTATAGGAGCTATTTTAAACATCGATTTATCTTTCACAAATGAGTATAAACCACATAATTATCAAGAGATAAAACATACAGAAGTCGTTCTGAAACTGAGTAAGTTTATTACTAACTACCTTCCTTAAAAAAGCTGCCAGTATCTTCCTAAGATGTCAATAAAATAAGAAATGAATACAATTCCAAGTATGCGTGGATGAGGCCCCCAAAAGAGGGTTAAAGACAGTAATTCGCGGGAATTCGGTGGATACGGACAGTGCAGACAGTTAGGGCGATTTTTGGGAAGTCCTATGTTCAGCGATGGATGCCTTTCGAGATGATGAGGAAGCGTTTTATTATAAAATAATTGCCATATTGAATTCGAGGGCAGTCCTTATCTCATTTTAATCACATACTCTTCTTTACTTGACGTCATAATCTCAGATAACTTCCATACTCGACAAACCCACTTCTCCTTCTTACCTGACTTCCCATGTTCAATACTTATGCTCTGCCCATAGTAAAAATCTTCGTTCCACCAACAATCGTCTTCTACGATGTCCGTCTCACCACTCTAGTTTCATTCACTCTTCTATCTTTGTCCAAGAGGTCTTTCTTTGGAATGCGCTCCCTCTGAATATCAGGATGGCAACCAGTCGGTTATCATTTAAAGTGAAGGCAAGTGAACATAGTCGTTTGAAGTTGGCTGAATCATCCCTGCGCTGATTCGTTTTCTCCCCTACCAGTCGTTATTTCTCCTGACACTGTTTATTTTTCTTATATTTATGTATGTATGTATGTATCTATGTATTAGTTGTTTTTTTCTTTTTCGAGTTAGCTATCCCTTATGTTGCGCCTGCCATATTTTGTCTCTGCATCACCCAAAGGTTGACTGGTAGAAAATGCCTCAGGCCTTAAGTCCGCCTTTGTACAGTATTTTTTTACTTGTGCATAAAGTTTTAATAAATAAATAATATATAACTGACATTTCATCGCCACTTACTCAACTTTCTACTTTAGCGGTGTGTATTCTAAGTTGATTTTTGAGTGACCATTTGTAGTAAAAGGTCCTAATATTTTTTTTTGTTGCAATGGAATATGAACTTTGTGTCGACATGACATTAGGTTGGTTGTTCCAAAACATGATAATTAACTCAGATTCTGAATTCAAATGTAGGTTGTTAAGATTGTCAGTACATTCTTACTCAGTTTCGTAACGTCACACGTTCTACTTACAAAGTGAGATAGAAAAGTAGTAAGACTAACGTTACGTATAGCACGTAGGTACATTTGGTATAAAAACTCCTTGGCGGGGCTTACGGCATGTTCTGAAGGCATTCTTTGATCTGCGTCCATGCTTGTAGGTTCTGGGAAAGAAAAAGGTTTTTTGATAACATTTTTTTTATTTGCCATGTCATTGTGTCCCCGAAGGGTCGGGCAGAGGTGCCTACATTTCGCCAGTTATGTTTTAAGTCCCATGTAATAGGGGGCGAGCCTATTACCATCACCCGGGCCCAATTCCTTTTGGAAAAACCCAATAATACTCTGCCCGACCTGGGAATGGAACACCTGCTGCTCAGCAGTACCACTAGACGGTCGGTGGTTGTCTCTGCGCCCCCTAAGGCGGTGCGAGGAATCGGTGTTGGGGCTTTCAGTCCCCTTGCCCGAGGCATTCTCTCGGTCCCCATAATTGGGGACCCGTCGTTGGGTTCTCCTCCCCCTCCCGCGGGAGGGGGTCGGAGTGCGTTATCGCACACCTAGTCACTTAGGGGGGATTCCCCTCAGCGGTCTGAAGTGTGTTTCTGGGGGTGTGACTGTAGGAGCGCCCGAAGTTCTTCACGACGCCCGTGCGACCAGACCCCTGCTCGGTGAGATCCCCAGTTCTCTGGGGAAGGCCCAGTAGGAGCCGATCTAGCAACGAGGGCGTCTGTTTTCGTTGGCGCTTACCTACAGTGGGTGCTGTCCTCGCCCCTTGCCACGTCACCAGGTCAAGCCGGTAGCATTGCAGAGCGCGGGGCGTTGTGGTGTACGAGCGACTTGACGTGTGTGTGCGTCGCTCGTGTGGTTAATCTTTGTATTTCTCTGCGAGTGTGGAGTGATGCGTGTGTGTGCCGCGCACGTGACGCCTATGTTAACTTCGTCGTGGGTTCGACCCCAGACAGGCGTTTTACTTTGTGTAAATAATTTCATCAATACTGCTCTGAGAAACGATGAAGGAAAACATCGTGAGGAAACCGGCATGTCCAAGAACCAAAAATTCAGAGGATTTCAGCCCTCTCGAAAAGAGGAGGCCTGTGTATCAGTAGTGGGAATAGTGGCTGATTATGTTATGCTAATCCTAATTTCTCTTACATTTTGAACCCCAAATACGTTTAAATTCTGTAAGTATTGTAAGATTACTAACCTTTTTCGCCGCCTTCACCTGCAGAGTAATAAAGCTAACGAGTGACTCGTGGAGATCTTTGTCTTTTTGTTTTTGGAAAAATTCTATCTCTACTTGCGCCTTCTTGGTGAATTCTCTGCAAATATGTAAAAATCAAATGAATTTATCATCAAGGCCAAAGCGTGAAGGTAGCCTGCGAATTGGGCACGCAAAAATTGCGGCGATAAGTCCCCTCTTTGAGGAGTAGCTAGAGAGGCGCCACGGCATCCTCACATTCCGCCTGACGCAGGTCCTCACCGGACACGGTTGTTTTGGGAGGTTCCTTTTCAGGATAAGGCGGGAGGAAACGCCCGGGTGTTACCACTGTGTGGATCGCCCGGAGGACACGGTGGAGTTCTGCCCGGCTTGGGTGGAGCACCGCCGTGTCCTCACGAAGGCGATCGGCGGCGGCGATCTCTCGCGTCCGGCCCTGGTCCAGGCCATGGTACGGAGCGAGAGTGCATGGGAGGTTATCACCTACTGCGAAGCAGTAATGCCCGCGAAGGAGGATGCGGAACGCGTGAGGGAGAGGCAATCTGTGCGCCCTCACGCCTCTAGTCGCCGCAGGAGACGCCCTGGGTGTCGGGAATCAATAACGGATTCCCGGCCACCGTAGGCGCGGGCTTGCGGACGGCGAATAATGGGCAGCTCGCCATCCGGTAAGGACCGGGTCGACGGCGCGTTGTGTTCCACGCGCGCCTCAAAGAGATGTCAGAACCAACTGACCGGGTCCGCTAGGACCGGTGCCTGCCAGGATTGCGGGTTTGTCCGAAAGGGATACCGTGGCCCTGGCACAGGCAACTGAAGGAACAAGGATGGGTTTTAGTCTGGTAATCGAATTGTTGTGGGGTAGGTACCATAACTAAAAAGAGAAAAAAAAAAAAAAAAACAACCAACTTCCAAAAAAAAACCACAAAAAGTGATAAATAACTTTAATTTCGGCAGTCGGTGGCAAAGTCTGACACGCCCTCCCGCTCCGTTCGGAGCGAGAGAAGTTATTTGATAATTTCCCACCCAAAAACAAAAGGTTAGCCCTATATACTTATTTTTCTGCATCACTCTTTTTTTATTTCTCTTTTTTGGATGGGAAATTATCAAATAACTTCGCAGGCATCGGTCCTAGCGGACCCCGTCAGTTCGTGCTGACATCTCTTTTGAGAAGCGCGTGGAACACAACGCGCCGTCGACCCGGTCCTTACCGGACGACGAGCTGCCCATAGCTCGCCGTCCGCAAGCCCGGTCCTAAGGTGGCCGGAAATCGGTTATTGATTTCCGCCGTCCAGGGCGTCTCCTGCGGCTACTAGGGGCGTGAGGGCGCACAGACTACCCTTTCCTCACGCGTTCCGCGTCCTCCTTCGCGAACATTATTGCTTCGCAGAAAGAGGTGACTGCCTCCCATGCACTCTCGCTCCGGACCATAGCCTGGACCAGGGCCGGACGCGAGATCGCCGCCGCTCTTTGCATCACCCTAAGGTTGACTGGTAGAAAATGCCTCAGGCATTAAGCCCGCCTTTGTACAGTATTTTGTTAACTTATGCATAGTATTAATAAATAAATAATACCATTGTATTATCATGAGTACTTACTCTAAATCCATCTTGGCCTTCTCAATGGCGTCTTTATCGGTGACAATCTTGCCATCTAGCGCGCGCGTGGTCTGGTCACGCACGATGTCGGGGTCGGTGGTGCCGAACAGGCGCGACATGATTCCCGACTTGCCGGCTGCCGCGCGACTGCGTTCCGATACTCTGGGGAAAGATAAGAAAGAAAACTGTTTTATTTGGCTTAGTAATTTAACAAACCGGCCAAGTTCATGTAGGAACACGCACAATGAAGGGTTCCGTATTTGGGATTAAGAAAGAAGAGAAAGCATTAAGAACAAACTTAATATTGTGGCCTTTTTGGTCTCGCATAGTTCGTTTTTTGTTTTTGTTTTTACTCTTTTTGTTTTTGTTTTAATGTTCTTTTTTATTGTTTTCATGATTTTGTTAGTTTTAATGTTATTTTTTATTGTTGTATTTACTAGTGCGTGTCTCAAATAAAATATTTTTCTTTTCTAGTTGAAGAACATGTTATCCCATTCCAACTGCAAATGGTAAGTTTGCATGCACAATATTGGGAAATGTACCATAGGTTTTTCTGTAATCTAGTATTAGTATAGAACTTTTTCTGTTTTTTTTTTTTTTCAAATTAACCTCAGTAGTTTCGGAGCTAAGGGGTATATTTTCATCTATTTTCTTAAATAGCTTTAAAACTATTTATTTTAAAATTATAAAAAAATATATATATAAAGTACTTGAGATCCACACGGTAAGCTCTCAGTTCTTATTTGATATGTCATACGGTACAGTGTGCAAAACTTATTTATCTCCCAAAAGTGACTCCCATATTCAAAATTCATTTATTTACGTAACACGTCCGTGTTTGGGTCACAGAAATTGATATGTGTACCAAATTTCAACTTAATCGATCCATTAGATTCGGAGCAAATTGGCTGTGACAGACGGACAGACAAACAGACACACCGAGAGATCTTATAAGGGTTCCGTTTTTCCCTTTTGAGGTACGGAAAAAAGAGACGTCTAAAAAAGAAAAAAGGTACCTAAAAATCGCTATTTCAGAGGATTTCAATCGCATCAAAGCGCGAGACGCACTTACAGCACCATTGAGTACAAGAATTTAGATGGCGATAATCGTCAACTTTTAGCACACATACGAGTATCAGTTTAAATGACACGACCGGCCTATGAAGAGTGCGGTTTAGTGTACAATAAAGCATATTCTATCTAATATCTATCTTATTATTGGATCATACTTGATAATGTGCGTGTCCTGTGCGTTCTCTAACGTGCTCGTATAACAGCTACTGTAACAGGCTACCTACATGTTAGTGAGCGTGCTGTGCAGTCTCTAACGTCCGCTGCAACGTCTCATGGTTGTTGCACAGGTTACTGCAACGTGCTTGTATCACATTTACTGTAACAGTCTCCTACCTGTTAGTGAGCATGTCCTGTGCGTTTTCTAACGTCCGCTGCAACGTGTCATGGTTGCTGCACTGATGCTGCAACGTGCTCGTATAACAGTTACTGTAACAGTCTACCTACCTGTTAGTTAGCGTGTCCTGAGAGTCCTCTAACGTTCGCTGCATCGTTTCGTGGTTGCTGCACAGTTGCTGCAACGTGCTCGTATACCAGCTACTGTAACAGTCTACCTACCTGTTAGTTAGCGTGTCCTGAGCATTCTCTAACGTTCGCTGCATCGTCTCGTGGTTGCTGCACAGTTGCTGCAACGCGCTCGCGTAGAAGAGGTACTCTTTTAATTGGTCTGCTAGCTGCTCTTCATCCTCTGCTACCGAGTCTATGCTGTCAGCTATTGAGTCTGCAGAAGAAAGATGATAAAAATATTAAAGTATTTAGTTTTCATGTTGATTTTGCCCGTCATTGTTTTTATCTTCCAGCCCAACATTATCATCTATTAGTAGATGTTTGTATTACTGTCTTGTCCGGGTAGTTTGGAGGCCTGGAAACCTGTAACACAGGTATTCCTAGTACAGGCTCCAGTCTCCAGAACACAATTATGTATCGTACTAATTTTTCATTACATGGATGAAAATAAACGTTTTTATTATTATTATATTATTATTATTGTGAAGGGCTAGGTTTATCTACACTAATATTATAAAGAGGTAAAATTTGTTTGTAAGTTTGTATGTAGGGGAACTATCTGTAATCTCTGGAACTACCAGTCGGATTAGTTTTTTTTTTTTTTTTGAAGAGGGTTATAGGCTATTTGACATCACGCTGTGATCCTTAGAAACCGAGTAAAAAGAAAAAAAGTCTGAAAAAACACTAAGTAAAAACAAAATAGCGGGGTCGGGGGAACAAGAAATTTCATGCGGACGGAAGCTAGTATATAAGGATTTTGATACTTGAGAAATAGAGATGGAATCTTAAGAATGATGATTTAATAAAACTTTATGTCAATGAAATGAGACAGCAACATAAAGTTAGGGAAATTAATGGTTAAGCAAATTGACTACCAACTTAAATTGTCCCTACATTCAAGTCTAAACTGTCATTCTTTGACAGTTGTATGAAATGGCTATAACACGGCACATTGACGTAGGGCGTCAATTTGGTTAGCAGTTAATTTCCCTAACGGTACATTGGGCCATTTTAGCTATTGAATTGTGTATTATGAATATAGCTTTTATTACCTAGTCGGCACCTAAAGAATAATAGTGTGCCTACTATTATTATTTAGGTGCCGACTAAAGAATAAAGAATAATAGTCGGAATCTAAAGAATAACAGTTGGCATCTAAAGAATAATAGTCGACACCTAAGGAATAATAGTCCGCACCTAAAGAATAATAGTCGGCACCTAAAGATATCTCTACAGCATTTTATACGTTTTGTTGCTAGAAATCGGTTGTAAACGCATCAAGCATAATTAAATTATTTCAGGTAAGATAGTCACTAACATACCGAAGTAATGCCCTGCCTTCTGTAAACCATCGCCCATCTCCTTCTCGATGACGCTCCACTCACTGAACAGTTTGCCATAGTTCGCGTGTAGCTTGCATAAGGCGTAATTCTTTTCTATTATTTTTGATCTGAAACATGACATACTTACTATTACACAACATACCAAATATTTTATAGAAAAGTTTTTGTATCTGAACAGACAGCTGTGCTGCTGGGGTTATTGTTGCACCACTTCTTCTTCCCAGCTAAAGGACTTGGAAGTGGTGAAGAGCAGGCGTTTTGGGGGACTGTCTTATGTAATTTTGACGTTAGAAAAGTGCTGATTCCCAGCCTAATTTGAATAAAGGACTTTTGAATTTGATATTATTACTACCATTAGAGCAGAGTGAGTGAGAGTGAGCAGTGGTAACGTGGGACCGTTACCACGGCTCACTCTCACTCACTCTGCACTTAGGTCGTGGGTTCGAACCCAGACAAACGCTTTACTTTGTGTAAATAATTTTATCACCACTACTCTTAAAACGGTGAAGGAACACATCGTGAAGAAACCGGCATGTACTAGAACCAAAAATTTTAAAAATGTGACGTCTACCAATCCGCACTGAGCCCGCGTGGTGGATTACGGCCCACTCCCTCTCAAAGAGAGGAGGCCTGTATCCCAGCAGTGGAAACATTAAAAGCTGATTATGATATTACACTACGGAGAGGAGCTTCCAGAACAACTACATTATTTTATGAAATGCTTCGAGTGGTTCATAACGCAAAAATTTGAAAGAAATACAACGGTTTATGTGCCTAGGTGGGTCTGTCAGACCCTACCAAGCATGCCGAGGGTTAAGTGTTCTTAGAATTCCAAATTTAAAAAAGAATTTCTATAATTAACGGAAGTTCAACTAAGCAGAAGCAGAGCAATACAAATAGAAAACTATTGTCATAAGAAATAATTTAAAGAATGTTTTAGTGTTGATACTGAGTCATTGGAAAGGATTATATATACGAAGAAAGGCTGCAATGCAATTTACAAGAATCTATATCAGAATACAATATAAAATTATTATGAATATTAACACATTTTGGATGATTTCAAACATTTTAGTAAAACTTTCAGTAATATTTCCTTTGAAAACAAATTGACTCGAAGGTATATTATTTTTAAGTACTACGACTTTAAAAAAAAAAAAAAAAAAATTCAGTGTGTTTGTAATGTCAAATTAACAGCTTTTTACTAAATGCATATGAAAATAGATACGGCACTTAGAATAAAAAAAAATACTTTCTGACTGTTTGATCCGGCTAATCTCCGAAATGGCTGGACCGACGTTGATGGGACTTTCACTGGCAAATAGGTGATGTTATAAGAAGTAACTTGGGCTACTTTTATTTGAGAAAAAGTCACGCGGGTTAGTCAATTAAAGAAGATAATAATTATAAGACTCACTCACCTAGTATAAAGAAAGTTTCCTAAATTAGTCTCTAATTGTTTCCCATAATTTTTAACACTCTCAATCTCTGGATCTGGCTTTTTTAGTCTGATTGATACTGACAATGATTTGATCTTGTTTTCAGCCTGTAGTATGTACCCTGAAATCAAAGCATAAGTTGTTAAAATATATATAAATTTATTAATTTTGCAGAGGTAGACAGTAATTGTTTATTGTGAATGTTGTAGGCTTAATAGACTGTAGATTAGTAGACCATTTTCTATTTTGTTTAGTACCTGGTACTTAGTGGCCATTCAAGTATTACGTAAGCAGAATTTTAGTAATTTTGAACCCCCACCTCCCCTTTGTCAGCAAAAGTAAACAAAGCTCATACCCCTCCCCCCTTTTGCTTACGTAAACATTGGTATTTTTTTATCTGTTCAGGTTTCTTTACTGTTATTCATGAGTCTAGAAATAAGGAATTTATAGACTAAAAGTAATTGAATGCCCATTTAAGTAAATTCCCTACTTCGGTTTTTTCTAACCATAAAAATCGCGTGAGAGCGAGAAAGCAGTATCAATTATTTTGGAGAATCTCTGAACATTGGGTTGCCATCTTTGTTCAAATCAAATTCAATTAAATTTTGCAATTGAATCTGAAAAGTAAATTAATAAATATTGCTGACGTAATCCTACCATCCAGACCCCCATCCCCCATGTCATCAAAAATAATCAAAGCAAAGACCCCCCCACCCCCCTTTGGTGCTTACGTAATAATTGAATGACCCCTTAGGGTACAAACCGAGTGCACGCTCGACTCGAGCGTCCGGCGGGGCGGCGCGTGCGGCGTTCATGTTAAACACATACAATCCGTCGCGAGTGTCCTGAGTGGCGGCGAGCGGCGCGCCGAAAAATCTTTGGCCGCTTCCACGCGACGCAAAACGTCCCGCCGCATGCTTTTTCACTCAGGCCGTACACTTCAGACAGGCCTATACTGTCCTCCCATACCTATTAACGCTCTAATTTGGAAACATTGTAAAAGCTAATTATTTTCAAAAGAGTAACCGTGGAGTTTCTTGTTGACTCTTCTCCATAGGAAACAACCAATTGGAACCGTGCACCTAGCTCTGAGTTTTATAAGTACCCATGTAGGTTTATCTATGCAAATAAATAAAATTGAAGTGTCCGTTTGTAATGTCAAAATAACAGCTTTTTACTAAATGGATATGAAAGTAAATACGGTACTTGAAAATATTAATTTAAAAAAAGTCGGTCCGTTTGTTCCGGCTAATCTCCGAAACGGCTGGACCGATTTCGACGGGACTTTCACTGCCAGATAGCTGATGTTATAAGGGCACTCAGGCTACTTTTATTTTAGAAAGAGCCACACGGGCGAAGCCGAGGACAGCTGCTGCTGCCAGCGTAGAAGGAGATTATAATTGCCATTAACTTGGCACAAAGCTGGAGTTCAGGTTGTTACTTAGATTTTCCCGATGAAAAAACACAACAACACTGCGCCCCCTGGGTATTCCTTCAATCCAGAACCAAAACACTTAGCAGCAGTGGCGAGGCTTGAAATTTTAGAATGAGGGAAGCCGAAGAAGAAAGTTTTTCAGTTCTATAAATAGTCATACAATTAAGTTTAAATTAATTTATCTACACAGAAATAAAAATCATGCCTTTACTTTACTGAATTTAACACCATCTGTCGTCAAGTAGCTGAATCAAAGGGACGCTATCAATACATAAAAAGAACAGTCGATGTTTTACAGAAATAAATTCAACTTCTAATTTTACTAATAAATCAATATTATTATTGGAGTATAACGAATCGAATAAAATGCAATTGAACAGTTGAAAGTAAAATAAAATGCGTAATATTCCTCGATCGAATAATCCAAGTTTGTTCCGATAGTTAGAAGGGAAGCCGGTAGGAATGGAATTGTTAGAGCACTACGCCTCTGCTTAGCAGGCAAGCTTGCCACAATTATACCAATGAAGGAGTCCTGAGGAATGGTTAAAGTATTTAGTTTCTAAACATAACTAACCGCTATCAGTAATAGTTTCCCGCCAGCCGTGCTCCTGCTGCAAGAAGTTGATGAACTGGTCATCGAAGCAGAGTCGAGGGTGTGACGCGACTCGCAGCAGGAAGTTCTCCAACCCAGCGCGTCTTCTCTCTACGAATTCTGGGTCTGTGGTGTCTGACTTCCTCCAAGCATATAGGACCTGAACAGTGAGGTTGTTTGTAAATATAAAGTTGTTTACTAATACATGAAATATTATACAGGAAAAGTTTTTAACCAGTGCGTAAATTTTGACAAATTAAACTTAAACGAGTTTTATTAAGCACCTATTTCTTATTTTGATACGTCATAGTACAAAAAAATTAAGTTATCGTTAACGAAAGATGTTGATTTTGAAACTAGTATATTGGATACACGCCGCGCGATGGCGCGTGCAGTGAAGCGGAACGCAGTTGTAGGAACCTATCAGCTGTGTGCCCGCACAATTCGCCGATGTAGGTATTTAAGCGGGTTATTAATCGCAATTTTAATATATTTATAATTTAAAAAAAAAAGTATAGAATAAATAATGGAAATGTATTCTATTACAGAAATTTTTCCTGTATATTGGTAGTAATTCTGCTCATACGGAAAATTGTTTAGTATGAGTAGAATCGCCCTCTAAAATATTTCGTGAATGATATTATCTCCGCATCACCCTAAGGTAGACTGGTAGAAAATGCCCAAGGCATTAAGTCCGCCTTTGTACAGTTTTTTACTTGTGCATAAAGTTTTAATAAATAAATAAATATATTGAAGCTTTTTAGTATCCTTTTCATCTCCGGTGGTGTCGAATTGCCATCCTACAGTAGCGCTATTCTGTAAAAATTTCGAAGTGAATTCGTAGGTGAAGTGAGTTCAAAGTGAGCTGTCAATCTCTAGACTCCCTAGCGTCAGGTAGGATGACAGTTCACTTCAAGCTCACTTCACTTATATTTTCACGGTGAGATTTTGACAGAATCGACCGGCTGGACTATAAGAGTGACGGAAGAGAGTGCACCTGTGTCTATGACACACATGTCAATCAATACAAGTTTAAAAAAAAAAATATGTGTAAAACAGTCACTTCAATGTCAAAATAACAGTTTTTTACAATAAATGTTTATTTTTTATTTTTAACTACGGCATCTCAGAATTAACCATGAAAGGTTGAAACTCTTTAACCGGACTATCCTGGGGTTGCCTTAAGCTCCTAACGAAACTTAATGCCTCCAGCCAGGGCATAAAAACTTATAAACTAAACGACTGCGCGCTAAGGGCACCCCCTGTGGGGTACGAACCTCGGCTTAGGGCAGAGTCGAAGGGAGGATGGCAAGGGACCGTCGGTGGCTGAATTTCACTAAATGCAAATGAAAGTTGCACTTATATCAAAAATACATTTATTTTTATTTTTTGTTTGGCTGTCTGTTTGTTCCGGCTAATCTCCGAAGCGGATGGACCGATTTTGACGGGCTTTCACTAGCGGATAGCTAATGTTATAAGGATTAATTTTAGACAAAGGTACGCGGATGGAGCGGCATCAGCTAGTAAATAATAGTTTTGTAACTAGCATGGTATAAAATAAATATACTGCTAATTATAGCACTTACATAAGTTTTCTCATGTTTTATAAAAGCACAACAAACTAATCTAATTAATGCAGGTATCCATTACGATCCATTGTTTTGAAAGAAAATTACTTTCTTAAAAAGTTGTGACTTTCTTGTGTAACTATATCATTATTATCTTTATTAATTTATTTCTGATAGGGATAATATTACATCAATCTGATAAGGAAAAAGTGTGATAATATTTTATCTATGTTTACATTTTTTTTAAATAATTATGCAAACAATGTGCTGGAATACTATTATTGATTATTTTATTTTATTTTATTTTATTTTAAAGAAGGCTTACAGACTAACAAACCAATGATATAAAGAAAGTAATATAAAGAAAATTGCTAATAATAAGGACAACATATATTTGTTTTGATTGAATACTAGCGCTGGTCGCGGCTTAAAGTGGCCTAAATAACTCCTTATAATATCAGCTATCTGCCAGTGGAAGTCCCGTGAAAATCGGTGCCGCCGTTTCGGAGATTAGCCGGAACAAACAGACAAACAGAAAAAAACAAATTCTTTCATATGTACATATTTAGTAAAAAGCTGTTATTTTGACATTACAAACAGACACTTAAATTTGAATTTATTGTAAAGATTTCATTTTCACCTTTCAATTTTATAATTTACATTTTACATGCTCCTCAAACAGAATTTCAAATAAAAACACCGTGTTCTCAAATACAGTCTTAAATTGATATGTTTGTACTTTGTTTTAGAATGGCCGTATAGGGCTACTACTGAAACAGAAAACTGACTCACACCTGTTTCCTAGGAAAATGCAAACACATTTTACACATAATATTTGATAACAAATGCATGACGCACAGTTTCCACATGTGTCAGTGAATATTGTCCTTTATTTTAATTTATACTAGCGACTCGCCCTGGCTTTGCACAGGTGCAATTCATATGTGAAGATGGTATTCAGTCCACAACATGTTGAAAGTTCACAGTTTGTCAAAAAGTACTAGGTTTGCATGAATTCAAGATAGTATTTCATTAGTATTATAACCCCCGTGTCCTCCGTGTGTGGAGTCGGCCCAGTTTCAAACAGTTGCAATTTTTTTTATACATCATTTGAAACCTTTTTCCATCTGGAATAATGAACCTTTCAACTGGAGAAGGATTTTTTTAAATTGGAGCTGTTTGAACACAAAATTTGCTCTCTCTCTTTATAATATTTAGATTTGCAAACTGTACAAGGCGAAGTTAAATAAAAGCTAGTCTGCAAAGTAGCAGGGTCTGTAAGTGCCTAGGGCTACTGTATGTCTGTTTACACTACTAATTGGTAATTTTTTATAGAAATTAACTCACTCTTTTCTCAGGTAGTGGCGGTATGATAACATGTGGGTATGTAACGAGTAGGTAATCATGAATCTGCTCAAATTCTGTGTACCGTCTCCATATTGTACTGATCTTTGACTGCACCAGCCTATACTCTGGATCCGTTACTCTGGAAGAAATGTATTATTTATTAAATAAAATGAACCACGTGCCATTCCTTTAAAAACATATTATCTCGTGACTGAGAAGGAATTATGAAAAATGGCTCAATTAAAGTATATTGGTAAGTGTGTCTAGAATTTTCTAATACCTTTTTTAAAGTTTCATATTGAGACATGAAGCAACAAAATACGATCTAGAGGAATGTGGCCGTTATTATTTAGATCGAATTTTGTTGCTTCGTGTCTTGTTAAGTAACTGTAAAATCATTTACAATTTTCGGTGACAACCCTCTTAACTACTATTATCATAATTCCAGTGCATATTTTGGTCAAATTAAAGACTTGATATGCTGATTATTTCATTGGTCTGGTCTAATCTACCAATTTAGATAATTACAAAACACAAAAATGTTTTTTTTAAAGCAAACTTGCTTAGGCGTTAATGGTGTTATCAACATGTTTATCATGAAATTTGTATTAAAAATTTAGGGGATGTCTGCACTGGAAATAAGTTTTACATGAAAAACATATAAAAAATGGAAGAGACAACAACAAAAGTAAAAAGCAAGTAACCATGTTTTTTGAAAAGGATATGACCTAATTAGCTTTGACATTTTAATCACAGCCTCTTGCTACGTCTGA
The DNA here is from genome assembly GCA_947523025.1 of Dryobota labecula. Lineage (NCBI taxonomy): Eukaryota > Metazoa > Arthropoda > Insecta > Lepidoptera > Noctuidae > Dryobota > Dryobota labecula. Next base: position 6,715,251 of record OX383289.1, on the reverse strand, counting down.
AAGCGGTGTGGGCATGAGTAATGAGGCTAATTGACGCATAATGACGGCTAATTTGCTAAGAAAACAATAGAATAGAACCACTTACTTCAGATCGATTAGATATACGGTGTAATGATCACGGACGTGCAAAGTCCCATTAGCGCGCTTTTCTGATTCCACTATCGATATATCAACGTGTTTTAACAGCGTATCCTGGAAAAAATCACAAGGATAAATAGTATTTATGGCCTAAATAGAGAAAAGTAGGCGTAGTATTATCACAATACCTGGCTATCGAAGTCTTCCACTGTTTCAATAACACTTGGCGATCTTGACGCCTTGACCGGCGAATTTTGTGCTGACATTTTGGTTTTCAACGCGATTTAACGTACAGAGAACTAAATGAGGTATTTAAGAAAATTATTTAAAATTTCCAGACAAGAAAACAGTGACAAACTGACAAATGCTAATGACAACACAACTATCAAAATTGAAAACAGATTAAAAAATTATCGCAATGTGACAGCAGGATAGCTATATTATTTTTTCTTGCTGTGAAAGAAAGAGAAAACAACATGTTGCGTCAATTTTTTTTTATTAGTTCCTTGCGAAACAGGCTAAGGTCTGAGACCATGCTGCCTAGTCAACAGTCATGTTGCGTCAAGCAATATTTTAGCCGTGGAATAGGGTGTTTTAGCGTTACATCTATGTATCGGTACGAGATTTCATGCATTGGTTCCAGCAGAAGTTATCAATTAATTTTCACGTTTCAAGGTCAGTGTACCGATGGTGTACAGTACCGGGTGTTTATAATTAAATAGAATAGCAATTATATCTGACCCGATGTCTTTATTCGGAACTAACGAAATCACATTGAAAATTGATAAGAGCATATCTACAATAAAACTGATTAATGACGAGATGATAACGAAGGATGATCCTTGTTGGTGTTTCTGTGTGTGTAGGGCCCTTAAAACGTACACAGTATGCACAGTGTGCATTAATTACATTGCGTGCGATGCTCATTTATCTTCAAATTAATCCTTTTAAACTTCCTAGCGACTACTAATTACCTACTTAAAATATACTTATGATCAAGCAATTATGTAAGTAGCAAACTTAAACAACACAATGACACTTAAAGGTACCTACACACTAGTAATGTAAATGTAGTGCAGAAAGTTCTCAGAAATCATTTCAATAATACAATCATCTGAAGGTAAAATTATTTTCCAAAGTTAGTGGGCTTGTCTGGCGGTTTCAAGAGATAACTGTCTGTACTGTTTCTTGATTACGTAAAATTGGGTCTGTCAGGCAGACAGTTTAATGATATAGGTCCTGTTCGGCAGTTCAACAGTTGGTAGTGAACTAAGCATCTGATTTACGACCTACCCTAGCCAGACTAAAGTCCATTTATTACTTATCTTTGGTCAGATTGGACATTTATACAGCCTCTCTTCTTTAAGAGTATATAAATACGACCTATCGTATTTATATAATCTGTACCTATACATACAGTGGCCAGCACATCAAGCTGTCAAATTTCTCCAAACGATTTTAAACTTTAAAATGTTTGTGATTAAGTTCAAAATCTAACGAGAAAATTTGACAGTTTGAGGTAACTTGATGTGCTGGCCACCGAACATAAATAATTTAGATACTTATACTCCATTTAATATAGCATTAGACAAATAACGGCTAAATAACGACAGTTATTGTGTAATATTGTTGAAATTACTGCACTTTTGAGTTATTTTTTTGATGTAAATGGTAAATAGATTACAGTGCCTTGTATTTATCGTTAAATAACGGAGTTTATTAAACGTTTACATCGAAATAACGAAACGGTGAAAACAGTTATTTGTCTAATGTTATAATAAATGGAGTATAACTAGTTAAGAAAGTCTAACCTCCTTACTAATAAACGTTGTATAGTGTCTGTATAGTTACACAACGCTTTGTCTTCTTCTATCGAAAGTCACATTACTGACGAGTGAAAGAGAGAAATTGGTGTGTAACTATACAGACGCTATACAACGTTTATTAGTAAGGAGGTATATGAGCAATTTGTAGTCAGTTGTAACTTGACTTCGTGAAGATAATAATGAGTAGGTTCTATAGTTTTACCTGATTACCTAGTCTTTGCGTCTCACTTTACTTAGGGCCGTAGCTTTCAATGGCTATAGAACTTTTATCTGAGAAATAATTATGGCGGTTTGACAGTTTTTGTATAGAGAATATGTCAAACTCACATATTTATATAATTCTTTAGATCAGACAATTGATAAATTATCCCTTAGTTGGAATAACAATATTTTGTAAAAGTACCTATACAGTTTGGTAGTGGTTGCAACTTGCAAGCGTGACTTCAGAACGTGGGTTCGATTAACGGGTTGGGCAAAGTGAAGCTGAATCTCATGGGGTAAATGTCGATCTATTAAAACCTCCGCCTACCTCCTCTGGGCGTGATGTTATTTTATGTTTTGAATAAGGCACTGCGCCCTATCCCTTTTTGGGAATCAATGTTTTGCTTGTTCATGACGTTGGTGACGTGCGATCAGACAAATTATCTTTGAACATCATCGATTTAGAATACCCTATAAACGACATCTACGCGGGCGGAGCCGCGGGCAAAAGCTAGTTATGTAATAAGTTGGATAACAAAACTAGACTAGAGCGGCTTTGTAAGAATTTTCTTTTTCTAAAGTTTCTAAATCTATTATTACGAGAATATTGTGAGAAATAAATAGACATTGTGGTCGTTAACACTCGCTTTGAAAATTTGTGTAGACGTGAAAATAAACTTTATTTTCGGCAAGTTTTACACCGAAATAAAGGATGAGCTATTTCACTAACTTTCCTAAGGGAATACTTAGGTGGCGCTTAGGTACAACCCAGGAGTATAATTCGTAGTGATAATAAATATCTCACGGTGTCTCGGAGTCGTTTAATATTTTACAGAAGGGATATAAAACGAAGATTATACGATCTCGGGAGTGTGCATTATGTGGGATTATTCGGTGGCCGGAGCTGCGAGGGCTTACTAAACTCGCGCGGCAAACTCGCGAGCAGGTGCGAGTTTTACACTCGCCAGTTGACGAACAACCCGCTGCGAGTCGCACGACGCACATGCTATAAAACTTTAAAGTACTTCACTTCACTCGATTGCTTTACCAGCAGTGCTATTCTGTAACCATCTCACCGTGAAAACTTAGGTGAAGTGAGCTTCACGTGAGCAGGGCCTCAAGTCTGCTATTACAATAGTGTCAGAATGGTCTCGCCATTGTGAGTATTTGACAGTGTTTGTATGGCAAATCTGTCAAAAACTCACAATGAAGAGACCATTCTGACACTATTGTAATAGCAGACTTGAGGCCCTGTAATTCCACCTAATGCTTGGGATTGACATGGTTGACAGCTCACTCCACGCTCACTTCACCTTAGTTTTCACGGTGAGATAGTTACAGAATAGCACTGCAGATTTAAAAGAGAACACAACATAATAAATATTGCATGTGGGTTGCGACTTGCTTATGTTTTCATGGAGAATTTTCTTTCTTTTAGGTAATGTATTTACAATAACTAGTAGTCCATACTTCAAATTCAACTTTCGAAAATAATATGACTGAAATTATGCAATTTCAGAACGGTTTGTTTCAAAAGCAGTTTTAGGCGAATTAACTGAGTTAGGGAAAAAGTTATCTTTTAGGAAGATAGTGGTAAGTTTTGACGTGATTATGTCTTTAAATTTGCTTCCATAGTGGGAGACAAAACAGAAAACGGATGATAACAAAATCAGGGGATACAGTTTGGTGTTGCAGATATAATACATAAATATCTATCTATCTATGCTGGAAAAAGGCCTCCCACAAGCACCGCCACTTCGACCGTTTCTGTGCTTCCTGCATCCAGCGGATTACTGCGGCCTTCACAAGATCATAGATCCACCTTATGGGAGGCCTTTCAACGCTACGTCTTCGGGTACGCAGTCGCCATTCTGGAACGTTTCGGCCCTATCTGCTATACCTATGTTCTGCAAGCAATGCCACACACAAACCGACATAGGTATACCCATAGCCAATACAGTTTGGTAATTCTTGGGGCGATATCGGTTACCTTGGTTCTCCTGCGGATCTCTTCTTTTCTGATTCCATCACGTAGGGAAACTCCAAGCATACTTCTTTTATCTGTTCTGTGGCCCTCATCATCTAAATGCATCCTTAGTATCTATTATCTTCATCAAAAATTTAATTACACCATTCGATAACTGACGGATCAAAGAAATCGTTCGTTACAATAACTTCTAGTGATTGTAATTATCTGAAATAAATGAAATTGAATTGAATTGAATTGTTACAAAGAAAATATTACCCATTACGTACAACGTACGATTTTTTTAGTTACAGTTGTGTGTGTTTTTTTTTTGTGATCGAAAGGTTGATTACGTACTAATTATCGTCGCATTAATGGTGAAGAGAGTTAAGCCACACTTTTGACCGAATTGAGTTATGAACACCACCATACTCGTCGTTAGACGGAGATTCTAGTGGTGAAGAGATCTAAGTGATAGCTCAACTAGAGGTTTGGTTTTTCATTCAGACGTGAAAGGAGTTAAATGAAACTAGGAACAAAAAAATCAAGTGGTGAATTATTGATTTATCTTTATTTTGGGAGCAGTTTAGTGTGGAATAGCTCCCTTCATCACTACGAAGGCGACATTATTATCTAGACACTTTAACCTATTCACTAAGGGGTTTATTTATAAACGCTGCTTAAAGTAATAATTAGCGACTGTTTAACCATACATCTTTGACGTTTGAACGTCACTTAACTTTAAGCAACGTTTATGAGTAACCCCTATATTTCTCTATCTATTTAATTAATGTTAGTAACTTATTCAAATACCAGTTTTCGTATCTATGATACAATGTTATTCCAACTTTTTCGGCTTAATGTTTGATGAAATCGTCTCTAATTAAAAGTTTATTCTTCTAATGGAAAGTTCTGGTAAAAGTCAGGGTTACGAAAATAACACACGGATTATGTGTGCTGAATTACCAGATTTTCAACCGTTTGCGAGTCTGGAATGGCATTACAGACGACGTAAAGTTATTAAGAGCGTTTATCCGTCGCGGGCTGGCAACTTCGCATTTCTTGAGGGTTTTCGTGATTATTTTGTTAAATTGAAATTAGTACAATTTTTTTTTTTCAGCCAAGCACTTGACGTTTGGTATTTATAAGTATGTGTGCTATTTTTTACAGTTATTTTGGTATTTACGCATACAAATTGACAAATTGTCAATTTTTTTCTATTTGCAGTACTTATTATGACAAAATATTTGTATTTACCATAAAGTAAATGTTTGTGGTGGCATCTACAATTTCATATGCGAACTACGCATCAAATACCTGACGTCACAAATCCTGAATCGCGCAATCAGAGTTTACCGCGCGACTAGCATATTAGGTACAACATCCCGACATTAACCGTCGGGCAGTTGCCCACCAGACACGACACCCGTCTGGTCGGAGGATCCTTCATTTTCTATAGAGTATGAGTGAACTTTACAACCTGTTCCTCAAACCTCTAAAATCAATCTGCCTAGCCTTTTCCCAACTATGTTGGCGTCGGCTTCCAGTCTAACCGGATGCAGCTGAATACCAGTATTTTACATGGAGCGACTGCCTATCTGACCTCCACAACCCAGTAACTGGGTAACTCGATACCCCTTGGTAAGATTGGTTGTTAGACTTTTTGGGCTTCTGACGACCCGTAACGACTGTCAAATATCCACGAATGACAGCCGGGACCAACGGCTTAACGTGCTTTCCAAGGCACAGAGGAGTCTTGGTATGTAAAGATGGTCACCCATCCACGGATCAACCCCGGCAAGCGTAGCTTAACCTGACAGATCGACCCGTGCGGCTGTTATTGCTGAGCCACGAGCTCCTCAAACCTCTATTTATGTTAAAAATAATTATAAAATACAACGACCTAGTGCATGGTTGAAAAAAATAATTTAAGTACTTTGATTTAAATTTAATTAAATAATCACGAAAAACCTCAAAAAATACGACGTTGCTAGCCCGCGCGGGATGAACGCTCTTAATAACTTTACGTAGATACCTCTAGGTATCCGTAAGCAGTATTATGTTAATTAAAAAGAGTTAAAAACCTAACTAATTTGGCCCTTCAAAAGGTCTTACCTTTTAAGTTAAAAAAGTTAAATAATTTTAAAGAATGTTATATCCCTATAACTGGCCAATTTACTAGAAAAGAGACGAGTGCCATCATCTACAAAATAATTATCACACTATCACACTAATATTATAATGGCGAAAGTTTGTGAGTGTGTGTGTATGTGTGTCTCTTCTTCACGCTCAAATAGCTGAACCAATTTTGATAAAATTTGGTATGGACGTAGCTGACACCCTGGATTTACACCATAGGCTACTTTTTATCCCGAAAGAATATAGTGTTCGCGGGTAACACCGCGGGGCGTAGCTAGTTTAAAATAAATCTGTAATGGCTCTAAATGTTTTCTTGTGCGCAAATGGCCCGTCGCTGACGATTATTAATAGGTAGTTAAATATGCAACCTTTTTGGTTGAATTTTATTAATAAAAATATTAAAACAAGAAATTATTGTATTTTTAACTGACTTCATAAAAGAAGGAGGTTCTCGGTTCGTTGGAAACTTCTTTTTTCAGAGTTCCCAAAGATTGTTGGATTATTGCATATCTTCGTATCTATTGTACATTTAAATCCTTTTATCTACAATAGAAGTCTAGTCTAGACGTCGACTGCATTATATCCAGAGTACCCTAAGCACCTAGCACTAAGTGCAAAAAGGTATTCAGCATTTGTGTTCCTTTCTACAAGTTTTACATACTTATCCTATTTTTAGAAACAATTGAATATATTAAAAACTAGCTGCTGCCCGCGGCTTCGTTCGCGTGGTTTTTTCTAAATTCAAAGTAGCCTATAACATCAGCTATCTGCCAGTGAAAGTCCCGTCAAAATCAGTCTAGCCGTTTCGGAGATTAGCCGAAACAAACAGACAGACAGACAGACCGACAGACAGCCAGACAAAAACTAAAAAAAAAAACAGTGTTTTTTGTTATAAGTACCGTAGGTATATAATTTCATATGCGTTTAATAAAAATCTGTTATTTTGACGTTGCAAGCAGAGACTTCAATTTTATTTATTTATACGACTAGCTTTGCACGCGGTTTATTCCCAAACTACTCCATCCTTTTGTTCTAAAAAGATAAGAATCTCATACATTAGTTCCCAAGTTACTCCAAGGAATTATGATTATTTAAAAATACTTATTATTTTGTTCCCATTCTGCTCCATAGGAATCATTCTCAAAGTACTCCACCGATTATTCGTTATCAATTCCCAAACTGCTCCATCTACAGTACCATTCAAACAGTTTTTCGAATCAGCGTGTTCGCGACAACGTCATTCGATATAGCAGTTTTCGACTTAATGTGTTTTCGAACTGGCGTACCACTCTTAATTTTTTTCGAAATAGCGTGCGTCGCAATAACGTCATTCGAATCTTCATATCACTCCCTATAGAGGTGTACTTGATTTTCTAACCATCGAGCAAGTCTCACTTGCAGGGGTAACGCCAGCCTTGACACGACATGTCTGCGAATCCGCAGCACAGCGACACCACAATTGATTCGCCTCATAATAATATCCAAATCGAAGGGAAAAGCAGAATCCAATAAGAATAGCAATAGAAATCGTGTCTAGATGATATTAGTCCGTGTAGAATAGCAATGGTCGCTAAAATAAATTATCAGTAACACAAAATAATCGCACAGTTACGCAAGAAACGCATACAAGCAAATTGGAACTGCAATGCAAACAAAGCAAGCAAAAAAAAAATAATTGCCAATATGTCATTGTCATGTCAAAAAAGTAATAAATACTTACCTTCATGTTAGGAAGCGGGTATTCAAAGAAAAACACGTTTGATGTATACACAAAAATATTTGACTAAATATTGTCGTATTTTATACGCAAATACGTTAACATATTCCTTTAATCTAAAATAAGCGGCTTATAGTTATTGTGCACACTCTTTAAAGGTAATTACGGGATAAAATGGAACGTCAAAAATATTTTAAGTACTTCCCGTTAAAAATGGCAAAACGGAAGCTACGATTGAGTACTGTTTTTTCGAGAATTATGGTACGCAAGTAATACTGAATTAATAAATCCATAGTAATTTAGATCAAAATTTTTAAATCTTACTGTAAAATCTTAAATCATGAACATTTATCGATACCAAAATTACCAGAGGGCAGAAACTGGACATGTCCTTTGAATAGTGTTTGGATAATGTGAAATGTAAATGTTTAAAATATAAAATTAATACATACCTATATAAGTAGCAAAGAGTGCGTTTTTTTGTAAGTACCTATATAGTAGTTAGTTAGTAATTTTTTACAGTAGGTAGGTAAAATGGCACAAATGTGCCATTTTGTTTGCTTAATTGTCTTCAATTTAGAATCTTCGTCGTTGAGTTTCTGCTCTTCTGCACCTAAAGTGCATATATCTAGACTACGTCGCCTAAAACTTCCTTCCAGTTGTCAGTCATTATTTTCAAGATTATGATCATGAACCTTTGCTACAATGGCACTTAATATTTACAGAAAGAAAAATCATGAAGAGGGCTGGCGAATAACGATGTAGATGATGTCGATACAGCGAAGACAAAATATGTAGAAAATAAAAAATCTGCTGGTGATAAAACATCTAATGGTTTTTTTTGCGTGCCACTGACGGAAGCACTGCCAAATGCAAAGAATGCAGCTGCAGGCCGTTCTACATCAAGCTTATGAAACACATATATTTAAATACACATTTTCTCACAAAATTACATTCTGTTGAATCAAAGATGGCCGCTTTGGATGGCCTGCCCTTCGAAACATTTTGTTCTTCCGAAGAGCTTCAATGGTGACGTCGTCAGAACAAATTTGGCAACGTTGTCTCACATTTAGTAATGTCGTCAGATAGTTAGTGACGTCGCAGAAGATAGTTGGTGACGTTGTCAGAAGATAGTTGGTGACGTTATCAGAAGATAGTTGGTGACGTGGTCAGTAGAAAGTTTGCAATAATAATAATAATTAACGTAAGCAATAATCTTCTGAAAACGTCAGAAGATAGTCGCTAACATCAGCCAATCTTCTGACAACGTCAGAAGATAGTAGCCAGCGTAAGCAATAATCATCTGACAACGTCAGAAGATAGTAGTCAACGTCAGCCAATCTAATAGTAGCCAACGTAAGCAATAATCTTCTGACAACGTCAGAAGATAGTAGCCAGCGTAAGCAACAATTTTCTGACAACGTCAGAAGATAGTAGCCAACGTCAGCCAATTTTCTGACAACGTCAGAAGATAGTAGCCAACGTCAGCCAATCTTCTAACAACGTCAGAAGATAGTAGTCAACATAAGCAATAATTTTCTGACAACGTCAGAAGATAGTAGTCAACGTCAGCCAATCTACTGATAACATCAGAAGATAGTAGCCAAGGTAAGCAATAATCTTCTGACAACGTCAGAAGGCAGTAGCCAACGTCAGCCAACATACGCATTAACCTTCTGACAACGTCAAAAGATAGTAGCAAACGTCAGCCAATCTTCTGACAACGTCAGAAAATAGTAGTCGACATAAGCGATAATTTTCTGACAAGGTCAGAAGATAGTAGTCAACGTCAGCCAATCTGACGTAGTCTGTAGATAATTGGCAATGATCACATAAGTAATAATCTTCTGACAACGTCAGAAGATAGTAGCCAACGTTAGCAATAATCTTCTGACAATGTCAGAAGATAGCAGCCAACGTCAGCCAATCTTCTGACAACGTCAAAAGATAGCAGTAAACATAAGCAATAATCTTCTGACAACGTCAGAAGATAGTATTTAACGTCAGCCAATCTTCTGACAACGTCAGAGGATAGTAGTCAACGTCAGCCAATCTGACGTAGTCTGTAGATAATTGGAAATGTTCACATAAGTAATAATCTTCTGACAACGTCAGAAGATAGTAGTAAACGTAAGCAATAACCTTCTGACAACGTCAGAAGATAGTAGCCAACGTCAGCCAATCTTCTGACAACGTCAGAAGATAGTAGCCAACGTCAGCCAATCTTCTGACAATGTCAGAAGATAGTAGTCAACGTAAGCAATAATCTTCTGACAACGTCAGAAGCTAGTAGCCAACGTCAGCCAACGTAAGCAATAATCTTCTGACAACGTCAGAAGATAGTAGCCAACGTCAGCCAACGTACGCAATAACGTCAGAAAATAGTAGCCCACGTCAGCTAATCTTCTGACAACGTCAGAAGATAGTAGTCAACATAAACAATAATTTTCTGACAACGTCAGAAGATAGTGGCCAACTTCAGCCAATGTGACGTAGTCTGTAGATAATTGGAAATGTTCATATTAGTAATAATCTTCTGACAACGTCAGAAGATAGTAGTAAACGTAAGCAATAACCTTCTGACAACGTCAGAAGATAGTAGTCAACGTCAGCCAATCTGACGTAGTCTGTAGATAATTGGAAATGTTCACATAAGTAATAATCTTCTGACAACGTCAAGGCAAAGTAATATGTTAAACAGCCACTCCCTTTGCCCTTACCTTCTTCCCGTTTGAACTGCAACCTGGCTGTATATTAACTTGCGTTTGACGCAAAAAGCCGTGACAGGAATGTCACAATAATATCAGAATACACAACAAACATGCTAATGGCGGCTCTCATGTCTCGGAAAATAGGGATACATTGTTCGGTTTAAGTGGTTTTTGACACACCCGCCATGCTTTACCAACAGATGTTTAAACTGTATCTAGGAATTATGTAGGTAGTTAATTTAAACATGAGTGTACCTGACAGGTTTGACAAGTGAATTGTTACGGGCTGTTTGTAAAGTTTCTTGTGTCTTGTAAGTATTTAGTATTATTGGATTGATTTTGAATGCGGTTGTCCAGAGGTGTTCAACAACGTCAGCTGTTGAAAAATGGTGGGGATTCTTCATTAAATTTCAGAAGAAGTGTGAAAAGAGTCTACCACCGCAACAATTTGCCATCAAACAGTATTAATGGCATTGCTGTATTCCAGTTTTAAGAGCAGGTATAGGTAAAATAGCAAGCGCAAAAATGAAAAAGAATGTTCAAAATCGGTTCACAATTGATGAGAATATCTATGGACAAACATTTAAAAAAATAAAAGCAGACGAAAAAACCTTCTTCTTTTTTGAAGTCGTTTAAAAATTAATATCATAAGTATGTAGGTGGGATTAAAAATGTTTTAGCGTAACACTTAGTTTATAAGAAAATAAAGATTTTCACTATTATTACCTACTAAGCATTGATGCATAAAAAAGGAAGATTAGGTACTCGCTCCTCAACTTGGACCGCATAAATTATGCCGACCGGCACAATTGACCTTAGTCACAATCGAACTGGCGTTTGTGTAGCACGTTAAGTAAAATTGCCGTAATCGTCTAAATAAGCAGCAACAATGCCTTCCTGTGTTTTCGAAATGTCCGAAAATTATTCACAAACCAAAAACAAGTTCTACGGGATTACTTTTCACTCGTAAAGGTACATCAAAACTTATTTTCTTTAAAATTCTCCTGAATAATATTGCTTTCTAGGTCGCCATTTGTATCTGAGTTGTTATGGGTACGTAACAGTGACAATTATTGCTATCTCGTTCCCGCTACAGCCCGCGTCATATGACATGACGCACGACATCGGGAAATGTAGTTATGTGGGTGTGTTTATATGTAATTGTTTCTAGTCCAATAATGTTTACGTGACATTAGAGCGGTGACATATCTTCCTTTTTTATACATCAATGCTACTAAGTATCTTACAAACGAAGTTATCAGAGCCTCTATTCACCAGTATTGGAATTCCTATTTCTACTAAGACAAGATTTTCTCGTACACAATGTTGTTCAGATCTACTCCCTTTCCGTGGGCGTCGATTTACGCACGCAAGGAAGCGAATGAGACGCTATCCCGTTGTTCAATAGCCCTGTAAACAAGAAATACGCAGTGTAACGTGAAATAATGACCCTGGCTGGTTATCTCAGTAGAACCGTTTGTGAATAAAGGTGAATGTACTGTTATTTTTAGTCTGTGACACAAACATTTTTACGTGTATTGTGAATTTATGACTGAGGTGTAAAAATTTTGTGTTGGTTTTATGACGTCAGAAACTGATGTTCTTATGGCTGTGTGCCTATTCTCTTCCCGTAACTTTGGCACTTTTATGGCGTTAAAAGTGAGAGAGTTAAATTCAAATACTTAGATCTAACAAAATCCTTGTAGCGTCTGGGTTAATTTTGTATTGATAAGGGTTGAATTGAGTTTCGTCTAAAATCATACGAAACAGATCGAGGATCAATTTCAATAATAATAAACAACGATGTTGAAAACTCCAAAACTTCGTGGTCTGGAACATGGAAAGTTGTCGAACATAGTTGAGAAAAAGTTCCTTACCATCTGTCTGCGAACTTCATCCCACGCAATCCACCCACTTCGAAACTCGATCAGCTGATAACGAATATTTAGGAGAAGCCTCGGATTATTACCAAGCTATGTCAGGCCGGAATTTTAATGAACTGACGTCATAAATGAATAGTTTAACGAAATAATGAAATGTTGAACTAAATTATTTTGTTCGCTATTTAAAAAGTTGAGAGTGCGAAGTAAAATCTGTGTGGGAATTGCATAAAGCTGCTTTCAGATTACGCTATAATATAATAGCATAGAATAGTATATAGCTCATAGCACAACAATATCGCTCACCATACATTTTTATGGACACGTTCACACGGTACTGTACTATATATTATTGTTTTTTTTTTTAAAGTCAAAATCAAATATTTTATTTCAAATAGGCACATAAAAGCTACTTTTGAACATCAAAAACTACAAAAATAGTTAATTGATTTTAGTTTTATTTCAAAAGGTAGTTTCGTATGGAGAAAAATGGGCAAGAAACTCCACCGTAACTTTTTTAAATTATTTTACAATACTTTCTATACAGCAGTTATAACATTACATGTGAAGACGATGTACCTAGAATAAAAATGTAAGTTGAGTGAGTGTGAAACGATTTCATACATGAAAACAATCATAATATATATAGATTGCTTGAAATGTTACTTAGCCCTCTTCCTCTCTCCTAATTTTGCTGTGCCTGACAAGGTCCATGTTGATCTTTTACTCTGTTATACCATCTATGTAATACATATGGAATGCAATAAATAATTGAGTATTGAGTAGATGTAAAGGTCTAACTGAATAAAATGATAGGGAACATCAGCTCCTTCAAAACTATGTACATATAAAGACAAGATGATGTAGTTTGAATGCCTATCTGACCATCACAACCGGTTACTGGGTAAAATAATATCCCTTGATAGGCAGTCGCTCCTAAATCTAACTATGACTTGTGCCATTATGTGTTGAGCCGTGATGAAGACAAGAGTGCAGATGTTTTGAATCAAACAGCAGCAAGGGAAGCTATCGGCCGAGCACTCACGGACACAGAACCTGGACGACTTCTGCAGTACACGTGCAAAGTTCCGGCCGCTTCTGAAGGTTACCAGAACAGATTTAGAGATGTGTATCCTTCCACAAGCTCCTGACAGAATTCTTGATGCACCTGATATTTTAGATGACTACTACCTCAACCTAGTCTAATTCCTTTTTTAAATTTACTTTCTTTTATATATATACAGGGTGTAAAGGACAGCCCTCCGCAAACTAACAGGGTGCATTCAGCTTCTTATTTTGAATCATATTCCACCAATTTCCAGGTTAAAAAAAAAAAAAACTGTTACTATTCTTTTATTTAAATGTTAAATTACATTCTCTGTAAGCAGCTCTACATGTATATAAATAAAACAGCTAAAATAAAAATAAAAACCAGTAATGGATGTTGAGAAACGAACGACGCGTGAAATCAGCTGTTCACTTTCTGCCTAGCTACAGAGTTCATTGAACTCCCCGTGCCCCGTGGCGGGGAGGGCGGCCGAAAGCTCGCTACGCTGCCGTTCGCTACGTGCGTTTTGCCACGGTAACGATACATTGCGTGTTTATTGGATTCCCAAATCGTTCCTAGAATAATTTCATATACCGGTCATCTTAGTATGATATACTGAATTCACCCCATCAGTCTGGGAGTGCTGTCCTTTACACCTTGTATATATAAATGTTAACTTGTAAATAGCCCCTTGTAATAACCCCTATTGGGTTATTTGTAACGTTACACACTATGAACAGTTTTCGCCAATTCTAAAGGTTTACCTAATTGGAAGGTTTTCGCAATAATCCACGTAAAAGAGTTTCGGCACTAACTATCGGACTCGCACACAAAAAGGGACCTTTTTTAACATTTCATGGCACTCAAAGAGCTTCACTATTGGACCGAATATTCACCAAAAAATACAACGTTTACAAAACGTTTACATTCATATGACATTTTAATGTGTAAGCTTCGACCGAGGTTTAAGCCAGGATTTTGCGCTGTCATCCAAAAACATTATAGAGATTATAAATGCCGAAAATAAAAAAGAAATAAAAACGTGATGTAATTTTTTAATTTATTGCAAGAACTGGGAGTCATCAGATGAGGCTTTTGCCCAGCAGTGGGGTGATACAGGCTTACAGTAACAGTAATTTAAACAAATGTACAGGTACATATTTACAAATAAAAATACAAATACAACAACGCACCATGTAGATCGTTAGGTCCCTCTTTAAATCTCATCATCATATAACTAGCTACTATTCTTATTCCTTATCTGTCTATCCTGTAAGATTGTGGAACTGACTTCTGTCTAGCATTCGAGATTTGAAAACTATATCTCTATTCAAATATCGAATAAAAGAGCATTACCTTTCTTACTAACTGTTTGTTTATTTTTATATTTTTCTTCTCAGTATTTTTTTTTCTGATCATGGTATGGCAGTTTGAGTAATTTATGCGGCCTGCCCAAATGTCCTTTCTTTGGTATTGTTCGTCGAATCGTTGAGCTCCTTATGTTCTGAGTTGAGCTGCACGATTATTGACAAATGCGTGCACTGAATGGATAGGTCCACTCAATCTGTGTGGTTCTTTCTTCAAAAGACCATTTCAGACACCAATCTACATGGTCTTCACATGATTTGACCAAGATTATGTCTGGACTTTAAAAGAGACTGTGATCTCTGAGTTTGTTTCGGTCTTTCTTCTCAGAGTAGTCAGATACGAAACGCCGACCTCATCTAGTTTTAAAATATGATTGACGTGTAAAAGTGTTTGTAAAAACCTACTTACAGAAATAAAATCATTTATCATTTAACTGTTGACTAGGCAGCATGGTCTCAGACAGCCTGTTCCGTCAGGAACTAAAAAAAAAAACATTACCTTTCCTCTCAACTGTGAGTATTTAGCTTAATGTATTTATATTTTATGTTTAATATTTTAGTTTAAGACGCGAAGTCTTATATATATTCGTATTTTTCTCTTCTTGTTCTCACACACTTTTGTCTTTTCTGCTTTCGCAGGTCTTCTGGAAGAAATTTCTCCACAGTAGGAAAATTACATGATTAGCACTAAAAAAAAATCACCTGTAAACAGCCTTACCCATTAATTCTTTATTGTTATCCTGACCCGTACCACAATTTAAAAATGAACAGTAGAGAAACTACTAAGAAACGGACGTAACGGCACACTCACACAGACGAAAGCATCTACGAGAAATAAAAGGGCACGTGGCAGTGCTCTCTAGAGATGGGCTGAGTGATGATTTTTCTGTATCGGTGACTGCATGACAATGACAAAAAAATATCGGTGACGGGAACAATGACAAAATCATCAATGATTTTTATTTGAGTATTAGATCTCGTCACTTCATTTGTGAGTAGATACTGAATGATCGCGGAACGGCTTAGTGAAATTATCATTAGTTATTTATGTAGGCATGAGTCGAGTTTGTCAGTTGGCCGCGTAATTTAAATTTTCTTAGTTTGTGACATTCATTGCAGGTTATTTAGGTATTGATTTATCGTTATGGAAATCATCAATATGTTTCCATCAGTGATATTTGCTGCAAGATATGACTATTTAGTATATCATGGCAATTTGTCGTAAAAACTTGGTCGCGTAAATATGCACCTCCCCAACAAGTAATATTCCAATCTTCCCTTCATGCTTTTTCCAGGCTTAGGACTAGCAAAGTAATAGTACATACTTAGTACCTAATAAAAGAAATCTATCAGTCTGCTAATTACACTACGTATTTCGTACGCGTAAAATTAAATTAGGGTGGTTGTTCGTCCTCGTCTATCCAAAACAATG
Organism: Dryobota labecula; assembly: GCA_947523025.1. Classification (NCBI taxonomy): domain Eukaryota; kingdom Metazoa; phylum Arthropoda; class Insecta; order Lepidoptera; family Noctuidae; genus Dryobota; species Dryobota labecula. The sequence continues at coordinate 6,698,886 of OX383289.1, read as the reverse complement.
ATTCACGAAATACTAAATGCTAGATAAATTGCATTCGTGATTTGCCGCGCATTTCGCACGCAAACATAAACAATGCAAGTGAAAGCATTGTTGCCGTTCCGTGCGCTCAGTCCCGGTCATTTTATCGAAACATGTGAGTTCCAGTCCAGTATCGCCGATCGCGCAGTCTCGCAACGTCGCAATTCACAGTCACACCGCCCGCTGCGCCCGAGACGGCCCGATACCGTCCGATCCGAATCACCGAAGTTCGCGTTCATTGTCATTCTTGTAATGATTTTTAAGCATTGATGATTTTGTCTTTGTCATTGCATGATGAAATGATTTTAAAATATCGATGATTTTTACATGTGACATGATATCGGACTCATCTCTAGTGCTCTCAGTCGCGGGTGACGTGTCGAGATGAATGGCCGTATTATTCTTTAAGCTCTTGCGCCGCGGACCGTCCGCGATCTTTAAAAAAATGCCACGAATGTATTGCGTAGTATATGGTTGTTTGAACTCGACTACTTCAAAACCGGAGATTTTGTTTTTTAAATTCCGTGCTGATCTTGAAAGGGAAGAATGATAATATTGTTATAATCAGAAAATTATGGTCCGTGTTCATATTTTTTATCAAGTATAAATATGGACAGTATGGGAATTAAGTCTATTTGTTGAAATAATTACCTACGCTCTGCCTAATTTGGCACTCTTCAATCTGGCCTTTTCCCAACTATGTTGGGGTCGGCTTCCAGTCTAACCGGATGCAGCTGAATACCAGTATTTTACATGGAGCGACTGCCTATCTGACCTCCACAACCCAGTAACTGGATAACACGATACCCCTTGGTAAGACTGGCTGTCAGACTTTTGGGCTTCTGACGACCTGTAACGACTCTCAAAGATCTACGAATGACATCCGGGACCAACGGCTTAACGTGCTTTCCGAGGCACGGAGGAGTCTCGGTATGTAAAGATGGTCACCCATCCACGGACCAACTCTGGCAAGCGTAGCTTAACCTGACGGATCGATCCGTGCGGCTGTTATTACTTAGCCATGAGCTCCTCAAGCATTTTGGCACTCTTAATGTTTGTAAAATTTAAAAGTGTTTTACTGGAACGAGGTTCTTTTAGCGCGGCTTGCGGCAGGAGTTGACAGGTAGAAATTGTCACGCGAGAAAGCATTCCTACATATAATGCGACACCCCCCCTCCATGCGACTTTCTTTAAAAGATAAAAAACTTAAAATGAAAACAAAAAAAAATATATAAAAAAAACGAAGGTAAATAATAAATAACTAGCTGCTGCCTGCGGCTTCGCCCGCGTAGCTTCTTATAAAATAATAGTAGCTTAAGTTACTCCTTATAATATCAGCTATCTGCAAGTGAAAGCCCCGTCAAAATCGATCCAGGCGTTTTGGAGATTAGCCGCAACTAACAGATAAACAGAAAGACAGACAGACAGTTTTATTTTAATACAGATTTTTTGTTATAAGTACCGTATGTTTATACGGTACTTATAACAAAAAACCTATTCATATGCATTTGGTAAAAAGCTGAAAGCTGTTATTTTGACATTACAATCAGACACTTAAATTTTATTTATTTGTATAGAAGATGTATAGATTAGTCTGGTGGTCGCAAGCGCTACTGGCTGAGGTCCTGGTTTCTATTCCCAAGTCAGTCAGCCAAAGTTTTATTGGGTTTTTCCAATAGGAATTTCTCAGTAGCACTCCGGAGCTTGGATTAAACTAATATGTATCAGACTAGCTTCTGTCCTGAGACATCTTCCGCATGAAATTTTGGCCCCCGACCCTCTGAGTCACATTCACATCCCGTTGCCCACCCGCGCTATTACTTCGTTTTCACTCGTCTTCCTCCATGCCGGCCCTGCATAGCGGACTGTCTGCGACTCCTATGACAAAGAGGTGTTTATCAAATGAGCGGCGTACCTTACACATTATTCCAAAAGCCGTGTGTAACCACTCGTATTCACAAAGTTATTCGACCCGCATCATACGTCTGTCAGGGTGAAAGTTTTACAGCACAGGACTTTTGTGGTCGAGTAGGTATATGGCTTAGAAACTTATTTTACGTCACACCTGGCCATAATGTGAGTTTTACCGCACGTTACGCGTACAGTAAAACTCGCATTGTGGCCAGGTGAAGACGTAAAATTGTGTACTCATCACGGGCAGTAAAAAAGAAAGCCCTCTATCGCATATTTACAACCCTCGCCTGCGGCTCGGGTCACAAATACCTGCGATTTCGGGCTTTCTTTCTTTTACAGCCCTTGGTAAGTAATGTACTATTACACACCCTATTTAAATAGACGTGAAGAGTTCAAGGTGAATAAGCAATCGCAGTGTTCATATTTCATCATCATTATTTCAGCCGAAAAACGTCCACTGCTGGACATAGGCCTCCCCGATGCACCGCCACTTCAACTGGTTCTATGCTTCCCGTATCCAGTGGATTTCTGCGGCCTTTGCAAGGTTATCGGTCCACCTTGTGGGAGGCCTTCCAACGCTACGTCTTCCGGTAAGCGGTCGCCACTCCAGAACCTTTCGGCCTCATCGGCCATCTGTTCTGCGAGCAATGTGTTCATGTTTTACCATTTACCATGTTCTAAATATTCATAAGAGAAAGATCCAATTCGGACACTCACAAAACTGAAAGATACTCACCTTGACTCCCAAACTCTGTACCTATGTTTCAATAATATCGTTGGTATCAACACATACGGGTTCTAGATAACTGAAATCAAAGCTGCAATACCGACAAGAATCAATTTTATCACAATGGGGACTGATTGTGCGCGACACAATACCTAGACACTACACACTTACGTCCGGTATATAACAGACTGCATACAGCGCACAGGAACGCTAGCTCAGAAGCTATGTTTCAACTTCAAGATAGATAAAAATATTAAATCTTCTTCTTTCGGTTCAAAACAAAAATTTATTTAGGGCGTCTCACTAGTTGACATCTTAATAAATGTATACAAATATATAAAATTTAAGTGTCTGTTTGTCACAAAAAATCAGCCAAGTGCGTGCGATGAATTTGTCTCAAGAACAAACTTAACATTGTAGTTGAAAAACATGTTCTCCCATACTGAATGTATGGAAGAACATGTTTTTCAACTGTAAATGTAAGTTGGTTGACTATTACTGGGCAACTTGTAAAGCTTACTTAGCAGTGATAGTTTTCCTTTTATCTTCGTTTTATATACTACTGCTGTGAATCTTTACACGTATTCAAATACAATAATTTATCTGACAGGAGGGGACACTTGACTCTAACAAAAAAGCCTTTTAAAGCTTAATATTACGCAAACGGATCCCTGAATCGAATAATGGTTTTCACAGACTCGAAATAAATTTGAACGGCCTATCCAACGATACCCAACACAATGGAATAATGGGATAGACGAGAAAAAAAAATATGATCCCCATTTTACGTGTACGGGAGTACCCTAAAATGGACCACGGCCCAGACGGACATGGAGAAACTATAATGGTACCTTGTTTACTACTGAACCCTAAAAAAACAGCTTTTTACTAAATGCATATGAAAGTATATATTACGGTACTTATAAAAAAATATCAATTTTTAAATATATATTTTTTTAGGAAGCCATCCTCGAAAAAAAAAATCCATTAATGTAATGCACATTTTCATATGGCTTGATACCACTCAACAAGACAGACTCGACCTAGTGTGGAGTTCATTAGTAAAGTACTTCCGTTGTGTCGTATTTAAAAAAAATATATAAAAAATCCTGGCTATTAATTTCGATTATAAGGAAATGTAAAGCACTGTTTTTAGGAAATTAACATATTATTATTTTGAAATGTCTTTGACATATCTCGAGACCCGGAGGTCCTGTACCTTTGGAAAGCGTACGAGAGGCCGAAGCCGAAGCCAACTCGCAGAGGCACCCTAGACAATTTTAAATGATGAGGAGGCACCAACCGACGATTATCCCTGTATGTACAATGCAAGTGAAGGACAACCCTCTCGGCTGGTACAAGAATATTATAGGATATGGAAACAAAGATACTGGATTATGGGTTTGGGTGGCTAAAGTGAACTGGTTACCTAGAACTATGGAAAGACTATGGCCCCTGCCTAACTAATGTTTTATATACAACTAGCTTTTGCCCGCGGCTCCGCCCGCGTGGATGTCGGTTAACGCGTAAAAAAGTAGCCTATGTCCTTCTCCATATCCTAGGCTATATCTCTGCATCGGTTCAGCGGTTTAAGCGTGAAAACGTAACATACAGGCAGACAGACAGACAGAGTTACTTTCACATTTATAAAATTAGTATGAATACACAGATAAAATGGCAGGGGGTGACTTGCACACTCCATAATGGGCCCCTAAAACGGTCGCTAGCAAATAGTGATGTAGCGACAAGGGGGTAACACTTCCTGACGTGCTTGAAGAGTGGAGCGTTATTCCACGGCTATCAGGACAATCCCGAAAGTACGGTCAAGATCCCTTCCAGCATCCTACTGGAATACTTCCTTCCTCCGAGCACATTTACTCTTGCGAATCTGCACTTAAGCCGGTCAACAAAGGCAAGAATGAGGTGGGAGCTCTGTTATTCGTCAATGTTCACTCTGGCCGGTCAATAAAGGCAAGCCAGAGATGAGGAACAAGACTTCTCCCGGTAGATAGGGTTCGTGGGGTCGCTACTGCCCAACAGGTCACCACATGCTGCCCTGTGGGTTTCTGTATCTCTCTTGGTCTGGCTCCTCACCCTAGACCTGTTCCGGCAAAGTAACATCTACCGGCACAGATCTAGAGTTCTGAGCGCGCAAGCCCAACCACGACGTCAACGTAGAGATACGGCAGTGGCGTTATTATTATTATAGATCACGGCCTGAGACTTACTCAAACTCAAACTCAAACTCAAAGCATTTATTTCAAATAAACCAATTACAGGCACTTTTGAATTGTCAAGGGGTCGGTCAGTCAGAAAGATGAAGCTAGTTGCCCATTCCAAAGCGTAGTAGGTTCCTATGGAGAAGAACGGACAAGAAACTCCATGGACACTCTTTTAAAACAAAATATTGTTACAAAATATGGGTTACATCATTCATGTTGAAGTTATACATGTGAGAACAATGTAGAAAGACGTGCACGTTAGAAGCGTCCGTAATAGAAACAATTCAAAAATTAAAATAAGCCGTGGCAGCTAAGAGATGACCAGTCCCAACTGACGGTAGAGTAAGTAGTAGTAAGTTTAAAATAAATGCTGTAATCCTTCTGTATTGCCTGTGCCATGTCAACTAAAAGCTAGAGCTACAGATGATACCAATTTCATGCCAGTACTACTGAAAAATATTGAAGTAGTCTCCGATAGTACTGGTTCGGCGATTTGAAGTTCTCACATATTGTGCCCGATGTGACTTCCTTTTATGAATTAGACCTTATTCGAGTAATGTTTTTTTGTAGCTTTTAAGATTTCAATTTGATTTTTAGACACGTCGACATGCCGTTCGTGTATTAATATTTTATAATATAACTAGCGATCCGCCGCTTTTTCGCATGGTTTAAAAACTAGTAACAGATTACATAAGCCTTAGGTGCTAGATTTTAACAAATTCCCTGGGCTCCACACTAGGGTTCTCTGTTTCGGTGGGTCCAGTCTCTTCCCAAGTAAGGCAAACAATTATTTACTTATTTATTTAGGTGAAAACATAGTTGGAAGAATGAAAAAAAAAAAAAAAAAACTAAGGAAAATATAATAATAATAATTAAAGACTTAAGTACCTAGTTGCCCCTTTTTAACAATTTAATTATTTGTGACAAAAATGTGACCCCCATGGGAAAAAGGGTTGAGTTTATGTATGTATGTATGTGTATGTAAAGTGTGACATATATCGGAACCAGACAGATATTTGATTAGACCGGATTAATTTCAGATAAAAGACTAATCCGTTTCCGGGATACTGCCAATAGTTAATTTAATTGGCATTATTCGCTAACTAGGTAGCGTATTAGGTTTTAAATGATGCTGACAGATTAGAACTGCTTTTATGTTAATTCGCTTGACTTAAAGCAATTAATTGTTTCCTTTTGACAATAGAGCGTTTGTCATTTGTCAGAAACTTCACAATTGTAATAAAGATTGATTAAACCATTAATGGTTTTGTTATGGTGGCGCGAGTGTTGGATCATTAGCTCCTTTCAAAATGGTTGAGCTGAATGGTGCTGATCCATGTGTCATTTTTGTGAACGGGCGCCGTCAGTTGGGACTAGTCATCTCTTAGCTGCTACGGCTTATACACTGTGGCATTTTAGTCGTCTTACAAAAGAAGTCCACTCAATGTATCCGACATAAAATACCTCTAGGCGTGATTCAAAATTTGTTACCATTAATTAAAATAATAGGTGCAAAGAAAAATAAATAATGCATTAGAATTATGAACATTCTGTTTATAATGTTTACGTATTAAACGGTAGAACATACCTACCCAGCGCACGAGCGAGTAGATCATTCCATCGCTGGCTTACCCAATCAAGCACAGTTCACGTGTACTGTCATCCAATGAGAAGTTCTAACGCTATGCGGCGCGTGCCACGCCCCCCACCCCTTTCACAAAAAAATAGGTGAAGGTCACTCTCACAGTGTCTCAGTTGCGTCCGAATATCGGAAGTGAATGTGCGCGCGCGCGCTACCGGTCATCGACCATTGTTCGCGATCGCTAGAGAGATTAGGTACCTACCTACTTCACAATGAGTGATATGAACTATCAATTTTCGAATATCGAGTACCTGCACATGGTACTCCATGTTCGAGAATATGAATACGCAATAATGGATTATTTTGAACGACACCCGCGCACAGGTAAAGCTTAACTAACTACTTGCATGTGTAAACAAAAAGTGATCATTTGTAAATACGTAATTAGTGTAAATAATTCAGTTGATTCCAATTTTTTAAATACGCCGGAAACAATTTACGTACTGCCAGTTTCATTAACTATCTTTTGTTTTGTTATTTGCCCAGGTTAGAGATCGAAATTCTGGATTTTTAACGTACGTAGGTACCTGAGTCAAATTTCTATCTGTCGAACGAAAACAAATTTATCAGTTATTGAAATCGGCCGTATGTTTGTAACTTAAATCGTACCTCTTTTAATAATCTGCACTTAGTATGTACCTACTCGTATCCATCTTACACAACTTAGTTTGGGTAAAATATCCTTACAAACTACTACATACATACCGAGAACATTAAGGTTGCAATAGTAAGAAACGCATTTTTACACTAGGGTGAATGAACTCTGATAAACATGTGGCCGCTCCATTCCGCGCGACCTTGAAACGCTCGTGGCTACTTTGGTGTCATTTTTTTGTTATGGCTCTGACCGCGCGCTCGTAACAGGGTGTTTCAAATTGCGTCATGCGTCATACTTATTTAATACTATTAAATTTTTTGAATTATTCAAATGGTTTTTATTTTGTTATTTTTTGTTATGAATGATTAGTAGTCATTGGATACATGAAGTGGGCTGCCGTTGTAAGACGGTTAAAATTCCACGGTGTATATATATATTTTTTTCTATTTGTTGTTGTACCTACTCTGGACACTTTTAACGTGTACGGTTTTATTTTTATTTTTTTAAATTGTTCTCACATTTAGTTATAAATTCAACATTATAGATGTAACTAATATTTCTGTAACAATTTAATTTAAAAGTGTCCATGGAGTTTCTTGTCCGTTCTTCTTCATACGCTTTGGAATTGGCATGTAGCTTCATTTTTCTTACTGACTGACTCCTTGAAAATTCAAAAGTGCCTGTAAATGATTTAATTGAAATAAATGATTTGAGTTTGAGTTTATGTAATTTATGATTGATCATGGTAGTTCTCTTGATACTCTGTAATATTGACTTGTAAAATAAACGTCAGTGTGCTACCAGCTAAATGTGTAAATGGTTTAATTGAAATAAATGATTTGAGTTTGAGTTTATATAGTTTATGATTGATCATCTCTTGATACTCTATAATCTTGACTTGTAAAATAAACGTCAGTGTGCTACCAGCTATCCATCAATTCATTTCTCCTTCTCAAGTCCTAGGCCTTCGCCCTCCACAATATCCGCGTACATATTAGGTTTCATATTGTTATGTTATTGATCATACATACAATTTTTAAATCTTTTATTTATTAGCTGCTATCAATATTTCGATTCTTTGTACATATATTACCAACTTGATTGATCAACGAAATACTCGTATAGTACCCAGTAAGTACCTACCAACTTTATCAGAATACCAGGGGGCCAAGTCTACTAATGTACAAACGTTGCAATGGTCTCTTCATTGTGAGTTTTTGACAGATTTGCCATACAAACACTGTCAAATACTCGCAATGGCGAGACCATTGCAACGTTTGTAAATTAGTAGACTTGGGCCCCTGCTCTGCGACACTTATTTTTAAATGTCGCAGCATCATGCTAAAATAGGAGCCTTTTGGCCCCGTATAGGACTTTCTGTTTGTATTTTACTTTTTTAAATTACTGATGTTGCTATGTTTGTGTTTAGTTTAAAATGTGATCTTCCTGTACGAGTCCCAATAAATACTTTTTCTTTCTTTTAACTTAAAAGCTACATGCAAGCCTTAAATTGCATGTCTATACAACCCAATATTTCTCTTAAAATGAAGCAACAAAACTGCTAGACTTAAAATTCACCCAATCAAAATTTTGTTCTTCGCAAACTTTAGTATAATTGAATTAATTAAGCAATCTGTCATTAAGATTGAGAGTTCAAAGGTTTTTTTTTATTTCGTCCCTTTATTGCCAATAAAGTCGGTGGTGAGTGTATTTCGGGTTTGACGTTCATTGCGTACTTAATATGTATTAACTGGACTTAAGTTCAGTTTATTGCATCCATGGATTCTGGACATTTGGGTCAAAGGGTCGTAACGGTGCTACATATTTATTTTATTTGATTGCGGTTGGTTTTAGATGTGATCAAGATGGTTGCACCAATGTTTTTTTGTAGGGCATTCGACATATTGCAATTGGCGAGAATAGTTTTTTAAAAGCAGTCCGATGGTTAATAAATTAGTAAAGACTTTTACGTATGCGGGCGGGGTGCACCGCGCGAATCTCGCCGATGCGCGACCTCCATTTTCTCTTCCTAAGTAAAATGCACAACTGGCCCAGCGCACCGGTGTCCGGCTTCGTATCGCGCTTCCGCGATGCCCACTGGGTTTGAATCTCATTCCCACCGGTGTACATCTCCCGACTGCACTACACCACTAAGGCGGAGGTCATCGTGTAGTACGTGCGCTAGAAGACAAGGTACACGCCGAGGGTGCGTTACTGGAGTCGCACCGCAACGTCAACTTTAAGGCCTGCGTGGTGCGCGTACCGAATTGTTATTTGCCACTCTTCACGGAAGAAGACTTTTGGCCGCAGAACGTGGTGTTCCGTCGCTTCCACTTCCACTGAGCACATAGTCAAATTAGTACAAAGTGAAGTGCTACTCACATAGGTTCAAGTCTTATTTACTAACATAAGTTTCCAATAAAAATATGTATGTTTAGGTTATGGTATTCATGTATGGGCATGCGTCGCCTGAAAATAATTGGATTTATTATTTACTAGCTTTCGCACGCGGCTCCGCCCGTGTGGATGTCGGTTATCGCGTAAAAAAGTAGCCTATGTCCATTTCCATATCCCAGACTATATCTCTGCCAAATTTCATGACGATCGGTTAAGCGATTTAGGCGTGAAAACGTAACATATTGACAGACAGACAGACAGACAGAGTTACTTTCACATTTATAATATTAGTATGAAGGTATGGATTATTATTAGATGCATATTTTTGTTTTCTTACTGGAGAGAGGTGGGCTGGTTGAAATAACCACCTGCGGTCGCCATGGCCCACGCACAATGGTCCATCTGAAGGACGCAAACCCGAGACCAAACCTACTAATATAGAACATAATGTCACCAATTCGCTAAGCTACGTGGAAAGTAACTTGCTTCTGAAAATTCCTTAGTTAAGGAACTGTTCTTTTAAAAGATTCATCTAAAGTTGCATGAATACGTCGTCCTTTTGCAGATATATCTTCCTACCTACTTAGTTTATGTATCGTCATGACTTCTTACATACCTATTATAAGTTTCATTAAATGACGTTGGAGTTCCAGTTTCAGTTGTAGATTCTTTGTTGCGTCATGTATCCCGTTCTCCCATTTTAGAAGAAATTTATTTATAGGGAGTATAAGCTCTGATCAATACTTTCTGAAACAAATGGCTTGGACCCCTTAGATGCTACATAGTACCAAAGGGAAAGAGAAAGAAAGAAAGAAAAATACTTTTTCTGGTTTGTGAAAACCATTTATCGATTCAGGGATCCGTTTGCGTAATATTAAGCTTTAAAGTACAAATTTTTTTTAGAGTCAAGTTTCCGCCTCTTCCAACATAATGGCTGTATTTGAATCTATACTAATATTATTGTGGCGGTATCAACAACGCTACATGCGAACTACGCATTAAAGACCTGACGTCACAAATCCTGCATCGCGCTATCAGAGTTTACCGCGCGACTAGCATATATACAACATCCTGACATCAACCGTCGGGCAGTTATCCACCAGACAAGACACCCATCTGGTCGGAGGATCCTCCCTTTACTATAGAGTATGAGTGAACTTTACACCCTGTTTCTCATGCCTCTAAATTATAAAGTTGAAGAGTTTGTTTGTTTGTTTGTTTGAACGCGCTAATCTCAGGAACTGCTGGTTGGAATTGAAAAATTCTTTTTGTTTTAGATAGTCCATTTATCGAGAAATATTATAGCCTATATAACATCACGCGACGATTAATAGGAGCGGAGCATAAATGAAAAATGTTGCACAAACGGGAATAATTATTCTTTTTTGAGAGCTTCCTTTGCGTGCGCTGCGTAAACGGTTTAAGTTACGCAAATATCATGTATGATGGAATTATTCCTCTTTAAAAGTTTAAAAAAAAAGTCCGCGACAGCATATATAAATTTTTTTGATTGACTCTCTATTATCTTTTTTTATGGTAATCAAATTTGTTCGAAATTAATGCATTATTTGCGAAGGAGTTTTGTCAACATACAACGTTATTAATCACAAGTATTTAAATGTAAACAAAATTGTCCTTGACATCATGTGATTTCAATCAACATCTTAGGAGATATCATAATTTTAAAATAACTTCGCAACAAAATAAGTGTATAGGCTATTTAACATCACGCTACGCCCCTCAGGAGCCGAGCAAAACGACAAAAAGTCGGAAAAAACGATAAGTGAAAACGAAGTAATTGCGCGGACGGGCGATGCGATGCGACGGGGTGGGTTATGGGCCGAAATTTTACGCGGACAAAGTCGCGGGTAGAAGCTAGTAAGTGATAAAATTCACAGCAGTAGTGTATATAATGAAGTTAAAAAGAAAACTATCACAGCTAAGTAAACTTTAAAAGTTACAGAGTAATAGTTGACCAACTTACATTTGCAGTTAAAAAATATGTTCTCCCATACATTCTGTATGTGAGAACATGTTTTTCAACTACAAAATTAAGTTTGTTCTTGGGATAAATTCATCCCAACTACGGATGACGGACTTTTTTTTTTAATACGGAACATTGTTCTTTACCAATAGATTAAATGGACGCGTATAAGTTTATGCTCTTAAAATAACATTGCTTATCTCTCAATATTGTGCATATGGTGGCCAGCACATCAAGTTACCACAAACCGTCAAATTTTCTCGTACGATTTTGAACTTAATCGTCAACATTTTTAAGTTTAAAATCGTTTGGAGAAATATGACAGTTTCGAGTAGACATGTGCTGGAAAAAAAAGAAGAAGAAGGAATCTGTTTTTTATGAAAACGCCGTGAGTACATGCCCTAAAATGAACCAAACCGGGAGACGAACCAACGTGGTTTGTACCCAGCTTTAAAGACGCATCAGGAAGCCAAAATTCGTTTACCTCTACAAGCCGTGTGTACCCAGCCTAGTTTAATTATGTACGAACAAGCTTGCAAGGGCGGTTGCTCACACAATTATTTCTGCGTCGTCACACCGCGGAGCTTCTCTAATTAATTTGAAATCAACGGATGTTTGAAAAAGGATAAATAATATAATATTGGAGTTTGTATGTTGTTAATTATAGTATAGAGAGACTGTTGATTAATTAATATTAAAAGTTAAATAGTGCTGAAAAGTTGATTATTTTATAGTAAAATTATACATGAAAAATCTGACGTTGTTTAATAACTACCTATAACTAAATTAATATGTTGCGTTGAAAATATGATGATGCTTTACTAGCCTTCTCCTTAAGGCGAGGTTCTTCGAGCGTGCATTTTTGTTCTAGAGGTGGCAGCTGGGCGCGAGTAAATTGTGCCGTGAATTTCGTTAATTTAAGGTTGAAAATTATATGTTTTACGATACTAACAATGTTAAACCCGACGGACATTACATCATCATAGACGTTTAATTTGATGTGATTTTCAATACATAATGTGGTATAATATTGAAATAAAATTATTTTAATCTACAAAATAAGGGTATGTTTGTATTTTTTTCTATCGAGCGAACTTTATCCAATTATGTAACGAGTACCCGACGTACCTACAGAAAGTTCTCAAAAGCAACATATAATTTTTTCACGAATGAAACGTGGTTGACACCGTTTATTCATTACCGTTTCTAAATAAAATTACATTAAAATTACATTTCCTAGAGGTTAACTTGAAGAACCTCGCCTTAAGTTCTGAATTGAATTGCACGCTTAGTCTGACTACGGCTGGATACTGATCAGGTTCACTCAATCTGTGTGGTTTTTTCCTCAAAAGACCGTTTCAGACACCAATCTAGATGGTTTTCACATGATCTGACCAAGATTATGTCCGGACTTACTTGTACACATCGTGCATCGCGTAATATCATTATAATACACTTTCACACTTACACTGACATCTCAACATAACACACACATCCACACAAACACACACACGCATATATATCACAAGTACAAAATAATATGCTTTATTAAGAGCGTTCAGCCCGCGCGGGCTGGGTTGGCTGGCTGTATTTGGCCTAAAAAATAGTACTTTCATTTATATTTAATAAAATAATCACGAAAAACCTCTGGAAATGCGATGTTGCCAGCCCGCGTGGGATGAACGCTTTTGATAATAATTTACGTCACGTTATTCACGGTAACAAGATCTCCCTGTAATGCTCCCAAATAAGGATGTTTATTTAGATTTTTTATTTTTTTTACATGCTTCCTAAAGATAATCTTTTCATTATTTATAATGAAACAGATAGGTAACGCCGACCTCATCTAGTTTTTTAAATATGATTGACGTATCTAAACCAACCTACACCTACTTACAGAAATAAAATCATTTATCACTTAGTTTTATTTTGTAACATTTATGATTAGGAAATACACTCAAAATCGTGCTGAAATGGCATTAGATATACCTATATACAAAGCACTATATTATACAGAGCTATCAGAAGGTTGCGTGTTCAGAACACGTCGGGGTCACCAGTATAGAGGTATGAGGAACAGGGTGTAACGTTCACTTATATCCTCCACAGAAAAGGGAGGATCCTCCGACCACACGGGTGTTGTGTCTGGTGGGCAAGTGCCCGACGGTTGATGTCGGGATGTTGTATATATGCTAGTCGCGCGGTAAACTCTGATTGCGCGATGCAGGATTCGTGTGACGTCAGGTCTTTGATGCGTAGTTCGCATGTGGCGTTGTAGATGGCACAATTATTTACATTAAATTGCTAACCTAGCTATATATGTATACTAGCGGACCCGACAGACTTCGTTCTGTTAAAAGCTATAGTATAAACTCCACTACTCTACTCTACCTACCTACCTACCTACCTACTCTACTCTACCCTACCCTACCCTACCCTACCTACCTACCTAAAAACAAACCTACCTACCTACCCTACCCTACCCTATCCTACCTACCTACCTACCTACCCTACCCTAACCTACCCTACCGTACCTACCTACATAAAACTTAAAAAAAAAAATATAGTTGCTGATTCTCAGACTTACTGAATATGCATATAAAATTTCATAAAAATCGGTCAAGCTGTTTCGGAGGAGGGTAACTTACATTGTGACACGAGAATTTTATATAAAAGATATACAATCAATTATTACAAAATACTATTTACAATAGGTACTAAATTAAATGACTAATTAACTAAGTATACAAATAAATACAAAAACGCAAGCAAAATTATACTTAGGCGTCGAAGTACTCGTCCACATTGCTGTTATCCGGAAACGTAGCCAGAAGAATGGCAGCATTGCCAAGTTGAATGGCAACGCTAATTCTTTGGCCAAAGAACGAGTCAGCCCTCAAAAGTATTTACACAAAATGAATTGTGTACAGACCGCACTTTATGACACAAGTTACTAAATGTATAAAGGCTCCCACAGACAGGCGCGCCCGACACTAGTAGAACGATTTCTATGAAAACTTCATGGAGATTGTTCTACCAGAAATTCAAAATTCAAAAGTCATTTATTCAAATTAGGCTGAGAATCAGCACTTTTCGAACGTCAAAATGAAATTTTATAAGACAGTCCCACAAAACGCCCACCCTTCACCACTTCCTAGTGCTTTAGCTGGGAAGAAGAAGTAGCGCAACAAACTCCCCAGCAGCACAGCTGTCTGTTCATATATAAAATCTTGATTCTAAACAATATTTGGTATGCAAAGTAATTCACATTACGAAAGACAGAACACTAAATAAATTTATTTGCCCTATGTCAGCTAACATACGCCAATATACCAGAAAATACAATGAAAACTATACTCAAGCAAAAATAAATAACCTTTAAAAAAATAAAAAGTAAACAAAACTTAAAACCTAAATAAAAGTCTCCGTGCATAAAGGGTGTGCCTGCTTACATATGCAATGCTGGATTGTGTTCATATATCTGTAACACAAATGATAAACTAGGACCATCGAAGTATAACAAACTAGCAGCCCGTCCCGGCTTCGCACGGGGTAGACAATTATCATTTTAAGACTCATTTTTCTACACCTTCGGTTACATTGTTCAAATTTTACCAAGGATCCCTAATTTTTTTCAAAATGAAATGTAGCCTATGTCAAATTGGGAGAATGTAGCATTCTATTGGTGAAAGAATTTTTTAAATCGGCCCAGTACTTTTTGAGCCTATTCATTACAAACATACAAACATACAAAAATAGGTACAAATCTTTCCTCTTTATAATATTAGTGTAGATAAACAGTTAATTACTAATAACAATAATGAAACCATGGACAGCAAGACGACCAGGCATCACAAGCAGCACCCGTACACGAGCATAACGCAAAGATCAGCCATTACCCCCGAAGAATAGCGACACATCGTCGTGTCGCGCCTGTCTGCGGAAGGCTTAAATTGTTTGCCTGCTATTAGTATTATTGAATTCCAAAGAAGGCATCCTAGTTTGAAGCACTCCTACCATCCACTTTCCAGCTTCCCTACAATGTTAGGGTCGGGTTCTATTCGATCCCAAAATGGCTGAATATTCATATCTGACCTCACTAATCCAATTAATGGGAAAATACCGATATCGAAATAACCCTATTTCGTCCTTTTGACAACATCTCCTGGATGTCTTTGTTACTAAAATCGACTATCAAACCTCCTGACCTCGGGTATTTTTGTGTGTCTAAACAAAATAGAGGAATGGCATACTAATAAGTTCAGATAGAAAAAAAAAAATAACCGGCCAAGTGCGTGTCGGACCACGCACAATGAAGTGTTCTGTAGTTGGTATGAATTTATCCCAAGAACAAACTTAACATTGTTTCAACTGTAAATGTAAGTGTTGGTCCACTATTTCTCGGTAACTTGTGAAGCTCAATTAGCTATGATAGTTTTCCTTTTAACTTCGTTATATATACTACTGCTGTGAATTTTTTCACATATCCAAGTACAAGCATTTAGTTGGCAGGTGGGGGACACTCGACACTAACAAAAATTTGAATTTCAGAGCCTCATATTACGCAAACGGATGCCTAAATCGAAAAATGGTCTTCAAAAACACTCAATATTTTTGAACGGCCTATCCAACAGTGCACACTATGGGATAGATGAGAAAAAAATATCATCTCCCCTCCACGTAAAATAGAGATATTTTTTTTCTACCTTAAAAAAAGTATTTCTAGAATTTATTTTACAATTGTCGGCGTGATTAATATGTATATTTATGCTAAATTACAGCTTTCTAGTACTAAGGGTCTCTAAGCTAAGTCGCGGACAGACAGACGTACAAACGGACATGGCGAAACTATAAGGGTTCCCTGTTTATTACGAAACCCTAAAAAGTAGGTACATTAAAAAAAGACAAGTTCTGCTCGAATACCTATTTACTACTTAAAACAATTGGCAAGACATTTTCTTGTTAAAAACGGTCACCCATCCAGAGACTGGCCGCGTCAAGTGTTGCTTAACCTTACGGACTGGTCGTTCCGCGCGACTGCTACTAAAAATGACTATAAATCTATCTTTGGAGGCACTCAGTTGTAACATTGCGTTTCTTTACGTATTGGTCCCTTGCCTTCTGACGAATGGAGGGTATTTGAACCATATATATTACAACTCAACTTTAAGGCCGTTTCCTTTTTAGTTGCTGTACATAAATGTATCTCTAGTTAGGTTTCAATTTGTAATCTGATATTTAAAATAAATTCATACCTAGCTAAAGATTTTTCGTGTTTTGGTACCGGATAAAATTAATACACTGCTTCAAGGATCAGAACAGAATGGTCGACGTCTTTTGGCTGAAATGATGATAATAATGACGTGTAAATACGTAAAGAAATTTCCGCTATTATCGTTGCTCGATTTGCATTGTGCTACGTTCATCGACCGCCACACGTAGTACAGTTACGACGTAGCTGGCGCCTTGCTACCGCCATAGCACGCGTGCTACGAAAACGCCGTATTCAATTTTTTTTTTCTTGTACTATATTTAGCACAGGAAGAAAAATCCTACATGAAGTGTAGGATTTTTCTTCCTGTGCTAAATGTAAAAAAAAAATGACGATGTAATATTTTACATCGTCAAATCTTTAAACAAAGATGATGCAATATTTTTCATCGTCAATTTTTACCCGACTGCCCCAGAAGGAGGGTAATGTTTTTCGAAAGTATGTTCTTTCGCACGCTCTGTAGCCTAAACGGCTTGATGGGTTTTAACATAATATGAGGTGTCGTTATGATGTTTTCCTGCGCATGCACCGCAATGCACGTCTTTGTACTTACTAACAACGGTGTCAGACTTTACTAATCGCGAGTTTTACGAGATGGTGCGAGTGTATTTAGTAAGTGGTTAAAACTTACGAGCAGCTCGAAGAATGTGTGCGAGGATGAGCATACTTGGTATGCGAGCCAACCCAGCGGTCCATATGGAAAGGACCATTTTAGCAGCTATTCAAAGGCTGCTTGATCAAATGATCACAGCCAGTTCAGGACCCCGAATAAGTGTAAGTGTTATAACTGTTATAAGTGCCTTAATTTAATTGATCACAATGCTTTATTTTCTGCATTTTGATGGCTCTAAGCCCATGAAAGTATAACGGCAAAATTTGAATTACTCTTCAAATAACTTTAAGTCACGGCCTAAACTTAAAAAAAGTGGTTCGAACCTGATAAAATTTGCTATTGATAACCCGCTTGAATACCTATGTCGGCGAATTGCGCGGGCGCACAGCTGATAGGTACCTAATACTGTGTTCCGCTTCACTGACCGCGCCGACGCGGCGCCCGGCGAGTTGCCACTAAACCAGTTTCAAAATAAACATCTTTCGTTAACGATAACTATTTCTTTTTGTATTAAGACGTATCAAAATAAGAAATAGGTGGTTAATAAAACTCGTTTAAGTTTAATTTGTCAAAGTTTGCGCACTGGTTAATTTTTTTTCCTGTATATATGTATATAAAATGCTTAACAAAAAGCAAATTATTTAATAAAACAGAAAACGAAAAACAGTCAGTTATGTGTTTAAGCAGCTTTTTTTTTAATATATCTTTCTTTGTGGCAATTAACGAACGATAATGATTCTAAGACACTCTGAGGAAAATTTATAGTCTCATTCAATTCATTAAAGAAACATGATGTTTTCCCTCTTACTAGAAAACCACTAAACGGGTATCATAGATACGCTTAGGGATAATAGTGTGAGGTCGGGGCGTTTCAATTTCCTATGGGACCGTTTTGCGCCCGCTCCATGTCCGAAGCGTTCATTGATCAACATCCCAGTTTTTGGTAACCCGTTTGTACGTGAAAGCTTAGAGAAAGAAATATTTTATCATCATGCGTAGTCACTAAGTTCACTGTTGGAATTTGCTTATGTCCAAAAAATGTAACGTTTTCAATACAGACAAACGTACATTCACGAGAATAAATACCTTATACTTACGTAAAGTTCAAAAGCGATCTTCTCGTGAAGTTACCATTATTTATTTATACAGGGTTATTCGTAAAACACTTAATAACCTTGCAGGGCTGTATTTCTAACATCATAAACAACAACTTTCGTTCTACGACTTTTTACAAAACATAACACATTCACCAAAAACAAACCTTCAAGACTTCGTTGCTCTATACATTTAGCGCGTTGAATTTAAATATTTTTATTTTTGTATGAAAGTCTGATGAATTATAATCATCCCTAGGGATATAACTATATCGCGGCTTCAACCATTTTAATGCGACATACATACATAGTTACAATTCACTGAAAAATTAAACAATTTTATGATTTTTATCAATTCTTCATCAATCAAATCATAAAATTGTTTTCAATGTCTGATATTAATAATTATGGTGTACTGCCACGAGCATAAATTAAATACATTATATATGATTGAAGCCGTGATATAGAACTATATCACCTTTATGTCCTTAGGGATACAACTATGTCACGGCTTCAACCATCTTACTGCAACATATGTCTATCGACAATGTAGTATCCTGAAGATTAGATTTTTGGGTAGTAACGTTCAGTTGACTGACGACGTAGCTGAAACTAACATTGTAAGGCTCATTTTATTCCAAAGTAGCTTTTGTCCACGGCTTCACCCTCGGGGAGGTCTCAAATTATCTCATGGGAACTGGATAAAAAGTATCATATGTTAATCCAGGGTATAAATTATTTGTGTGCCAAATTTTATCTAAATCCGTACAGCCGTTTTGGCGTGATTAAGTAACAAACAAACATCCATCCTCGCAAACTTTCACATTTATAATAGTAGCGGGAAGTAGGATAGTAGGATTAATTAACTATACTAGCTGCTACCCGCGGCTTCGTCCGCGTAGCTTTTTCTAAAATAAAAGTAGCCAAAGTTACGCCTTATAACATCGGCTATCTGCCAGTGAAAGTCCTGTCAAAATCAGTCCAGCAGTTTCTAAGATTAGCTGGAACAAACAGACAGTTAGACAGACAGCCAGTCAAAAATTAAAAAAAAAAAAGTTTTTTTTTTTAAGTACCGTATATACTTTCATATCATTATCATCATCATTTCAGCCGATAGACGTTCACTGCAGGACATAGGCCTCCCCCAAGAACCGCCACCTCGACCGGTTTTGTGCTTCCCGCATCCAGCGGATTCCTGCGGCTTTCATAAGGTTATCGTTCCACCTTGTGGGAGGGCTTCCAACGCTACGTCTTCCGGTACGCGGTCGCAACTCTACTTTCATATAAATTAAGTAAAAAGCAGTTATTTTGACATTATAAACAGACACTTCAGTTTTATTTATTTGTATGTATAGAGAGTAGGATTCGCAATTTTTGATATCCACTGTTAGTACAGTTATCTACAATGTTGCTTTTTACAGTGTAAGCGTTATTTACGGTATAAAATAAGTAATATGATATTTTTTCACTGTAATTTGGAAATATTATCAGTTTGGTTCAGAAATTATATTGGCTGTGGAAAACTACAGTTGTTGTGGTGTGGACCTAATAGTCCACCTCTGTACATTTCTGTGCTTGAATTATTAAATAAATAAATATATATTTAATTTAATTATTTATGTACACACAGTAAAATACATAGAGATATGTCATAATTATAATTTTACCTACAATTCTAATTTCAACTATTTAGGTACCTGGTACTTGTTGTCAGGCCTACAATGTCCTCCCATATCTATTAAAACTGTAATTTGAAAAAATTGTAAATGCCAATTATTTTTAAAAGAGTAACCGTGGAGTTTCTTGCCTGTTCTTCTCCATAGGAAACGACCAATTGGAACCGTGCATCTAGCTTGTCCCCAAAAATGACAAGCACAAATAAAAAATGGCCCCAGAGGCGGTGCTTGGGGGAGGCCTATGTCCAGCAGTGGACGTCTTTCGGCTGAAATGATGATGATGATCTAGCTTTTGACGTTTCATAAGGTCCTATAGGTAGGTAATATTAGGTTAGGTAAGGTAGGTTTATATTAAATAAATTATTTTTGTTTTTAATGAATTTATATACTGTTTGTTATTTGTTTGTTTTGTTTGTTTTTGTTTTGTTTTGTTTTGTATGTGTTTGTTTTGTTTTTTTTGTTTTTTTATTGTGTTTGTGTATGGTGAGCTATTCAACGTCAAAGTCAAAGTCAGATAATTTATTTCAAATAGGCGCATAAAAGGCACTTTTGAACGTCAAAAATTACAAAAATAATTAATTGATTCTAGTTACAAAACCCCTTTCAAAAGGTAGTTAGGTATGGAGAAGAATGGGCAAGAAACTCCATACTTACTTTTCTAAAATGTTGACAATATTTTGTATACATTAATTATTAATTATATGTGAAGATTGAATGCACTTACCTAGTATAAAATTACTATACTACAATTGGACCCTGTTATGCAGAAAAGATCCAACCAACGTGTTATTAAACGTTGGTTGGATCTTTTCTGCATAACAGGGTCCAATTGGTAAAAATAATGAAAAGTGAAGTAATGATAGACACATTAATTATGCGAGAGATACATGGTGCTCACATATTTACAAACATTGTAAAAGTAGATGATTTCGCTAAAATTTTTACATTTATTTAGTGTGCGTACAGCTAATTACCGTACAGTCACGAGCACCAATATGTATACACTTGGCAAAATTCAAAAGCAATTTTCTCGTGAATAACGATTGCAACTTTGAGATAAGACCTTTTATATAATAGTATAATCATATACTATTATATAAAAGGTCTTATCTCAAAGTTGCAATCGTGAAGATAAGACCTTTTATATAATAGTATAATCATATACTATTATATAAAAGGTCTTATCTCAAAGTTGCAATCGTTATTCACCATGAAAATTGCGTTTGAATTTTGCGAAGTGTACATATACATATTGGTGCTCGTGACTGTACCTATTGTTTGTTTATGTGTATATGTCGCAGTGAAATGAGGATATCAGGGATTTGACGAAATTCCTAGGGATATCACGAAATCCCGATAGATATCGAATATTCTTGTTTATTACGTCTTCTTACTAAAGGTATCTTGTGATATGACAAAATACCAATTTATCGTCAGTGAAAGTAAACTAAATCTAGTTAAATGTCAGAAAAGCGGATACTGCCGAATAAAAATCGAGCCATGCATTTCTCTCGCTCGCTCTAGTACGCTCTAGTAGTCCATTTGTTGTCTATCTTCAATTTTAAGAGGTATGGACCAGAACGGTTAGTTTATATGAAAGTTGAAAAAAAAAAAATGATTTTCTTATTTTATTAAGGACACATTAGATCCTGAATCATAGATTTCTAACTCTACTTTATTTTCTAATAAAAATGCACCAGTTGATATGTAATTTTGTTTTATAATTTTATTCATCAACAGTATTCTTTATTTCACTACATTTAGTTTAGTGAAATGACATATCTCTGATTTTATATTAGTATTTTGTCATATCACTAGATACTTTTAGTAAAGAGATGTAATAAACAAGAATATTTGACATCTACCGGGATTTCGTGATATCCCTGATATCCTGATTTCCCTGCGACATATACATACAAATTTGCCACTAATGTGTCTGAGCTTATACCTTTTGAGATCACAAAACGACAATGGGGAAAACCAGTGGAAGTGGTGACAATTGACGTTCAAGGGGCATTCCCCTTGAACGTCAATTGTCATTGCCATTGTAATCACTTGATTGCTAAGTGGTGAATAGTTTGGTAGAGCCTTTATTACTAATGGGTTTGTTAAGTGGACTGGTTTTACTTACATACTAGCTTCTGCCCGCCACTTCTTTCGCGTAAAATTTATTGTCTATTACTAATGGGTTTGTTAAGTGGACTGGTTTTACTTACATACTAGCTTCTGCCCGCCACTTCTTTCGCGTAAAATTTCTTATCTCGAGAATGGATTGAGGGTTCCCCAATCCATTAAGTTTTAATTGATTTACGAATTATTCTTAATAATTCGTAAATAAATTAAAACTTAAGGTCTCTGCACACGGATTATTACTAGATATTACGGACGACGCCACACAGAGCCGTCCGGCTCGACGCGACGTGACGTGACGCTCTGTGTGGCGTCGTCCGTAATATCTAGTACATTACAACTGCTCAGCGTCGCGTCGGCGTCCCGTCCCGCCGCGCCGCGCCCGCTGTGTGCAGAGACCTTTAAAGTCTCGGGTCCTTAAGTTATGACTTTATAAGTCTATCACTTAGATATTCGTTTAACGAGTAGTAGCTTCTTTTTTTATTGTTGCGGGTAGTTTATTAAGAAGATTAATAGTAGATACAGTAATCAGTGGATTATAAACGGGAAAATAGGTGTGAATGTATCATTGTATGTTTCTAGTAAACGTATACTAATTAAGGGTCTGATATTTACTACATTGTATAGTGGCTTAACGTTTACTTCAATCTATGCTAATGTTTTGAGTTCAACGATCTAGTATCATTTGTATAAAACAAGTAAATGATATGGAAGTTATGGAAGTGCGGAGTCTCCTAACACAGGCTTATCCGCTTAAAAGGAGGCTCCGATCACTAGTTTTTAAGGTTTACTTGTTAAAATAATAAATATTATTTCAATTTTCAGTGGTAATCCATACTAGTACTAGTAATATTACAAACCGCCATCCAAAAAAAAAAAAATACACTACATATTGGAAAATAATTTTAATTTCGGAAGTCGGTGGCAAAAAACTAAAATGCAGATCCAAAGACGCCGACTTCTGAAATTCACTTTGTAGTGTTTACTTTGGAAGTCGGTTTTTTTTTGTTAAAAAGTTTTTGTTTCTCGCTTTTTAGTTGGTATGTTTATAGTTTTTCTAAGTTACAATAGCCTGATGTCAACTTGCTCATCGTCATTTACAAAATATTGCTTTTCCCGATGCAGGAACGTTAATGGTTGATGAGTTTTCCTGGTACCTCACCATCAGCTCCATTTCACCATTCGCATTGTGACGAGCATTAATTGCTCATCAACCATCGAATCGCAACCTGTGAAATACTTATTATTAAGTAGTTCCGGTGGCCATCTGTGGTTTTCATCATCAGTTCCACTTTACCAAATGGTGCTTTACGAGAGCAAATACACGAGTTACTTAAAAAAATATCCAAATCCCTATAGGTGTGCCTACAATATTGGAAGAGTTTCTTCGATTTCTCCAGGATCCCATCATCA
Organism: Dryobota labecula; assembly: GCA_947523025.1. Lineage (NCBI taxonomy): Eukaryota > Metazoa > Arthropoda > Insecta > Lepidoptera > Noctuidae > Dryobota > Dryobota labecula. The sequence goes on along the minus strand of OX383289.1, from coordinate 6,675,186 downwards.
GATCCTGACTTGATGACAATGGGACCACCTGAAAAGGATATACTCCTTTGAAACAGAAAATAATTTTTCAAATCGGTCTTCGAGTAATCGGAGAACATAAAAAAAAAAGCTTCCGACAAACTGAGAACCTCCTCCTTTTTTTGTAGTCGGTTAATAACAGCTTTTTACTAAATGCATGTCAAATTATAAAAGACACTTATTAAAAAAAAAAAAAAAAAAAAACTGTCTATCTGTCTGTCTGTTTGTTCTGGCTAATCTCTGAAACGGCTGGACCGATTTTGACGGGATAGCTGATGTTGTAAGGAGTAACTTAGGCTACTTTTATTTTAGAAAAAGCCACGTCGGAAAAGCCTCAGCAGCTATACTCCATTTATAATAGCATTAGACAGAAGTTAAAAAAGGTTATTTTTGATGCACACTTTATAACAAAAGTACAATAAACTTGTTATAGTTACGATTGACGCCAAATCGATTAAAATGAATTTATATATCAGCTATCACACTTAATTGTAATCATTTAAAAAAACAACCATATGAAATTAAGTAGCTTTCATTTAGATATATTATTTCATTCCAATTTAAAATTACAGTGCCTATGCTAAAAACCTAAAAGAAGCAGGAGTCAACAATACTGCAACGCTTTTTGTTTCACTATAATCCTACCAAATCTAAAATATTACTTAATCCCTTCATAAGCTGTGACAGCCGGGGATTTCTAATTTTACTGGTTTATGTCGTCTGTGAAATTGACTTGACAATGTTCTAAGATTGTCATGTATGTCATTTACTTGTAAATACTTTGTTTGTTATTGTTTAATTTTCGTGATTTTGTTGTTATTTATTAAAATAATAAATAATATTTAGTTATTTCTTTATTATTGTATTGTTATCAGTGTTGTCATTGGGTTTTTTTTTACAAAACGTTACTTTTTTTTTGAGCTATGAGTGATCCCGGTGCGGGACCGAGTGGCTTACAACATATAAGTGCTGAGTCTGACCAAAGCCAACGGCGAAAAAACCGTGGTCCAAAAGTTGACTCCGACGAAATAATAATGTCTCCCAAAAAAAAAGAGAACGCTGCGTGCTGTAGAAAAACAACCTGTGATAAATATTTTTAAGCAATTGGAGTCCTGGCCTGCAGATACTCCTCATTATAGGACTGAGATGATAAACAAAATCGCAGAAGTTGCCGGTAAGGATGATTCATAAAATTATTACTATAAAAATATTTGAAACTAACATGCATTGTGATAAAATGTATTATATTTTTGAAACTCCGCACATGATTTTATTATTTACAGGCGTATCTCGGGCTACTCTGTCCAATATTCTCAAAGAGTACAACATAAAAAGTCGCCTGCAATCTCCCCCTCAATAACAGAAGCACATGAAACGTGATGATTTTGATGACATCACATTTAGTGGAATATGCAGGAAAATTCATTCCTTCTTCTTTAATAATGAGTTGCCCACCTTGGACAAGATGCTGGAAGCAGTTAACAGTGACGAGTCTCTGCCAGATTAAAAAAAAAGCAGTCTGTATAAAATAATTAAATAAACATTAAAGTTCACATAAATCAAACGGAGCAGAAAAAGTGCACTCATAGAAGTCATAGACAAGCAGGAGATCGTCCTTTGGAGACTAAAATATCTTCATGAAATATAAAGGCTAAGGAATAAAGGAAGGAAAATATATCATTATTTAGATGACACTTGGCTAAATGAAGGTACAGTGCTTCTAAATTTCTTAACAGCTATTTATGCACTAAGCAGTGTATGACCTCTTGCATTCAATAACATTATAATTAATTATACATTTAAACATAATTTCATAAAATTGGTTCGTGAAATGAATGGTATTTATATTAATAACCTTTTATCATACAAACAGGTCACACGAAAAGCCTAATATGGCATGACACTAATAATAAGTCTTCAAAAGAAGCACATTGGGAAGGTCTATCTGCTGGTTTAAAAAATCCAACTTATAATCGGTCATACTGGTATGTATTTTATGGACTGTCCTCGCCATAAAAAAATGAACACCCCATTGTTATTGACTATTAATTAAGTAATACATATTATATTGTTTTATGAATTAACGCATGCAAAGCGAACTTTTAAAGTTATAAATTTTGTTATAGTATTTATCTATGAACTATTTCCAGCAGTGAAATTATATAGGGGGGTACGGAATAATTGACTTGTATTAATTTTATTTCACAGGGTTTGTGAAGGGTTTTTAATGGATGCTGCATTAATATTTGATGCAAAGAAAGGTGATGAAGATGACCACTCCGAAATGGACGCCTTCAACTTTAATAATAATTATTATTTATTTATTTACACTTCAAGACACAATCATCTGTGTAGCCCTGACTCTTGTACTAGGATTTCCTGTTTCATAAGAGCCAGACCTCTCAATTTACAGGGAATATGTTATAGAAGCGCGATAGACAAAAGTGAAAATGGTTCAAGTTAATTTTGTCAAAAATTGAGAGTGGCGCTGTAATTGTTATGGACAATGCGCTATACCACTCAAGGACATTGGAGAAGCTGCCAACCACAGCTACACGAAAGGCAGATATACAGGAATGGCTTAAAAGCAAAAATATTCCTTTTGAGGAAAAAGATCTTAGGGCAACTTTATTAGAAAAAGCAAAAATACAAAGACATTTATACCAAAAGTTTGTTGTAGATGCCATGTTGATGATAGCCATCTGGCTAGAGAGAAGGGTATTTCAGTATTGCGCCTACCACTGCGAGTTCAACCCTATAGAATTAATATGGGCTCAAATGATGGGGTATGTGGCTCAACATAACAAAACGTTCAAATTAGACAAGGAGAAACAATTACTCCCACAAGATCTGGATAGTATTACGCTAGAACGATGGCAGTCTTGCGTTGCTCATGCAATTAAAGAAGAGGAAAAGTTAAAGCATAATGGATGATGTGGTAGAAAGATTTATTATTAGGTAACGTCGGTGAAACTTCTTCATCTTTATTCTCTGATGATACTCGTAGTGACTAAATTATATGATGAAGACGAAGAAGTTACACCAACTATTGTGTGTTGAAAGTTGTTGTTTTAAATAAAATATTGTAAAAAAAAAGACTTTTATTTCCTTTATTCTTAATTAAATTTAAATCAACACGACGTAATCGTTTGTTTCATTCATTCGTTTTGTTGTAAGTAATGTGTGATGAAGATGTTATTACGACCTATTTATCAAAGTTATGTTAAAACATTTTTAGTTTAATTGTTTAAACTTTTAACTTTGAATAAAATGTTTCGCACTCCTGCTTCTACGAGCCTCTTTTTTCTAATGTTATAGTAAATGAAGTATAGTATAAAATATTTTCTTTAAAGTCAATTAGGACAGCACGTCACGCCGATATTGCAAACTAAGGTGTTCGGTGAAAACACCGAACAGTTACGAAATAGGTAAATATTTTGTTACTTTCTACAATGTTTGTTACCTATTATCTTCCACATATTTATCCAGGCTTTGTAAGCTTGCATACTCGTGCATGTAGCACGGTGTATCGCTTATTATAATATTTCGCCCGAGCTGAGCTCGTCATGAATGTTAGCATAGCTGCCGACAGCTTCTTAAAAGATGCGACAGCGATTACTGAATACCTGTGATCTTGGGCTACATGAAAATCCTTTGGGTGTTGGCTTAGAAATGGGTGATTTTAGGCTTCCGTACCTCAAAAATCAAAATGGGGGCCCTTATAGGAACATTCGTGTGTCTGTTTGTCTGTCCATTCCTCTGTCACAGTCGATTAGCTTCGAATCTACTGGACCGATTAAGTTGAAATTTGGTACACTAATGACCTTCTGTGACCCAAACACGGACGTGTTACGTAAATAAATGAATTTTGAATATGGGTCGCATTTGGGGGGTAAATTAGAAAAAAAACGTGTTTTGCGAACCGTACCGTGTGACATATTAAATGAAAGGACTTATTGCAAGGATTTAAGATAGGTATATTTTGTTATAATTTTAAAACAAATACTTTTAAAATTATTTAAGAAAATAGATGAAAATTGACCATTTCCTCCTTAGCTCCGAAACTGTTGATCGTAATTTTTTTGAAGAGAAAACTTCTTTAGGTGCTTTGAGCACTTTTTGGGTGAACAAAAATCATGGAACTCGCGTCATCGTCACCGAACGCTTTCCATGTGTACTTTTTGGGTGAACAAAAATCACTATACTCAAGCAAAAAACTAAAAATGCTAACAAAACTTAATACATAAATAAAAGTCAAGAGCTTGCCCGCTCACATATGCAATCTTTTTGTTTTAATTTTGGTGGGTAATTATCAAATAACTTCACCCGGTCTGGGCGGAGCGGGTGTCAGACTTTTACTGACTAAAACCCACCCGTGTTCCTTCAGTTGCCTGTGTGCCAGGGCCACGGAGTCCCTTTCGGTCAAACCTGCAACCCTAATCCTAGATTATGAATGCTGTACCTCATATTATGAATCCTGTACCTCATCCAAATTGAGCGTCTATGAGGTTATACCGAGTGGATCGATTAGTACCAATTTGCGAGCATTCTCGGTTTATCGCTAATTTGCATGCACGTAATTTGGCGTACTCACCGTGCTCGGCTTGTTACAACCAATCCCTCTTACCGCAAACTGACTCCTGTGTTTGTGAATCCATAATTAATAGTTGCATTGGTACGCAATAGTGCCTAAATGTGTCAGGCGAACGTTGACTTTACCGCAAATTATGCGTAGAGAAGTAACTGTGTGTGTGTCGCCCATTATCATAATCTTTCTTCTTAAGGTAACGATAACCGACTTTTAATGATTTTATATTGAAGATCACGTCTTAACGAGAAGGGTTAATGATTTGGAAAAAATATATGTTAAATTAGAGCATTTTTTAATTAACTTAATATATGAATATTTTAGATTATGTATAAATTACATAAATTAAAAATCCGGGATGCCAGATGGAAGAGACTTAAAAAATAAATCCCCGGGATTCTTGATTCTTGAATTGCATAACTATTCAGATGCATATTTATTTAAAATTAATGTTTAACCCCTGATGCAAATATGTGTAAGAGAACGGGTGGTGTTTGTTAAAAAAAAAAATAACACAAATAAAATAATATATTTTTATTAAGTTATCCTCATTGGGTGTTAATATTACCTCGGTTACTTAGGTAGGTAGATATGCATCTGATTCTATAGTCAGAAAAAAACACTAAATTCGTTACTTAATTCCGGAATCGCGGGATGTTTGCGATCGGTTCCATATAAGACAACATTTGAAAGTAAGTAAATATAATTACATCCGATCTTCTATAAATCAGAAACCTAAATTTGTCGATCCCGGAACTGTGGGATTTTTTTCGATACGAAAGCGCATTCCATATTTGCCTACACCTCAACTGTAGGTGAATATGCATCCAAATATCTGATGCAATCCACCCCCTCTGATGAATATCTGTGAATGTAAACGAAGCAAAAGGAGTATGTGAGAAGCGTAGCAGGTGGCGCTCTATAGTTTCTGCCTACCCGTATGAAAAAAGGCGTGAGTTTATGTATGTATGTATATCTGATCCCTTATTATGAAAGTAGTTTGTCCAGAATAGCTTAATGAATCAGATTTTTGCCATTATTAATACACGTAAATTTAGTTTCAAATTTTTGTTTAGGTTCTTTGATTTTTATTTATATTGGCAAAGGAAATATAGCATGTTTTTTCTAAGTTAATTTTAAGATTGTTGACATTTAACCAATATATGATGCAAAAATCAAAATCAAAATATTTAATTACACATAAACCTACATGACGTCAGTAGCTAGATGCATTCTAGGGAATTATTTACATTAATTTCGTATTTATATTGATCCTCGTCAGTAAAAATTGCTGTATTTGCAAATAATATCATGTCATGGTTTATGGCTTTTGGGAGTAGGGGCTTATATATTATGAACAAAAGTGGACCAAAAATACTTCCTTGAGGCACCCCGTACTTAACCGTTTTAGGCTTAGACTGAAACGTTTTGTTCATATTTTGTTTCATTTGATATTTTTGTTATTTGAGTTATTTGATCTCTTTTTTAAGGTTCCGCACCTCAAAAGATTCCTGTGGGTGTCTGTTCGTCTGTCACAGCCGATTTGCTCCGAATCTACTGGACCGATTAATTTGAAATTTGGTACACCTATGAATTTTTGTGACCCACACACGGCCGTGTGACGTAAATAAGTTAATTTTGAATATGGAGGCCACTTTTGGGCGGCAAATAAGAAAATTAAAAAGAAACTGTATCTTGTGACGTACATATAAAATAAAAAGGCTTACTGTGAAGGTTTCAAATATATATTTTTTATAATTTTAAATAAATAGCTTTAATGTTATTTAAGAAAATAGATGAAATTAATAAATAAATCCCATCTACGGAACCTTTCATTGTGCGTGGTCCGACACGCACTAGGCCGGTTTTTTTTGTTTTAAAATAACGCTTTTTCATTGGTAAAAATCAGTGATGCTTAAAGTATTTGTGGAAAAAATCGCAGCACACTGATTTGGTCACGTTATGCTACGAGTACATTGATACCTATACAAATAATGTCCGATGCAGAGTCATAAACGATGAATATTTAAAAACTTGATTGAAGCATTTCGGAGGTACCGTGAATGACTTTTTCAAACAATGTGACGACTTTTCACAGGCAAAGCAGAAATTAGAATCAAGCCGAATTATTAAATTATTTGCATTCTTATTTCATTCATTCATGCATGCATGAATGACTATAATAAGAATGCAAATAAACGATTCCATAAAAGATTAGAGTTATTCTAGCTGTATATGAGAAATAAATGAGAAAACACAAAAATGTAAATTGGTTTATCCTCAGAGATTCTATTTTTAGATTATTATTTTAACGAATGTAAAATTCAGATGTAAATTCATTCAGCACAAAGTTGTGCGAATAATTTAATAAAAAGTTGCCTTTTTATACTAAAGAATATTGAGCCACAGAAAATTATTTTAGTTTCAGAAATGAGTAGGTATTGTTAGAGTTTTGCATAAAATTACTTAAGAAATTACTATTTTCTTAAACAAAGTTATCTTTGAATGCATTAAAGACATTAAGTCATTAAAGACAAGTTTGCAAATGGTAGTCAAGTTCATAATTATAACATAATTAATATTGTAACATTTAATGATAAAAAATATATTACATTACAACTATCTTACGAACTATTTTAATTAATATTATTACCTAAGCATACTGTAAAATTAAGAAGATGACTAAGTTACGGAAAAACATTTTCAATTATAGTCCTCAGATTTTGGAGCATTATAGATTGCCAACAAGGTGGCCACCGCAATCAGGGGATTGGAGTGCTTTTCAAGTTGCTACATAGCAGAGTCGAAGAAACGCTTTGAGAGGCGTTTCATGAACTGTTGGGTAGATCTCAAAATGCGGTGGGCATTTTGAGATGCGGGAGGGAGTGTATCGGGTGGCCACCGCAATTAGGGGATTGGAGTGCTTTTCAAGTTGCTACATAGCAGAGTCGAAGAATCGCTTTGATAGGCGTTTCATGAACTGTTGGGTAGATCTCAAAATGCGGTGGGCATTTTGAGATGCGGGAGTGTATCGGGTGGCCACCGCAATCAGGGGATTGGAGTGCTTTTCAAGTTGCTACATAGCAGAGCCGAAGAAACGCTTTGAGAGGCGTTTCATGAACTGTTGGGTAGATCTCAAAATGCGGTGGGCATTTTGAGATGCGGGAGGGAGTGTATTGGGTGGCCACCGCAATTAGGGGATTGGAGTGCTTTTCAAGTTGCTACATAGCAGAGTCGAAGAATCACTTTGATAGGCGTTTCATGAACTGTTGGGTAGATCTCAAAATGCGGTGGGCATTTTGAGATGCGGGAGGGAGTGTATCGGGTGGCCACCGCAATCAGGGGATTTGAGTGCTTTTCAAGTTGCTACATAGCAGAGTCGAAGAAACGCTTTGAGAGGCGTTTATAAACTGCTGGATAGATCTCAAAATGCGGTGGGCATTTTGAGATGCGGGATCCTGTATCGGGTAGCCGCCGCAATCAGGGGATTGGAGTGCTTTTCAAGTTGCTTGCGAACATAAAAGGACCTGTAACCTTTATAAGGAAACAGTTCTGGAGGGTCTGCATCCTATGGAGATGTCGTGGCTTAGCGTGTGCGAAAACGGCGCAAGCGTAGGTCAGGATGACTGCGGTACAGACTGCCCAATTTGCACTTGAGTGACAATTTGCTGCGTGTGGTTTTCGGGGTATGAGGAACAGGGTGTAAAGTTCACTTATGCTCTATAGTAAAGGGAGGATCCTCCGACCAGGCGGGTGTTATGTCTGGTGGGCAACTGCTTAACGGTTGATGTCGGGATGTTGTATATATGCTAGTCGCGCGGTAAACTCTGATAGCGCGATGCAGGATTTGTGACATTAGGTCTTTGATGCGTAGTTCGCATGTGGCGGTGTTGATACCGCCACACGGTCAGTATGAAATGAAGCATACCGAGAGCATACCAAAGTGGCCCACGAACGAGCCGCCTTTATGTGCTCACTTAAGGTGAGGTTGTAGTCAAGGACCACATCTAGGTATTTAGCTCGCTTCACCCAAGGGTTCGGCTTGCCGTAAAGGGTTTGACGCAGAATGTGCACTTCGCAATTATTTTAAAAAATCGCATTGATCACGCTTACAAAAAATACAGTTCTCTATACAAAAATATAGGTACATATTAATTCGTAAGTTTTGTATGCAAATTACTCAAAAATAGGAAATAGTAAAATTAGAAAGTATATTAAATGCTTTATTCATATTTTATTCTCTATTTTCAAAAAAAAAAAAAAAAAAAATTGAAAACTAAAATGGCATAACGATGTGTATAAAAAAAATAAATAAAAAAAAACGTAAATACCTACCTAAATAGGTAGGCCAGTAATGATAACCTTGGCAAATCTCCTACTCTATATTATCAAAAAAAGCTTAGAAAAATTTAAACAACTGATTATCTACCAGCAAATATTCTACCAAATGTAGCAATAAAAAAAATCTGTCACAAAAGTATCATAAATGGCAATTAAGTATTTACTTCGTAAATAGTAAGTCTACCTATAATAATACAATTATATAATAATAAAATAGTGATATAATTATGATTATAATTAAGCACTATCAATAATAATCACAATATAGGTACATATATCATGTCAATTCTACATTTTGAAAATTTTGACTTGTGTACTTAAAGAATTGTTAGAAAATAATCTTTTTCATGAACATTGGCACTGTTACATCATTATTTTCTAATTTAACTAAAAGTTTGTTATATTTTTTATCATATTGGATATCGTTTTGTTTATTATAATAATAATTATATTTTATTTTTTATTTATAGTTAACTAACACGGGGGTTTAGGGGTTTGCCTAACATTTTGAAACAAACCTTTTTTTTTTAGATATATGATGGTCTGAACGTGGCTTAAAAGAAACTACTGTTATCGTGCTAAAAATCGTGCAAAAAATAATAAAAAATATTGTAATAAACGGTTTTTATTTTGACCCCATTGTGATAAAATTCACACTCATTTTGAGAAGTGCTCATTTTAAGAAGTGCTATTTTAGAAGTGCACATTTTGCGAAGTGCACATTTTGCGTCAAGTGCACATTGTGCGAAGTGCACATTCTGCGTCAAACCCGCTGTAAATAGTGATCGGACTGGGGCAATAGTTCGTTTATAATTCCTTTACGCAAATAAACTACCTTAGGCAAACACTGCCTATCTGCCAACACGTCACCGTCTCACTAACCCTTAACCCATGTCATCGAAGTATCAACAAAGCCCGTCAAACGTTACCCTATCCACTACTTCCACCCCCCTATTGTTTACGCTACGTATAAAAAGATACAATTTTTCTGCGACATCACTTTATCCGACCAAGTGTTATGTAAAGGGAAAGCCTCAGGAAGAGATATATTCGTCGTATTCGATTGTGCGAAACTCACACGTAAGACCAACTTTTCATTTATTATGCACCTTATGTAGTATAGTTTTAGGTTTACTTTAGGTTGGATGAAATGGTCCAAATGTCAAGAACTATTGATACCTACGAAACGTATTATGTTTAAGAGGTTTTTAATACTCGTAACAATGGGTTTTGTGGTGATGCCGGGATCAAAGGTATTTATTTGGAGCAATATTTGTGTCATGGAAGTGTATCTTTTGAAATAGAGAAAGGTATGTAAGACGTTTGAAATACGCCGTCGTATTTGGAAGATCTTAGCTAAAAATGAGTCGTTTACTTAAGACGCAGATATATGCCAGTGAGAGTGGTTAGCTTGTGTGTTCTGTATTGAGCTCACGCAACGCGTCGTACATACGTCCAGCCAGCAATAGGACTCGCCCATCCAGTAGCGCTGTCCCAAATAAAACGCATTATTCATTTATTATACATAAAAGAAAAGGTATTTTAATAACACACGTATACTAAACGATCAATAATTAAATTATTTATAAAAAGGTGAATGTTTTAGAAAAATACGCTTTATAGATTTTGCGTGATTCTCCGTTTTTTATCCACGTTAGACATAACTTTACAAATTAATTTCACTGTATAATATAAACATAATCTAAAATATTCATATCTTAAGTTATTAAGAAAATGCTCTAATTTAACATATATTTTTTACAAATCATTATCACTACTCGTTTAGACCTGATCTTCAGTATAAAATCATTAAAAGTCAGTTATCGTCACGTTAAATTAGTTATTGTGAGTTATGTGGTTGTTTCATTCTGGATTTAACCATACAATTTGCCGTTACGAAAAGGGTTTCCTTGATAATTGTGTTTGTTAATAAACAAATTTTCCGTTCAAATTCTTCATTACTTTTTGGTGAACCGATTTCAAATCATCGTGGATAGAGGTTATATGGGTAAAGTTTACTTATTACTTGAATGTGAAAGATATTTTTCACTTTACCTTTTTATATAATTATGTCCAAAAAAAATATTACAAAACAGAAACCCTTTTGTAATTTTTTTTGCACATACATAATTGGAATAAATGGTGTTAGTTGTAACAACATCAGTTATGCGGATGACATGGTGCTGCTGGGCCCGTCGCCGGGGTCGATCGCGGAGATGCTCAAAGTATGTAAGACCTACGCTGCTGCACATGGACTGGTCTATAATGCCAAAAAATGTGAATACATGGTCTTTGGGGTCGTTGGTAAGTGCCGGGAGGATGCCCTCGGTCTTTCCATAAACGGTACGCCAATTCGAAAAGTCTCGAAGTTTAAATATCTTGGGATGTTCTACGCGTCCAATATAACAATGTTTTTAGGATGCTGTTGCGACTGCCTCGTTTTTGCAGTGCCTCGGAAATGTTCGCGGTAAATCATACCGATGGATTTCATGCGATCATCCGCAAAAAAACGGCCTCACTCCTGAGCAGAATAAGAGGCAGTCATAGTATCCTGAAGGCGGTGGCGGCAGACACTTCCTCCGCCATAATAAGGCAATTTGTGCGAAGACTTATACCATAGTTAGACCATTACCATTTCTCGTTGCGTCTAGATGTTGGGTGGTCTTCTAAAAAATCCGACTTTAGTTTAAGTTACTAACAATTTATGGATCTTGTGTTATCCGAAATAAAATGATTTTATTTTTATTTTATAATTTGCCTAAAGCTTATGATCGCTTACTACTGTTAGAATGTATTGTTTTGCTAGGGTAGGTGGCATACGACCACGGCTATCCTTTGAACATCACTATGAATATGTATTAAATACATTAAAATATATTACGTGTAGGAAGTTGTTTATTTAATAGACGATAATAAATATTGAATAGTTTGTACATAACAATTCCAGGTGAGAATATTTTCTTGTTTCATACTTTTTTAGAGCGTGCTTTTTCAGTAGTCGGGTTTTAGTTTTTGAACTTATTTTTTATTTAAATTATTTTGGGGTTATAATTTCGTGATAAAGTATTAGCAGATTAAAAAAAAAATTGTTTAGGTTTTATGATAAAAATTTAACTTAAAGTATCAACTTAAAATATCGAAACGAAGATTGTAAGGAAACTGATTGCTGCGTTTGTTCCCCTGCGTTACAGGATATACAAAGACACAACGACACAACCAGTATTGCCTATCGCAATAAACAACATAAGCCCGAAGGGATTCTCATTATTAAATGGGAGTTTTAGCCAGTAATATTACTGTTACCGCCATCACCGCGTGGAAGTTCGCCCAGCCTATGTCATTATTATTACTGTACACGTTTTGTTTTTTTTTTTTATATATATAGTCGACATTGAAATAACGTATTTATTACATAATTATGTATTTTGCGTAGGTTTGAAGAGAAAATGTGTTTGGCTCAAATCTGAGGCATGATGTTATAGAAACTATTCCTAATTATCGGGTGTATGCAAGCAAAGTCGTGAGCAACACCTGACAATATATATATTTTTGACATGTGCTAATTAAGTTCTTTCATTTGATACCAAACACGGCATGATTAAAAAAAAAAAATTGTTTTTGTTCATGACTTTATGTCCGTTAGAGGGCGCCATATACAATTTAATATGACGTCTCATAGCCTATAACCAGCGGACAATCAAGACGCTTCCAACAATACCTCATTTGTCAAATTATGACAAGCAGTTTAGAAGTTATGAGGGAACAGATGAACATACATACATACATACCGGTCAAAATCATAACCCTCTTTTTTGCTCCGCCGTAGTCGGGTAAAAACAGAAACCCTTTTCGGTCTTTGAATCAAGTTTATTTGAAGACATTGAAGTTTCATGACCAACACTTCAATTTACATAAGTACCTACTTCAGTTCAAATCTTTTTTCGTCCTAGACGTGACTTGTGAGTTAATTATTTTTTAAGGTCCCAGATATCTGGTCCATTCACGCCGCGTCGCCCCATCAAACCGTGTAATGGTACAGAAAGTAAATAAATTTTGTCTATCCTTCGTAGAACGGCGAAGTTATTTGTTTTTCTTGAAAAATGTTTAACTTATTCATTAGTCCGAGCAAGTTGCGACACTGAACGGCTCCACTATGTCGTGGATTTGGGTTTGAACAAAAAGTTTGTCCCTATAAGGAGTGGAAAGAACTAGCAAGTGTGTAGTGCGGTTTTTGGTATTGTGTTGTACAGTAAGTACCTTTTGAACTCAGTGGACTACACTTCTTTTACGCATGATCTTAACTTAGTTAAGGTAACATTTGTACGAGTATGTACGAGGTCAATCGTCGGATAGTTGTTGATGTCCATGTCTCGCCACAGCCGTGGGCATAGCGCCTTAATCAGTCATTTGTGACGTATATATTTGTAAGATCGGGTGGTTCTAAAAAGTCGAATAACTTTATTTTACTTAATAATTTCTAACAGTCTAAGTGCATAAGTGTAAAGATTAAGACTGCGCCGAGTGCACAGTGGCGCCCTCATCGTTATTTCGGTGATTTCTTTTATTTTAGAATGAAAATGCAGAAAATAAGCTCGTCAAGTCACAACTTGACGAGCTTATTTTCTGCATTTTCATTTTCATTTTTATTGTGTAGCACATACACAAGACTATACGTTATTATTACTACATTAAAACGGAAAATAGTGGCCACTAAGCTCCGTTTTAATGATTACAATAAAACATAACAATTTAAAACTACTGTTTGTAGTAATAATAACGTATAGTCTTGTGAAGCACAACTTGACGAGCTTATTTTCTGCATTTTCATTCTAAAATAAAAGACATCACCGAACAAATGATGAGGGCGCCACTGTGCGATCGGTAGCCTCTTAATACGAGATGTGTTTTTAACCTCAGAACTGTTTGTTACCTCAGAACTCCGTCACTTATGAAACGATTTGGAAAATTGTTTTTTTTTTTTAAAGGATTCGTAAACTTCCAGATTGGTCCTATTTTTTTTTAAATCCAGTTCTGATGATGGGATCTATGAGGAATTGAGGGAACTCCTAAAATTTTTGTAAATATTTTCATTCAGAAAGTATCATTTGGTGAACCGGAACTGATGAAGAACAGATGACAGAGAAGACAGATGGTCAACGGAACTCGTCAATGATACGTATTTCACGGGTAGCGGTAAGATATCTCAATTAAGATAGTTAAGCGACTATGAAGAAACAAATTTAAATAAATGCTGATCAAAATGGTACCATCAGACTGATCTAATGATGAAGCCGGAAGGTAGGCAACGGAACTCCGTAATAAAACAATGTATCTTAGCCGTGTTTGGGCTTACTGGAATTGTCATGAGATGCACTGTGGCTATAAATGATGTTTAACCGACTTTAAATAAAGGAGGAGATTCTCAATTCGTCTATGTGTATAAGGTGTTAAAAGATTAACTTTACAAACTTTAAGAGGTGCTTAAGACTGGTGATTCCACAATAAATGTGAATAATTCTTCTCGATAATAAAGATTATAAATAAGTCGAAATGTCGTAAGAGACTAATAGATGAAAATCTGGAAAACTCGTTACGCCTCTGTACAACTAGAATTCTTCCTAATTAAATATGTTACTGAAGTTCAAACACAAATATCACATTGTTACACAATATTAACTTCATTAGTAACCTAATAAATTTTGTTCTTGCTATGGCCCGCGACTGCATTAATGTATGTTGTAAAGTTTGGCACGCAACTTGACAAAGGTTGCAAATCAAATCAAATCATTTTGTTGTGGGCATAGGTTATACAGACAGATGTTAGGTAAATAACAGATCCATTATGTCCTGCCTAATAGGCATACAATAATAAATTATGTCAACATGCAACATATCAAAAATTTCATCCTTCATCACATTAAAGCAAATCTTACAAAATAAGAATAAGGTGTATGCCTGATGTAAATCATCACGTCACGTCATGGCGGGTTATGAAAAGTTTACTGTTTTAATGTACCAAAATATTCTAATAAAATTAAATTAAAACTATAAAAATAAAAATAAAGTTACTACTTTATCTACATGAAGAAAATAACCCTGTGAAACACTAGAACATATTAAAAATATTTTCCAAAATTCGCGAACAAAAGTAATTAGTTTCCTTCTAAAAGTACTAAATAAATGAAGGTTCTTTTATCAAAACTGCGACTAAACTCTCACAGAGAGGCACAAAGGTTATTATGGTCTTGTGATGAGCGTATAAGGTAACACTCGACATGTTTGCTCTTGGTTAAGGGGGATGTTCAATATGGTTGCTCGCAAAATTCTTTAGACGTTTTAAATTTGTCGAAGATATGACTTTTTCATGATGAGAACATAACGTTTTCTACCAATTATAACTTATAAGTGTGAGTTATAATGATTATTATTCTGTTGACTACCTCGTTGGTCTAGTGTTATTGTGTTTATCTACGCTCATGCTATAAATCTTCTATAAAAGTTTATGAAACAGTTAGTATATTGCCAACATACTAAAACACCCAGTGTCATAGTAACCATAATAGCATTCAAACGGGAGTTATAATGTTGTACTGAATTTCATTATGCAACTCCTTTGCTTTTACGAGGATGATGATCCCTTCCTTACTCATCTGTTTGATGAGTAAGGAATGGATCATCATCTTCCCTTCCATTCTCACTCCTCAATTCGTGGTATCTTTATGAATTTCAAAAAAAGAACATTGTCACGCACGCGCGTTTCACTATACTATACCATAGCGTCGTATCCCGCCATTTTTGTTCGATATTATTATTGCAAAAACTGTTTCAGAACCTTTTATAGAGGATTCATGTGATAAACCCACATTCGTGTTTTAATACCCCTTATTATACAACAGTTGCATAAATAAGTATTTCCTATCAGGATTTTTTTAGTAGCAGCCCGGAGTATGGATTTGTGTCCGGATGGAACTTATATATAACTGGCGAAAAGTGAATGTTACTTTAGGTACAACTCTGCCTAACCCGTCACACTGACCGAACCAGACGACCCCACGACTCTCCTCCAGGAGAGCAGTAAGGAAACGAGTACACTTCGAAAGAGATCACACAATACACGACCGTCATTCCGACCTCGCCGCCGAGGCCCCGCGCGAAATCCCCGACTAAATAGTCCTCCCCGACCCTTGCACGTAAACGAAGCGCCAGCACGCGCTATAGCTGAGCCTATAGCTTTAAATTCCCCCGATAACAATCATCAGGGTTATGATTGTTATCCAGCCACCGTCGATCCCTTGCCATCCTCCCTCCGACTCTGCGTTAAGACGAGGGTCGTACCCCACAGGGGGTGCCCTTAGCGCGCAGTCGTTTAGTTTATAAGTTTTTACGCCCTGGCTAGAGGCTTTGATGCCCTAGCAAAAAAAAAAAAAAAAAATAACCCGTCAGACCGAAGAGGCGTAAAATTGATATTATGTTATTCTGCAAATCATATTCGTTACTGTCGCGAATCATATTTTCATCAACTTACACCCTGATACCAGGAATAGCGGGACCACCGGGAACTGGGGGCCGTTATTTAGCACTTTATTCATGCGAGGTGTAATGCGCGTCACCACGCTGGGAAAAGCGGGTTGATGACCGATGGCCGGTGGAGCAGACGAGTCCTGGGCCTCAAGTCTGCTATTAAAATAGTGTCAAAATGGTCTATTATTGATTTCATAATTGTTGATTTTGACAAGTTTGGTAATCTACTAATATAATGGCGTCATTATGACTTTCCAATGGTCAGCCACTGACACTCCATTGAAAGAATTGGTAATCTCGTACATAATGACAAATTAAACTTCCTACTAAACCTCCAACTTCCTACTACTTCAGATTGCTTATAACACTAATAAATAATATGTAAAAATATATATAAATGAAATCTGGCATGAATAAATGTTAAAAATGCCAATGTAATACCAATCTATTACGAAACCATTGACCGACCAATGATCGACCATTGTGAATTTAGCAGATTACGAACTTTTAGCAAAATGACAATGGGATCGTGTTGGAGTGACGAATTTATAAAAATAGCAGACTTGGGCCCCTGGACACTGGGCCCGCATATCGGCAAGCGTAGTGTTGTGGCGCAGTCTCGGAGAGGCCTATGTCCGGCAGTGGACTGCGATAGGCTGAGTTGATCGACACCCTGATACTGAGCAATAAATTACAAGAAACGTAAGAAAATGATTTCGCGGGCTACGCTACCGCATTCGCCTTAAAATAAAAATATAACTAGCTAAAGGTACAGTCTACTTTGAAGCGAGTGTACAAAATTACTAAGGAAAGTGAAGTACTAATGGATTTTTCTTCGTGTATTTGGCGGTTCATATATTTTGCTTATGATAAGCAATTTTTAGTAGTGTTATGTAAAGTTAAGGGGATGAATGTGGTTTTGTAGCGGTTACAAAAGCTACCTATTTATTGTCTGTGAATAATAATTATGTTTTTCTAGTTTATGTATAAGTTGTTAAAAATAGTCCTGTTAAATGAATTTAGTTCATAAAGCAGGACTTTGTTTTATTCCTTTGACTTGTTTTTTATCAAATTGTACCTTTGTTTTTATTTATTTTATTATTTATGTACACACAGTTAAAATAAATATAGTATAAATAATAAATTTAGTTTTAATTAAAGGCTGTTTTACAAAACCACACTGTCGGCGTCAAATCAAGATTCGAAAGTGGAGTGTGGAGTTGTGGAAGACCTACATCATTTATTGATGGACTGTGTTCGATATGAGTCTGATAGAAATTATGTGTTTGAGGCCTTGAAGTTGAACCGACTTGACTTAGGTACATTTCATAGAATTCTTTCTCAACCAAATTGTGATGATGCGAAGAGTTTGTTCGGGTTCATGGCCCGGATGTAATGCAATAGCAACTTATACAGGGTGTTTGGCAGAACGTTGAACATACGAAAATGGTGGATAGGTGGGGTCATCTGCTACTTACTCAGCCCTAATTTATTTGGCCCTGGCCCCATGAATATAAAAAAAAAAATTGTTTGCTTTCTTTTAGTTTCACCACTTTCTTAACTTTAAAGTGTATTTTTTTATTAAAAATGGGTAAAACAGGCAATATTTTAGTTTATTTTTTTATCTTTAATATTGGCAGATTCTTATAAAATTATTGCTTTATTCAGATGTTAGCTAGAAAAAAAGTTATGACTCCTCAAACTTACAGAAAGATGTAATAAATAAAAATATTGCCTGTTTTACCCATTTTTAATACAAATTACACTTTAAAGTTAAGAAAGTGGTGAAACTAGAAGAAAGCAAAAAAAATTTTTTTTTAATATCCAGGGGGCCAGGGCCAAATAAATTAGGCCTGAGTAAGTAGCAGGTGACCCCACCTATCCACCATTTTCGTATGTTCAACGTTCTGCCAAACACCCTGTATATATGTTAGTATTATATGTTTAGGGTATGATGGGACTGTCATACGCATTGTTGTTATAAAAGTCCCTAATTAAAACAGAATAAAAAAATAAAAATAAAGATTCGGAAAGCATTAAGTAAAGATAAAGATAATTTATTTGTCAAACATGCGTTGACTAATCAGACATGCAAGGTATTGAACTAATAGATGTTGTGTGCGTCCATGTTAATTGCATTTGTCATGTACAGTCTTTCTAAATTTAATTACAAAATACAAAACGAATAAATAATAATTGATGTCAAGATATTATAGGTATATTATAGTCAAAATAGATTAAATTATGTCCAGAATATTCATTATTATGCAGTCAAATAGAATATTTCTTAATTGATTTCAATTTTTATTCTTAACTTTGTATATTAGAAGTCGGAATAGAAAAGTCCTTTTTATTTAAAAAATCTATAAAATTGTAAAACAATTTACGAACAAAAAAAAAAAAATCTCAGCTTATTATTCATTTATTTTGGTACTAAAGATAAAGATAAATTTATTTGTTCAAACATGTGTGATACATGATTATGCACATATAGATGGAAAATATTAAGTAAGACCAACATGTTTAGCCTCACTTGGCGTACAAAATGTTTATATGATATTAATTAAATTGGTAATTATAAATTAATTATTAATGTCAGTTTCACACATAAAATTAGAGTTGGTGCAAAATATGGTCTATAATACAAAACACAAAACACATTTGCACATTCGCGGTTTTCATTTGCTTGTACTTAATTATTTTGTTTACAAACCTGACGTCGTTTTTATACAGTATAGATTACAGCTAACATTTTGCGGTTTTCCGACCTAGACAAGAATTGCTTACATTCTAGAAAATCTAACGTAGTCGGGTAATGTATAAACTATATTATTACATAAAATAAACTCACGCCTTCTTCCCATGGGGGTAGGCAGAAACTATAAAACGCTGTTACCTGCTACGCTGCTTACATACTCCTTTTGCAACTCTGTTTTACGTCATAATTGTTATGTCACAATAAGCAATAAATGGTGGTATTAAACGAAGTTATTTTATTAATATTGACATTGTATACAACTTGGTACACACGGCCACAAATCAAGCATTTCCAGTTTAGGCTGATCTCGCATTGTATATTTGTATAGGATTTCCGTACAATGAGAGAGTCAGCTTACACTGGAAATGTATGTATGTAAATATGATTTGTGGCTGTGTGTACAACACTGTCGATACGCATGGATTTCGCTTTGGCTCGACGCACGCGACGTTCGCAGTGAACGCATTACGCGATCGCTCACGTAGTAGGTACAAGATGGTACCCATGTAATGCAAGCAATGTATAATTTTGCATCTGTTTGCGATTGTGTCGTTTTTGTCTACAAACTACATAATACTGTTGTTGTGCTGTTGTGTTGTTATGCTTTTGTGCTGTTGTTGTTGTAATAATTATAAATAACACTTGTATTTTAAGGTCTTACTGGTAAAAAACAATCCCTTCTCGAGATAAACTACACACCTTCTTTTCCGACACGTTATAGTTTCGCAAGACGGCATAATTCTTTATTTTTCGCAGATCTTCGTACGCTGTCACAATAATTGCTCAGAAGTATGTTTATCTAGAAACATGTTTTTTTGAATTTTCCACTGTGGCGCGGCCAAGGATTATCACACAAGTGCGGCGCGCCTACCCCGCCCATAAGGTACTTCTAATCTCTTTAATCTGTTCTGTGCTTTATGCTATGTTATACATCTCGATTTTCGGCATTGATTATTTTATCTACGTGCAAAACCTATTAGGTTTGCTCACACATCTGTATTGATGAAAAGAAAACACTCAGTGTGTCGGACGATTACTATCCACCTGCGCTACACTATACGCTTTGTTTTTATTTAATTCGTGGTTACCCTGTACCCTATAACTACCTTTTTCTTAGCTACACACGACACGATAGCAACACTGTCTGGTTAAAATGAACTGGTTATAATAAAAAAAATACCTACTAATCCATACTATCCATCCATCCATACTAATATTATAAACGTGAAAGTAACTCTGTCTGTCTGTCTGTTTGTCTGTCTGTCTGTATGTTACGTTTTCACGCCTAAACCGCTGAACCGATCGTCATGAAATTTGGCAGAGATATAGCCTGGGATATGGAGAAGGACATAGGCTACTTTTTTACGCGATAACCGACATCCACGCGGGCGGAGCCGCGGGCAAAATCTAGTAATATCATAAAGAGGTAAAATTTGTGAAATTGGTTAAATTTGTGTAATGTGTTTGCGACGATGCGTCATCAAACAGTGAATAAATGTGTACGATGTGTAACTAAATTTTTCAAAAAAAAAAAAAAAAAACACCGTAAGTACTTATAAATAATCAGGTCAATTCAAGCACAACGCTTACAAACGCACTTGTACTTTTGACGTATAATCCCGCCTTTTGAGGAAGTAAACAAAATGTGGTAAGTTTTCTGTAAGTATTCTAGGAGCATGGATTTTTTAGTCCTATAGAAATCCTATAAACAATTATAGAACCGTATTTAGGCGTAGTTTATAGGACTATTACGCGTAAAGTGCAATTCGATTTTATAATTATCTTATTAGGTGGTTTTACTGGTGTTATTGATTCAACATTTGTCAGCGTGATGCCATTACTAGAGCATCGCAGAGATAATTATTTTTGTAACGGTGACGACGTAAAATAATTCACATCATAAATTCTATTAGTATAAAATGGGTAAATCGTCTTGTAAGATGCTGTTGTAAGATCAGTGATCATAGTCAAAGCGTTTATTAGATTCCTATAAGACGTTTAGTCTTATAAGTCGAATATTATAGGAGAATTTTGCTACTTGGGAAGGAAGGATGTCTTGTCAAATTATCTCACTTCTTATCCTGTTTCTAGAAACAAGTTTGCCTGGCACACTTCCAAATCCGGGCACGTAGTGTAATCTGTGTCCGGGCTAAGCTGAAAATATAAGCAAACTTCAACGTCCAACACCTAAGTTCGAATCTCTGCAGCAACTTTTGCAATGCTCTGTCAATGTCCAATTTCGTGACAGGACATTCAAATTAATAAAAAGAGAATGAAGAAACCATTTCATTTCCTTTTAATGGAAATCTAACGAAACTCAAACTCAAACTCAAACTCAAAGCATTTATTTCAAATAAACCAATTACAGGTACTTTTGAATTGTCAAGCAAGGGGTCGGTCAGTCAGAAAGATGAAGCTAGTTGCCCATTCCAAAGCGTAGTAGGTTCCTATGGAGAAGAACGGACAAGAAACTCCATGGACACTCTTTTAAAATATTGTTACAAAATATGGGTTACATCATTCATGTTGAAGTTATACATGTGAGAACAATGTAGAAAGACGTGCACGTTAGAAGCGTCCGTAATAGAAACAATTCACAAAAATTAAAATAAGCCGTGGCAGCTAAGAGATGACCAGTCCCAACTGACGGCGCCCGTTCACGAACATGACGCATGGATCAGCACCATTTAGCTCAACCATTTTGAAGGGAACTTAATGATCCAACACACACGCCACCACCAGCGAGACATTTGAGTGAGCATGACATACTCTCAGCCGCCAGGGCACATTCAAGTCAATAAAAGACATATTACCCGGTAAATGGTAGCTCTATAGTACATAGTACTCACACCTGTGCTATGCAATTATATAATTCAAGGACATTGAGTTTATACAATGCAAAAATAGTTTACAATCTTC
Source organism: Dryobota labecula (assembly GCA_947523025.1). Lineage (NCBI taxonomy): Eukaryota > Metazoa > Arthropoda > Insecta > Lepidoptera > Noctuidae > Dryobota > Dryobota labecula. The sequence continues at coordinate 6,653,041 of OX383289.1, read as the reverse complement.
AGCAGCTCCAATAATATTTTCAAATGCTAATCAATTAGTTTATGCGCCCTTATGGAGCAGGACCAGCATTGAGCCAAGCATTTTTGTCAGCGATGTAATCCCCCAATTTATAATATGCTTGGCTGCATAGTGTGCGTTTTATACAAGTTTTAAATTTTGTTTCGTTCAATTGGAGTATGTGGGGAGGTATTTTATTGTAACATTTTAAACAGTACCCCATGAAGGATGAGTCTACTTTAGCCAGTCTGAAACCTGGTTGAACTAATTGAAACGTAGGGTGCTACTATAATCTGTACGTGTAAGCATTGAATATCTGGTTTTGAAGCAAAAAAATAACTCACGTCTTTATTCCCTGTTGGGGTAGGCAGAAAGTATAGAAGGCCACCAGTTTTGTAGAGTTTACCCTACCCCCTGCCTGCTACGCTCCTTATACAAGGTGTTTTTTTTTAATATCCCATAACCCTAGGGTAGGAATGAGACCATATCAAAGAATCAACTGGTATATGAATTATTTTTTAATCAATTAAATAAAATAAAAAAACGAAACAGTCACGATTATTAATGTAAAACACCCTTACGTGAAATATGTCAGAGTCGCATTTTCTTAGCTTTAAATATTAATGATTGGTTTGAATGAAAATGAATTACTCGTATTTATCAATGAAACTTAGATACCTTCATACATCGAGGGTCACAGTTTCATCAGTTTGGCAACGTCACAAAAGTAATAATTCGTCATACGGGTGACAATTTTTGACCTAAATTAATATGATTGATGATAATTATCTTCGAAACTATGCATTTTTGGACCACATAATCAAGGACTTTTCGTATTATTTTTACTCATAAAATATTACCCTAGAGTTATGGGATATGAAAAAAAAAAAACACGTTGTATACTCCTGTTGCTTTATTTACCTTCATATATCTACACGCACGCAAATTGCGAGTACTATAAACAAGTTGGAGACAACAATACAACAATAAATTAAACTGTGTATATCTAATAATGTTCCCAGTCTACATACCTACGAAAAATAAATTAAATATATTCAATAGTTTAGTCACTATAGCTAGCCAAAGATCGTCGGGCCGCGTTTTTCCATTCTATACAAGGCTAGAACGCAAGAGTGTGAAACTTTTTTACTTATGTCTTCCAATCTATACAAGAGTAGGAGTACGCAAATACTCGCGTATACTTCGTAGTAACATAATCATTAATCAATTACCTTACTCCATAATATGTATACAGTGCCAGTACGCATACGGACTAATCGTGTATAGATCGGAATAAGCGCGCCAAATTCTAGATTCTAAACTATACGCGAGCAGTTGCATGCTCGCCATTTTGATTTGTTGACTTCTCTTTCTATTCCATGGTAATTCTTTTCTGCGTGTCTATTCTAAATATTGCATCCTATTTCGGCTTGTGCCATAAGCACTAGCAGTTTTTTATTTGTTTCTGCATAATTAATTATAATAAATGCCGAATACATTTTAATAGGGACTGAATTTAGATGTGTAAAATGGTTACCAAAGACAGTCTATAAGAGTTTTTACTAAGTAAATGTGGTGAATACAAACAAGAACTGTTTGAATTTGAATCTTTGGTAAAGTTTAAAGTGATCATCAAGTGCAAGTGGGGAGAACATAATGAAGACTACTCTGGAATTTGAAAGCCATTCATATGTTCAATAATTCTCTTAAAAATGTCACTAGGGACCAACAGGCCCAAAATTTTATATTCAACAATTTCAAAAAAAAGCCTATCCCGCAAGATACGTGTACAGCTGACATGAGTATCAATACGAACTTTAAAGAACAAGGGTACAAAAAACAGAATTCAAACAGGCCGACCCTAAGCTTCAGCAACTACATAAAAAAATAAAAAAAAATAAAAATAATAATTTACGCTAATTTACCTATATACTTTTTTTTAAGTACCTACTTTACTATTAGTTTTTATATTAAAATATGATTTAAGAGCCATTGTTATTTATTTAATCCTACACTAATATAGTTTAAATAATATAATTCCATATATAATATTAATCATTGATTTGATTAAACTACATATATCTTTAAAACTCTTGTCAGGCGTATGTGATGTAGTATAGTTTGGAACCAGTACGTACGCGTCCACGTTACAAACTATACACGAGCAGTACGCAAAATACGTGTATACATTGTAATCGCAGATTTAAAAATAGTATTACAATGTATACGCGAGCAGTTTCCTATGGCTGCGTTCTGGCCTTGTATAGATTGGAAAGACGCAGTCGGGCCATCACTACTATTTAGTTTGTTTGAAGAATCACTTTTTTATTTCGATGTTAGGATTTATTTAATAGTTCCAATAAATTCTGGGCATCTACAACGCCACATGTGAACTACACGTCAAAGATCTGACGTCACAAATCCTGCATCGCGTAATCAGAGTTTACCGCGCGACTAGCGTTTAGACATCATCCCGACATCAACCGTCGGGCAGTGGCCCACCAGACACAACACCCATCTGGTCGGAGGATCCTCCCTTTTCAATAGAGGATGAGTGAATTTTACACCTTATTCCTCATACCTCTATACTCCTCATATCTCTATAACTCTCACTTAATTCCGTGTTTATTTGTAAGGCACCTATACTCGTACATTATTGACAGTGTTTTCATTTATTGTGGTATTGTTGTATAATAGGCACCTGACCTTTCTGTAGATGATCACCGTTAAGGACAGTGTTTCTTCATAATGAACACTTTTGATCAAAATGAATATTCTACGTATTCAGAACTAAATCACAATTAGCATAAAAATAAAAATACTGGAGAAATAAAGTTTTTTTTTTTTCACTTAACTTTTATGGTACCTATAGAATTTTACGTGACCTGAGTTTAAAAAAATACGTTCGTTTTATATTCCGCTGGTATTGAGAATTTTCTGATGGAAAAACCGGCCAAGTGCGTGTCGGACCGCGCACAATGAAGGGTTCCGTAGTTGGGATGAATTTATCCCAAGAACAAACTTAACATTGTAGTTGAGAAACATGCTCTCCTATACAGACTGTATGGGAGAACATATTTTTCAACTGCAAATTTAAGTTGGTCGACTATTACTCGTAAATTTGTAAGGCCCACTTAAGTGTGATAGTTTTCCTTTAAACTTCGTTATATATAATTACTACTGCCGTGACATTTGAATTTCTAACTACAACCGTTTAGTTGGTAGAGGGGGGGGGGGACACTTGACTCTAACGAAAATTGGTACTTTAAAGCTTGATAAGTCACGAACGGCTTACTTAATCAAAAAACGGTCTTTCCAAACCCCAAATATTTTTTGAAAAATCTATCCAACGATATCCCACACTAAGGGAAGGACGAAAAAAAAAATATCATCCCCACTTTACATGTAGGGGAGGTACCCTAAATAATTGTTTTTTCAAAAATTTATTTTACCACTTTTTCGGCGTCATTAACGTGTATACTTATGCCAAATTACAACTTTCTAGTACTAATAGTTTTTGAGCTAAACCGCGGACAAACAGACAGATAGACGGACATGGCGAACTATAAGGGTTCCTTGTTGACTACGGAACCCTAAAAACCCAATAACATTTCACCTAAAGTAATTGTTATATAGAAAGTTAAAAAGGTCTCTAAAAATAGAAGCTGCTGTTAAATATGATCTGCTCGAATAACTCACTTATTAAAATTCGCACGGTGTAAAATAATACGGTGCCGTGCAGCGATTCGGTTAACCGCAGCTCTGCAGGATAACTGCGTCATACCGGGCTTCATAAATAATACCGAGTTTTAGTGAACACTGCCAATCCCGTGTCGTGATAAATAGTGCATGTTTTGAGCTGCAGAGAATTATTAGCAGTATTATTTATATTTAATATTATGGTAACGCTTTTACTAACTTGCAGTCAAGCTATGCCTCATGTTCTAATTAGTATTGGTCTGGTAACGCTAGGCTTATTAATAACCGCCACTCGGGTCGATAGAGGTATGAGGAACAGGGTGTAAAGTTCACTCATCCACTATAGAAAAGGGAGTATCCTCCGACCAGACAGGTGTTGTGTCTGGTGGACGCGACCGCCCGACGGTTGATATTGGGGTGTTGTATACAGGAAAAGTTTTTAACCAGTGCATTTTGACAAATTAAACTTAAACGAGTTTTATTAACCACCTATTTCTTATTTTGATACTTCTTAGTACAAAATATTAGTTATCGTTAACGAAAGATATTTATTTTGAAACTAGTTTATTGGACACACGCCGCGCGACGGCACGTGCAGTGAAGTGGAACGCAGTTGTAGGTGGGTCATTCTCAGGACACTCATTATTTGGTTGACTTCGGTGGCAATTTTTTTTTTACATTTAGGCATACTAAATGTAAAAAAAAAATTGCCGCCGAAGTCAACCAAATAATGAGTGTCCTGAGAATGACCCAGGTACCTATCAGCTGTGTAAAAAAAAAGTATAGAAAAGAATAATGGAAATGTATTCTATTACTGATACTAAACCATTAAAAAAAATACGCTCTGGTTAAAAACTTATCTTGTATATACCCGTAGATGCCGCCACAAGGTTAAGCTATGCTTGCCGCGGTCGGTCCGTGAATGAGTGACCATCTTTAGACACTGGGAGCCATCCGTACCTCGGAAAGCACGTTAAGCCGTTGGTCCCGACTGTCATTCGTGGATCTTTGACAGTCGTTGGCAAAGGCTAGGCAGATGATGCTGATGGTAACGCTAAACGTCAACCCACACGTAGGTACCTACCTAAAAGCACTGGGTTGCGGGTTTGCCCGAAAGAGATACCGTGGCCCTGGCACACAGGCAACTCAAGGAACACGGGTGGGTTTTAGTCAGTAAAAGTCTGACACGCCCTCCTCTCTCTGAGTTATTTGATATTTTCCCACCCAAAAAAAAAAAGTTACCTAACCTAAAGCACTGTAGTTCAGGATTCTTTCTATGAAACTCGACAGTTAATGACGAACCGATGAGGTGAGATGATGCCGATCCGGTGCAGTTCTTATGTGTCCGCGTTAAGAGCAACTACCATCAACTTACGCAGGTAAAGATGATACGGTAATTAAAATAGTGCTGCTGCCAAGTGGATATCACATGACAATCGTTCCATGTAAAAATTACAGTCTATTATGCGTCAGGTTCAACTGGAAGTCTTCCCTGACGTTATTCAGTCATGGTTACCTAATCAATGAACAACGAGATACTATTTAAAATATAATATTTCAAATCGCTTGTATAGTTTCTTGTAAAGACTCTGCCAACAACATAGTTAAATGCTTCTTAAACTGTTCGTTTGAATATTCCGGTTCGAAATTCAAAGGATTGCAACAAACGCATTGAGTGGCTGCAATTGGCTCACGTCACGCACATTGGGCGGCCGGAAGTGACGCGATGGTACTCAATTGATCGGTAACATTCTGGAATGTTCCGACTATTGACGAATTGGGTAGTGAACAGTATTTGAGAGATAGACTCCAGGCATGCTTATTCGATGTGAATAGTTTAAGCGTATCGTCTGTTCTGTATTGTTGTAAAAGTGTGAACAAACTCAGGTCAGAAGCCTCATTGCGTAACACACTATCGGTAGGAATCGGTTTCATTTTGACAGTTCAACGACATTCATTGCGTTATTTACGTTGTTGATAAGACAATTTTTTCGAGAGATCAAAGGTGGACATTGGAGTCAATGAATTCGTCTGGACCGGGAGGCAAGAGGAGCAGGGGCAGACCACGCAAGAGATGGGCGGATGACATCATTGAAGTAGCTGGTCCGAGTTGGATGGAGTCGGCCCTAAACAGGGAAAATTGGCACAGGATGGAGGAGGCTTTTACCCAAAAGGGATCCATATCCAAATAAAATATAAAACTACGAATTTGTAAAAAACATATGTCAAGAAAAATATGGAATAAATGAGCTTTATTATTATTATTTCCTTTATTTAATTTGTATACATATAATTTACATTCTTATTCATTTCTATAAAAACATCATGATCATCATCATTTCAGCCGACATACGTCCACTGCTGGACATAGGCCTCCCCAGAAAGGAAATGGGGGGAGGTTCGCCATAATCGCCACTCTTGGCAGGCGGGTTGGCAATCGCAGTATGGTATAAAAACATACAAAAATAAAAACATTTGAAAATATAAAAAAATTAAAAGTTTAAGTAAATTATTGTTATTATTAAGACAAATTTTTCGAACATATGCAGCAATGGATATACAATGGATTCATGGAGCAATGAAGTTGGCTAAATAAACTTGAGCGACTTCAAAACTTTTGCATAAGATTTATATTTAGCTCGCAAATATAAATCTCTTAAAATCACCTTTCTGAGTTTCATAAAAAGGTCGTTTGTGAAAAAAAAAAAAAAACATGCGGACTGTGACATATTAAATGAAAGGAATTATTTAAAACATATAAGTACTTTAAAAGTTATTTAAGAAAATAGATGAAAATTGGCCCCTATACCAGCGCTGCGGCACTTATTTTTAAATGTCGCAGCATCGTGCTGAGATAGGAGCCTCAAGGCCTCGTATTTAATTTTTTTATACTTTTATCATTGTGTGTTTAGTTTAGTTTGTGATCTTCCTGTGCGAGTCACAATAAATAATTTTTCTTTCTTTTCTTTAAAATTGACCATTCATAATTCTTCAAAATGACTGATCCTAAAATTTTGAAAAAAAATATAAAATAGTTTTTTACTTATATTTAGATTACAGGGAAACCTATAGGAAGTCTATGGTCTTAATAAAACATGATAAATCTCTGAATATTATGCGAACAAACTTACTTTTGCAGTTGGAATGTGTGGGAGAACTTAATTTTCAACTACAAAGTTTGTTCTTGGAATAAATTCATCCCAACTACGGAACCCTTTATTTTGTGTGGTCCGACACGCACTTGGCCGATTTTTCTAAAATTTTATGTTCACCTATAATTTGAATGTTTAAACTGTTGGTGTTCTTTAAAAAACAAATAAATCTGTAATGCTCAAACAAAAATTGACTTGGTGGATGCATTTTCGGGACGATGATTAACATAAATCTATTACAGAAACATATAGGACCTCCTACGCATGTTGCCGCTTAATTTGGCAACCTGACAAGTGGCAATAAATCCGAGGATACCATTCTACGAGTCAAAGAAAGACGTCTATGACTATTATCAATCTTAATTATGTGGTCCGAAAACAGGAAACCGAAAACAGGAAAACAGCGATTCATTCATGTCGGCTAATGAAGATGGTTGATATTCCAATATTTCGTACAAAGCCAAATTTATTTATTTAACAATTTATGTACTCACATATGTATAAACAGACAAGAAGAAAGGAACAGAAAAATATGTACAAAGGTGATGTTGCTTTATAAGTCATTAGCCATTTATTCATGAACAATAAATTGTATTTGAAATTACATGTTATAAAAAAGAAAATTAAATTACATAAGAAGGGAGAAAAAAAAATAACAAAACACGCTTAATATTACAACAATGCATACAATTTCGCTATAGATCTTTAACAGCATAAAGACAAATTCAACAGGAATCTTTTAAGTTGATTTTTAAAAGAGCTTGAGTAGATGGCGCTTTTTATATCTGGAGGCCACTTATTAAATAACATAACAGATTGATATCTGGGACTGTGCTTAACGATATTCAAATTAGGCTGTACCTTATAACTTTTAATGTCTTGTCTACGTGTGCCTTCTCTAATCTGTCGTTCTTCTGTTGTCTCATATTCATGTACAATATATTTGGCCATATTACTTAGAAGTACTAATATATAAATGCTCGGAACTGTAAATATATTTAGATTTCTAAAATGTCCACGTTTAAATTAGATTTTAGGGGGGTTGGGTTCCTGCCAGGGTTGCGGGTTTATCCGAAAGGAATACCGCGGCCCTGGCACACAGGCAACTGAAGGAACACGGGTGGGTTTTAGTCAGTAAAAGTCTGACACGGGAGCTCCGCCCACAGCGGGAGAAGTTATTTGATAATATCCCAACAAAAAAAAAAAAGGGGGTTGGGTTTAGGGGCTTGTGCCTAAGTTATGACAGCCGCACGGTCAATCGGTCAGGTTAAGCTACTCTTACCGCGGTTGGTGCGTGGATGGGTGCACAGCTTTACATACCAAAACAGGTCCGAGCCTCGGAAAGCACGTTAAGCCGTTGGTCCCGGCTGTCATTCGTGGATCTTTGACAGTCATTACGGGTCGTCAGAAGCCCGAAAGTCTGACAACCAGTCTTACCAAGGTGTATCGTATTACCCAGTAAGTGGGTTGTGAAGGTCAGATAAGCAGTTGCTCCATGAAAAATACTGGTAATCAGCTGCATCCAGTTAGACTTAAAGCTGACCCCAATATAGTTGGGAAAAGGCTAAGCAGATGATGATGATGACATTAGGTTTTTTAAGGAGTCTCTTCTAAATGCCTTACAAATATTTATTTCGATTGAATCGGGATTAAACCCTCGGTCTGTAGAGCAGAAGCCAAACGCTCAACCACTACGCCTGTCGTTTCGTGTTGATAAAGTTCTGCTGCCCAGGCTTCGATCATCATCATCAGCATAATTATATTCTTGCGTAAGGCCGCTTGTACACGCTAAGAAAAGTCACAGGGTCTACGCAAGAATTCGTTCCGTTTCTACCTACGAACTGTGTACACTGCCACGGTGTTGAACAAGAAAATATCTTGTCTGCGCTAGACACGACGCGCTCTGAGTTGCTGCGGTATAGGGAGGGACAAGGTAGGTGAGGTGGTTCGGGTTGTTAGTGTACGTATAACGCGTGGACGACAAGTTTTCGTGCCTAGATCCGACAAAATCCTTTTCGTGTACATGATGAATTGGTCCTGTCTGCAGCAGACACGCTAAATTTTCTTAGCGTGTACAAGCGGCCTAATAGTATGTTTTGGGTGGATACCTTCTTTATTTATTTCTGCACGCGCGGTGATGCCTGTGGATTAATTTTTATGTTATCTAATCATATTTTATTCATTTATTTGGTTGTATAGTTGGATTATATTCTAAGTAGGTACTGTTTGTTTTATTTTATTTAGTTGCCTATTTATGTTCAATTGTTTGGCTTATTCCATTAATACCCCCTGAGAGAATTCCCCTCAGTGGGGAAAACTGGTCCCTAATGTAAAAAAAATCACTTTCAGGGGAATAAGTTTTTTTTCAATCCTAGTTTTCCCCCCTAAGCGGGATTATCAGGGGTGAATTTTAGACTGTTTTTATAGATTCCACCTAAGGGGGAATTTCAGGGGGGATTTGTGGAATAAGCCATTTTTTTAAATCTGACTTGGTTTCCGTACGTCTCATTCGGGTAACCACTGAAAATCAGCGCTGTGCTGTAGGTCCTCATAGCACAGCATCATGCTGAGTGGAAGCCTTCTTGTCATAGTCATGACGTGCAGCTGCCGACTAATGTCGGCTTTGTGCTTGTGATTATAATGTAGATCAATTTTGTTCTATTTTTCTGTGTTCCTACCTACTCGAGTTAATTATATTTTTCTATGCACTTGTTTCTGTGACAAATAAACCTATTTTTCTTTCTTTCTTTTCTTTCTGTCATCATTTCAGCCGAAAGACGTCCACTGCTGGACATAGGTCTTCCGAAATTGGGGTTTTCTATAATCGCCACGCTTGGCAGGCGGGTTGGCGATCGCAGTATGATTTTAAAAATGCATAGAGAACGCTGCTGCCCATTGTCTAGTACGTCCCCAGGCTTTTATTTTTCTCCAATTTTGTTTCTGTCAGTCAGTAAATTGAATAAACACAGATCTAATAAAATAAGTAGTTGTTTGTAGTTGAACCATTAATTCTAATACCTAAATTAGCGGTTACTTTTAGGTTTGAAGATCTCTTAGTGGAAAACTGAAATTACATACCAAAACTTTTACTCACATTAAATGTTACAAACAAAGTTAGCTACAGAGTTAATTACAACTGTGATTCATCATTTCAGCCGAAAGACGTCCACTGCTGGACATAGGTCTCCCAAAAATGGGGGTTTTGCCATAATCGCAACGCTTGGCAGGCGGGTTGGCGATCGCAGTATGGTGTTAAAAATGCATAGAGAACGCTGCTGCCCATTCTCTAGTAAGTCCCTTAGTCGACTTTTACGACACCCACGGGAGGAAATGGGGTGGTGCTATTCTTTACGTCCGGCACCACACGGTACAGGCCAACTGTGATTATGATTACATATAACTTTATCGGCTCTTACATAAGTCTTTATTTTTTTTTATTTAGGAGGCAACTCCTCTGAGCTCTATGACAAATGAGCTCTGTCTCCAAATTTCTAAAATTCTGTCTCGTTGTTGGTCATTAACGCCAGATGTCTACTTAATTAGGTCGAGTCGCGTTGCTTTTATACGGAATATTTGTTTTTCTAAAGTGGTTGCTACTCTAGATTATTTTAGGCAGATAGGATTACTTCAAAGTCAAATATATTTTTTCAATTAGGCGCAGAAAAGGTACTTTTAAGGTGTACGTACGTAAGTACGTATGTTAAAGAATGGGCTAGAAACTCCACACTCACTCTTTTAAAATCTTAACAATATTTTGTGTACATTAATTATGTAATTATATGTGAACACGGTGTACCTAGAATAAAATTACTATACCCTATAAGGTAAAAATAATTAAAAATGAAGCAATGACAGACAAATTAATTATGTGATAGATACATGGTGCTCGCATATTTACAAATATAGTGATTTTGTCTCTAGATTGACTTATGGAGCTGGACCAGCATGTTTCCAAGCATTCTTATCTTGGATATAATCTCATCAACACACGCGCCACCATCAGCGACACATCCCTTTTAAGTAATAATATTAGCATAGATTCATGGAGGTTGCATGGGAAGGCCTTGCAGGCTAAACCCTCTACTCTATTAATATTTTACCGTTTTTTTAATATATTTTTTTTCTGTATTGTAAACTCTTATAAAAAATAAAAGTAATGAAATATCTTATTCCAATTGATAATTGTGCTCCTGGGTAAAGACGTAAGTAGAGAAACAACTAAGTTCAGTGTTCTTCTTCATTCGTACCAGCATTCGTTTTATGATGGCAATCAGCTAATGTTGAGCTAAAAGGATTACCCCTATTAGGAGCTGACTGGTACAAGTATCAACATCACTCCTTTTATTGCACCTCAAGTGTAAGGTCACCACTGCACACTGGTTCTAGGACATGCCGGTGAAATCTACTAACCCTCACTGTGCCCGCGTGGTGATACTTCCTCTCAGAGAGAGGAGGTTTATGCCCTAGTAGTGGGTAGGGGAACATTATAGCCGGAATAAGCTTAATGTATTATTATGTTATTTAAATAAAACAGTTGATATCCTTGTATAGCTTCAGACTTTCAGATTAGCATTAAAACTATACACCGACACAGCTTACCGAGGTAAAGTTGTTACAAACAACAGAAATGCGGGTGTATTAATTCATAACTATTGTTTCTAGCAGTTTCATACAAAGGTATTTACTATTTCAGAATGTTAATGCACAGGTTTATGTTACTTATAAATACAGCGTTTCCGGAAGTTTTAATTATTATTTTGTTTTTATTTTATTTGCTAGTGAAAACAGTGGCAGTGGTTTAAAATCGAAAACATTCGAACAAGCGCAATGTATGTAGGTATTTTGTGGAATAGTTACTACTGGCTAATATTTTTATTATCTACTGAACTGTTTACAGCAAAAACGTGAAATAAGTAGTGTTAGTGTAGTTGTGGTTATTATACAGTTTCATTTTTATTCATTGGTCCGAGTGCTCATACCTAGTTGTTTAACGAAATCTTCAAACGGCTGGTTGACACTTCCTGTGACCCAAGGGCTGGCTTTTACCTTGGCCAGAGGCTAAGCATTGCCATACAACGTGGCAATGCTGCCAGTATCTTGGGTACATTACCAGTCGACAGCGATGAGGAGGAATTTATCGACGCCGTTTGTGTTATAGTTTTAGTTAGGTTTGGATATTATATTTTTTATTTTGCGTTTAACTTAATGTGTGTAGGTAATTACTTCATAATAATAATAATATATATATATATATATATATATATATATATATATATATATATGTATATGTTTGGGTCCCGAGATATATAAAATATATAAAAATAAAATAATAATAATAATTAAAAAAAATATATATTTATTAATGTTTTTATTATTTTATTAAAAAAAAAACTTTAAAATGTAAATTATATGTTTATAAATGAAATAAAGAAAATAATAATAATCTTTATTGGAACAAAAACACATTTTAAAAATTGCTTGCGTACGTAAATAACTACATTAGTTACAAAACTGTGTCGCAGCTATTAACGCCCACCTCCAAGAGGGAGACGACAGCGTTCCAGATTCCAGAGATGAAAATACAGTAGTGGTCAAAAAATAAAAATATCAAATAAAATAAAAAATGTATTATTTTACATTACTGGCTAATGTTAATTGCCTGTATCATGCCATTGTTGGGCACAGTCCTCTCTCCATGAATGGAATAACGGCTGGCGATAATCCGATTTCAATCAGGAGCGAATATCATTAATGTGCTGAATAATGGATTTGTGTATACCGTGTAATTTTTGACGTTCAAAAGTGCATCTTCGTGCCTATTTGAAATAAATGATTTGACTTTGTGTGTGTGGAATAATAAATACTTACCACGGTTTAAAAAAAAAATTGTAGGTTCACTTCAAACAATGCGCGAAAATAAACGCCTACTGCAACAAGAGGGTGATAGGGAGATAGGTGGTAGTCGTTTTTGTACGATTTTCAAAAGGATTAAAATTATTCAGATAAAGGCGGCGAGTGACTTGCAACGTTTGCTTGTAATGTATCGAGTTTTTGTAACGCGTTACAGAAGTGAGTGCAGCTAGCCGAGCTGCTCGGCTTTTTCGTGAGTTCCTTTGAAACGCGTTAAAGTAGTCAGTGCAGCGAGCCGTGCCGCTCGATGCGAGCGCCGGGTCCTCCACTCGACTGTCGGCTTTTTCGTGATTTCCACTGAGACATGTTAAAGTAGTCAGTGCAGCGAGCCGAACCACTCGATGCGAGCGCCGGGCCCTCCACTCGACCGTCGGCTTTTTCGTGAATTCCACTGAGACACGTTAAAGTAGTCAGTGCAGCGAGCCGAGCCGCTCGATGCGAGCGCCGGATCCTCCACTCGACTGTCGGCTTTTTCGTGAATTCCTCTGAGACACGTAAAAGTCAGTGCAAAGAGTATATTCTATATCTATACTAATCTATACTATATAATAATATATAAAGCTGAAGAGTTTGTTTGTTTGAACGCGCTAATCTCAGGAACTACTGATTGGAATTGAAAAGTTCTTTTTGTGTTGGATAGTCCATTTATTGAGAAATATTATAGGCTATATAACATTACTCTACGACTAATAGGAGCGGAGCATAAATGAAAAATGTTACAAAAACGGTTTTTTTTTTCCTTTTTGAGAGCTTCCGTTGCGTGCGCTGCGTAAACGGTTTAAGTTACGCAAATATCATGTACGATGGAATTATTCCTCTTTAAAAGTTCTAAAAAAAAGTCCGCGACAGCATATGTATCTATCTTTTAAGATTGACTCACTATAACCTTTTTTTATGGTAATCATTTTTTTTCGAAATTAATGCATTATTTGCGAAGGAGTTTTATCAACATAATATTAATCCTTATCCAAATAAATATGTTATTAATCACAAGTATTTTAATGTAAACAAAATTGTCCTTGACATCACTTGATTTCAATCAACATCTTAGGAAATATCATAATTTAAAAATAGGTAACTCCGTAACTAAATAAGTAGTAAAATCATTACTTAAATCACTCTTTCTCTTAGGTGACGCAGACGAAGTTGCGCGGGTCAGCTATATTATAAAGCTATACAGTACAGTATAAAGAAGAGTTTGTTTGTTTGGTTGAACGCGCTAATCTGAGGAACTAGATACTGGTTCGAATAGAAAAAATATTTTAGTGTTAGATAGCCCATTTATCGAGGAAGGCTATATAACATCACGTTAGATTCTTAGTTCCGTGTGGTGCCGGACGTAAAGAATAGCTCCATCCCATTTCCTACACTGGGGGTCGTAAAAGGCGACTAAGGGATTTATTAGAGAATGGGCAGCAGCGTTCTCTATTTATTTTAAACACCATACTGCGATCGCCAACCCGCCTGCCAAGCGTGGCGATTATGGCAAACCCCCCCAGTTGGGGGAGGCCTATGTCCAGCAGTGGACGTCTTTCGGCTGAAACGATGATGATGATGATGAGATCCTTAGGAGCCAAGTGAAAAGAACAAAAGTCAGAAAGAACGCTAAGTGATAACGAAGTTATGATGATGGGTGGCCCGAAATTTTACGCGGACGAAGTCGCGGGCAGAAGGTAGTAATAAAATATGGGAGAGTTAGTGCAGCGAGCCGAGCTGCTCGATGCGAGCGTCGGATCCTCCACTCGACGGTCGGCTTTTCTTCTTTTTTTTTACATACGACGGGTAAGCTCTTGGCCTTCATCTCACCTGATGGTAAGTGATGATAAGGCCGAAGATGGAAGCGAGCATCACCCGGAATCCTCAACCACAGAGGAACTGGCTATCTTACCTCTAACTGCCGAAACACAACAAATGCTGTTAATACTGCTTTTTCGTGAATTCTTTTGTAACGCGTTACAGTAGTCAGTGCAGTCATTCGTATAGGTACCTAAAAAGTTCTGTGCCCAGAAAAACTACAACTGTGCTTCAGTCAAAGCAACCAAAAATAAAAATGTGTACGGGATGAGGGTTATGAGGATGAAGTACAAAACGAGTTCAAAAAGTTATAAATCAAAACGTTTCCTTACACAAAATTTCTCCTAATGTATGTATATATTAATGTATCATTCTACATACTATTATCATCATTAGGTATAAAAGTATAATTGGAGTAACTAACATTTTTGTAAAATTTAAATTAACGGCTCGTCAACACACAGATAAGTCCTGAGCGGTTTTCGTAGTATCACTAAAAAAAATTGTAAAATGGGCTAAATTTTTTAGAAATATATAAATAATAATAATTATTATTTATTTATTTATTTATGACTGCATCATAATGACATACCATACAATATTATAATCAGAGACCCGATATAACACCTGTTGATTGAGAAAACAAACAGACATACGCATAATAGATATACCAGTCCCAAACACCAATAATAATATATAGGAAACTATCACTGAAAAAAATCAGAAAATACATAGAACTTCATGAAGAAATTACCAGGGACTGGAAAATGAACGGAGTAGGTAACCATATTCCCAATAGTGGTATCAACGACTGGTATCATCCCTAAACAACTATTTATCGGTTTAAAAACAATAAATCTTTCCAATTATACATATTCATATTCATTTATTTATTGTTTGTCACAGGTGAAAAGACAGTTCTTACAGTATGCATTTATATATGTATCACTGTAACATACCCATTGGGTGTACAATATTTATAATTTATGTCAATATTATTGGCAATGTCAAAAATAATTAATAATAATACATTTATTTTACACTCTTAATAGTCAACCTCATTTTACATTCATTATTAGTTATAGGTACATAATTATCACATAATATCTTATACTACAGAAAGCAGCTATATTAAACACATATATGTACATATGTCGCATAGTATGGAAAGGTTTTGGAGTGGCGACCGCGTACCAGAAGATGTATCGTTGGAAGGCCTCCCACAAGGTGGACCGATGACCTTGTGAAAGCCGCAGGAATCCGCTGGATGCGGGAAGCACAGAACCGGTCGAGGTGGCGGTGCTTGGGGAAGGCCTATGTCCAGCAGTGGACGTCTTTCGTCTGAAATGATGATGATGATGATGGAAATTTCTACGGTTAGATTAAGACAATAATTTTAATGCAGTACAAAACACCTTATCTATCCACTCAAACTTAAAATCTGACCTTGGTTTACACCCGTGGTGAGATTTTCAAAAAATAAAAAGTTGATAAAAAAATAAAATAAAATTTAGAACTTTAACAAAGTCGAAATGAGATCGAAATTCAAAAATGGGTTGATGGTTTGAAACGTGTTCGAAAGATAAATCTTGTTTTGAAATAAGGCTAAGGGCTAAATAAGGCTGTATAAACTCAATGTCCTTGAATTATATAATTGCATAGCACAGGTGTGAGTACTATGTACTATAGAGCTACCATTTACCGGGTAATATGTCTTTTATTGAATTGAATGTGCCCTGGCGGCTGAGAGTATGTCATGCTCACTCAAATGTCTCGCTGGTGGTGGCGTGTGTGTTGGATCATTAAGTTCCCTTCAAAATGGTTGAGCTAAATGGTGCTGATCCATGCGTCATGTTCGTGAACGGGCGCCGTCAGTTGGGACTGGTCATTTCTTAGCTGCCACGGCTTATTTTAATTTTTGAATTGTTTCTATTACGGACGCTTCTAACGTGCACGTCTTTCTACATTGTTCTCACATGCATAACTTCAACATGAATGATGTAACCCATATTTTGTAACAATATTTTGTTTTAAAAGAGTGTCCATGGAGTTTCTTGTCCATTCTTCTCCATAGGAACGTACTACGCTTTGGAATGGGCAACTAGCTTCATCTTTCTGGCTGACCAACCCCTTGACAATTCAAAAGTGGCTGTAATTGGTTTATTTGAAATAAATGCTTTGAGTTTGAGTTTGAGGCTGAAAATGTTTTAGCCAGCAAATTGCTCGTAGAAGGAAACCGTGCAGCGATGGTAAGCTAAACATTTTAGATTGCAGCCCGATTTATATACTTAGCTGTGGTTTTTGGTGCTCGAGCTTGGCTGAAAACCAATTTAAGGTTTAAAGTGAATTTAACTTTACGAACGTGATTTGTTTCGTATTCATACAGTGTTCCTGCCCCTATTTGTACATTATTCTGAAAAGTTAGAGGTTGACCCACACCCGGGCTAAGTTTTAAAGTTTAATAGGCTGTTTTAGTTATTTATCTGTTATTATTAGCTTTTGCCCGCGGCTTAGCCCGCTTGGGGGTCGGAAATCACATAGGAAGGTACTACCGGGATTCTCATGACATTGGAATAACTAGACTAGTTGTAAACTAATATCCTACTCTAAATGTGTCTAACTTTTAACTCCATGCATACTTATCTGAATTAAAAGTTTTATTTAGGGTTTCGTCCTTAACAAGGAACCGCCACATAGTTTCATAGTTTCTTCATGTCCGTCTGTCTGTCTGTCTGTCTGTCTGTTTGTCTGTCTGTCCGTCTGTTCGCGGCTTACCTCAGAGACTCTTAGTACTAGAAAGCTGTAATTTGGCATGGGTAAACAAATTAATCACGCCGACTTAGTGGTAAAATCCAGGGAGCGAAGTAAACTGTGGGAAGCGAGGTATCCACCACCTCAAGACTTCGTAAAGCCTCAAGAGCACCTGCCTCGCGGTTGTGAACTGCAGTGGCCTGTTTGAAAAGCTCTCAATCGACTGCGAACTCAAGTAGGCCGCTGCAAACATAACCTGGCGAAGTGGGGCATAGTCGATTCACCTAACACTCAATGCGAGTGCGGTGCTCCTGACCAGACTATGTCCCTGCACCCCTGCAGCACATGTTCGCCTGCACCCTTGACGATTTGAACAATGCCTCTGACACCGCAATAAATGTGGCCACCTACTGGGCCCAAACAGTATAGATGTACCGTCGAAACGCAAAGAAGAGAAGAAGTGGTAAAATAAAATCTTGAAATATATTTTTTTCTCGTCTTTCCTATGGTGTGGGGTAGCGTTGGATAGACCGTTCAAAAATATTGCGGGTTTGTCAAAATCATTTTTCGATTCAGGGAGCCTTTTATCGCTTTTCGTGTCTGTCTGTGTGACCGCGTTGTTCTTCAAAACACTGCAACCGATTTTAATGTGGTTTTCACCATCGTCGTTTAGATAATTTATTCGCACACATACTTTAGTGTCTCAAGATGAACAAAATATAATATGGTCAGCAAATCTACAGTCTACTAAGCCTATAACATTCTCAAATTCAGAAAATAGAAAAAAAAAACTATAATAAAAAGTATTAAAAAAAAAAAAAAAACTTATATAAAAGAAATAACATGATTGCCACTAACAACTACAGTAACAAAAAATCTGAATAAATATCATGTCCACAAAAGGGTTGCGCCAAAGTTCACCTAAATTTTCAACTCCGATAATTGGAAATCCGAAAATGTTCTTCCTAACATTTTTCATCCTAACAATCACAATTCCTAACTACTCTGTCTCTAATGTTCATAATTCCGAAGCATTCAACTTCATACGAGTAATGTCAGTAGCAATAAACATCTATTATACTTTTATTTGTTTTCCTATATTTTCTCAACATAACCATCTTTTACACTATTATTCAAAGTCATCTTTTTTGTTTAGATTTCTTTTTATTCATAATAATCAAGTGCTTGCTTCGCACTCACTAATTATATGAATTGGTTTTTTGTTTTTATTAATTAAAGCGTCTTCTTTAATTTTATTTATAGCGGTGTGTACCTGCAAAGATATCTATAGGTTAGGTTAGGTTAGAACTGTGACCAACTACGCAAGAGCCGAGCGAGCGAAGCGAGCGGTGCCGCGGCAGCGGCCGGCGAGCGCTACCTCGAAATTGGTCGCGAAATTTTTCTAAGTTTTTTTTTCATAGTGCCCCCAAGACGACACTCTGACCTGAATGAATATTATGGTAATTATGTTTAGGGATAAAAGCGTTATGATAAAAAACAGTAGGAGTTTAAATATTTTACATTAATGATATTATTAATTACAATTTTCGGAAACATGAGTGTTATAAACATCGCCGGTAGCACTACAAATAGCATGAATGAAAACTTTAGGATGAAAATTTTTAGGAAGAGTGATCATTCGGACTACAAATCATTAGGAAGAACAATTTCGGGTAAAGAACTTTAGGTGAGCCAATATGGACCCCCACAAGAGCCACTAATAAAGAATTGAAATTAGAATTGTAGTTATATAATGAATAATATACAGGTATAAGGAAAAGTATGAACCGAACTTGAAACCGATTAAAATAACCCGAAACAAGACCATTTTCTTAAACCCATACACAATCTTCACGAAGTCAGACAATTCTCTAGACGGATTGCTCGAAAGGGTTCCAACGAGTAATTTATCAGTGAAAAGTGACAAATCCCTGCCTCTCACATTCCTACTAGAATGGATTTATTAAAGGAACTCCAGTACACTGTAGGGCTGTAGACACACAGGCAGGAGATTCGCTTGTGGCATGCTAGGTGATATGCTCTAGCGACCCAAATGCATGGTTCTATTAACTGCTAGCTATTGCATGCGACTTCGTCTGCATGTATCTTTCTATTTCATCTTTACTAATATTATAAAGAAGATTGTTTTTTGTTTGTTTGTATCGAATAAGTTCCGAAACTACTGGCCCGATTTTAATTTTTTTTTTCACCAACAGAAAGCTGGCTATAAATAGTTTAAAAAAATTGGTCCTTAAGAAAATTGTAATAATGTAACCCAAAGTAGCAAAATTTTGCTTATAGACTACGGAATCGAAACTTACGCGGGTGAAACCGCAGGGCGCAGCTAGTAATCTATACAAAAACAAAAAAAAAAAAATTTTGTCTTTCTGTCTGTCTATCTGTCTATTTTTTCCAGCTAATGCTCCGAAACGACTGGACCGTTTTTCACTGGCAGATAGCTGATAACAAAAAAAAAAAAAAAACAATTAAAATTGTTTATCTGACTGTCTTTCGTTCTATTTGTCTCCGAAATGGCTGGACCGATTTTGACTGGATTTTCACTGGCAGATAGCTGATGTTGTACTTTTATTTTAGAAAAAGCTACGCGGCCGAAGCCGCGGGCAGCAGCTACTTTTTTATAAGAACATACCCACAGGATGACAAGTAGCCTTTATCCTACTCAGGGTCTCCCAGCTACGTAACAATCGGTTCAATGGTTTAGGGCGTGAAACGGAAACAGACAGATAGACCAGAGTTACTTTCCAATTATTTTTAAAAGAGTAACCGTGGAGTTTCTCGCCGGTTCTTCTCCATAGGAAACGACCAATTGGAACCATGCACCTATGTAGCTTCTGACGTTTTATAGGTGCCAATGTAGGTTTATGTGAAATAAAATATTTTGATTTTGATTTTGAAGTGCTCTGTGCCTAGCACCTACTTCAGCAATCCAAACCGCATGGTTTGAGCTACGCTACTATCAAGCGAAGCTCTTCGCTGTGTGTCTTCAGCCTAAGAGAACCCCTGTACACTGTAAGTGAAGGATCGGTTGCCGGCTTCATAAGGCGAGACAGGT
The DNA here is from genome assembly GCA_947523025.1 of Dryobota labecula. NCBI lineage: Eukaryota > Metazoa > Arthropoda > Insecta > Lepidoptera > Noctuidae > Dryobota > Dryobota labecula. The sequence continues at coordinate 6,632,665 of OX383289.1, read as the reverse complement.
GTCTTCCAAAACGGAATAGGATCGCGTCGTGGCCTAAATAAAGGAAATAAAAGGTCGCTTTACCGACTCGGCGACTCGACGGTCGTTTTTTTAGCCATGTGGTGCGCTTAAGTTTAATTTGTCAAAATTTGCGCACTGAGACAAACTTTTCCTGTATTTTTTTAAATAATTTGAATCTATAAGAACCCAAATACCCCCTGAAAATAATGAAATACCTACATACAACATTTTCACGGCTTGTTTCTGTGAGGGTAGGGACAAACTAAAGAACGCTTAGATATGTTAAGATCGTGTCATGATTTCCAAATAATAATAAATTTTGTTGATTTTAAATAATAAATATCCAATTTAAAGTATGTGATTTGCCTCAAATTATTTATGTATCAGTGTATTCATGAAGTTTAAAAGTATTAAATTTGACAGTAATCGAAAAAGTACTGGTTTTTTTTAACGGAATAGAATGGAGACATGATGTTTGGAGCGTCTTTTAATTTCTAAGTTAACCAAACGGTTGTCTACAAAAAGTAGTAAAGTAGAATTATTAAATTAGTTTGTTAAAACTGCTATTGCTATTGTGGCGGCATCTACATCCTTGATGCGAACTACGCATCAAGGACCTGACGTCACACAAATCCTGCATCGCGCAATCAAAGTTTACCGCGCGACTAGCATATATCTAACATCCCGACATCAACTGTCGGGCAGTTGCTCACCAGACACAACACCCGTCTGGTCGGAGGATCTTTTTTTTTCTATGGACGGTGAGTGAACTTTACACCCTGTTCCTCATATCTCTATACTGGTGACCCCGACTATACTATACTATAATTACCAAGTTTGTATGTGTACAAGATTGTAAAATACAGAAATATTCGTATTGCAAAGGCATATCATTTCAATAGGTACCTACCCATAACTGAAAAACTACATGACTCTACGTATAGCCACGGTTAATTAAAACAAGACCCGCATTTAATTTTGCATATAAGTTCAATGGGACCTCTGGCATGAACCTGCAAATATACGAAATTAAATGTCTCTTGCAATGCACTTTGGTTCAAATAAGCCCTTTGAGAAGGAAATGCTGCTTAATAGCTTGTCTGCATAAGTACCTGCTTCTATTTCTGTAATGTTTCATAACCAAGTCGAGAATCGCTTTCTATTCAATGTTGACTGCGAAATGAAAATGAGGAGATTTATGCTTTGTTTTTTAACCCTTTTTTTGTGTGGGAAATTATCAAATAACTTCTCCCGCTGTGGGCGGAGCGGGAGGGCGTGAAAGACTTTTACTGACCCATCCCTGTTCCTTCAGTTGCCTGAGTGCCAGAGCCGCGGTATCTCTTTCGGACAAACCCGCAACCCTGGCAGGCACCGGTCCTGGCGGACCCCGTCAGTGCGTGCTGACATCTTTTAGAGGCGCGCGTGGAACACAACGCGCCGTCGACCCGGGCCTGGTCCTTATCGGACGGCGAGCTGCCCGTAGCTCGCCGTCCGCAAGCCCGCGGCTACGGTGGCCGGGAGTCGGCAATTGATTCCCGACGCCCAGGGCGTCTCCTGCGGCGACTAGGGGCGGGAGGGCGCACAGACTGCCGCTCCCTCACGCGTTCCGTCTCCACCTTTGCGAGCATTACTGCTTCGCAGAAGGAGGTGACTGCCTCCCATGCACTCTCGCTCCGGACCATCACTAAACTTTGTCTTCATGGGCATATACTTGTAATTTAGAATACGCAAAGTAATTTTCCTTTGCTGTTGGTTCTGGGGCGAACGATTTATGGATGCGGAACAATCTCCTTTCCACTTAATGGGTCCGTTAGATTCGGAGCAAATTGGCTGTGACAAACAATAATTATTAGACACTACCATACTCATCATCTTTATCATCTTTCTGTCCTTGTTCCATGTTACTTGGGGTAGGCGGAATACGATTTCTCTTTCCAATCTCCCCTGTCAACCGTCACGCTATCATTCACTCCCTTCTCTTTCATATCATTCCTCACGCTATCCATCCAAATTTTCTTTGGCGTTCCTCTCCCTCTCTATCCATCAAAATACTCAGCATCATTATCATTCATTTCAGCCGACGGCCACTGCTGGACATAAACTTCCCCCAATTGGGGGGGTTTGCCATAATCGCCACGCTTGGTAGGCGTGTTGGCAATCGCAGTATGGTGTTAAAATGCATAGAGAACGCTGCTGCCCATTCTCTTGTAAGTCTATTAGTCGCCTTTTATGAACACTTACAGGAAGAAATGGGGTGGAGCTAAATCTAAATTACGTCCGGCATCACACGGTACACACAGCTCCATTAAGTCCTTACCCCCCCAAAAGACATGTGGGGTTCAAATCCGTGATAGGCTAGGGCCTATCACGGATTTGAACCCCACATGTCTTAACACATGTTTTTGCATAATACAAAACCAACTAGGGTTGGTTTTTGTATTATGCAAAAACATGTTATTACAATTAGTGTATTGTTTTTGTGAATAAATAAGTATTACTTTTATTAATGCATATAATGACAATAAGGTTAACATTTACGAAGTCTTACACCACTTTTAAGTAGTCCGGAGGTTTCAAGACCGCTTGCCATGCATAATATTAGAAGTTCGAATCCTATGAACAAAACATGTGTTTTCTGTCATGCAGTATGCATTTTTTAATAAACAGTATTTTTCTATTTTATTTTAGTAATTTATATAGAAAGAATTTAAAAATCAATAAAGATAAATAATATAGATTATTGCTATTATTTAACAAAATTTTGATCTTATTTTACTAAAAAAATATATATTTTCTTTTATATATATATTTTTTTCTTTTTGTAAAAGTTCTGTTTGTTTTTTTATTGGAAAAGATTTGATAATATACAGTTATCATTAGTCATTACATATTTTGCGAACTGTGACACAAGCGAGTTCCTAGACAACGTTGTAGTTATAATTTGAGGGTATGGATTAATTTTATAAAGAAAACGTAAGTAAGTAAAATTAATGGATACCCTCAAATGATAACATCTATCGATTAGACAGAGACCTAAAGATAAACTACTTGGACGATAGTGGATAACAATTTCATCGAAATTCACATGGACTCGCTGGCTAGTGTGTCAAACTGTATGAGTATGACGACATTCGGTAATGCAATGGTTCGAATCCAAGTCGAACTAGTAAACTCTTTTTGAAGTATTCTTTAGATTATTCGTAACGAATTCAATATTGTAGCAGTGTAATATTTTAAAACTTGAGGGGTTAGCACATAATGACGCCTACTGTACCAACCACGGTATCAAAATACTACCATTACCAAAATGATAACAATCCAATAACATATTAATCGGATTAGACCACAAATCAGCAGAAAATCCACCGGGGCTATTACAGGCCCATTATAATACTGATACATTTTTGGCTTGCGGCATTATTAAAATTAACATAATAAGTTATCAATAACGTGCTTAATACCGTGTGAGGTCGGGTGTCCTAATTAATAAAGCTGCGTTTGGGCATGAAGTAATTAATTAGCCCATATCCGGTAATAGGCGCGTACTTGCGTGCCAGCCCTGTCGTGACTGGTATATATCTTGTTACATGGTATCCTGCCTTTTCGCCGAAAATTGTTTGGCAGATTATCACTTGCCAACCAACGTTTCGCCGATGTTTCACTTTGACAACTAACGATTAGCAAATTTCTGTATGACAACGTTTAATTTGGTAGAATTATTGTTAAGCTGATTATTATAATGACACAAAACGTTTGGGACATTTATCATTTGTCAATCATTTCACTGGGCCACACAACTATTAGACGAATGACGTTTTGTCAGTGTAATTTTTACATACGTTTTGTATAGGTTAGGTTAGGTTAGAGTATGACAAACAACGCCAGAAGCGAATCGCTTTTGTAAAAGGAAACAGTTAGGTTAGGTCACATTAAAGATAAAGTAAAAAAAAAAAACAAAAAAATTACAATATTTAACTGTAAATGAATATTACGCAAACTAAAACATTCTGCTACTTGAAGGTTGGCATTTTAAAAAGTGTCATTATGAAAAGCAGACCAAATGTACAGTTGGTAACTGTGAGTTTGGGAAATAAAACAAAATTATATGATAATTTGGCAAATGATTATCAGGCGAAATAAAATTCTGCGAAACGTTAGTTGACAAGTGAAAATCTGGCAAACAATTTTCGGCGAAAGGGCAGAGGCCCCTTGTTACATATTTATTTTGAAGACACGTGTTCATTTTTGAATGCTCTTTTTACATAACAGCAGGGGGCCAAGTCTACTAACGTACAAACGTTGCAATGGTCTCTTCATTGTGAGTTATTGACAGATTGGCCATACAAATACTGTCAAATACTCACAATGGCGAGACCATTGCAACGTTTGTAAATTAGTAGACTTATGCCCAAATACTCAAACGTTACTTAACTTTAAGACGTTCTTATAAGTGTTTCTGTCGCTACAAAAAAGTTTAAAGTGACAGAGACAGCATTAGACTTAACGGCGACTTAAAATTGAATTGCGTTTGAGTATTCGGCAGTTAGGCCCCTGGATGCTCTGGGCTATTGGCTTAAAGAACCGGGCAAGTGTGTGTCGGACAATGAAGGGTTCCGTAGTTGCTAAGAATTTATCTCTAGAACAAAATTAACATTGTAGTTGAAAAACATGTTCTGCCATACGGAATGTATGGAAGAACATGTTTTTCAACTGTAAATGTAAGTTGGTCGACTATAACTAAGTAACTTGTGAAGCCTACTTAGCTGTGATAGTTTTCCTTTTAACTTCGTTATATATACTACAGCTGTGAATTTTTTCACATATCCAAATATGTACAACCATTTAGTTGGCAACAAAAATTAGCACTTTAAAGTTTAATATTACGCAAACGGATCCCTGAATCGAAAAATGGATTTCACAAACCCACAATATTTTTGAATGGGCTATCTTAAAATACCCTACATCATGGGACAGGCGAGAAAAAAATATCTCCCCCACTTTAGGTGTAGGTGAGGAATAAAAAAAAAGAACAAGATTTTATTTTACGACTTTGTGATTAATATGTATACTCATACTAAATTACAGCGTTCTAGCACTATAAATGTTCCTTGTTTACTACGGAACCCTAAAAAGGTTTAATTTGTATTGACAAGGATTTATTTTCATAAACAATATATCATCTTGATTTAGTCTACGAGCATATAAAAAAAAATATATATCCATACTAATATTATAAATGTGAAAGTAACTCTGTCTGTCTGTCTGTCTGTCTGTCTGTATGTTACGTTTTCACGCCTAAACCGCGGAACCGATCGTCATGAAATTTGGCAGAGATATAGCCTGGGATATGGAGAAGGACATAGGCTACTTTTTTACGCGATAACTGACATCAACGTGGGCGGAGCCGCGGGCAAAAGCTAGTATACAATATATTAAAGAGATACTCAAAATACACACGTTCACACGTTGTTAATATATATAAAATGTGATCTAGTAGCACCTAGGTATACCTACACTAAATCTATATATATCTACTATATAAAAATAAGTCGGGTTTTCCTTCCTGACGCTATAACTCCAGAACGCACGAACCGATTTCCACGGTTTTGCATTCGTTGGAAAGGTCTCGGGCTCCGTGAGGTTTATAGCAACTTTTTTTTTTTACGGTTTTTACGAAAAATTAGGGTAGGGTAGAGTAGGGTAGGGTGGGTAGGTAGGTAGGTAGATAGGGTAGGGTAGGGTAGGGTAGGTAGGTAGGGTAGGGTAGGTTAGGGTAGGGTAGGGTAGGGTAGGTAAGTAGGTAGGTAGGTAGGGTAGGGTAGGGTAGGGTAGGGTAGGTAGGTAGGGTAGGGTAGGGTAGGGTAGGGTAGAGTAGTGGAGTTTATACTATAGCTTTTGACAGAACGAAGTCTGTCGGGTCAGCTAGTATATATATATATATATATAAAATCAATTGCTGTTCGTTAGTCTCGCTAAAACTCGAGAACGGCGGGGCCGATTTAGCTGATTTTGGTTTTGAAATGTTTGTCGTAGTCCAGGGAAGGTTTAAACGGTGAGAAAATATGGAAAAATTGCGAGGAAGATAGTAAAAACAACAATTTCATTTTCCCATATAAACTCTTCTACCTACTTTCCTGTCAAACATTTGACGTTCGTCAATGTAACTTTATGGCGTTTGACATAACGTGTCAGTCATCATTTGGTAGGTGTGAGAATAGGTTTTTATCAATAATTTTTTTTTGAAGGTTTTATGTAGATAGGTAGTTAGGGTAGGTAGGATAGGTAGGGTAGGTAGGGTAGGTAGGGTAGGTAGGGTAGGTAGGGTAGGTAGGGTAGGTAGGGTAGGTAGGGTAGGTAGGGTAGGTCGGGTAGGTGGGGTAGGTAGGGTAGGTAGGGTAGGTAGGGTAGGTAGGGTAGGTAGGGTAGGTAGGGTAGGTAGGGTAGTTAGGGTAGGTAGGGTAGGTAGGGTAGGTAGGGTAGGTAGGGTAGGTAGGGTAGGTAGGGTAGGTAGGGTAGGTAGGGTAGGTAGGGTAGGTAGGGTAGGTAGGGTAGGTAGGGTAGGTAGGGTAGGTAGCGTAGGTAGGGTAGGTAGGGTAGGTAGGGTAGATAGGTAGGGTAGGGGGTAGGGTAGGGTAGGTAGGTAGGTAGGCTATGGTAGGGTAGGGTAAAGTAGTGGAGTTTATACTATATTTCTTTTGCGCGTAGACAAACTGCCACAGTCAAATACATAGCTTTTGACAGAATGAAGTCTGTCGGGTCAGCTAGATAATAATATTTGTTTTAGTTAGGTTAGGATACTATATTATTATTTTATTTTTTAATTAGGTATAAGTTTTAGTTATGTTATGTACAGTTAATTTTAATTCATAATATCCTCATTATACATTTGAAAACCCAGCTTCAAAAAGTAGGTAATTTTGTTAGAATCTTGTTAAGAAATCATGTTGAGTACAGTATCGGTCATAGAAGTAACTAAGAGCCGTTAGCTGTCAGAACTTGCTTCAGCGTATCGATTGTGTAAAGTTGTTGAAAGGTTTAAAGGGAAAAGTTGGACGCGGAAGTTGCTCCGAGGACGCCATTCTTCTCCAGATGTTGAATCAAATCAATATTTCTTCAACTCCTATTGAAGATAAGAAAGTACTGATAAATGATTTTATTTCTGTAAGTAGGTTTGTACGAATACTTTAACACGTCAATCATATTTTAAAAACTAGATGAGGTCGATGTTTCCTATCTGACTACTCCGAAAAGAAAGGCCGAACAAACTCAGAGGTCATAGTCTCTTTTAAAGTCCAGACATAATCTTGGTCAGATCATGTAAAGACCATGTAGATTGCTTTCAGTTTTTTTTTTCGGGTATATTAAACCCGAAGCGAAAAATTAAAGTGTTTAGCGCCGCCTTAAAATTAGTTGCTAACATTTATTTAGAAGTTTTTAAACTGTCATGGTCACTAATATTATTATTAATACGAACGGGATATTTACCATGTTTATTATTTGTAGTGAGTTCCCGATATTTCGGCGCTGTTGCAAGCACCATGATCACGGATAAACTAAAGTCATTGCGGGTGGGTGTTTAAACCCATTGACCACCCAGTTGAAACCCATCATCCCGGTTGAAGTTACCAATAGGAACTTCAACCGAGATGATCGGTTTCAACTGTCGAGAGCCTGGAATACAGTGGTTCAGCTGTGTAAAAACCGAAGAAGTGCCGAAAAAAGTTCGCGAGCGGACACAGTGAGTTTCGTGTGTCAGGAACAGAATCGAGTTGCGAGTGACAGTGGTAGCGGTACTGAGTGCAAAAAACGAACAAGAAAGAGGGTAGACAGTTTTGTCTGCTCATAAACACCCACCCGCAATGACTTTAGTTTATCCGTGATCACGGTGCTTGCAACGGCGCCGAAATATCGGGAACTCACTACAAATAATAAACATGGTAAATATCCCGTTCGTATTAATAATAATATTTATTTAGAAGCTTAGTTAGACTAAAAGGTTTATTATTATTTTTCGCTTTTCAGTTTATTTTTTTGTCAGCTTAATTTAGTTTTTGGTAAAATTTATGCATCGTACAAAAACTTCTGAAAACGGTTGACTGCTCGGAATGGCAACAACTAAGAAAGTGTTGCATAAACTGGTTCCAAGGGTAATTGTTAGCGTGGGGAGCAAATGAAAGTGGACTGTATGATAAATAGGTAATGGTATAATGCCGTGATGATAACAAAATTATAACTATTCCGGACAAACAGTAATTATTAGTTTAAGAGAAGTTTCGTCCGTCGCGGTAGGCTCCGTGGAAGCGAGTGGGTCATCGGGCCGAGACGTGTCGCCGCTGCGCCGCGCCTCAACTTGCCGATGACGCGATGATCACGTTGGCTGCGCGTGTAGACCTCGCGCAAGGTGTGGTGTTGGGTTCGATTCCCAACAGTAATAGTTTCAGAGAATAAGGAAATAATTGTTCAACAATAATAATATGAAATTTATTGACTTATTTAAATAATCCTAGAATATTTTTATTCTTGTTAAAGTATTTTCACTTTTTAATTTGTTATTTGTATTTTATGTTTCACAAACTGTGTCCAAATAAACGTTATTTTTTCTTTATTTCTGTATGTTATTGTTAAACAATTTTAAAACAGTTTTTTTTTTCTCTTTATTTGTTTATAAGGGCTTTTACGCATAGCGTATGTCAGCCCCATCGTATCCTAAACAATTGCACTTTCACAAGACGTGAGCCATGAATTTGAACAAACCCTTCGCATCGTTGCCATTGGGTTGGGATAATATTATATGAAACATGCCTACATCAGTTCTGTTCAAATAATTTTGAAACAGTTGTAACGTACGAAGTTTGTACGTAGGTTTAAAACATAGTGTGTGTGGCTCAACCGACTGTGGCGGACCACAAAAAGAGGGCAATGCTTTTTTTATATTTAATGAACATAGTTTTCTTTCAAGATCTGGCATAATCCATTTGTTATTGTGCTCTTACCTTACTTCTGCTTATTAACGGGTATCTATATCTCACACATCATCATCTGCCTAGCCGTTCTAACCAGATGTAGCTGAGTAGGTACCAGTATTTTACACAGAGTGACTATCTGACTGGGGGACCGGACCGGGACCTGACGGCTGTCTTTATCTACAAATCTAATATTAGTAGGATATAATAAACTTGTAAGACGTCCTTCACAAACCCTATACTGCTACACCTGCATTGAATTTAAAGGGTCTACTTATACGAGACGGATGTCCTTTACAAATCGTAGCCCTTAGATCACTGGTATCAATGGGACCCGGGTATCGATTTGGGTATCCTAATGTGAGGCCTTTGTTTAAAAGTTGGAATGATTTTAAATTGAAGTTGGGGACCGGGACTCCTTGGAATTTGTAGTCGGAGGAATCAGCTGTATTATTGATTGATTATCGACTATTAGTGCTATTCTGTCAAAATCTCACCGTGAAAATTTAGTTGAAGTGAGCTTGAAGTGAACTGTCTTCACTTCATATAAGTTCTCAAACTGTCATGGTCACTAATATTATTATTAACACGAACGGGATATTTACCATGTTTATTATTTGTTGTGCAGCTGTCCGAAGAAGTGCCGAAAAAAGTTCGCGAGCGGACACAGTGAGTTTCGTGTGTCGGGAACAGAATCGAGTTGCGAGTGACAGTGGTAGCGGTACTGAGTGCAAAAAACGAACAAGAAAGAGGGTAGAGCGTTTTGCTCATAAACACCCACCCGCAATGACTTTAGTTTATCCGTGATCACGGTGCTTGCAACAGCGCCGAAATATCGGGAACTCACTACAAATAATAAACATGGTAAATATCCCGTTCGTGTTAATAATAATGTCTTCACTTCACCTAAAGCCGTGTCTCCTGCGCGTGGTTTTTCAAACAAAGAGGCGTGGCCATACACATTTGTGTATGCTAACGCGATATTTTTGTTTTCCGAGCTGCATGGATAACATTCGCCGCGCGGGTGAAGAGGGGTAGGATTTGTTTCATTTTCAACCACCACGCGCGCACCTCTGTTACTGTCATTCAATTGATGTAGAGCATGTAGAATTTTTCTGCACATTGGACCGTTTATGTTAAATCAGTTTCAGGAACACGAAATAAATTGCCCAATCGAAACCGGTTATCAATCCGTAGCTCTTGGTACGAGTAAATGTAAAATTTCGAAGTCGTAGATACGGTCTGACTCGAAATCTGTGTCTTCTCCTCGATATTGATTGAGTCTTTAATTATTACTAAAACTGATAGCACGTCTTCCTCGTCTCTCGAACTCATACATGAAATGTGTTATTAATCTAAAAATATTTTAATACGCAGGAGACAGCTTGTGTATGAAAACAAATGTTTATGTGTAAGGTTTTTTGTGTATTAAGGTTTCACGGTGATATAAGGTAGAATACCACTACTGATGCTTGGGAATGACACTATTGACAGCTCACTCCACTCTCACTTCACTTACGTTTTCACGGTGAGATGTATTTATAAACACATTTGTTAACAAAAAAAAAAAAAAAAGCATTGCTGATCCCATCATCGCCCTTTTATAACCGAACTACCAGCACCTTGACCGCCGTGTGCGAATAATAAATGTGGAGGAGAAGCGCTGACTACGACTGGACGGGATATCAACCAAGTGCAGATGGACCTCTCATTACGTCAGGGCCTCAAGTCTGCTATTACAATAGTGTCAGAATGGTCTCTTCATTGTGAGTTTTTGACAGATTTGCCATACAAACACTGTCAAATACTCACAATGGCGAGACCATTCTGACACTATTGTAATAGCAGACTTGAGGCCCAGGATCTCTACCAGCGTCTGTGTTCCCTTCCGCATATAACCCGTCTTCAAAACAAGAGTGAACAGGCATCTTCTGGGCATGTTTGTTCCATCATAGAGCTCATCCATTGCTTTCCATTAGGCGCGATCGCACTGAAAAAAATGTTTACTTATACATAACCAAACTTTCGTCAACATGTAACACAAAAAGTGACCACATAACTTTATGCAACATGTAACCAAAACCTGTGCTGGCTGTTGTGTATCACTTTCATTAAATCAAGTTAGCTTTTATAAAGTCTTGTCAACTTTGATTATTCCTGAAATAGCCGAAGTAGTTAGGCTACATATTTTTTTCAGTGCGAGGTCAAGAGCAGGACCAATCAGTAATTTAAAAAAAACTACAATTTAAGGCCGTTTTAGTAACATAAAATTAAATCAAGCTAGTACGACAACTTTTGGGAAAAGTTTTGTGTAAAACAATTACTCGAAGCGAAAAATTAAATCATCAAAATTGTCAACGGACAGCAAGCCACAAATAAAATAAAATTAACATTACATGCCAGTTAAATATAATATCCTCTTGTAACAAACTCAAAATGACACGAATATTCACTTTTGGCAACACAAATGTGAGTGTTGCCCGGATAAAATTGGGTTGCCTGTAAAATAGATTAACTGGACTGTGTGCGATGTCAATGTCTCTTGTTTTAATTAGAATTAACTCGGACTGAGACGAGTTTTGTAAAAAAAATTGCTAGAATTTTGTTGTTTGTTAGGTATTTAATTATCTGCACTGCAGAGATAAAGCTGTGGTTTTTGCTAAGAAATAAGAAGCTTATTTCTTTTCTTGGAGATATTGTAATCCATACATAGGTAGCCTAAAGCAAACAAGCATGACACGCGACGCGACACAAAGGCACCACTCGTCGCGCGACACGCGGTGCCTTTGCGTCGCGTCGCGTGTCGCGCCTGTGTGTAGAGGGGCCTTAACACCTACACCTCAATAGTCCTCTGTCATGTCGACGCATCGAAAAGCTTTTTGTAAACGCAAATTTTCGTAAGTCGACAAATGTGGGAATTTACAGTAAAATCACTAAATTACGGTACTTACGCATTACTCTACCTGAAGTAAAAGGAGTATGTAAGGATCATAGCAGGCGGCGTTCTGTAGTTTCTTCCCATGGGATGAAGGCGTGAGTTTATTTATGTATGTACATATAGTACTTACCAAATGTTTTGTAGGTATAACTGGCGGGGATATAACGTTGATGAAGTTTTCATTATCGAAAAAATCGTCATAATCGTAGAACAGTGACGGATCTGACATTTGTGTTAAACTCTGTCGCGCATGCAATAACAGCAGTAAGTATAATTTTTGTCCAAATAGAGTCAAACATAGATTCGGAATCAGTGCAATGAGCTGATTCCGAATCAATGCTCAACTAAATTTGGACAAAAATTATACTTACTTATCTGCCAAACAATTTTCGGCGAAAAGGCAGGATGCCGTCAATGGTACTCTTCTTCGTTGCTTTTTTTTTAATCTCCCAATATTGTGCATAAAAACTTACATTTGCAGTTGGAATGTATGAGAAAACTTGTTTTTCAATTAAAATGTTAAGTTTTTTCTTGGGTTAAATTAATTCTAATTACGGAACCCTTCATTGTGTGTGGGCCTACACGCAGTTGGCCAGTTTTTCTTAGAGTAGGTTTCTTGAAAGATATTTCTTTAGGAGAAAATAAATAGCAGTACCTTCGTAGGTACTAGCAAAGCATGTTAACGTACCGTCTGTTATTTAATAAAAATGTAATATATCAAGTTGATTGAAAGATTTTATTGCGACGAAGAGCTTCTGAGAAAGTACTTAGAAACCTTATGAGATAAAGAAACTAGACGCATTTCACTCAACTCAGAAAAATCCACAGACAATCCTTCTTCAAATAAAATCTTATTTGAAAAAGTGCTGCAATCGCAAACGAATAAATGTGGAAAGGCGGGAAAAAATAATAAAAAAAACAAAATGGCGGCAATCATTCGCTTGAATTAATAGTCGGATGTCGAATAAACCGATATACACATTCATACCTACAAATATATATTGCCAGTTGAAATATTGTGTTCGATACTTCGTGGACTGTGTGAGTAAGTGGCCCATTTTAAGGTATAGCCTCGTATCACATCGTCACGTAACGAATTGGGATATTTTATGGTCGAATACAAATCGGAGAATGAAGTTTTAAACTGCTTTTCTTGAGTTCCAGATTACCAGATGGACATAATACAATCGTGATACGATTCAATGGATTCCTTATTCTGAGCCGGAAGAATGATCTAAATTATATAGTTACCACCTAAGTACACATTATGGAAAAGCAATAAAGATATTGAATATTGAGAATTAAGAATACTTAATTAGTACAAATTAATTTGTTTTGCTAAGAAACGATAACTTGGAAGGAAGGAAGGAATTGTAACAATAACTTTCTCCTTTATCAGACGTTGAATGATTGATCTTGTAACATTTATAATGCACAGGTCAAATTCATCGAGCCCCAGCTCCCCCTGTTTCGAGACGGTGTAAACGTGTGCGGCCAGTGCGCGGATGAACTAAATGACGTAATTTACGGCCGACAAAAAACTGCGATTTGTATGTGTCCCTAAGCTCAAAACAAATTAGATCCAGTGAAAATAAATTGTAACAGTTACTTTTTGTTATTTTTCAGGATTTCAGTGGCTTATTTATGTGAAGTGGTCGATGAAGACGATGCTCTTGTTTTTGGAAAACTCAGTTACTTAGAGAAGCTAGATAAGTAGGTTCTATGTTAGAGGGTTTGGTTTCCGCACTTAGTCCTTCAGATGGGCCATGGTGGCCGTTGGTGGTTATTCCAACCAGCCCACCTCCTTCCAGAAGCTAATCACGTCTCCCGGTCTGTTCAGAACAACGGTAAAGGATCTGGGTGCCCCGAGGGTTTCTGTTCTAATCTGGGTGACGCCTGTGCATTCGAAGAGCACATGCGCAACGGTTTCATCCGCCTCCGTGCAGGCCCTGCACAGAGGGCTGTCCGTTATCCCTATTTTGTGAAAAATGTTTGTTTAGCGAGCAGTGTTCCGTGATGGTCCCCGTCACCAGGCGCAGACCGTTCCTGTCCAGGCGTAATAAACGCCTGGTCAGCCTACCATCCAAAGATGGCATAGCCTCTCTGGACTGCCTGCAGCCCGGTGTCGAGGTTCACCAGTTCTCCGCTTGTGTGTGGGTGAAATCATGTAGCCAAATCGAATCATGTGTAATATATATATAATATAAGTAGGTATTTGCCTATTAAGTTATGTATAGTTAATACACTAAGATACAATAAGAGTTTACATCTATGCTTAAATGATAAAATAGTGAAGAATTTTTGTCCGTTTGTCTGGATGTATGTTCCAGATTGGCGCGAAAATGGCGGAACGGATTTGGATGAAATTTGTCAACAAAAGCTAAGGAGTTAAAAATATAGTTCAGCTTTTGCATCTAGGTTAAAATGATTCAAGATCTATTTCTATCTGAAAACCTATTTTTGCTGGTGATAGTCACTATTCATATTATAAAGGTAGGTTTTACATACATACATATGTAAACTCACGCTTTCTTCCCATGGGGGTAGGCAGAAACTATAAAACGCCACCTGCTACACTCCTCACATAATTCCTTTACTTTGTTTACGTTCATACATCTGATGCCCTAGTGCGAGTTTATTTTAATCATCTCGCCTTTACGCATCGACCGCGTTCAGCACTTCGATTGGTGAAGGGCCAATCGAAGGCCAACTCTAGGGCCTTTGGTCATACACGCACGCCGCGCAGGTTGCGTTGCGAGTACTACACACCTGCCCTTTATGAAGAAAATCACCAATTAGGTCACTATAAGTCCTCCTAGGGCGTCCCCTCCCGGCGTTTCCACTCACATATCCCTTGTAAATACCTTTTGTTAGTCACCTTTCAGAAAGGTCTTATTTATAATCCATACTAATATTATAAATGTGATTGTAAACTCTGTCTGTCTGTCTGTATGCTACGTTTTCACGCCTAAACCGCTGAACCGATCGTCATGAAATTTGGCAAAGATATAACCTGGGATATGGAGAAGGACATAGGCTACTTTTTACGCGATAACCGAGATCAACGCGGGCGGAGCCGCGGGCAAAAGCTAGTTATTTATAAACCAGACGGACATCGACCTTAGCTGAACTAATATTATGGGTAAATAACACAAATTAGTATAATTTTTCATTTAATATAAGCACATAAATGTTATAAAATACAAAAAAAAAACACATTTCAAACTATATTCAGCACATTTATTAATTTTCCTTTAATTTACATACTTAGCGGCCAAAATCAAACTAAATAAGGAATTACAAAATAATTAATACTTAAGGTCCTACAAACAGGCGCGACACGCAACGCGACACAAAAAGACGGCTCGTCGCGCGACACGCGGTGTCTTTGTGTCGCGTCGCGTGTCGCGCCTGTTTGTAGGAGCCTTTATGCATACGTTGATATTCGTTACCGTTTTTCACAGACTGTAGGTGAATATTTCGTCATAATCGTAGAACAGTGACGGATCTGAAATTTATGTTGAACTGTTCAACATAAATTTCACATCCGTCACTGTTCTACGATTTTGACGACTTGTAGATAGTTGTGGACTCGTAGAGAACTGCACGCGGACTGGGGCCCAAGTCTGCTATTTTTATAAATTCGTCACTCCAACACGATCCCATTGTCATTTTGTTAAAAGTTCGTAATGTGCTAAATTCATCATGGTCGATCATTGGTCGGTCAATGGTCTCGTAATAGATTTGTATGACAATGCCATTTTGAAGATTTATTCATGCCAGATTTGATTTATATAGGTATATTTTTACATATTATTTATTAGTGTTATAAGCAATCTGAAGTAGTAGGAAGTTGGAAGTTTAGTAGGAAGTTTCATTTGTCATTATGTACGAGATTCCAATTCTTTCAAAGGAGTGTCAGTGGCTGACCATTGGAAAGTCATAATGACGCCGTTATATTAGTAGATTACCAAACTTGTCAAAATCAACAATTATGAAATCAATGATAGACCATTCTGACACTATTGTAATAGCAGACTTGAAGCCCTGGGCTCGATCAACTCGTAAAAAGGCCTTTTAATAAACGCTCGTTTGCTGATCGCCCGCCATCAGTTGGCGATCGACCCGCCATCAGTTGTCGGACCACGTCATGAAGCTTTCTCCAATTAAATAAAACGCGTTGATAACATGTAGCATTAAAGCGGTAGGTAGCCCGCGAAATTAAAATATTCTTACGTTTATTGCATTTTGCAGGTCAGTGGCAGGTTGTAATGTTGATCAAAATATGTTTCGCGACCGCAACAAGTATGCTGCTCTAAAAAAAGCGCGCTTGCTATTTAATGGGTGTCTTTAATAACCTTATCTTTATGAAAATTATCAAAAATAAAATCTAGTCTAATATTCTAATATAATATAATATATTCTAATTTAATTTAATTTATTTTAATCAATTTAGCGTTTAGTAATTAATTAATTGTGTTATTATCTGCGCATTATGTAGTGCATGAAGTGCTTTTCTATAAGTAATGAGGCGCTTAGACTTAAGTTTGCATTGTACTAATTGTAAGGCAATAGTGTACTCATTATTGAAGAGCCTAATAAATAAATAAATAAATGTATTTACAGAATTATAATTATTACAAGCATCAAAAATAATACATATAATCATACAATCATACAACTCTCTATACCTGAAGTCTCTAATTCAGATAATTTATGTAAACAAAGTAATGTCAAAAAATGTCACTGTCAAAATGACAGGACAGTGGTGCAAAACATGTTATCATTAAATGTTTTTGTAAATAATTATCGATAAAATTAAAGTAAATTAATTATAAGAACTATGCAAACAAAATACCGTTGCCAAACAATGTTTTTTGTAGTGTGTCGGAGACACGGTATATGATAGTCATAATCAGCCCTTTTAAGCCCAGTGCTAGACGTAGGCGTCCCAAAATCGATTTCCAATCGAAACAGTTTACAGCCGTTTTCATCGAAAATGTGGCTAGATATGCTACTTACAATATGAATCTATTTATGAGAGTTGTAATATTAGTGTTGTTGAAGATTAAAAAATGTGAAAATGTTTGGATCTCCTGCATTGTTACCAGTATCATAAAATATTTTATACCAGAAAATCTCCTTTTATTAATAACTTTGTTTAAAACCGAAAATTTATAAAAATAATTACGGTATGGTTATTTTTTAATTATTATTTCTTAAAATCAGTACTTAAAAGAAAATAGAACCTATTTTTTTGCAATTTTATGTGAATTACCATTACGAAAATATTTTTTTGTTGTGTTATCCCTGTTGTTTACATAAATTAACTGAATTTGAGATTTTGAGTATAAGTTCATATAATCCTATTGAATGATCATGACTTTTAGGATTATACTAACTTAAGGAGTTGTATTACTGAGTCTAAGGCCTGAAACTGCGTTAAGCGGGCTTCCGCGACGGGCACCCGTTGCGTGTGTACACGCGTGGATACGCGGGGGGCTCTGTCGGCAATTAAACACGGCGTAGTGTAATTTTAACGGTTTGCATGTACAGTTGTGTCGATGGAGAACTTAGCAAAACGATGACTAGCATAAATAAAACGACAGCCAGTAAGCTGGCGCTACCAGGCCCAGCGCGTGCCTCCGCGACTTACGCCCGCGCTTGTCCCTGCGACGGAGCACTTTTGTATAGAACCGCGCGGGTGTCCGCATAACGCAGTTTCAGGCCTAATGATTATAATTCTGTAAAGACATTTATTGTTTAATTTATTTATTTTTAAATAGAACGGCTGAAGCCAATAAAACATAGTCATGCATTCTTCTCACAAAAATTAAAACATTCTGACAGTATCATCTTCCATTCGTTGCTGTTGATTTGTTGCTGTCTAAGCACATGAGCTGATCGCTTCAAAAATCAAATGTAGCCTTTAAGGTGATTTATACAATATTTGTTTCAACCTAGTTATTAATACTGCAGACGCAATCATAATCATGTAACTAAGTGCTAACAACTTTTTTCCGTTAATAATATATAAATTATATACATGTTTAAGACCTTAATTATTAGTATTTAAGTCTTATATTAAAATAAATAACTATTGCACTATTCATAAATCTTATGTTAAAGATTTGTTAAGAAATCAGTTGTCCTAATAGTAATTGTAAGAACTCATGCCGCCTGTGATACAGGTTTATCCTAGTACAGGGGCCCTATTATGAACTCTTATTTCCAGGCAGTTTACAGCGTAAACAGAACTGCCTTGCAATTTCGTATTATGAACTCGTTAAACAAGCCAGTCAGCGGTCACGTGACACCCTGGCCGACTTCTGCCCGAATATTTCCTGGCAATAACGTATTACGAACGTTCGTTTGACATTTCTTTTCTTATAACAACTTGTCAAAAAGTAACCTCACAATCCATTCAGTTTACGCTACTTCAGAGGAGCTTTTATTGAATTGTTTTGGATTTATTTGCCGAAGTTACTCGAGTAATAAATAAATAACAAAAGAAAATATTATGTGCGACGAATATGAACTGTTTGAGTTCCTGGAAAGTGACTTTTCTGATCAAAATAACGAATCAATGAACAAAAGGAGACGACTTCGTGATCAAATTAAAGGCTCCTACAAAACAGGCGCGACACGCGACGCGACACAAAGGCACCGCTCGTCGCGCGACACGTGGTTCCTTTGTGTCGCGTCGCGTGTCGCGCCTGTACGTAAGAGCCTTAATGCGTTCGACATGGATGATGTGCAATTCATTGAACAATATCAAGTGAGGAGTTGGAGACGACTTCGTGATCAAATTAAAGGCTCCTACAAAACAGGCGCGACACGCGACGTGACACAAAGGCACCGCTCGTCGCGCGACACGCGGTTCCTTTGTGTCGCGTCGCGTGTCACCTCTATGTAAGAGCCTTAATGCGTTCGACATGGATGATGTGCCATTCATTGAACGATAACAACTTAAACAAGTGAGGAGTTGAGACATGTCAGGGACTGTCATACAAAATATCATATCTAAGAACTTTCTTACACTGAATAGGAAAATACTCAAAAACTGAATAGGAAAATACTCAATAACGAGCTTACGCCATATTTTGTTTATACCCCGAAAATTCTTACGAATGGAAGTATTAAACAAACAATAAGATAGTGTTCATATTAGTTTGTGAAACAATGAAACAATACTCTTCCATGTGGTCGAATTCCCCGCTGACCTTCAAGTGGAGTTCGTTCGGAAACCTAATCTCGCGTGACAATTAACAAACTCAAAAAATTATAATATGAATGAATTATATAGGTAGCATAATATACAGTGCGTTCGTATTTTCACCTAATTTTATACTAAAGTAACTAGATTAATATAAATTGCTTATTTTTACCACAAAATATGTGATTAAATAAAACCGTAACTTACCGATAAATATTTAATTGTGTTTCTGAACGTTACGGCAGAGAATTACAAGCCAGTCATAGACAAACTACCCAGCGTGAAGTCGGTTAGAATTAGGAATGTCGTAATACGAAATTTAACCAGCCAGTGAAATGAATTGCCTGGAACTTGCCTGGTTTTTTTAAAGTTCGTAATAGGCCCCCTGGCATCATACTTTGTACTACCTACATTATTTCTAAGATTTATACTGTATTTTTCCGATTTGATATTTTTGAATAAATTTTATTGTATTATATTCATTCAAAAACATATTAAGATCTATGTTTGAGTTCAGGAGAGCGTTTATAGCGGCTAATGTCCGAGGAATAGGTGCTTGGAGTGTGCAACAGTACGGCAAGTTGGAACAGCCTTTAAGCGGTGCTTTCTGCCACGACAGTAATTGTCTGGGACAAGTAGATTGCAGATTTCATTTTTCATCCCTCTAAGAATTTTAAATATTACAGTCATCTGATCGCGCGACCGTCTTGCTTCTAGAGCAGTGTTTTTCAACGTGTGGGTCGCCAAGCCTCTTTAACGGGGTCACCGTTATTTTAAAATTTAAAGCTAATAAATATAAAATCATATTAGTTCAAAATGTTATATATGTTAAAATTAAAAAAAAAAAAATTAAGTCTTAGATTAACACAAATCAACAAATACCTAGTAATTACATGAATTATTAATGTGAAGTTGAACATACGCACCCATCCACATTATTGTGATGGTTGCGCCTGTTTCTTGCTAACCACCGCCTCTGTGGTCTAGTGGTAAAACCACCTGTCTCAGATCCAGAGGTCCCGGGTTCGATTCCCAGCGGGGGCAAAAATATCTGCTCGGTTTGGTTGGTGGTAGGGCTTGTTCTAAGTCCGCCTGGCTAGCTACCACCATCTTATCTAAGTCTGTCGCCAAACAACAATGTTAACAGCATTTGTTGTGTTTCGGCAGTTACAGGTAAGATAGCCAGTTCCTCTGTGGTTGAGCATTCCGGGTGAAGCTCGCTTCAATCTTCGGCCTTATCATCACTTACCATCAGGTGAGATGAAGGCCAAGAGCTTCCCCGTTTTGTGTAAAAAAAAAAAAAATTTTTTACACATTCGATTAACTTGTTCTCTAATTTTCGGCGATTTCTATATTTGCCTGTTAATTGAACCATCGATGAAAACGTTATCTCACACAAGTAGGAGGTTCCAAATGGAATCAAACACTTCGAAGCTTCTGTGGTTAATTGTGGGTATTCTGTTTTTCTGCTTAACCAAAAAGTAACCAAAGTGACAGACTTGAATTCCAAGTTAGAAACCGCGGAGGGTAGAGGGTCACGAAATATTTTTCCATACTAAGGAGGCCGCACCATGAAAAAGGTTGAAAAACAGTGTTCTAGAGAATTGAAACTTAGAAACTTAAGCAACCCAACGGGAATTTAGTGGGATACAAGAGAGGATAAAAACACATACATACATACATATTTGTTGCGGTTACGAATAATACTTTAATCAAAATACACCCAAACAATGAGCTAGAAATTGCAACCGATTAAGAAATTTGGAATTTCGTGGACTACCCTGACGCTTTCGCCTTAAGGTGCTTCCCCTCGCGTGAGCGTTCGGTCCTTCTCTATTTCGCCACAGCGCATGCTCTGTCTCGCTCCCTGCGTATGCTGAATTCACACAATTTTTGGAATTATTTTAATAAAAAAAGAAAAGTGATCTTTTGAAATTAAATAAAACGTGAATTATCAAGATTTTTAAATTATCTATCCATTAGTGTAACGGCTCCTACAAACAGGAGCGACACGCGACGCGACACTTAGAAACCGCGTGCAGTGCGACGAGCGGTCTCTTTGTTTCGCGTCGCGTGTCGCGCTTGTTTGTAGGAGCCTTAACCCTCAAATTGATGGAACGTCAACTTTAGCAAAAGATGCATGCAATCAATAATTTTAGTACGTTTTTTACACGGAAATTTCAAATGTATAAAAATAAATAAGAACGTTCAATGTGATGATAGGATATCGTACATTAAATAATGTGTTTTAGATGTAGTTTATTTCTCTTAACTAATGAGTTAATAGCCTCTGAAAAACGCGTTTTGCTCGGGGTAGCGCCTTAAAACGTGAAAACCATTAGTCTTGAGCCTATCAAGGAGAAATAAAACCGACAAAATGCCCAAGATGGATGGTGTGTGCGAAAGATGAGAACGAGTTGCACGATGAATTA
Organism: Dryobota labecula; assembly: GCA_947523025.1. NCBI lineage: Eukaryota > Metazoa > Arthropoda > Insecta > Lepidoptera > Noctuidae > Dryobota > Dryobota labecula. Next base: position 6,611,116 of record OX383289.1, on the reverse strand, counting down.
TAGTTTTGCATAAATAGACATGTCAAATGGATAATACGTTAGGCTGTTTGACATTGAATAAGATAAAATGGGCTTCTAATAATGTAAATCTTGAATGTTTGTAACTCAATATGTCTACCAATATAATAAAGCTGAAGAGTTTGTGTGTGTAACACTCAGGTAAACGTGGAAATAATTTAAAAACGGAATAAACGCAATCACTTATATTTCCTTGATTTTTACAAATAGTAATGAAACTCATGCAAAGACGCAACTCGGTTTTATATCGACTGGCTGGCTGGCTTGGCGGCAACTGTCACCCCTTCCCACTTAGGCCCCGTGGTAGGATGTGACGTCATGCGGTTGGCTGGCTGGCTGTCAATACAGTGGCGACATCTTTGGCAGGCGTTACATTCGGCCATCCTGTAAGCATTGCTCCCGCAATGGGAACACAAAGCACGATTAGTTATACAATCAACATAGCATGGGACGAAGGAACCCCTGGGTCCAGATCAACTCTCAAGCAGATCTATTAGATCTTCTGTTTCTACTTGCTCGTCAGTACTACTTGCACTATCGGACATAGGTGCTACACTCTTATAAGGGCGAATAGCGTCGGCTGATACTAGACCGATAAACTGTTTATATCCTCTGAGTCCCTTAATACTTCTAATTCTATACCGATCGTTACCTAAAACTTTAATCACTACATAGGGGCCAGAATATACGTCATCTAACTTAGAGTTAACTTTGCCAACGCTGTTGGTTGGTGCTTGTCGCCATAATACATAGTCACCTCTTTTATAAATAGTGCTATTTTTACGTTTCTTATCGTAATTTCGTTTCATTCTCGTACTAGCTACCTGAATACGTTTACGGGCATTTGAACGCCTAGACTGAACAGATTCTGATACCTGATTGGGAATGGAAACATCACATGCGGGCCTACCAGTTTGAGCAAACATTAGATCGTACGGCTTATATCCTGTAGTTGCATTAACCGTATTATTTATACCCCAAATGACGTCAGGTAAGCTGTTATCCCAATTGTGAGAAGCATCACTGGGTTCAGTGGCCCGTAGAGCATCTAAAATCGTGCGATTGGTGCGTTCGACCTGACCGTTTGCTCTGGGACATGCTATAGCGTTTAGTATATGCCTGAATTGTTTTTCAGTAGTAAATGTTTTAAAATACCTGCTCGTGAAGGCTTTGCCATGATCAGAAACCACTCGTTCAGGATACCCAAATAAACTAAATATCTTTTTCAAAAGTCGAATGGTTTCCACAGAGTTAACAGTACGAGCTGGTTCAGCTACCACAAATTTAGAGAAGGCATCAGTCATCACGAACATGTATTGATATCCTTTTTTAGTACGAGAGAACGGTCCTAGGTGGTCAATATGGACCATTCGCATCGGCTCATTAGGCTTTGGTATGGGGTGAAGTTTACCTTCCCTCTTGCCATATTCACCTTTCCCGTAAGCACAATGCAGACATGATGATACATACTTTTTTATGAAGCGCGACATTTTAGGAAACCAGAAAATATTCTTAATAGCCTCAGTACATCGCTTTAGACCTACATGACCTATATCGTCGTGGTGTTTTTGTAAAATTTTCCACCTAGCTAATCCCGGAACAACTAAACGGTTGCCATTCAGGGTTTTACGATAAAGTCTCTCATTAATCCATGCGTAATTATTTACTATATCACTATCCTTACAACCGCCTTTTAACAAATCTATGATGTGTTTTAATTTTTCATCCTCGTTTTGCACGGTAGCAAACCAATCCATTACATCTAAACGGTCAACATTAAATGTTTGTACCGGATTTCTACTTAATGCATCTATGTGCTGCATACGCTCACCCGGCCTATAATCGATAGATATATCGTAGTCCTGAATTAATAACCACCACCTAGCAATACGCGGAATGAGATCGCGTTTTGTTAATGTGTCGCGAACGGCGGTACAATCTGTCACTACTCGTACTTGTTTACCTACTATGTAAACCCGAAACCTACGTAAAGATTCTACAACTGCCAAAGTTTCCAGTTCATAACTATGGTACACAGTTTCTTCCCGACTAGTGACGCGGCTAAAATACATAACAGGGCGCAAACTGTCATCGGTTTGTTTTTGTAGTAACATACCCGCAATTCCTAACTTGCAAGCATCCGTGTGAATTTCGGTAGTCAGTTTTGGATCGTAAATTGCTAACAACGGTTTACTACAAAGTTTTTGTTTTAATTCACAAAAGCTTTTGGACTGGGATTCATTCCAAGTCCAAATTGCATTTTTCTTCGTCAGTTCCGTGAGTGGGCGTGCTATCAATGCAAATTTAGCTATAAATTTACGAAAGTAACTACATAACCCAATGAACTGTCTAATCTCATGAACATTACGCGGCGTAGGAAATTGTGAAACAGCTGATAACTTCAATTCACCCGGTTGAATACTACCCGGGGATATTTCGTGACCGAGGTAAGTAATAGTGTTTTTTAAAAATGAACATTTTTTCATATTTAGTTTTAGATTTTCGAATCGCAATTTAACGAGAACCTTTTTTAATAATTCAATACCCGTTGGTACGTCAATAGATGGCAATAATAAATCATCTAAAAAAGCTAGTATTTCCGGATTTTGTTGATTTGATAATGATGATTTAATATCACTAGGGTTATTTATGGAGTTTATGATTCTATGTATCAGGCGCATAAATACAGATGGGGCATTCGCGAGGCCAAACGGTACCCGATTGTACTCGTAATGACCTTGAGGTATTACGAACGCAGACTTATGAGTATCATCTGGTAAAATCAATAATTGATGATAGCCTTGGGCTAAATCTAGACTGGTAAAGTAATTCATACCGGCTAACTTCGACACCTGGTCGTCAATATTAGGCAGCGGATATCTATCGCGAACCGTGATGGCATTGAGCGCACGGTAATCAACACATAATCTACTGTCTCCGTTTTTCTTTTTAACTAGTACTACTGGGGACGCGTAGTTCGACTGAGATTCTTTAATAATACCGGCACTAAGCAAGTCAGAAATTTTAGATTTGACAATTTCTTGTTCCGTATGAGAAAGTCTATAGGGACGACGAAATACAGGCTGATCGGTTGTAAGCTTAATAGGCATTTTTACGAGATCGGTACATCCTAACTCTTGAGTGCTAGCTGCGAAACAGTCGCCAAATTGTGATAAAAGGTCTATTATTTTTTTGTGCTCTACTGTTCCTATGGGCCCTATGTTTATTTTATCTACATCTGTCCCCCCGATGGCACGATTACTACTAGAGGCTATACTGGCACCGAGTATATTTTTTACAGATAAAAGGCTATTTTTGGCAGATTAAAGGCAAATTTTGTTAAGCAATTGGCAATTACTGGCAGTGCCACTGACCTGAATGTCCCTGCAGCTTTCAGCACGCAGCAAAATGGTCCCCTCCTTCCAGTTAACATCCTTTACTCCACTGTTGATGATCTTCAGGTAGCCAGTGCTTCCGCTAAGCACAGTTGCAGGGATCGAGTAGGAGACGTCTTGGAGCTCATAATGGCGTACTGGATAGAGTTGGGTAGGACAAGCAATTTTGATGAGTTTGTATGAGTAACTCATTCAGCTTGGTGAGGTAGTACATTGTACCACTTCAAATGAGGTGGGACAATATTACATTAATAGGACAATGTAACATCAATGGGATATTGTCCCAAAAATGTGACATTGTCCCAATAATTTCAGATTGTCCCACCTTATTTGAAGTACTAACACAAAAGACATACGAGGCTTTGAGCTGAGCTTAGAAATATGAAGGATAGGGAAAATATCATATTACTGAGTAATGACTGAATGAGCATGACTACAACAAACGCATCGTAGTTTAGAAGGATGACGAATAAAATTTGTGTCTCAAATTAAGTAAACAGCGTACGACATGAAATATTTTTTTTTAATAGGTAATCAAGAAAAAAAATTACAAATTGTAATTAAAAAATAGCAACATTGCCACTTTTTTACCGCCGAGTCTGTTATGTCTCCGGTGATAACCTGACCAGACTTCGAAAAAATTCTTTCCGAAGGAACACTCATAGCAGATATGCACAGTCGTTTTTTAGCCACTTCATATAACCTACATTAATAAGGTCTACTCTCCCGCCCGCACACATTCGTTCGTCCAGCCGCGCTGTCCCGCTCACTTGAAGTGAACCAACAAAACGAGTCAAGACAAGACCTCGTTTGCGAGCTAGAAGTGCGACTGCGACAGAAGATAGGACGACATTCGAATTCGACCGACAACGACAATCCTTGCACTTGCTCGCTCACCTCACCACACCTCACGTCAGCATTGTCATGCCTCACTCACCTCACCACACTCACTCACTTGTCAGTTCGAGATTCATTCATTTGTATGTCACAGTGAAGCGGTACAAAATTTTATTTTGAGGTGTTGGGACATTCAATCGTTTTGTATGGGACATTTGAGGTGCCTCTTGTATGTCCTACCCAACACTAGTACTGGAGTCACCACGTTCTTTCCTTCAGTGTTTCCGGCTATGCTAACCTTGATGATCGATATTCCCGGAGGCAAACATTCATCTGAAATAGTCTTGATTGCGAAACGACTAGATTCTTCTGACACATCCACTTCACACGGAAAACTAGAGGCTTTTTGTAACACGGCTGTTCCGTTTTGTACAACTAGAGAGACTCCGTCGCTATTTATCACTGGCTGACCAATGAGAAGGTTTATGTCGTTCATGTCAATATCGGTCAAGTGAGCTTTGCAGTATACGTCCAACCCGTCGATTTCAAGGCGGAAGTTCACTGCCCCACGGCTGGTAACCAGCGCACCTGAGAACCCTTTGAGCGCGATGGTTGTTGGTGTGACGTCTAACTCCAGCAGTTTTGCAACTTGAATATTAAGTACATTCACTTGGCTGCCGGTGTCAATGTAAGATTTCACGTAAGCACCATTCACTTTTGCAGTTTTTTTTATAAATATCACTATAGTTCAGCAGCAATTTAATATCCTTGATAGCACCAGCTTCACTGGTTTTTGAACTGGAAGGACATCTCGTGGCGATATGACCTTGTATACCGCATTTGAAGCAGTTACGTTGGTCTGGTTGGGGACAGTCACGTACTAAGTGTCCCGTTTTCTTACAGCGAGGACACGGCACAATGTCTGGGTTGACAGGTCCTGACTTCTTCTCAGCTGGTCGCCCCACATCCTTTTGTGTTGCACGTTGATCATAAGAATGCGGTCGGTAGTCATCAAGAGCACAGAGAAATCCTTCATAGAGTTCATCTGGACGTTCACACTGAAAGGCTCTTGCATTTGACTGCAGTCCGGCAGGTAAACCGCGTATTATACAGGAGATGGTTGCACTGTCCGAAAGCTTGCATCTGAAGCACATCGCAACCTTCTCCTGATAGTACTTAGTCATGCTTTCAGAGTGCAATTTTCTTCGATTGAGCATCTCTTCTAAAATACCTGCATAATCCCGGTGCTTCGGGAAGGCGCGTAGCAGCATTTGCTTCCACTGTTCCCATGAAAAATCATACTCTTCGAGACGGTTATACCATTTCCTTGCTTGGCCCCGCAGTTTGTCTTGTAAATAGAAAGATTTTGTTTTTTCATCCCATCCGTAAATTTCTCCCAGTTGTTCTATCTTCTTCAACCAAGCTGTAATCGTGCACTCCTCGCTATCAGGGTCAAACTCCGGAATCAAGGCTGACGCGCGCTGCTGTTTCAATGGCACTAGGGTAGGGGCTTCGTTTTGCAGGTCTTGAAAAGCTTTTTCCACTTCACGAGTAAGAAGAGTCTTCAAAATTTTTCTTGCAGGCGGTGAGTTGTTTTCGGCGTTGCATGAAGGCATTTCGTCATGGTCAGAATCGACACTTTCATCTTCTTCACAATAGATTCGTCTTTTCATTTTGCGTGGATCACACTTCTGAATTGTAACACTCAGGTAAACGTGGAAATAATTTAAAAACGGAATAAACGCAATCACTTATATTTCCTTGATTTTTACAAATAGTAATGAAACTCATGCAAAGGCGCAACTCGGTTTTATATCGACTGGCTGGCTGGCTTGGCGGCAACTGTCACCCCTTCCCACTTAGGCCCCGTGGTAGGATGTGACGTCATGCGGTTGGCTGGCTGGCTGTCAATACAGTGGCGACATCTTTGGCAGGCGTTACATGTGTTTGTTTAAACGCGCTAGTCTTTGGAACTACCAACAACTGCAAAACCATACGTTGTATTGGTTCGCGTCACGTAAAATTGGTATGGTATTGTTGCGCGCCACAATTAATGCCTGGTACATCGTGTCAAGTTTAAGTACCACTAGTGCCATCTAGTATAGAATAGCAGAACTAGTGACAACTAGCGCCATCTAGTATCGATGATAGCAGAACTAGTGGAGTCAAGAATTTTCTAGAAGGTTCGATGCTAGAACTTTCCAGAACTATCGACATCTGGGCCTCAAGTCTGCTATTACAATAGTGTCAGAATGGTCTCGCCATTGTGAGTATTTGACAGTGTTTGTATGGCAAATCTGTCAAAAACTCACAATGAAGAGACCATTCTGACACTATTGTAATAGCAGACTTGAGGCCCTGGTCTGTCGGGGCCGGTATGTACTCGAACATTTTAGATGTTTCTACTGTGGAAGGTTCTGGAACTATCTAAGGACTATATAAGGCCGGTATGGACCGCGACCCAACACACAGTCGAAAAAGAAGCGATTAAGCGACAAGTACGATACAAGCAATCTTCGAGTGCGACTTTAGAGTGATCAATAGTGTTTTATAATTAGTGTGAGTTGCTATCAGTGTTGTTTAATTAAAGTGTATTTTTTTTTAAATCGGCAGTTTTTATTAGTCACGAACCGCAAGCTCGTAACAGTATCATTGTGCGGTTGGCCAGCGCTCTTATTACGTGACACGATCTATTAAACGTTACAGTTGTTCGCTGGCCAGCGGTCTTTTTACGTGACGCGCACTATAGCAGTCGAGTTTGAAAAATCTTTTGGCATTTAATAGCCCAATTCTTGAAGAAGGTTATACGTATTCAACACTAGCTTTTGACCGTGGCTTCGCCCACGTAGATGTCAGAAAATATCCCACGGGAACGTACTACCAGGATTGAAAGAACCCTATCTGTTAATCTAGGTTATAAGCTATCTGTGCCAAATGTGGTTTATAAATAATTAGTAATTGGAAATAAAACCTACCTGAAAGGTTACTAATGAAAGGCAGCTGTGAGTGGAAACGCCGGGAGGACTTCATCATCATCATCATCATCATCATTCCGAAAGACGACCACTGCTGGAAATTGGCCTCCCCCAAGCACTGCCACCTCGACCGGTTCCGTTCCCGCATCCAGCGGATTCATGCGGCTTTCACAAGGTAATCAGTCCACCTTGTGGGAGGCCTTCCTACGCTACGTCTTCCGGTACGTGAAGACAACGTTCGGGAGGACTTGTAGTGATGTAATTATTGATTTTCTTCAGAATGGTCAGGTGTGTAGTACTTGCAACGCACCCGGCATGCGTGTATGACGAAAGCGAAAACTAAAGCCAGATTTATATTACTGTGTCATGTTGTGTCGTGACGCGGAATCCACCAATCAAACGAATCTGTTCAGGACTACGTCAAATCACAATGAGTTTTGATTGGCACACATTGCGTCGGAAAGCGTCACGACACGACACAACACGGTTGTATAAATTCAGCTTAAGAGATAACGCGGGCGATAATTCAAGCAAGGACGAAGTCGCGGGCAGTTGCTAGTCATTACATTAGTGGATAAAATTCGGTGTGAGATGGGTGAATAAATTTGTGGGCACATTGTATGATTTGTTATTGTACAATGCCAGCACATAAAGCTACACGAAACTGTCACATTTCTCCAAACGATTTTAAACTTTAAAACGTTGACGATTACGTTCAAAATCGAACGAAAAAATTTGACAGTTTGTGGTAACTTGATGTGCTGGTCACCGTACAAACGGGGTTGTCTCTACAAACGAACGCTGGTTTGTGTAAAGCCGAAAATTATTTTATAAAAATATATAGGTACTTAGGTATTACTTTGGAAAATTAATAATCTTTTCATTTCGAAAATGCTGTTGGCACTTACTAATCTTCTGAGTATTTACTTTTTGAAAATGTCGAGTAGGTTTAATATTTACACAAAACGTGCGTTTTTGCAATATATTTTCGTAAACATCTTTACAAGCGTATTTGTAAATTGAATTTGTCTGCCTCTAACATGGGTTAACACTTTTATCGTTACACTACAGAAAAACTATCACAAGATGTACAAATAAATAATCGTAATATGACAAGGGTCAGAGTACGATATACCTGTAGCTAGGACGCTGAACGAGAGGTCGTGAGTTCGTACCTCGACTCAAAGTCAAAGTCATTTACAAATACAAATCATTTATTCCAAATAGGCACCATAAAAAGTACATTTGAAAGTCAAAATTTACAAAAAAAATATATATTCTAGTTTTTTCTTTAGTTTAATTGTAATATATCAGAAGGTGTTTTGTTGTAACATTTAACACAGTACACCATAAAAGATGAATGTGCTTTAGACAATCTGCAAAATGGTTGATCTATTTTATCTTTATTTCTAGTATTAAAATTATGTCTATCACTGATTTTACTAAAAATATATACTTAGATTTTTTCGTACATACATAACATTTCCATAAATGAATTTGCAAGGTACCGCCATAATATTAATCTTTTTAAATAGTTCCCTAAGAGATATGCGGCGACGTAGAGTATAAATGGCTCTGACACTCTCTTTTGAAAAATAAAAATAAATTCAACGTCAGCAGCCCGGCCCCACAGTAAAATGCCATAGGACATAATGCTGTGGAAGTAGCTAAAGTAGTCCTTTTTTTTTGTGTGGGAAATTATCAAATATCTTCTCCCTTATCCCTCTCTGGGCGGAGCGGGATGCGGGAGCGGGATGTCAGACTTTTACTGACTAAAACCCACCCATGTTCCTTCAGCTGCCTGTGTGCCATGGCCACGGTATCCCTTTCGGACAAACCCGCAACCCTGGCAGGCATCGGTCCTAGCGACTCCGTCAGTGCGTGCTGACATCTCTTTGAGGCATGGAACACAACGCGCTGTCGACCCGGGCCTGGTCGTTACCGGACGGCGAGCTGCCCATAACTCGCCGTCTTATGTGTTTTAAGTGGTTTCCATTCTGTATAATAAGTTACCCGAAACAAAAACAAAAAAAAAAAAAAAAATCACTTACAGTGTTAACGAATACATAAATGATAAATCACTTAAATTTATATTAAAAAAAAAAAAATAAGTTAGATTGTGGCGGCATCTACAACGCCACATGCGACCTACGCATCAAAGACCTGACGTCACAAATCCTGCATCGCGCAATCAGAGTTTACCGCGCGACTAGCACATATACAAACATCCCGCCATCAACCCTGGTACACCTCGGTGACACCCGGGTGTTGTGTCCACCAGACACAACACCCGTCTAGTCGGAAGATCCTCCCTTTTCAATGGAGGATGTGTGAACTTTACACCCTGTTCCTCATACCTCTATAAGATTATAAGATAAACGATAAGTCCTCATCTCTACTTACTACCTTTCTTTTGTTGTTCCCGACAGGATCCACGATTGTTCTTATGCTAATGTTTACCACCTAACCATATACATTGTGGAATGCAATAAAGTATTGAGTATTCAGTATTGAGTATCTGTCAGGCACAGCAAAAAGTTTGAAGGAAAACTATCAAAAGAAGTTAGATGCTGAAGACCCGAAGAGACTTTAATTACAAATTTTCCCTTACAAAGCGTTCTGCTAAATTTAAAATTATCGTTGACGGCTTCAGAGCGAGTGATCGGAATATTGAAATTAAGCGTGGGCGTTTCTCGTTGATTGATATTGGTATGAAAAACGGCCAAGTGCGAATTGGATCTACACCCGAAGGGTTCCGTAACACCGTGCAATATTGAACACATATTTAAAAAAATATGTCGTCGCAGGACGCCTGGCAAAAAATATGCATGAAAGAATGGTTTATTAAAGGTACCTGGCAATTAACCGATTTTTTTTAAACTTTTTTTTTTAATTATTATTTTGTTACAGCGGCCATAGTAGTACACAAAAGTGTCTACCTAAGGCTGGGTACACACGGCAATATACCGCACGCTTTTTACAATATTCGATTTAAACCGTATTAACAGCAGGCTGTTCACACGATACATTTTTCTTGGTGTAAAAACGAATAGCCAGTTTAAAGGTCATTCGGTTTGCCTGACAAGTCCGGTTGGTATTCGATAAACGTATTTAGCTATGTACGTTTTTTTGCAGTACAAATGACGTGTGAACGGGTCTATACTTAATGTATACATCAGTACTTATTCGGTAACATTTAAGGTCGTAGCTCATTTACACGACCTCGCTCCCACACGGAAAAATAATGTTCATTGAAATGTCAGTTTCAAGGCGACCTCTGTAGACATACTTTACATTGACAACACAAATTAGCAGACAGCTTGCTGTAAGCAAGTTAACTACCATCGTACCACTCGGTAGTCGACGTCTCGCTTACCGCACGCTTACCACGTGCTTCAAGCGGGCGACCCGCATGGTGTACGCACGCAGACTGCTCGTTTGAAGCACTCTTTTTTCGTTCCAGAATTGAAGCCGTGAGAGCCAGAGTGGCCTAAAAAACTGCTCTAAACTTACTTCGGAAGCAGTTTTTTTAAATAAAATCAGTATTTAAAAAAATACAGTTAGCCCACTCTGGCTCTCTGAGGCCATGAGAGCTAGAGTGGTCTAAAAACTACTCTAAAATGACCTCGGGAGCAGTTTTCTGATGGCCTCAATTCTCCTTCTGCTTTTCTTGCCTTTAGCATTTTATGCACCCAAATCTTCGTCTTCTGTTGTTTTCCGAGCGATTCTCTTCATCGTCAAGTGCGCGATATAGCGAAAAAATACGAGTTATTTCAATGGATTTTGTGATCAGTCATTCCAAACTGTGTCTGTCGCGAAAAGCGAAAGCGGTCGGCGCATGGACAGTGTATTTGACTGCTAGCTGTAAGCGCGGGGACAGCTGGTTCCCTGCTAGCTGTCTGCGCGTGGACAGCGAGCAGTCATCTCCGTTTAAGGTGGTATTGTGCGGGAGCAGTGTTGCAGCGGGGTCGTGTAAGTGAGCTACAACCTTTTATTCCGCAAAAAACGTGCAGTACAATGCCGTGTGAACCTAGCCTAATAAAATATATAATATTGTTTATTGTGTCTCAATTAGCAGCTCTGTGTAGTGTGTAATTTAGGGTGTGTATGTGTGTGTGAATATATTATAGTGTGTGAGTGTGGGGGTGTGTGTGAGGGTGTGTTAGGGTGTACGTGTGTTTGTTTATGTGTGAGTTTATGTGTTTGCTGATAGTGCCATTATAATCGAAGATGAGAAACTGATGTGTATGTATGTGTGCGTGCCTGCACCATTATGTTGTGTCCCTAAGCCAGTAATAAACTAGCATCCAATCGCAACGGTGGTTTTACTCGGTAGCTGATAGATCAGAAACACCACTATGTAATCACAAGGTATAACGTTATGATAAAGAAGATAAGTATTCATGTAAGTCTGTCTAGAATATGCTGTCTCTTCATACGTTAGAGTTTTTAACAACTCGGATATCACTTTTTTGCATTTTTAATATGGTTTAAAGATATGGCCATGTGACCACGGAGACGTGCCTGTGACAGCCGGATGGACGGACAGACGGACAAGGGAGCCTTAGTAATAGGGTCCCGTTGGCACCCTTTAGATACGGAACTCTAAACACGGCGGGAATATTTCCTGATACGTATGAGTCAGAGGGTATAATTGAATTGAATTGATACGTTTTATTGGCGTCAGTGTTATAGCCTTTTTTGGGTCTAGCTCTTTTAAAGCCTTGTTATTTTATTACTCTCGCAGAAAAGCTGAAAGCTGTAGATTTAAGTATTTCAGTGACGTCATTTTTATTTGCTACTTTATTTCTTTTGCTTTTAGATTTTAGAAGTAATTGTGGCATAGAAGATGTCAAGTTTAGGGCTATCTTGGTTTAGTGCGCTCATTTTCAAACAAATGGTACCAGGTACTTACCAATTCCCATTGTGTTAAACTTTGCTACAATTAATTAGGGTTGGGCTGCACTACTGTCCCTTCCCAGCAATAAATCCCATAGCGTACAATAAACTGTTCATTTATAAACCATTGTTTTACGAAGTCGCTGTCAAGGCGTGATTCTCATACTGATTGATGTATACGACTGTACCTCTCGACCAACGTAAGAAGAACTACACCGACTCTGATAATATCCCAGTGTAGTTTTGCTACAGAAGTCAAGTTAAATTGGTTATTTCTAGAGAATTAATCACAGTGTCACAGAAGCATCTAGCTGGCTTTGCAAGTCGCGATAAATTGGCTAAAATTATGTCTTCTTATTGCGGTCTGTTTCTTTCTAAGTATATAGGATAGGAAGCGAATGGAGATATTAGTGCGAAATATACTTAGTTCGCATTTTATTTTTGAGTAGGGATGTGAGGGTAATGGCTCATTTCCATTAGTCGATAACTCGGTCGATATACAGCATGCGAGGAGTCCTCGCAGGCGGGGTAATGAATAATAAAAGTTATGAGTCGATAACGCGGTTGTCACATCGTCTGCGGGGAATTCCCGTAGTGGACCCGCCACCAATTAAATTCATCGGTCGGTAAAAAACATGCGTAGACTCACACCAACGACCATATAGCCCATAGACGCCTAATAACAGGTGACCGATGTCTGTCAACACATCAGACTTATAGATCTGATGTGGGTCGCCACTCAATAATTTCGATTCAGTTTCGACCAGTTCTGTGAACCGTAAATACTTCCGCGTTAGTCAATAAAAATTGGTAAAAATAAATATTATAATAGCCCCTTGCACAATACATTGGTGTGGTAAAAACAGATAGACCTCGAGTTTCCTTAAAGATGGTATAACAAATTCATCGGTAAGTTAATAATTACATAATCATATTTTCTGATATTATTTATCGGAGTTCATCTTCTATTATGACCAGTATGGTCATAATTGTAGGTGAACCAGAGGTACAAGGACTCTCGTTGATGTCTTTCATGTTTGCGTCCTTTACTTTTGAAAGTAATTTTTTCGCTATCCCTTTTCCTCTATTATTAGGTAAACATAAATAGTGATGCAGCAAATCCAAATTGACCAAATCTGTTATCGATAAAGCAAACACCTATACTATAGGCATAAATAAGAAATTTGAAAAAAAAAAAAAAAAAAAAACACTAACTACAATAGAGAAAAGCTGCCCAATGCAAAGGCGAATTATTATTATCGCCACTTTAGTGTTTGATAGGATTAAAATAAAATCCAAAGCTAAAAGTAGTCTAATAGCTTATAGAGACAAAGGTGGCTTGATATACCCTTCACCAACTGTGATCAAAATTTGTCGTCGTTCTGAAATCACCATAAAAGCATACCGTGAAAAAAAATCAAAAAAATCTTAAACGAAAAACCAACGCCCTGGTCAATAATCCTTTAAGCATTTTCATTGGCGAGGAACTATTTCCTAATATAAGTAACCATCAATTCCACTCTGAAGTAACCATTCATGTAGTGGATTTGTCTTGTGGATTAACTTTGTTTTCTTTCTTTTTTTTCTTTCTATATTTCCACAAGGCTAGCTTTTCTTACAAAGTCTGCTCAAAACAAACACTGTTCGGAAGATTAAGACAAAGTTAATACATTTCAAAAATGATTAACGTATCAGTGTTTTAGATTGTCCAAAAATTAGGTATATTTTAATCCACACAGAAAATTTCCCTCTCACGGAGAGGAGGCGTCTGTCCCAGCAGTGGGAATATTATAGGCCATTATTGTATTCTAAATAATTATTTGACTTTCAGAATTTAGTCTATTTTTAACTATTAGGTACAATATATGAAACAACCTCTGAAAAAAAAAATTCTTTTTAAATAAATACGGATTGAATTTTGATATTTTGTTTTTATTTTTAACATTTTATGTTTTTACTTTAAGTACCTATATTAATTACATTAAGCGCATGTTAAAATACTATGAAGAAATAGGAAGGTAAAACAGCCACTTATTTTAAAAAAATATCGATACCTTCGTATTTTATTTAAACTTGCCCCATCCCTAGTAATACGTAATGACCTTGGTAGGGCCAATCAGAACGCAGTACCCCGCTTCCTCATACCTCAGCTAGTGGACAGAATTGTTTCGATGCGTTAGATCAAGCATTAGGCGTCTATGGGCTATATGGTCGTTGACTCACACGAAATAAAAATTAGTCTTCAAAGCAACTGCCAAACCTGCGTTGCAGGTTCTCCGTATACGGGAATACCTCAATGGTTCCCTATCGACTGATGAAAACGGTTCGCCGAATGCGGGCTATAATGCATGCTTTACAAAAATCTCTAGCACCCCACTTATCGACTTATAAAAACGGTTTTCTGCACTCGGGCCCTATGTCATGGTTATGGCGGCCAATGGTATGAATATGAATATTAAGTGTGCAAGGCACACGGAAAATGTTCTAAGACTGAATCATTATTCTACTATAACACTTACAGATAGCCCCCTACTCATTTCAAAGACGTTTGAAAACGCTTAGTGCGAGTTGGTAGAATATCAACTAGGTAGGGTGGTAATTTGCACTGCGTCTAGATGTCCGATGGTAGAAGGGGGTCGGTGGAATGAGATCGTGGAGTTCATGGGCACACTCGCCGAAATACTGTAGAAGACCGACAAGCAGGCAACCTTGCGGCGATGAGCCAAGCTGTTAAGCTTGGCATCCACCAGTTTTACGTCGCCAATGAGCCTCTTAGCTCTGCGTTCCACTGAGTCAAGTGCAGCAAGTTGGTACTTAGCTGAGCCATCCCAAAGGTGGCTGCAATACTCCATGCAGGATTCTGTTCTGCGAGCAATGTGCTCTGCCCACTGCCACTTAAGTTTGGCAATTCTTCGGGCTATGTCAGCTACCTTGGTTCTGCTGCGGATCTCCTCATTTCTGATTCGATCACGTAGGGAAACTCTAAGCCTTCTAATAAGGCCTATTGTGAGCCCCCTATTACATGGGCGAAAAGTGGGTGTTTTACACCTCTGCCCAACCCTTCGGTGAAACAAGGCGTGATTTTAAGTTACTAACAGAAACACAATTAATGTTATGTTACTTTTAGGGCTACAATCTGTGTTCATTTCCGGCTTATTCCACAAATCCCCCCTGAAAAATCCCCCTTAGGAGGAAAAGTGGAATATATAAAAACCAGTCTAGAATTCACCCCTGTTTATTTCACTAATGTCCCAGAGAATCCCCCTCAGTGGGGAAAACTGAACCCTAATGTAAAAAAAACACTTTCAGGGGGGTCTTGGAATAAGTTTTTTTTTTTCAATTCTAGTTTTCCCCCTAAGCGGGATTATCAGGGGTGAACTCTAGACTGTTTTTTATAGATTCCACTTTTCCTCCTAAGGGGGATTTTCAGGGGGGATTTGTGGAATAAGCCTTCATTTCCGTAGTGATTAGTAGCAAGTTGTATAAATAGTGAATGGAAATGTTCATTCAATTTCTATAGTTTCCATTTCAAACTTCTACATTGTTCCCTATATTAATTATCCTTTCTTAGTCTACATTTAACGAGTTAATTTCACTTGATAGTGTTGTAATCCACAGGAATTTGTCAGTACCGCACTTCAGCGCTTTATTAGGCACCCACAAAACGTTGATGGCGGGGTGTGCCGAATTACTCCAGCTAATCTTTAATGGGTCATAAAACTTGCGCCATGAACTGATTGTAAATGTTATTAACCTTTTATTGTTAAGATGGTGGAGTAAGCTTGACTAAGATATGTGCAAACACTGTTTATGTATATAAGTATAGGTTTGTATAAGCGCATATTTCTCTTGTATTAATATACTGCCTCTTGGTCTAGAGGTCGCAAATGATACAGCTCGGCATGAGGTTCTGGGTTTGATTCTCGGGTCTGGGAAAATTAAATTAAATTATTATTACTATTTATCTATCTGACATAACTCAGGACCCTGAGGTCCCGGGTCTTTGGAAGGCGTACGAGGGGCCGAAGCCAACTCGCAGAGGCCTGTTAGACGCTTTTAATAAAATGAGGCACCAACCGACGATTTTTCCTGTACGCACTATGCAAGTTTACCCAAGGACAACCCCCGGTTGGTGTAGGACTATTATATAACCCCCCCGGTGGGTTCCCGCATTGTCGAGGCGGGGGGGCTCAGTAGCCGTGGCTTGGAGGGCCACGGTGAAGCTAAGAGGAACCCGAGGAGGGGGCCGCTCGTCATGGCTTTTGCGGCTAAGCCGACAACGTAGCGGCCTTAGGTTGCGGTGCCGCTTTGGCGACATCGCAACTGAGGCGGGCCGCGATGTCGAATGGGCGGCATCGCGGCTGAGTGTGGGAGGCCGCGGTGGGAGAGGATTGCCGGTGTTGCGGTGAGCCGTTCTCCCTACCTTCCGCGGCCTTGACGGGGCCGCCACCGTTGAATGGCGGACGCGGTGGGGCCGCAGAGGAAGAGGAGTGTCGGTATTGCGTTGGCCGCTCTCCCTATCCTCTGCGGCCGAAAAGTGGTAGGCGGCGGGGCCACTGACCTGACCCGTCGCGGGGGACCAGGGGCGCCTGGACGCGGGGTCCCAGGTGAAGGCCAGCAGGCAACAGGTGCGGGGGCACCCTTGCCTGTATTGCACAGGCCTCCACCAGTGTCGGACGGGAATGGCCAGGTGTTCCCTGTCATTCCCATATCACCCCCAGGCGGAGGGGCATGCGGGGCCCGCCAGCTAGGCGGGCATGCGCCGGGAGGGTTGTGGACGTAAAGGCTGTGCCGGTTTCCCATGACCCCATCAAGGCGATAAGGGAACTCCGCTGAGTTTTAGTGGGTATACTGCCATTTTGGCAGGGAGTCCCACATACCCCGTTTCGTCCCCCGACGAGCGGGCATGCGTAATGCATAACTCAGCGTCAAAAAAAAAAGGACTATTATATAAGATATTGGACTATGGATTTGGGTGGTTAAAAATGGACTGGATACCTGAAACTATGGAAGGACTATATTATTATCTTAGACAATAATTATCCATTATATGTTAGTTAGGTACAAAAAAAAAAAAAAAAATTGCTATATTAGTGGGTTATTATAACTAGGTACTAAGCTTACAGTAAAACAATATTTACAACATATACACAATGTTATTATTAACATAAACGGGATATTTACCATGATTATTAAAAAAAAAAAAAAAAACCCGTTTATGTTAATAATAATATTAGTGACCATGACAGTTTAAAAACATATATACTCAATTCTTTAATTGCATTCCACATGTAGATATATTCTTAGGTGGTCAACTTATAATTAGATCAATATGGACCCTGTCGGGCACAGCAAAATAAGTGAGTTAGGAGAGAGGAAGCGTTTGTTAATTTATAACATAATATAATACATATTATAATGCGAATGTATCACATTTCACGGGATGTAATGATCACTCCTGCAACATCTGCATGAAGTGATACATTATAGCAGTGAGTTAAAGTCTACTAACATCTTCTGAATGCTATAAGGACTTGACCGCATTCACTCTAATAACGACGTCGTTCTTCTCCTCACCAATATCAATCAATCTGCCTAGCCTTTTCCCAACTATGTTGGGGTCGGCTTCCAGTCTAACCGGATGCAGCTGAATTTATTTAAAGTATTTTACATGGAGCCACTGCCTATCTGACCTCCACAACCCAGTAACTGGGTAACACGATACCTCTTGGTAAGACTGGTTGTCAGACTTTTTGAGCTTCTGACGACCCTTAACGAATGACAGCCGGGACCAACAGATTAACGTGCTTTCCGAGGCACGAAGGAGTCTCGGTATGTAAAGATGGTCACCCATCCACTGACCAACCCCGGCAAGCGTAGCTTAACCTGACGGATCGACCCGTGCGGCTGTTATTACTTAGCCACGAGCTCCTCTTTGAGTTCTTCTTGGAGTTTAGTGGCCACTATTTTCCGTTTTAATGATTACAATAAAACATAACAATTTAAAACTACTGTTTGTAGTAATAATAACGTATAGTCTTGTGAAGCACAACTTGACGAGCTTATTTTCTGCATTTTCAGTTTCAGTCAGCGAGAGAGAGGAGCTACACAAGATAAATAGCTCCATCCTTTTCACACAACTTCAAAATTCATAATAATCATGGTCCCAGAAACATACAGATGGCATACTCTTGGCAATCTTCCAGTGACTATTTATGCAATAGTGGCAGAGCTAGCAGCCATCCATTTTCTATTGTGTCTGATGCTCAATGGATAAAATATTTTTCCGATACGCAATAAAAAATAAAAAATAAACGTTTCTTTGCCGGCAACTAGTCTGTGTAATAAAAGTAGGCATTTCTTTCCCCCATTGTTTTTATAAGGGGTTTTTATTTATGGTAAGTAAATATGATAAAGGAACAGAGCTCAATCTCCAGAGAACATTGCAGTACCATTGTTTCGTAATAACTACCTACAAAACTTAGTAACTTTGGTTCCAGATGACTACTTTTAGACACCAGACTATTTCGCCAGTCGCCTGAACATCTGCAAAATTAAACTTTCTTAGTGCTCCGTGGTTTCAATTATAACTATTCAGTAATTATAGTTGTACAAGATTCCTGGTGTACAATGTACCTAATAATTTTGTAAAATTATCGGTACAAAAAATATGAAAGTTAAAGCCAGCTGGCTTTAACTTTTATATTTTTTATTGTTATCTAGCTTATGAAGCCACTTAGGTTAAGAGCTACACTATTTTGGATGGAGGCTAGGATTAATTAAAATGAAACATAAAAACTAAAACCCCACTACACTAGGCATACATCGAACAATTTATTTTGTGAGATCATTGACGGTTGGTATACATACCCACTTCTTTGTTGTTTGGGAAAATTCAAAAGTATTTGGGGTTTACGTATAATATATGTATACAGGGTTATTGGTAATGCAGAACTGTATTACTAACCTCATAAACAACAACTTTTGTTCTATGACTTTTTACAAAATACTTAGTCTGTGGTGGTATCAACAACGCCACATGCGAACTACGCGTCAAAGACCTGACGTCACAAATCCTTCATCGCGCTATCAGAGTTTACCGCGCGAATAGCATATATACAACATCCCGACATCAACCGTTGGGCAGTTGTCCACCAGACACAACACCCGTCTGGTCGGAGGATCCTCCGACCAGACCCTTACACCCTGTTCCTCATACCTCTAAAATACATTTACCAAAAACAAACCTTCAAGATTTCGTTGTTCTAACACATTTTAATTCTGTATTTTGTTGTACAGACGCCAGCAGGTCAAGCTACCCGAAACTGTCAAATTTTCGCAATCAACCTTGAACCTTATACTGTAGAGATAAAGTTGAAAATCTATTAAAGAAATTTGACAGATTGTAGTAGCTTGATGTGCTGGCGTCTTTACCTACCCTACGCCTCCCGTGCACTAGACACGGCATTTTATTTTGCTGCGCGTAGAGTTCGCAACATTTAGTGTTGAATTTAAATATTTTTATTTTTGTATGAAAATTTGATGAATTATTAAAAATCATAGAACAAAAGTTGTTGTTTACGACATCAGTAATCTAGTCCTGAGAGGTTTTTAGTGCTTTACCAATGACCCTGTATACATATTGACAACCATTACATACATAATATAGGCTGTTTCAGATATATGCCAGTAACCTTGAGTAGTTAGCTTGCTTGTTCTGTACTGAGCTCACGCAAGGCGTCATACATCCAGCCAGTAATAGGACTCGCCCACCCAGGAGCCCTGTCCCAAATAAGACACATTATTAATTTATTATACATAAAACAAAAGGTATTTTAATAAAACATGTATACTAAAAGATCAATATTTAAATTATCTTTAAAAAGGTGAAGGTTTCAGAAAAATACTCTTGATAGATTTTGCGTGATTGCTTTTAAAATCAACTGTAAATAAATAACACTGAATACTTATCCAGTGTTATGTACAGTTAATTTTAAAAGACTGACTTCTTTTTACAGCCTGATTCATATACCCATATGAATCAGGCTGTAAGAACAAGTCAGAGAGCTGCAAACTTTTTTTTTTTTTTTGAGGTTGGGATATCATCAAATGACCCCTTCCGCTCTGGGTGGAGCGGAAGGGAGTGTTAGACTCTTACTGACTAAAACCCACCCGTGTTCCTTCCTTGGTCCTTTATGTTCCGGGGCAGCGGTACCCCTTTCGGATAATCCCGCTGACCGCCGGGTCAGCGGGTAAGCTTGGGCCCTAATGGGCCCCCTCGTCGTTGCTGACATCTCTTTGAGGCGCGCGTGGAATACGTACGCGCCGTCCGGCACGGGCCTGGTCCTGATCGGACGATGAGCTACCCATTACTCACCGCCCGCTGGCCCGACAAATAGGTTTTCGTAGAAATACTTCAATCAATCTGCCTGGCCTTTTCCCAACTATGTTGAGGTCGGCTTCCAGTCTTACCGGATCCAGTTGAATACCAGTATTTTACATGAAGCGACTACCTATCTGAGATGCTGTATATCGACCGAGTTATCGACTAATGAAAACGCGGCATTCACTATTCAATCGACCCGTGAGGCTGTTATTATTTAGCCAATCCAACATCAATGGCCACAAGCCAGGAAATACCTACACACATAATATTCAGCGGCATAATATTCACGCATAATATTCTACGTATAAAGTCCAACAGCCATAGATACAATACAATTCACGGAAACCCGTAGATACGTCCCTCTGTTTGATCAACATGAACGCACATACAAAGGGATTGCCCGGTAATAATTAAATCGACCAATTTGAGACGTGAAATGCGGAACAATGGATATGAAACAAGTTAGGATAGGCATAGATCGTTCCTGGCTGCTTCTACTTTTATAATAGTACACTATTTATATATTCTCTATAGTATATCTGTATAAATAAATAAAGTTGAAGTGTTCGTTTTATCATCATCATCATTTCAGTCGAAAGACGTCCACTGTTGGACATAGGTCTCCCCCAAGCACCGCCACTTCGATCGGTTCTGTGCTTCCCGCATCCAGCAGATTCCTGCGGCCTTCGCAAGGTTATCGGTCCACCTTGTGGGAGGCCTTCCAACTGTGACTGCGTTGTTGGTTTGGTGACTGCCTTGTTGGTGTGGTGACTGCCTCGTTGGTCTAGGGATTGCCTTGTTTGTCTAGTGACTACCTCGTTGGGCTAGTAACTGCTTTGTTGGTCTGATGACTGTGTTGTTGGTTTGGTGACCACCTTGTTGGTCTGGTGACTGCCTCGTTGGTATAGTGACTGCCTCTTTGGTCTGGTGACTGCTTTTTTGGTCTGGTGACTGCCTCGTTGGTCTGGTGACCGCTTTTTTGGTCTGGTGACTGCCTCGTTGGTCTGGTGACTGCTTTTTTGGCCTGCAGACTGCTTTTTTGGTCTGGTGACTGCCTTTTTGATCTGGTGACTGCATCTTGGTCTGGTGACTATCTCTTTGGTCTGGTGACTACATTGTTGGTCTAGTGATTGCCTCGTTCGTCTGGTGACTGCCTCGTTGGTCTGGTGATTGCCTTGTTGGTCTAGTGACTGCCTTGTTGATCAAGTGACTGCTTCTTTAGTCTGGTGATTGCCTCGTTATCTGTTATCTCTATTATGTATAAGTATAGAACTGTTTCCATATTTTTTTGAAATTTTTTGTTTCAGTAGTTTCGGAGATAAGGGAACCGTCAATTTAAAGCAAGCCGTGAAGAAGTGAGGCATTTTTTCTCCTTTTTCCCTAACCCGTTGGTTTACTATTCCCTTCGCAGTTGTTATGATTGGTGTCCACTGCAGTGCACATAACGACAGATGGCTAGTTTATCACCAACCATTGACTTTAAGTATGTCATTTTCGCAAACGACTTCAGCTTACGTGGAAAACGGGAATCCATATTTTCCCGTTTGATTTCAGATGAGTGATATCATTCGTATTGGGTGTAGTTTTTTTTTTAAGTGGTTCGTGTTTTATAAGTTAGTTAGAATCCTAGTAAACTTCGACTAAACTGACAGCTGTAAACCTCACTTCCAAAATTGTATTATTTTAACCCTCCACATTATATACATATTAGAGACCTAAAAAGTTCGTAAGTATCAAGATTTTAAGTTTTTAAACTGTCATGGTCACTAACATTATTATTAACATAAGCGGGATATTTACCATGTTTATTCATTTTTCTGAGTTCCCGATATTTCGGCGCTGTTGCAAGCACCATGATCACGGATAAACTGAAGTCACTGCGGGTGGGTGTTTATGAGCAGACAAAACGGTCTACCCTCTTTCTTGTTCGTTTTTTGCACTCAGTACCGCTACCACTGTCACTCGCAACTCGATTCTGTTCCCGACACCAGTGAGTGAGGCGAGTGTTCCCTAAGCCACTCAGTCTATAGGAAATTAACTCACACGGATCGATATCTACACGCTGATTCTCACCACCATCCCAGACAGCTGAACTCTGTAGTGACTTCACTCACCAACCGCGCATATGATCTATGCGAGGAGGAACATTTACGTGCTGAGCTAACTCATGTGCAGAGGGTCCTACAGAGAAACGGATATACACGGAAGCCCGCACAACCTAAACAAAAAACGGGTCGTAAGCACCGGAAATGCGAGGTTGAGAGGCAACCAGCATTTTTGCCGTACGTGAGGGGAGTGACAGATAAGGTTGCCAACATTCTTCGGAAATACGCCGTAAAGACTATCTTCACTCCTTTCAAAAAAGTGTCTCAGATGTTGCGTTCGCCCAAGGACAACTTTCCGCTGGAAAAGCCTGGTGTTTATAAAGTAGACTGCAGTTGCGGCAAGTCGTATATCGGTCAGACGAAACGTACGGTAGCTTGTCGAATATCAGAGCATATCAGGGCGGTGAAGAACAACGACACCCAAAAATCGGCCATAGCTCAACATCTTTTGGAATCAGGATCGAACCACTGGATTGAGTTACATAACCCTCAGGTCATCTCGACAGAACGCCACTATATTCCTAGACTGGTTAGAGAAGCTATTGAGATTACTAAATATAGGAACTTCAACCGGGATGATGGGTTTCAACTGTCGAGAGCCTGGAATCCAGTGGTTCAGCTGTGTAAAAACCGAAGAAGTGCCGAAAAAAGTTCGCGAGCGGACACAGTGAGTTTCGTGTGTCGGGAACAGAATCGAGTTGCGAGTGACAGTGGTAGCGGTACTGAGTGCAAAAAACGAACAAGAAAGAGGGTAGACCGTTTTGTCTGCTCATAAACACCCACCCGCAGTGACTTCAGTTTATCCGTGATCATGGTGCTTGCAACAGCGCCGAAATATCGGGAACTCAGAAAAATGAATAAACATGGTAAATATCCCGCTTATGTTAATAATAATATCAAGATTTTTATACAAAACGCGAAGACATACAGTCACGTTAAACACTCCGACATAAATCAAGATTAAACATTCCAAATTCTCGGCTAAAAATACATTCTACAAGTCCCTATGTAATATATCCCATAAAAATATACGACAAACCACCTGAATTAATAAAAAATGAAGACAAAATTAATATTATAATAATTCATTTATTTTCAGACAAAGTAAACATTTTTAAAACACAAAATTAGTATAAAAATCACACATACACAATGTGCGATTTTTTTTTTGATTATAAAAAAATTATGTAATATAATGGACTTTGTCTGAAAATAAATATCAAACATTCGTATAAAATTAAAATATAAACACATGTCATTCAAATAATATTAAAATACACATGTCAATCAAATAATAAACACTCTAAAACAAATTAAAATATTATATAATACGAGGGGAGGCGCTCCTATGAAGCTGCATCCACCTCTGCAACAGGGACATATCGTAACTAACGCTCGGACAATACCTTCAGGATGCTGTTCGAGCTGCTTTGTAGGCGACTTAGTAGTGTATGTTTATAAATAAAACAATTTACAAGTATTATTTGTTCCGTGTGGTGCCGGACGTAAAGAATAGCACTACCCCATTTCCTCCCTTGGGTTTCGTAAAAAGCGACTGAGGGACTTTCTAGAGAATGGGCAGCAGCGTTCTCTATGCATTTTTACACTATACTGCGATCGCCAACCCGCCTGCCAAGCGTGGTGATTATGGCAAATCCCCCCTTTTGGGGGAGGCCTATGTCCAGCAGTGGACGTCTTTCAGCTGAAATGATGATGATGATAAGTATTATTTAATTGAGTGGAGCAATTCCTCTGTGTTATCATAGGAAAGAGTTTTCAAAAAGGCTTTTTGAAGGGTATTTTGCTTATAACTGGGTTTGTGTAGTGGATAAATACTTTGAAACTTGTTGATAACATTATAAAGAAATAGAATAACTTTTGAACTTTTATTACCCCTAGGTAATAGAAGAACTTTTGGGACAGACTGGAATGGAATTGTTTTATACTGCACATTTTTCGTTTATCTTTCAATAGATCCGAATCATAAACTGGCTGCGAGTGCTTTTTGAGGACTGTATGGAAAGCAAATGTATATTATAGATAGTACATCACATTTTTTGTACAAGTCGACTGTAGGGAAGCGGAAGAGTAGACCCGCAGTAACAACAAGTATAGCACATTGAGCTATTTCCGCCTCTATCATGTGCTTTTTAGCAGCATCATTTAGCTCCCCCATGTAATTTCTTGTCCAATAATGTTTACGTGATATTAGAGCGGTGCTATATCTTCCTTTTTAGGATTCCGTAGCTCAAAAACTATTGGTACTACAAAGTTGTAATTTGGAAGAGTATACACGTTAATGACGCCGAAAAAGTGGTAAAATAAAATTATTTAGGGTACCTCCGTAAAGTGTAAAATGTAAAGTGGGGATGATAATTTTGTTTTGTACTTTCCTTCGTGTGGGATATCGTTGGATAGGTCTTTCAAAAATATCAGGGGTTTGGGAAGACCGTTTTTTGATTAAGTAAACCGTTCATGACTTATCATGCTTTAAAGTACCAATTTTCGTTAGAGTCAAGTGTCACCCCCTCTACCAACTAAACGGTTGTAGTTAGAAATTCAAATGTCACGGCAGTAGTACCTATATATAACGAAGTTAAAAGGAAAACTATCACAGTTAAGTAGGCTTTACAAATTACCGAGTAATTGGCGACCAACTTACATTTATAGTTGAAAAAAATGTTCTCCCATACATTCTGTATAGGAAAACATGTTTTTCAACTACATGTTAATTTTGTTCTTGGGATAAATTCATCCCAACTACAGAACCCTTCATTGTGCGTGGTCCGACACGCACTTGGCCGGTTTATTTTATTTTATACATCAATGTTAGGTAAGTATATCATTGTCCTTTAAACACGAAAAAGTTCCCCAGATTAACATAGGCTGGGAATACATCAACATAAATTATATAACAATCTGCGACACCAGACTTTACAAGTTCTGATGTCACCAAACTTCGTAAAGAAGTCGAGTCGAAGACGCGGTCAGTTATTGAAAGAATTTTATTTTCTTGAGTGGGTAACCTTTCCCTCAATAATAGTCATTACGGCGCCCTTCAGAAGTATATACCTACCCACAAATTGAAAATATACTGCAGATCTTTACTTTGGGGTAAAATACATATATGTTCGGCAAAGTGAAATATTTGGTCTACATAAAAGTTTCGTGTATGCTGGACTTGCTTTGACCAGTGCCTGTTGGCAGTGATGACATATGGCATTGAAACGTGGTCGCTCACAATGGGCCTTATTAGAAGGCTAAAAGTCACCCAAAGGGCAATGGAGAGGGCTATGCTTGGAGTTTCCCTACGTGATCGAATCAGAAATGAAGAGATCCGCATGAGAACCAAGGTAACTGACATAGCTCGAAGAATTGCCAAACTTAAGTGGCAATGGGCAGGGCACATTGCGCGCAGAATAGATGGCCGTTGGGGCCGAAAGGTTCTGGAGTGGCGACCGCGTACCGGAAGACGTAGCGGTGGAAGGCTTCCCGCAAGGTGGACCGATGACCTTATGAAAGCCGCAGAAATCCGCTGGATGCGGTAAGCACAGAACCGGTCGAGGAGGCAGTGCTTGGGGTCCCCCAAGCACTGCCACCTCGACCGGTTCTGTGCCGTACGTAAAGAATAGCATCATCCTACTTCTTCCCGTGGGTGTCGTAAAAGGCGATTAAAGGACTTCCTAGAGAATGGGCAGCAGCGTTCTTTATTCATTTTTAACACCACACTGCGATTGCCAACCCGCCTGCTAAGCGTGGCGATTATGGCAAAACCCTCCAATTGGGGGAAGCTTATGTCCAGCAGTGGACGTCTTTCGGCTGAAATGATGATGATGATGCTGGACTATTTATCAATTACAATTCGAATGATAGCTGGCGATTAATAATTTTAAATCCATGGTCAGGTAAATGCATGGTCAATTTTATCCAAACTAATAAAAAATTGTAACGTCTTCATAAAATATTTGTAAGCTGAGTTTTAAAAACTTTTCTCGTACCTGTTTAAACGTAAATGTTTTAATAGGTAGGTTATAAAGCAATGTATGAGCTAAAATAGTTTCAAAGTCAAAATCAAGAGTCATTATTTCAAATTAGGCCTAGAAAAAACACTTTTTGAACGTCAAAATTACATAAGGTAGCCCCCCAAAAGGCCCACCCTTCATTACTTCCTAGTGCTTTAGCTGGGAAGAAGTGGCGCCACAAACTTCACAGCAGCACAGCTGTCTGCTCAGTTAGAAAAACTTGATTCTGTACAATAGTAGGTATGAAAAATAATTAACATTACGAGACACAGAACAGTAAATTAAATTATTTACCGTATGTCACTTATCACACGCCAATATACCAACAAATACAATGAAAACTGTACTCAAGCAAAAACAAAAAATGTAAACAAAACTTATTAGCCAAATAAAAGTCTCCAAGCATAAAGGGTGTGCCCATTTACATATGCAATCCTGAATCACTACATATTATAAAACAAAGTCCTCCACCGCGTCTGTCTGTTCGCGATAAACTCAAAAACTACTGCTCCGATTTTAATGCTGTTTTCACCAATAGATAGCGTGGTTCTCGAGGAAGGTTTTGTTATATAATTAGTTAAGTTTTTGTATACATTAACAATATTAATTTGTTGGAGGTGTCGGGAAAAAATTAAAATGTGGCTGGTATTTTAGTATATTGTGGTTTCTTACAACTTCCACGCGAACGTAGTCGCGGGCGGAAGCTAGTTATGTTCATTTATAGCTGTAACACAAATTATAAACTAAGACCATAGAAGTAAAATTAATAAACAGTTAATTACTATGTGGCACTATGGTATCAACAACGCCACATGCGAATTACGCATCAAAGACTTGACGTCACAAATCCTGCATCGCGCTATCAGAGTTTACCGCGCGACTAGCATATATACAACATCTCGACATCAACCATTGGGCAGTTGCCCACCAGACACAGCACCCGTCTGATCGGAGGATCCTCCCTTTACTACAGAGTATGAGTAAACTTTACACCCTGTTCCTCATACCTCTAAAACTAATAACAGTAATGAAACCATGGTCAGCATGACGACCAATCACCATAAGCAGCACCCGTTCACAGCATAACGCAAAGATAAGCATTACCCTCACCATATTTGAGGAAAGGAGGCAACCCGACCCCCGACTCCACCGCAAGCAGTGACTTCTAAGCGACATGATGACCTTGCTGCCGGTTGCTTAGGCAAAAATTATATAATAATAATAAAAATATTATTATCAGATTATAGAGATCCATATACCTACAGTGTTAGTAACGAAAACCTATAATTAATGTTAGTATCCTAATCATAATCTTATACTCGGATCTCTGGATTCGGACCTCACACTATCCACGTAGTATTTGTAGACGTATGAAGTCCGATCCAGTGACACAGCATAATGTACCTGGTGGGATGTGGTACGCATTCTGCAAAGGATCGAGGCACACCGGTTTCGGATGATGGCATGAAAGCCGTTAATCCTCGCCTCAGCATATATCCCCGAAGCGCTACAAAAAAGTGGCAGCCTCGCCAGCATCCTGAACGCATTGTTATACTGCACACGCAGGGCATTGTATGACCTTTGCGTATACCTAACCCACAGACTGCAACTGTATATGATACACGATGACTGTGTATGATTAACTGTCGAGGTCGCTAGCTAACCAAAATCAAAATATTTTATTTCACATAAACCTACATGGGCACTTATAAAACGTCAGAACCACATATTTCAATACAAAAACTAATAAAAAAACATTGTAATGTCATTGATTTGCTGGACAAAGGCTCTAGCGCAGTCTTTTCAGGGAATTCCTACGCTTCGAAAGAAAACTTATGCTTATCTTGAATCAATTAAAGTTAACACTTATAGCCTCAGCTCATTATAACACAGAAAGTGAAGTCGAACAAAAACGCCGATGACCGCAGTCTCCTTCATTAAAATACTTAGAGAGTTTTACTTTTAAACAATCTTATATAATTACCACGCACTTTGCAACTGGCCTTTTGTTTGATCAAATTAATTAATTTTGAAACTGAAGTAAAATCTTATGCAGTTAAGCCCATCGTCCACGACGCTACTCAAAGGTAACGTGATGCAAACTCAATTAACCCATGAGTAGCCAGAATATCACAGCACTAGTATTTACTTTTCGTCGTGGATGATTATCATTTCCTTTATTTGAATGAATACATATACATTATATTTTAATCCCGGTATCGGGAACAGGGTCCAAGCTAGCAAGGTCATGGCTCCAGAGAGAGTAACCTCTTAACAATGCAAGCCGCGTCCAGAAGGACCGCTATCTGAACCAAGCCCTTAATCCAGCTGCCCAACGAGAGTCTCCTTAGGTGTTGGTCGAGGCTCTTGGCAATTAAGCCATTGGCTGATATGACTAGCGGCATAATGATGAGCCAAGTCAAGATACTTTATTGATTTATTTTTCTCGGTTTTCACGAAGTTCCCGGAAAGACATGATTGCTCAAATCCCACAAACTAAAAGTAAATTCGCTACTATACAATACTACAAACATTCTGCTCAGCTATATAATAGGGTAAACAAAGAGATATACATATACATTAAACAACCACATGAATGTAAAAAAATGCTAATAAATTGGATAAAACCATTTACTTACGATGATACTGAGGCGCTCTTGCAACACATAAAATAACTCACTTCTCAACATACTTAACTCTCACCTACCCACACATATGTACAAAACACACAAACCCTTCCCCTTACACACCGAGAACTATATTATATTAACTAGATTGTAATTTTTTTATGTAAAAAATAAATTAAAAATATTTGTATGAAAGAGCGGAGTCTCCTAATACAGGCTTTATTTTCTTAAATGGAGGCTCCAATCACTATTGTTCTGAATAATCTGGTTATGAAATAAACAATTTAAGATTAATTTTAAATTTAATTTTTAATTTCCTGTCAGGCGGGACCGTTATATCAACAATAATTGATTATCATTATTATTATTATCGGGAGCTTGTTTTTTTTTTCTCAGCTCTTAGGCTGGTTTTAACTATATTTTTGAGGCCAAAGCCAAGTAAATGCAGTGTGTGGTGTGTATTTAAGATGAGGGTGTATTTTCTTCCTCTAACTGCATGAATTTCCTAACTATTCTACACTGCCGCACTAACGAAAAATGCAATAACTCGATTTAGCCGCTTCCGAGAATGGTATTTTTGATTATTGAATTTGTTATGAAGTTCTAGTTATTGCATTCTTGGTTACTGAAAAACCGACTTCCTGAAGGATCAATAAAAAGTTGCTTAGAGAGAGTTAATAAATTTCGATTCACTGACTCCAAATATATATAACTGAACGAATATATAACTCAAAATCATCCAAAATAGAGTTATTGCATTCTACGTTAGCGCGGCAGTACAGGCAAGATAGGTTGCTAAAGATGGCAGTGTTCTGTAGTTGAAAATTAATTTTTCTAAATCCTCAAGTTTCAGGCTACGGAGAAGAAGATTGGGAATAACACCAGTCGTGGAGAGAACTATAGAGATAACTTACACTTTTTCATGCCTCCAGATTCTCATAAGTTCAGCATGCCATGTTTACTTCTTTTTTCAGACATGGTTTTTGTAGGTTATGGGTATTGGGAACTGCAATGTCTTTGAGGTAAGTGATTTTTAGGGTTCCGTACCTCAAAAGGAAAAACTGAACCCTTATAGGTCTGTCTGTCTGTCCATCCCTCTGTCACAGCTGATTTGCTGCGAATCTACTGGGCCGATAAAGTTGAAATTTGGTACATCTATGAACTTCTTACACGCAGAACAGATGGCCGTTGGGGCCGACAGGCTTTGGAGTGGTGACCGCGTACCGGAAGACGTAGCGTGGGAAGGCCTCTCAGAAGGTGGACCGATGACCTTGTGAAAGCCGCAGGAACCCGCTGGATGCGGGAAGCACAGAACTGGCCGAAGTGGCGGTGCTTGGGGGAGGTCTATGTCCAGCAGGGGACGTCTTTTGGCTGAAATGATGATGATGAATGATGAACTTCTTTGACCCAAACACGGACGTGTAATGTAAATAAATGAATTTTGAATATGGTTGTCACTTTTGGGGGGCAAATTATAAAAAAAATTAGTACCGTGTGACTTATCAAATGAAAGGGCTTATTGTACTTTTCAGTTTTTTTTTTTATAATTTTAATACAAGTACTTTTACAGTTATTTAAGAAAATAGATGAAAATTATTGAACCTACAATTTTGAAAAAAATACAGAAAATAGTTCTTTACTTATAGATTACACGAAAATCTATAAGAAGTCTATGGTCTTATTATAACATGGTAAATCTCTCATTATTGTGCGTACAAACTTACATTTGCCGTTGGAATGTATGGGAGAAGTTGTTTTTCGACTACAATGTAAAATTTGTTCTTGGGATTAATAAATCCCAACTACTAGACCCTTCATTCTGTGTAGTCCGACACGCACTTGCATGGCTGGTTTTTTCTTATTTTACACTGTAGGGTTATGTTTGGTCTAACTTCTGGTACAAAAATTGAACAAAAAATTGCGAAAAAAATTCGTTTCTTGTATAGGGACCACCATTTTACTTTATTAACTTTTTTGTTAAAGCGGCAATACACAATCTGTGAAAATTTTAACTGTTTATCTATTTTTACTGTTCATGAGATACGACTCGCTGACAGGCAGACGAACGGTCGGACGGACGGACAGACGAACAGCGGAGGCGTAGTAATACGGGCAAGGAATCCTAAAAATGAAATGCTGTTCGTTAGTAAACGCATCGATTTGGCAATTTATTATTATAAAACTAGCTTCTGCTCGCGGCTTCGCCTGCGTGGCTTTTACTAAAATAAAAGTAGCCAAGTTACTCCATATAATCGAATTGGTTTCGGTAACCGTTTCGGAGATTAGCCGGAACAAACAGAGAGCCAGATTTTATTTATTTGTATGTACGTATATGTTTGTATTAGTCCGCATTATATTTTTGTCAAATGAAAAATTCGAAAAAAATCCCGGAAAATTACCAAATTCGGGGAAATCTGAACTTCCTTTTTCTTGCTATGGGATTTTTGTCAAATTTATTGAAATTTATACTGGACAACGTCTCGGTCAACTAGTATTCATTAGAAGTAGGTAGGTACTTAAACATCAATATTACTTTAGAAGTTCTGAAAATAAGTAGGTAAGTACGAACAATGTTCCTTCCAAGCATTAGGTATAAGTTTGGAGTATGTTAGATAATTTCATTTGGAAACTTGATATGGAAGGAACACCTGTGGGCCTAGCATGAACGCGCCGGGTAATAGTTACGTAACGAACGATCGAACGATCTTAAAATTGAAAAAAACTCGGTTCATAATATTTATGTAGTTTTAAGACTTTATTCAGTGCCGTAGGTCATCACTGGAAACACGCACTGATCAAAGACTTTCGTCTTGAGACACTGCGATATGTGGGACGAGAAGATATTGCGAAGCTTCGTGAACGCTGCCCAGCCGAGTCGGATTCGACGATTGACCTTCTCAAAGTTGGATCTACCTAACTGGACAGATGGCCATTGGGGCCGAAAGGTTCTGGAGTGGCGACCGTGTACCGGAAGACGTAGTGTTGGAAGGCCTCCCACAAGGTGGACCGATGACCTTGTGAAGGCCGCAGGTTTACGATGGATATGGGAAGCACAGAACTGGTCGAAGTGGCGGTGCATCGGCCTGTGTCCAGCAGTGGACGTCTTTCGGCGGAAACGATGATGATAATGGTTATGAACACTTTCTTCATATCTATGGCTGATACTTATAGAATAGAATAGAATAGAATATAATTTTTATTTTGCAAATATGGGTACATAATAGTTCTTAAGATTACATTTAGCTCAGCCACATTTTACCAATCGGCATGCAAACATTTGAAATTATTTATATCATTATTATTACACTTATTTAGATCAATTTATAAATTACTAGTATAAAATTTTAAATCATCAACTTAATTAAAAATATATGTTTGTATTAAAAGGAAAATATAAATTAGTATCATTAGATTATATATATCATGTCATTACTATTACAAATATCAAACCATTATCATTACATAAAGAGTTCCTTGTCCCGCCACTAACAGTCATTTTCAACCTATGTCTTCAGACTGGCACCTTCCCCCAAGCCTTTAAAAAATCAGTCGTGCGTCCCATAGATAAAGGAGGAGATCGAAGCCGCTTTAGTAACTACAGGCCAATCTCAATTCTGCCCTCTTTGTCCAAGATTCTTGAAAAAATAATCAATACCAGACTTGTCAAATATCTTGAGCAAAACAATTTGTTTTCTGAAAACCAATTTGGCTTCCGGGCAGGGAAATCCACTGATGAAGCAGTACATAAACTAACTAGCTTTATCACAACCAAGTTAGATAAGGGTAAAAAGTGTCTTTCGGTCTTTCTTGATCTTGCAAAAGCCTTTGATACAATCTCTGTCCCTATACTTATGCAAAAATTAGAAAAACTTGGCGTAAGGGGAATTCAGTTTCAGCTTTTTGAGAGTTACTTAACTGGACGTTATCAGCGTTTACGGGTGGGTAACCACTGCAGTGAGGAACTTCCTGTATCGTACGGAGTTCCACAGGGCAGCATCCTGGGACCCACTTTATTTCTCGTATATATCAACGATCTTACTAACCTATGTATACCAAGAGGCGTAATAATCTCATATGCGGATGATACTGCTCTTCTCTTCTCTGCCGATAATTGGAATGAGGTCTACGATGCTGCCCAGGTCGGTTTCGATATAGTTCAAGAGTGGTTACATGGCAATATCCTAACCCTTAACCTCGAAAAAACAAAATACCTAACGTTTTCTTTACGAAAAAAAGCTGAAATCAATAAAGAGCACCGCATTATTCCACATAGATGTGCTTCCAAACTGAATTGCAATTGTAAACCGCTAGAGTGCGTAGATAAAATAAAATACCTGGGTATTACAGTTGACTGCCATTTCGGTTTTAAAGAACATATTAAGCTGCTGTCTTCGAGAGTACGTAAACTTATCTACGTCTTCAAAAATCTTAGGCACGTCACTTGTGCAACTCTTTTAAAAAAGATTTACCTTGCCTTGTGCCAGTCTATCATTTCGTACTGCATATTATCCTGGGGTGGAGCTACTAAAACTACAATCAAGAGCTTAGAAATTGCTCAACGCGCTATACTTAAAGTGAGTAATTTTAAACCTATATTGTTCCCGACAAGAACACTTTATCAGTACTGCCAAGTGCCTACTGTTAGGCAATTGTTCATAGAGAGAATTATTTTAAAGAAACACAGCGAACTAGTTTATGACCCAATACTGACCAACAAGCGCCGAAGGCACGAGGTATGTACACGATCTTATGAGCCCAAAACATCTTTCATAAGAAGATTTTACACTGTTGTTGCACCTTTTCTTTACAATAAAATAAATAAAGAACTTAACATATATTCGCTCAACAAAGCTTTATGTAAAAAGACGGTACATAACTACCTAATTGCTCTTTCCTATGAGGAAACGGAGAGCCTGTTTATTATTCAGAGGTAGCTAGTGCTTTAATCAAATAAACAATTTAAAACAAAAATCGGTAAGACGTACTACTTACACTATCCAACACCCCAACACCTTTCACTACTCTACACTTACACAAAATAACACCCACATATACACACACACATACATTTTTGTATTATCTCAGTTTTTCTTCTTACATTCATTGATGCATCTTTTTGCATGTCTTTTGGGGCTAATATGTATTTTTGTCAGTTTTGAGGGGTCTGGCGCTGTATGCCGAGATACAGGACTCGTCCTAGTTCGGCTACAGATGCTCCCATGTTATATACTCCCATGTACTAGCCTATAAGTATATGTAATCCGTTGTATTATTTTTGGTGAAATAAAATTATTATTATTATTATTTATATGTGTTTATATATCTCGGGAACCTGGGGTCCCGGACCTTTGGAAGGCGTACGAGGGGCCGAAGCCAACTCGCAGAGGCCCCTTAGACAATTTTAAATGGAATGAGGCACCAACCGACGACTATCCCTGTACGCACTATGCAAGTGCACCCAAGGACAACCCCCGGTTGGTGTAGGACTATTGTAGGATATGGAAACAAAGATATTGGACTATGGGTTTGGGTGGTTAAAATGGACTGGTTACCTAAAACTATGGAAGGACTATGGCCCCTGCCTGATCAATGTTTTATTGTACACGGATAAAATGGCAGGGGGTGACTTGCACACTCATTAATGGGCCCCCGGAAACGGTCGCTAGCACATAGTGACGCAGCGACAAGGGGGCAACATATCCTGAGGTGCTCGAGGAGTGGAGAGGTATTCCACGGCTCTCAGAACAATCCCAGACCCCGGAAGATGGTCAAGATCCCTACAAGCACTTACTGGAATACTTCCTTCCTCCGAGCACGTTTGCTCTTGCGAATCTCCACTCAAGCCGGCCAATAAAGGCAAGAATGAGGTGGGAGCTCAGTTCCTCGTCAGTGTTCACTCCAGCCGGCCAATAAAGGCAAGCCAGAGATGAGGAACATGACTTCTCCCGGGAGATAGGGTCCGTGGGGTCGCAACTGCCCAACAGCTCGCCACATGCTGCCCTGCGGGTTTCTGTATCTCTCTTGGTCTGGCTCCTCACCCTAGACATGTTCCGGTAAAGTAAACTCTACCGGAACAAACCCAGAGTTCGGAGCGCGCAAGCCCCACCACGACGTCAACGTAGAGATACGGCGGTGGGGTTATTATTATTATTATTACATCATTTAAAAATGTCAGAAATCAAAATGTCAAAAATCAAAATGTCAAAAATCAAAAATGTCATACATAAAAATTTAAAAAATCAAGATGTCACTAATTAACAAATATTTTTCTCCGATAGGAACTCAGTTACACTGTACTCGTAGTACGTTTAATCTACCAAAAAATTCCGTTATCTACTCCTAAATTGTGCTGTATTTAAAGCTTTCCAACTACTCGGTAATTTATTGTAAATAATTGGGGCCATGCAAGAAACGCTCTTACGCTCTTATTGTGCTTGTTGTGTTGTTGTTATTGTTGTAGTAGTTATATTTTCGATTAAAATCGTTCGAATCTACGTTAGGCGCCATCTCCACGGGCGAGAGAATCGCGGCGATATTCACGCTGGGCCTTCAAATAATCGCTGCGATGATAACGCCGTGTGGAGATTGATTCATAGAGCTTCTATTGAATTTGATGGCACGGCGAGACTATCGCCGCGATTTTCTCGCCCGTGGAGATGGCGCCTTACGATCACGGCGCGCGTTCGTGCTAGGGCCTCTGAACACTGTTCTCAAAGAGAATGTCTGAGCACCTCACCGCATCATTTGTTTACTTATAATGCATTGCAACTTATACAGTGTGAGTCTTTATAATGTGCACATATCGAAATGAGGGAATCTATGTTTAATTTTATCTACGGCAAAAATATAAAAAAAAATATCTAAATATTTTATGTTCCCAGTGTAAACAAAACGGTGTAACTTTTAAACTAAATGATTTATCACGATGAAAAAAACTCCATAATGATTGGAAGTAATTAGGCGTCCAAAAATTGGGGGGAAAAAGCTACCCTCAATTGAAAAGAAACATGTTTTTTTAGCAAAAATCAGTTTTTTTTTTCATCATTTTTTACAATAATTGTGAAATTTCTCAATAAATTCCTCTTATTGAAAAATTTTGAAATAAAAATTAAAAAATTAAAATTCCATAAAAAATAAAAAATAAACAAATTTAGATTTTTTTTTTTTTTTCCGTAGATAAAATTAAGTATAGATTCCCTCATTTCGATATGTGCACATTATAAAGACTCACACTGTATACGAGGAAACTTACTACAATTTTTTTTTTTTTTTTTTTAAAACGTTGCCCCACACTAGGAATTTCTCCTGTATCGTGGGTGCGTTTACAAACATTTAAACTCACATACACAAATAGCCAGACCCGGAACAACTACTTGTAGGTCATACAAATATTTGTTCCGTGCGGGAATCGAACCCGAGACACGCAGTGCAGCAGTCAATCGCTTAACCACTTAATGTAAAGTGAGTTTGAAATTACCATTTTTAATTTGTTCAGTAGGTAGGTATAATGATATCATAAAAAGTGTCTAGAAAAGGCCTGCTGTCTTCTACTTCTTTTCATGTCGATGCTACTTTGTTTTTATAATGTTTGAGCCCTATGTGGCCACGTTAATTGTGGCATCCAGTAGTGTTCATTACGTGCGCTCGTTCGTAGTTAACCGAATCGATCGACCTGTGCTGCTGTTATTAATAAGCCACAAGCCCCTCTATAAACCATAATTTTATTTCCCGAACCAAATTTTTGTATCATTCAAAAGCCTCCCAAAAACTCTCCTTTGTGGTTAAAGGCGACAATAACCGACTTTTAATGATTTTATACTGAAGATCACTTCTCAACGAGTAGTGTTGATCATTTGAACAAAGTATATGTTAAATTGGAGTATTTTCTTAATATCTTAATATATGAAAATTTTAGAATATTTTTATTATTTATTTATGTACACATAAAATACTTGACAGGACAATATATTATATTAACGTAGAAGAGCACAAAGGTACTGCTTATTTCAAAAGAAATTTCTTCCAGCAGACCTGTGAGAGGAAAGTTGGATAAGAAATGTAGACACAGTGTGTTAAACAAGAAAATTTAAATTAAAACAAAACTATAACTATATAAAATAAATTATACCTATATATAAATAATTTTTATGTTACATGGTGAAATTGATTTGTAAATTTATGTCTAACGCGGATAAAAAAACTGAGAATCACGCAAAATCTATAAAGCGTATTTTTCTGAAACCTTCACCATTTTAAAGATAATTTGATTATTCGTCTTTTAGTATACGTGTTTTATTAAAACACCTTTTGTTTTATGTATAGATAAATTAATAATGCGTCTTATTTAGGACAGCGCTTCTGGATGGGCGAATCCCATTACTGGCTGGACGCACGACGCGTTGCGTGAGCTCAAAACAGAACACGCAAGCTAACTACTCAAGGTCACTGGCATAAATCTGGGCCTTAACATAACATCAAATTCACAAAGTTGCCTCAATCTGACCGAAAATTTTAAATAATTTTTAGTTCATCCATCGTCCGAAACAAAATGCTGCCGGTTCAGAGACTTGTCCGAAGCACTTTGCGCCTCCCAGGCCCTCATTAAGTCGGGGCAGTAATCAAATTTGTCACGTTAGACACGGCTATGTCGCATGACAGATTAATGAGGAACTTTTGATAAAAACAATGTTTTTACGAGTTATTGTTAGGTCTAACTAATGAGGGTAGAATTATGTTGGGTTGAGATTTTGAGGGTTGCTTCATATGTTGACGTGGTGGGGTTAATTCATGTTTTGAAACGTTGATTTGCCTCTATCATGATGTACCTAGTGTAATATTTCTTAGACTAGGTAGATGCTAAAAATCGGCGCTGTTGATTATAGGTTCATCCGAAGTCACAGAATTTTGCTAAGCAACAACCTGGGGCCCAAGTCTGCTATTTTTATAAATTCGTCACTCCAACACGATCCCATTGTCATTTTGCTAAAAGTTCGTAATCTGCTAAATTCATAATGGTCAAAGGTCTCGTAATAGAATTGTATTACAATGGCATTTTGAACATTTATTAATGCCCGATTTCATTTATATATATTTTTACATATGATTTATTAGTGTTATAAGCAATCTGAAGTAGGTAGTAGGAAGTTGGAAGTTTAGTAGGAAGTTTGATTTGTCATTATGTACGAGATTACCAATTCTTTTAATGGAGTGTCACTGGCTGACCATTGGAAAGTCATAATGACGCCATTATATTAGTAGATTATCAAACTTGGCAAAATCAACAATTATGAAATCAATGATAGACCATTCTGACACTATTGTAATAGCAGACTTGAGGCCCGGGGCCTCAAGTCTGCTATTACAATAGTGTCAGAATGGTCTCTTCATTATGAGTTTTTGACAGATTTGCCATACAAACACTGTCAAATACTCATAATGGCGAGACCATTCTGCCCAGGCCCTGTTCTTGCACAGATGCGACGCACGGCTTAATTATTCTTGTTTGTTTGTTACAAAAGTTGTTATTTTCCACTCTGCAATCGGCATTTTTTTATTGTTTTGATCGTTTCTTTGTTGACATTTGCCAGTGACGCAACACAGTGTAAATTGCCTTTGGTACCTGGTCCTGACATCAAGCAATGGACTAAATTGACAATTTTTTTATAGCTTGAATAAGAGGCTTTTGCTACTTTGCATGTGTGTATTTTATTATTTTATTTTTTGTTATGTGCGTTTTGTTTGTGCAAAATAAAATTTTTTTTTTCTTTGTAGACAAAACAAATTATTGTTTTGTGTACACCCATTGTGTACTATATTGCCCTGCTAATTGTATTTACAGTAATCGAGATTTTTGGGTTTTTACCTTTTTTTTTTGCAAAAATGGCATCCTTAGCGGCAAACCTATACCTATGTGAAAAATAATTTTCATGATAATTATTTACTGGAAGTAGGTTTTATTGATAACGATAAACACAGTACTTGCACGTAAATGTTATTTTGACGTTTATCTCTGAACCGCTAATTTGCAAAGTGCTGCATTTCCAATGACCAGGGCCTCAAGTCTGCTATTACAATAGTGTCAGAATGGTCTCTTCATTGTGAGTTTTTGACAGATTTGCCATACAAACACTGTCAAATACTCACAAAGGCGAGACCATTCTGATACTATTGTAATAGCAGACTTGAGGCCCAGGTCCGTGTGTATACCTCTAACGGATCCTTCAAGGATTACATGCGTGAAGTTATGTTATGAGTAGGCACTGAAAACACTGAAATTCTTGACATTGAAATACTTATCAGCTCTAGTAAACCCTCAATTTAACGTTTGCAATAAAATTTACAAGTATTAAACATGACGAATTTATTTCTATTGATGAGGAAACATGATATTAGTATCCAATACAATTACTTCGGGCTGTAGATTTCACTTTGAAAGCCCTGTCGTGTTCCATTACGGTCTATAAATGACGTGAGGTGAAATTAAATTGTTGTGGCTCTTATTTTTCAACCAATAAAATACGTTTTTATGTGACAGCCATTTTAATAAATTAATATTTTGTACGTGGATTTTCGTTTGATATTTTATGTTTTTATTTCAAATGTCAAGAATGTCAAGGGAGCCTTTAAGAGGTCTTTATTTAAATTCCTTTTAGATAGATGTTACTACTCCATCACTGAGTTTACTACTGATAAATAGAGGTATGACGAGTCCGACTTGCTAATTAAACACTTATGATTTTATTTATTACCTGTTTACATATCTGACATATTTTTAATTGAATGTTTTTTTGTTTTGTTTTTGTATTCTATTGACATGTCACCTTAATTGTAATTGCTTGTTTATGTTAATTTTGTACGCCATAAATTGGCAAAACATAGTGCACGTATTTTAGACAATATATTATCTGTAACCATACTTATGTTTAACAACTCGTAAATGATTGATTGATGTCATTTTATTTACTTTGATGTTACAGTTCATTTGTTCATATTTTCGGCCCTTTTCCATCAGTGGTCGAAATTTAATATTTTTTTTTAAATTCATTAAATCTATACATTTTCATCCTTACCGATGCCGTCAAACAACAGCTTCGTTATTATTTTGGTCTTTTGTATGCAAAAGACTAAAATAATAAGGAAGCTGAGTCTCAAAAAATATTTTATGTCAAACTAGCTTTTCCCTGCGGGTTCGCCCGCGTGGATGTCAGAAAATATACCACGGGAACTTACTACTGGGATTAAAAGTAAACTATGTGTTAATCCGGGTTATAAACTATCTGTGTTATCCGTTCAGCCGTTTTTTCACCAATCCGAGACATCATCCAGACCAACGGACAAAAATTATAAAAACTATATTTTCGGCATCAGACTCGTTCCAATACCTCGTAATAATTATTTTTTTCAATAATATTAAAGGTACAGTTTTGACTTTTGTTTAAATTATTTTTATTCTAGCTGAACTGACAGACGTTGTCCTGCCCGAACAGCACCACCTACCGGGTCTAATTGTGAATCTAAACCATTCTCGAATCCCCTTAAACACACACACAAAATTTCATCAAAATTGGTCCAGCCGTTTAGGAGGAGTTCAGTCACATACACACGTACAGAAGAATTATAATATAGATAGATGTATACATGATTTCCAAGAATAGATTTAGGTAGACACACAATTCTAAAAACAAACACTTTAGAAGTAGGTAAGTGTATAACTTTCTAATTGTATAAATCGAAGTGAAATCCATCTTCGTTAGTAAAGCTAGTCACTTTCGTAAAATAACTTTAGTCTAAAACTACTTAGGATTCATTACAAAAGAATTTACTACGAAACAACTGAGATAGTTACCACTTTCATTAAATTTAAGTAATTACAAAAGACTACTTTTTTTTCTTATTAATAAACTAGCTGATACCCGCGGAATCGTCCACGTTGTTTAAAAAAAAAGTCAGGTAGGTACTCCTTATAACATCAGCTATCTGCCAGGTAAAGTCCCGTCAAAATCGGTCCAGCCGTTTTTGAGATTAGTCGCAACAAACATACAGATAGACAGACAAAAGTTTAGTTTTTTTTTTGTTATAAATACCATACATTTAGTAAAAAGCAGTAATTTTGACGAAAGAGTGAAAAATACACTTCAATTTTTATTTGTATACAGGCTGTCCCAAAAATCGACCGACATACTGTAGACAGTGATAGCTTTGGTCAAGCCCTCTCAAAATAACAATACAAAATCAACTTTCCGCAAAATCCACAAACATTTTTTTTTCGTCTCTATTGTTTAAATATTATTA
Source organism: Dryobota labecula (assembly GCA_947523025.1). NCBI lineage: Eukaryota > Metazoa > Arthropoda > Insecta > Lepidoptera > Noctuidae > Dryobota > Dryobota labecula. The sequence goes on along the minus strand of OX383289.1, from coordinate 6,569,561 downwards.
ACAAAAAAATATTTGAGGAAAAATATCAAATTTTAGTGAATTTATGTTGAATTTGACGCATGGCGGTTATTAAGTTTAGTTTTTTTTTTTTAATATCTAGTATTACCTTGAAAACTATAAGATTTTGCAGAACATATATTTTGTTATTTTGGGAGGGCTTGACCATAGCTATCACCGCTTACAGTATGTCGGTCGATTGCTGGGACACCTTGTATACATTAATTCCCTTGGGCTTAAACGGGTTTAGTTAATTGCCTGAGTGAAATCTTAAAAGTTATGAAGTTTTAGCTTTGACCATAGCTACCACCACTTACAGTATGTCGGTCGATTGCTGGGACACCTTGTATGCATTAATTCCCTTGGGCTTAAACGGATTTAGTTAATTGCCTGAGTGAAATCTTAAAAGTTATGAAGTTTTAGCTTATAGTCATCTTTGGCTTATTTAAGCATTTAATTTCGCTTTAATTAGTGTGGCTTCAAATTTAATTAATTGTCACCAGATGGAATGGTTATGGAGTTCAATAAATTTTATTGTATACATTTTCGATCCTAGTTAAGTCGAGATTATCTTTCAGCTCTTTTGTCTTAAGATTTATATCTGTTCGCGGCTTCGCCTGCGTTGCTTTTTCTAAAATAAAAGTAGTCTAAGTTACTCTTTATAACATCAATTATCTGCCAGTGAAAGTCCCGTCAAAATCAGTTCAGCCGTTTCGGAGATTAGCCGGAACTAACTAACAGACAGACAGACAAAAAAATTTAAAAAAGTTTTTTGTTATAAGTACCGTGTGTACTTTACTTTACCGTGTGGTGTCGGACGTAAAGAATAGCACCACCCTATTTTCTCCCGTGGGTGTCGGAAAAGGTGACTAAGGGACTTACTAGAGAATGGGCAGCAGCGTTCTCTATGCATTTATAACACCATACTGCGATCGCCAACCCGCCTGCCAAGCGTGGTGATTATGACAAACCCCACCAATTTGGGGCAGGCCTATGTCCAGCAGTGGACATCTTTCGGCTATGATGATGATGATGATGATATACTTTCATATGCATTTAGTAAAAAACCGGCAAAGTGCGTGTCGGACCACGATCTAGTTGATATGAATTTATCCCAAGAACAAATCATAACATTGTAGTTGAAAAACATGATCTTCCATACGGAATGTATCGGAGAACATGTTTTTCAACTGTAAATTTAAGTTGGTCGACTATTACTCGGTAACTTGTAAAGCCTACTTAGCTATGATTGTTTTCCTTTGAACTTCGTTATATGTAAGGTGTATCTCATACACGAAATATTTTAAGAGAAACATCTATAGGAGGTAAAAAAGTCATAGCAGTGAAAAAAAAAAAAAAAAATATATATATTTATGACTTATATTTTTACATAATTAATATAATTTTAAAACTGCTTGAGACATTTTGCAAAAAAACCTTTACTTACTTTTTTTATTATGCATGACCCATCCGGACGTGGCACGAGCGCGGTGCCTTTTGATAAATTGATCATCATACCAAGTAATTTTTTTTTTAAATAATATACTCAGATAAAAAAAAAATCGTATCCATGGCTTCTTTACCACCTATAGGTGTATCTCTTAAAATATTTCGTGTTTGAATAGATACACCCTATATATGTTTCAAAACTGAAGGATGCACCATGTTTTGTTTATTTTATTAATTTTAAAATGCGACACAAGGTATTGCGTTGTAGGTAATATTCTCAGGAAGAACACTAGTTACTACTGCTGTGAATTTTTCACATATCCAATTACAAACATTTAGCTGGCAGGGGCGGGGGGAGGGGGAAACTTGACTCTTAACAAAAATTTGTACGTACTTCAAAATTTTATATTACGCAAACGGATTCCAGAAACAAAAATGGTTTTCACAAACCAGCAATATTTTTGAACGGCCTATCCAACATATCCCCACACCATAGGACAAACGAGAAAATAAAAATATCATCCCCGCTTTACGTGTAGGAGAGTCACACTAAAAAGAAAACAAGATTTTATTTTAGCACTTTGTCGGCATGATTAATATGTATACTCATGCCAAATAACAGTTTTCTAGTACTAAGGATAGACAAACAGACAGACAGATATATAGACGGACATGATAATGATGGTATTTTGATTGTAACTTATGTGTACATTTTGCATGCCCAAGTGACGGCAAAGCATGGAGAACATTATCAAAACATGTATAGCACTACCCATGTTGGCAAAAAATATATGATTTGATTTCATTTGACATGGTGAAACTAAAAGGGTTTCTTGTTGACTACGGAACTCTAAAAACGATCTTATCGAAACTATATTCTATTTAGAGATGATCTTCAAACAACGAGACACGTGGCATCTTCACTCAACGTGTACGATTTCAAGAGGACCCAAGAGTATCCTGAGACGAGAGTTACAAGTTCATTCTAAACAATGAGCCCTCGTAGGAGTTCACTACATTGTTTACTTACCACTTGTACGATATAAGTCTGTTATATATGTCGGATCTTTCATGAGTATGCACTTAAAATGAGACACAAGCACCTTTGTTTAGCGTTGTGCGGAGTCTACGATTAAGTATGGTGTTGAATACGGACCATGGAGCGACACTGCGACAGTGATTGTTTAGACGTGGTCGGGACACATACTGGCCTAGGAACTGCTCAGTGTTTCCTTTTAAGTTCAGACTATTAATTAGTACAGTAGTGTTAGTAATTGACTCTGAAACAATAAACTGTGTAGAAGTTAAAGGAGCTATTTCTCTCGTTTACCCGTATCCCAATTCTGCGCTCACGGCTGTAAATGCTGACACTATGTATGTCACTAAGTATGTTCTGATTGTAATCCCATTTGCCTCGGATCTGACATATATTTAATTTCGTCGTAGCATAGTCATAGCTCCTCTCTTCAAAAGGGAAAAAATGAAAGAAAGAAAAAGTATTTGTATACATAATATGTGAATAAATTCACAACAGTATATAGGGTGTATCTATTCAAACACGAAATATTTTAAGAGATACACTTATAGGTAGTAAAGAAGCCATGTTTTTTAAAAAAATCTGAATATAATATGAAAGAAAGAAAGAAAAATAGGTTTATTTGTCACAGAAACACGTGCATACAAAAAGATAATTAACTTGAGTGGGTACCACCCACTCAAGTTAATTATCTATATATCTATATTATCTATATACAGAAAAATAAAACAAATCGATGGATCTACATTCCAATCACGAGCACAAAACAAAATAGTCGGCAGCGACTGTGACAAGAAGGCTTCCACTCAGCATGATGCTGTGCTATGAGGGAGCCACAGCACAGCGCTGATTTTCAGTGGTTACCCGGAAAAGATATACGGAAACCAAGCCAGGTTTAAAGAAATTAACATAAATAGGCAACTAGATAAAATAAAGCAAACAGTACTCAGAATATAATCTAACTATACAACCAGATATATGAATAAATATCATTAAATTTAAAAAAAAAACAAAATAATCCGCAGGCATCACCGTGCGTGTAGAAATAAATAATGAAATAAATAAATAAAAGATATGATGATTAATTATCAAAATTCACCGCGCTCGTGCCGCCACCGACGCGGCGTCGCCGCGTCTGGGCGGGGTCATTCATAGAATAAGTAAATAAAGGTTGTTTTTGCATAATGTCCCAAGCTATTTTAAAATTATAAAAATTATGTAAAAACAAAACACTGAGATATACAGAAAAAAAAAAAATTGGTTGTCTGTAAAGTTGGTTTACGGACGATAGTTAAACGTGACAACGTCATAACAAAACATTGATACGGCGCAAACGTACAATGAGCGTAACGGGACAATGAGCGTAATGGAACGATGAATCATCCTTTTTTGTGCATGCAGCCGGCGTTCATCGATTTATTACACGTTGTCACGTCAAAAAAAACTCGCTGCTATGGGTTTTTACTACCTATAGATGTTTCTCTTAAAATATTTCGTGTATGAATAGATACACCTTATATATAACGAAGTTAAAGGAAAACTATCACAGCTAAGGCGCCATCTCCACGGGCGAGAAAATCGCGGCGATAGTCTCGCCGTGCCATCAAATTCAATAGAAACTCTATGAATCAATCTCCACACGGCGATATCATCGCGGCGATTATTTGAAGGCCCAGCGTGAATATCGCCGCGATTCTCTCGCCCATGGAGATGGCGCCTAAGTAGGCTGCACAAGTTACCGATTAATAGTCGACCAACTTACATTTGCAGTTGAAAACATGTTCTACCATACTTTCTGTATTAGAGAACATGTTTTTCAACTACAACGTTAAGTTTATTTTTGGGATAAATTCATCCCAACTACAGATCCCTTCATTGTGCGTTGTCTGATACGTACTTGACCGGTCTTATTTTTTTTTTAAATAAACTTCCTTTAAAAATGAACTGTTCCCAAAACGCCCAACCAAAAGTTTCCCGATGAAAAAAAAATCTAGGAACAAGTTCAGTGCCAACGAAAAATTACCTCATATTTGCTCTCTAACCTTGAAAAAATATATCTTTACAACAACGCAAACAACATAAATCCCTTGTCTATGCCTAAAAGCATTGTGAACAAGGCATCTGAGTGGCATGTTTATTTTCATTCACACTCTTTAATATATTCGCCTAACATTTATATCACTCAGTAAAAGGTGAGATTTTTTTTTCTGGTTGTTTTCCTTTGTCAATATGTAGACGTTTAAGTCGCAGATATAATTATGCCGGTAACATAGAGAAGTGGTATAGGTTCAATACTTCTTTTGCGCCTTATGCGTACACAAACTGCCACAGTCAAATAGCTTTTGGGCTAGTTTTAAGAACAAATTAATAATTCGTAATTTAATTAAATTTTGACAAAAAGACTAAAGTCTGTAGTACTTATCAATTTATAATATATAAAATATTTATCCCAAGAAAAAACTTATCATTATAGTTGTAAAACAATTTCTCCCATACATTCCAACTGTAAATGTAAGTTTGAACGCACAATATTGACAGATTTACCATTTTATATTATGAAGACATATAAAACATACACAGACATATAAAATGACATGTATACCTATTTACTTTGAAAAGTATTACATTATATTACTTTAATTATTGTGAATGTGAGCACTATATGGGTCATTTGTTTCCTTTAAGATTTTTTTTTTTTTTTGACGTGACAACGTCTAATACATCGATGAACGCCGGCTGCATGCACGAAAAAGGATGACTCATTGTTCCGTTACGCTCATTGTCCCGTTACGCTCATTGTACACTTGCGCCGCATCAATGTTTTGTTATGACGTTGTCACGTTAAACTATCGTCCGTAAACTAACTTTACAGACAATTTTAATACAGCTTTTAAATCGTTTAATAGGTAAGTTGCGAATTTCAATGGGAACATTGTTGTAAAAGCGTATAGGTACATTGACCCATGAACGAGTTGCCTACTCTGTGGAGGCGAGTGCGATGTGCAGGAAGATTGTGTTTATTCCTGATCAACAAGATGTTAATACTTACACCTTGTTACTCTTTACCAAGCAAATAAACACCTTACAAACTTTGCAAATGAACTCGCCGAAGTTAACAAACACTGACAATATTAATACACTAGCCATGCTAAATATTTCATCAGCAACTTAATGAGACAAAGGCCTGAACTCATTAGGAGCTTCTAACTAAACATACTAATTAGTGGTAGTGTGTAATGAAGTATGTTTATGGTTTACGGGGCCACAGATAATATCAGACTATACTAGTACAGGGCTAAGTGATGTATGTAAATTAAATGGTTGGATCTTCTGAACTTTGGGCTTGTTATCATAGAACATAAGACGGGTATAATACTGGCGGTATCTTGGTGTTAATTATATGAACAGAGATAAAATAAAGAGGTGCTGTGGTTCAAACATTTTTGGTTAGCAAAAGTTAGGTTTACTCGTTAGTATTAATTTTGGTTGCTACGGCGTTCCTGTAGCGAGTTTCGTAATGTGGTGGATTTTAATTAGCATGTCGGATCTTTCATGAGTATGCACTTCAAACGAGACACAAGCGCCTTTGTTTAGCGTTGTGCGGACTCTAGGATTGAGTATGGTGTGTTCGATACGGACCATGGAGGAGAGTGATCGTTCAGACGTGGTCGGGAGTGTCGGGACACATACTGACCTAGGAACTGCTCAGTGTTTCCTTTTAAGTTCAGAGTATTAATTAGTACAGTAGTGTTAGTAATTCACTCTGTAACAATAAACTATGTAGAAGTTAAGGGAGCTATTTCTATTTCGGTGTGTAACTATACAGACGCTATACAACGTTTATTAGTAAGGAGGTAAGTAAATACTATAAACAAACACACCTACCACATTTTCCTAGGATTTACGTGACACACAAAATATTCATGATGTACCGAATAAGGAAAACAAAAGCGAAAAGCCAACAGATTTATACAAGTGAAGGTGGTTGTTATATGTATAAGGTGTATCTATCGAAATATTTTAAGAGAAACATCTCTGTAATGTAGTAAAGAAACCATAGAAGCGAAAAAAAAAAATTCTCAGGATAAGTGTTTTTATTTTTACATAAATCATTATAATTTTAAAATAGCTTGAGACATTTTGCAAAAATAACTTTTACTTACTTATTCTATGACTGATCCGCCCGGACGCGGCGACCGTGGCAGCACGAGCGCGTTGCCTTTTGATAATAATTAATCATCATATCAAGTAACTTTTTTTTTAAATAAAATATTCTGTTAAAAAAAAAAAAAAAATCCTTGTCTTCTTTACCACCTCTATATCTCTTACCACCGGTGTATCTCTTAACATATTTCGTGTTTGAATAGATACACCTGAAATTAGTAGATTTTTTATAAAAAACCTCCCATTTTTTGGTGCCAGATATATGACACAGGGACAATTTTATCCTTACAGGGATAAACTGAACAAATTAACTTAAATAACTTTGAGTAAAGTTAGATAAATGTTCACTCGGACCATTGTACGTGTAAGAAAATGAGTTTTAAAGTAGCTTCTCAGGTCTTATTAAAAAGTTTCACTTAAGTTTTCTGTGTAACCTTTTACAGCTATGCTGAGGCTGTTTTTCTGTTTATCTGGTAGAATGTCAGTACCTATAGAGGTATGAGGAACCGGGTGTAAAGTTCACTCATTCTCTATTGAAAAGGGAGGATCCTCTGACCAGACAGGTGTCGTGTGAAGTATGCATTCCGGAATTCCGGAATTCCGTGACAATTTTTCTGATATTTCAATTCCGGAATTGAGAGGAGTAATATCAGAATTCCGATATTCATATTTTTTATATTTTGATTATTATTTTATCTAATCGCAACCAAACTAGTCTGTGGAACTTTCCACAAGCCGCTAGACGGCCAATGTGATAAATAAGCCTAGTTGATTTTACTGTTTAAAATGTTTAATTATAGTAATAATGGAGAAAGATGTTTAATCTGATACTAAAAAATGATTAAAAGACTGTATAATTATAAATCCTGTTCGATTTGAAACAAACTTTAAAAGTTACCAGTTCCGGAACCAGTTCCGGAATTCCGGAATCAGATCTCCAGTATTGGAACTCAGTTCCGGAATTGAGAACCTTCCGATATTGCATGCTCTAGTGTCGTGTCTGGTGGGCAACTGTCCGATGGTTGATGTCGGGATGTTGTATATATGCCCGTCGCGCGGTAAATTCTGATTGCGCGATGCAGGATTCGTATGACGTCAGGTCTTTGATGCGTAGTTCGCATGTGGCGTTGTAGATGCCGCCACAGTCAGTATTGATACTACTTGATCCCGTGGCCAAATAGTTACAGCGTTATGGATAGTCTCAGAAAAAACCGCCTATTTGCGTGTCGGACCACGCACAATGAAGGGTTCCGTAGTTGGAACTAATGTATCCTAAGAAATTAAACATTTTAGTTGAAATACATGGTCTCTTAAATGAACAGATCCGCAGGAGAACTAAGGTAACCGACATAGCTCGAAGAATTGCCAAACTAAAGTGGCAATGGGCTGGGCACATTGTGCGCAGTGGGGCCGAAAGGTTCTGGAGTGGCGACCGCGTACCGGGAGACGTAGCGTTGGAAGGCCTCCCACAAGGTGGACCGATGACTTTATGAAAGCCGCAGGAATCCGCTGGATGCACAAAACCGGTCGAGGTGGCGGTGCTTGGGGGAGGCCTATGTCCAGCAGTGGACGTCTTTCGGCTGAAATGATGATGATGAATGACATGTTCTCCCATACATTGATATACGTGTCGGTCAATTCTCCAACTGCAAATGTAAGTTGGTTGATTATTACTCGTTATCTTGTAAAAAACACGCCGTGGGTGTCGAAAAAGGTGACTAAGGGACTTACTAGAGAATGAGCAGTAACGTTCTCTATTTTTAACACCATACTGCGATCGCCAACCCGCCTGCTAAGCGTGGCGATTATGGCCAACCCCCATTTAAAGTTTAATATTACGCAAACGGATCCCTAAATCAAAAAATGGTTTTACAATACCGTAATATTTTTGAACGGCATATCCAACGATACCCCGCAACATGGGATAGACGAGAAAAAAATATCATCCCCACTACGTGTAAAAAAATGTTTTTTTTTTTTAGGATACCTGCCCTGTGTCCTAAATACCACACAATTTTACCACGTTGTCGGCGTGATTATTATGTATACCCATGCCAAATTACAGCTTTCTAGTACTAGGAGTCTCTGAGCTAAGCCGCAGACACACAGAAAGACAGACAGACGTACATTGTGAAACTACGAGTATAAGGGTTCTTTGTTTACTACGGAAACCTAAAAAGGTTGGCCGACTTTCGAGGTTGGCTTTCAAAGTTTTGTTATTACGGTTCTCACAAAAAGGTAGGTAGAATACATACAACTGTATATGTTTCAAAGTCTAACCTAGGGCTATTTTCCCAACAAGGTTGGGGTCGGTTTCCATTCCAAACAAATTCGACTGATCTTCATAATTTAACACGGTCTACCATCCTGACTTCTCGAAAAGTATTTATTTAAAAGTTTTTTTTTTTGTTCTATATTTCCCACAAAATAAAGTTCAAACAAAATAATTTTAAATATACAATTTAGATGTCACAGAGTCCAGAGGAAATAAAACTCCATTTTATTTACCGGCTTCAAAAAGGAGAAGGTTATATTGTAGTTGTGTATGTGTTCGTCTGTATGTTCGTTAAAATTTTCGTAAATTGTGGAGCGATTTCGAAAATCCTTTTTTAATTTGGTAGAGGAGCTTACTTGGTAGTCTCAATAAAATTTACTAACTTTGCTTGGGTACTTTTTGAGCTAGTTTCGATAATATGTATTTAATCCACTTAGTGTATATTGATGATGTTTTAATACTTCCTGTCACTGTTGTGTAGATAGTAAGTAGTGGTATACGAGTTTGTATGGGGTGTGCACTGAATAAATGTTTTATCTATCTATCAATCATTCACACTGCTACGTACCCATAACAACTCAGAAACAAATGGCGACCTAGAAAGCAATATTATTCAGGAGAATTTTAAAGAAAATAAGTTTTGATGCGAATGGAAAGTGATCTCGTGGAACTTGTTTTTGGTTTGTGAATTATTTGTGCACATTTTGAAAACACAGGAAGGTATTGTTGCTGTTTATGTAGACGATTACGATATTTTTACTTAACGTGCTACACATGTGCTACACAAACGCCAGTTTGATTGTGACGGTCGGCATAATTTATGCGTCGAGGAACGAGTACCTAATCTTCCTTTTTTATACATAAATGCTACTGTTAAGGGCCTAACTATGAACTTAAACTGAAATGCAATGGACTGTATTTTAAAGCGAATGTAATCCAAATAGGTTGTACAATATTATAATAACGGTGTTGGTAAACGTATGGAGTGCGCGCGCGTTTCGTCGTCCGAGATCGGTAGTGAAGTGGTCACAGAACACTATACTCCTGAAGTGGTCCCTTAGAATAATAACTAGTGGTCCGACCGCCCGCGTCCCGCACGCCGCCTTCCGCTGTCTCACGACAGCAGCCGAAGATTGCCGGAGGCGCCCGAACAGTACCGTTCTAAATCTATTTCAAAGGCAGAATTAATACCCTATACTAAGGACGGCTTCTTCAAGTATTGGTAGCTATTAGTCTCCCAGTAAATTTCTAGTTAGTCTGACGTCACACAATGGTGGATTTCAGTCCAACTATGTTGCTGGCTGTAATTGCAGCAGCATTAAACTAGTACGGATTCAGCTTTGAGGGCAATATTGCGCAGTAGTCGTATGTGGGTTATCATTTGACATACTATTGGTAGTTACACCTAATAATGATACTAGAATATTGGATTATCAACCAGTTTTAAGTGCATAAAACAGAAAGGAAAAATAAAAAGTGTGTGTGTGTCAGCTCCGACGCACGACTGGAGTTTACTCCCTTTATATATATTATATATATACACACATGCGTCAGCTGTCGCGCAGCATACCCTGTACATGTCGACTGTATACAAGTATACACATACATAATTTTAAAGTGAAAGGTGCGCAATAAAACGCTTTTGAGCTTGTATTCATTTCACTCCTCATACAATTTCTATACCAGCCGATCTATTCTGTAAAAATCCCACCGTGAAATCTCAGGTGAAGTGAGCATCAATACACAGTGTCAATCCCTAGCATCAATGGAATGACAGCTCACTTCACCTGTGTTTTCACGGTGAGATTTCTACAAAATAGCACTGCTGGGCTGGAGCCTTATATAAAAATCAATTCTTAAGGAGTAAACTCCAATAATTTTGAGCCAAAAAACTTTGATGAATAAATATTTTTAGGGCAGAAACTAAAAATTTAATCAGAAAAATCTTTGCTTTTTCAGCTGAAGAATTTAGAACGGCTGAATTTTTCTTACTTCCACGCAGAACATTGCTATTTTATGCTAATTCAGAAGTTTTTTTTTAATATATCGTCGACCGTAGGTTCAATTGAGGTATGGGACAAAATACGATTTTTCAGGAGAGGCCGACAAAGTTTTTTTTCGGACTAAATCGCGCATAACTTTTTTTGTTATTAACCTTTTTCGGATCTGACTTGACACATAATCTTGTATTTTAGTGCTCTATCTACCTGTGTAACATTTATTTAAATAAGTTATCTATTTAAGAAAATAGACGTCCCTTACACCAACGTATTTTGTTAGTAATGTCCCTTACTGACCAAGTATCTAGTAGTCCCGTCCCTTACATTAAATTGACCTCTACGTTAGATCAAAAATAGTGTAAAAATAGTGAAAAATAGTGTAAAGAGATTGTTGACAGAAAATTAAACACACTTTTGGCGTTTGGATATCTTAAATTTGGAAATCGTTACCTACCTTACCTTATTTGATTCGATTGGCGGCGGTAATTACACCATTTCAAGTTACTATATTGCATGGTTTTTCAGATACATTGTTATTACGGGGCCGATTCGAAATTTGTATCCAAAAAATCAGTAGGGTAAGGGACATTTTTCTTAAGCTAGATTTTTTTCATATACACCATTCGAAAGAGCGAAAAATTCTGAACAAAACTGTATACTCAACTCATTTTGGGTATTTTGTCCCTTACGTCAATTGAACCTACGGTCGACGATATAATGATGGCAATAGGCTGGCCACCTATTACATAGGACTTAAACGTACAACTCTGCCTAACCCTTCGGGGAATACGGGCGTGATGTTGTGTATGTAACGGGTTTTTCAACAAGAACTTTGTTTTTCAATTGGGGTAACACCAACAACATGACAGTTTTTACATTAATTTTTTTGACGTATTCGTAGTAGATGCTTTGGCAGTTGTTACAATGAATTCAATTTCGCTCGAAAATCGAATTAAAATAATTAAAATCCACTATGAAAATGGTGGTTCTGTTAAAGTTACATTTCGGTAAATTCGTGATATTTTCGGACAACATAAGCTGTTAAGTGGCCAGCCAGATCGTGTGATTTAGCACAACTGGATTTTTTTTTTGTGGGGTTATTTAGGACAGAGTCTATACGGAGCCAATCGAATCGATTGCAGCCTTAAAACTAACTTAAAATCCGTGATGTGATTAACGAAATAGACCCGTCATTTTGCCAAAAAGTGATTAAAAACTTTGATGAAAGAATTGACATCTGTCAGCGTGGTCGTGGTGACAATTTGCCAGATATCATTTTTCATTCATAGTTGCCAAAGTTTTCTCTTCGTAAAACAATAAAAATTTGAATCATCTTCATATAATTCTTTGTTTTAGAAAACAAAGTTTTGGTTGAAAAACCCTGTATTTAGGGCAATCAAATGAATTCTTGTCTATATTTACGCATTTTTAAGGCTGACTGTACTCAAAATCAAAATCAAAATATTTTATCTCACATAAACTTTTTATAAACCTACATGGGCGCTTATGAAACGTCAGAAGCTAGGTGCTACAAGAGTACTACTACTAAGAGTGTATGACAGTGTAACAGACAGGTAGTGAGTGTGAAATCCTCGGCTTCGCTCAGACAGCTTCAGCCAGCTGTCTAAAGCTGTCCCGGCTTGTATGGAAAACCGCAAGCTGCTACGTTTCCGCTCCGTCACCGTCTCGGTATGCAGCTGTGTCTTGCACATGGTTTGGTTATCCTTTACTTGCTATTATTCAGATACTGCTATTCACATTTTAAGTGTCTAATAACTACTCCCAAATAATGATATTTTATTTTTACAAAAAATAAATAAATAAAGGACCGGTTGTTGTACTAATGCTCGGCGAAGGACCATGTGCAGCAGTAGATAGTTGTCTTTCGGCTGAAATACGATGATGAATGGAGAGAAAACACTGACCGACACACCTTCTTCCCATGGGGGTGAGCAGAAATATACGGAACGCCTGCTACACTTCTTACATACTCCTTTTGATTCGGTTATTTATTTATTTATTTTATTTTTAGGAAAACTTACAGTTAAACAGATACACTAAAAATAGTTTATGCAAAATAAGGCCAAACAAGTTTTCACATGTAGTTTATAAAAATTATGAAACAGAAAATTGAATTTAGACTATAAATCAGGGCTTGTTAACGTTACCAAATAACAAAATAATAACCGTTACGTAACGTTAAATTTCAATGTTATACCTACTAACGTTACAAAAATGTAACGTTACTTGATAACATTATCAGTAATATAACGTTAATCAACATTAACAAAAATACGATAACTAACGTTAATTTGGCTACGTTGCTGTTCTGTGGGTAAGAATCAGGCAGATTCAGGCAACGTTTTGATCGGTACGGCATCAGAGAGGCGCGAGGGCGGGCTCCCGCCGCGCCGCACGCCTCAAGGCTCGTACAGACTCGTGCGATATCGCGGCCGCGACAGGCACCGACAAAGAAATTATGCTACTAGTGTCGCGTCGCGCCCGCGATATCGCGGAAGTCGAGCCTTCAGGCCCCACTACTTACATCTCACCCGTTTAAAATAACGATAAAATTAATATTTGCATAAATAACGTTAAATCGATTACCGTTATTTTAATAATAACGTTAACTCTGTCAATACAAGGTAACGTTATGAAAATTTACCGATATTTAAAGCCCTGCTATAAATAACACATAAAAGAAAAAGACTATTTACGCTCGAAGAAGCCAGTAGACAAAATTTTCTTCAATTTAGCAACACTAGTATTGAAAATGTCGATTTCTAATCTGAAATCTGGACATACACGCATATCTTGATCAATGAATCATAGTTTATTTATGTTTAATAATTTCGTGTTAATCAAATCAAAATCAATCCATATAAAATTTACACCAGATTACAAAATTTCTAAATGATTATTATTTTAAAATTATTAGTAGGTATTAGTAATACGCCAACTTTATTTTATAAACGTTCAGTATTTTGTGGCTTTTGTACATAGTTGTGGCACATCAGTCATGTAACACCAGGAGCCCGTGACTAATAAATCATTTAATTTATTAATATCATATGATACGCATTATTTATTTGTGCTGACAACGTGTTAATTAAACTGAGGTAAATACAAAGGTAAATCATCATCATCTATTTGTGCTTGTCATTTTGGGGAGGGGGGGTTGCCATAATCGCCACGCTTGGTTGGCGATCGATGTATGGTGTTAAAAATGCTTAGAAAACTCTGCTTCCCATTCTCTAGTAAGTCCCTTAGTCGCCTTTTACGATACCCGCGGGAGGAAATGGGGTGATGCTATTCTTTATGGCCGGCACCACACGGGCCAAAGGTAAATACAAACATGTATAAAGGCAGCGAGTGCAGTCAGGTAAATAGTTTATCCGTTTGACAAACTACGTCGATCCACCATGTTATAGCCAAATACAACAGTCAAGCAATGACACATTTTGTCACTTGAATTTACAGACAAAATGAAGATATACATGTAATAATAATCATTATATGCCTAGCTTTTTTGAGGTCAGCTTCCAGTCTGACCGGATGCTCAGATGATCTGAAAGATGAGACTTGACACATCACCTTGGTTTGACTTGCGCAGTACACGATTTTAGGTCTCTAGCGGTATGAGGTCTGTGCGCGGGACGCCGCCAAGTCAAGTCAAGTCAAGTCTTCGGATCGGTCGTCATCGGCGCGATGGAAAGGGCGCGGGAGGCGCGGTCAAGTCTCATCTTTCGTGGCACGTATTGTACCAGTATTTTACAAGGAGCGATACAACCCAGTTGCTGAGTAACACGATACCTCTTGGTAAGCCTGGTTGTCAGACTTCCGGGCTTCTGACTATCCGTAACGACTGTCAAAGATCTATAAATGGTACCCGGGACCAACGGCTTAACGTGCTTTCCGAGCCACGGAGGAGTTTCGATATGTAATGGATAGTCAGATTTTCACGGACCAACCTCGGCTAGCGTAGCTTAGCCATCGATTGCCCCGTGCGGCTGTTATTATTTAGCCACGAGCCCCTCATATTAATTATTATAAGTAATACAATATTAACATTTCTTTATTCTAAAAAAGTGACAACTTTGTTAAGTTACAGGCATAGACATTAGATTTACAACATACAGAATTAGTGTCTTAAACATAGGTCCCCTTTTTTTGGTCGGGAAATTATCAAATAACTTCTCCCGCTCTGGGCGGAGCGGGAGGGCGTGTCGGACTTTGACTGACTAAAACCCACCCGTGTTCCTTCAGTTGCCTGTGTGCCAGGGCCACGGTATCCCTTTCGGACAAACTTACAACCCTGGCAGGCACCGGTCCTGGCGCACGCACGCACTGAAGGGGTCCCCCTTCAGTGCGTGCTGACTTCTCATTGAGGCGTGCATGGAACACAACGCGCCGTCGATCCGGCCCTGGTCCTTACCGGACGGTGAACTGGCCATAGCTCGCCATCTGCAAGCCCGCGCCTACGGTGGCCGGGAATCGGCTAACTATTCCCGCAGCTCAGGGCGTCTCCTGCGGCGACTAGGGGCGTGAGGGCGCACAGACTGCCGCTTCCTCACGCGTTCCGCCTTCTCCTTCGTGAGCATTACTACTTCGCAGAAGGAGGTGACTGCCTTCCGTGCACTCTCGCTCCGGACCATGGCCTGGACTAGGGCCGGACGCGAGAGATCGCCGCCGCCAATCGCCACCGTGAGGACACGGTGGTGCTCTGCCCAAGCCGGGCAGACCTCCACCGTATGCTCCACCGTGTCCTCCGGGCGATCCACACAGTTGTAACACCCGGGCGTTTCCCTCCGCCTAATCCGAAACAGGAACCTCCCGAAACAACCGTGTCCGGTGAGGACCTGAGTCAGGCGAAAGGTGAGGACGCCGTGGCGCCTCCCTAGCCACTCCTCAAAGAAAAAAGGTCATTAGATTATATGTCGTCGGCAATTAAAAAAGTAGCGACAAAGTTAAATTAAAGTTAGTAATAGGCAATTTGATAAACAATGAATTTCCCAGACTTTAACTAAGGTAATGGTTGCGATATCCGATAGTAAATGTTAGTATAGTTGTAATATGTTCTAGGTTAAGTTTCAGTATGTTTTGTTTATAAGCAGTGTGGTTAGTAAACTTGGAAATTCTAATCACAATATAATAACACAAGTTTCTAGCATCACACGGTACATACACGCATATAAACCAGCTAGCTATCCATTAACTATACCAAAATTGCTTTACCGTAATAACTTCCTTGCTTTTATTACTTGACAGCGTGACGGTAAAGATAGGGTTATGTTTTTCATACGTATCGATGTATTTATTTATTTATTTAATACTTTAAGCAAAGAAACTTACAGGAGTACGAGTACTTAATGCCATAGGCATTTTCTACTAGTCAATCTTTGGATGATGCCGAGACAAACAGTAGAAGGTGCAATTACGAAAAATCTAGGAATTAATAAAAAAATAAAATATGGGAATCTTTGTATCTGGGATTCTTTATACCCTTGCAAGCACACTTATGGCTGGATATATGAGATGTCGATCGACTCATCTAGGTCACGCCATGCTTATAGGCTAGGTTTCGTTTTTATACAGGGTTTTAAATAGAGAGCCGATTTTTCAATATTTAAATTAATATTAAAACACATTGATTGTTTACAATTAGATTATATTTTTCTTTTTATGAAGGCTTAGTTTTTGGCATTATGTATGGAATATTTACATCATTTAAATGACCATCTCGGCTTCATAATGGTAGCGTGGATACGAGAGGTTTTTATTTAAATGATAGACAACAGCAAGTTCAAATAAATGGTATCAATTCACTCGGTTTAAAAGTAAAAATGGTGGGTGTTCTATAAGGCTCGATATTGGGTCCTTTCCTTTTTTTGTGTATATAAATGATCTACTACTCCATTTATGAAAAAAACAACTACAAATGGTGTTATTTGCTGACGATACTTCCTTAATTTTTAAGGTAGATAGACGTGCTACAAATTTTGACGACGTGAATAACGCTCTACTGCAGGTCCAAAATTGGTTTACTGCTAATAATTTAGTATTAAATGGGAATAAAACCAAGCATAAAATTTTCTTTACCAAATGTCAAAAGTAGTAATTGTGAGATAGTATTGAATCAAGAGAAACTAGAATTCGTCGATAAAACTGTTCTACTGGGGATCACGCTCGATTCAAGGCTACAATGGGGTCCTCATTTAACATCTCTTGCAGGACGGCTAAGTTCAGCAGCATGTGCTGTCAGAAAAATCCGTCAATTTACTGATGTAGATACCGCGAGGCTAGTGTATTTTAGTTACTTTCATAGTATGATGTCTTACGGTATTTTACTATGGCGATGGGCTGCAGACATCGAGTCTATTTTTATTCTGCAAAAAAGAGCCATCAGAGTCATATATGAGTCATATATAATCTCCGTAGACGCGATTCTCTAAGGGAACTGTTTAAGGATATTAACATCATGACGGTACCTTGTCAATATATCTACGATAACATCATGTACGTAAGGAAAAATTTACATCTTTTTAGGAAAAGAGGTGATAGACATAATTATAGTACTAGAAATAAGGACCTATTGGTTCAAACAAGTTTCAGACTAGCTAAAATAGACTCATCTTTCATGAGGTACTGTTTAAAATGTTACAATAAAGTTCCTCCGCACATACTTCAACTGAATCAGACTAAATTTAAATCTTGTATAAAACGCACACTATGCAGGCATATTATAAGTTTGGGGGATTACATCGCTGATAAAAATGCTTGGCTGAATGCTGGTCCTGCTCCACAACCACAACTAATTTATTAACATTTGAAAATAATGTTGGAGCTGCTGAAGATGTAAGACTATCTTTGCATTGTATAAACTCAATCTCCTTTGTATTATATAACTGCATAGCACAGGTGTGAGTCCTATGTACTATAGAGCTACCATTGACCGGGTAATATGTCTTTCATTGACTTGAATGTGCCCTGGCGGCTGAGAGAATGTCATGCTCACTTAGATGTCTCGCTGATGGTGGCGTGTGTTGGATCATTTAGCTTCCTTCAAAATGGTTGAGCGGAATGGTGCTAATCCATGCGTCATGTTCGTGAACGGGCGCCGTCAGTTGGGACTGGTCATCTCTTAGCTGCCACGGCTTATTTTTTTTTTTTGAATTGTTTGTTTTTGCTCTGGATGCTTTTAACGTGTACCTACGTTTTTATTTTTTATTTTTACATCATTCTCACATTTCGTTATAAATTCAACATTATGTTGTTACTAATAATTATTTTTTTAACAATTTAATTTAAAAGAGTGTCCATGGAGTTTCTTGCCCGTTCTTCTCCATAGGTACATACTACGCTTTGGAATGGGCATGTAGCTTCATTTTTCTTACAGACCGACTCCTTGACAATTCAAAAGTGCCTGTAAATGGTTTAAATAAAATAAATGATTTGAGTTTGAGTTTTGAGTTTGAGTCCAACTTTTCATCACCATTTGACATATCGCATTGATGATGCATATGATGTTACTCTTTATTTAGGTCTTCGACAGTTCTTGGCTTCTTCACAAACACCATTGATTTCACATAACCCCACATCAAAACAATCAAGGGGCGTTAAATCACATGATTTTGGAGGCTACATCTTGTCCCAATCTTGAGATCAGGAACCCGCTGAATTTCTCTTTCAATAAATTGACAACGTGAAACGTTTGACGAATTGAAATGCCGTTTTGATAATACACTTTAATCATTTCAAAGCGCTGTTCAACTGCGTAGCGACTCATCTTGATATACATACGTCGAACATTTAATGACTCATTTGTCAAAAATTCGCGCCAATAGACAATCTAATATGACCGCCATCAGCTGTCAAACCCATCAGTTGTCCTTAATGAAAAACCCTGTTTAATCAAAATGGCAGATTTTAGACGTCATGATTTGTACATGATTTGTGCGACTCTCGCGTGTTTTACAAATCATGGTAAAACACGCGAGAGTCGCACACGAAAAAAAAAAAAAAAAACAAAAAAAAAAATATATTTTTATTTAAGTGACAATTCCTACTTGTCAACTCTTACCGCAAGCCACGTTAAGGAACGTGCTTCCAAAATAATTAGCATCATGACCATGTGGGGTACCAAAATAAAGGCCTTAAGGCTCGTGCAGACTCGCGCGATATCGCGGGCGCGACAGGCAGCGACAAAGAAATTGTGCTAGTGTCGCGTCGGGCCCGCGATATCGCACTAGTCTGTACGAGCCTTTACAGAGGCGATTCCAAAAATATAACCAAGTAAAAGGTTGAACGTAAAAAAAAAAAAACTCGACCGCAAAAAAAGTTCAAAACTCAGTTTTCAAGTAGTCTTATGCAGTTTGTGGCGTTTATTTTAATTCAATCTTAGGTTTGCAGCCACCAATTGTTTTTGGAGTTTTCAATTTTTTTGTGTCTGTTTATTTCTATAACAGAGCTACGTATTATCACGTTTACTGACAGGCTCACCAGCACGTCCCAGGTCCTAGTTCTCGGTATGCTTCACGTCTGCTATCCCGCCATTCCTTATGACTGACTTTAGTGACAGCTACCTGTAGGCGTGGGCAAAGTGTATCATTTTTGCGATCGGAACATTTGCATCTGGATCACTGAAATGATCCGGAACACTGATATGTTTCATTTGGATCATTCGGAACATCGGCTCAAAGGATATAAATTATACTGAATGTTACGTATACATTTACGCATCAAAGTAAAATGATAACTTGTAAATCCAAACATTAATGCAAAAAACGAGCTTATAGTATTTGATAAGTAAGCGCCATAGTGCAAATTTTTACGTGCATGGATAACGACAACGAAAAACTGTGAGAGTATGAGTGATACACATCTCATTTGGTATCTCTTTCTGACTTGTATAGGTTGTCATATATTATGTCACCCGCTCATTCGCGACTCGCGAGTAACTAGTAAAGTAACTCTGTGTGTCTCAGTCTCCCTCTCTTTCTCACTGCTCAGTCGCCTCGCAAGCAACGCGTCGCGCGGAAAGAGCACAGAGCAAATTAATGTTTCAGATCCAATGATGCGTTTGAAACATTGTTACTGAACCAATCTTTGAATCATTTCAATGATCCGGATCAGTGAGTCGGTTCCGTAAAGAGTTACACACGCCTCTACCTGACACTTGTGTGAGACAATGTTTGCATATCTATTAGAAAGATGCATCCACCATCCTAAGACATAATGGAGCAGTGGTGGCTCAGTGGTAACGGCCCCGATTTACGAGTTGTAGGTTGTGAGTTCGAACCCAGGCAGGCGCTTTACTTTGTGCAAAAATTTCATCACCACCGCTCTCAAAACGGTGAAGGAAAACATCGTGAGGCAACCAGCATGTCCGAGAACCAAAAATTCTAAGACGTGACATCTACCAACCCGCAATGGATGGGCCCGCGTGGTAGATTACAGCCCACTCCCTCTCAAAGAGAGGAGGCCTGAGTCCCAACAGTGGGAACATTATACGCTAATTATGCTAAGACCTTATAGAGGATACAGGGTGTAAAGTTCACTCATCCTCCATAAAAAAGGGAGGATTCGCAGACCAGACAAGTGTTGTGTCTGGTGGGCAACTGCCCGACGGTTGATGTCGGAATGTTGTGTATATGTTAGTCGCGCGGTAAGCTCTAATTGCGCGATGCAGGATTTGTGTGACGTCAGGTCTTTGACGCTTATTTGGATGTGGCGTTGTAGATACTGCCAGAACCATTTATTTATATTATTTATTTTATTTTAAAAAAGGCTTACAGACTAACAAACCAATGATATAAAGAAAGTAATATTAAAAAATTGCTTATAACAATCCTCCACATACATTATCAATAATCCATACTAATATTATAAATGTGAAAGTAACTCTGTCTGTCTGTCTGTCTGTATGTTACCTTTTCACGCCTAAACCGCTGAACCGATCGTCATGAAATTTGGCAGAGATATGGAGACGGATATAGGCTACTTTTTTACGCGATAACCGACATTTACGCGGGCGGAGCCGCGGGCAAGAGTTAGTAATGTTATAATTTCACAACACTGATACACTGACTTATGCATTCTTACAGATTATTCCTGACGACCGGTTATCACTAAAATAATAATCAATCGAAAATAATCAAGAAGATTCAATTTTCATTTTACAAAAGAACTCGATCCGCGCGATCTATAAAATGGGTGGCGAGTCCTTAGAAACAAATTCATAGAAATTGATATACTGACTCTGCCTCCTCTTTATATGTCCATTCTTTGCCGTTTTATTGCTTGCCTGAATAAACAGCACATAAAATCAAGATCCTTTTTTTTTTTTTGTAGGATAATGCGGTACGCATTAAATTTAATCAGAAATAATAAGAAAAAGCTGCTAATCTGCTGTCGCGCGCACAATGTCTGCTGCAAAAAAGATTACGGGTGCAGATATTCCATTACCATTTTATTATAAGACCAGTTTCTGCCCGCGACTTCGATCGCGTAGAAGTCGTAAGACACCACAATGTACTAAAATATCAGCCACATTTTTATTTTAAAAAACTGCCTCGTTGGTTTAGTGTTCCCAAGCGCTACTGTAAAGCATGAGGTGCTGGTTAGGATTCGCGGTTCAGGCAAAGTGTTATTTGGTTTTCCATCTGGAATTTCTTAACAACAATCCGTAGTCTGGATTTGTACCCGGTTAATGGCAATAGGCTTGCCCCCTATTACATGGGACCTAAATATAACTGCCAAAATGTGAGTGTACTATAAGTACACCTCTGCCTAACTCTTTGGGGAATACAGGCGAGTTGTTATGTAATTTTTATAAAACTTCCCTGTATACTACGTTTGTAGTTTTGGTCTCAGCAGCCAAAATATACAGACACTCAAGGTCTGGTAACGCGGAAGCAAGTGACGTAGTTTTCCGTGTGAGAAGCAGTTAGTCCTGAGGTCGAATCCGAGTCTTCAGTAGAAATTTCCCGTTGCTTGCGAAGTTTTTCGTTTTTAATTAATTAATGAACGCCCGCGTTTCTGCATATACTACCTAATGTCACAACACTGATACACTGACTTATGCATTCTCATTACAGATTATTCCTGACAACCGGCTATCACTAAAATAAATCAATCGAAAATAATAAAGTAGATTCAATTTTCATTTTATAAAAGAGAGCGATACGCGCGATCTATAAAATGGATCCCCGCGAGTCATGAGAAACCAAATTCAAAGAAATTGATATAGGTACTGACTCTGCCTTCTCTTTATATTTTAGAAAGTATTTTATAAGTTCGCAATGCAACAGTAGGTAGATTGTTAACACATGGGAATTCTTATTAAGGTGCCATCTTCACGGGCGAGAGAATTGTGGCGATAGCCTAGCCGTGCCATCAATTCTTGCCGCAATGATATCGCCATGTAGAGATTACTCCCTAAAGTCTCTATAGAATTTAATGTCAAAGCGTGTCTATCGCTGCGATACTCTCGCCCTTGTAGATGGCGCCTTACAGTCACCTTAGTGCTCATACACACGAGCGGCACGCGTCCAACGGCAGAGGCTATCAGGCTACTACAGCCGTCGACACTGGTCGACGGCCGCCCGTCGACGCGTGCCGCGCCACAAGCTACAATGAAGTCTGGCTGTAACAGCCAACATTTTTAAACTTTGAATTTCGAACGAATACGAGTTCTAATTTTATTTGCTGTGAGAACAGAATGAGGACTATCGCACTTGAATTCGCCGTTAGAGGCGCTAGTGTAGAATGAGGTCTCTAGAAATGTCAAATTTGATCAGTTTCACATTTGACATTTCTTTTTTTCACGTTCACTGTTTGCGGGATTTTCTATCGCAAATTGTTACTAATTATTCATAATTGTGAAGATTATATCATTCTTGATTAATTATGTTTTAAGATTTTTAGTAACAACTTAGGATCTAATTTCGTAGCACTTGGAGGAAGAATAATATTTGTCTGCTTAATGCTTGCCAATTTTAGAAACATTTTAATGTAAATATTCATTTGTTATTTTAAAATTTAATAAAATGAACATTTTATAAAGTAATGAGTACTTAAACATATCCAAAACTTATGAAATAAAAGTACTGACAGGACCTTACTCAACGGTGGCGCCAACTGGTGAGCACAAAAACGTTAGCCCCCATTTAGATAGTATGTTGCTTGTGATTTATGACACTCTGACAAAAAAATTAGAACTTCAAATAATTTGGAACGTTTAGATTTGTACGGGAAAAGGTTTTTGCGATTTGGGAAATGGGAAGTACCATCTGGCCGTATTTTTTATTGTGTTGACTTAGAAGCTATATTAATTTCAACTTGATACCTCCACGAGTTCCTGAGAAAAAGGGTCTTGACAGACAGACAGATGGATGGACAACGAAGTGATCGAAGGGTTCCATTTTTTCCTTTTCGGGTACGGATTCCTAAAATGTAAATTGGAGTCTCATTTCCCACGAAATGTACGTATGGGAAAGGTTTTTTTGCGATTTCTGACTCTTGTAGTACTTAAATCTTATTTGGTCTTATGAGTAAGGCCCCATGCCCGATGGACTGACTTTTAGAGATGACGTTTTTACCCTTGCGAAGGAGTTTTTCAGGCGCCTGGGATTTGTTTTGCAAAATGCTCGTGACTTTTACAATCCAAATGTTATTAGGCTGTTGTACACCGCTCTGGTTCGAAGCAAACTCGAGTCCGGGGCCTGTGTTTGGCACCCTTATACTGCGACCCAAACACTTATGCTAGAAAACGTACAGATTTTTTTTTAAGATGCCTTTTCCAAAGGTTGTATTCCATTTCTTTCACTACATATACCCTACCACATGTACATGTATATTTTAGGGATATTGGGCTTTTGCTCGTTGGAGGTGAGAAGAGGCCTTGATTAGCTCACGGTAGGCTGTACACTGAAAAAAAATGCACTCCAATCAAGTGATTTTTTAGCTTCATTGACGATATCTTGTTTAGATGAATCAAAATCTTAGTTAATTTGATCATTACGACATCATTGCAGCAATACTAGTTCAAATGATTGAACGCTCAAACAAGTTTCTCAATTACCCTTAACGTGACATCATTGTAGAAGAGTTAAAAAATAGAAGTAAAAAAAAAAATGTTAACTGTAACAAAGTAAGTTAGTTGTGTCAATCAAGCATTTTGATTACTTCAATAAAGATCATTGAAACTTTAATCTAATAATCTTGGTTGGAGCAACTATGTTTTGACTTGATTGCTGCATATAGGTTTTGTGATAACTCCAATCAAGATTCCGTTTAAAATCTCAATCAAATATAAGTAGTAGCTGTGATCATTGTGCTTGATAGGCTCAGATGCAAACAAGTTACTTAGTCAATCTAAATAAAATCTTGATCGTGGGAACTACTTTTTTTTTTCAGTGTAAGACCTTACGGTGACGTATCGACTGTCCAGAGCCCCATTGCCTTTTTTGCCGATTTTATTTGTGCCCGACAAATACATCGGACACCGTCAGAGCCGCCGCCGCAGGCACAATCTGTTTGCGCAACTGCCATCCAAAACTGTAGCCAGAGCCGAATCCCCAATCCCCAATCTGTCGTACTCTAAAGATGCTAAATGCCCTTCTGATTACCAACCCTGAATGTGATGTGTTTGCGGATGAATGGAGAAAAATTATGCGTATATGTCTGGTGTTCTGTGAGAGAAAGTATGCGAGGGAGTCCACTGTTCCAAGTTACTTTTAAATTAAATTATAAACAACATAATTATTGTCAGTGTAATAATTGTTTCTATGTTGATTAATGTACCGTTTTAATTAACTTTAAATAAATAAATACGCTACGCTTGCCGGGGTTGGACCGTGACCATCTTTACAAGCCGCGACTCCTCCGTGCCTTTGAAAGCACGCTCAGGCGTTGGTCCCGGCTGTCATTCGTGGATCTTTGACTGTCGTTACGGGTCATCAGAAGCCCGAAAGTCTGATAACCAGTCTTACCAAGGGGTATAGTATTACTCATTGACTGAGTTGTGGAGGTCAGATAGGCAGTCGCTCCATGTAAAATACTGGTATTCAGCTGTATTCGGTTAGACTGGAGGCTGACCCCAACATTGTTGGGAAAAGGCTCGTCAGATTTATGGAAATTGAGTCTAAAGTGATAAATGATAAATGATAAATGATTTTATTTCTGTAAGTAGGTTTTTACAAACACTTTTACACGTCAATCATATTTTAAAACTAGATGAGGTCGGCATTTCGTATCTGACTACTCTGAGAAGAAAGACCGAAACAAACTCAGAGGTCACAGTCTCTTTTAAAGTCCAGACAATAATCTTGGTCAAATCATGTGAAGACCATGTAGACTGGTGTCTGAAATGGTCTTTTGAAGAAAGAACCACACAGATTGAGTGGACCTGTCCATTCAGTGCACGCATTTGTCAGTAATCGTGCAGCTCAACTCAGAACATAAGGAGCTCAACGATTCGACGAACAATACCAAAGAAAGGACATTTGGGCAGGCCGCATAAATTACTCAAACTGCCATACCATGATCAGGAAAAAAAAATGTATATATACTGAGATAAAAAAATAAAAATAAACAAAGACCCACATAGTCTTCACATTCACAATAATTAAAATAATAACATTATACTTCACAAGTAAATATTCATGTCAATGTGTATAAAGCAATCACAATAAAAAAAGTTTCAATATATAAAATTTGGAGCAGCTCAATCCCAAGCCTTTTTGTCCTCAATATAATCTTTAATGGTATAAAAGGCTTTCTGACACAACTTAAGTTTAATGAATGATTTGAATTGATTAATGCTTAGATCTTGAACGTGGCTTGGAAGTTTATTATAAAAGCGTATACATTGACATCTGAACGAACCACCTATTTTCTTGAGCCGTGTTTTAGGTACAACATACATGTGTTTGTTCCTAGTATTTATATTATGGATATCACTGTATTTTTTAAACAATTTTATGTTTTTATGGGCATATAAAAGATTTTCAAAAATATACTGAGAAGGCACAGTCATAACATTAATTTCCTTAAATTTCTCTCTGAGAGAGTGTCTCGAACTTAATTTATAAATTGATCGAACAGCTCTTTTCTGCAAAACAAAGATAGACTGAATGTCGGCGGCATTTCCCCACAACAGAATACCGTACGACATTACACTATGAAAATAACTAAAGTACACTAAACGGGCTGTCTCTATGTCAGTTAAATTACGAATTTTTCTAACGGCGTATGCTGCGGAGCTCAGCTTCTTAGACAATTTATCTATATGTGGGCCCCACTGAAGCTAGCATCCAAAGTTAAGCCCAAGAATACTGTGCTATCTTCAGGATTCAATTCTTCGCCCTTTATCAACACATTATTTTTCACCTGCCTAACGTGAGGTAGCGTAAACTTAATGCATTTGGTTTTTTTTTCATTAAGAAGTAAATTATTAACATTGTGCGTAGCCAATCCTAAAAATATCACGTTTCTTAAAGAAGATGTCCGCTTTTTGTGTGTTGGTTTTTTATTCCGAGAAAAATCTAACCAGCATCACAACCTACACCTAAATAAAAGCGACAAAAATATGGAACTTGGACCCACTGAAATAATATTTTTAGACCCTTAAAACCCCTATTTAGGAGAAAAAATATAAACTACTAGCTTTTGCCCGCGGCTCTGCCCGCGTGGATGTTGGTTATCGCGTAAAAAAGTAGCCTATGTCTTTCTCCATATCCCAGGCTATATCTCTGCCAAATTTCATGACGATCGGTTCAGCGGTTTAGGCGTGAAAACGTAACATACAGACATACAGACAGACAGACAGACAGACAGACAGACGGACAGACAGACAGAGTTAATTTCACATTTATTATATTAGTATGGATTTAATGATAGTTATGTTAGTAGTTATTTTATCCGTTGATGGCAACCCAAATAAAATCTACCATACTGACAATGTCTTAATTGACTATTCATCTATAAAAAAAGTACTCTGTGATTCCATTTCATCCTATTTCTTATTTCGATGCCCCCAAGCAATAAGTCGGTAATGTGCTATTATGGAGTTTTTATTGTTATGTAAAATTCAGTAATTTATTTCAAATTTTTGTTAGTGATATTTACAAAGATATCATGAAAAACACCTTTACCTGTAATATTTTTGCAATTTTTTTTTTTAAATAACAAATTTATTCACATACATAATTTAATTTTGACATTGTAATTGAATTACACAAAAAACTAACTTTCGTTTGATGTATCAATGACCTCAATAGTCCGACTACTTAGTTAAAAAGATATTCAACAAAAACAGAAAAACATTTTTTCTGTAAAATTTGAGCTTTACGATTACCGACTTATTGCTTGGGGGCGTCGTTTTGTTAAGGTACATAGATAAATAATCTGATTTTAATATCGTTTTGTTTACTCTCAAATATTGATTGACAGTAATGACAGTCCATGTGTCAATTTTGACAAGTTTACAATTTTTTTACGGTGTGTTCACGTTACTGTCATAGATAATTAGAAAGGTTTGTTCGTTTTAGGAGTAAATTCCCACTAAATTGAAAAACGATTTTTCTCATAATTTGAGGTATTTAAAAATGTACGATATAGTTAAAACCACAATATTTTGGGATGTCTAACGAAATTAACTTATCCTGGCTATAATTATTGAATAATAAAATACCATTTTCGGACATGTCCTTTTCGAATAGGTTATAAGCCAACAAAAATTTAGATTTAAACATTTATGCTGAATCGAGACAAAAGTACTCAGGCAAATCTAAAAATGTTTCGCTTTTAAATTTTCGAGCAGATTATCAAACAAAAAATATCTACTTAACTTGTTTTTTTTGGATTAAATAAAGATTTATGCTAAAGCGTGGTGGATTTGGTGCGAAAACATATTCAAATGTAATTTGTGATGACTACAGATCATGTTTAGACGTGGACTAGGTTCAACT
Organism: Dryobota labecula; assembly: GCA_947523025.1. Taxonomy (NCBI): domain Eukaryota; kingdom Metazoa; phylum Arthropoda; class Insecta; order Lepidoptera; family Noctuidae; genus Dryobota; species Dryobota labecula. The sequence goes on along the minus strand of OX383289.1, from coordinate 6,541,670 downwards.
TTTTCTTTTTCTCTTGTTCAAACAATACTATGTAAACTTTCACAACTTTTTAGTCTGCAAGCTGTTTGTGAATGAACAAGTTTGTCATTAGTCCTAATTTGTCTTATAAATATGTGTTCAGGAGAAGGTATCCATAGTTCCATACTTATATTATAAATGTGAAAGTATGTTACGTCTCTGTCTGTCTGTCTGTATGTTACGTTTTCACGCCTAAACCGCTGAACCGATCGTCATGAAATTTGGCAGAGATATAGCCTGGGATACGGAGAAGCACATAGGCTACTTTTTTACGCGATATAACCGACATCCACGCGGGCGAAGCCGCGGGCAGAAGCTAGTCATACTATATTTTGACGGTTTGCTCATAAACTTATTCTAGAGCAATAATCGGTTGAAGGGAAACAATAGAAGTTTTATTTTTATTACGTCTATGGGCGTTCCGTGTCCCTGAAAATATTATAGCTAAGTAATAGGTTATTTTTCATATTATCTGTTCGTTAGATTAATAAGTGTTCGGTTTAGGTTTAAAATTACGTATTATGACCAGTGATCGGAATACCCTTTTTATCGCAATATAATATTCACATAATAACCAGAAACTATAACCAATAACTTAAAAAAAAAAAATCTTATAATATGTAAAACAAAGCTCTTTAATTTAATAGTTTTAATTAGTACGGAACCCTACATTTTTTTATACACCGTGGCATTTTAGTCATCTTACAAAGACAGCCCACTTCAGGTACCCAATGACTATTAATCATTCATGTAAAAAAAATAAAAAAAAACTTTTTTTTTCTTTTATTAATTATGACGCATGACATAGTTTAAAACACTCTGTTACGAGTGCAGTCCGAGCCTTGTGTTACAAAGGCGCCGCGAAATGGAGCGGCGACATCTTTATCAGAGTTCATTCACCCTAAAGCAAAAATGTGTTTTTTACTATTGCAACTTAAACTTAATCTAAATCCATTTTGCGGCGCCCTTGTATCACAAGTCTCGGACTGCACTCGTAACAGGGTGTTTTAAACTATGTCATGCGTCATAATTAATAAAAAAAATAAAAAACATAGTAATAATAATACAAATGTTCAAAAAAGTTTTTTTTTTTTTTGATTGATTACTAGTCATTGGATACATGAAGTGGGCTGTCTTTGTAAGACGGCTAAAATGTCTTATGATTCTTAAAATCAATAATTTGTAACTATAAATAAAGTCCAATAAATGATTCGTGGTTTTTGAATCCCGGGATTAAACGTCATTATAATTATTTCGGGATTTTAGAGGAGGTATTATCCACTCTATGTATTTTCCTCAAAGTTTAGGTAAATAAACTCTACCTATTTCGATTGAATGGTTTTTTGTTGCTTTTTAATGTAATCTATTGACATGTCACCTTAATTGCAATTGCTTGTTTATGTTAATTTTGTACGCCATATATTGGAAAAACATAGTGCACATATTTTAGACAATATATTATCTGTAACCATACCTATGTTTAACAAAATAAATTATTGATTGAATGACCTCTGACTATAACCGATCAGAAGATTATCCCAAAGGCCCTTTTCATGGCATCCCAAACATTCGACATAATTTTCTCAACCTACCAAAATCTCATTGTAACACATGGGCAATATGTTAGGTACAACTACCTGACTGAACAACCCTACAACTTATTAGAGTAACTACAAACGGCCACATTAAATAAAATATATAAAAAAAAGACCAGCATAAACTACATTTTGATGCAATGAGTGTCCCCGGAACTTTCAGTCAAAGTTGATGAAATTGGAAATTCAAATTTTTGGCAGCTTTTACATGTTAATGGCGAACTAGGGAAGTTTGTTTATTAGTTTTGTTGGACCAAGTTTTTATTTATGCTCTTTTGGCGTTATAAAGGGTCATCATTATCATAATGTCAGCTGAAAGACTTCCATTGACTTCCATTCCATTCAATTTGGACATAGGCGTCGCCCAAGGATTGCCACAATGACCGATCTTGCGCTGCTTGCATCCAGCGAATTCCATGAACTTCAACAGGAGTTCGGTCTAACTTGTGAGAGGCTTATCTACCGTGCACCTAGGTTCTAACATTTCATAAGTGCCCATTTAGGTTTATGTGAAATGAAATATTTTGATTTCGATTTTTGATTTTGGTGTACCCCACGACACCACCACGTCGAACTTTTCGGCCATTCGATATAAGGTAAGTACCGTATACAATTTGAACTATTCCCAAGAGAGTATACAATGTCCGTATCGTAGTCCAAGAACGGAACCAATGCCACAATATAAATATGGACAGTACAGAAACTACGAACAAACGTTCGAAACGGCGCACTCTCACAGACGCGAACATCGATGAGAAAAAAAAAGTGACCGGGGCAGTGCTCTCAGTCGCGGTTTATTATCATTTATTTATTTATTAATTTAACATGGTAAGTACCTAACTTATAAACTTAGTCCCACAAAACCATTGCAATGATATGATGATATATGATATATTATATGATGCTCTTTGGGAGCCGTGTCTAGACGAGTGGTCGTGTAATACATTAATCTCTTGCGCCACGGACCGTCCGGAATCTTTTTAAGTTAACAATCTTCAAAAAAAAAAAAAACGCTCCAATAGAGCGTAGGTAATCATTATTTCAACAAATAGGCCTAGTTTCCATACTATTCATATTCATACTGTGCCAATGATCTATTTTTGGGTCGCCGAGAAACCCTTGATCGAAATAGTTTGCTGCAAAGTAACATTTAATTTGGGAAAGATTTAGGGTTCAATTGCGTACGTGTACAGAATATTGTAATGTAAATTCCTTGCTAAAAATAGACCGTCCCGATCTCATTTGAACACGCTTAAAACCAGCGCTGGGGGTCTGTTTCACATAGGGTCGCAGCATTATGCTGAGCTTCTTTTCTTATTCTGCACACAATTGTTATGCCCTGTCATCTGACTGTCCATCAAATAATATATGTAGCTCCTGCCAGACCTCTTTAGCCGCTTCAAATCGCATTATTTTTTTAAGTGTATCCTCGATTCCTCGGACATTATTAGTGTGACCGTGGCAATTGATAAATAAATATTTTCTAACCTCACTTGAATTGATGACTTGTTTGCGTTTTTAATGGTTTAATCGGCTTGTTTGTGTGGTTTTCCTTAACTTAATTGCTTTTAAGAGTATGTTAATTATGTGCGGTACACGGCTGGCATTGATTTTTTTACGTTGTTATTTCTAACAAAATCGGGAGCACTTTACGTTATACTGTTGTTGTTTTGACAGCCGGAAACGGCCCATGGATTAACGTATAGGGTACTTTTAATCCCGGTACTACATTCCCATGTCGAAGTCAAAGTCAAATAATTTATTTAGAATAGGCACGTAAAAGGTACTTTTAAACGTCAATATACAAAAATAGTTAATTGATTCTAGTTGCCCCTTCCAAAAGGAAAAGAAGAAAAATGGATGGATGGTGGTGGAGAAGAATGGGCAAGAAACTCCATACTATTTTTTTTGAAATGGTAACAATAGTTTGTATACATTAATTAATAATTATAGGTGAAGACGTTGTACCTAGAATAAAATTACTATATTACAATAGGTAAAAAAATTGAAAAGTGAAGTAATGACAGACAAAATAATAAATTCGATAGATGCTCACATATTTACAAACTTTGTATAAATGATTTTCCTAAAAATTTAACATATAATAAGTCAGTGTGTGAGTTAAAGTAGAAAATAAAATATAATATAAATCACAGAAAAAAAAGTGATTTCATAAAAAATATAAATTATGCAGTTAAATTAGCAACCAGTTTGATTTTGTCTAGACTCTAAATTGTCCTATGGAGCAGAACCAGCATGTTTCCAAGCATTCTTATCTTGGATATAATCTATGATATGCTTGTTTACAAAATGTGCTTTTAATATGAGTTTTAAATTTTATTTCATTTAATTGTAATATATCAGAAGGTATTTTATTGTAACATTTAACACACTACCCCATAAAATATGTATGTACTTTAGATATGAAAAATGGTTGAACTATTTTATCTTTATTTCTAGTATTAAAATTATGTCTATCACTGATTTTATTGAAAAGATGTAGATTTTTTCTTACATACGTAATATTTTCATAAATGAATTGGCATGGGATTTTTTCCGAAATCCACGCGGGCGAACAATAAATTGGTTTCCTTATCGTAACAGGCGATATCGCAGATAACAGCTAGTCAACAATAAATGTCTCGTAGGGTGTTTTTATCCCTTTCAGGTAATAACTGGTCGTCTGTTCACTGTTTACATCGCAGTAAGTGGGACATTGGGGATGTTGACATCTTTCTGACAGGACAGTCGAGATTTTAATTTTTATTACTATTTTAAAGCGCGTTTTGCGTTGCCGCGTAAAGATTACTGCGTGTCAGATACTCGTATGGCGTGATGTTTTAACTAGTTTTTGTTGCAATTACGAATTCTGAACGGAATAACTAGATTTATTCATAACAAACATAAAAGAACTGAAATCTTAAATCGTCCTAGCACGGCGGGCTGTGCTGGGGCGGCTGCTGCAGGTGCGGAAAACCTCAAACGGCACAAATATAACAACCTTATTGGGAGCTATATGTTTGAGCCGTTTGGGGTTGAAACACTAGGACCATGGGGTCCGAGTGCCCACATGGTATTTCGAGACATCTCCAAGCGGTTGGTCGACTCTTCACGTGACCAGAGGGCTGGCCTATTTCTTGCCCAAAGAATCAGCATTGCCATACAACGTGGCAATGCTGCCAGCCTTTTGGGCACTTTTCCTGTTGACAGCGATGCGGAAGAATTTTTTTGATGCCCTTTGATTCTTTACCTCCCTTTTTTATATACTTGTACATATTATTATCTATTTTCTCAAAAAAAGTAAATAGTGAAATAATTACTCAAAGAACTGAAATGAATAAAATCTGTATATCTATGAATAATCTGTAATCGATGTGCATACATATAAGTCATGTAGATATTAGTTACTTTATCGCCTTTGATTTATCAGTAGAGCAAGGGCTTTACACAGCATTATTATTGCTTCTTTCTTTTTTCTTTGGGTACTGCTTCTTGGGAAGGCCAAGAAGTAATAATCAACAGCATTAATTGAGTGTACAAAATTGATAGAAATACGAAGCGACGAGAGTCGAGACGTACCTTTTTCATATTTCTGTAATTTAGAATAGATGAAATACAGTTATATTAATTAGGCCAACTGCCTCTCAAGCCAGTTGTTAACGATTACCTAAATATAAATCAGATTGAATAATATTTTATTTAAGAAAATGTTTCTTGTAAAGGAATTCCTTTTTTAATTAAGACTCACCTTGTAAAATGGAAATTCGGTCTGAATTTTACCTTGATACCTTTCTGAGCAACTTCAGCCACTGCAGTAGTTTTGAAACTTTTAAGTATACTATGTAAATGTATTTTATATTTAACGTTTGATACTTGACTTTTGGATAATTATACCGTCTCTGTGGTCTACTGGTCCACCTGTCTCAGATCCAGAGGTCCCGGGTTCGATTTCCAGGGGTGAAAAAATTCTGCTCGATTTGGATGGTAGGGCTTATTCTAAGTCCACCTGGCTAGCTACCACCATCTTATCTAAGTTTGTCGCCATAACAACAATGTTAACAGCATTTGTTGTGTTTCGGCAGTTAGGGGTATGATAGCTAGTTCCTCTGTGGTTGAGAATTCCGGGTGAAGCTCGCTTCCACCTTCGGCCTCTTACCATCAGGTGAGATGAGGGCAAACAGATTACCCGTTGAGGATTAAAAAAAAATGCTATGCAAAATAATATCTCTTCATGTCTTCATCAACCTTGTTCCACCCACTGGTCATTATAGGTCTCCTCCCTTTTCTAGCATATTTCCCTGGTCTTTGCGAGTCTCACTCAGGTCTTCCCCACGATCTTCTGTAGATCGTCTACCCACCTGGCTATTGGTCTGCCAGCGCCTCTACCGTTTCTCATCAACCATTCCATTCTGCTCCACCTGCCATCATCACATCTAGTCAAGTGTCCGGCCCATCTCCATTTCAGAGCCACTACCCGCTCTTCTTGTCACTAACTAACAGGTTAGTGTTGAGAGATAAAATAAACACATATGAGCTATAAGACCAGGGAATGTCCTTTCAAGGTGACTCATACTCCCGGTGACCCGTTATCCGTCATAAAAACTCCTTTTGCTAATCGCCTTTCATACATCCCTTAACATTGTAACGGCTAAGGCTTTGCAGGTAGGTTGCGCAGGTTGCTAGCTAACAGGTAAGTGTTGAGAGATAAAAGAAACACATAATATTTAAAGTTTATACATATAATTTCTACAGTAGTAGATAAGGTCACGGGTAAGGTCACTCTGTTTTACTGATCTGAGCGCTATCACACCTAAGATTAGGTAAGAATGGTACCGTTCTTGGCAGCACGTGGGAGACGTGGAGCGCCTGACAGCCCAGGATCGGCAGGTGGCCGAAACTGGCCTTCTTAGATGCAATAGCAGACCGTATAGGACACAGAACTCAGGACTCAGAACTGCACGTGATTCAGCTGCGCGTGCAGTTCTGAGTAGCGTGCAGTCCGTCACTATGAGTTGCACGTGTTGATCTTGACAAACTGTGGATTGTAAAGTCAATCGAATGTCCATGGCCAACTATTTGTCTTTGACGGTACCTATATTTCATACAAGGGCGGGTTTCGTAGTTGAATTGATACTACTGGCGTGCGGTTGACTGTACCTACGAATGAGTAGATTTAGTATTAAATCGAGGTCATTCGCAGACTGATTATAATAAAAAGTCATATTATGGGCTTATTTTTCCAACGACAAATATCTTTAATCGATGAATTTTGATTTGAAACCCTGTCAAACATAATTTTTATTCCACGGATAAATATTCCTGACTTTTTCATTTTAGATATCAGTAAAATAAGATACTTAAGACCCTTTTTACCCAGCCGTGTGACAGCAAAGACAGTGTTATATTTTGTATAGATATTTTATGTCAAATAACAAGATAATACTCTTTTATAGTTAAGCTTTTTCAATTTCTTTAAAGCTAGTTTCTGTAAACACCATTTATTAGAAACGGAACAAACTCATTTAATTCAAACAATAAGCATTAAAGCGAGTAATTACTTCATTTTATTATTCCTCGCTACCTCAGACCAACTCGACTTAAGTTCAGATCCTCAATTTGTGCTTTGATTAAAAATAGAAACCCTTTTATGAATCTTTTAATTGTTTTCGTACCTTCTTTTTCTACATTATAATTAACTCTAATTATTATTGAGAAAAATCTCCCATCTTTGTACTTTTAACTACCGCTATTAAACTTTTTATAAACGAGCAAATATTTACATATATTTTTTCGGGATGGAGCATTATTGATCCGGCTCGAAGGACCGAATATAGACACAAAAGACAATATACAGATATACAAACAAAATCGGCTACTACTAAATGATAAATTATATAATTTATCATTTATTTTATTAGTCCGAAAAAACAGTTTAAAACATTATAAAATTATAACTTCTTTAAGTTTCTAATAATTTTAATATCACAACCAGTTTCCATAGTCACATGTATTGCAAAATCAGCTTTGCGTTACAATAGAATTAAGAAACTTATACTTTTTAGGTTTATTTACGATTATTTCTCTTCTTAATAAACTTTATCATCCTAATGTTTTTTTTTTAATATGACAAACAATCGATTATTGGCACTTCTATTGTAAAATCAGTTTTGAGTTATTTGTTATGTACTATAAACATTTAAAAATATGAAATACCTAAACATAGATTTATGCGTCACAAGTATAATTTTTAAATGTCAGAGCATAACTTACATGTGGCTAAATATTGTCAATGGCTATTTTTTTAAACGCAGCTTTTCCCTACAGTGACTAAGAGAAATAAAGCCGCTTTTGTACTCTTCTATTATATTGTTTATTAATTGGTTCCTACGTTCTGCATATTGAGATTGCAACTTTTCTATTTTTCCGCGAATTCCAGCGCAATTCTTGCAATTTTCTTGAAGAACCCTTAAAATCTTTGCCAGATTTTTGCTACCATTTTTATTGATAGCTTTATTATCAGTCCATCGTATATCTCAGGATAATTGTTGGTTTTGTGAGCCTGGCTGTAAAAACACCGTTTGTTTGACAAGACTCTGTGGTCAATCCACTGTTTTACCATGTAATCATTAAAACGTGTTACGTTTATATCGTGTGACAAATATCGATTAACTCATTCGTATTAATTCGTTATAGCAAAGTTTATTCGCCCTATTTGTTTCGATTGTTTTTCTTGGTGCAAAGTGATTGACTACTCGTATCTAATGATTTAGTAAGTTTATTGTAAAAATGAAAAATTATACCTTTGAGACCTGTGCTTTCGAAATGTGTTTAAATAAACTAATACTTGGCGCTTTTACGACGTAATTTTTTGAGGAGAAAGTTAAATTGAACAGAAGTTGTGTCATGAGAAGCCAATAGCGCCGTGTAGTCAGGTAGGGTAGGTAGTCGGCGGGCCACCGAGCGAAAAAAGCTGAAACGAGTACGTTTTTATTTTAGCCGTGCATACCCTGACAGAAATCTCTGTGCATGCCGCTGTTAGATAGGTGGCGCTTAGGTAATCATACTATATTTTTATTATCATGTTATTAAACTCTCTACTGATTATAATTTTGAGGTCAAAAAGAAAAAACGTCCCAACACTAGTATGTACTTACGAATCCGTAGGTGCCATTTGTACAATACATTTAAATTATAAATTATTCCGCTAATGGCACTTGTGAAAAATATCGATAGGTGCCGTATGTGGAATACCTCAGGAGCCATTTACTCAGGTGCCGTTTAAGCGGGTGCCGAATGTAGAATTCGTCACAATGAGGATCATGTAGGTTAATGTCTGAGACTATATTTTTTTTTTTTTTTTACACATAACGGGGAACCTCTTGGCCTTCATCTCACCTGATGGTAAGTGATGATAAGGCCGAAGATGGAAGCGAACTTCACCCGGAATCCTCAACCACAGAGGAACTGGCTATCTTACCTCTAACTGCCAAAACACAACAAATGTTGTTAATATTGTTGTTTGGCGACAGACTTAGATAAGATGGTGGTAGCTAGCTAGGCGGACTTAGAACAAGCCCTACCACCAACCAAACCGAGCAGAAATTTTTGCCCCCGCTGGGAATCGAATCCGGGACCTCTGGATCTGAGACAGGTGGTTTTACCACTAGACCACAGAGGCGGTTAAACGCAAAACCTACTGCAAAACGCTTTATTTACCTAGAAAGCTAAACGAAAAATATCATCTAGATTCTCAAACTCGATGTAAGTAGTTTATTCAAAAGTATGTGGTAAAATTAGGTATGACATTTAAATATTTTTTCCGTGTCACTGTGATGATACCTATGTGCGACTAACCTTTTTTTTTTAACAATACTTTATTGCGTAATTTACTCTGCGTGGTGCCACTGACATGATAAAAAACAAAACTAAATGGCTATTGCCCTGTGGAAATTATCTACCTTTATAACAAACAACATACTACAAGTAACATTACAAGTAACAAACCTACCACCTAAGTTCGCATGTGGAAGCAATAAATATATTGAGTATTGAGTATTGAACATTACGCCGTGCGTCGCATCTGTGAAAGAACAGGTCGTTGCTCAGCAAAATGCTGTGACTTCGGACGGAATTGTACTAAACAATCTTACTACCTTTTCATTTATATAAAAAAACTAGCTGACCCGACAGGCTTCGTTCTGTCAAAAGCTATAGTATAAACTCCACTACTCTACCCTACCCTACCCTACCTACCCTACCTACCTACCTACCTACCTACCTACCTACCTACCTACCTACCTACCTACCTACCTACCTACCTACCTACCTACCTACCTACCTACCTACCAGTTAGGTAGGTAGGTAGGTAGGTAGGTAGGTAGGTAGGTAGGTAGGTAGGTAGGGTAGGGTAGGTAGTTACCTACCCTACCCTACCCTACCCTACCTACCTACCTACCTACCTACCTACCCTACCCTACGCTTACCCTACCCTACCCTACCTACCTACCTACCCTACCCTACCTACCTACCCTACCCTACCCTACCCTACCCTACCCTACCCTACCTACCTACCCTACCCTACCCTATCTACCTACCTACCTACGCTACCCTACTCTACCCTACCCTAATTTTTCGTAAAAACCATTAAAAAAAAAACGTAAAAACCATCCTTGGACTTCAACGAACATTAAAAAAAAAGAATTGGTTAAATTGGTCCAGGCGTTGTTGAGTTATGCGCTTACCAACACATTTTGCGATTCATTTTTATATTATAGATAAGGAAAAAACGTCTGTTTTGTAGCTATGAGATTGATTAAACATTACGAAAAGGGGTAACTTTGGGATTTTTTTTCTACCTAGCAAAGTTAATCTAATCTTGTTATTATGTTATTAAAAGCGATTGCATGTCCGCCAGATCCTTAAATAAGATATATCTTTTTAACAGTTATAACAATGTTTTTTTATGTTTGTCATGGATTCAAAATGACACCTAGACGCACTGCAAGTTACCACCCCTACCTAGTTGATATTCCACCAACTCGCACTAAGCGTTTTCAAACGTCTTTTATAATGCGCACAGCAAAGGAGGGGAACTCTGTGCCTGCGTCTGTGTTTCCGAACGCATACAACCCTAATCTATTCAAAATGAGAGTGAACAGGCTTCTTCTGGGTAAGCTCACTCCATCGTAGACTTTTTCTCTGTCATCCAGACCTAGACTAGAGTCAAGAGCAAACAAACACATAGTAAAAAGAAAGAAAAAAAGAAAAAACTAATAAGCGCTGTCTCTGTCGGATCATGCCGCCTTAAAACAAAACATACAGTACTGTACATATATTTAATCAGTGTATGCAGGTAAAAGAAAATAAACGTGAGTTGATCCGTCATTTATAATTAGCTCGTAAATCTCCAGTACATATTGCAACGGATCCAATAAAGTAGCGCCACTAATTAATTATTGTGCCTTATTTATTAGTGCAGGGAACAGTTACATTTGCATATTATTTTTATTTCCATAATGAGCACATTTTTTGTTTTGTGAAAGTTTATGTACGTCATGCAATTGAGTCATTAGGATAAGGTACCTACACAATTTGTTTGCATGTTAAGTACAGGTGAATAGGTAATTATTTTATATATAAAATTCTTGTATCACAATGTTAGTAACCATACTCCTTCGATACAGCTTGACTGATTTTTATGAAATTCTATATGCATATTCAGTAGGTCTGAGAATCGGCTACTATCTATTTTTTTAAGTTTTAGGTAGGTAGGCAGGGTAGGGTAGGGTAGGTAGGTAGGTAGGTAGGTAGGTAGGTAGGTAGGTAGGTAGGTAGGTAGGTAGGTAGGTGGGTAGGTAGGTAGGTAGGTAGGTAGGGTAGGGTAGGGTAGGGTAGGTAGGCAGGTAGGTAGGGTAGGGTAGGGTAGGGTAGGTAGGTAGGTAGGTAAGTAGGTAGGTAGGTAGGTAGGTAAGGTAGGGTAGGGTAGCCAGAGTAGCTAGGTAGGTAGGTAGGGTAAGTGGGGTGGGTGGAGTAGTGGAGTTTATACTATAGCTTTTGACAGAACGAAGTCTGTCGGGTCAGCTAGTTTTTTTATATAAAACTAGCAGTACCCCGCGATTTCACCCCCATAAGACTTGATCTCGTGGGAATATCGGGATTTAAAGTAAAATATGTGTAATCTAGGCTATAAACTATTTGTGTGCCAAATTTCGTTTAACTCTGTTTAGCTGTTTCTGCGTGCCTGAGTAACAGACATCCAAACATACAAAGTTTCACATGTAGAATATTACTAGGATGTACATATTAGGTGCTAGCTTTTGGCCGCGGCTCCACCCGCGTGGATGTCAGTTATCGTGTAAAATAGTAGCTTATGCCGTACACATTAATTCCATTTCTCCTTATCCCAGCCTACATCTCTGCCAAATTTCATGACGATCGGTTCAGCGGGTTAGGCGTGAAAACGTAACAGAAAGACAGACAGACAGAGTTACTTTCATATTTATAATATTAAGTATGGATATTTTATTTTATTTTATTTGAAAGGTACACCAACGACCTATTCACTAGAAACATTAATATAAAAAATAACATAAGCATAAGTTATGGTGAATTAGTCACTTACAGGCGTACACAGTACTTACATTAAAAAATAGCTTCTTAAATATAACAAGATTTTTTACTCGTAGTGAGGATAGAAATATAATTATAGTCAAACAAAACATTAAGTAAACAACCAAATCATAAACAAATTTAGAATAAAAAATATCAAACTCAATATCCAAATTCTCATTAGAATTAAAATTAACAATAGAGAGCTTAAGATAATACACGCAAAGCCTTTGTTATATTTCGATAACATCTCATTTCAAATGGATTTCTTCTACTTATATCTAAATCTGTCCGCGGATTAGTTAGATGGGACACTGAGGATGAACTAGATATAGAGCGCCTCTACGAACGAATAAGAAAATAAAGAAGAACCAAGAAGAACAATAACATGTGTGTGAATTTTACGAGCTGAGCATTAATTAATAAATGTTATGAATGCTTGAAGTTAACCAATCGCCAGGTAAAAAATAAATGTTACGAAAAAACCGGTGTGTGCTTATGACTACACGATAGAAGTGGAAACTTACGACTTGAGCCGAGTTACGCGATTCAGCGCCGAGTATATGCTATTCATCGCCGAGTATACGCGAAACAGTGCCGAGCAAACGCGATTCAGCGCCGAGTATGCGCGATTCATCGCCGAGTATAAGCGATTCAGCGCCGAGTATCCGCGATTCAGCGCCGAGAAGAAGATTCTACTTCAAAACACGTTACTTCTATAAATTTAGGTCAAACGAAGAAGTATAATTGAAGCCTTATGTGTAAAACGATTACACTTCATCTAATATTCTTTCCCTAAGATATTGTAGTCGTTACAGCCGGCAAAAAGGTCTTAGCGTTTTGTTAGCTAAGCAGAAAGTCGAGCTTAAATTGTATTATGATTGTAAAGCATTTTCTTCATTGATATTATTCTGAATTTTCTGTTAGTAGCTATACCTATGGTCGTCCTCGTAATCAGACGGTTTAAGTAGCAAAATGTCCAACAGCGCGAAACATCTTACTTTTATTATGTACAGTGTACACCATAAAAATTACAGCTATAAATGTAGAAATTTTACATACGGTGATACTATGGGCGGTCTTATCGCTAAAAGCGATCTTTTGCAGACAACCTTTGGATGGATTTGAGAGACAATACTGCAGGGCCTCAAGTCTGCTATTATAATAGTGTCAGAATGGTCTCGCCATTGTGAGTATTTGACAGTGTTTGTATGGCAAATCTGTCAAAAACTCACAATGAAGAGACCATTCTGACACTATTGTAATAGCAGACTTGAGGCCCAGGGCCTCAAGTCTTCTATTACAATAGTGTCAGAATTGTCTATCATTGATTTCATAATTGTTGATTTTGACAAGTTTGGTAATCTACTAATATAATGGCGTCATTATGACTTTCCAATGGTCAGCCACTGACACTCCATTGAAAGAATTGGTAATCTCGTACTGTCGTACTTAATGACAAATGAAACTTCCTACTAAACTTGCAACTTCCTACTACTTCAGATTGCTTATAACACTAATAAATAATATGTAAAAATATATATAAATGAAATCTGGCATGAACAAATGTTCAAAATGCCATTGTAATGCAATTCTATTACGAGATCATTGACCGACCAATGATCGACCATTATGAATTTAGCAGATTACGAACATTTAGCAAAATGACAATGGGATCGTGTTGGAGTGACGAATTTATAAAAATAGCAGACTTGGGCCCCAGGTAGTCAGTGGTGTACCATTTACATACAATAAATACGTACATACACAAAGCATACAGTACTTATCTATAAAAATACCCTACCGGAACGCCATGGCAGCGCAGCCAGGTCGCGTCGCCAACAAAATGTAGTATGGTTGGGTGCGTAATCAAGCTGACGTCAGGTGAGCCACCCACTATATAGCTGTATACATTTAGTTGGAAGCGCAACCTGGGAACGTTGCCATGGCGTCTCGATAAGGTATGGCTCTTAAACTCTCAAACTGTCACATAGATAAAAAAAAGACGTGTGGCACTCGGGGACTGCCGCGGTAAAGCTATTGCATAGCATTTTGTATCAACTTATGCAATTATAATTATTTATTTATTTTATTTATGCAGTATTTCTTTTTCTTTGATATTATTTTTTTTTTTCGTTACGGAATTTCTGGATTCGGTCCCCGCGCTCAAGGCCCGCGATAGAAGCTATGCAATAGCTTAAAAACAAAATAAATAAGTGCTGAACGTCGTAAAAGTGTATAACTACGTAAACAAAGTCAAATACTATTCAAATATAAGCATAATAACAACTTTAAAATAGACGAAAGTGTTGAACCTAAAGTAATCTATATATATAAAAATGAATACCTATTTCCCTTGGTCACGGCATCACGCGTGAACGGCTGGACCGATTTCGCTAATTATTTTTTTGTTGTGTTTGTTATTGTCAGGAGAAGGTTCTTATGTAAGAAAAATTTAAGAAAGTTAAAAAAAAAATTTGTAAGCAAATGACCATATTTACATTTTTATTGTAATAATAAGTAGGTAACTCTATCTTCTAATGTAACTTTATGGCGTTTGACATAACGTGTCAGTCATCATTTGGTAGGTCTGAGAATAGATTTTATAAAAAAAAAAAAAATGAAGGTTTTAGTTAGGTAGGGTAGGGTAGGTAGGGTTGGTAGGGTAGGGTAGTTAGGTAGTTTCCTTTGCGCGTAGACAAACTGCCACAGTCAAATAGCTTTTGACAGAACGAAGTCTGTCGGGTCAGCTAGTTTTAAATAAAAAAAGAGTGACAAACTGTTTTGACAGCGAAAAAATTCCATCTGTCAGTCATTTCCAAAAGTCAAGTTTAAAAATTGTTCAACTGGAATGGTATCAACTATTTGGCAATCTTAATTAGGTCATTGTAGCCTTGCGGTGCAACAGGGGAACTGAATGTACTCGTAATCGACTTGACGTGAGTTCAAACCCCACTATCAACAATCACTTTTTGTGAAGATCATAATTTTATAAACTAATATTTATAAGAATAAAATACGCAGTACACAGAAAAAAGAACTGCCAGAAATTATTAGATCACTAGAGGGTACTGGTGTAGTAAAACCGTCGGAGTGGGGAGCGTGAGGTTTTTTCGTTACGGAATTTCTGGATTCGGTCCCCGCGCTCAAGGCCCGCGATAGAAGCTATGCAATAGCTTAAAAAACTTGTCGTATTATGACGTGCAAGTGATATTGAACCTTAGGCACCTGATCCACCGCGACGAGGAAACGACCAGCTATCGATTATTTTCTTGCTCAAGAAACGTACAATAGTAGTAGGTGCTTTATGTATGTATTTATTGTATATGAAAATGGTACACCACAGACTACCTACCACTATTAACTACTTGCATTGTCTCTCTTTCTATCTTTAATCCATCCAAAAGTTGTTTGTAAAAAATCGCTATGTAAAAAATGTATCATTATTTATATCTGTAATTTTTATGGTGTACATTGTACATAATAAAGAGTAATCTATCGATCTATGTCCCGTGCCCGAAAAAGAGATGCATATGTTAATAGTCGATCACTGACTGTTCACACTGCCGATGCCGGCGAGAAATAATCTCCACTAGTTTGTCGTAGTGACAAGAACTAACGCGCGCTCTGCGGGCAGAACACTTGCTGAGACACTCCCGCTTGGTACACACATACGCTTACCAGCAGGTGACTGGACAGTCATTCTACTCGTCGCACTCGCTCATAGCCCAGCGACGAAACTATCCGAACTACACACTCAATGGTTTATTCTCGCCAACTCGTTTCTAGTTGCTGTGAGATAGGTGCTGTATGATCCCTTGATATACCATACATTACTTTTAGATGAGGGATGAATGGAATGAAAGAAGGTAAGTACTAAAATGCTACTCACCATCATCATTTCAACTGAAAGAAGTCCACTGCTGGACATAGGCCTCCTCCAAAAGGGGGGGAATTTGCCATAATCACCACGCTTGGCAGGCGTGTTGGCGATCGCAGTATAGTGTTAAAAATGCATAGAGAACGCTGCTGCCCATTCTCTAGTAAGTCCCTTGGTCGCTTTTTACGACACCCACGGGAGGAAATGGGGTAGTGCTATTCTTTACGTCCGGCACCACAAACACGTCCGGAATCTAAAACACTACTGTATTGTTCCAAAGGTACTTAATGTAAAATGAGCTTAATGGACTGATGGTGTGGAAATGCGGCCCTAGTTGGCTGTAACGAGAACGCCTGGCTGACTTGATAGTTCAACGCGAACTGAACTAATTATTATGAGTTGAAATGAATGTGTGGCGTAAACTGCTGAATTGCAGAATGTGCGGTTGCACCGTACAGGTGCCTTAGGCCGTTTGTACACGCTAAGAAAAGTCACCGGGCCTACGCAATAATTCGTGTCGTTTCTACACACGAAATGTGTACACTGCCATAGTGCTGAACAAGACAAAATCTTGTCTGCGCTAGACACGACGCGCTCTGAGTTGCTGCGGTATATGGAGGGACGGGGCAGGTGAGGTGGTTCAGGTTATTAGTGTACTATTAACGCTTGGACATGTTCTTCACTCACAAACAATTGCAAATCAATAACAGACTTGACAAGAGCAGACTACCATATCCTACATACGACTGCCCGAAAACAATCTCACTGTGTACACGTTCATATTTGTCTTGTCTGCAGCAGACACGACAAGTTTTCGTGCCTGGGTCCGACAAAATTCTTGTCGTGTACATGATGAATTGGTCCTGTCTGCAGCAGACACGGTAAATTTTCTTAGCGTGTATAAGCGGCCTTAGGGTGGTAACTATGAGGTCTACAATACTTTACTAGGTAGGTACTATCCCTAGGTATGAAAGCAAATCATACAAACCTACAAGCCAACAGGTTGAAACCACAAAACGCCACGCGCTAGTATTTCTTTGGCTTCGTCCACGCTCATTCATCTGCTCACAGAAGTGTGCCAGTATGATTAGGTACCTAGTTACTTATTTACTACCTGACCTTTTGGAGGTAATTAGCAATAAGGTCAGGGAATGTCCTTTCAGGGTGACCTATATAAACGACCCATGCGTTTTCGTCTTACAAACTCCTTTTGCTAATCGCCTTTCATATATCCCATAACATGGCGTCACATAGAGCGTCTAGTGGTGCAGGGCAGAGTAGAAGGTAATAGGCCACGCGGGAGGTCACCGATTAGGTGGACCGATCAAATTAAATCCGCAGTTGGAGGCCCTGTTAGTGAATGCACCAGACTGTCATGTAACAGAACCAGATGGAAGGAGATCGTGAGGCGAGTTACGACAACACCTACGATTGGACAAAGCTCATTGTGACCACGACCGCTCTGTCAAGAGCGAAGCGAAGAAGAAGATAACATGGCGAGACTTGGATAAATATTGTACGATATTTATGCTTTCCTGAATAAATATGGTATGAAATTGAAACAAAAATAGAAATAAGAAGGAAAAAACAAAGTCACAGTGATAATATTTAACTGTATTGCTAGTTAATACTAGCGGACAAACCGACAGACAGCAGATACGTGGACAGTAAGCTTGATATGTCACTAAAACAGACATGAGGAAACAACACATGAAATGGGTGTAGATGGTAGGATCCGTAAGAGACAAAATTTTCCTGTAAGATTTTAGTAGGGTTACGTACTTCAAAAGGAAAAAAAAAAACGAAACTATTATAGGATCACTTGTGTGTCAGTCTGTCTGTCTGCCACAGTCGATTTGCTCCGAATCTACTGGATCGATTAAGTTGAAATTTGGTACACATATGAATTTCTGTGGCCCAAATACTAACGTGATACTTACGTAGCACGTTCGTATTGATAAATTAATTTTGAATACGGGGGTCACTTTCAGGTTCTTATGTAAAAAGTTTCTAACACAAATTTTGCTTACATACAAGCATCAAGTATTTCTGTAGAGATGCGTCTAAACGGGCAATATTTTACTGCAATATGTGGCTGCAACAATGGCCGGCAGCATTGGCAGCAATACCAGCCAGACTATGGAATATTGCAGTAATATCCCGGCCATATAGCCACAAATATTTGGTATGGCCATGCATTTTGGCATTTTTTTTTTGTCAGATTCTAAATGTAAACTACATTTATAGGTATTGATAGCCACTTTATTAGCAAGCTTTGTGTATTAGAATGGTAACTAGTAATTTACTATGTATGAAAGTCCCTATGAATATGGTGTGTAGGGAAAGAATTTTATAAAGAAAAGCACAGAAAGACAATACTAGGCATTTATTTCAATTAGGCTTGTCAAGGTAACGTTACTGAGAAAGCTAGTTGTCCGTTCCAAAACTAGGTCTTCGTGGAGAAGAACGGATAAGAAACTCCACGGAAACAGCATAAGGTATTGTATCATCATATTTCTTACATTAATAATTCTATCTATTGGACCTTTATTCAGATTTATAGAAACATTATTATAATATAAAGGTAGGAACATGAGTATTCCATTAAACAATTTAACACATTACCAATATTGGCAATAATATACTTTACACAACAACATAATCATAATAGGCAATCATTAAGGTATAATATCAAATTACTTAACTTACGTGACACCAGGGCCTCAAGTCTGCTATTGCAATAGTGTCAGAATGGTCTCGCCATTGTGAGTATTTGACAGTTTTTGTATGGCAAATCTGTCAAAAACTCACAATGAAGAGACCATTCTGACACTATTGTAATAGCAGACTTGAGGCCCTGGACGAATTAGACGTCCACCTTAAGATTCACGTAAAATATTGTAAGTAGTGGAGGCACCGGACGGTCATACATTACGTGCCCGATAACGACTGTCCTATCATTCGTACCTAAGTCATACGAGGTAATACCTTTAGAGGAACACTTTTATTTTTAGTAACATGTCGTCTTTTTCAACATGTTTTGGACATTGCAAATTAAAATATTAACTAGATAATTGTATGGACTCATCGTCAATGCCCTGGATGTTTAAGCTTTTCATAAGCTCTTTCCATTAATTATATCCATGAAATTCTAACTTGTCAATAATAATTAATTAGCAGAAGCGTGCCATATCTGATTGTCTCCTAAAACATATATGATTATACACAATTATCATTATAAACATGATTAAAGCTCATAATCATCAAATGCATGACTTCATCAACAAATGTAGAAGCAACGGAAATCACGCGACGAATGGACCAGTTATTACAAATTATCATATTAAAGGTAGATAGCGTTTGCCTTGTAAAAAATGTCCCGAAAGGTGAGCCATCCATTGCCGCTAAATGGGCCGAAATCACGAGCGGGGCATTTGGTAGCTTTAGACGAAATACATAGGGCTGACAACATATCGTCTGAAACCAACGATTTAGATTATTTTAGTCGTAGTATCCCATACAAATTTGCTACTTATACGTGTGTAATTTTACATTGCAAGTACCTATTAACTAAGAAAAGCTACAGCTAAATACCTTCCACTTTCGTATTTATAAGCCTTTTTTATATTTCTTGAAGGAATAAAGGATGATAATTTGCCAGTTATGTTGTAAGTCTCATGTAATTAGGTGCGAACCTACCTACGCTACGGTACAACTTCTTTGACGTGAATATGTCTTTAAATTTGCTGCTATAGTGGGAGACAATTAAAAAAACGGATGATAACAAAGTCGGGGGAAGGGTGTTGCTCTACATTAAATTAAATACAGCGCTCGATAAAGAATCAAAGAATTCGATACGTTGAATGAGGACTGTGGCGCATCGCGTGCGGTGGAGGGAAAAGCACCGCCATTTTGAGGTCGTTTCGCTGCGTCGCATAATATCCGTTTATAAAAATTTTGTCTCGGAGAAGCTACGACGTTCGTTTGAGTTTCAGTCGTCAGGTCTTGTCTAGATCTATTGATGGCGTATATAAAACATTAGTATGTTGTTATATTATTAGTTATAGTGAATATATACGGATTAAAAAAAATTGCTATGGCGGCCTATACTCGAAAAAAAGCCAAATCAAATCATAGAGATCGTATTCGGTTGTAAAGGGCTTCTCAAAAGCAATCCAGTGATCCACACTTATATGACAGAGTGAAGCGATGCCGAGAACGTAAAAGAATGAAGGCGTCCGAGCGGATCAATGACGGCACCAGTACATCTGCAGACGTACGTATTCACGTACGTTGGTATAGTGCTCGCAAACGTTACTGCTGTGCATGAAATCCTGGGTTCTATTCCCGGTTCGGGCAAAGTATTATTAGGTAAAAACCAAACCCAATCTGGAATTTCTCAATAACAGCCCGGAGTCGTCAGTTGATGGCAATAGGCTCGCTCCCTATTACATGCCTGCCTTACCCTTTGGGGAATACATGCGTGATGTTATGTCACTTTTACTGTGTCTAAAAATTATAACTCTCAGGTGAGAAATTACTACAATCTTACCTTAACCACTAAGGAGTACATTGAGTTGAGAGAGTCATAAACGGTTTACTACGCGTTAACTACACACTAAATTAACTCGAAGTTATTACCTTGAGGAGGTGTCATACCTACTTTCTTACAGCCGGTAAGGAAATACGTACTTATACTTTTTATTAGTCCATTATTTGGATTGCCAATCTGGTGTTAGATACCTAATTTCTTGGTTCAAGGACTTTTTCCTCTAAAGTTGGCAAGTAATCCAATACCAACATCTTTTGTCTCAAACAATACTCGTTTCGCACTTAATGTTTACTTAGTTTTAAGACTCTGTTTTTATCTTTGGGTGTTACTAATTATTCTTGGCGCAAATATGTAAACCAAAATGCCTTAAGGTAGTCGTATTTTCTATTAAAAAAAAAAAAGCCTTAGCCTCGAACCGTTGGAAAACGTTCGAAGAACGTCGCAGAAATGTGATGTTCATTTGAACTTTAAGTTGTATGATCTCATTTTTGAAATAGGAGTCCGGTTTATAAGTCCAAGCAGGTTGTTCACTGAAATAATAAATATGATAAAGGTATGGAATGGAATACCTATCGTGTTCACTTTTTATTGTGCATGTGGATGCATTTATATTGGTTAGCTACCTATTATATCAGATAGAGAAGAGAAAGAGAAGAGAAGAAAAAATGAGAGAATGCCTTGTGGCATTAAGTCCGCCTATGTACCACTACTGTACATGAAGTTTAAATAAATAAATATCGCTTTCCATTGGGTCACTCCAACGTTATTTGTTGGATTTTAAAAAACGAGACAAACAAATTGGCTGTACTATTTTAACCACTTTTTCTGTATTATCCAGTTCAGTGTTTGTTAGAAAAACTAAAATCTATATTATACAAGGTGTTTTTCTAGATATCCCACAATTCTAGGATATGAATGAGACCTTAACAAAGAATCAACTGGCATATGAATTATTTTTCAATTATCATTTTTTTTTTGTTCTCATTATTCATACAAAATAATTCAACAAAGTCACGATTATTAATGTAAAACACCCTTACGTGAAACATGACAACGTCGCATATTAAATATCAATGATTCGTTTGAATGAAAATGAATTACTATTATTTTTAATGAAACTTAGATACCTATACACATCGAGGGTCTCAGTTTCATCAGTTTGGCAACGTCGCAAAAGTAACAAGTCACATGGATGACAATTTTTGACCTAAATTAATATGATTCATGGTAATTATCTTCGAAACTATGCATTTTTGGACCACATATTCTAGGACTTTTTGTATTATTTTTACATAAAGACCCTAGAGTTATGGAATGTAAAAAAAAAACACGTTGTATAAAAAACAATTGGCGTGCGTTAGTCTCGCAAAAACTCGAAAATTCCTCAACCGATTGTGATGAAACTTTGGTAAGCCCTGCGCGCCGGGTAAGGTTCCTACAAAAAAAAAAAGGTATTGCAACGCATTTTTTTTAATACTCTCGTATGTATTTTGTTTTCATCTATCCCAGCTTGTAACACCATTTTTGAGGTTTGACGATAGAATAAGTACGTAAACAATATAAAACATATTTTGCTTTTTCAATAACCCCCTGTGTAACCAAGATTTTTAAAAAAAAAAACGTCGTAAAATCATTAAAATTCTGCACATAAAACTGACAAGTGACATCCCTACATGCCTTCCATATTGAAAGGCAAACAGAATCGTGTAGAAATTCGGTCCTTTTCCTCTTACAAATGATTTTTCAAGTTTATCCAAATTTTTTGTGCTTCTAAGTGGGGTCATGCTAGATAATTAGGTACTTATTTAGGGCCTGCGTGCACAGGGCTTTTGAAGGTTAATAGCCCGTTACTTAAGCTGTTAAGGACCACGTTCATAGGGCTTAGCTTAATGCGGAAGATAGCCTTTACGGTTTTTAGGGGTTAATAAATACAATTGATGAAGATAAAATGTTTTGTTTCTGCTGGAGTATTAAAAGCCGTGGTACACTTTGAGAAAAGCGGCTTATTTGATGGCCGACTTTAAGGCTTTATATGACTGTTTTCATAGGTAATTGTGTTCATTAAATAAGCTAATAAATGAATTTATAATTCTGGGTCCAATTAACGCACGAAAAATTGCGTGATACGAAAATAATATGGTATGCATTACATTTTTGTTTTCGTTTATGGTATAAATTTATAATTCATATTAATTATTAAATTTTAATGAAAGTTTTAACATATTTCGAATAAACTATAATTGTAATACTCCCTTGATGTTGTTTACAAAAAGGAAATACGAATAATGAAATATTTAGTAACCTCAAAAATCCCTCCATCATCTTTAGTTTACTAATAGCGATCAATCAATGTTTTGAAAGATTTTAGTTGATATTTAAATTGAATCTGCCATCTGGATAAAAGCTCTCGCAGACGGGCGCAACGCGACTCTAGTAGATTCCATGGTTTTCATAGAAATTGTTCTACTAGAGCCGCGTCGCGAAGTCGCGTCGCACCTGTCTGTGGGAGCCTTAAATCTGCCGAATCTAGGCAAGCAATTCCTTAATCCGTATTAAAATTAAATTCTAGTGAAGTTGATGAGTTTTTGCACAGCAGTTTGATGAATCTAAACTTATTAATAAATAATGTATAGTTATTGAAATGGTGTTATTTTATTACTCTTTTGACATGAGAATGTCAGGAGTTAGTAGAAATTATGAAGCGTTTGTAGTTTGTAAGGGGGAAGAAGGTTCATTCCAAGTAATCATTTCAGGCGTAAGTACCTACCCTGTTAACTTTTTTATCCTCTTAGATTCTTCTGCGTAATGTATAGATTGCAAATAGGGAAGTAGTTAAGAAAATTTTATTCTGTATATCTTTTAATAGCTTCTTCTTTCAAAGGACTTTCTTTTTCGAGTACCTTTAACTTATATAAGGCCGTGGGGTCCGAGTGCTCTTCGAATATTTCGGGACATCGTCAAGCGATTGGTCAACTCTTCACGCGCCCAGAGGGCTGGCCTATTTTTAGGGCAAGGAATCAGTAGGTATTGCTATCCAACTTGGTAATGCTGCCAGCCTTTTGGGCATTTTTATCATTGAGAGCGATGCTGACGAATCTTTTAATGCCCAATGAGCTCATCTCTTTTTTTATATACTTATAGGTACATAATATATAATGTATATGTTAGCTTGTATTTAGGGTGTATCTATTCATACACGAAATATTTTAAGAGATTCACCTATAGTAAAGAAGCCATGGAAACGATTTTTTCTTAAAATCTAAGTATATTATTTAAAAAAAAAAATATATATATATATTGAATTACTTGTTGTAATTATTAATTATCAAAAGGCACCGCGCTCGCGCTGCCACTGTCGCCACGTCCGGGCGGTTCATTCATAGAATAAGTAAGTATAGGTTTTTTGCAAAAATTCTTTATTTAACATTTTGTAAACTTAACAGGTCAACCCAAGGCGTCTACAAACAAGTGACATTTTGTTTTCAACATATTGTTATTATTGGACTCTAAGCCTAACTACTAACTTATAATGAATACAGCTTAGCCTAGTTACGTCGATATCATAAGTTAACTTGTATGTCAGTCTGTGAAGTAGACATTTGCCGCAGATATAATTTAGCTCAGTTTGTCAGTGAAGAGGTCCACATCTTGAGTTAGTATGATCGAGTTGAGGAGCGTGAGAGTACGATAGTCAAATTCAACACTAGCTAGATTGATTTCATAGAGCTCTTTTACTCAACGTGGAGTTTGTGTCTCGTGGACCAATCACGTAAGCGCAGAATGTCAACTATTTAAGAGGGCCCTTCTTGGTCCGTCTATCGAAAACGCGAGCATGATTGAAAGCTTGTTGTTTCATCCAGCGCAATGTTAATGCTAACAGGCAAGTGAGAACGCAATAACATTGAACGAAAAATAGTGTGCGGAAATTTTATATAACTTGTTCCAGGAAATACGTGTTTTTGAGAAAGCCTTACAAGTTTGTGAAATTAATTTGTGTTATTTAGAATCTCCATTACATGTGCGATGTTTCTATAGAGCTTTTTTCTTTATTTTTACAATTTATCAGTACATTATGAACGGCCAAAGTTCAGGTAAAATGTGTGCAAAAAGCAGATTTTTGGAGGGTTATACTGAATTTGTTTCGACAAATTTTAATTTTTTTGCTTTCATAGAAACCTAGATATAGTGCAAATGATACTAATTAGTTCAAAATTTTTATTGAAAGATTGAAAGTAGAAGATTCTAACGGAATAATCACGTACGATCGTTTGTATGAAAAGTATGACGGGTTGGCCGCTCTTAAGTTGTATGAGTAATTTTGTAGCAAAGTTTGTAGTTAAAGTAAAACAAATGTGTTCGTAACTTACATAAACCTACTTCACTACGAAACTACCAAAAATTGGGCAAATTATTTATAATACACCCCATTTCTTACCTTTGGAGAACCTAAAAACCCAAAAAACGAGCAAGAAATACAAAAATGGATACGCATTTTTCACAAATACGACGACATTTCGCGCGTCACATGAGGAGATCATTTATCCTATGAGGTGAGGTGCTAATAGGCTTCATAAATAAACAAGTTTACGAGACTCATAAAGAATAGGCCTGCCACACACTTGCAGCTATTATAGGCATCGACAGGAACTCGTAAATTGTAGAAACGACCCCATTTTAACAAGAAAAGTTTGGTGAATTAATTTATATTAGTGGCTCGTTAGTATAATGGTAGTGGTAGTTGTGGATATTGATATGTATTTTTGAGATACATATGTTTTTTGAGTTTTATTAGTGTACTATTTGTGGCTGTTTTTTTATTGAAATGTAAACTTCTTTAGCCCTGTGCGCGATTTTTGGTAGGGGAAAAACTTATGGGTTCGCGATCGTCACCGAACGCTTTCCATGAGCTATGTGTATACTGTGTATGCATGTGTACTTTTTGGGTGAACAAAAATACAAATTCCTATACAACAGTAGACAGACTTTTTCGATGAATGTATGAAAAGCTTTTTGAATTGAAGACATCTTTAGCCGCGTTGAGCGATTTTAGGTAAGGGAAAAACTTATGGATTCGCGATCGTCACCGAACGCTTTCTATGAGCTATATGTATAAAAGAACAGTTATTCCAAAGTTTTGTGTTTTCACTTCTGTCGGCAGTCCTTATGACTGCCAATTTTTTTTAATACCTAATTCATGGCGCTGATAATGTCCAGTTCAAGTGTGAGTTTATAAGTATCCTAAGGAATGCAGCAAAGAACGAGCAGTAGTCATACAAATTAGCACCTAATCTAGATGCCATAATTAAAAACGTGTGCGGTTAGGGGACCCCCGTCGGGAACGAAGCTGAACTTAGTGCAGTGTGAGTGAACATATATACTTATTAGCTAATAGGTTAGATTGTAATCTGAATAAAGTATCACCGTCTGTGATACTCTTTATATAAACATTAAAAAAAAAAAAATTAAAGTCGAGACCTTGAAACGGACTCTTTCTTTTCGAAGTTTTTTTTGGCTCGCATAGTCTGTTTTACACACCCACGGACGCGTTTTTAATACAGAAACATCGGTTTTAAAAAACTTTTACTATAGGCTTTGTATTAAAAACGCGAATTAAATTCACACTTTCTCTTTTTAGAGAGAAAGTTGGGGGCATAACTCTTTTTCCTTACGTGACAATTCCTACGAGATAACCGTGCAAGCCGCGTTAAAGAACTTCTTTCCAAAAAAAAAACAACTACTTTTCAATATTTACAGATAAAAGTCTTTAACTCATTTGCAGGCCAGAACCCAGCATATAAGTCGAAAAAAAATTCGTTCGTGTGCTGACATCCCTCAAACGAGTCGTCGCTAAACTATAGATGACTTCTGTTCATGCCCAGGACCCAACTAGCGATACCAAATCTAATTATGTGCCAAACAATTTAAGACTTACAAGTAAAAATGTGTTTTTGAACTGGGCAGCCAATGGGTCCCAGAAATTGTTTACTTGTAGAGATCATTCTCATTGTTGCGTGCTCAATCTTTGTCAACTTTTAAAATTCTGATAAAAAAAACACGCTCTCTCCTTAAATATCATCATTACATAGTTCTCTTGTTTCATGTTTATTATTGTGTAATATATTTATATAGATAAGTAGGTACCTATATTCTTTATGTATGTATTTATTGTTTATGTAAATGTTACACCACTGAATACCTGCAGTATTTTCTCTCGTTCTGCCTTTAATTCATCCAAAGTTTGTCTGTAAAAGATCGCTTTTAGCAATAAGACCGCCCATTGTGTCACTCATTGCATGTAAAATTTCTATATTTATATCTGTGATTTTTGTGGTGTACATAATAAAGATTATTCTATCTATTGTATACAGGCTTTTACAGGCTCACTTTTACATGGGACTTAAAGCATTAGGTACCGGTAAAATGTATGTACCCACTACACCTAAGACTTACCCTTCGGCGAATACACGCGTGATCATGCGTTATGGTAAACGGATATGAGGGCCATTTAACGTAATTAGGTGCGCGCTATCGAATACGAGTAGGCACCAGTAACAGAGCGAAATATTCAAAAAGTTGAAAAAAAGAAAGAAAGAGCGAATGGCATCAGTAACAGAGCAAAATAAGCAAAAAGTAGGAAAGAAAGAAAGAAAAATCGAATGGCATCAGTAACCGAGCAACGTAAGCAAAAAGTAGAAAAAAAAATAAAGATCGAATGGCATCAGTAATAGACCGAAGTAAGCAAGAAGTGGAAAAGAAAGAAAGATCGAATGGCATCAGTAACAGAGCGAAGTAAGCAAAATGTAGAAAAGAAAGAAAGATTGAATGGCATCAGTAACAGAGCGAAATAAGCAAAAAGTAGCTCTCATTTCCAAAACTTCATAGTCGCTTTTGATAAAAAAGTAAGGGTGCCAACTAACGTAATTATGTTGAGCTAGAAGCCGTTGTGAATTTTAGTCAAGATATTGATAACGGTCGTGTTCCGGAGCGTAACTTCAGAAAGGAGGTAGTATTAATATACAGAACACCTAAGTATAGTAGGTGCCGTAAATCTGCAAAATTTACGGCATTATAACCACGTTGCAATTAAGTTTAGGTGTGGTAAACTTACCAAGACTACTCCATTAAGTTAGTTGCTCACTTAGTTTGCGTATCAGCAAAATGGAAAAAAGCAGGCTGTGGGAGGGTTTAAAAATAACCATTAAAAAAAAAAAAAACAGTCGGTTGCGGTTATCCCCATACGGTTATACCCATCCCCACATGCAAGCGGTTATTAGGAACATCTTTAATACGTTCACTGACGTCACGGCCGGAGGCGCATTTTTTGTCGTATTTGATATGAGGCTGTTTTATTTTTACTTAGTCAAAACAGACAAACCGCTTATACCTGTGTAAATTTGCGTACATTACTAAGAAGCCACGTGGTCCAATATCGTATTGCACTCGCTCTACGTCATATTACAGGTACCTTGACTTGTTTTTTTTTATAGTTAGGGCATCTCAGTGTTGATCATTAGAGATCGTGACTCTTTAACCGGTCTTTCCTGTGGTTGCCTTAAGCTCCTAAAAACTTAAAGCCTCCAGCCAGGGCGTAAAACTTATAAACTAAACGACTGCGCGCTAAGGGCACCCCCTGTGGGGTACGAACCTTGGCTTAGGGCAGAGTCGGACGGCAAGGGACCGACGATGGCTGGATAAAATCAGGGTTATGATTATTATCAGGGGAATTTAAAGCTACAGGCTCAGCTACGGTGCGGGCTGGCGCTTCGTCGAGCAAGGGTCGGGGAGGACTATTTAGTCGGGGATTTCGCGATGGGCCTCGGCGGCGAGGTCGGAATGACGGTCGTGTTTTATGTTTGCGAGCTGTACTGGTTTCCCTACTGCTCTCCTGGAGGAGAGTTGTGTGGTCGTCTGGGTCGGTCAGTGCATGCCGTGCACGGCGGGTCTTACTGATGCGAGAGGGGGTATAATTGGCGGCCTGCACAACTAGAATGTTGCGGTGAGTGGCTGCGGAATCGAAGAAACGCTTTGAAATGCGCTTCATGAATTGGACGATAGTGAGGATTTTGAAGTCTACGTGGAGATTTTGGTTTCCAACGTACCAGGGGGCTCCCGTGATCTTACGAATAAAACGGTTTTGGAGAGTCTGCATCTTATGGATGTGACGGGGTTTTGCGTGTGCAAATACTGGACTCGCATAGGTCATGATCGGGCAGATACACGCGGTGTAGATGTGCAATTTGCACCTGAGTGCCAATTTGCTTTTTGCATTCAGAACGGAATGGGTTTGACTTGTTTTTTACGACAGTCGCCTTATAGGCGTGTCGTTGTCGTTGTATGAAATTTTTAGTGTCATTTCAGAATATCAACTTCATCTCAGTGTCCGTCAGTGTTAATAACGGTCGGGGACGAACAGGCTGTTTGTCCCCGAATAATAATACAGAGGTGTTCTGTAGAGACAGTAGCCTGACATGCTATCAGTACGCAACCTCTGAGAGTAGGTAACGATTATGTGACGAGCATTTATACATACATAACTCACGCACTCATCCCATGGGGGTAGGCAGAAACTATTGAACGCCACCTGCTACG
Organism: Dryobota labecula; assembly: GCA_947523025.1. NCBI lineage: Eukaryota > Metazoa > Arthropoda > Insecta > Lepidoptera > Noctuidae > Dryobota > Dryobota labecula. The sequence goes on along the minus strand of OX383289.1, from coordinate 6,512,428 downwards.
CTCCTTATACATACTTCCTTTGCTTCGTTTAGTTCATACATCTGGTCATACAAGCACGCCGGTTGCGAGTACTACGCACCTAACCTTTCTGAAGAACATCACAAATTCAAATTCAAATTTATTTATTTATTATTATTAATCCTATATAAGCGCAGATTGGATGGTGACCCCCAAACTAGGAATTTGCCTGTATCTTGAGGGTTGGAATTACAACGTGATGATTATTTATTGCTTAACAGACATAAACTAAACTAAAATCAATCAAAATAGAACACTTAAAATATACAGCATCAGCATTAGATTAAACAAAGCAAAACAAAATAAAATCACAGGTAAGGTCAATAAAATAATGTCAAAATAAAATGTAAATTAAAAATAATCAATTATCATGTAGTCAATAAAAATAAGTGAAGAGTGTGAATGTATGTGTTAGTGAGTGTGGGTGTGGGTGTTTGGATTTCTGTGTGTGTTGTGAACGTGAACTTAGGAGTACGTTAGTCGGAGTGCTTAAAGTTATTTACGTATAAATAATCGTTTCTGTGTCATCGTAGGAGAGTGTGAAAAGCCATTTCTTTATTATCTTTTTGCACAGGGATATTTTGAGGTCTCTTATGTTGCAGCACTTTATAACATTACAATTAGGTTGTCAATTAGGTCACTATATGTCCTCTTAGGGCGTCCCCTCCCGGCGTTTCCACTCACATCTGCCTTGTAAATACCTTTTGTAAGTCGCCTTTCATTCATCCTCTCAACATGACCGCCATCTAAGTATACCCTTTCCAATTTTTATCACTAAATCTTCTATTAAGCCGTACCGCTGCCTTACCTATATCATTTTTCAGCCTATCATTCATAGTCACACCACACATGCTTCGCAAGGAACGAATTTCCACAGCATTTATTCTATACTTTCATGATTCTTTTGCCACAGCCAACATTCACTAGCATACATAAGCGTAGGCACCAGCACATCATTGTGAACAGCCAGTCGAGCCTTTGGGCATCGAATGGTTGGTCACAATTGCATGTAAAGCACCATTCACTTTATTTCCCGCATTTACTCTGCTTTTTTTTTTTTCATTTTCTCTCTTTGTGTTTAGAATAGAAAAAAAGATGACAGAGTCAGCACCCTGAGCTTACAAGGGCATGTCATGAGATAAAAATATTCATAGATTCAAATACATGATTACGCGATTTACTACGACCAAGTGTTTTATTTATCATGGTACCGTTAGCTCGTGGAGAACTGACAGTACCTACATTCTTGAGATTTCATGGCAAGCACAGAATAATTGCCGTGTGGTGCCGGACGTAAAGAATAGCAGCACCCCATTTCCTCCCTTGGGTGTCGTAAAAGGCGACTTACTTGAGAATGGGCAGCAGTGTTCTCTATGCATTTTTAACACCATACTGCGATCGCCAACCCGCCTGCCAATCGTGGCGATTATGGCAAACCCCCCCAACTGGGGGAGGTTTATGTCCAGCGGTGGACGTCTTTCGACTGAAATGATGATGATGACGACAGAATAATTACAATTTCTACGTGAAGATGCGATCTTCACACCCGCAAGAGTAAGCCAGGCAGAAGTGCCGAGTCGTGATTGTTTAACCTCATCCCAGACATAATGACCTACACAAAAACGTGTTCGGACAGGCGACTGCTCGATACAAGCGAATCCATATAACTTTAAACGTTTAATTGCAATCACGAGGTTGTCACTGTACGGCGACAGTGACAACCTCGTAATTGGAATAAACTTTACTTTGCAGGAGAAGATAAAACAGTCTGTTAGACTTAAGAGGGCGGAAAAACGGATCGATTATCAACCTCGGTGTGTCTAGAATTTTCTAATACCTTTTATAAAGTTTCATAATTAGACACGAAGCAACAACATTCGATATAAAGAAAAACGGCCACATTCCTCGAGTAGCGGTAGTAGACCTGTGAGTGCCCTCTTAAGCTAACAACTATTGAAATATAATAATAGTACATTGTGATACAAGGGTGGGAAGTAGGTTATTGCAAACTCATGTTATTAAACTTTACTTCCCACCCTTGTATCACAATGTACTAATTTAGCTTTGTGCATACATGAGATGTCACATAAATAGAAGTAGAAACAAAAGAAGAATAATAAAAATAAAACTATCAAAAGAGGTTTTACACTTTTTGGTGGCTCTAGACCGGTCGGAAAAACGGCCGTCATTGACGTTCCTCGAGGTTCTCATTAACATCAATAGATTAGTATCTTAGATTTGTACTCATCAGTCAGTTGTTTTCTCCCGTGGGTGTCGTAAAAGGCGACTAAGGGACTTACTAGAGAATGGGCAGCAGCGTTCTCTATGCATTTTTGAACACCATACAGCGATCGCCAACCCGCCTGCACAGCGTGGCGATTATGGCAAACCCCTCAATTGGGGAAGGCCTATATCCAACAGTGAACGTCTTTTGGCTGAAATGATGATACATTTTGTATGGAATCACCAGACACTTCTTAACATTTACATGTAATACAATATGAATGAACTGATGTAGGTTGTTGAAAAATTGGAACGAATTGAATGTGAGAAGTGAATGAGCGAAACGGGACTGGGAGAGGTCAAGTTGAAAGAATTTAAATGGCACATTTACAGATACAGGAGGCATCTGTACCGGTCGTACATTCGGTGCAAATGGTGTTAGGAGATAGAGGAATTTTACATGTGTTACCTTTTAAATTACACACAGCAAAACAAACATTTGATGCAAAATATGCTAGTTAGAAAAACGTTTGTTTGATTTTCTACAATATTTTAACAAAATTAAATAAATGCTAGTTCTCATTTGATTGCTGATCATTAAAAAGCTACTTAATGTAAATAATACAAGAAAATCTATCCTATAACGTTTCTCTTCACAAAGGACCAACAGAAAACGAAAATTCTATGAGAATGTGAAAAAAAAAAAAAACTCATGGCGATAATATAAAAACTTCAAACCGTAAAAACAGTGGGTAGTATTACCAGGTATTCGTACTTGAGATTAATTATTCTCGCTCTGATTGACTTTATTTTACCTACATTCAGTTCCAAGAAGATGTACCTATACGGACAAGGACCAATTGTTATTGCTATTGTCTTCAGCCATTGTTCAACCAAACCCAACTCAACTCAAAGCATTTATTTCAAATGAACCAATTACAGGCACTTTTGAATTGTCAAACAGTCGGTCAGTCAGAAAGATGAAGCTATTTGCCCATTCCAAAGCGTTGTAGGCTCCTATGAAGAAGAACGGGCAAGTACACTCTTTTAAAATAAAATATTGTTACAAAATGTTGGTTACATCATTCATGTTAAAATTATACATTTGAGAACAATGTAGAAAGACGTGCACGTTAGAAGCGTCCGTAATAATAACAAAAACAATTAAAAAATAATCAATTAAAATAAGCCGTGGTAGCTAAGAGATGACCAGTCCCAACTGTCGGCGCCCTTTCACGAACATGACGCATGGATCAGCACCATTCAGCTCAACTATTTTGAAGAAAACTTAATGATCCAACACACACGCCACCAGCGAGACATTTGAGTGAGCATGACATACTCTCAGCCGCCAGGGCAAGTTCAATTCAATGGAAGACATATTACCCGGTAAATGGTAGCTCTATTATAGTACTCACACCTGTGCTATGCAATTATATAATACAAAGGAGATTGAGTTTAGACAATTCAAAGATAGTCTTACAATCTTCAGCAGCTCCAACAATATTTTCAAATGCTAATCAATTAGTTTATGCGGAGCAGGACCAGCATTGAGCCAAGAATTTTTGTCAGCGATGTAATCCTCCAACTTATAATATGCTTGGCTGTATATTATCAATGAGTTGTATTACTGAGTCTAATGATTATAATTTTGTAAATAAATATTTTTTAGTCGCGAATCATACTTTAATCAACATAAACCCAGACAATGAGCTGCAATTTGCAAAAATCGTAAGAAAATTTCAATTTCGGGGCTACCTTAGCGCTTCCCACTTAAACACATTCTATAGCGGACCTAACAGCTAAATTACCAAGCGATGTAAACACTGTCGTGTTTAGCATAACAACAAAGCAAGGCCGGTATTATTCCGAGCTAGTAGCGAAGCACGCGTTTAGCTAGAATTATAAGCCGTAAGTAGGTACAGCTAGTGACCTCAATAGCCTATCAAACAAGCTTCTTTTCTATTTTGCTGGCTACCAGGCAATTCCACCAGTAGGAACAATTTCATACCGATATTTTACTACTAGCTTCTGCCCGCGACTTTGTCCGCGTGAAATTTCTTATTGTAACATAAAATACAGGGTATCAGAAAGTTATGGTCAAAGGATGATGCTACAAAATGTATGGAAGCTGGTACCCTCCCCAATAGGAATAAACTCAAACTCAAAGCATTTATTTCAAATAAACCAATTACAGGCACTTTTGAATTGTCAAGGGGTTATCATCATCATTTCAGCCGAAAGACGTCTACTGCTGGACATAGGCCTCCCTCAATTGGGGGGGTTTGCCATAATCGTCATATTTGGCAGGCGGGTTGGCGATCGTAGGGTTGGGGTCGGGTTGCCAAGGGTTCGGTCAGTCAGAAAGATGAAGCTAGTTGCCCATTCCAAAGCGTAGTGGGTTCCTATGGAGAAAAACGGGCAAGAAACTCCACGGACACTCTTTTAAAACAAAATAAGATAAAGTACCAAAATTGCAATGGTCTTTGTCTTGATTCCTTGTCCGATCGGTGTGATACCGGGTGGAAGTTGAGACGAGGCAATAAGGGAAGCTAATTTAACCGTTGTAATAAAAACGTTCTTACAAAACTATCCTTAACTTAATGAGTAATTGCTAATTTCAATAACAAATTTTGGAAAAATGGTATATCTAGAAAAACGTTAATTCTTATATTTTATTTTTATGATGCCAATCGATGCAATGAGAAAAAGACAAATTCAAAGACTCTTTGGACGAAAAGAGGTTAGAGTACTAGAAAATTCACAAAAGGTAAAACACTTTCCCCATACTTTTCGTAACTACTGATCGATCATCTTACCCATGATCTTTTACGACGCTTGCTACTAATTATTAAAAGAAAGGCATAATGTAGTGAATTATTATGAAATATCTAAAAAAAACATTATTTTGATATTGCTAAAATTGACATGTTTGGTACATTAATAACTCTGAACGGCCAAGGATTTCGATTTAGGCGCCAGAGTAACTTCTATTCAGTTTTAAAAGAGCTATCCAACGATGTATTACGTTACTTATGTCTATTTTAGGAGGACCTACTAAGATGACTGGTACATGAAATTATTTCAGGAACTTTATGGAAATCCAATAAACCTGATTTGTTTTATTAACTCACACGCAATGTATCGTTACCAAGGCAAAACGCACGTAGCGAACGGCAGTGAAGCGAGCGTTCAACTGCCCTCCCCGCCACGGGCACGGTAAGTTCGATGAACTCTGTAGCTAAGCAGAAAGTGAACAGCTGATTTCAAGCGTCGTTCGTTAGAGTAACTCAACATACAGTGTTGAAATTTTGTACGAGACGGGACAGCTAAATAGTTGTACTTGGATATGTGAAAAAATCCACAGCAGTAGTATATATGTATAATGAAGTTAAAAGGAATACTATCACAGTTAAATAGGCTTAACAAGTTACCGAGTAATAGTTGACCAACTTACATTTGCAGTCGAAAAATAATTATGTTCTCCCATACATTCCGTGTGGAAGAACATGTTTTTCAACTAAGATGTTAAGTTTGTTCTTGGGATAAATTCATACCAACTCCGGAACCCTTCATTGTGCGTAGTCCGACACGCACTTGGCCGGTTTTTTACATGTTCAATACCGACAGAGTCAGTATCTGCCCTAGCATTTTCGCAACTATGTTGTGGTCAGCTTTCAGTCTCACCAAATGCATCTTTTTACATGGAGTAACTGCCCATTTGATCTCTTCCATCTAGTTATTGGAAAACATGATACCCGGAAGGACCAACTGAGTAGGAAAGACAAAACACAAAACTGTATCTTTTAGATCAAGTATTTACCTTGTCTTCGAACACTTAACGTAGTTGAAGTGTTTTCCAATAACTACACAATATTGTTTTTCTTTGTTTTACTAACGAGACTGACTCCGTAAACAAGTGCTTACGGACTTTGTAAAGGAGTTTCCAATAACTCAAGCTGGTGTATTCATTTGGCGAAAGTAAAGTTTATGTTTTAAACATGCTGTTAAGCAAAAACTACAGAAAGACACACAGTAAGATGCTCTTCTTACCTGTTTAAGGGGTACTACTGCTTCTAATTTATTCATTTATTAAATTTTAATTTATTCTATTCGGGAAACTTACAGATAAACTTATACATTGTCCATAAACAATATGAAAATGAAGGCCATTTATAAATTTCCACTAATAAACACTAACAATAAAACTGAAAAAAAAAAATGCCCATAACATAAACTATGAAATTAATAGTACTCGATCGACTAATACACACTAAATATCATTTAGACACAAATAATTACTTTTCCGTAAAGAAGCTTTTTACCAACATATTCGTTCCTTAAATACAAAAGTCACACATTTCAAAAAATATCAAAAATGATTTTTTTGCATAAAATGCATCTTAAACGATGAAATTTTAATGTTTCGCTAAAACAGCCGTCGTTTTATGATCAAAAACACCCATACACGCACACACGTTAGTTTTGTTTTGTACCGTTTCTGTAACTGAGTAAAAGCCTCGCAAAAGTACCATATATGGTTAAGATTGCTTTATTGAAAAATGGGTTTTTTAATTACGCATCTTTTGATACAAAATAAAAACTACATAATACACATAGTTTATACAAAAATCATAAAATAATCCAAATTATTTTTGCAAATGCCGCTCCTGTATAATTTGCTTATTTTGACTTGTGGTGCTTTTGTATTTAAGGAGCGATATGCGTAAGTCGAGAAACACTGGTATTGAATACATCCTGATACATCCAAATCATGTTCACTAGACAGTTTATTAAAACTTTTTTGCACGCACGGCTTGGAAACAAATTCTGCCTGTACGCGGACCTGGAATGAGGGACATGTTTTTTATTTTTTTATTTTTTTTATTTATCATTTATACAAAAGAACACAGGATTACTTAATAAATAGCAACCAAAAACCACTAAGGTTTAAACTTGTGCTATCATGAGTCTATCTCAATATCTAACTATACATGTACATACATTACATACTCAATATGTAACAAGCTAGGTCTGCGAAACATTTTGCAGTGTGTAAAAAATGCGATGTATTTAATAGCACTTTAAATTTGATGAAAACAACAAAATTGCATATCAGCACTTTAAAATAATAATACATTTATAATTTAATATTATCACTTTAATATCACATGAACTAAATTTACAAAAAAAAATAAAAATAATATCTAATAATACTAATAAATATACCTACTCTATGAAGTAATAATTTCATAACAACATAATTAAAATACCTCCAAAATTAATGGTTTGCACTATAACTATGTCGAAAACCAACTCCGAAACCAGTTAGTTTCTGAACGCACATTAAAATGTACGATTGACAACTGTCAAAAAGGCGTGGTCGGCAATAGTTCAAAAAAAAAAAATACCACGAAGGGGATGGCGGGGTCTGAGTTCGCTTGCTTCACTAGACCCCCTTGGGTTTTCATTGTATTACTTCCCACATAAAAATTTATGCAAATAAATAAAAGCATACACATCACAACTAGTGTAAAGTGCAAAGTATTAATTTTAAAGCTAAGAATATTTATAGTGGAAATCATAATTTTTATAGTTTATTCAATTAATTTTAAAGCTAAACATTTTAAAGTGTGAATTTTCACTCCTTTTTTTTTTTTAAATGGCGTCTCAGAGTGTAACCACGAGGGGCTCGGACTCTTTAACCGGACTATCCTGTGGTGCCTTAAGTTCCTAACGGATTTTAAGGCCTCCAGCCAGGGCATACTTATAAGCTAAATTATAAATTCCGTCTGCTCGCTAAGGGCACCCCCTGCGGGGTACGGACCTCGGCTTAGGGCAGAGTCGGAGGGGGGAGGGTGGCAAGGGACCGTCGGTGGCTGGATAAAATCAGTGTTTTGATTATTATCATGGGGAGTTTGGACTAAATGCTGCTCAGCTAAAGCGCGTGCTGGTGCTTCACTTACAGTCAAGGGTCGGGGAGGATTTTCACTCTTTAAAATCAATTGAATTAATATTCCCCGTAAGAATTCTAAACTGCCTAACAGATCAGGGCAATCTAGTATCATTTACAATTTTTAATAAGTACATCATAATCTGCAATGCGTCTGCGCTGTCTGTGTTCCTAGTGGTCAGATAGTTCAGGTACAGATTGGGTGATGACCCCCAAACTAGGCATTTGCCCGTATCTTGGGGGTCGGACGTATAAATCACAAAGATTGATACCATTTTACTTTAGTTGAAATGTACTAAAATAAGCAGCGGGGTAATAGCTAACACCCAATGATAATAACTAATTCAGTAGCGATTGGCTTCATTTTGACAGTTCAACAACATTCATTGCGTTATTTACGTTGTCAATCAGACAAATGTTTCGAACATAATAGGAATGATAACTAAAAAAATATTTTTTGTCCGTCATGTAGATTATGAAAAAATATTGGACACGTATTTTTTCTTTTTTTACGTAATCGCCCCCACACCCCAAGTTTTATGGGTTTTATCTAAGTCACTTTTTATTAATATGGTAAAGCAAAAAATACGTGTCTAATATTTTTTTATTATCTGATTGACGGACTAAACAGTTTTTCTTTTTTTTTTACCCAGGCATCATCCCTATTATGAAGCAATGGATAGCAATATCCTTCAAATCATTCAGATTATGTTTGATAGTGTGTTACGCAATTAGGGTGCTGGTCAATTAAATTAACGATTTTTGCACTGATCTTTGTTACATATCAATATAATTTAAGTTATCTAATAGTGACAATTTTTTTTTATATTAAAACGTTGCCCCACACTAGGAATTACTCCTGTTAGACCAGGATCGATAATTTGTGAAAAAAAGAAAAAAGAAATGTATATATATAGTAGGATGAAACACATTAGAAAAGGAAGAGAATATAACAAAAATAAAGGAATAATAATTTACGGGCGATCTGCGGTCGGGAATTTGAAGGGGGGGGGGGGGGTTAAGGGTAAAAAACGGTTTATCTCGATTTCCGGCAAAACTACAAGTATCATGGAAAAAAGTTACATACAAAAGTTGCAGATCTTTTTATTACCTACAACTTTGCCATTTAACTTTCTTCCATAGGACTTGTAGTTTTGCCGGAAATCGAGATAAACCTTTGGGTTTCATTCAACTATATTTTTTTTCCACTTTTTACCATTTTTTTTGGCCTGGTATATGTATTGTGGGTGCGTTTACAAACATTTAAACTCACATACACAAATTAAACTTCTTTTTCTATAACTACAATGTATGTTCTTTTTAGGGTTTCGTAGTAAACAAGGAACCCTCCACTTGTAGGAGGGTTATTCTCAGGGTGTGTGTTGGGTCTATTCAATTAAATCGGACGCACATTTAACAGCAGAAAGTAATAATTTTTGCAAAAAACACAGTATAGGGCATAAACAGGTAAATATAAAAACAATGTAAACTTTTAAGAGCGATTATATTTTCACCATATCTACTCTTAGTACTAAGAAAGCTGTAATTTGGTATGGGTATACATATTAATCACGCCGAAAAAGTGGTAAAATAATTATAATCTTGTTTCTTTTTTTTTTTAATGTTCCATGGTATGGTCCAGTAGAAAAAAAATTCATCATAATAGGTACCGGGAAGAACAACTGCCTTTTCGTTATGAGTATTTTTACACCCGTTATTATTCTTATTTGATATTCATCTTTTTTACGAATTATTTACTATATTTTCATTTTCACTTCCTTTCTTAGTGCTTACGTTCGCGACAGTACAACTTATGTACTTTCAATCCTAAGCTGGACACAAGTACTCAAGCCATCCGATTTCTGTTCAGTGTAGACTTCAGAATGGAATAGCTTTTAACGCGTCACTTAGCTGGTAAGAGGCTATTCGGACCAAAGATTTAAATCGCTAGATTAAAATCTTGAATACGTAACAAACCATTCAATAACTATGAAACCGATAACTAGTTCCTTAGTTGCCGCTAGATGGGTCTGTATAAGAGATCGCGTCTAAAATTGATTTTATTATTTTAATTCGTCTTTAATACTGGTTTTATTTGTAATAATATTTTTATCGAGGGTAAATAAGTGTTTTTACACTGTTTTAGTAAAAAAATATGATTGAAGTCGTTGTTTAATAGGTGGATGAATGAACGACATCATTGACAGTTTTTTATAAAACGAAACGTTAACCTTACTTCTTTCTGCTTTCACTTCATTGTTTTGTTTCATGTGGTATTATTTTTGCTTTACCGTTTGATTTTAAGTTGAAAGTCTATTTATCTTTCCAATCGTTTGTGCTTTCTATTCCATTTATTTTTTTCCATTCTTTTGTAAAATAACTTGTAAGTAATGAAATCTGGAAAACGCAGTAAAAATTTTACTGAAAGAGAGAAGATGCTTCTTATCGAAGTGGTTAAAGAATTTAACGTAATCGATAACTTAAGTTTCTGTATACTGATATATTGAAAATAAACTCCAGTACTTCCAAATCACACTCGGATGAGCTGCTAATAATTAATTATGCGAACACTTATTGTTTTCTCTTTTAATTAACTTTAATATTTAGCTTTTACTGGCAATTTAATTTAATAATACACATTTAACCTAAAAGTTGATGTAGTTGGCTATGAAATGAAGCGTCAAATAAAGTTATGGAATCGATAAACGGCGCAGATTAGTCAGTTAATTTAACTGAAGTTTAAACGGAGTTTATCATACATTGCGGTGTTTTGAAACCCACATTCACAAGTTAACGAACCAATAGCGCTAATGAATAGATAAACCACCGTTAAAAGTTCCTCAGAAACCGGGCATAAGAGTTTCTGAGCTAAGCTGGGGACGGACAAACGGACGGACATGGCGACATTATAAAGGTTCCATGTTGACTACGGAACCCTAAAAAGAAAATACATTGATTAAAGATAGACTAAAAGACATACGACACACTATAACTTACAGCAAATCAAAATAAAAATTAAATGAAAAGTGTAAAGTGCGATGTAAGAAATTTGCAGGTAATCATGGCGGTGCCAAAAAGGCCCACACATTATTAAACAGAGTTTCCATGACTATCAAGTCAAGTCACTGCGTCATTGTGTGTCAGAGGTGTCAAAACGAAACAGAGACGAGACAATCTTTTGATGCGGCAAGGCGACTCTAACGATTTAAATCCTTGATTCGGACAGCCATTTTAAGTTTACTCTGTTGTATTGCTTATTTAGTTTTGAAGTTGGAATAGATAAGAGTTAACTGTATTTTACGGTGTAGGGTCGTTTGGAAATGTTGGTTTTAGGCAAACGATTCTGGCAATTAGCAGCTGCAAATAACATTATAAGGTATCATATTTATTTTTTAATGCCATAGAGTGACAAACAACTGCAGCACAGCAGGTGAATTGCCTACACTTTTCTAATAGAGTTTCATCACGTTTTTCTTTAAGTTGTACATGTACAAAATATAGTAAAACATTTTAAAAGAGTAACTTTAGAGTTTGCTGCACATTCTTCTCCGTAAGAAACTACTTTTTGGAAGGGGCAACTAGAATCCATTCTATTTTCTTTTAAATTTTGACGTTCAAAAGTGCCTCTTATGTGCATATTTGAAATAAATGTTTATTTTTATTTTTAATATTGACATTATTATAATTAAAGAATATGCAATATATTTATTTATACAACTATTTACACTAACTGCTACATTAAAAGACTAACAAACTAATTACAGAAAAAAAAGGACACTTAGGCGTCGAAGTAGGTACTCGCATCGCTGTCATCCGGAAACGTTCCCAGAAGACTGGCAGTATTGCCACGTTGAATGGCAATGATAATTCTTTGGCCAAAGAAAGAGCCAGCCCTCTGGCCACGTGAAGTGTCGACCAGTGGGCGAGAAATTTCTTTAAAAAAGAGACGTGCACTCGGGCCCCATGACCTGAGCGTTTAAAAAAAAAAAAAATGATTTGATGTTAAGTCTGTTGTCGTAGCGTCGATGGGATGCTGTTGCCTTACCCTTAAAGGTCTATTTGTAAAGTCTGAAAAAGATTGGGACGTACCTGAGTTATTGGAAGGTATCCATTAATATATTTATAAAAAAAAAATGCTAAGAGGGCCTGCTCCTGACCTCGATCTCGCCTGATGAAAAGCGATGGATGAGATCTATGATGTAACGAGCGTGCCTAAAAGATTCACTCATGCTTTGAAGGCAGACGAGCTATTTCTGATACGATCGGTATAATGACACGACATACTTTATTATCATATGGCTAACTGATTTCTGGGCGATCTACCGATTTCCCTAAAGTAAAAACTCATCGATATGTGTATCTCGCCCGTCCTAACCTACGGTGCTCAGACCTGGTCGCTCACCGAGTCGCAAAAGTTCCGCCTTTGGGTTGGGCAAAGAGCCAACCCAACAACGAACGCAGGATTTTGTGCGTTAAACGAACAGACAGAAACGGGGATCCTGCAAGTAGGCAAAAAAGGTGCCAAGCTGAAATAGGATTGGGCGGGTCACTTTAGCTGCATGTACAGTGACCGCTGGGCAACAGTCTCCACACGATGGGTTCCTCAGTGTGGACGGCGCTGCTGAGGCCGGCCCAGGAAGAGGTGGCGAGACGACCAAGACCGCACTGCAAGGGCTAGACTGAGGTGGCCCTAGAAAAGGATACGTGGAAGGATTTGGGGTAGGCCTTTATTCAGCAGTGAGACAATCTAACTAAAAACACGGGGCAGTCTTTGGGGACTATCGATAGAAGTGAAAACTAAGTAACTTAAGCATTCGCTGACGATAACGCGAGTTCCATGATTTTTGTTCACTCAAAAAGTCCACATATATATACACAGTATACATATAGCTCATGGAAAGCGTTCGGTGACTATGACGCGAGTTCCATGAATTTGTTCACCCAAAAACTGCTCAACGCGCCTAAAGAAGATTTCACTTTAAAAAAAAAAGTCTGACCATAATTTTGAGAATAATTTAGCCGATACGAGAGAATACTACATCCGATAATTCCATTAATACAGTGTAGATATAGCGAGTTCTTCATCAGGTATCAAGAACTGGTTTGAAAGTATGTACAATACAATTGGCGACACTGTAAGTGGTACCGGTACGTGCCGTTCGGCACGAAAGGTATAATCGAATTGGAAAGAGATATTTCACATTGAAAAACGTATTACGGCTTACATTTTCCCACGTAGCAATAATGTAGGTCAAATGAAGATCTGTAGAAAAAAAAAAAGCGGCCAAGTGCGAGTCTCACACGAAGGGTTCCGTACCGTCGTACAATATTTAATACTACACTTTACATCGACTCGAAAAAAAGAGACCAATTTGCACAATGATGCACTGAATAACTTTAAAATACACGTGCTTTAGAGATAGATATATAGCGCCTTAAAATAAAGAATGGTATTTCATAACAACTTTAATCAAACTAACTAATAGCAAACTAAACTTGTTAATGATCGGCTATTAGGTAGAGCGTGTTACCTAGCTCATATAAATTGTTAAAGTTTACCGGTTTTCTCTTCGCTAGGTGAGCTTGTTACGATAAAAATCGGAAATTTACGATAAAACTTTAACTTTTCACTTTTTGCAAGTTAAAGCTGTTAAGTTTATTATTTATGTGTAGTCTTGATATATATATTTTTAAGTTTATTGGTGACTACCCGTGGCTTCGCTCACGTGATAAATGGTGCCGAAACTCTTGTCACAAAATTCTCTAAACTAGACTAAAAATCACCATTTAGTATATTCCTGTCAACCGACGATATCCCATTCTGAAATTGACTAAAGTGACACAACTATATTTTAGTTTAATAGCACTAAGATTGCACCGAGATATTAATTTAGTAAAAATGGCAATTTTGCTATTCTGAATTTGACGTTTTTAAACTAAAATTTTGATTTTCTAACTAAATCTGACTATTTTTAATCGCGATTAAAAAGGTGTGGAATAATTTGTTGTCATGAACTAAAATTAACACCAACACCTCGAGTTTTGGTGCAAAAACAGTATTGTAGGTATATATATTTTCTTTTCTTTTGCTTATATCTCGATAATGGTGCATCCTATCGCAAAAATAATGAAAATTTCGATCCCCTTTACGAAACTTTTAAACCCCTAAAACTCAGCATGTAGGTAATATTTTTTTTTTCATACAAAAAGTGAAAATTTCCATATAAAACACGTTGAGGCTGCCCCGCCCCTGCGCGACTCCGGCTCTAAAAACATAGCCAAAAGTAAGGATTTTTGGTGATAAATGTAATAATAGTTATTTAGTTCGGTGTATGCACGGCCACAAATCAAGCTATATTTCCAGTATAAGCTGACCTCTCATTGTAAGGAAATCCTATACAATGCGAGATCAGCCTAAACTAGAAAATTATAGCTTGATTTGTAGCCGTGTATACAAGAGAATCGGCACCACTGTAACCAATTATGCACTGTATTAGTTAAAAATTGCAATTCTTATAAATGCTCGGTAAACATCTTTGAGAAAGAAGCCGACAGAAGGGTATCCATCCATATATCCAGCCAGCCTTTGGAAAACTTCGTCAAGTCTTCTCGTCGTCAATCCCGCAGTGTTTGAAGACTAAAGTCTTTAGTGCGTCCTGCCCGTCATGAGAATCCGGTGCCGAAACGTGGAAACTGAAAGTCGGCTAGGTCCACAAATTCATGGTCGCCCAGCGCGTTATGGAGCGAGCTATGCTCGAAGTGGCAGTGGGCTGGCCATGTTTGGCCGGTGGAGCAAAAGAGTCCTGGAGTGGAGACCGCGTAGCGACAAGCGTAGTGTTGGGCGCCCCCAGCTAAGATGGCTGGGTCAGACTGGATGCAGAAAGCGGAGGGCAGGGTGTTGTAGCGCAACCTGGGAGAGCCCTATATCCAGCAGTGGACTGCGATAGACTGAATTGATATACATGTCAAGATTGATTGCATAGCTCCTTGAAGGTATAGCGTGGTGATATTCATTTCAGAGGCTAAATCCGTGTCTGCAATATAATAACATTTTTTCTCGTCTAATTAAATCTCGCCGTAAACTGTTGAGGAATACGAAAATAATGCAATTTGCTAATCCCCCTTAACAAACAGCATGATATAAGCCTATTCGATGACTAGACCTTTAATAAATATTTATGCAAAATTTGAACAGAATTCTACCCCACCCTACCCTACCTACCTACCTACCCTACCCTACCCTACCCTACCTATCCTACCTACTTATCTACCTACCTACCCTATCCTACCCTACCCTACCCTTCCTTCCTACCTAAAACTTAAAAAAAAAAAAAAAATAGTAGCCGAATCTCAAATCTACTGAATATGCATATAAAATTTCATAAAAATTGGTCATGCCGTTTCGGAGGAGTATGGTAACTAACATTGTGACACGAGAATTATAATTATATATAAGATGGACATAATATGTCCATCTTATATATATAATTCTCGTGTTCTTTAAACATACAAAATTCTTTAAACATCAGAATCTACATATTATGTAGATTCTGATGTTTAAAGAATTTTGTTATTTGGTATTTTCTTTTATTCAGAATTGTACAGACTGCTTACCTTTCTTCTTGTTCAAATACCGTGGCTTGGAAAAATATGGCAAGAATTAAATAGGAAGATTTAGAGACTTTTCTTCCAAGAAACTTAAAGGTCAATAATAATTGTCAAAGAAAAGCATGAAGCAAATACTGTAAAACATTCTAACAACAATTCTAATTTTCAGTTTCGGGAGATGGAAAGCACTTACAAATAAACAAGAGATACCTAAGTGTGTAAGTAGGTATATAAATAATTTGGATATAATTATATTATATACATTTCGTCTCTCCAAAACCGTTTGACAGAGCCTAGTTTAAAATTCCCGCAGTCAACATTGTGTTTGTTTGACATTCGGCCTTTTTGGGCTCAAACTTTTTGGTTTCAAAGCGCTTATTTATAATACATTTTGGGCAGCCACGCTAAAATTTTATTCGAATCCAATAAACTTTTGTGTAGGATTAAACATTTCAAAAATGTTGGTGCTACCGCTAAATGTGACGTGCCCATGGTAAATAATTCAGTAAACAAATGAACTACGAACAAATCAATGTGAAAACTCCGTCGTAAATATAACAGGTAAGTATATTGCTATATTGACATAATAATTATCCTAACTAATATTATAAATGCGAAAGTAAGTTTGTCAGTTTGTTTGTTATCTTTACACGCCTAAACCACTGAACGGATCGTCCTGAAATTTTGCATATACGTTGTCAGGTGTACAGAAACGGACATAGGGTACCTTTCATCCGGTAAAAATGTACTGTTCCTGAGGAAAACAACAATAACTTTCTTATAATAATAGATGGCGCCACGTGTCTTTCGAATCATGATTGAATTATATTATTATAGAAACTTTAGTAGTGTGTTTAGAGTTTTTTTTTAATTTAATCGCGAGTGAAGCCGCGGGCAAAAGCTAGTTACCCAATAAAAAAAAAATAAAAAAAATATCGGACCCATAAGTATACTCGTAGTCCATTTGGTTAGTATGACACAAAACTTAGAAACTAGTGTTAGTACCAGCAAAACAACAAACTACTAATTACTACGCCACAGTGGCATGTAGGCGTATCCAATGTCCCAATATGGGGCTGTCTCACCTATCAGCTATGATTTTCAGGATGCTGTTGGCGCTGGCGCGTACCCTGCGCATAATGGAAGTGCAACGCTTGCGCATGATGGCGTGAAATCCATCCAATTCTCGCTTCTGCGAACATGCCCTGTAGTAGGAAGCACTGTAGTAGCGCGGCAATGCGTGCGCTTTTATAATTTCCAACGTATACATAATACATACATATATATACGATAATAGCGTGGGATTCGATCACGATAACATAGGGACGTAAAATGTATGGAAATATGTATATTATTAAGACGCTTTTAAATTTTAGTCCACGATAACGTTCAAATCAAATCATGTCAAAAGTCATTTATACAAATTAGGCTGAGAATCAGTACTTTTCGACGTCAAAATTACATAAGACAGTCTCACAAAACGCCCACCCTTCACCAGTTCCTAGTGCTTTAGCTCGGAAGAAGAAGTGGAGCAACAAACTCCCCATAACAGTAAATTATATTATTTGCCATACGTCATCTAGCACACGCCAATGTACCAGCAAAGGCGTTATAACGTGCACGTACATAGTTCCATACATTTTATGAACATGGACTTGGACTAATATTGCAAAGCGGATAAACAGCACTGTCAACTAGGACTCCTCAAAGCTGTACTAGAACCTCATTCTTCCGGCGAAAACAATTCAGTTTGCTTCCACGCTTGCCGAATGGACTGTGTAACGACCTGTTTATGATAATCTCAGAGCTGTGACGCAGTTGCTAACCTTCACAAGTGTAAGATGTCTTCTGCTTTATACTGAAAATAATTATAAACAAAATTGGCAGTTATAAGTACTGCCGACAGAAGTAAAAACACAAAACTTTAGAATAACTGTGCTTTTATACATATAGCTCATTGAAAGCTTTCGGTGACGATAACGCGAGTTCCATGATTTTTGTTCACCCAAAAAGTACCTACACAATATACATATAGCTCATGGAAAGCGTTCGGTGACAATGACGCGAGTTCCATGATTTTTGCTCACCCAAAAAGTACACATATATAAACAGTATACATATAGCTCATGGAAAGCATTCGGTGACGATCGCGAACCCTAAGCTTTTCCCCTACCGAAAATCGCTCCGCACCTAAAGACGTTTTCACCTGATTGTTATTGAAGTTTTCACTTCAATAACGGTAGTTCAATCATATCTTTTCACATATCTTTTTTATTTTCGCTTTCGGATTTTAGTTTTCCGAGATCATCAATCTTCCCACACTGAGGCAAACCCAGCTATTGCCCAGTCATTACCGTGTGTTAAGGTGTTAGGTAGATAATAGATGATATATAGCTTTCCTATAATAATCCCTGACTTTATTGCCCTATAACGGATGCTACAAAGTGTTCTGTTTGATCGTATCATTTTGATAGTTTGTCAGCTTCGGTCATTTCCTATAATAGAGGATTTATATTTGACGAGGGTTTGTTTACTATAAAAAGTTCTTCCTTTTTTGATTTCTGTCTGTTACTGTGATTGTATTTCATCAATTAAAAACCGGCAAAGTGCGTGTCGGACGACGCACAATGAAGGGTTCCGTAGTAATCCGTAGTTGGGATGTATTTATCCCAACCAAGCCCAAGAACAAACTTAACATTGTGGGTGAAAAACAAGTTCTCCCTAGATTCCAAATGCAAATGTAAACGCGAAATTTTCAGAGATTTACCATGTTATTTTAAGACCATATACTTTTTATAGGCTTCCCGGTAATTTAAAAGTAAAGAACATAAGAATATTTAAGCTTAGTAATTTCGGAGATAAAGTCAATTTTCATCTGTTTTCTTAAATAGCTTTAAAAGTATTTTACTATATTTTGAAATTATAGAAAAATATATATTCGAAATCCATACAATAAGCTTTATCATTTGATGTCACATGGAACAGTTTGAATTTTTTTTTAATTGAATTTGTAATTAGCCCCCAAAACTGTTTAAAATATTCAAAATTCATTTATTTACGTTACACGTCCGTGTTTGGGTCACAGAAATTCATATCGATGCCTAACAGCCAAAAAGGGATAAGCGTCATTATTTTGCGAAATCGACAAACAATAGACGCAGAAAAAAAAGCTGTTTCTAACCATAAAACAAAAAGTCGATTCCGCAAAAAAAAAATGTCGCTTATCCCTTTTTGGCTGTTAGGCATCGATATGTGTACCAAATTTCAACTTAATCGGTCCAGTAGATTTGGAGAAATCGGCTGTGACAGACTGGGACAGATCCTATAAGGGTTCCGTTTTTTTTTTTGAGGTACGGATCCCTAAAAATAGTGAACAAAAAAAATTTATTAGTGATCAGCGTAGGACGCAACCAAGGTAATATAAATCCATAAAAAATATAATATTGGAGTAGCCTTACGAAAACAAGAACAAATTTTGTTCTTGTACTCTTTTAGAGGGGCTAAAAGAGTACAAGAACAAAATTTGTTATTGTACTTTAAGTAGTTTTTATGAACGTAATTAAGTATGTACATAAAAACTGCTTTCAAATCGATTCTAACGCACTTCGTAAATCGTTTTTAAGACGCGAAAGCTCCGTGAAAATACCTGGCTGAGCTGTTAAATCCTGTATGAAGCGTTCAAATACGTCAAGCTGACATAAGAAAAATTCCATTATAAACTTACATTTGCATTTGGAGAATTGACCCTATAATAATAGTCCTCCAGACCGAATTTCAGGCATGGCGACCAATCTCAGCGGAGACCAGCCTTCGGCGCGGGAGATATTATAGTGCACAAGTGTGAGAGCAGACACAGGTGCCTCTCTCTTCCCTCACTCTCATAGTCCGATGGGATGGCAATCCGACACAACCGGAGAGAGATCAGACGCAGGATCAACGGCTTAACGTGGTTTCTGAGACACGGGGGGGGTATCACGTAACGTATGTATCGATGCATGGGAGAACATTTTTTCAACTCAAATTCAAAGCATTTATTTCAAATCAACCAATTACAGGCACTTTTGAATTATCAAGGGGTCGGTCAGTCAGAAAGATGAAGCTAGTAGCCATTCCAAAGCGTAGTAGGTTCCTATGGAGAAGAACGGGTAAGAAACTCCACGGACACTCTTTCAAAACAAAATATTGTTACAAAATATGGGTTACATCATTTATGCTGAAGTTATACATGTGAGAAAAATGTAGAAAAACGTACATGTTAGAAGCGTCCGTGATAAAAACAATTCAAAAATTAAAATAAATTAAAATAAGCTGTGGCAGCTGAGAGATGACCAGTCCCAACTGACGGCGCCCGTTCACGAATTTGATGCATGGATCAGCACCATTTAGCTCAACCATTTTGAAAGGAACTTAATGATCCAACACACATGCCACCACCAGCGAGACATTTAAGTGAGCATGACATACTCTCAGCCGCCAGGGCACATTCAAGTCAATAAAAGACATATTACCCGGTAAATGGTAGCTCTATTATAGTACATAGTACTCACACCTGTGCTATGCAATTATATAATTCAAGGAGATTGAGTTTATATAATGCAAAGATAGTCTTACAATCTTCAGCAGCTCCAATAATATTTTCAAATGCTAATCAATTAGTTTATGCGCCTTTATGGAGCAGGACCATCATTGAGCCAAGCATTTTTGTCAGCGATGTAATCCCCTAAGTATAATATTATGCTTGGGTGCATAGTGTGCGTTTTATATAAGATTTAAATTTTGTTTCGTTCAATAAATTGGAGTATTAGCTACAAAGTTCAGTATGGTCTTCAAAAATTCATCCTAAATATACGGCACCCTTCATTCAGCGTGGTCCAACACGCACTTGGCGGATTTTTAATTGAAGTGTCAAAATTCTAGCTACCCCCAATTTATGTAAAATAAACAACAAACAACCTATAAGCAGACATAAATCGTTTCAGTGATAGACAACCTGATGGACGATATTTTAATAAAAATATCATCCTTCCCGTTGATCGATTGCAGCTTCAGTAAATATTTACAAGGAAAGTGGGCCCAGCACGAATGCGCGGAGTTGTTGTCGCTGCGGGAGCCTTGAACGTAACGTACAACATTACAACGGTTTTAAATTGAAAAGACTCTTTTCGCACATAATATTTATGTTTTTATTAAAATTTTATGCACAAGTGCACATGCTACCAGTCGACTTTAGGGTAATGCAGAGAGAAAAGCTGGCAGGAGCAACATAAGGGACAGTTTACACGAAAATAACTATAAAATAACAATAAATACATAGATATACACAAACACACACAACACACACAACAAACAAACACACACACATACAATACACACACACACACACAATACATACAAAACAAACACATACAATATACACACACACACACACACACAATACATACAAAACACACACACACATGCACACAAAACAACACACATACATACATACATATCAATACAAAAACACACACACAACACATACACATATATATGTACATACACATACTTCGTTAATAGAAAAACGAAGTATTAGTTTAGTAGTATTTAGTTTTAAGACTTTATTTATATCTATGGGTGATGCACATACTATATTTTCTATTTTCTTACGTGCCTTGTACTTGTTGAAAGACCTACAGTCCTACACTGCCCTCCCTGTATTAACACTGTAATTTGAAAACATTTAAAAAGCCAATTATTTTTTAAATAGTACCCGTGGAGTTTCTTGTCGGCTCTTCTCCATAGGCATAGTTTCTTGTCCATAGTTTCATGTCGGCTCTTCTATTGGAATCGTGCATCTAGCGCGTTTCATAAGTGCCCTTAAAGTTTTATGTGAAATAAAATATTTGTAATTTGACTAATTGTCAAATTCAAATCAGAATTCGAATCAGAAATGAAGAGATCCGCAGGAGAACTAAGGTAACCGAAGAATTGCCAAACTTAAGTGGCAGTGGGCAGGGCATTGCTCGCTGAACAGATAGCCGATGGGGTCGAAAGGTTTTAGAGTGGCGACCGCGTACCGGAAGACGTAGCGTTGGAAGGCCTTCCACAAGCTGGACCGATGATCTTGTAAACGCCGCAGGAATCCGCTGGATGCGGGAAGCATAGGACCGGTCGAAGTGGGGGGCGCAGTGGACGTCTTTCGGCTGAAATAATGATGATGATAATGACTAATTATGCTTGCCGCATAAATTGAAACCAAATGTTAAAGGATAGTTATATTTTCGATTCAATCGAATCGAAGTTCGAATTTACGTAAAGTATACTTCGCGCGTTCGTGCTAGGCCCTAAGGAATACCTAACTTTAAAACCTCTAACATTCACGTCATATTCTCTCACTTTATCGAAGTTTACTTTATGGTAATTTTGGCAGTTTTGACATACTTCATTTTGGGCAAAATCTCAGCCTCTACATCAAATACTCGGGGGATCGGAGTTTCACATGATTGGCAGTTCACAAACTTTTCTAATGTTTTGATGCTTAAGGAACACCCTTCGTGCTTGGCTTCGACGTTAACTTTAAAGTTGAAGAGCTTTCGCTTTATTTTTTGAGTTGATCTTGTTAATATTATCTATTTATTTTGTTCCTTCAACTTCTAAGGACCTAGTTAAAAACTGGCCAAGTGCGTGTCAGACAACGCACAATGAAGGGTTCCGTAGATGGGATGAATTTATCCCAAGAACAAACTTAACATTGCCGCCCGCTAACAGGCGCGTGCAAACTGGCTTTAGCATGTACAGTCACCAGCACATCAAGTCACCACAAACTGTCAGATTTTGTCATTCGATTTTGAACTTAATCGTCAACATTTTAAAGTTTAAAATCGTTTGGAGAAATTTGACAGTTTCGTTCAGCTTGATGTGCTGGCCACCGTACTATCACGGACATCCGGATCGGCATACTTTCAAAACAAAATCCAGTGCTCACGGTGTCCACATCTGTTTACCGCACCTTTTTGCGTCGACCGATAAAACAAAAATACATAGGAATACTTTGTTTAAATAAATTTCTCAGGCTCTCTAACAATGATCATAGATGTCTGACCATCCTTTTTCGACCAATAGAAATAGGACAGTAAAAGACCCCCAGATTGATGAGCTTCTGTAAGCGTTACACTACCGGCCGAGCGCTGCAAGCAGAAAAGTCCTTACAGTGGAACGATTCGGATGATCCCGATAGTACCTCAACAATTTTTGGCAATTATTCATCATTCATCATCATTTCAGCCGAAAGACGTCCACTGCTGGACATAAGCCTCCCCCAATTGAGGGGGTTTGCCATAATCACCACGCATGACAGACGGGTTGGCGATCGCAGTATGGTGTTAAAAATGCATAGAGAACGCTGCTGCCCATTCTCTAGTAAGTCCCTTAGTCGCCTTTTACGACACCCACGGGAGGAAATGGGGTGGTGCTATTCTCTACGACCGGCACCACACGCTATCCTGGCAATTATTAATTGAACACCTAACTTTTGTTAACATAGCAATCAAAACTAATACACTTTGTTTTTTACAGCCGTACAACGATATAGAAAACCGTCACAAAACGTATGTATGAAACTACGAACGAATCACAACAAACGGGAGACGACGCAGTAAAACGGCAGACATTAACTTTAACGTGAATTTAGCTAACAGTATGTCGCCTTGCGGATTCATAAAACGTTTAAATAGAGGTTTCCAAACTGTTATCTCCAAATTCCAACGAGATTGCGGAAATTCATTTCCCTTGAAGACAAAACGGATCAACGTTCCCGCTTATAAACGGTAAAGCACCGCAATAATTTATAGATTATTATTAAATTCCGGGAAATTGTAATGGCACTGTTTCCAAAACATTTACTCGTAAATCGAATTAACAAGTCACTGCTATTTGTGTTTCAATTAGGGGAGACGTCTTTAAATTTTATGCTTAGTGATGTTGATTTCTGGACGGGGGTTTGAATAATTGAGAATGATGAAGACACTTTTAATCAGAGCTATTTTATAAATGAAATAATCAATCTGATATAGAATACTCTTTATTATGGTCACCATAAAAGTGAGAGCCATATATAATCTCCGCAGGCGCGATTCTCTAAGGGAACTGTTTAAGGATATTAACATCATGACGGTACCTTGTCAATATATCTACGAAAACATCATGTACGTAAGGAAAAATTTACATCTTTTTAGAAAAAGAGGTGAAAGACATAATTATAGTACTAGAAATAGGGACCTATTAGCTCAACCAGGTTTCAGACTGGCTAAAGTAGACTCATCTTTCATGGGGTACTGTTTAAAATGTTACAATAAAATTCCTCCCCACATACTTCAACTGAATGAGACTAAATTTAAATCTTGTATAAAACGCACACTATGCAGGCAGGCATATTATAAGTTGGGGGATTACATCGCTGATAAAAATGCTTGGCTGAATGCTGGTCCTGCTCCACAACCTCAGCTAGTTAATTAACATTTGACAATCATGTTGGAGCTGCTGAAGATTGTAAACTATTTTTGCATTGTATAAACTCAATGTCCTTGAATTATATAATTGCATAGCACAGGTGTGAGTACTATGTACTATAGAGCTACCATTTACCGGGTAATATGTCTTTTATTGACTTGAATGTGCCCTGGCGGCTGAGAGTATGTCATGCTCACTCAAATGTCTCGCTGGTGGTGGCGTGTGTGTTGGATCATTAAGTTCCCTTCAAAATGGTTGAGCTAAATGGTGCTGATCCATGCGTCATGTTCGTGAACGGGCGCCGTCAGTTGGGACTGGTCATCTCTTAGCTGCCACGGCTTATTTTAATTTTTGAATTGTTTCTATTACGGACGCTTCTAACGTGCACGTCTTTCTACATTGTTCTCACATGTATAACTTCAACATGAATGATGTAACCCATATTTTGTAACAATATTTTGTTTTAAAAGAGTGTCCATGGAGTTTCTTGTCCGTTCTTCTCCATAGGAACCTACTACGCTTTGGAATGGGCAACTAGCTTCATCTTTCTGACTGACCGACCCCTTGACAATTCAAAAGTGCCTGTAATTGGTTTATTTGAAATAAATGCTTTGAGTTTGAGTAACTTGTGCACCATTTGGTGAAGTGGAACTGATGATGAAGACCACAAATGGCCACCGGAACTCCTTAATAATAAGTATTTTATGGATTGCGATTCGATTACTTTATTAAGGTTGCTAAGCAATGTATGCTCATCACAATGCGAATGGTGAAATGGAGCGTTTAACTTAATACCAGTTTTTAGATTTTTGTCAGTAAGAAATTTGTCAATGAAAAAAGTGTGTGTAGTGTATGTGTAGTGTGTCGAACGCGCCCTCTATGTCAATGAAGGCGGCCAGTGATGAGCATTTGTGGTCCACTGCACATTCGATTTTGGAAACCACGCTGTGCAGCGCGGATTCTGTTGATCTGCCTGCGGAGTACGCAGACTATTATAACTTAGGTAAATTATTAACAGACCCACTAAAAAGCGAGAAAGAAAACACTTTAAAAAAAAACCGCCTTCCAAAAAAAAGAACCTACTAAGTGTAAAATTACTTTAATTTCAGAAGTCGGTGGCAAAAAATATCGATTTCCGATATTAAAGGAATTTTTCACTTTTTTGTGTTTTTTTTTAGTCGCGATTTTTTTTTTGTTAAAATATTTTTTTCTCTAGATAGTGCAAAGATAAAGCGTTCTTTAGGTAATTTTTCTTTTCTTAAGAGAAAAAGTCAAGATTTTGCGTATACTATTATGTATTATACCTTTCTCTTGGGAACTCCATAAAATTTCAGGTACTAACACAAGATTTATGGGATGTATAAAAATGCTTATGACAATGATGTATGTTTCAATTTTAAATTACGTATGTGGGACGCAAGACAATAACAATTTAGGTAAGAAATTGAACAAAAACAGAAGCCTGTTCTTGTTCTGCTCATTATTTTCAGTGTAGGTAAGTAGGTGCAAGACATTCTACTGCGAGGCAGCACAACTGTTTATTTAATGGGGTTGCGCTGCGGTAGCTCGCGAAATTCAAATTTTCTTAGGTTTTTCGCAGTTTGCTGGTTAGGTTGTACGTTGGTTAAAATAATGATGGTTCTCGACCGCAACAAATATGGCTATACAGAATTTTTATTCATATTCATATTCATTTATTCACATTTAAATAGAGTAATTACAATCGGTGGTTTCACATGTTACATTATTTGATCTTATATTCTATTTAGCCTAGTATGGCATGTGAAGCTTAATCATGCAACATAATATTAATGTAGCACAATAATTTAATATAATAAAAAATAAAAAAGATGGGTATTTAGTCATAATTCATAATCAATACATATCCGAGATTCATAGTGCCTAATGTCAATACCTGGCTAACCACAGTATCGAGTACCAGTAGTGTTATATATTTTTTTAACATTAAATAATGATTAATAATTATTCGAGTAACCACTCGTTTATTGAGTAAATCATTTTTTTAAGTAGTAGCTCTCTAAATTTTCTCTAAATTTTGGCAGAGGCAGATCTTGAATGTCTGGTTGTAACCTATTATAAATTTTTAAGCACATAGCTGAGCAATTTTTTTTAAACACCGCAGTCTTTGGTGCACATTCTAGCACTAGGCGCTGACCATGCCTTGATTTACGAGGATGGGTAATATCACGTGTATAAATATCACTAGCCTTCACAAATAGGTTAGAATTTGATTTCACGAACACACAAATTTCAAAAATGTACATACTCGATAGGGGTAATATTCTGAGTTTATTAAAGTGAGGTTTACAAGATTCATATGGAGGAATGCCAACAATTGCTCTTATGCAACGTTTTTGGGATAGAAACGCCCTCTGGTATTCTGTTGAGTTTCCCCACTGTATTAATCCGTAACGTAAAACCGAAGCTACATAACCATGATATGCCAACAATGCCGTACGTTGTGTTGATGTATTTCTTAGTCTGTTTAAAACATATACGAAACTATTTACTTTCTTGCAGACTCCATCAACATGTGCTTTCCAATCAAGGTACTTGTCCAAGGTGAATCCAAGAAATCGCACATTGGTAGATTCATTAGTTTTTGTACCGTCATATGAAATATGCCTTGGAACGATCCTTGATCCACGGGTTTGAAATTGCATAAAAGTCGTCTTGTTGATATTTACTTGCAAATTGTTCTTTACTAAGCATCCTATGACTAAATCAATAATGTCATTTATATCCATGTCAAGGTTATTGTTAATTATATTGTCGTATGTTAATATTATCGAGATGTCATCCGCAAATATTATACATTTATTAGTAATAATGTCAGGTAAATCATTAATATATACAATAAAAAGGAGGGATCCGATTATACTTCCTTGCGGGAATTTATAATTAGCAATACAACTCCTAAAGTTATAATTGACCTCAAATGTCATAATTTCATGTACCTAATAGTCATTCAATATTATTTATTATTATTATGGGCTTAGAGAGTTGTATTAATGATTTTTACCCGACTGCGGCGAAGCCCAAAAGGAGGGTTAAGTGTTTGACCTGTATGTATGTATGTATGTCCGTTTCTTTGTTCCCTCGTAACTCCTAAACAAATAAACGCATTTGGATCAATTAAACGTCTTTAGATTTGTCTTGGAAGCGCGTTGTGTGTGTGAAAAATCTTTTATGTTAATGGGTTTTTAGCGTTTTACAAAAATACATTATAAATATTAAGACGGTATGGTCCAGTTGGCGCGAGCCGTATATCGCTATATTCATTTCAGAATTAACATACAGATGTGCATGCAATTTTAAAGACAGTAAAAAAGTCGTTTAGGCGCAGAATGTCCCATTCGCAAAATGTCCAACGGTCGCAAAGTATCCAGTTTTTAGAATGTCCAATTCTCAGAATGTCCAGTTCGCAGAATTTCCAGTTCGCAAAATGTCCAGTTATCAGAATGTCCAATTCGCAAAATGTCCTGTTCGCAGAATGTCCAATATTCATCGACTCGTCAACTGACAAATGTGTGCACTGACTGGACCAGTCCTCTCAATCTGTGTGGATCGTTTCTCAAAAGACCATTTCAGACACCAATCTACATGGTCTTCACATGATTTGACCAAGATTATGTCTGGACTTTAAAAGAGACTGGTGACCTCTGAGTTTGTTTCGGCCTTTCTTCTCAGAGTAGTCAGATACGAAACGCCGACCTCGTCTAGTTTTAAAATATGATTGACGTGTAAAAGTGTTTGTACAAATCTACTTACAGAAATGAAATCATTAATCATCATAACGTTGTCACCCCCATCAATCACTAATTGAATTCAGAGTTGGGCTTTAATCAAAAACGTTAATTACAGAAAAGTTATTGTTTAGACTACAGCGACATCTGTTTAAAAAAAAAAACATATTTTTACGCCTTGATAACACTGATTTACAGATTTTGATAATTAATTGAAATTTGTAAATCAGTGAGAAATAATAATTTGTTATGAATGTATTCAAAGTGCAATAAATCATTTGCAATATCTTAAATACCGGGACTTAATCGTCGTGTTTATGATTCCGAGATTTTAGAGGAGGTATTATTCACTCTATGTTACTTTCTTTCACGAAGT
Organism: Dryobota labecula; assembly: GCA_947523025.1. Taxonomy (NCBI): domain Eukaryota; kingdom Metazoa; phylum Arthropoda; class Insecta; order Lepidoptera; family Noctuidae; genus Dryobota; species Dryobota labecula. The sequence continues at coordinate 6,483,996 of OX383289.1, read as the reverse complement.
TTTGGTATATATACAGGGTGTTTGGCGCATGGACGGATACAATTTTTTGGGGGGTTGGGAGAGTCATTAGCGAGGTTTCATCCAAAGACCCCATGTCCTAAGTGACACGGTTATTAAGATATGATTTTTTTTAGCTTTTTTCCTAAAATTATCAGGAATGTCGCCTTTAAATCGTCATTACTTTTTTTATTAATGGTTGTAATTGCACGAAATAAATTGTATTGTGTGTGTTCTGCAATGTATTTTTATTTTAAATAGATCATTATTTAATGCAATTGATCTGAAAAAAATACTTATGTGCTTCCAAATTCAATTTTGTTTTTAAATGTGTGAAAAATTTCAACATCTAAATTCAGTATTAAAAAATTTGAACTTAGTTTTATTTTAAAAAGGTCTTTGGATGAAACCTCGCTAATGACCCTCCCAACCCCCCAAAAAATTATGTCGGTCCATGCGCCAAACACCCTTTATTGTACCTATTCCGATCTCAAGCATTAAAGACCCTAGGTTTATGAAAATAATCTCCAAGTCATTTCTGGTAGGTAGTTCTACGAATTTATGTAGCACTCCGAATACTCAAATGATCATACACATTTCAACCATATTTGGTATAACAAAGTACTACAGAAACCTCACTTTGAGGGCAGGCCATTTATTAGAACTGTTGGCAAATGTGGATTCCATTTCAGGCCATGTTGCCACAAAGTTAAGGTTCAAAATGCGGGGGAGTATATTCGAATGATAACCAACCATGCCGGGTGCACTTAATAGGTTCTTAGGGTTTACGTTTCGATGTCAAAGGTCCTAATAACCGAGTAACGACATTCTGTGAATAATTGGCTGACATTGACTAAGTTTGAATTAACACTTTGAAAGCCAAGCAATTTTGTAACGTGCATTCCCCTGTACGCCATTTACGGCATTGTTATAAATTCTATATAAAAAATTAAAAATAAATATATTAAAAAAAGTAAAGCATTTGCTGCTTTTGTATATGCTAGAATAAGGAATATATTTTTATAATAAAACATAAAAAAGTGTTTTAAATAAACACATTTAAAAAAAAATGAAAACACAAATAAACAAAATTTAAATACCAATTTTCCACAAACGATCGAATTCTCCATAGCGAGGTCTAGAAAGGTTAATTTCATGTATCCAACACTTTCGGTTTTGAATCCTATTAAAAGACATTGGGAACTTTACCATGGAAAATCTTCCCACAGCGGACAATGATGAAATATATCTTATTTTAAAGCTTTATACCTCTATCTATGTGGACCTAACGCACATTATTGTGGCACATGAGAATATTGAGATATGAGGAGTCTAACTTGCAAATATTTTGTCTAAGAATGAAATGATTTTTCAACTTTTTACGTTGTTTTGCATTGCATGACACCTAGTAATAATTTTATTTGTATTAAATATCAATACACACGTATATAATTATTTTATTTCTTCATTGTTGTTTTTTATAATAATTTTTACTTATCTCAAATATTGCATTCATGATTTTGTACTGTATATTCATGTCTACTGTAACCAAGTTGAGGAACAGGACTAATTAAGGAAAGAAGGTACCTATGTAATAATATTAGTTTTTTTTAAATGAATTGTCATAATATATAATAATAATATTATTTAAAGAGGCAGCTGGCGTTAGGTTGACATCTTCATGTCTTGCCCATGAAATATATACACTGTGGCATTTTAGTCGTCTTACAAAGAAAGTCCACTCAATTTATCCGACATAAAATACCTCTAGGCGTGATTAAAAAATTGTTACCATTAATTTAGATAATAGGTGCAAAGAAAAATAAATAATGCATTAGAATTATGAACATCCTGTTTATAATGTTTACGTATAAAGGCTCGTCCAGACTAGTGCGATATCGCGGGCGCGACGCGACACTAGTAGCACAATTTCTTTGTCGGTGCCTATCGCGCCCGCGATATCGCACGAGTCTGTACGAGCCTTTAAACGGAGGAACATACCTACCCAGCGCACGAGCGAGTAGATCATTCCATCTCCATTTTCTATGAGACAAAATTATCGTAAGACAATCTAGCACAGTCCACGTGGACTGTCATCCAATGAGAAGTTCTAACGCTATGTGGCGCGTGCCGCGCCCCCACCCCTTTCACAACAAAAAAAAGACGTGTGGCACTCGGGGACTGCCGCGGTAAAGCTATTGCATAGCATTTTGTATCAACTTATGCAATTATAATTATTTATTTATTTTATTTATGCAGTATTTCTTTTTCTTTGATATTAATTCAAGTTACACTTTTTGAGCGTGGTGACCGATAAGAAAGTAAAGTCAATCCATAATCGGCCCAGAACTTTGGAGAACCGTTTAAAAGTGGTTTTTATAAGCTATGAAGAACGTTAATGTTTAATGTTAATTCTAGCTAGATTTATAAATAAATTGCTCACATACCTCAACAACCTTTCAAAAACTTTTGAATTACGATGCCTGCCATCTAGTGGATAAAACCGACAACAAAACACAACTGAGACCACCAACAGAGCAACGCTTGTCTCGATTACGAATCACAAGCTACGCCAATGTCACCTCTATTTAGTTAGTTCTACCTGCGATTACTAGATGGCGTTGCGTTGCGCGGTAAATCCACCACAGAGTTTCGTAGAGTCGTACAATACATCTAATCGCACGCACACAACGCCGTGTCGAAGACTGCCGAACTGAAAGGACGTTAGACGATGCACGGCCTTCAAGCCACACCTCCGTGCCCGTCGGAGTGGGGAGCGCGAGGTTTTTTCGTTACGGAATTTCTGGATTCGGTCCCCGCGCTCAAGGCCCGCGATAGAAGCTATGCAATAGCTTAAAAACAAAATAAATAAGTGCTGAACGTCGTAAAAGTGTATAACTACGTAAACAAAGTCAAATACTATTCAAATATAAGCATAATAACAACTTTAAAATAGACGAAAGTGTTGAACCTAAAGTAATTTTAAATAAAAAAAGAGTGACAAACTGTTTTGACAGCGAAAAAATTCCATGTACATGAGTCATTTCCAACCGTCTAGTCAAGTTTAAAAATTGTTCAACTGGAATGGTATCAACTATTTGGCAAGCTTTAATTAAGTCATTGTAGCCTTGCGGTGCAACAGGGGAACTGAATGTACTCGTAACCCACTGGTCGTGAGTTCAAACCCCACTATCAACAATCTCTTTTTGTGAAGATCATAATTTTATAAACTAATATTTATAAGAATAAAATACGCAGTACACAGAAAAAAGGAACTGCCAGAAATTATTAGATCACTAGAGGGTACTGGTGTAGTAAAATAACCGTCGGAGTGGGGAGCGTGAGGTTTTTTCGTTACGGAATTTCTGGATTCGGTCCCCGCGCTCAAGGCCCGCGATAGAAGCTATGCAATAGCTTAAAAAGGTGAAGGTCACTCTCGCAGTGTCTGAGTTGCGTCCGAATACCGGAAGTGGAAGTGCGCGCGCGCTACCGGTTATCGACCGATGTTCGCGATCGCTACCTGAAGAGTGATTAGGTACCTACCTACTTCACAATGAGTGACAGGAACTATCAATTCTCGAATATCGAGTACCTACACATGGTACTCCTGTATGCAATAAGTGGTGACAATTTACGGGAATCACGGAGATTATACGCTGCGCCTAATAATCTCGACATGTTACGTAACCTAGGTGTAATCAACCCGCAAGTGATTTTAGCAGCAATACAACGATGGTTGATTACGGCCAGTTTCGCACCCCACCTTCCACGATTTTCACCTGTTCTCGAAGAGAACATATGGCTAGCCTGGAACTAAAGTGGTCTATGATACAAAATAAACATTTTGAGATAACAAACGAGACGCGTTTAAAGTCACTGTGTGCTTATGAATGTATGTTATATTGATGATAAACATTTATATGGTAGCTAAGTAGATAACTTAGCTATCCAAATCATCATCTTATCTACCTATCTTTTTATGTTCAAAAATGCTCATAGATGGATTTAACAAAAAAAAATATATATATATATATAGACCTCTTTATTTCCAGGCTAGCCATATTGTATTATTTTGAACGACACCCGCGCACTGGTAAAGCTTAACTACTTGCATGTGTAAATAAAAAGTGATCATTTGTAAACACGTAATTAGTAATTAGTGTAACTAGTTCCGTTGATTCCAATTGTTTAAATACGCCGGAAACAATTTACGTATTGCCAATTTCACTAACTATATTTGTTTTGTTATTTGCCAGGTTAAAGATCAAAATTCTGGATTGAATGTAGGTAGGTACCTGATTCAAATTTCTATCTGTCGAACGAAAACAAATTTATCAGTTATTGAAATCGGCCGTCTGTTTTTAACTTAAATCGTACCTCTTTTAATAATCTGCACTTAGTATGTACTTACTCGTATCTATCTTACACAACTTAGTTTGGGTTAAATATTCTTACAAACTACTACATACATACCGAGAACATTAAGGTTGCAATAGTAAGAAACACATTTTTACACTAGGGTGAATGAACTCTGATAAAGATGTCGTCGCTCCTTTCCGCGCCGCCCTTGGAACGGATGGCTCGGAGCGTGCCGTAACAGGGTGTTTCAAATTGCGTCATGCGTCATACTTATTTAATACAATTTTTTTTTAATTATTCAAATAGTTTTTATTTTGTTATTTTTTGTTATGAATGATTAGTAGTCATTGGATACATGAAGTGGGCTGCCGTTGTAAGACGGTTAAAATGCCGCGAGGTATAATAAGAGGTATATTATGCTCGCAAAATGTGTACAACATCCCAATATGCGGCAGCCATAAATAAAGGCACTATAAGTTCCTGTAGTCCCTGTAGTCCTTCGTGTCCATTTAGTGTAGGATCAATTAAAATGTATGCGGCCTCTTATCAATGTGGCCTATTAACACGGGATGTCGACACATTTCAATAGTATAAAGGCCTGCAATAATATAATAGTAGTAATAGCGATAACGATTGACGCACGGTTGGCGCAGTGGTTAAACGATTGACTGCTGCGCTGTGTGTCGCGGGTTCGATTCCCGCACGGAACAAATATTTGTATGATCTACAAGTAGTTGTTCCGGGTCTGGCTGTTTGTGTATGTGAGTTTAAATGTTTGCAAACGCACCCACTATACAGGAGAAATTCCTAGTGTGGGGCAACGTTTAAAAAAAAAAAAAAACGATTGGGCGTAACTACATATTATAATGATTGATTAAATATTGTTGTGAAGTGTTGAAGTAAGAATACTAACAAATAAAAACCTAATTTTCTCAGCATTCCCGCAGGTATCTATAAACTCTGATTAGTTTCGTTTGTGTCCGCTACTTTTCGAAAAGCGGGGCATAAAGTTCCCAATGTCTATTAAGTATCGAGTTTTCAATCAACAGACTTTTCTTTACTTTAGAGAGTGACATATTTGTTCTGTTCTCATCAACAGACGGCGCGAAAGTGAATTGCATGTCACCAAGCTAGGAGCCTTGTACATATGTGGTCATTGTGTATCTTGTACACAAATATAGCTCCTAGCTTATTTCTAAGCTTGGCACGTATAGTGTGGCCTTAGCCTAAGGGTTTCGTTTTTGAAGTGAAAACTTCTTTAATCGCGTTCAGCGATTTTTGGTAGGGGAAAACTTATGGGTTCGCGTCATCGAAATGCGCGACATGCTTAATGACGTGTTGCGCCAGACTGTAATTTATTCCAAAGTTTTGAGTTTTCACTACAGTCGGCAGTTCTTATGACTGTCATTTTTAGGGCTCCGTACCTCAAAAGGAAAAAACGGAACCCTTATAAGATCACTCGTGTGTCTGTCTGTCCTTCTGTCACAGCCAATTTGCTCCGAATGTAATGGACCGAATAAGTTGAAATTTGGTATACATATCAATTTAAGTGACCCAAACACGGACGTGAACCGTAAACAAATGAATTTAGAATATTGGGGTAAGTTTCGGGGGGCAAACAATTAAATAAATAAAAAAAAGTTTTGCAAACTGTACCGTGTGACATATCAAATGAAAGGGCTTACTGTGAGAATCTCAAATGTATATTTTTTTATAATTTTAAAGTAAATTGTTTTAAAGTTATAAGTGAAAATAGACGAAAATTGACCATTCCCCCTTATCTCCGAAACGACTATACCTAAAATTTTGAAAAAAATACAGAAAATAGTTCTATACTCTATAATCTCTCTCTTAATAATCTATAAGAAGTCTATTGTCTTAAAATAACATGGTAAATCTCTCGATATTGTGCGTACAAACTTACATTTGCAGTTGGAATGTATGGGAGACTATGTTTATCAACTACGATGTTAAGTTTGTTTTTAGGGTAAATTCTTCCCAAGTACAGAACCCTTCATTGTGCGTGGTCCGACACGCACTTGGCCGGTTTTCTGGAACTCTAAAAACGCATAAGATGGAAGATGATTTAGGCTTCCTTCAATCCATATTATGCTGGCCCGCAGATTCTCCCGCTGCTCTAAACAAGTCAAGATAACGTTATTTAAGGCGTATTGTCAAAGCTTTTATATGGGAAATCTGTAGGTTAGCCACACCAAAAGGTCGCTCAATGTCCTGCGCGTCCAGTATAATAACATCTTCAGGGTGATGTTGGGGCTGCCTCGCTTCTGTAGTGCATCGGGGATGTTTATGCTGTATCGCACTGATGGCTTTCATGCCGTCATCCACAAGAAAACTGTATCCCTGGTCTGCAGAATGCGTGGCAGCTGCAACGGCTACAGTAGCTGATAGGATCTTTTCCCCGTTATGGAGATCATTTATTAAGCGGGTAATATAATTGCTACTAACCATATGGACTAAATTGTCCATACAACAATAACAGACAATTTAGTCCATATGGTTAGTAACAATTATATTACCCGCTTAATAAATGATCTCCATAACGGGAAAAGATCCTATATATATATATATATATATATATATATGATCTTTTCCCCTATATATTTTTTTTTTTATCACATTTATACCACCTTTACAGACTAATCCAATGCGATGTTAAAAGTAACAATGTCTACACCGAAACAGAAAAGAATAAAATGACCAGCAAGCAGAATTACAGAGAATTAAGAAGGTTATGTTTGTTATCAATCTAATAGACATAATACATTAAGAACTAAAAATAAAGTGCTCTCTTTTTTCTATTCATAATTACATAGTAGGTATGAAAAACCTAAAATACATTTACATAACTTACTACATTTAACAGGATATTTGCGAATTCACTTAAATTGCACGAAATTATATCTATTCAAATATTCTATTCTATTCTAATTTTATTTTATTTTATTTTAATATTTAGTTTTAATTTAATATCAGATTGAATGGATTTAGTTATCTGAAATAAAATAAATTTATTTATTTTATTTTATTATGACATTTTCAGTTTGATTATAAAGCTTCTGCTTTAGTTTCGATGCTCGATTGGGGACTAGCCTAGCAAACATTTCATCTGGAAGTTACTCGTTTCTCCAACACTCAATCTGCATACGATCAATCCCACCAATCTGCCACAGCAGTTTCTCTTTAATAACAATTGTGTAATATATCCTGCAGGCGACATTTTCTCGAATAAATTTTCATTAAAAAGATCGATGGATAGTATACGCGTAGTCTCAATATCGGGTCCCAACCGACCATGAATTATGTATTAAATGAAAACGTTATGTGGGAATCGAAATAATCAAACAAGTAGTTCAAGGAAAGACTTGAGGGTAAAATAACAAGGTTTTAGCTTCGCAAAGTTGTTAGGAAAGTAGTGAAGGGACTTTTATAAGATTGTAGGTTTTTCTTTTGTGTTTTTTTTCTTGTTCTTTTATCCTCGTTGTTAAGATTTATATTTTAATGTTTAATGGGGATGTTTTATGTGTATAAAAAGAACTGTTTAGTCCGTCTGTCAGATAATAAAAAAATATTAGACACGTATTTTTTGCTTTATCATATTAATAAAAAAAATACTCAGATAAAACACATAAAAGTTGGGGTGTGGGGGCTCGTTATGTCACAATTCTAATAAACTACGTATGAAATCTAGCACAGAGTGACGTCATGCCACATTTGAAGTCAATGTAAAAGAAAAATACGTGTCCAATATTTTTTAATAATCTACATGTGGGAAAAAAAAATGTCTTAGTCAACATCCCTATAGTGAGGAAAATGATTTGAAGTCATTTAAACGTATGTCTTAAGGACAATTTTGCTATAAGAACTTGCTATAAGTAAAGGAGCGGTTCGTGGTCAAATAATAACAGCTGCACGGGACGATCATAGAGGTTAAGCAACGCTTGTTGAGGTCGGTCCGTGAATCCAAACCATCCATTACATATGAGACCCCGTCGTGTCATTTGTACTTCTTTCACAGTCGTTACGGGTAGTTAGAAGCCCGAAGGTCTGACAACCAGTCTTACCAAGGGGTATCGTGTTGTATTTACTATGGGTTTGCTCTTGAGTCTAGTCTAGGTCTGGGTGACAGAGACAAAGTCTACGATGGGGTGAACTTACCCAGAAGAAGCCTGTTCACTCTCACTTTGAATAGATTAGGGTTGTATGCGTTCGGAAACGCAGACGCAGGCAGAGAGTTCCACTCCTTTGCTGTGCGCATTATAAAAGACGTTTGAAAACGCTTAGTGCGAGTTGGTGGAATATCAACTAGGTAGGGGTGGTAACTTTCCTCACGGAGGCGATTGGCGGCGGCGATCTCTCGCGTCCGGCTCTGGTCCAGGCCATGATCCGGAGCGAGAGTGCATGGGAAGCAGTCACCTCCTTCTGCGAAGTAGTAATGCTCGCGAAGGAGGAGGCGGAACGCGTGAGGGAGTGGCAGTCTGTGCGCCCTCACGCCCCTAGTCGCCGCAGGAGACGCCCTGGGCGGCGGGAATTGGTAGCCGATTCCCGGCCACCGTAGGCGCGGGCTTGCGGACGGTGAGCTATGGGCAGTTCGCCGTCCGGTAAGGACCAGGCCCGGGTCGATGGCGCGTTGTGTTCCACGCGCGCCTCAAAGAGATGTCAGTACGCACTGACGGGGTCCGCTAGGACCGGTGCCTGCCAGGGTTGCGGGTTTGTCCGAAAGGGATACCGTGGCCCTGGCACACAGGCAACTGAAGGAACACGGGTGGGTTTTAGTCAGTAAAAGTCTGACACGCCCTCCCGCTCCACCCAGAGCGGGAGAAGTTATTTGATAATTTCCCACCCAAAAAAAAAAAAAGGAGTGGTAACTTGCAGTGCGTCTAGATGTCCGATGGTAGAAGGGGGCCGGTGGAATGAGGTCGTGGAGTTCATGGGCACACTCGCCGAAGTACAATCTGTAGAAGACCGACAAGCAGGCAACCTTGCGGCGATGAGCCAAGTTGTGAAGCTTGGCATCCACCAGTTTTACGTCGCCAATGAGCCTCTTAGCTCTGCGTTCCACCGAGTCAAGCGCAGCAAGTTGGAACTTAGCTGAGCCATCCCAAAGGTGGCTGCAATACTCCATGCAGGAACGGACTTGTGCTTTGTAAAGGGTAAAAGCTGTCCAGGCGTAAAGTATCGCTTCACCCTATTTAGGACGCCCAGATTCTTGGCCGCAGTTTGTGCTTTGCATTCGATGGTGGAGCCGAAGTTGAGACCAGATGTTTACTGACCAGTTACTTTTATGGAACATGTATGCTTGTGAGGAAGCTTGGAATTATTTAGTAATGCAGATGACTTATATCCTCGTACCCGACGAGACCCACACAGGCTCCTACTGGATATCTTTCCGAGACTAGCTAAATATAATAAAAGTTATATATATAGGACTTTACCTATGAAATTGCCGTTTTTCATGAAATAAGTTAACGCCTTTGTTTCTCTATGTTTTTTATTTTTATTAATCAAAGTAATTACCCATGCAATCAATGCATTTTTGCCAACGTAGTGGTAGCGTATTGATGCCCTTTTTGAAAAAGTCTGCTGGACGGGAGGCAACAAATTCTTCAAAGACATTTTAAAATGCCTCTTGGTTATTGAATTTTTTCGCCTTTAATACGTCATTGTCGACTAAAGTTTCCGGTCGACCACGGGGTTTATTTCTTAGGTCGAAATTTCCAGAACGGAAGCGGGAAAACCAATAACGGGTGGTGCGATCGTTAGCAGTGTTCGCTCCGTATACGTCGTTGATGTTGTGCGCAGCTTCTGCCGCTTTGCTGCCACGACGGTACTCATACTCCATAATCACTCGAATTTTTAACGTATCCATGATGACGAAAAACGTACAAATTCGATGAAAACAGAACGCTAACCAATAAACAAATGACTAATTATCAAAAATCTATTCCATATTTAAAAAATAAAAATAATTTGAACTTAGAATTCTTCGCGAAAAAAGAAAAAAATTGACTTGAAATAGCCAGTACGGCAGAACAGCAATTTCATAAGTAAAGACCTATTATATATCTACGAGTATATGTGTACGTATAATATTATCAGTGGAAAGTTGTAAATGACCTTCATTTTCATATTGTTTGAGAACACTGTTTATGTTTAACTGTAAGTTTCCCGAATAGAATAAAATAAAATAAATACATAAAATATTTAAGGTCTTGAGATTACTTGGCATCATTGTATAATAAGATACTAAGTAATCATGAGAATAATAAAAAATATAATCGGCCCTAGAGGGTACCTGATTCTCATGATAACGGACATGCATAATGTGGATGACCTTAGATTATGACCATTTATGGTCATAATACTCTATGACTCATACTCATTCACCGAACATATCAGACAGAGACCAAATAACTTTCAGGGACCAATACGAGACGTTTCCAACAAATCAAATAGAAAAGACGAAATCAAAGTTTTTATTCGATAACTAGCTGACCCGACAGACTTCGTTCTGTCAAAAGCTATAGTATAAACTCCACTACTCTACCCTACCTACCCTACCTACCTGACACTATTGTAATAGCAGACTTGAGGCCCTGGGCGCATGTCATTTTAAGATTGTAATGACAAATCAATATAGATTCAATGGTCTCTACCGACAACCTGTTTCGTTCGTCCGTCCACTGAGCCATCATCAATGAAAATATCCTAATTTTTTCAAAATTATTCAAATACAGGACAATTACGTGACGCGACGGTCAAATACGGTGAGAGTCCCGTAGTCCGTACAGGACGTATGGCAACCCTACAAATAGATGACCTACCTAATGAAATTCAAACAAATGTAAATGGAAACCATTGTAAAAATTAACCAGCTCCAGTCAAAAGTTGACGTGCGTCACGAAGTTTTGAAGCATTAATAACATTAAGTGCTCATACCATTATCATAACTAGATTCGCACGTCAAACTTTTACTAATATTGTATTGTGAGAATTAGTTGTTTGGTACAACATGTGAAATATTTATGTGGGGCATTTGTTACGTATACAACCTACAGAAGATGGTCGAAGGGGCTTCTGGCTCAGTAAAAACTGTTGCACGGGTCGATCGATAAGGTTAAGCTATACTTACCGCGGTTGGTCCGTGGATGGGTGACCATCTTCACATACCAAAACCCCTCCGTACCTCAGAAGCACGTTAAGCCGTTGATCCTGGCTGTCATTCGTGGGTTTTTGACAGTCGTTACGGATCATCTGAAGCCCTAAAGTCTGACAACCAGTCTCACTAAGGGGTTTCATATTACCCAGTCACTGGGTTGTGGAGGTCAGATAGGCAGTGGCTCCATGTAAAATACTGGTATTCAGCTGCATCTGGTTAGATTGGAAGCTGACCCCAGCATTGTTGGGAAAAGGCAGCATGGCATAGAATAGGATATTGAGAGGGAACGCAAGGCGTTGGCAGTCAGATGTAATATGCTGGCGCGCAGGTTTGCGAGGTGCACAAATGATGTTAAAATTACACTGTATAAGGCGTATTGCCAGACAATGTACACCTGCAGCCTGTGGGTCCGCTATACGCAGAAGGCTTTCAATGCCCTGCGGGTCCTCTACAATAATGGGTTTAGGATGCTGATGGGGTTGCCGCGATACTGTAGTGCATCGGGGATGTTTGGGGAGGCCACTCTCTTTGCCTTTCTCTTTTTTAGAGTGGCCTCCCTGATGTGTCGTGTGAGGGGCAGCCCCAATGGCCTTCTAAACACCATAACAGAAAAGGTGGAGTGTCCTATTGTGCGGCACTGGAATAAGGTGCATAGTTCTGGCAAGATTATTTTTAATGTTAGATAAATTAATTAATAGGTAGTTAATTAATTAATAATTAATATTATTATTAGTTAATAATTAATAGGTACTAACATAGTTTCTAAGCCTAACTAATAATTTTATATGGAATTATAGGATAAAGGATCCAATCCACACAAAGTCCTTTTAGAGATATTGAATTTCTAAAAGGACTTTGTGTGGATTGGATCCTTTTCGTTTAAGTACGTCCAATTACCCACCCGCCACTAGCTAACCAGCCCCAAAGCTGCAATAATTAGTCTACCTAATTCACCTATCCTTTCAGGAAAACCTAGTGAATGTAAGTATGTGTAACTACTCTGTACAGAAAGCAGAGCTCGTTCCTAAGGATCTCTAAAATAAGTGACATTCATGTGTTGCCAATGGTGAGAAGAGATAATCCTATTCACAAGAAATATTAATTTATTATATTCCAAAAAAAAAATCGCGATGTTAATACGAGTGTGCAAGAAACACTAATGTTTCTATACACACGTATTAAGATGACGTGTCTCTGGCCGGGCCGTCAGAGAAGTCGGTCAAAGCCGTCTGAGTTTTGACGATTGTGACCGATTTCTAACTCATATTTGAGAGGAGGAATAGTGCAGCATCGAATCGTATAACTACGATAATATTTTTCTGAGCGTCCACAAAGGTGACGATCTTTTTAACAAAAGTTAGTTGTTTTTAGGGTTCCGTACCTCAAAAAGAAACAACGGAAAGCTTATAGGACCACTTCGTTGTCCGTCCGTTGGATATCAAGTTAAAATTTATATCAAATACGAAAGTCTAAGGTTCCTTGGACTTCTAAAAATAAATAGTGTATTTTTTTTTTTTTTGGCGTACTGACATTAAATAAGTATTAATACATTTTCAATGGACTGGCTGTATAGAAAATAATTAAATAGAAAGGTTCCAATTTTAAAAACTCCACGCTAGCGGATAAAATTTTGCACTCAGATTTCGAATATTGAACAGAATCTTACCGAGGTTGTGGGGTGAGAAATACATTGTACATTATTCGGAATGGGTAAAATAACTGATTAATCTTTTTTTTTTCCTTCGAATTTTTTATTATTCCAGTCAGAATAAACACGAAACAGTGGATTGTAATGAGGTGCAAACCGTCACATGAGCCTTGCATTGTTCACAGACACGTCTTCACTAATTCAGTACTCTGCTCCGCCATTGTCTGTAAACGAGACAGATGAATGAGCTTTGTAGACAAAGTGATGAGAGCTAATACTGTGTTTTGCTGGTTTATAGGAGCTCGTGGCTAAGAAATAACAGCTTCTCGGGTCGATCCATCAGGTTAAGCTACGCTTGCCGGGATTGGTCCGTGGATGGGTGACCATCTTTACATACCGAAACTCCTCCGTTCCTCGGAAAGCACGGTAAGCCGCTGGTCCCGACTCTCATTCGTGGATCTTTGACAATCGTTACGGGTCGTCAGAAGCCCGAAAGTCTGACAAACACTCTCACCAAGGTATTCAACTGTATCAGTTTAGTCTGGAAGTTGACCCCAACTTAGTTGGGAAAAGGCTAGGCAGATTGATTTTGCTGGTTTATCTGATAATTTTGAAGAATGGGTACCCACAACTGATATCCAGTGCGAATGCAGAGCTCCTGACTAAACCATGACCCATATGTTGAAGTGTCCAAAGAGTCCATATACTTAAGCACTTTAAAAATGCCACTGATGCTGTGATTGGCGTGGTTACCTACTGGGCCCAACTCAAATATTTTAAATTTTCCCATCGACCCGAAAAGAAGAAGCAGAATAGGTGACGGAAAATATCATGCTTGCCAGGGCCAGTTGTGGTTCCAGTGAGTCAGAACTGGGTGCCGCATAGTTCACGGTGAGTTGGAACTGTCTGCGAAGATTCCCTGGTGAGTCGATGTGGCGCTGCGTTATGCTCCAATGAGTCGGATGTGGTACAGCGCCGGGGTGAGGCTGACTGCCGCCGACTATTCCTGCTTGCAGCAAAGAAAATAAGAGCGAAGATAAGCATTACTATAGTAACGCTTATCTACGCTCAGCATCGCAGCATCAGAGTTTTGCTGAGCCCCTTGCTTTTGTAAATGTAAACAAAAAAAAAAAAAAAAAAAAAACCAGCCGAGGTGGTCAGACAGCTGTAATTATTGTAACAGAGCCTGAGAAAATTTTATCAAAAGTTTTTTTTTATTGGTAGTCGCAAATTGGGGCGGTAAACAGATGTGGACATCCGTGAGCACGGGATTTCATTTTGAAAGTGTGCCGATTTGGTTGTCCACGATAGTACAAGTATCTCCTGGGCCCCCAACTCACTAGAAAGAACAGTGGGGTTTTAGTTGGCAGGAGTCCTACATAACCCTCCGTTCTTCCCAGACGGAGGGTATCCATGAGGATTTCCACACGGAAAAAAAACTGGTGTTATCTCGAGCACATTTTGGTCCAACTGCCATCAGTACCCCAGAGAAGCCTACCATACTTCTTTCTGAACGTCGCCTAAGCTTGCGTTGCATTATCTCATGCGAATTTAGGTTGAAAGTAATATCAATCAATCAACTCAGCCTATCGCAGTCCACTGCTGAACATAGGCCTCTATGTGTAAGTAATATATGAAGTATTTTCATTATAGCTTGGCAAATCAGTTTGAAAATAACAAAAACGCTTAGCGATTTTGACTTTGATTTTAACTTGAAAATAATTTAGTAACGTATTTATTTTAAATCCAAAATTGATTTGAAAGTTATGTGCTCACGAGCAAACTAGATTGAACTAAAAGAGATATGTCTTTATCCATCTAGAATCAAACAAAGAAATTCAAATAAGAAACATAAAGGGTTATCGAAATTTTATTATAGGACATTCTTGATAGCAAGCCTCTACAAAGAACTGAATAGCAACTAACGAAATTAGGGCGTGTGAGGTAAGTAGAAAAAAGGAAAGTTAAGTTAAAGCTATGTAGGCCTTTATTTACAGACTGTTTCACGCTTTTTCAGCATTCACATCCGCTAAGTTACCTGCGGATGCGGCACTGACAGTCGGCCTCAGTCACAAATTCAAGGTCACCCAGCATGGTAAACTCTGATTGCGCGATGTAGGATTTGTGATCCCGCCACAACACCTATTATCCAGCAGAAGGTAAAAATGAGTTGAAGTAGCAGACGAAGATATTTTAATAATACACAGATACCTGTATACCACTCACTCCAAAATGCAAAAGCTGTTTTTTATAGGTATTTGATTTCAAAGATCAACGAGAAAATGAGACGCAAAACACATACAAGTTTCATGTTTCATCACACATGCTCGTAAAAAATGTTAAAAAGCTTATAACTGAACAATAGAGGGAAGACTGATACATATTTACGTAATACATAGGGACCTCGTAAAAGGAATGAAGTCGTATATTATATATGAGAATATCAAAGCTTTGCACTCTGCGAATACAGGCGTGTGTTTTTGAGGCGTCGCGTCGCCGTCGTCGTGAAAGAAAATGGTTAAATTAAGCAATTCATGTATCAACATGGTTGAATGTTATTGGAAGGTAGGTACTCGTAGATACTACTGGGTTTTGCAGTTGTTCTCTTTGGTTCGGCTATAACCCTGTCATGTAATTTGTGGGTAAGCCAGCTTCATTTCAACCTTGATTTCATCTCATTTCTGAAGTAGCTGGGTGCGTAGAGCTTTAGAAGACTTAAGTTCCTTTAAGGTCGAACACAATTTTGTTATGATATCCTTGATAGTAATTCTGAGGGCTATCATTTATGTTTTCGGTATGACAACCACCGTTTAATAAAAATAAGTAAGGTATCGTTATTAACCCCATCCATTTTCATTTTCTTACAAAACATTGTATTTTATAACGCAAAAAAGTTTCACCACATTTCACCAGTAATGTTTTAACTCCGATGGGGGTGAGTCTATTACCATTAACCAGGCACAATTCCAGATTCCGGGCTGCTGCTGAGACACACAACTCACAAATGCCGTAGGTATGGTATTTGATATCGCAGTCGGGGGACAGTTTTGTTTGGAAACAGGGCTCATAGGCCCCGCGACTGCAAAAAAATATATATATATTTATTTTATTTATTTATTAGTATTTTATGCACAAGTAAAAAAAAAATACTGTACAAAGGCGGACTTAATGTCTGAGGCATTTTCTACCAGTCAACCTTAGAGTGATGCAGAGACAAAACATGGCAGGTGCAACATAAGCGATAGATAATTCGAAAAAGGAAAAATAAATATAAACTAATACATAGATACGTACATACATACATATAAGCAAAATAAACAGTGTCAGGAGAAATAACGACAGGTAGGGGAGAAAACGAATCAACGCTGGGATGATTCTCATGAATGCTAAAGCTGAGACGGACCTAGAGACTTTTCTGAGTCATGCTGAAAACTTTAACTTGAAAGGTATTCATTACTGTAACTCTGCAATATATATCTACATACGTAGTTAGTGTGACTGTACCTAGCTTACCCTAAGCTAATAAAAATTTCGTTTTTCCTAATTATGTTAATATTAGTGTAAAGATCAGCTTCCCCTCATGGGAAGGGAATGTGCCCCTCTCTCCGCACGTTCCTGTAGGGCTCGTCACCAGACTTGGACACCCTCCCACCGTTATAAGAAATGAATTCCCAAAACTAAACTTCCTTGTTCCGACTTAGAAAGCTAGGGAACCAGGAGGGGTTCAAGGTGATGTTAATATTGGGAATTCACAGTTAGTAAACATACGTATTATAATTATTAATATATAATATGAAGCTAAGAAGACAAGAGGGTATGCAAAAGTATATAATATATGCAAACGAATCTTGATTATGTGTACAGGTAAAGGGATTGTTACACTTGCGCTTAATTCATTGTTTATAGCTACGTTAATTTGTCTTTTTTCAATGTACCCACTTGCGTGAGACCGGGAACCGTTTAACAACGTTTGTCTCATAATACGTGTCCTGTTAGACCTAAAATATAGAACCTCTGAGGACACTATACGATTCTAACAAAACATGTTTCCTAAACATTATTTATATGTCTTATTCAACCCTAAGACAGAGTACTGAGAAGTTCAGCCGTCGTTGAGGAAGACAAGTATTGAGTAGTTCTTAACGCGTACTATTATGTATGACTCCTTTACGATGGTCTAACCCTTTTTACTAAGATAACACAAAGCTAGCACAAATGTGTCGTAGACTCAGTCTGTAGCAAATCTCGTCACGTTCATTCTCGGTGCACACCGAAATGGTATTTCGTCATTTCACATTTCCTTACTCTGCCCCATTTCGAGGTTGCATTTTGCGGCTATTCATCAAAATCAAAATCAATCAAAATCAAAATATTTTATTTCACATAAACCTACATGGGCACTTATGAAACGTCAGAAGCTAGGTGCACGGTTTATTAGCGGCTATGCTTCCAGATAGCGTGTCTCAATAAATAGTGAAGATTTAGTAATAGTCCTACAGAACGGACGGGTGATGGTTTTAATGAGACACGGTCCCTAGCGTTCTTAGAACGGCGACTACCAATCCATTTAGGGGTACTTAGTGATGCCTAACCCCACTCCCGGAAATGTGTGTACAACGAGCTTCACGTAGCAAGGTCTGTGGCCAGACCTTTTTGGAAACAGTAATCATCACTAACGTTTAGTTGTTTTATAATGCAATTACAGATCGGCCTTCTGGCCTAGTTTAATTTAAATTGAGTATTTACGGTTCTGCCTTCCATATGGGGAGCGTCAGTTCAGTCAACAGTCGTCAAAAGTCGAGAGCATTATTGCTCAGAGTCAAATATAGCGGAAAGCCTTCGCCGTGGCCCTAAAACTAAACGCTTATGACAATATCTGCCAATGTACGGGTTAGGAGAGGGATACATAATACTCCCCCCCGGTGGGTTCCCGCATTGTCGAGGCGGGGGGGCTCAGTAGCCGTGGCTTGGAGGGCCACGGTGAAGCTAAGAGGAACCCGAGGAGGGGGCCGCTTGTCAGGGCTTTTGCGGCTAAGCCGAAGACGTAGCGGCCGTAGGTTGCGGTGCCGCTTTGGCGACATCGCAACTGAGGCGGGCCGCGATGTCGAATGGGCGGCATCGCGGCTGAGTGTGGGAGGCCGCGGCGGGAGAGGAGTGCCGGTATTGCAGTGAGCCGTTCTCTCTACCTTCCGCGGCCTTGACGGGGTCGCCAACGATGAATGGCGGACGCGGTGGGGCCTCAGAGGAAGAGGAGTGTCGGTATTGGCCGCTCTCCCTATCCTCTGCGGCCGAAAAGTGGTAGGCGGCGGGGCCACTAACCTGACCCGTCGCGGTGGGACCAGGGGCGCCTGGACGCGGGGTCGTCTAGCACGAGGTCCCAAGTGGAGGCCAGCAGGCAACGGTGCGGGGGCACCCTTGCCTGTATTGCACAGGCCTCCACCAGTGTCGGACGGGAATGGCCAGGTGTTCCCGGTCATTCCCATATCGCCCCCAGGCTGAGGGGCATGCGGGGCCCGCCAGCTAGGCAGGCATGCGCCGGGAGGGTTGTGGACGTAAAGGCTGTGCCGGTTTCCTATGACCCTCCCATCAAGGCGATGAGGGAACTCCGCTGAGTTTTAGTGGGTATACTGCCATTTTGGCAGGGAGTCCCACATACCTCGTCTCGTCCCCCGACGAGCGGGCATGCGTAATGCATTTATCAGCGTCAAAAAAAAAAAAGGGATACATAATACTAGAAACAACATGCTGGAATAAATAATCATTAATAACTCGTCAGCGATATCGCTTAACTGTAACCTATAAATCACCACACAAATTAGCCTGCAAAAACAATTATAACGGAGAAATCCGTAACTGCTATGTATACATACAATACTACTAAATATAAAAGTTAATTAAAGTTGACACTTACCATATAGTTCCTTAGAGAGAATTAGATTACGAATCACTTACAAAGCCACTGCATGAATTACCAGCATCACTCTCCGACACGTTCCTCACACTGCCTTAAATACTAAATTAGTCGGACTTCGTATCGATTCACGATCGAAAACTAACTGTACGTTACCTATCTCTAATACTCGCTATCTTACGACAGCCCACTTGGACATCTCTTGATATTCAATTCACCAAGGCTCCTAATTTAACTAGCCTAAACTAGGACTCTCTCCTCTCGTGGTACAGAACTGACTGTCCCTGACTTAAAACTTCAAACTTCCAAATTCCCTAAAAACACGACGCGAGCGCGGGCCTTTCACGCGTTCCCATGCTTTCGGACATTTATTGCCGCTTTTGTAAAAGATCTCAATTGTTTCAAGAGTCAATTTGACCCTGCTGCGTCGGCCCAACATACGCTAACCAGATGTGGCCATTTTTCCAATGGTTCTTAGAATTTGCCGAAGAGTCATATTGTTTTACAATTTTAAGGAATAGGATATTTTTTTAGTTTCTTTAGAATTTGTTGATTTATTGTATTCGACCTGTCCGCTTTCTTCCAAGTAGTTTGTGTTCACATGAAATAGAGAATGTATGTGGTCTTAAGTGGTCCGAACCATGTGCAGGTTTTAAAATAAATATAATATTTTGTTATTATATTGGAGTACGTGACAGACAGTCACATTAGGTAGATACCTATCTCATTTCCTACTTTGAATTCAAGGCGGATTGTCTGGGCACGCCAAGTAAAAGATTTCTGCAGTATCTTATTTCTTTCAGCATAAAGGCTTCCGCAAACAGACACGACGCGACAGTGCGACGTTATTCTAGAGTTCTACTAAAATAGCGACTTTTTGGTAATTTAGTATATTTGGGTAGTCGTATTTTATTTTTTGAGTATAAGTTAGGCAAGCAGCATGAAAATCCATCGTATGTTTAAGTGTTTTCTGCTGCCTTCGGATCGGACACTGGAAATAATGAAGGTTTTGTGTCATCATTATTTATTTATTATTCATTTTTAATTCATTCACATAATTTGTTAGTGTTACTTAAACTGTGTTAGTATAAGTAATTAAGACACAAACATAAACAAATGAGAAACAATAATAACAATACAATGCAACCTAAGGAACACAATATCTATTATGTCATCTTTTGGAGACACCTGACAACAATACATGCGCTGCGATTAGGTGCCCCATCAGTAGGCTTTCAGACTTACTACAAACAATGCTCAGGAGACTGTTGTCGCTGTCTCGCATCCGACGCAGTAGTGATGCAAATCTTTTACGCGTGATCGCAAAGAAATCATCTGTACGAGCTGCTGCGAACATCCCTGACATGCTACAGAAGCGTAGCAGCGATAACAGTATATTATACGTAGGTTCCTGTTTCGTATAAGGCGGGAGGAAACGCCCGGGTGTTACCACTGTGTGGATCGTCCGGAGGACACGGTAGAGCATACGGTGGAGATCTGCCCGGCTTGGGCAGAGCCCGGCCGTGTCCTCACGGAGGCCCTGATCCAGGCCATGGAACGGAGCGAGAGTGCATGGGAGGCAGTCACCTCCTTCTGGGAAGCAGTAATGCTCGCGAAGGAGGAAGTGGAATGCGTAAGGGAGAGGCAGTTTGTGCACCCACATGCCCCTAATCGCCGCAGGAGACACCCTGGGCGGCGGGAATCGATAGCCGATTCCCGGCGATCGTAGGCACGGGCTTGCGGACAGCAAGCTATGGGCAGCTCGACGTCCGGTAAGGACCAGGCCCGGATTGACGGCGCGTTGTGTTCCACGCGCGCCTCAAAGAGATGTTAGCACGCACTGACGGGGTCTGCTAGGATCTCTGTCTGTCTGCCAGGGTCGCGGGTTTGTCCGAAATATACCGTGGCCCTGGCACACAGGCAATTGAAGGAATACGGGTGGGTTTTAGTCAGTAAAAGTCTGACACGCCCTCTCGCTCCGCCCACAGCGGGAGAAGTTATTTGATAATATCCCACCCAAAAAAAAGTAATTATACGTTTTTTAACAAGCAGGGCATTAGACACATTTCAAATGCCTGTGACTGTATCTTTTCCGAGACTATAATGGCCTTAAAGAGCACAAGAGCGTGGTCCGGTGTTAATGGACTTACGAGTTGTAGGTCCTGGGTTCACCCAGGCAGGTGCTTTACTTTGTGGAAATCACATCACTGTTCTCAAAACGGTGAAGGAAAACATCGTGAGAAAACCGGCGTGTCCTAGAACCAAAAAAAATAGAAGACGTGACAATTATCAACCCACACTGGGCTCGCGTGGTAGATTAAAGCCCACTCCCTCTCGAAGAGAGGAGGCCTGTGTCCCAGCAGTGGGAATATTATAGGCTGATTATGATAATGACATTGTTAAATATCGCAGGCGAACCCCTTCGCGAACATTAGTTCTAATACTTCTAAAAGGCATGTATTTAATCGAACGTCTAATAATGTCCATTTTTTTTTTTGAATATTTTCCTATCTTGTTTTAATGTCATCTCAGAGTTAACCATGAGGGTTGAGACTCTTTAACCGGACTATCCTGTGGTTGCCTTAAGCTCCTAACAGAATTTAATGCCTCTAGCCAGGGCGTAAAAACGTATAAACTAAATGACTGCGCGTTAAGGGCACCCCCTGTGGGGTACGAACCTCGGTTTAGGGCAGCGGCGGAGTGAGGATGGCAAGGGACCGTCGTTGGCTGGATAAAATCAGGGTTTTGATTCTTATCAGGGGATTTAAAGCTACAGGCTCAGCTATAGCGCGTGCTAGCGCTTCGCTTGCGGGCAAGGGTCGGGGAGGACTATTTAGTCGGCGATTTCGCGCGGGGCCTCGGCGGCGAGATCGGAATGACGATCGTGTAGTGTGTACTCTCTTACGAACTGTACTAGTTTCCCTACGACTCTTCTGGAGGAGGCTCCTAAAATATTATTGAACACTTTTATATACCTAATGATTGCACCTCTTTTTGTGAACCTCAAACAATTCCTTATTCGGGGTCCTAAAATACTTAGTAGCCAAGTAACTGCCAAGTAGTGCCGTGTGGTGCCGGACGTAAAGAAAAGCACCACCCTATTTCTTCCCGTGGGTGTAGTAAAAGGCGACTAAGGGACTTACTCGTGAATGGGCAGCAGCATTCTCTATGCATTTTTAACAACATAGGTACTGCGATCGCCAATCCGCCTGCCAAGCGTGGCGATTATCGCAAACCCTCTCACTTTGGGGAGGCTTATGTCCAGCACTGGACGTCTTTCGGCTGAAATTATGATAATGATGAAGTAACAAAAAAAAAAAAAAACAAAAAAACTCAATTATTAAAACTGTGTGCATCATTTGAAGACTTCCCCTTCTAAAACTTCTAACACTGGTTTACGCTTACCAGTTCGGCGAAAGGCAGCAACCTACAATGAAGCATTCCAACACATAGACATATTACCCTACCCTACCCTACCCAAGTAGGGTAGGGTAGAGTAGTGAAGTTTATAATATAGCGTTTGACAGAACGAAGTCTGAACCTAACCTACCTACTCTATCCTACCTACCTACCTACCCTACCCTACCCTACCCTACCCTACCTACCTACCTACCCTACCCTACCCTACCCTACACTACACTACCCTACCTACGTACATACCTACCCTACCCTACTCTACCCTACCCTAATTTTTCTCGCCGTAAAAACCATCCTTGGACTTCAACAAACATAAAAAAAAAAAGAATTGGTAAAATTGGTCCAGGCGTTGTTGAGTTATGCGCTTACCAACACATTTTGCGACCATTTTTATATTAAAGATATATTTACATGCTCTCTGATAAGCTTTCGTAGCCTTTTGAAAGAGAAACTTGAACTCATGGAATAATATATAATTGTTTCTTGTTATTTTTAAATGCATTTTTTATTTTGTTTTTATAATATTAGTGTAACTTTCATGCATAAACAGTTCACCTCCTAGTGACTGGTTTTATTCATTAGTTGTAATTTGAGAACAGCGCTGTGGGCTACATTATTACTTAAGTTATTTATGTTTTTCTGTTTGTAATATTGCATAATGTAGCTGTTTGTTGTTCCTATTTAATAAAAATAAAACTCGTAGAATGAAGAATATATATATTAAAGTCACATTAGGTATCATCAAATCAGACTAACAGAAAATAATATTTTTTTAACACAAAGATTATATTCAAGCAATTGTATTCTTTAAGAAATAAATACATAAAAGAGATTCTTCTTCATTTCTTCAATCGTCAAAAGAATTCTTTGTTTCTGAATAAAATCATTTGAGAATTTGTTATTTTATCTCAAAACGAATATCCTTTGAAACAATTTCTGACATATGTTATTCTTAGGCACAGTCATGTGTAAAAATTGAACACTTAGCTAAATTGAAGAGCAATTTTTTTGTTCGCGTTGATTGAAATCGTTAAAGATTTTTCACTTCTCATGCTCTAAAAGTTCGTCTTTATGTCGTGCTTAGGTGACATAAAGTCGATTTTTATGCTCTAGAGCATAAAGTAAAATCTTCGTCGAAGACCAAGGCAAGCGGTCCAACAGCCACACAAACAACTTCAACTTCATAGAATAACCTCTTTATTTTAATTCGTTTCGTAAGTATTCTAAGAACAAGGCAAGGATACCAACAGACAAAGAAACTTCATGAAATAAACTTATATTTTTTATTTCGTCCATTTATTATTATACATATTGCTGTTTCAATTCCTCGCAATCGAAGTGAAAAGTAGAGTGTACAACTCGTCCATAAAACCCATTTTACACTCTACTTTAAATCCATCTTGATACACGTCTCGCCTAATGGTGCGTTTTATGCACTTGAAGTACAATCTACTATTTTTCACGTGTACTTTATTTTTGTGCACTGAAACGTGTTAAAGATTGGAATTAGTGTCAAAAAGAAATTGTGTTCTTCTATTTTAATCGAAAGTTGAAAAGAAAATCGCTTTTGAAGTGCGCTAAATCTCAGACACACTTGACTTATTATTGTCCTCTGTATAATTTGTGCCGGTACTCAGAATCGTTACTCGAGACTTGTTAATTAATATCCACGTTAATCGACACGTATAAATTTGAACCCTAGCTGTCAGTCAAAATAATACAGCCTCAAAACATTTCATTTTTGTTGGTGGTGTTTTCTCATTGGTTGTTGGGTAACGTCTCTGATGAGTGTGGAAATTGTGCACTACATTGTTGTATTGGCTTACCTACTCAAACTCAAATCATTTATTTCAATTAAACCATATACCTACAGGCACTTTTGAATTGTCAAGGAGTCGGTCAGTAAGAGAAATGAAGCTACATGCACATTTCAAAGCGTAGTAGGTACCTATGGAGAAGAACGGGCAATAAACTCCATGGACACTCTTTTAAATTAAATTGTTACAAAAATATTAGTTACATCTATAATGTTGAGTTTATAACTAAATGTGAGAACGATGGAAAAATAAAAAATTAAAACTTACACGTTAAAAGCGTCCGGAGTAGGTACAACAAATAGAAACAAAATAAAATTATTAAAATAACCCGTGGCTGCTAAGAGATGACTAGTCCTAACTGACGGCGCCCGTTCACGAACATGACGCATGGATTAGCACCATTCAGCTCAACCATTTTGAAGGTAGCTTAATGATCCAACATACACGCCACCATCAGCGAGACATCTAAGTGAGCATGACATACTCTCAGCCGCCAGGGCACATTCAATATTACCCGGTCAATGGTAGCTCTATAGTACATAGCACTCACACCTGTGCTATGCAATTATATAATACAAAGGAGATTGAGTTTATTACTGTAAAAACAAATGTAAGTAGTAATAGTCAAATAAATAAATAATAAAATAACATCCTTTTACACGTGACTGTTCCCATATAAATACACGCCCCATAACTTGTACTCAAAAGCTACTATGATTTATAGTACGCGTCAAACTTTATGGTGGCTCTGAAGCTCCCCCCGCTGACATGTGAATTTTTTAATGCGCAGCGACTCTCACGTTCCGAGGCGCCATAAAATTTGAATTGGACTGTACCAAACCCCTGTTTTTCTCTGTATAAGTACTTATCCAGTGAAAAACAGGGACACACATAATAGATATCTGAGGTCATCGGAAAACTTGAGACTAGAGATGCCAATGCATTCCACTAGTTTTTATGACAAGTCTTTTACAGTTCAAGCAGTACGGTTATGGAATGCCTTGCCCGTCTCGATAAGGCGTGCTCAATCTTTGTCCACTTTTAAAATACTGGTTAAAAATCATTTCCTCTCTCCTTAAACTCTCATCATTACTTAAAGTTCCTTGTTATGTTTATTATTGTATGTATACATATATATGTATTTATATGGATAAGTATCTATATGCTTTATGTATGTATGTATTTATTGTATATATTTAAATGGTACACCACTGACTACCTGCAGTATTCTCTCCTTCTACTTTTTGATCCATCCAAAGGTTGTCTGTAAAAGATCGCTTTTAGCAATAAGACCGCCCATTGTGACACCCTATGTAACAGTTCCATATTTATATCTGTAATTTTTATGGTGTACATAATAAAGAGTATTCTATCTATCTGTCTATCTTTATATAGCAACCGAAAGATGTCCACTGCTGGACATAGGTCTCCTGCTGGATGCGAAAAGCGCAGAATCGGTCGATGTGACGTTGTTTGAGGGACATCTATCTATCTTTATATAGCAACCGAAAGATGTCCACTGCTGGACATAGGTCTCCTGCTGGATGCGAAAAGCGCAGAATCGGTCGATGTGACGTTGTTTGAGGGACATCTATCTATCTTTATATAGCAACCGAAAGATGTCCACTGCTGGACATAGGTCTCCTGCTGGATGCGAAAAGCGCAGAATCGGTCGATGTGACGATGTTTGAGGGACATCTATCTATCTTTATATAGCAATCGAAAGATGTCCACTGCTGGACATAGGTCTCCTGCTGGATGCAAAAAGCGCAGAATCGGTCGATGTGACATTGTTTGAGGGACCTACTTCCTTATTATGACAATCGCAATCTATGTGCAAGAGTTATTTTTATACTTTATTACTTAGCTTTTCTAAAATGAAATTACCCTAAGTTACTCCCTATAACATCAGCTGTCTGCCGGTGAAAGTCTCATCAAAATCGGTCCGTTTCGGAGATTAGCCGAAACAAACAGACAGACAACAATTAAAAAAAATGTTTGTATGTTGCAAGTACCGTATAGGTGCCTACACTTTCATAATACTATTAAGCCGATATTAAGCCGATATTTTGGCATTACAAACAGGCACTTTAAGTATATTTATTTGTATGTATAGAAGACTAGCTTTTTCCCGCGGCTCCGCCCGCGTGGATGTCGGTTATCGCGTAAAAAAGTAGCCTATGTCCTTCTCCATATCCCAGGCTATAATCTCTGCCAAATTTCATGACGATCGGTTTAGCGGTTTAGGCGTGAAAACGTAACATACAGACAGACAGACAGACAGACAGATAGACAGAGTTACTTTCACATTTATAATATTAGTATGGATGTATAGTGTCGTGATTTTTTTTACTGATTTAATTGTTTTTTTTTTTATTTGATTTAGGTTAATTTATTACCGAATTATAATATCTACTGTAGCAACACTGTCAAAATACAATACTGTAATAAACTTTTACGTCACACCTGGCCATAATGTGAGTTTTACCGCACGCTATGCGTACGGTAAAACTCGCATTATGACCAGGTGAAGACGTAAAATTGTGTACTCACCACGGGCAGTAAAAAAGAAAGCCCTCCATCGCATATTTACAACCCTCGGCTGTGGCTCGCGTCACAAATACCTGCGATTTCGGGCTTTCTTTCTTTTACAGCCCTTGGAAAGTAATGTACTATTAAATGTATTTCATTATGGCAACCGAATGTATTAAATATTTACTTTGCCAACTCTTAGAAATAACGGTTATGATATTATCATTATTTCTAGGTGGGGCAAAAGTAATCTTAAATGGTAAAATATAGTGTAGAGCGAGTCGTTGTTTGATTGTGAAATAGTACAGTTGTGCGGAATAAAAGTGTTATCAATAAATTATTCTCAGCAGCTGCAGTTAACTCACGTAAAGTAAGCGTAAAGTTGTCCGTTTTATCAATCAATCAATCAATCAATCAATCAATAGTCTTTATATTTATTTTATTATTTATGTACACACACTGAAAAAAATGTTTACATTTACATAACCAAACATTCGTCAACATGTAACACAAAAAAGTGACCACATAACTTTATGCAACATGTAACCAAAACCTGTGCTGGCTGTTGTGTATCACTTTTATTAAATCAAGTTAACTTTTATAAAGTCTTGTCAAACTTTGATTATTCCTGAAATAGCCGAAGTAGTTAGGCTAAATATTTTTTTCAGTGAACAGTAAAATACATAGAGATACAACATAATTATAATTTCAGTACAAAGGTAGGTACTGCTTATTACTTAAGAAATTTCTTCCAGCAGACCTACTTTAGGCGAAATGAAAAAGAAATGTAGACAGTAGTTTGTGAGAACAAGAAGAGGAAAAATAATATGAATATGCGAAGACTTAAACTAAAATATTGAATATAAAATATACTTAAATAAAGCTAAAATATATAAATACTTACATATATACATATACCATGCCGTGTGCCGTGTGGTGCCGGACGTAAAGTATAGCACTATCCTATTTCCTCCCGTGGGTGTCGTAAAAGGCGACTAAGGGACTTACTAGAGAATGGGTAGCAGCGTTCTTGCATTTTTAAAACCTTAGTGCGATCGTCAACCCGCCTGTCATGCGTGGCGATTATGGCAACCCCCCCCCCCATTTGAGGGAGGCATATGTCCAGCAGTGGATGTCCTTCGGCTGAAATGATGATATATATATCATACAAACAACTGACATAAACACTCACATTTGGGAGAAAACGTAATGCTCTTTTACTCGATATTTGAATAGAGACACAGTTTATTGCTTTTTTTGTAAACACAGGATAACAGTGTGCAAGATGTTAAAATTATTATAATAAAGTCTCTCTATGTTTTGCCATTAGGCGGACAAATATACATTTATTGGAGACTTTTGCCAATGACTTAAGTAAATTAATTTATAATAATTCAGTAGTTTCAATGTCATTTTTACACCGTTAACTTCACAAAGTCTTTTCACAAATCATATCATAACATCACATATCATCATGCCAGATTAAGCCCACGTTACGCCAAAAAAATATATTTCCCTGAGATATTTAAACCAAAATTACCCGAATCATTTTTTTAAACCAAGCTTGCGACATAGATTTTTGCACGAAAAGAACTAAATTCTGAAAAAATTACAAACCCGGCTGTAAAAGTTTCCGTTGGCTGCATTTTTTATTCTTCAGGGAAATTAACAAGTTTATGTTTTCATAAAAGTAGGTACTAGTTTGGTACAACACTATGTATTCTTGTTAACGTCGTGATGGGAGTGTTAAAGATTAAATCTACAGAATTCGCTTGAAGGATGAAATTCATGCTATGTAAAATATTCTTTTTTTATTAACTTTCTTTTTTTTTTGTGAGTAATTATCAAATAACTTCTCCCGCTCTGGGTGGAGCGGGAGGGCGTGTCAGACTTTTACTGACTAAAATCCACCCGTGTTTCTTCAGTTGCCTGTGTGCCAGGGCCACGGTACCCCTTTCGGACAATCCCGAAACCCTGGTAGGATCCACGACACATTGACGACAATTTACATTGGAGGATACTTCAGCTTGTGCAAATTCTAAAGTAGTATGAAGATTACAAAATGCATTCGTCTAGGTTATTAAAAAAGGTTCTGATTTTTTTGACGATTTGAAGTAGAAATACAATCATACTTTCGCATTTTTGATTTCATTTCATTACTTACTTTCCATTCAAATATCAATCAAAAATATAATAGAAGTCGTCTAGTATTTTAATATACATGAATGACCTACGACTTGAAGATGGATTGAAGCTGTAATAAATGAGTAAATACACCAGAGAGACAATTTATTAAAACGGGTTGTAGACATTGGTGCCGATTCTCTTGTCACAAAATTCTCTAAACTAGACTAAAAATCACCAAAATTTAGTTTATTCCTGTCAAATGACCATTTCCTATTCTGAAATTGACTAAAGTGACACAACTTAACTATATTTTAGTTTGACAGCTCTAAGATAGTACTGAGTTTTTAAATTTAGTGAAAATGGCAATTTTGCTATTCTGAATTTGACGTTTTTAAACTAAAATTTAGATTTTCTAACTAAATCTGACTATTTTTAATCGCGATTAAAAAGGTGTGGAATAAAATTAGTTTTCATGAACTAAAATTCACACCAATCGCCTCGACTTCTGGTGCAAAACCAGTACTGTATATAAGGTGTATCTATTCATACACGAAATATTTTAAGAGAAATAAAATAAATCTTTATGTCGTAAAAAAGCGAAAAAATCCTTTATTTACATATTCTATGAATGACCCGCCTCGACGCGGTGACGCCGAACGGTGCGGTGGGGTGGCGGCACGAGCGCGGTGAATTTTGATAATTAATCATCATATCAAGTAATTTTAAATTAATTAATTTTTTAAATAATATACTCGGAATAAAAAAGAAAATCATTTCCATGGCTTCTTTACCACTTATAGGTGTATCACTTAAAATATTTCGTGTTTATCCCTATATTTTTTTTTCTTTTCTTTTGCTTATATCTCCAAAATGGTGCGTCCTATCGCAAAAATAATGAAAATTTCGACCCCCTTTTAGTAACCCTTAAACCACTATTACGCTACATGTAGGTAATCTTTTTTTTTATTTTCCACACAAAAAGTGAAAAATTCCATAAAAAAACACGTCGCGGCTGCCCCCCATGTGCGCCTCCGGCTCTAAAATAAATCATAGGCAAACAAGTACAAAGTTACGAAGCCAAAAAAAAAATACCACGTGGAGTCACGATTGTCAAATTCGATTTAGTTGTGTCAAACTTATTTTTAAATTTAGAGAATTTTGTTTGCAGAATAGCTTTAAGATTCTCATAGCCAAAAGTAAGGAATTTTAGTGATAGTTTTGTTAGTTTAGTTCGGTGTACAAGAGAATCGGCACCAATGTTAAGTAAATACAATTTTAATTTAACAGAGACAATTTCCGCCAATTTTTCGGCAATTTATCGCCTTGTTGATCTAGTGTTCGCAAGCGCTACTGCTTAGCATAAGGTCCTGGGTTCGATTCTTAGATCGGGCAGTGTTATTGGGTTTTTCCATCTGGATTTTCTAAGTACCAGCTCGGAGTCTGTATTTATGCCGGATTTATTATGTCCCTGCGTAGACCTCAGTTATTGCACACCCCAGTGGTAGTCACTACGTACAGACGGAACTCGTACATGGTAAGAGCGAGTCGTACATATGTACAACGCAACCTGCTGGGAAGCTGATATCGACATTTTCAATTAGTGTTGCTAAATTGAAGAAAATTTTGTCAAATGGCTTCTTCGAGCTTAGTCTTTTTCTTTTATGTGTTATTTATAGTCTAAATTCAATTTTCTGTTTCATATTTTTTATAAACTACATGTGGAAACTTGTAATTGGCCTTATTTTGCTTAAACTATTTCATACTGTATCTGTTTAGCTGTAAGATTTCGTAAAAAAGAAAAAAAAAATATAGCAATAGGCTCGCCCCCTATAGGTCATGGCACATTATACCGCCACCGCAACTGCATAGCTGCAGCACGGCGGCGGCATCGCTTCAAATTTAGGCTACGGCTAGCCCCCAGCGTGCTAACTATACGCGTCGTCCGCGAGGTGCAAGCTCGCAGTACGCGCGTTGGCCGCGAGGTGCAAGCTCGCTGACACCGCGAACATAATTGATAAATGGCATTTATGATTGAACATGCCTAGGACTTGCACGTGTTCATTAATCAAAAGACTGGTTTGTTGATTCTTTAATTTTATATATTGATTTTGAATTAATACAAACATTATAACTGTGATTTTCAGTTGTTTAATTTTATTGTATTGTGTACGTTAATACCAATCTAAATAATAATCAAGAATGTATTATTTTTTTTGCTTGTATTAGTAGTGGGTTAAGTAAGTAATGGGTGGGAATCGAACTCGCGACTTCTCGATCAAAAGTCCGATACCGTTAGGTTAGTCTACTGCCGATGCCGCTTCAAATTTTGACACTACTTATTTACATTTAGTTTTCTGTTTATTAATCAAACGACTTTGATTTTTTAATATATCAGTATAACCAAGCTATGGTTTGTTATTTCTTTCCCCAAAGAATTTTGTTCACGTGTGTACATATTTATATGTAAATAATTATCTTTTCTAAAGTGGGATCAGTTGCCCGATTCAAAAATTCATTAGGTCAACTCATCCCGCGGGATAAGTTCGAGCGGCCTCAGATGACTAAAGAGCCGTATTTTGTTGCTTCGTGTCTCAATATGAAACTTTATAAAAGGTATTAGAAAATTCTAGACACACTTACCGAGGTAGCTGATTGTGCCGTTTTTCATAATTCCTTCTCAGTCACGAGATAATATGTTTTT
Organism: Dryobota labecula; assembly: GCA_947523025.1. Taxonomy (NCBI): domain Eukaryota; kingdom Metazoa; phylum Arthropoda; class Insecta; order Lepidoptera; family Noctuidae; genus Dryobota; species Dryobota labecula. The sequence continues at coordinate 6,452,310 of OX383289.1, read as the reverse complement.
AAAGGAGTGGTGCTAGTGGACCGGTGACAGCGCTCTTAATGCTCTAATTTAGTGTACAATGACCTTATTACGTGGGACTTAAACATAACAGGCAAAATGTGGATGTACTATATGGTGCACCTCTGCCTTACCCTTACACACAGAATACAGGGATGACGTTATGCTATGTTGAGACAATTTAATGTTTTCCTGCAATTTTGTAAAAATAACGCATCGTTTGCAGTAACCAACATTGTTATTTTATATAGACTTTCTATACCTGGAAAGAAAATGGAATTTATTGTCATAGAACTGGATGTCTAACGAGTCGTAAATATAACGAATAACTGCTAGCAAGATATTTATTGTAGTCATAACCAAGTACCGATATTTATGGTATGCCAATAATAAAATGTTTTGAAGATCTTAACTGACCACCTGTTGCTATAATATCCGTACTTCTTTAAAAAAATCACACTTTTACCAGACAAAGTGAGATTTCTTTTAATAATTTTTTCGATTACATTACTAATACGTTTCAGAAGCTCGAAAGTCTGACAACCTGCAGTCTTAAGTTATAAGTCATTTATTCATTTGATTAACATAGGTATGTACAATAATAATGGTATAAAAAGATAATAAAGAGTGCGCTATGCAAGTACAAACGTTTGTTATCAATAATTGTAAGCTATCTAAATAAAATCACAATTAAACACAAATATCATTTAATAATTTAATAATACAAATTCATTTCACACATTTCATAATACGAATTCATTAATAATAAATAATAGCAACAGAAATCAATGTCAATAAAAAGAGACAAAAAAATAAAACTAAATACAAATAAATAAATAAATAATTTATTTATTTCAGACATAATTCTAGTCCATAGGACACACACTCATACATTTAAATTATAAACAATTTTTTTTAATAGTTAGGATTATATTTTTTTATTTATATTATATATATTACGTGGCAACGCTGCCAGCCTTTTGGGCACCTTTCCCACTGACGGCGATGCGGAAGAATTTTTTGATGCCCTATGAGCACTTCCCCCTTTTTTATCTTTTTTTTTTTCGTGTAGGTATATGGTATAAATATTTTATTTTTAGTTTGTATATCGTATTTAAGTTAAACTTGTAAACTACTAAATGAATACAATACTTAGTTCTATAAGTTTATATAAATATAATATGTATAATAAAAACTATTTTAAATTTCAAAAAAATAAAAACCCAAAATAAAATCGTGGTTAATTAAATTTCAATATTCAACAAATCATTAAAAAAAATTGTAACTCAAAATATTATAAAAATGTCAGGATCGTATTTACATATGTATAAAAATTTCAAATTGTAAAATGTTTTAAAAATAAAAATAATACATATTTTTAATTATATAAATTGCAAATAAAATATGTAATAATATTACAAAAGATCTATGATAAAAAAAAATTATACATGTCAACACACAGACAAAACAAATAAAAATAATAAGAGTACTTATGTATTACGATGCTAATAATTCAATAAACAATGCTTACCAAGGGTTGTCGTGTTACCCAGTAGCTGGATTGTGGAGGTCAGATATGTAGTCGCTTCATGTAAAATACTGGTTTCAGTTGCATCAGGATAGACTGGAAGCCAACCCCAACATATTTGGGAAAAGGCTAGGCGGGTGACGCAATCCGTCTCAAACCAAAGCAAAAGAAGGCAAAAAGGTAATAAATATGTAAATCTAAAACCTAATTACCCCTTTGGGCTGGGCTGTAATAAAAAAAAACCGGCCTAGTGCGTGTCGGACCACGCACAATGAAGGGTTCCGTAGTTGGTATGAATTTATCCCAAGAACAAACTTAACATCGTAGTTGAAAAACATGTTATTCCATACGGAATGTATGGGAGAACATGTTTTTCAACTGTAAATGTAAGTTGGTTGACTATTACTCGGTAACTTGTGACGCCTACTTGGCTGTGATAGTTTTTCTTTTAACTTCGTTATATATACTACTGCTGTGATATTTTTTTTACATATCCAAGTACAACCATATAGCTGGCAGGGGGGGGACACACTTAACTCTAACAAAAATTAGCACTTCAAAGCCTAATATTTCAGAAAAGGATCCCTTAATCGATTTTTTTTTTCACAAACCCGCAATATTTTTGAAAGACCCATCCAACAACAAAGACACACCAAAGGGTAGGCGAAAAAAATAAAAACAACCCTACTTTACATGTACAGGTGGTATATACCCTAAACAACGATTTTTTCATGATTTTATTTTACCACTCTGTCGACGTGATTAATATGTATATCCATGCCAAATTATAGCTTTCTAGTACTAAAATTCTCTGAGCTAAGCTGGGGACGGACAGACGGACAGACGGACGGACATGGCGAAACTATAAGGGTTCGTTGTTGACTACGGAACCCTAAAAACAAGAAACATCAATTACTTGTGAAGCAGCCGTCTAATGTTAAAAAGTATTTATTTATTCAGGGGTCTCTTCATCAAAAGCATCGGGAAAATGTCCTGTTTGGGATCCCCAGAAATGACTGAAGATTTTACCTTTTTTCTAATAAAAAGGTACGTTTTATTTTGGGAATGTATAGACGGTATATATAGCCCAATGTTTTATCCTATTCTTTACTGTTCCTCATCCATACTGTATCTATACATACAAATAAATAAAATCGAAGTGTCTGTTTGTAATTTCAAAATAACAGCTTTAGACTAAATGCATGTGTGTGGTGGTAATGTCTCGGTATGTAAAGATGGTCACCCATCCACGGACCTAGGCAGGTTTTTGTGTCAAAAATTATCCTAAAGGGAGTGATATTTATAAGGGATGAAAGTTTGTATGGGGAACTTAGCATTTTTTTTTACCACTATATTTTTTATTTATTTGCAAAGATACAACATACAAACTAAAAATAAAATATTTATACTATAAACCTACACGAAAAAAAAAAGAAAAAGAATAATAAAAGGGGAAAGTGCTCATTGGGCATCAAAAAATTCTTCCGCATCGCCGTCAGTGGAAAAAGTGCCCAAAGGGCTAGCAGCGTTGCCACGTTGGATGGCAACGCTGATTCTTTGGCCTAAAAATAGGCCAGATCTCTGGTCACGTGAAGAGTCGACCAATCGCTTGGCAATATACCGATATACACGATGAGCACTCGGACCCCACGGACCTAATGTTTCAACCCCAAACGGCTCAAAAATATAATTCCCTATAAGGTTGTTATATTTGCGCCGTTTGAGGTTTTCTGCACCTGCAGCAGCCGCCCCAGCACAACCCGCCGTGCTAGGAAGATGGGATGGCGCGAGGGTGTCGACACAGGTTGCATCCCACACCAAAGGCCTACCCAACTTCCAAGGCATTATGGTCATTCCGTCTGGCCTCTTCCCATCGTCACGTGCCAAGCCACTGGGTTCTAAAATAGCAGGCACCCCGGCGGTGACAAGAGCCCGACGGATAATATCATTAATACTAGCGTGTCTTGCTAACCGACGAAGCTTAAACTAGAAATTTTGCGGCCGCCGAGCCCACCAAAACGAATGGGTAGTGTAGCTTGCAGCCAGGCACGGTCGTCCAATGCCACATTTAAAATAGATGTAAGAGTACTTCTAATAATTTGATCGATTTTGTCTAAAAGGTGTGGTTTCTTCCATAGAGAGGAAGAGCGGAGAAAATACATAAAATTTGGACCGAAACAGCAGTATCTGATGAGGGTGAATGCCGAATGTAAATTAATTTTAGAAAGTCTATCCGAAATATCATTAAAATGTAAAATGTAAAACTGTCTTCTAAAATTGGGGAACCTTGGAGGTGCAGTGAACTTTTTTCCAATACTTTGATATCTGGGGCTATTTTATTGAATTTCTGTAAAATGGATTGGCTGTCATTATTGTCACAAAGGTAGATTTCACATTTTGAATAGTTGAGATCAAGGCCGATAGAATGTAACTGCTGCTGTAGGAATTGGAGATCTTTGAGAACAGTGTCTACATCTGCATTTCTTAAGTTAAAATTCAATGCTTATGGTAAGAAATAAAAAAAGAATCTTGTTTCAGCGTTTTTGTAAAATCATGCCCCAAGGGGGTAAAATAGGGAATGATTTTAAAATTCACATGAAGTTTGTGTTATAAGTATCGTACATATTTTTATATGAGGAGCTCGTGGCTAACTAATAACAGCCCCACGGGTCTATCGAAGGTTAAGCTACACTTGCCGTGGTTTTTTTTTTAAAGGTTACCCCACACTAGGAATTTCTCCTGTATTGTGGATGCTTTAAAAACATTTAAAGTCACATACACAAACAGCCAGACCCGGAACAACTACTTGTAAGTCATACAAATGTTGGTTCCGTGCGGGAATCTAACCCCCGACACGCAGCGCAGCAGTCAATCGCTTAACCACTGCGCCAACCGAGCCGTCAAAGTGTGTGCAAGTGGTTAGTTCGTCGATGGGTGACCGTCCATTACATATCGAGACCCTTCCGTGCCCCGGAAAACACGTTCAGCCGTTGGTCTCAGCTGTCATTCGTAGCTATTAGGCCTCTGCCTCGAATCTTGCGGGCAGCGGAGCGGCGGCGGCGGCGCGGGACCGGCAGGATCTAATAAAAATCAAGATCTAGTAAAATCAAATGGACCGGCCCTCGAAAACAGCGGCGCGGGCGCGGGCAACGAGCGGTGCACTCCAGTCAAGCGGTGACGGCGTTAGGAATAAATTTGAATCAAAAAGATGTTGTCGCCGTTCTTCAGACATTTCGGTCGCGAATAAAAACAAATATCTCGACGACATAGCCACGAAAACAACACTACGCCGCTATAGTGCCGCGCGATCTGCCCGCTTGTTTCGAGAACGGGTCTGGTTTCCCGCCCCGCTCCCGCGCCGCAACAGCCGCCGCTCTGCTGCCCGCAAGATTCGAGGCAGAAGCCTTATGTGACAGTCGTTACGGGTAGGCAGAAGCTCAAAAGTATGAGAACCAGTCTTACCAAGGGGTATCCTGTTACCCAGTAACACGATTGTGTCATCAAAGGTCAGATAGGCAGTCGCTCCATGTAAAATACTAATAATTTTAGACTGGAAGCCGACTCCAACATAGTTGGATAATCATAACCGTTGACAACCAATTACTTTATTTATTAAAGACATACGTACAATTAAATTAGTCAATGAAACATTAATGAGTAATTGCTATGTTGAATCATCATACATATTATTAGTGAACTTTCGTATAATTGGAGTTAATTAAACGGAAAGGATCCAATCCACAACCTAGTCAAAAATGAGTTAAGTGTACCAAACTGATGCTAAATATCGATACTATCGGCGAGTGAAATAGATCCAAGCAAAAAATAACAGATTATTATTTTGATCAACCTCAGAACCAGCCCACATGCACGGAAATATAAAATATGTTATATCTTTTAAACTTTTGCCAATATCTCTAAAAGGACTTTGTGTGGACTGGATCCTTTTCGTTTAACTACGTCCAATTATGCAGTGGTTAGATGATAATTCCAAATTATTTAGCTCGTCAAATGTAACATCCCTTTTTAGAATAGGTATAATTATAGAGGCGAGACCGGAGCTGATTGACTAACTTTTCACTTATTGGTAAATTTTTAGGGATGCGTAGTCAACAAGGAATCCTGGGTGCGTCTCATAACGTATAAACTCATTTGGTCTAATTTCATTTTATTATCGTTCGTAAGATATAATCAACGTGAGCTATACCAACTGTTGATATAATTTCTTTACATATAACATTTATTTATTCTAAAACTTAATTAGTTTAACGTTGTTTGATATAACGTTTATGTAATCGAAAATCATTTGGTCTAACGTTTAATATGTATATTGTTAATTTAATCGAAAATCATTAGGTCTAACGCCCCGACTCAGAGTACCCCGACTCGGACAGGTTAGGTTAGAAGGCTAAGGTCCCGCCTTAGCCTTCGTGGTTATTTTTTTTAAACCACCCAGTAATAGGAGCCCCACCAAGCGGGGCTCCGTCGACCTATCTTAGCGCAGGTGGTAATCAGTTACTAGTTATGTCTAATATCTACTTAGGTTACTATTACCTATAACTACGATAGAACTTACAAAGAATAAAACAAAGAAAAAATACAGCAAACAATAACTTTTGTTGAGATACCCACAGGCTACAACATAAAAATAATACTAAATAAACTAACCCGTGTCTATGCAATTTTGCTTTGTGTTTTTAAGTAGGCGTTTTCATCATATTAGACCCAATAAGTTTTATATCTTTTGAGTGGTATGTCAAACGATTTTATATTTAATGTATGTTATGTCAAACGATATGTTATGTTATATTTAATGTATGTTATGCTTATAAAAATTAGTTACTTTAAATTATATCAATCGTTCATTATATTAACTAATCACTATATCAAATAAAATTATAGGTTGTTATATGTCGTTATTATTAGAGATTTTGTTGTTGTAATTATCATCTATTACTTACCCAGGAATCCTTATAAATTCACCATGTCCGTCTGTCTGTCTGTCCGCAGCTTAACTCAGAGACTCTTAGTACTAGAAAGCTGTAATTTGGCAAGACTGCTTCGCAGAAGGAGGTGAATGCCTCCCATGCACTCTCGCTTCAATCGCGCACGCCTAAAATGCCGTTTTTTGCTCCAAGTACCCAAAAGTCGTACTGCTGATGACTATTCGGCAGTTAATATATCTACCCCTCTAGGCAACCTGCCCCGGTCTCCCCTGATTTTTAATTGCCACTCAGGATAAGTAGTTGGATAAGTGTCCAGTTTTCCGCCTTAAGTGATACAATCCAAGATACATCACTTTCACCTCACGGTAAAAATTCATATCAAAAACGCTTCATTCTACAAAAAACAAGAAACAGAAATACAGCCTCACTTTTAAAGTACTACGGGTCATAACCACGAGCTAACCATACTAACAAATAGAGTCGCGTTGAAATACAGCAGATAAATGATTTTTAGCGACCAAGCGAGCTTTAAAACGGCAGGGAAATGAGATTGCGAACAACGCGCTCGGGGACGTAGGGATAGTAAAACAGCGCGTACTGTGGGTAGAGATGGATGTTGAACATGCAATTTGATGATTAAAATAAAATGTGGCGAGAAATGTCGCAGCTAAAAAGTTTGCACAATTTTTAGGTGACTATGGGACGGGCTTGTAGCTAAATGATAACAGCCACACCGGTCGATCGAAGGGTTAGGCTACGCTTGGCGCAGTCAGTTCGTGGATGGGTGACCATCCATTACACATCGAGACCCCTCCGTGCCTTGGAAAGGAAACGTTCACGTTGCGTAATGAATTTTAAATATTACTGTTTGTTTGAGTGAAAACTTCTTTAGGCGCGTTGAGCACTTTTTGGGTGAACAAAAATCATGGAACCCGCGTCATCGTCACCGAACGCTTTCCATGAGCTATATGTATACTGTGTATACATGTGTACTTTTTGGGAGAACAAAAAGCATAGAACTCGCGTTTCGTCATCGAACGCTTTAGTTACTCAGTTTTCACTTCTATCGGCAGTACCCAAAGACTGACCGTATGTTTAAACATGCGGGGCAGTGATGTTTTTTTTTTTTTGAAGTGAAAACTTCTTTAGGCGCGTTGAGCACTTTTTGGTAGGGGAAAAACTTATGGTTTCGTGATCGTCACCGCACGGTTTCCATGAGCTATATGTATACTGTGTATATATGTGTACTTTTTGGGAGAACAAAAATCATGGAACTCGCGTTTCGTCACCGAACGGTTTCCATGAGCTATATGTATACTGTGTATATATGTGTACTTTTTGGGAGAACAAAAATCATAGAACTCGCGTTTCGTCATCGAACGCTTTAGTTACTCAGTTTTCACTTCTATCGGCAGTACCCAAAGACTGACCGTATGTTTAAACATGCGGGGCAGTGATGTTTTTTTTTTTTGTAGTTAAAACTTCTTTAGGCGCGTTGAGCACTTTTTGGTAGGGGAAAAACTTATGGTTCCATGAGCTATATGTATACTGTGTATATACGTGTACTTTTTGGGCGAACAAAAATCATGGAACTCGTATCATCGTCACCAAACGCTTTCCATGACTGATATGTATAAAAGAACAGTTATTCCAAAGTTTTGTGTTTTCACTTCAGTCGGCAATTGGGGACACGGGCGGGGGGGACAACAGGAATACACCCATGTGACGGTATAACATGGAGTACTATTATAATAAAACGGTTATGTACCCATATTTATAAACCAATAAATTTGTTGATTTGATTTGGCTAACCGTACAGTAGACTCACAGGCCATCACAGGTTAGGCACACACATTTGGTAACCAATTGAGGACTGAAATGATAGGTTTAGCATTTCTGTACTACTTACTACTTTCATTGCGGTGAGAATGAAAAGAAGGTCATAATCTAAGAAAAAATTGGTTCTTATTATTTAACGTGCTTAAAACAAGGAATTACATGACAAAACCTGACCAGTGACCACATCTTGACCCGTCTGATCAATGCTTGATCAGCGCATTAGCTTTAGCGTTCTATGTAAAGGGGCGTTTGAACCAAACAAGTGACTGCTTACTCCAGTAACGCTCGATCACATTCGTTTGGTGTAATCTGACACAGAGCATTTGTTTGATGTTCTATCATTGCTCGAGCAGATTCTCTAAGATATTCTAAGAATTTGCGCTCGCTTGGTGTAATGTAGGTAATGTAATTGGTGGATGTTCAAGTGGTTGGTTCGTCTCAGGTGTCACGTAAGTTAAGTAATTCGATATTATACCTTAATAATTGCTTATTATGATTATGTTGTTGTGTATAGTATATTATAGCCAATATAGCTATTGTGTTAAATTTTATAATGGAATACTCATATTCTTTACTTTTCTGTTGTTATAATGTTGCTATTAATCTAAGTAATGGTCTAACAGATAGCATTAACTGTTTTTCAGATAACGGTAATTTATGTAAAAGTAAGAAATATGATGATAGAATACTTTAATTCTGTTTCCATGGAGTTTCTTGTCTTTCTTCTCCTTGAAGACCTAGTTTTGCGAACGGACAACTAGCTTTCTGATTGAATATTGACAAGTCTAATTAAATAACTATCTATTAGCCTTGTCTTTCTGTGCTTTACTTTATTTCCCTACACACTATATTCATAAGAACTTTCATACACAGTTAATCATTAACCAATCTGACATTCCAAGCTTACCATTTGGGTAATATAAATATACACTTTTAGGTTTTACCTACTAGAGTCTACATTAGCAAACATTATCAAGCATATTAAGCATTATTGTCTGCATTAGCAGCAAACTTTCAGACATACAAAGTGTCTAGTACATTAAGATCGTTTATAGCGTCACACATTCGCAGAGACAAATTCTAATAAAAAGTACAGAAGCTTGAATTCACAAACCTTAGTGGATAGAAACCTTCGCCTCTTTACATTGTCTCACTAAATTCGTTTTCACAGAATACGTCCATACTACGAAGCCAGTCCGTATTTCCTAATGAATTAATTTCACTTGTTTGCATTTTCATTCCGAGTTATACGGATTACGACTTAGCTGGTTATTATACAGGAAAAGTTTTTTTTTCCTAAACAAAAAAAATGTTTTTTTTTTTTTTGGATAAAAAATTATTTTGAACCTGGCACTTACGCCAGATTCAAAAGAGATTTTTCCTAAAGTTTTGGTAGAAATATGAGGTTACGAACATACTTAGTATTTTTGAAACCATACTTTTATGAAATTGGTCATTTCCTCAAGTTACAATCGTTATTTTACGTGATAATCGATTTCGAATTTTGCGTAAGTAATATTTTTTTGTATGGTAGGTTATGGTCGTGACACATTATGAAGACCTGGCATTATAATTTCCATTTCCCTAGCCACGTGGATGCGCTGGCGTTATCCGTAAGCACTAACATAATCAAAACTTTTACAAAACACATTATTAAACAAGTATTTACGTAAACCTGTCCAAATATTCCCATTAGACACTAAAACAGGTTTCCTAAAGCAAACTATTTTGAAAACAAACAGCAAAATGTTGGTATAGGATAAGTTTTAGTTTACCTAGTTTATTGAGGGACTCATCGGCTTAACGAGTTGCCTAAGTGTTTCCGATTGGAGCCGAACTAGTTTCCTGAACGAACAAAAAATGGGAACAAGACAAATGTTTCCGACACTAGGGGCGTGTTTTTTTTTTTTCGTTCGGTAATATCGAGTGGCTACCGGTTTGGCACAGCTGTGAAAGTTATTTTTTTTTTTTTCACCAAGAATAGAAAGAAAGAAATATCTAGGTTTATTTTTCACAGAAACATGTGCATATAAAAAGATAATTAACTCGAGTAGGTAGGCAAATAGAACAAAATAGATCTACATTATAATCACAAGCACAAAACCGAAATAGTCGGCAGCTGCACGTCATGACTGTGACAAGAAGGCTTCCACTCAGAATGATGCTGTGCTATGAGGGACCCACAGCACAGCGCTGATTTTCAGTGGTCACCCGAATACGTCCTACAAATATTTAACAATACGAACAATCGTTAAATGTTTGTAGGAAGTATTCTTGGTGAAAGAGTTAGATCATGCTAGCTGTTAACTTTCCTATACCCGCGCCAAATTCTTTGATACCAATACCCGCACACGGTCTTACAAACCGTAAGTTCGGAACCCATTTTCAGTAATTTATATGAAAAAAAAAAAAAAAAAAATTGGAATTATGTTTTCAAAAACTAGGGAATAACATGAAGAAGATAAACCCTATTTATTTACAATTAACATTTAATTTACTGAGTAACAGTCTCTTTTATAACAGTTATATATTACTACTAGCTAACCCGACAGACTTCGTTCTGTCAAAAAAATGTTAAGGGTGGACAACCCTTATCACTAAGGGGTATGAAAAATAGATGTTGGCCGATTCTCAGACCTACTTAATATGCTCACAAAATTTCATGAGAATCGGTCAAGCCGTTTCGGAGGAGTACGGGAACGAACATTGTGACACGAGAATTTTATATATAAGATTACTAACAGTGATAATAGTCTCTTTTATAACACTGAGTATCAGTCTCTGAAATAGAAAGATTTTCGTAACAGATGACAAAATTTTAGCAAATATTTTTGTGTTTTATCTAACATTCAAAAGCAAACTTACAAATCTGAAAGAGAACCTCATGCGGAAAATTAAACATACAACACATTGACGACACGGTTGGCGCAGTGGTTAGGCGATTGACTGCTGCGCTGCGTGTTGCGGGTTCGATTCCCGCACGGAACAAATATTTGTATGACCTACAAGTAGTTGTTCCGGGTCTGGCTGTTTGTGTAGGTATGTAAGTTTAATGTTTGTGAACGGATGATACGACACGGATACAGGAGAAATTTCTAGTGTGGGGCAACGTTTAAAAAAAAATACAAAATTATTTTTTGTATTTTTTTGGCAGAAGTGTCATCATTTCAGCTCAGTACATTTTATACTGAGATGAAATAAAAATAAACCCGTTTCGGTCAGGCAGCTGACAGGAAATATAAAATGCCAGCATTAATGAAAAAAGAAAAAATCACGAAAGAGTATTTTGTCGGTCTTACAAACCAGTGCCTCAGTATAGGAAGGTTAAAGAATCAAGAACCAAGAATTATTATTTGAAGGAGATTTAAACCGGGCGTGAAAGGTAAATTGGATATGGATGCGTTAATCTTAATGGACAACAAAGACTAAATGATAAATGATTTTATTTCTGTAAGTAGGTTTTTACAAACACTTTTACACGTCAATCATATTTTAAAACTAGATGAGGCCGGCATTTCGTATCTGACTACTCTGAGAAGAAAGACCGAAACAAACTCAAAGGTCACAGTCTCTTTTAAAGACAGACATAATCTTGGTCAAATCATGTGAAGACCATGTAGATTGGTGTCTGAAATGGTCTTTTGAAGAAAGAACCACACAGATTGAGTTGACCTGTCCATTCGATGCACGCATTTGTCAGTAATCGTGCAGCTCAACTCAGAACATAAGGAGCTCAACGATTCGACGAACAATACCAAAGAAAGGACATTTGGGCAGGCCGCATAAATTACTCAAACTGCCATACCATGATCAGAAAAAAAAAAAAAAAACTGAGAAGAAAAAAATAAAAATAAACAAAGACCCACATAGTCTTCACATTCACAATAATTAAAATAGTAACAATAGACTTCACAAGTAAATATTCATGTCAATGTGTATAAAGCACTCACAATAAAAAAAGTTTCAATATATAAAATTTGGAGCAGCTCAATCCCAAGCCTTTTTGTCCTCAATATAATCTTTAATGGTATAAAAGGCTTTCTGGTACAACTTACGTTTAATCATTGATTTGAATTTATTAATGCTTAGATCTTGAACGTGATTTGGAAGTTTATTATAAAAGCGTATACATTGACATCTGAACGAACCACCTATTTTCTTAAGCCGTGTTTTAGGTACAACATACATGTGTTTGTTCCTAGTATTTATATTATGGGTATCACTGTATTTTTTAAACAATTTTATGTTTTTATGGGCATATAAAAGATTTTCAAAAATATACTGAGAAGGCACAGTCATAACATTAATTTCCTTAAATTTCTCTCTGAGAGAGTGTCTCGAACTTAATTTATAAATTGATCGAAGAGCTCTTTTCTGCAAAACAAAGATAGACTGAATGTCGGCGGCATTTCCCCACAACAGAATACCGTACGACATTACACTATGAAAATAACTAAAGTACACTAAACGGGCTGTCTCTATGTCAGTTAAATTACGAATTTTTCTAACAGCGTATGCTGCGGAGCTCAGCTTCTTAGACAATTTATCTATATGTGGGCCCCACTGAAGCTTAGCATCCAAAGTTAAGCCCAAGAATACTGTGCTATCTTCAGGATTCTACTACATAAATAAGAGTAAAATTATTTTGGCAGGTTTTTATTATTATGGTAAAAGCAGAGAGTATGCAAGGAAATACCAATCTTTTACATACAAGACCCATCAACTCTCAAAGATCTAAATAAAAAAATGCCCTCAAAATGTATGTACATCCGATATCTGACAGTATACAAATGTGACCTAGTCAGGCTACGGGACCCGGCCCGAGTCATCTTTATCTGTGTCATTTATCACAGGCCAAAAAATGTGAGGCCAATTTATATCATTGAAATCGGACTAGCTATTCCATAGGCTACCGTGGCCTGGTCCCGGTGATGCTCGAGAGTATTAGGGTCAGTTTAGCTGTTACAGTATCAAATTATTTAAGGTGACATGAAAAACGGTTCGTTCTAAAAATGTGAACACATGGAAGATCACAAAATATTTCAAAAATGTAGCTCTATTAAAAGACACCTTGTTGTAACAATTTATTTCTTTTCAGTTTTCTTGACATTGCAACGCTAAAAACAGTATTGGCTCAACAAAACAAAAAAAACCACCCAAGTGCGTGTCGCATGCACATTGAAGAATTCCGTAGTTGGGATGAATCTATCCCAAGAACAAACTTAACATTGTAGTTGAAAAACATGTTCCCCATACATTCCAACTGCAAATGTAAGTTTGTACGCACAATATTGAGTGATTTACCATATTATTTTAACACCGTGTACTGTTCTTACAGGTTTTCTAATCTATAAGTGTAGAACTATTCTCTGTATTTTTTTTTAATGTTAGGTTCAGCAGTATCGGAGATAAGGGGGGAATGGCCAATTTTCATCGATTTTCTTTATTTAATAGCTTCAAAACGAATTCTTAAAAAAATAAAAATAAAATTGAATTCCTCTATTAAGTCCATTTGATTTGTTACTCAAAAGAGCTTAAAAAACTTTTTTCTTTTAAGTTTACCCCCAAATATGAACCCCAATATTCAAAATTTACTAATTATCTTACGTAACACGTCTTTGTTTGGGTCACAGAATTTGATACGTGCACCAAATTTCATTTTAATCGGTCCATTAGATTCGGAGCAAATTGGCCGACGGACAGACAGACAGACAGACACGAGTGATCTTACAAGGGTTCCGTTTTTTTTTATTTGGATATACGGAACCCTGAAATTAACAAAACTCCAGTCCTTTCACAGTTTTTTTACTTGATGCTCTGACAGCAACCATAAGTATATCAACGAAAATAAAGATTAAAGTGATGCAAAATCATAGGTTTTTTTACAAACAACGGGGAAGCTCTTGTCCTTCATCTCACCTGATGGTAAGTGATGATAAGGCCGAAGATGGAAGCGAGCTTCACCCGGAATCCTCAGCCACAGAGGAACTGGCTATCTTACCTCTAACTGTCGAAACACAACAAATGCTGTTAACATTATTGTTTTGGCGACAGACTGAGATAAGATGGTGGTAGCTAGCCAGGCGGACTTGGAACAAGCCCTATCACCAACCAAACCGAGCAGACATTTTTGCTACCGCTGGGAATCGAACCCGGGACCTTAGGATCTGATACAGGTGGGTTTACCACTAGACCACATAGGCGGTTAAAAACAAAACTGTCAAAGGTGTTTTGACTATGTCTGCGCACAGGCCTAAGAAGCACAAGAAGGCCACATACTCAGAAAACAAAAAAAAACTCTGTTCCGTAACAAAATAAACTGTGCTTTCCATCATCCGTGGGTATGATCCGCGAATATTTTTACGCCGCTCAAGGACATTTGGGTCGCGTTGACGACCTCTATAAAATACGAATGTTCTTCCATACTGCAAAGTTAGTGTTCGTGTATTATACGACGTTGCCATCGATATTGTGTTCCGGGGAAAGTGCATTTCAATGCAGTTACGTTCTTATTCGAACAGTAAAACTGATTGTGTTGCTTTATTTCCCTGCTGGTTTGTATTGGAAGACTTTGATAGGGTTTGTTCTAGTTCTTTTAATTTACTTGTTTTCACCCTGAATACTTCTTCGTCGTGACGATGGCACGTTAAATTTTGTTGACCCAAAACTTCGTAATTTCCACGGCATCGTCGGTCGCAGAGGTCGCTATGGCTGCAGTTTTTGGGGTACAGAGGGTAGGATAGGAGGTGGGACCTAGAGCGCCACAGCTCCACATTCACTGAAAAAAATATTTAGCCTAACTACTTCGGCTATTTCAGAAATAATCAAAGTATGACAAGACTTTATAAAAGTTAACTTGATTTAATAAAAGTGATACTCAACAGCCAACACAGGTTTTGGTTACATGCTGCATAAAGTTATGTGGTCACTTTTTTGTGTTACATGTTGACGAAAGTTTGGTTATGGATAAGTAAACATTTTTATCAGTGTTCACACCCTATTGCCGTACCGCCGAGATAGCCCCACTTTGCGAGGTTATATTTGCATCTTTCCAATCAGAGGTGGTTCAGAGACTTTCAAAAGGGCCACGGAAGATTGGACCCCGCGGGAAGATGCTCGCTTGATGGTAGGTGTACGCTGTAATGCAGCGTCGTAACTAGTTAGCCAAACAATTAACGGAATGCTTTTTTTTTTTTTTCGGTCCGGTACAATGTGTATGCTATGCTTTCAAAAGTACGATATCTTTTTCGGCAGTCTGTTGCTTATGTTGGCCTACCGCTGCTTAATGCCGCTTGATGACAAAAGACTCTCAACCCATAAATTCTAGTCCTACAAACGAATGAACTCGACAAAAGATAGCAAAAATCATGAATCATAAACAAAGACACTAAAGTTCTATGTGATCAATAAAAACTTATCGAAGAACAATTGACCAATCCATCCATACTAATATTATAAATGTGAAAGTAACTCTGTCTGTCTGTCTGTCTGTATGTTACGTTTTCACGCCTAAACCGTTGAACCGATCGTCATGAGGCAGAGATATAGTCTGGGATATGGAAAAGGACATAGGCTACTTTTTTACGCGATAACCGACATCCACGCGGGCGGAGCCGCGGGCAAAAGCTAGTCATATTATAAATGTGAAAGTAACTCTGTCTGTCTGTCTGTATGTTACATTTTCACGCCTAAACCGCTGAACCGATCGTCATGAAATTTGGCAGAGATATACTCTGGGATATGGAAAAGGACATAGGCTACTTTTTTACGTGATAACCGACATTCTCGCGGGCGGAGCCGCGGGCAAAAGCTAGTGTATCATACATTGTTCAATTCTTCTTTTATAAGTATATATTGCGATACTAAATCAAAGAAAAAATGGGCACTTAGGTATCCTAGGCTTCACCGAATTCCTGTCTAATACATTTTATTCTACGAGGATTTCGATTGTTAGCAATACTCGTATTAACATCGTTATCGTGTTTCGGTTCTTAGGATAAATAATGGAACTGATCATTTCCTACAAGATTAGTGGGAGGCAGATGTAATTGATTTTCGATCCTTAGATTTAGCAAGGCAGAAAATTAGGTCTGGCTACGAAGAAGCACCAAATGGATGATGTAACCAATATTTTGTAACAATATCTCTGATCAAAAAGAGTGTTCATGGAATTTCTTGCCCGTTCTTCTCCATAAGTACTTAATATGCTTTGGAATGGGCAACTAGCTTCATATTTCTGACTGACCGACTCATTGATAGTTCAGTTACCGTTGACAGCACGGTTGGCGCAGTGGTTAAGCGATTGACTGCTGCGCTGCGTGTCGCGGGTTCGATTCCCGCACAGAACAAATATTTGTATGACCTACAAGTAGTTGTTCCGGGTCAAGCTGTCTGTGTTTGTGAGTTTAAATGTTTGTAACCGCACCCACGATACAGGAGAAATTCCTAGTGTGGGGCAAATAAAAGCTTTGACTTTGAATTTGCATCAGTAGGTATCATCGCTGGTGCTTCTTTTTTTTTTTTCTTTATAATTTGGTCCTAGTGAGTTTTTCAACTATAACTATTTTGCCCCGCACGATTGAAGGGAGTGTCCCGTAGAATAATTTTGATCGACCCGTGCGACTGTTATCCCCTTAGGATTGGAGAACTGAAGCACAGTCGGAGAGTATACTAATATGGGTTTCTGTGACTCTACTGGCTTCTATGGCATGCGCGCCGCTTGTATGATGCCCACACACTCTGCCTAGAATGTCACAATGCACTAGTACGAGCAACGGTGCCCAACCGCAACACAGTGACACTGCAATGGATAAAAGGACACAGATCCCTGGGTAACGACGCAGCTGACGAACTAGCAAGAAGGGCATCCAGCACGTCAGTCTGTGGACCCGAGCCTATCATACCTATCCCCTTCAACCAATTACGCAGGTGGCTACATGATATCACCCACACACAATCGAAGAACTGGTGGACCTCGACACCAGGCTTCAGGCAGTCCAGAGAGGCAATGCCATCCTTGGATGGTAGGCTGACCAGGCTTTTTACGCCTGGACAGGAATGGTCTGCGCCTAGTGACGGGGACCATCACGAGACACTGCTCGCTAAACAAACATTTCCATACAATAGGGATATTATGATTTTGATTTGACCAAGATTATGTCTGGACTTTAAAAGAGACTTTGACTCCTGAGTTTGTTTCACCATTTCTTCTCAGGGGTAGTCAGATAGGAAATCATCAAGCTTTTTTTTAATATGACGTGAAAAAGTGACCCTGATATCCAGAATAAACGATTTCATTGCGTTTAATTTCCTTTGCATAAATATTTTTTGTTAGAGTTTATTTATTTGTCTTTGACTGCCTCTTTGGTCTAGTGGTCACAAGCGCCACTGCTGAGCATGAGGTCCTGGGTTCGATTTCCGATCGGGCAAAGTGTTATTATTACAAAGGGTTTTTCCATCAGAAGTTTCTCAGTAGTAGCCTATATTCTGGACCTGTGCCCGGTTGATGGTAATAGGTTCGCCTCCTATTACTTGGGAGTTAAACATATCTGGCAAAATAAGGGTGTACTACGTGGGTATACCTCGGCCTAACCCTTCGGGAAATACAGGCGTCATGTTATGTTTATGTTTTATTTATTTAATAGTTTATAAAAAAATAAAAAAACATTTATTTCGAACCACCTTAACTCATATTTGGGGTACAAACAAATACAGAAATACAATAAAAACTATAATACAATTAAAATAAAAACTAAAATAAAACAAACTTTAAGACTTAATATCTAACCGGCCTTGCTGACGGCAACATGCCTATCACAGCAGTGCCGTATGTACACACATCAAAAAAAGTTTGTGATCACTAGCATAAGCTGATATAATTTTTAAATTGAACTTTATCAAGAAATAATATTTGTTGTGTTTTCTTTAAATAGAAATCCCTGATTGAAATTAAAAATAGAACATTTTTTTTTTTATAAATAAAAATTGAGTAATTAATCATAATGTAATTGTAACAGAAATTTGATAGAAAGAAAAACATTGATTAACAAAACTTAAGTAACAATTTATTAATAAGAGATTTATCTATACTTCTTCTTCTTCTCTATATTATAAAGCTGAAGAGTTTGTTTGTTTGTTTGTTTGTTTGAACGCGCTAATCTCAGGAACTACTGGTTGGAATAAAAAAAATATTTTTGTGTTGGATAGTCCATTTATTGAGAAATATTATAGGCTATATAACATTACGCTACAACCAATAGGAGTGGAACATAAATGTAAAATGTTGCAAAAACGGGAAAAAATATTCCTTTTTGAGAGCTTCTGTTGCGTGCGCTGCGTAAACGGTTTAAGTTACGCAAATATCATGTGTGATGGAATTGTTCCTCTTTAAAAGTTCTAAAAAAAATTCCGCGACAGCATATGTCTATCTTTTAAGATTAACTCACTATAACCTTTTTTTATGGTAATCAAGTTTGTTCGAAATTAATGCATTATTTGCGAAGGAGTTTTCATAAACATGGTATTAATCCTTGTCCAAATAAATACGTTATTCATCACAAGTATTTAATTTAGAACAAAGTTGCCCTTACATCATTTAATTTCAATGAATATCTTAGGAGATATAACTGTTTTATAATAACTCCGCAGCAAAATAATGATCAACTCTGCGAGGTAGTCTATTCTAAAGCTGAAGAGTTAGTTTTTAGGGTTCTGTACCCAAAGGGTAAAATGGGACTCTATTACTAAAACTCCGCTGTCCGTCTGTCTGTCCGTCTGTCACCAGGCTGTATCTCATGAACCGTGATAGTTAGACAGTTGCAATTTTCACAGATGATGTATTTCAGTTGCCGCTATAACGACAAATAATAAAAAACAGAAAAAATAAATATTTTAGGGGGGCTCCTATACAACGGACACGATTTTTTTGCCGTTTTTATAGATAATGCCCGCGGCTCCGCCCGCGTGGATGTCGGTTATCACGTAAAAAGTAGCCTATGTCCTTCTCCATATCCCAGGCTATATCTCTGCCAAATTTTATGACGATCGGTTCAGCGGTTTAGACGTGAAAACGTAACATACAGACAGACAGACAGACAGAGTTACTTTCACATTTATAATATTAGTATGGATGGTAAGGAACCCTTCGCGCGCGAGTCCGACTCGCACTTGGCCGGTTTTTGTTTTTTGAATGCGCTAATCTCTGGAAGTGCGAGTTGGATTTGAAAAAATCTTTTTGCATTTTACAGCCCAATTCTTGAAGAAGAATTACATAAACAGCTCGCTTAAGAGCATTCCACGCGTGCTCTATTGGGTTTAAGTCAGGCTATATTTTTAAATAAAGAATCTAAAAAGAAGAAGAAATCATAATATAATCTACCGTAACAAAAAAGATTCCGATTTTTCAAAGTGATCGCAAACTTTTTTTGATGAGTGTATGAGCAGTCCATCCGGTCCGCGATCATCGTCAGGACAACATTGGTGCTGCCCCACACCCTACGCACCAGAGATGCGTTTATGTAGACACATATAAATAGACTAGAATAAAAGGGGAGTTGTATGTAAACCTAATTGCAGGGTCTTCGTCTGTATCTACCTACATATCTACTACTTCTTTGTATGATTGTCACAGAGATTTCAAACTATTTAATCAGACTAAATAAAGAGCACGCTACAAGTTACTACTCTAATCTTAATTTTACATTCATTTATAATAAGCGTAGCTTAACCTACACATAACTACATATAAATGTGGCTCAAGAAGCTCCTTCCACACAACTGTTAGAAACACAAACGTATTCAGATCCTCTCCGCATCTTCTCAACAAGTTTGTGTGGAAGACGTAACTTTAATTCAATCTTAGGAGACATTAAGATATACGTATGTCTTATTAATGCAGCTTATGCCTCGTTACTCACTGAGAGAGGTCTTAGGGTGTATTTAAGGGCCTATACTACCTTAAATGGCTTAGCATAATCCTCCGTTATGTCGAAAATACTGCAGCATTAATTTTGAAATAAATATATGGTAAAGTTGAGGACTAATGTTATGTACTATGTTTGCCGAAAATATCGATAGAAAAAAAAACCAAAATTATCTCCAAACCGAACAATAAACCGCTAGTATTCAAAAAATACTTTAAATTAGATAATGAAACTTTGCATATTAACTGAACTAACTATAAAGCAGGTCTTATGTTATTTACTTTTTTTTAATGACCATTATTTTCACCGTAAAACGAAATTACGTAAACTATCGGCGCCTTGGAGCCTTTTCCCTGCCGCCCTGTCTCGCTTGCTCGCGTGACCGGTAGCAATAGTGTGCGAGCGAGATACAGAGTGAGGTGGGTCTGAGGTAGTATAGACTCTTAAACGTGCTACAAACACCACAGCGATGGAAATGATTGCAGTCACTGCGATGCTTTAAGTTGCGTCGTTGTGGCGGTTCTGAAACAGTTCTTCTACATTAATTTTTCCGGTGAACGGTTCGCCGACAGAACGCTTCACTTCTTAGTGTTTAGCCGATATAGAACTTTTCAATGACGAGCGATTCGCCGACAGAATGATTCTCTTTTGAGAATTTCATTGATTGGACCTTTTACGAACGATTCGCCGACGCAACTGAGAGTCTATCCTCGCGTTAATACCAACATACAAAAGATTTACCGTCATATTCATAATAAATTTATCCGCTTCATAAACCTATTTTAGCTATCGAACTGTTTTATCCCTGTCTGTGAAACTTTTACATCTATGGAAGTAAGTAGATAAGTAGCTAACCTACCTACTTACTTTTAATTAATCTATGCTTGGCGACATTATACCGCTGTATTGTTGTCATGGCACATCTGAACAGACCCTTAGCAAACTAATTGTGATATTATGGCATGTTTTTCATCGAACTAGTGTAACTTGAGTAATGCTGCTTTTCCTTTGAGCCATAATATTATGGTACGAAGTTATGAGATTGTAGGAAATGTTATCAGTTTTGGGGACGATAACTTATTTCTAAGATATCAGGCTACGTATATAATTATCTGACTTATACAAATAAGCAGAAATTTGAGGAAGATAGGAAAAACCCCAGGGATTATATTTCATCTGTTGAATGTTATTTTGTCATCTATATAATCTCCTTATCCATACTAATATTATGAATGTGAAAGTAAATCTGTTTGTCTGTCCGTCTGCCTGTATGTTACGTTTTCACGCCTAAACCGCTGACCCGATTGTCATGAAATTTGGCAGAGATATAGCCTGGGACATGCATACAGGCTACTTTTTTACGCGATAACCGACATCCACGTGGGCGGAGACGCGGGCAAAAGCTTTATTTTTTATTTTTTTATTAATGTTCAAAAATTAGATCGCAGAGTTTAAAATAATACACTAAGAAGCCTTTGATAGCTTATACATGGCTAGTGAGTTCGAAACAAAAATATATCTAATATAGGTACTTACTACAAAAAAAACTTAGACGGTAAGTTTGTAAGTTTTAAGGTGTCTGCACACAGCGGGCGCGGCGCGGCGGGGCGAGACGCCGACGCGACGCTGAGCAGTTGTGATGTACTAGATATTACGGACGACGCCACACAGAGCCGTCCGGCTCGACGCGACGTGACGCGACGCTCTGTGTGGCGTCCTCCGTAATATCTAGTACATTACAACTGCTCAGCGCCGCGCCGGCGTCCCGTCCCGCCGCGCCGCGCCCGCTGTGTGCAGAGACCTTTACATTCTAGCTAGTACTCTATACAATACAGCTGCTATCCAAGGCTACACCCGCTTCGCTTTTTCTAAAATACAGCCGTAGGCGTAGGTAGGTACAACAAAAAACAGAATTAAAATGTGTTAGATAGAAAAACTAAATCTTGAAGGTATTTTTTTTGGTAATTTTTTTTTTTGATGTTTTTTATTTTTTGTTTTGTAAAAAGTCATAAAACAAAGACTTTGTCTATGAAGTTAGTAATACAGTCCTGCAAGGTTTTTTACCAATAACCATGTATTATAGTATCATTACAGTATTATTGTACCCTGTGGTGCCGTACGTAAAGAATAGCACCACCCCATTTCCTCCCGTGGGTGTCGTAAAAGGCGAATAAGGGGCTTACTAGAGAATAGGCAGCAGCGTTCTCTATACATTTTTAACACCATACTGCGATCGCCAACCCGCCTGCCAAGCGTGGCGATTATGGCAAACCCCCCCAATTGGGGGAGGCTTATGTCCAGCATTAGACGTCTTTCAGCTGAAATGATGAATGAATGATAGTATTATTATTTTGTTAAAACAATTATTATTAATTTTTTTTCTCTTTTTTTCTGCGATCAGTCCCCGGACTATGAGCAGATTTGTTGTTGGGTTTGATGATCAGAGTGGTTTCTCCAGCGAGATTACCCTCATAATATTCCATGGCAACATGTCCTAGTTGACATTGGCAAGATCCACCACAGCCAACCTTTTCAGCCGCTTTTTATGATCTGGCTTAGTGAGCGCTTTCGCCAGAGGATTTGGATGAATCTCAAGGCGTGCTTTGTAGCGTTCTGCACAGTTTTTCACTTCCTGATGCACTGTGTTTTGGTTGAGATATTCATGAACCTAGCAGTTTCTTGTATTATAACTATGTATTATATATGTGTATTAAAACAAATAAGAAAAATAATGACAATGAAAAAATTTGCTCGCGTATTTTTACTTAAAATGATAATCGGTTGGTTATTATACTTTTATAATTGTGTGTTTAGTTTGTGATCTTTCTGTGCGAGTCACAATAAATACTTTTTCATTCTTTCTGTCTTTCTTTATCGAGGTACCTACCTACCTACCTGTAAAATATGGATAACCTATACCTACTGAAATAAGTACTTACTTTTTGAAAAGCCATAAGGTAGTTCAATTTCAAAGGAAAAACTGCAACACAAACGATAATACAGGCTAAAAATAAAGCATGTTATTACCAAACTTTTTCCGCCATCCTTCCTTTATAAAACCTCTTAAAGGACTTTACAAAGGAAAAAGCACAAAGACTATAAGCGCTTTAAAAATAAAATACTTCCAACATATAGATACCTACAATAAAGGAGATAAAAATGTATTCCACAGCTGGGATTAATAACACTGAAGTAATTAATAAGGAAAAGACATAAAATCCGAGTTAAGACCACCACACTAGGGATGTGGGTATCGGAATACGAAGTAAGTATCGATAATAATAATAAAAAATAAAAGTTTATTACGGAACAATAACACAAGACAAGTACAAATCGATACACCCTAAATTATTATTATTAGTTAACAACTGCAGCTCTCGGCTTCGCCCGCATGATTATTTCTAAAATAAAAGTATACTAAGTTACTCCTTATAACATCAGCTATCTGCCAGTGAAAGAGTGCAGATGGGATATAGTCTGTTCAGGAGCACCGCTTTGCATTGAATGTTAGGTGAATCGACTATACCTCACTTCACCAGGTAACATCAGCATAACAGCTATCTGCCAGTAAAAGTCCCGTCAAAATCGGTCCAGCCGTTTCGGAGATTAGTTGGAACAAACAGACAGACAGGCACACAAAAGTTTTTTTTTTACAAGTTTCGTACAAACAGACAGAAGTACCGTAACTAGATATTTTCTTTCGCATTTAGTAAAAAGCTATTATTTTGACATTACAAACAGTTCAATTTTATTTGTTTGTATAGATTACTAGATGACCCGGTGAACTTCGTACCTCGATATAATCCAAAGTGGCAATTCCCATAAGGGGTTTTCCTCATTTTATTTTTTCCTAAAACACTCCAAAATTTAGGAGACGAAAAAAAAAACACAAATCGGTCGAGCCGCCTTCGAATTTTTGCGAGTCTAATGCATGGCAATTTTGTTGATTTTTATTTAAATAGATCCGAGAAGCCATTTGTGTCCCACTCTAAAGTACACGGCACCCTTCCCTCTTTCCACTTATTCCCCATCTATTGCTGTAGGTGACCAAACTTTTAGAAAAGCGTCGAGTTCGTCCAGCCATCTTCTCCTGGGCGTGTCACGTTGCCGTTTAGCCCATACCCTGAATAAAATTTCGAAGCCTAGCTCATAGATTTATGTATATGTTTGTCCATTAACGAACAATTCTCATGAATAATAATATACTGGTACAACAACATAACGGTGATTATGATCACAATAAACATAGCACAAAAAAAAAATATAAAGACTTTATTGTACACCAGATTACACATTAAAAAAGAAAAAAATTATACACTAGAAAATATACAACGGGCAGCCTTATCGCTGACTGAGATCTCTTCCAGGCAACCTTTGCATGGACAGTGAATTTCTGAACATAAAATGGGGTCATCATTGGTGCAAATACTCGTAAAAAGTATAAAAGTACAATATACTATAATAGGTTCACAGATATATGCTATATAATAGATGGGGTTTACATTTACATACATACTAACGAAGGAACGAAAATAAATGAAGACTATAGATTATTACAGCTAACAACGAGAACAAAATCACAACGACAAGTAATGTTCCTTCACGAGTCTTCTATACACAGGCAACGATTTCGCGCGTTTTATTGGATGTAGCAATGCATTCCATAAACGAGCGGCCTGGACAGTGAAGAATTTGTCGTGGAAAGTTGTGGAATGCATGGGCATTTTAAGCTTCAAGCTATCTGATGACCTTAAAAATTTCATGTGGGAGTCGCAAATAAACTGGAAACTTTTTTTGAGATAGAGAGGGGTGGAAGGGGAAAGAGCACATTATACAAAAGGGAAAGAATATGAGCATTCCGGCGAAGGCAAATTGGTAACCACTTGAGTTTCATACGAAATGCGGAAACATGGTCATATTTGCGTGAACCTTATACAAACATTTTGAAGCCGCTCAAGTTTATCGAGTTGGTCTTGAGTAAGGTCAAGAAAGCTGGCATCAGCGTAATCAAGGATGGGTAGAAGAAGAAATTGTGCAAGCACGATGTTAGTGGCAGTCGGTACAAAATTACGCAGTCTCTTCAACGATGCAGCGGAAGCAAACAGCTTGCGGCTAACTTCCTGTAGCTGGGCAGTCCAAGAGAAGTTCTTGTCAATGAAAATCTCCAGGTTTTTAAGTTTCTCACTGAACGGAATAACTGAGTTATCAAAAGAAACTTGGGAAAGAGTCGTCCATTCAATCCTTGAGACCGGTCTAGAATTGCCCACCACAACAACCTGCGTCTTTATGAGGATGACAATAATTCGATATCTCTTGCTCCAGTAGCATATACGGGCCAGATCAAGATTAATCGTTACGATGGCCTCTGAAAGATTTCCTAGAGGAGCTCGTGAGTAAATTTGTAAATCATTTGCCTAATGATGATAATGATGGAGATTTAATTATGAGAATCAATAAAAAAAATCGAGTTTGAGCTTTTATTGAAAATTAGCTTCTGCCCGTGACTTTGTTCGCGTGAAATTTCTTGTTTTCCAACCCGTCCTCGAGATATCATCAAAAAAGCTGTTCGTTAAAAATGTATGAGAAAATTAATTTCCTCTATTGTTTTCGTGAAATTTTCTCATGTTTTAATAGTTATTTATTTATTCACAAGGCAACTACAACAGGTAACAATCACAGTATATCAGTAGGATTACATTATAGGTTTCGACCTAATTATCACCCAAAGCGTAATCGCACAACACGACTAGCAACAACAATAATAACGATGACAACTAGAGTAAAAATCTTAGTTCACAACTACAAAGTCTGTGCGTCTGCTCTTCGACACACTTCCAGCTCATGTAGGCAAGGAATGTGTTCCTACACATTCCTTGCCTACATGAGCTGGAAGTGTGACCACACACGCCAGATAAAATACATATTTTTTTTATTTTTTATTCTACTATGCGTTTGCTCATGACTTTAGTCTAGGTCTGGATGACAGAGACAAAGTCTACGATGGAGTGAGCTTACCCAGAAGAAGCCTGTTCACTCTCACTTTGAATAGATTAGGGTTGTATGCGTTCGGAAACACAGACGCAGGCAGAGAGTTTCACTCCTTTGCTGCGCGCATTATAAAAGACGTTTGAAAACGCTTAGTGCGAGTTGGTGGAATATCAACAAAATAAAATAAATAAAAATAATATCAATTGACTAAAGTTACATTATTTTTAAGCAAACAATATTCAAAGCGTTACAAAATTAAAAGGAAAGAGTACATACATGTCTTTTGAAAGCAGTGGCACGAGAATCGAAGATGTCAATACTGTTATTTCCTTTTTTTCTCTTATATTCGGGGCAGACACAAATCCAACAAATCAAAGCTCATAAAAATCGGTCCGCCGTTCTTGAGTTATAAATGGTGTCAATAACCCGACTTTGGTATATATACCTATCGCAAGATAAAATCTTTTAATTTTCTCTAAACGGCTGCCAACTTATAACTTATTTAGTAACAAAGAAGATTCCTATAAATAAATAACAACTTTTACTTACAATTAACGGACCAACTACACACATAATATAAAAAAAAAGAATTATCGTAATTTAACTAATCCAAACAATTAACTAAAATATGGTAGGAAGGTTCCTGTTCCTGAAGTCTTGATGTTACTAGTAACAAACAACAAACTAGGTACGTAATTGATTTATCAACAAAATTCCTCATTGATTATCAAGTTCAAATAATTATACCAAAAACTGTAACACAATCATCGAAATTACCGAGGTATCACAAAAAATCGACTAGGTACAAATTAAACTTAGGTAAGCATAAAGTGGTTAAACAGCAGAATTAAAATGATTTATATCTAATGAATTGATAAAAACAACAATATTATCGTGCCGATTCCCTTTTTCACAAACTAAACTAAATTTAAGTTCAGTGCATCTTTTTCTTTCTATTTCATTAAGAAAAAGAACAGAAGATAAATTTTAGTTTAGTCCTGTCAAATTAATTAGTACCTGTCACTACTACATACAAGTTAAGACGTGATTAAAAACTTGCCGACTAAAATTACGTCAATTTACGTCAAGCGCTGATTAATTTGACAGGACTAAACTAAAATTTGTATTCTGTCCTTTTCTTAATGAAATAGAAAGAAAAAGATGCACTGAACTTAAATTTAGTTTAGTTTGTGAACAAGGGAATCGGCACCAATATCTTAACTTAACTAAAACTATTAACTAACGTATTGTAACAAAAATATCGATATTATATTCAGATATCGATACTATTTATTAAGAATACCTGCACAGCACTGCAAAACGCTGCACCTTAAAGCCCGTTCCCACTTGTCGGATGTCGGGCCCGACAGAAAATCGGCTGCTATAGTGGCAGAACATTTTATATGAAGCTGTTCATTTTAGCATTTTACATTAATCCAACGCCGTTTTTTTGTCGGCGCCGACAAAAATTATTGGGTGTTTTGCCAGCCCTCTACGTCCGTAAAAAAATCCCGGCGAATCTCTTTCGCCTATGAGTAAGTATGGCGTGGTTCACATTATGCCGGATGTCAGGCCTGGCAACCCTCTCCCCGCTCATCCTTCCTGTCACTTCTTAATTCAGTTATTAAGTTCTGAAATATTCCTAAAGCAAATCTTTCTCTCTGGATTGGGTGAACACAACATTTTCTTTACTTGGGTTGTTTTCTTCTCGAAAAACACATCACAACAAAAGCTTCATCGAAGACCATCGTGTACATCGCCTCGCATCATAGACTGCGAATGGCTCCAGCTTCGATCGGGTCCGACAACCGACTAGTGTGCACAGAAGTGCCGACACCCGATTAAAATACGGCGCCCGACATCCGACAAGTGGGAACGAGCTCTTAGTTTATTAATGTGAGGTACATTCACTCGAGCAGTCGCCTGGTCGGAAGAACATTAGACAAATTATCAGTGGGGATGAGATTTAATTCACGTATTTAGTCTATGTCTCACCTGCACTGTTACACTGAAGGTAATAATTGTAATTCATCGCTTTGGATTCCTAAGATAGAAATATTATCGCTTCATTGAGTAGTTGGATCGATTCTAAAACAGATAGTGGAGATTTAATTTAGATTTAGTCATCTGAGTTCGTGCTTTTCTAATAAATCCCTTAAGGCCTGTGTTCACCAACAGTCAAACCACCGGTTAGGTATTTAAACGGTTGATTCATGTCAAATTTCCTAAGTAAAGAACTGATTAAATATCTAAACAGTTGATTTAAATGTTGGTGAACACAGGCCTAAGTGTGACTATTCTATTTTTTATTTTTTTTATTAGGTTTGTGCAAACACTTTTAAACGTCAAAAATAAATTATGTTTTAAAACTAGCTAAACAAGCTAATTAACATGAGAATGTCCAAAGATCAGCGCGAGCTGCCGCCCGATATTACCATTGACACAGTCATACTGTATAAAAAAAAAATATATATATAATATACAGGGTGTAAGGGACAGCCCTCCGCAAACTGACAGGGTGCATTCAGCTCCTTATTTTAAATAATATGCCACCGAGCTCAGGAAAATTTTCATTTTTTTATATCGTTTTTAGGGTTCCGTACCTCAAAAGGAAAAAACGGAACCCTTATAGGATCACTCGTGTCTGTCTGTCTGGCTGTCTGTCTGTCTGGCTGTCTGTCTGTTTGTCTGTCTGTCTGTCTGTCTGTCCGTCTGTCACAGCCAATTTGCTCCGAATGTAATGGGACCGGTTAAGTTGAAATTTGGTATACATATCAATTTGAGTGACCCAAATACGGACGTGAACCGTAAATAAATGAATTTAGAATATTGGGGTCAGTTTTGGGGGGCAAACAATAAAATTACAAAAAAAGCTTTACCATCTGTACCGTGTGACATATCAAATGAAAGGGCTTACTGTGAGGGTCCCAAATGTATTTTTTTTATAATTTTATTATAAATTGTTTTAAAGTTATAAGTGAAAATAGACGAAAATTGACCATTCCCCCCTTAACTCCGAAACGACTGAGCCTAAAATTTTGAAAAAAATACAGAAAACAGTTCTATTCTTATAGATTACAGGAAAATCTATAAGAAGTCTATGGTCTTAAAATAACATGGTAAATCTCTCGATATTGTGCGTACAATCTTTCATTTGCAGTTGGAATGTGTTAGAGAACATGTTTTTTAATTACAATGTTAAGTTTGATCTTGGGATACCTAATTTTTATAGGTAATGGTACGGAACCCTTCGTGTGCGAGTCTGACTCGCACTTGGCCGGTTTTTTCAGTTACTACTCCTTTATTTCAATGTAAAATTACATTCTCTGTACGCAGCACTCCATTTATGTAAATAAAACAGCCAAAATAAAAAAAATCTGCAATGGATGCTGAAATACTCTAAAGAAAGACGCGTGAAATCAGCTGTTCACTTTCTGCCTAGCTACAGAATTCATCGAACTCACCGCGCCCCGTGGCGGGAGGGGCAGCCGAAGGCTCGCTGCGCTGCCGTTCGCTACGTGCATTTTGCCACGGTAACGGAACATAGCGTGTGAGGTAATAAAACAAATCAGGTTTATTGGGTAGCAGTAGGAAATTACTACTGAGGCTGCTGGTGTCGACCTTAGGATGAGTTTCTTCTGACCCGGACAACTGTACGTCATTTGCTCCCGCGTCACCTGTCCTGACTATCTTTTTTTATTCTAATAACTTCCAAACCATTGGAAAATTACTAATGAAGGCTGCGGGTGTCGACCTTAGGATGAGCTGCTTCTCACCCGGACGTCGCTTGCTCCCGCTTCACTTGTCCTAACTATCATTTTTTTTTTTTGATAAATTTCGCAAGCAATGGCAAATTACTACTGAAGACTACGGGTGTCGACCTTAGGATGGGCTGCTTAGACCCGAACAACTGTACGTCGCGTTGCTTGCTCTCGCGTCACCAGTTCTGACTTTCTTTATAATTTAGATGCTGAGACCAAAACAACAAACTTACCTATACAGAGAAGATTTATAAAAATATGGCTGTTATTTTAGCATATGCCTTACGACTTCAACGCGAACGAAGTCGCGTGCAAAAGTAAGTAGGTGTGATGACCATAATGAAGTGTATAGTTTGAACTAAATGTGCACTGTAATAAGATCTAAGTATTTTGTGAGATGGTAAATGAGCTTCATAATGACGCTATAATGAACAGTTTATGGTGGCACCAATTAGTGCTACAAACCAACTGTAATTGTCCGTTTAACGGACAGTACCAACTGCAATTCATGCCACAATTATATTTATTTTTATGTACCTAATAAAAACTACATAAATTATCATCACGCCAGATAATCCCGGAAAGGATACGCAGAGATGTTCGTATAGTATACACACACAATTTCCAGTTAGGTATGTTTTAAGTCCCATGTAATAAAATGATGTCCTATGTGTCTTGTGTTTAAAAGACTCGTGAAGGAACATTACTTGTCGTTGTGATCTTGTTCTAGTAACTGTGATTATCTAGTCTTCATTTATTTTCGTTGCTTATATACAGGACAAGTTTTTAACCAGTGCGCAAATTTTTTTTTGGTGGTTCAGTATCAGTAATACAACACAGTTCCATTATTTGTTCAATACTTTTTTTTGGTCTACTTGCAAAATATGGGTAGAATCTATCTCTAATAATATCAATGGGCGAGCGCACAGCTGATAGGTACCTACTACTGCGTTCCGCTTCACTGAACGCGACGACGCGCCGGCGCATTGCGCGACGAGTATCCATTATACCAGTTTCAAAATAAATATCTTTCGTTAACGATAACTAAATTTTTTTGTACTAAGATATATTCAAATAAGAAATAGGTGTATAATAAAACACGTTTAAGTTTAATTTGTCAAAATTTGCGCACTGATTAAAAACTTTTCCTGTATACAGGATAAAATATAAAAACAGCTATTGCAATACCTATGCGGTCAAAATGTATGGGACAGATTTTTTTTTTTTTAATTACCGACAGTAAATTTCATCGCAGGGTTCCAGAATCATGTACTGAATTCTTGGTAAACGGCTTCGCGTCGATGTCCCTTCCACCCTGTATAGTACGTATGTATGTATCTATCTATTATTTAGGATATGTTTATATCTGTATATCTATTTTAGTATATTGCATACTTTTTATCTGCACCAACGACAGCCCCATTTTATATTCAGGCAAATCACTGTCCATTCCAAGGTTGCTTGGAAGAGATCGCATAAAGCGACAAGGCCGCCAATTGAGCATTTTGTAGTGTATGATTTATTTTTTGTTTTGTTTTTTTTGTGGTGTACAATAAAGTATAAAGAAATGCATGAATAAATAATAGAGGGCGAGCCCATTGCCATCAACCGGGCACAAATCCAGACTCCGGGCTTTTACTTCTCAGTATGGTATAAATATATTCCTGATGGAAAACCCAGCAACACTTTGCCCGACCTTGGAAACGAACCCAGGACCAAAAACTAGTTCGAAAAATATATATGATCTAAAAACAAACATTACGTAAATCGGGTAAGTGGTTCTTGAGTTATAAGTGCACCAACAGACAGACAGCGGCACGTTGTATTTCAAAGTTACGTAAGGGCGATAAATTCACGTAAAAAATGTTAGCATTATAATATCATTTTCAAAAATTCTTTATATTCATAAATTATGACATATTTCTAACAATCGATAAATGAATGTTTACGGAAGATTTCTCACATAAAAACACATATTTTATTCCCGTACATTTTTCTTGAAGTCATAATGTATTCGATTATACACGCTACAGTTAGTTACCTATAGTATAAGCAAATGTTCGAATAGAATCACTGGGGCTAGAATCAATCTTCAGATAGCTTAAATACAAAGACTTATGTAAATAGCCTATATAAATAAAACGTATCGTGTTTACGCTTAGCCTCGTATGTATATGATTATTTAATACTAGCTGTTGCCTGCGGCTTCGCCCGTGTGGCTTTTTTTTCTAAAATAAAAGTAGTCTAAGTTACTCTTTAACTTAGACTACTAAGTTAAGGTCATCAGCTTCTTCTTCTTTTCGTTTCGACGGTACACGTTAAGTTAATTAAGGAGTAACTTAGACTACTTTTTTTGAAACTAAAAGTAGTCTAAGTTACTCCTTAACTTGGACTACTAAGTTAAGGACATCAGCTTCTTCTTCTTTTCGTTTCGACGGTACACGTTAAGTTAGTTAAGGAGTAACTTAGACTACTTTTTTCTAAACTAAAAGTAGCCTAAGTTACTCCTTAACTTAGAGTCCTTAAGGACATCAGCTTCTTCTATTTTTCGTTTCGACGGTACATCTATACTGTTTGGGCCCAGTAGGTGACCACATTTATTGTGGTGTCAGAGGCGTTGTTCAGATCGTCAAGAGTGCAGGTGAACGGACAATTGGGACACTAGCAGATGGGATATAGTCTGTTCAGGAGCACCGCACTTGCATTGAATGTTAGGTGAATCGACTATACCTCACTTCACCAGGTAACATCAGCATAACAGCTATCTGCCAGTAAAAGTCCCGTCAAAATCGGTCCAGTCGTTTCGGAGATTAGCTGGAATAAACAGTCAGACATACAGACAACATTAAAAAAAAATAGTTTTCTTGTTTGAAGTAACGTATATACTATACGTATAATAAAAGTAGCCTTAGTTACTCCTTATAATATCAGCTATCTGCCAGTGAAAGTCCCGTCAAAATCGGTCCATCCGTTTCGAAGATTAGCTGGAACAGACAGACAATTTTTTTTAAGAATTGGTTTTTGTTGTTAGTACCGTACATACTTTCATAATTATGCATTTAGTAAAAAGCACAAGTAATTTATTTTGATATTACAAAAAGACACTTAAATTTGATTTATTTGTATAGAAGTTAAATAGATATATATATAGGTATATACACAGTATACGGTTAAGTTTATACAGGTAAATGTGTTGTTGTTACTACATACCGGATGACATTTTTTACCGTCTCGTAAAAATTTGGGTATACTAGGTGAACGGAGTAGAAGCCTATGGCATACATAGTTTTTATTATTTTTTCTTTAACCTAGAAATAAATTGATCTATGGATAAATACCACAGATTTGAAATAAACTTATCATACTATAACAATAAATACGATAAATAATATTTAAATTTAAATCATACGCACCCAGATTTCAATATTTTTATCTTTTATTTTAGTTTTATTCCTGAAAAAAAAAAAAAAAATTGCTATGCCATAGGCTTCTACTCCGTTCACCTAGTATACCCAATTTTTTTCGAGACGGTAAAAAAAGTCATCCGGTATATTGGAATAGGGAATCAATGACATGTCAATGTCATGCCCGTGAGAGTTTTTGTTTGTTTGTGTACACGCCTCACGTGGTACCGTCACGCGAATTTTAAAAGGCAAATGAATCGCAAATAATATCATCGAGTAAGTATGTCACTGTAGAAACTTGGAATTGGGCTGGTCGCTCTTATAAGCCTTGTGATTAAACCATAAAACTTGTATTATTCATTTTTATACAAAATTATCATAAAACACCTTTATAGGGTTCCGTAGTCAACAAAGAACCCTTATAGTTTCGCCATGTCTGTCTGTCTGTCCGTGGCACGTCAAGTGGGATGATATTTTTTTGCTCGTCTATCCCATGCTGTGGGGTATCGTTGGATAGCCCGTTCAAAAATATTGCGGGTTTGTGAAAACCATTTTTCGATTCAGAGGTCCGTTTGCGTAATATGAAGCTCTAAAATGCTATTTTTCGTTAGAGTCAAGTGGACCTGCCGGCTAAATGGTTGTTTTTGGATACATGAAAAAATTCACGGCAGTCGTATAAATAATGAAGTTAAAAGGAAAACTATCACAGCTAAGTAGGCTTTACAAGTTATCTAGTAATAGTCGACCAACTTATATTTGCAGTTGAAATGTATGGGAGAACATGTATTTAAACTACAATGATAAGTTTGTTCTTGGCAATTGGCCGGTTTTGCTTTTTTAATATCGTGTTAAGATATCGACACCTTTTTTTGTTTTTGGTGGGGAAATTATCAAATAACTTCTCCCGCTTTGGGCGGAGCAGAGACAGACTTTTGTTGAATAAAACCCACCCGTGTTCCTTCAATTGCCTGTGCCAGGGCCACGGTATCCCTTTCGGATAAACCCGCAACCCTGGCAGGCATCGGTCTTGGCGGACCCCGTCAGTGCCATTGACATCTTTTTGAGGTACGGGTGGAACACAACGCGAGGTCGACCCGGGCCTGGTCCTTACCGGACGGCGAGCTGCCCATAGCTCGCCGTTCGCAAGCCCGCGCCTACAGTGGCCGGGAATCGGCAATAGATTCCCGCCGCCGAACGCCTACGTGAGGACACGGCGGTGTTCTGCCCAAGCCGGGCAGATCTCCACCGTATACTCCACCGTGTACTCCACCGTGACCTCCAGGCGATCCACACAGTGGTAATACCCGGGCGTTTCCTCCCGCCTTATCCGGAACAGAAACCTTCTGAAAGATATCGACACCTATCACGCCAGCGGAGTTTCGCTAACTAATATACCGCTAATGGCTATTAAATCTGCGAGTGCCACTGCCAAGGTGACTGGTGAGGGTCGAAATCACTCTCTGTCTTTTTTATTTCAGAGTGCAACATAAAAAGTTTTATGCTAAAAGCTTTCATACATTTTTAGTTTATCGTCTTCAAGTAGCTAAATTTACTGGTGTCAAGACCGTATTGGCTATCCATACTAATATTATAAATGTGAAAGTAACTCTGTCTGTCTGTCTTTCTATCTGTCTGTCTATCTGTCTGTCTGTCTGTCTGTCTGTCTGTCTGTCTGTCTGTCTGTCTGTCTGTCTATCTGTCTGTATGTTACGTTTTCACGCCTAAACCGCTGAACCGATCGTCCTGAAATTTGGCAGAGATATATATAGCCTGGGATATAGAGAAGGACATAGGTTAATTTTAATTTTGATGTTGATTTTAATTTTGTTTTAATTTAATTTAATTTTAATATTTAATTGTGATTTAAATTTTAATTGTGATGCTTATTTTAATTGTGTTAATGATTTTATAATTCTGTTTAATTGTACCTATGATCCAAAGTTGATTGAAGTAAATAAATAAATAAATAAATAAATAGGTTACTTTTTTACGCGATAACTGACATCCACGCGGGCGGAGCCGCGGGCAAAAGCTAGTCTATATCATATATTATATGTTTTATTCAATAAGTGAATTGTTTTATTTTATTTTAAGTTATGTATTTTATTTTCCCTTCTATTCTTAATATCTCCTTTTATTCTTCTGTCCTATCGCAGATAATTTATTATACTGGAAGAGATTTTTTTTTTTTTTTTTGTAAAATTAGCTTCACCTTTGTACTTATTTTTCTGTTCCTTTCTTCTTGTCTGTTTTTTTTGGGTGTATTTAAATGGTTAAATAAATAACACCTTGCCCGACTTGGGAATCGAACCCAGGATCTCATGCTCATCAGTAGTGCCTGCATCCACTAAACCAACGAGGCAGACCCTACAATGTCTCTACTAAAATATTAAACAGCAACATAATTATTTATTAATTTCCAGAGAGAAAAATCACTGGTTTCTTGGAATAGAAACAGAAACTAACTTAACTAGGATACCGTTCTCATGACATAAGCCAAGTGTGCAAGTTAACAACTTGTATTGTCTGGCTGCCACCTAATTGTTACTTGGTGCTTACTACCCTTATTTAATACTAGCCTTCCAGCCGCAGCTTCGCCCGCGTTAAATTAATTTTCCCGTAGGAAAAGGTATTTTCCCGCGGCAAAAAGTAGCCTTTATCACTCAGGAATAAGGTAGCATTCTAATAGTGAAATAATTTTTAAAATCGGCTCCGTAGTTTTTGAGTTTGTTACAAACATACAAAAATACAAAGCTCAACTCTTTATATTATTATTATTATTTTATTTTTATGTTTACATATTTCGGAACCCTGGGGTCCCGGACTTTTGGAAGGCGTACGAGGGGCCGAAGCCAACTCGCAGAGGCCCGTTAGACGCTTTTTAATTAAATGAGGCACCAACCGACGATTATTCCTGT
This sequence comes from Dryobota labecula, assembly GCA_947523025.1. Taxonomy (NCBI): domain Eukaryota; kingdom Metazoa; phylum Arthropoda; class Insecta; order Lepidoptera; family Noctuidae; genus Dryobota; species Dryobota labecula. The sequence goes on along the minus strand of OX383289.1, from coordinate 6,416,008 downwards.
ACGCACTATGCCAGTGCACCCAAGGACAACCCCCGGTTGGTGTAGGACTATTGCAGGACAGAACGGGTGCGGGGGCACCAGTGTCGGACGGGAATGGCCAGGTTTTCCCGGCCATTCCCGTATCCCTCCAGCCGGGGGGGCATGCGGGGCCCGCCGCCGGGGGGGCATGCGGGGCCCGCCAGCTAGGCGGGCATGCGCCGGGAGGGTTGTGGATGTAAAGGCTGAGCCGGTTTCCCATGGCCCTCCGATCAAGGCGATGAGGGAACTCCGCTGAGTGTTAGTGGGTATACTGCCATTTTGGCAGGGAGTCCCACATACCCCGTCTCGTCCCCCGACGAGCGGGCATGCGTACTGCATTTCTCAGTGTCAAAAAACAAAAAAAGTACTATTGCAGGATATGGAAACAAAGATATTGGACTATGGGTTTGGGTGGTTAAAATGAACTGGTTACCTAAAACTATGGAAGGACTATGGCCCCTGCCTGATCAATGTTTTATTATACACGGATAAAATGGCAGGGGGTGACTTGCACACTCAATAATGGGCTCCCGAAAACGGTCGCTAGCACATAGTGACGTAGCGATAAGGGGGCAACATATCCTGAGGTACTCGAGGAGTGGAGAGGTATATCACGGCTCTCAGAACAATCCCAGAGCCCGGAAGATAGTCAAGATCCTTACAAGCACTTACTGGAATACTTCCTTCCTCCGAGCACGTTTGCTCTTGCGAATCTCCACTCAAGCCGGCCAATAAAGGCAAGAATGAGGTGGGAGCTCAGTTCCTCGTCAGTGTTCACTCCAGCCGGCCATTAAAGGCAAGCCAGATATGAGGAACATGACTTCTCTCGTGGGGTCGCAACTGCACAACAGCTCGCCACATGCTGCCCTGCGGGTTTCTGTATCTCTCTTGGTCTGGCTCCTCACCCTAGACATGTTGCGGGAAAGTAAACTCTAACGGCACAGACCCAGAGTTTGGAGCGCGCAAGCCTCACCACGACGTCAACGTAGAGATACGGCGGTGGGGTTATTATTATTATTATTTATATATGTCTACACATCTCGGGACTCTGGGGTCCCGGACCTTTGGAAGGCGTACGAGGGGCCGAAGCCAACTCGCAGAGGCCCGTTAGACGCTTTTTAATTAATTGAGGCACCAACCGACGATTATCCCTGTACGCACAATGCAAGTGCACCCAAGGACAACCCCCAGTTGGTGTAGGACTATTGCAGGATATGGAAAACAAAGATATTGGACTATGGGTTTGGGTGGTTAAAATGGACTGGTTACCAAAAACTATGGAAGGACTATGGCCCCTGCCTGATCAATGTTTTATTATACACGGATAAAATGGCAGGGGGTGACTTGCACACTCAATAATGGGCCCCCGGAAACGGTCGCTAGCACATAGTGACGTAGCGACAAGGGGGCAACATGTCCTGAGGTGCTCGAGGAGTGGAGAGGTATTCCAAGGCTCTCAGAACAATCCCAGAGCCCGGAAGATGGTCAAGATCCCTACAAGCACTTACTGGAATACTTCCTTCCTCCGAGCACGTTTGCTCTTGCGAATCTCCACTCAAGCCGGCCAATAAAGGCAAGAATGAGGTGGGAGCTCAGTTCCTCGTCAGCGTTCACTCCAGTCGGCCAATAAAGGCAAGCCAGAGATGAGGAACATGACTTCTCCCGGGAGATAGGGTACGTGGGGTCGCAACTGCCCAACAGCTCGCCACATGCTGCCCTGCGGGTTTCTGTATCTCTCTTGGTCTGGCTCCTCACCCTAGACATGTTCCGGTAAAGTAAACTCTACCGGCACAAACCTAGAGTTCGGAGCGCGCAAGCCCCACCACGACGTCAACGTAGAGATACGGCGGTGGTATTATTATTATATTATACTTAATACTAACATCTGCCCGTGACTTCGCTTGCGTGGATGTCAATTGAATATACTTATACCTATTTTTGGATGCCTATTTGAACCGGATTTTGTTCATAACTGCATGGGTTTTTATTTGCTCGGAACCATAATATTTAAAAAAAAGTAAAACTAGACTTAGTTACTTCTTCCAATATCAGCTATCTGCCAGTGAAATTCCCGTCGAAATCAGTCCAGCCGTTTCTGAGATTAGCCGGAACAAGCTGGCAGACAGACAGACAAAGAGACAAACATTTAGAATTTGTTTGATTTTTTTTTGTTATAAATACCATATATTCTTTCATATGCACTTAGTAAAACGCTGTTATTTTGATATTAAAAACAGACACTTCAATTTTTTTTATTCTACAATGATTTTGCTCTTGACTTTAGTCTAGGTCTGGATGACAGAGACAAAGTCTACGATGGAGTGAGCTTACCCAGAAGAAGCCTGTTCACTCTCACATTGAATAGATTAGGGTTGTATGCGTTCGGAAACACAGACGCAGGCAGAGAGTATTATTTGTTTATTATTTATTATTTTTATATATATTTTTTTTTTGTATTTATTTGTAAAGATATATAGTCAGGGAAATTACTTGTTAAGGTAACGATAACCGACGTTTTTTTAAATGATTTTATACTGAAGATCACGTCTAAACGAGTTGTGTTAATGAATTGGAAAAAATATATGTTAAATTAAAGCATTTTTTTAATAATTTAATATATGAATATTTTAGAATTATATTTATATTACAAAGTGAAATTAATTTGTACAGTTACGTCTAACGCGGATAAAAAAGAGAAATTGAGAATGGGACAGCGCTCCTAGATGGTCGAGTCCTAATACTGGCTGGACGTACGACGTGTTGCGTGAGCTCAGTATCTGAACACGCAAGCTAACCACTCATGGTCATCATCATCATCATCATTTCAGCCGAAAGACGTCCACGGCTGAACATAAGCCTCCCCCAAGCACCGCCACCTCGACCGGTTCTGTGGTTCCCGCATCCAACGGATTCCTGCGGCTTTCATGAGAATTTTGCTATGTGCGGTTCGGTGTAACAGTTTATTAATATCTCAGTCTCCGAATGGCACCTACGTTTAATAAATTTTTAGTGATGGGATGTTTTTTTTTGTTCAATTCATTATCAATGTTGTTTTGTTCAAGGCATAATGTCGTATGACATTTTATTGTGGGGTCGGGCTGCTGACATTGAATCCCTTTTTATTTTGCAAAAGGGAACTGTCAGAGCCATTTATAATCTACATCGCCACGAATCTCTCAGGGATCTATTCAAAAAGATTAACATTATGACGTTACCTTGCCAATTAATTTTATGAAAATATTTGTATGTAAAAAAAACCTAAATCTTTTTAATAAAATAAGTGATAGACATAATTTTAATACTAGAAATAAAGATAAAATAGATCAGCCATTTTTCAGATTATCTAAAGTAAGTTCATCCTATAAGGGGTACCTACTGTGTTAAATGTTACAATAAAATATCTTGTGATTTATTGCAATTAAATGAAAAAAAAAAAAAAAACTCATTAGAAGTACACTTGTAAACAAGCTTATTAGAAATTAGAGGATCATATCCAAGATAAGAATGCTTGGAAACATGCTGGTCCTGCTTCATACGACAATGTAGAGTCTAGACAAAATCAAACTAGTTGCTAATTTAATTGTATAATGTACCTATTATTTTTATGATATTAATTTTACACTCTGTGATAAGTAGAGATCGGATATTCGGATGCATGTTCACCTTAAGTTGTGATGTTTGCTATCATGGAAAGTGCTTTTGTATCGAATAAATCCCGCCGTTCCGGTGTTTTATTTTAACTAACACACACCACCCCTTTTCTTACATCCTGCATACACATATTTGCATTGGGGGTTAAATTTTTTTTAAATAAATATGCATCTGAATTTTTGTACGCCATATATTGGCAAAACATAGTGCACATATTTTAGACAATATATTATCTGTAACCATACCTATGTTTAACAAAATAAATGATTGATTGATTGATTGAATAGTTATGCAATCCAAGAATCCCGGGTATTTTTTTTATTTTATAAATAATATTTTAGAAGTCGCTCCCATACTACACACCCGACTAGTTATGCATTGCCGGGATTCCTGGCATCACGGGATATTTTCTTACAAAAAAATATTTTAAGAAGCTGCTTCCATACTTTCATAGCAAATAATCAACTTTATTATCCGATCTCTAGTGATAAGTTTAACTCGCACACTAACTTTTTGTTTGTATTTTTTTTTTTTTTTTTGTAAAATCATATACTCTAACAATATTTGTAAATATGTGAGCACCATGTATCTAACACATAATAAATTTATCCGTCATTGCTTCATTTTTCAAACTACCTTTTGGAAGGGGCAATTAGAATAAATTTTATTTCCGTGTTGTTCAACCATGAACAAGCAACAGCATCGCAGCATCAGCATTAAGAGCGACATACATTCACTCTGCGCGCCAGCTACACCGGCGCGCCGTCAGCGCTAAGAAGTGACCTAGTGAAATCTTCACTTCATCCGGCTCGAAGGACCAAAATTTTGACGTTCCAAGTGCCAATTATGTGCCTATTTGAAATAAATACTTTAACTTTGACTTGAAAAAAGTTTGCACTTTAAAGTTTCTCGTTACGCAAACGAATCCCTGAATCGATTATTTTTTTCGTCTATCGACAATGATTGACGAAAAAACAAAAATATTATCCCCACTTTAAGTGTACGGCAGGTACCCTAAAAAAAAAGTGCCGTGATTAATATGATACGCATGCCAAATTACAACTTTCTAGTTCTAAGAGAGAAGAGCTAAGCCACGGACATGATGAAACTATAAGGGTTTCTTGTTGACTACGGAGCCCTAAAAAAAGCATATCGAGAAAAAATTATACATCCTTGTCTTCTTAGGAATCAAAGTCTGGCCACCGTTTTATGGCAATGCTGATTCTTTGGCCAATAAATAGGCTTAAAACTTACAATGGTATGACCAACGGGCTGGTCATAACATTGTAAGTTTTAACCCCCTCCACTATAATTATAACAAACTAACGTGTTATTAGAATTCCTCGTTTGCTTTTGAAAGCCAAGCACTTAACTAAAGCAGTTCTGCTGACGTCATCCTCATTAAGGTATTGTGGGTTTGTTAGAAAAGCTTGCGCAAAACACGAACTAGTCCGTTTTCATGAGGGCGTAATTTTATCTGGTTATTTTAGTAGTGTAAGTTAATATAATAATAATACCAGCCTGGTAATAACTTGAACGTACTTCCGGGATTGTCCTAATAGCCGTGGAATACCTCTCCGCTTCTCAAACACCTCAGGATATATTGCCCCCTTGTCGCTACGTCACTATGTGCTAGGGACTGTCTCCGGGGGCCCATTATTGAGTGTGCAAGTCACCCCCTGCCATTATATCCGTTAATATTATATAACAGTAGCTTCTGGCCCGCGACTTCTTCTGCGTGAAATTTTGCCCCCCGACCCTCCGCGTCACATACCGTTGCCTACCCGCGCTTTTATTTTGTTTTCACATAGCGTTCTTTCTTTTTGCACGGATCCTTAGGGTCGCAGCGTGATGTTAAATAGCCTATAACCTTCTCCAGGAATTGGGCTATCAAATACAAATATATAACAGACAGACAGAAAAAGTTACTGTCGCTACTATCGCATTTAAATGATACTAGCGTGTACCCGCGATTTCGTCCGCATGAAATTTCTAGTACCCCCGTTCTCAAGTCTGTTCTAGAGATATCATCAAAAAAGCCGTTCCATACAAAATGTTATTATGAGAAAAGTGAATTTTTCATAATTTTATTTTAGTGAATTTTTCGTATGTTTTGATAGTTATATTCTGCTGTTCGAGGCGGAGACGAATCCAACCAATCAAAGATCATAAACATCGGTCCAGCCGTTCTTTAGTTGTACCTATATGGTGCAACTAACCCGAATTTGTTTTATATATTTATTAGAATAAGAAGAGAGGGAGGAAATACGAATTATTGGGAAAGTAGAGTAATAGTAAATTCGTCATCAGAAAATTATTTACGAATGTAGTTAATACAATATCCCTAGTCAGTCAGAGTTGCAAGGATTAAGTGATGCTCATAATCTCTGACCTGGAAATGCTGCATTTCATTGCCTGTATTGTAGTGAGAGACGGACCAATAATCCGATAGAATATAAAGCTAAGCGCACATTATCACAACGCAACGCAGTCATTGTTTCAAACAGATCCAAATTTGAATTTGAATTGTTTCCACTCCAGTGTAATGAGGCTCGCGCACATTTCGTACATTTTCTATGAACAATCCAGTGTTGCCATCTCAGTGGATTTTCCACTAGATCTGGTGGCTTAGACTTTCCTTTTAGCGAATAAATATTGGTTTTAGTGGCTAGTAGAAGATTTTTCTAGTGGCTTATATTGCTTCAGTTAGTGGTAAGGTATGACATTTAACCACTAGTAAGATTCACAAAAGTATTCTATAGGAAAGAACGATTGAAACTAGTGTATCATTTTTTGTTATGTAGGCAGCGCAACAGAACTAAGGTAGTGATTTTCGGGGATTCTTCGAAAATAGTTTGTCAATTTCTTGAATAATTTTGAATATGGTTATTTGCATGGCTAGTGGGTCAAGTTTGATTTGATTCAAAGGGTTTGTTTATGTTTATTCCCTATGCATGCACAAATACATCGGAATTCGGACGGACAGTACAATTCTGAGTCGGTATCGGTAAAGGTTACTAGTTTATCTTATTTCCATAAATTTTTGAAACTAATATGCATAAACCACTGTATACCCAAAAGATCCCTGATTGTTGGTTACGTGACCCAGAATTAAAGGACTGGTTACAAGTGGTAGAAAGCACTGCTGGTCCAGAAGCTAAGTGCTAATTATGTGGTTAAATTTTAAGGAATCATTACACAAATTACATTAGAGATATAAAGAATCATGGATTATCCAAAAAGCACTTGTGTGGAATTCAAAGGCACGTAACTAATTTAATACCCATTCTGCTTTAGGTAAGTAGTTTATACAGCCAAGACTAGTGAGGAAATTAGTTAGGTAACTCTCGGTCGCTATAACAAAAATTGAGTTTTTGTATACGTACCTAGCACGAGATTGGTTGGGTTGGATTAGTGGTTTTCTGGTGGTTTGAGGTACCGTTATGTTAAGTGGTTTTCTGGTGGGTTACGAGGCCACATTTGGTGGGTTCGTAAAAATAAAGTTGGCAATACTGGATCCATCGCACACTATAGGCAGGCCGCATCGCGAAGAAAAAAAGTAGCCGCAAAAAATTGGGGTGTGGCTGTGTCGTGAGTGGTGTAATTTTTTTGTATCTAGATGATAGACATATGCAACACCAAATTGTATACCCCGATTTTGTTATCATCCATTTTCTGAATTGACTCCCACTATAGAAGCAAATTTAAAGAGTATTCACGTCAAAATACGCCTGGCGAGCGATCCGCCATCGCAAGTGCGTTGCGTTTCGGCCCAGTGCGGCCCGCCTGAAGTGTGCGACGCAGAATTTTTGCAATACGTTGGGATGCGGTGCGGCCCGCACAAATGTGCGTGACCCTTAACAGCACTAGTAACAAATGAATCAAAGTCTAGTGGCAGCAGTGCGTAACAATTCGTCAATACGTAACGAAACCGCTGCAAAGCCATATAATCCGATTCCATTCGACCCACTGGCATTTCCACACACATTCTGTCCACGCAAAATACGCGCGTATTCGCATCTGTATGTTCCAACGCTCCAAGTCAAGTATCAATAGTTCTACAGCATGTTTCAGAGAGGTGTGATCATATTTAAATCTGTGGTACAGACCATCGTACTGAACATCTTTCGCAATGGCACCAAAAAAAAAAAAATATTTATATAATTATTATGGGAAGCGTACGAGACGATAGATTACACCTACATTTATTAATGAACTAGCTTTTACCCGCGGCTTCGCCCGCGTGGATGTCGGTTATCGCATAAAAAAGTACCCTATGTCCTTCTCCATATCCCCGGCTATATCTCAAATTTCTAACTAAATATTAATTTTAATGTGATTCACTATGTGAATAGAAACCGAAACAAATGATTTAATATAATAAAAGTACTTTGATCTGAACGTCTAATGAGTCTTTACCTAAAGATAACAAACACAAAATGAAAGTACGAAATTTCACTCAAATTTTTATAGCAATCAATTGTACCAAATTAAAACACGAAATAAAAATGTGACACAAATAATAATTTTAAAATAATTCACGTAAGTACCAACAAAACGAAAAAAACGAAAATGTGAAAACAAAACGAAATCCTCCGAAATGTCGCACGATACACCGCTTGTGCTGAGAAAACACTTGAAATCTAATGAACACCATTGGTGCATAACTTTTCTCAGGGTCACGTTCGCAATTGGACGAAATATTTGACATTTATTTTGTACTTGCAACACGATCTGGCTGTAGAATTCGATTAACCGACTAATACTTGACCGGTATTAATACATTTTAGCGGGAACACCACTAAACGAACGAAAAAAAAAGAAAACAAATACGTCTATACTCTGTGGTCGTGTGGCGGTGTGGCGCGATGTAAACATTCATCAAGGTTATACGTGCGTAAAGTAATGGATTCAATGAGAAAACGGTTTAATCATAGAAGAATCTTATACAGAATTACTGAGAAATAAATGTAGATTTCGTATTGAGTGTTAGTTTATCGAAAAGTGATAAATGTATCAGTGAAAAAGTAACGAAAGTTTTGTAATGCACAAATTTTAGTCCGCCGCCGCCGCCGCCGCCACCGTGTTTAGTAATGTTTTTATGATAAATATTCTTGTATACTGTTTGAAATACACGTAAGTAGCTAGATTATTTATCTACGAACATAATTTGGCTAATAGCTACTGATATTATAGCGTATTGTTATCGTAATCGTATTTCCAAGAGTAAAATTCGGCAAACAAATACCTACAAAAAGACAATAAAATGGATATAGTATGTTATCCTTAAGAGATAGACATATGCCATTGCGGACTTTTTTGAAGATCTTTATAAGATACACAATTCCACCATACATTATTTTGTTATATCTCAAAGGGTTTAGACAGCGTTTTCGTTGAAAGCTCCCAGACGGATTATTTTTTTCCGACACCTCCAACAAATATCGTTTATTTTTACAAAAATGTACACAAAAACATATCAAATTATATACTAAAACCTTCCTCAAGAACCAAGCTATCTATTGGTGAAATTAGCATGAGAATCGGTGCAGTTGTTTTCGAGTTTATCGCGAACAGACAGACAGACAGACAGACAGACGCGGCGGAGGACTTTGTTTTATAATATGTAGTGATAGTGATTACCTGAGGGAATAATAGATCGTGTTAAAAGTAAAAAAAACCGGCTAAGTGAGTATCGAAGTATCGAAGTTGATGATTTATCCATAAAACAAACTTAACATTGTAGTTGAAAAACATGTTCTTCAACAGAGAACAACGGAGAACATGTTTTTCAACTGTAAATGTAAGTTGGTCGACTATTAATCGGTTAGCTGTGATAGTTTTCCTTTTAACTTCGTTATATATACATAATATTGCTGTGATTTTTTTCACATATCCAAATACAACTGGGGGGTCACTTGACTCAAACAAAAATTTGCACTATAAAGCTTAATATTACGCACACGGATCCTTGAATCGAAAAATGGTGGTGTCAAACCTGCAAAATTTTTGAACGGCCTATCCAACGATACCCCACATTATGGGACAGACGAGAAAAAAAAAATATCATCCCCGCTTTAAGTGTAGGGGAGATACCTACAAAACAATATATTTCAAGATTTTATTTTACCACTTTGTTGGCGTGATTAATATTTATATCCATGCCAAATTTCAGCTTTCTAGTACTAAGAGTCTCCGAGCTAAGCCTCAGACAGACAGACAGACGGACATGGCGAAACCATAAGGTTCCTTGTTTACTACGGAATCCTAAAAATCCACGCAGTCGAAGCCGCGGGCAGCAGCTAGTATAATGATGATGATGATGTATAATAATGAGATTCGCAAGAGCAAACGTGCTCGGAGGAAGGAAGTATTCCAGTAAGTGCTTGTAGGGATCTTGACCATCTTCCGGGCTCTGGGATTGTTCTAAGTGCCGTGGAATACCTCTCCACTCCTCGAGCACCTCAGGACATGTTGCCCCCTTGTCGCTACGTCACTGTGTTAGCGACCGTTTTCGGGCGCCCATTATTGAGTGTGCAAGTCACCCCCTGCCATTTTATCCGTGTATAGTAAAACATTGATCAGGCAGGGGCCATAGTCCATCCATAGTTTTAGGTAACCAGTCCATTTTAACCATCCAAACCCTAAGTCCAATATATTTGATTCCATATCCTACAATAGTCCTACACAAACCGGGGGTTGTCCTTGGGTGCACTTACAAAGTGCCTACAGGGATAATCGTCGGTTGTTGCCTCATTTAATTAAAAACGTCTGACGGGCCTCTGCGAGTTGGCTTCGGACCCTCGTACGCCTTCCAAAAGCCCGGGACCCCAGGGTCCCGAGATAAGTCAAAGACATTTACAAATAATAAAAATACAAAGTAGGTATTGTAAAACAGTTCAAAAGAGTAACGGTGGAGTTTTTTGCCCATTCTTCTCCATACGAAACTACATTTTGGAAAGGGCAACTAGAATCAATTTCATTTCCCTGTAAATTTGGACGTTCAAAAGTGCCTTAGATGTGCCTAATTGAAATAAATAGTTTGTCTTTGACATGCTCTATAGCCTAAAATAAACTACGGACCCTACTTGGTTTGATATTAGTGATGTAGCTTAGTACCTATACTTGGCTACATCACTAACATCAAACCAAACACTTATTATATTTCAATTGATGTACCCAATAAACGCGTTCAATAATGTGTGAATCGATGGAATTAACTAAATAATGTCAGGTGTTGCGTCGGTCTGTGTTGGTTCAGTTGGTAAACACGGTCACTAATAGAGGGTGGACTGTAATACGAACTGTTTAGACTAGCATTAATGGGCAGGGTATATACTAGACTAGCGACACGGCCCTGCTTGGCACGGTTTTACGATTTCATAAAACATCGAAATGTCTTTATTATACTCCGGTTATTGTAAGATCGCTTTTAGCAAGACCGCCCATTGTGACACCCTATGTAACAGTTCTACATAATAAAGAGTATTCTATCTTCTGTCTATCTATAAAGAGTATTCTATCTTCTATCTATCTTAATAGATAGATAGAAGATAGAATACTCTTTATTATGTACACCATAAAAATTACAGATATAAATGTAGAACTGTTACATAGGGTGTCACAATAGGCGGTCTTGCTTCTTGTCTAGGCGGGCGCGCTTGCGATTCACTTCGTGTCCGTACTAATGTAAGTGAATCGCAAGCGCGCCATTGGCGATATCATGCGATCTACCTACTCACAAATTTAGTGCGCTTCTACAGAGTCGTGATGTTTTAAGCCCAAGGCGAGGAGGACATTCAGTGTCTGATCGCATTGGAGATTAGGACTTCGAGACTGTACTCAAGATTCTTTGTACTCAGTTATTTTGTTAAGGCCCAGATATATGCCAGTGACTTTGAGTGGTTAGCTTGCATGTTCTGTACTGAGCTCACGCAACGCGTCGTATGTCCGCCCATCCAGGAGCGCGGTCCCAAATAAGACGCATTATTAATTTATTATACATAAATCAAAAGGTATTTTAAAACACGTATACTAAAAGATCAATATTTAAATTATCTTTATAAAGGAGAAGGTTTGCAACTTGCTGAGAGCTTGCGATTGTCGAACAGAATCCATTTTTCGTCGCAAGTTTCAATGCGATTCAATATGCCTTCGCTTGTGTGCCTGTTGAGCAGTGTAAGGCTCAACTCGACGGGTGCTTCGCGCTGGCGTTCACTCAATTCGTGCGGCACCCATTTGTCAAGCTTTTTTACTTTGCCAATTCGACGCAAATGGACCAATATTGTTTTGATGCTAACATCGAAAGCTGTTGCTAATTCAGCTGTAGATTGAGAATCATCAGCTTCCACAATCGCCTATAATTCGTCATTGTCGAAAGTTTTCGGTCGACCACGGGGTTCATTTCTTAGGTCGAAATTTCCAGAACGGCAGCGGGTAAACCAATAACGGGTGGTGCGATCGTTAGTAGTGTTCGCTCCGTATACGTCGTTGATGTTGCGTGCCGCTTCTGCCGCTTTGCTGCCACGACGGTACTCATACTCCATAACCACTCGAATTTTTAACGTATCCATGATGACGAAAAACGTACAAATGCGATAAAAATAGAACGCTAACCATTAAACAAATGACTAATTTAAAAAAAAGAATTCCATATTTAAAAAATAAAAATAATAATAAATCATTTATTTCGGATTCATCCTACGATTACATCCATATTTGTTAGTACAATAATGCGAGCTTACAAACTACTGTTAGTAATAATGGATGATATTTGTTGTTGATTGAATACAATATAATAATAATTTAATTAAATAATATACAATAATCATAACAATTTATTTTATCCTACTCAATTAAATTAGAAAGTTACGTCCGGGTGGACTCCCCGATGATGGTGACAAACCACTATACGACTGCGTGCAGCCGTATCCAGCGAGCCAGCATCGGAGAGTCCCACCGGTCCGCCAGTGCGCGCAGGATGGTGTTGGGGCTGTCGCGCGTGCGGCGCATGATAGAAGCGCACCGTTTGCGCATAATGGCCGCAAAGCCGTCTGTGTCAGCCGCCGCGAACATCGCGGAGGCGCTGCAGTGGCGCGGCAGCCCCATCAGCAACTGGAACGCATTATTGTATTGAACGCGCAGAACGCTCTATGTCCGCTGCATATAGTTAATTCACAGGCTGCAGGCGTAAAAGGACTGACAGTACGCTTTAAAAAGCGCAACTTTGACAGTCCCCGTACACCGTGAAAACCTGCGGGCCAACATGTTGCATCGGACAGACAGCGCTCTGCGCTCCCTTTCAATATCCACACAGTCCTTTAGGTCCTCAGTGACCCAGTGGCTCAAATATTTAAACTGCTCGACTTTTTTTAGAGCTGTACCACATAAAGTGAAATCCGGAACGAATATGTATCGCTTGTTGTCCGGCCTGAAAATCATTATTTCACTCTTTTTTGTATTGTATTTGAGCCCATGAGTCACAATAAAAAAAAAAAAAAAAAAAATTGAACTTAGAATTCTTAGCAAAAAAAGAAAAATTGGACTTGAAATAGCCAGTACGGCAGAACGGAAATTTCATAGTTAACGACCTGTTATTTTTTCCAAATCAATTCCAATTACACTACTCGTCTATACGTGATCTTCAGTATAAAATCATTAAAAGTCGGTTATCGTCACCTTAATTGTAATTTGTAGTTATTGTGTTAGTTTGTGATTTTAATAAACGCCGTGTATCGCACCCAGTGTGTTTTGATCGTACAAAATCCATCTTCTGCCCACATGATGTCCGAATCTAACGGAGTAAATCCTGACGATCCTACCTCAATCTGCCTTTTAGCCTTTTCCCAAATATGTTGGGGTCAGCTTCCAGTCTAACCGGATGTAGCTGAATATCAGTATTTTACATGGAACGACTGCCATCTGACCTCCACAACCCAGTAACTGGGTAATATGATACCCCTTGATAAGACTGGTTGCTTGACGATTCTACATATTATGTAACTTTAATATTTATAACACAAAACGCCGCATCAAAAACTGATGCGTAGTTTAGAAGAACAATGCGGTTACACAGACAGACATGAAAAGCGACTTCAATTTATAATTATGTTCAGATATAGCTATAGAAGTACAAGTAAGTAGTAAGTAAGTATATAAGTGTGTATGTATAACAATGACGAAGGTATAACTCCCCCATACTAGGTGTCATAGTCAGTATACTGATCACTATCTGGTCGCGTTTGACTATCGCCCTGTTTCTGATTTGAGAATAATTTGACATTGAGAACTTGTCAAAATCTACTTTAGCTTATCTTAAGGCGATTCCTTCAATATTATATGAAATTTAATGTACTTAAGTTTTTCTATATTATCATATAAGAGTTCATCAATAAGAGCTACGAAATTTAAACTTTATAATTATGTTTAATAAGTCTATTATTGAGATCATATTCCGAGAATTTTGTTTGTCTGGTATAATCCAATTTTTCGTTTTCAAAAAAACGACGAAGCGCTTCGAGAAAAGGTAGATAAGTGCCCTTGCGCTTCGCTTGGCTGGTCTTGGCGGGGGCACTTCCGTGCCCCTAGATTTTATTGTTTTATCGTCATTTAATATATGAAACGAACGACAATATACATACATATACAGTGGCCAGCACATAAAGCTACACAAAACTGTCAAATGTCAAAATACTTACGTAACATAAACGAACCAAAAGAGGTATATATGGATTGCAGCAAATAGCGTTCAGTTATATAGTTTCTGCTTACCCCCACGGGCAGAGAGCGTGAGTATATGTACGTATGTAATTATGTAGATATCGGTACAAACATACGCGAAGTTTTGCTAGCTAATGTAACCTTATATTCTTTACATACCAACAAATTAAGTTAAAAACGAAACAAGGATACTTAAGGCGAGGTTCTTCAAGTGTGCATTTTTGTTCTTGAGGTGGCAGCGGGGCGCGAGTAAATTGTGCCGTGAACTTCGTTAATTTTGGGTTGAAAATTATATGTTTTACGATATTAACAATGTTAAACTCGACGGACATTACATCATCATAGACGTTTATTTTGATGTGATTTTCAATACATAAAGTAGTATAATATTGAAATAAAATGAGTCTTAATATACAAAATAAGGGTATGTTTGGATTTTTTCTATTGAGTGAACTTTGTCCAATTATGTAACTAGTACCCGACGTACCGACAGAAAGGTCTCAAAAGCAACATATAATTTTTTCACGTGTTTAATAATTACCATTTCTAAATAAAATTACATTAAAATTATATTTCCTAGAGGTTAACTTAAAGAACCTCGCCTTAACAGGATTTTATCCAGCATTTCAACAAGGCTAACTTAGCACACAGAGTCATTATTTTGACTTATTATCTCTAACAGAAGGTAACTGAGACGCACTTATCGTAGTACTTATTCCTGTAAAGAGAAAGCACTTTGTTATTTAAATAAATAATACTAGGAGTAGCTTTGCGGATTATTCCCTCAAACATTTGTTTTGTATCTTTCAGAATATAACTGGTACATAAGAAATAATAACAGATTAGTAATTTTTATAATAATAATAATAATTGCTTTATTTCGGACACAAAATATCCATATAGTGTTAGTAACATACAAAAAAATAACTTATTGCTTAGTGTTAGTAAAAATCAACCTCCGCACAAACTGCTGTATAATCTGAGAGCCAAAGCTCTCGGCTACAGTTTTCAGGATGCTGTTTTGACTGCCCCTCACTCTCCTCAGTAGCGACGCAGTTTTTCTGCGTATGATTGCATAGAAGCCGTCGGTGCGGACTTGCACAAACATCTCCGACGCGCTACAGTAACGAGGCAGCCTCAACAACATCCTGAAAGCATTGTTATATTGGACGCGCAGGACATCCAGCCACCTCTTAGTACAATTGACCCATAGATTGCCCGTGTACAAACTGGCAAAAAGCCTTGAAAAGAGTTACTTTTACTTGGTCTGTACACCGCGCAAATCTACGGGACAACATATTGCTCCAGACCGCTAGAGCCCTGTACTCCCTCTCAATGTCTGCATCGTCCCTGAGGTCAGCGGCAAGACAATGCTCTAGGTATTTAAACGTTGACACCCTATGAATTAGTGACCCGTTCAAAACCAACTCGGGTCCTTCACCATGGCGTTTGCCGCTGACCTCCAAAACCATGTATTCACATTTTTTAATATTATATTTCAATCCATGTGCGGCAGCATAGGTCTCACACGTTTTAAGCATCTCTTTGATTGCTCACGCCGATACCGTCACCGATTATCATGTTGTTTGAGGATTTACCGATACATGAATCAACAAAGATCAATGTGAAAAAAAAAAAAATTGTTGGCTTCCAGTAGGTATCACCGGATTCCGCTGAATAGCAGTATTTTACATGAAGCGACTGCCTATCTGACCTCCACAAGGCACAACCCAGTAACACGATTCTCCCTTAGTAAGACTGGTTATCAGACTTTTGGGCTTCGGACTACCCGCAACGACTGTCAAAGATCTAAGAATGATAGCCGGGACCAACGGATTAACGTGCTTTCAAAGGCATGGAGGGGTCTCGTAGTAATGGATCGTCACCCATCCACAAACGGATCGCTGCAAGCGTAACTTTACCTTCGATCGACCCGTGTGGCTGTTATCATTTAGCCACGAGCCCCTCTCAAATATACTGGCCAACATATATCCTAAAATCAGTAGATGCAGTCAGAAAAATTATTCGTTAGGCAAATTAAGACCCATAATAAAAATAATAATAAAAAAACAGAAAACAAAAGTAAAATAAAAACAGAAAGTCCTGTACGGGGCCAAAAGGCTCCTATCTCAGTATGATGATGCCACATTTAAAAATAAGTGTGTGTAAAGTTGAATAATTAATTCACGGCAGCTGTAATCTGACATATTATATGCTAGCTGTCAATTTGTCTAATAAAATGGTCATATTTATTGTAATGGTCATCGTTTAGTTTAATTGATTTATAAAGATTAAAATAAATGATAGCGCTGGCAAATAAAAACAGTTCCATAGACTAAAACAAACGTCATCATGTCACCGCTGATGACGTAATGGAAACACGAATCAGTGCAATAAATAAATAAGTGATTTTGCATTACATTATAAAATCGTATTAAATTAAGTATTGTTAATTTTAAGGTTCGTTTTTATTTAAGTATTAATTTAAAAGCCTAAGAAGGAAATTGGAACATTGTTACCGTTAGTTTTTTTAAATAAAATTATTGTTACCTAACCAAATTTACAATTAAAAAAGTGTTATTAATTACAAATCAAATATTGTGCGCGATTACATTACTATTACTAAATACAATCTAAATTTTATTGTAAAAACAAATATCAACGGAAGTCGTTGCTGTCTGACGTTGATAGTTGTTTAAAAGTATAAATAGGCTCGCTCTAGTCTCAGAGCGCTCAGTATTAAATTGTATTTTGAACTGTAAACATCTAGTTGTAAAATAAAGTTGTGTGAATCATTGTTGGTGTGTAATAAAAAGTGTTTACAAGATGTCTGATCGTTATCATTTGAGATCCCTGAGCCCTCCCGCTCTTACATAAATGTATAATTTATGTATTGTATAGGTGTAAAAGTCTAGAATACAATACATATTTCCTAATTATTTTAAAATATGGCAGCTAGCACCTGTCAGTTTCCTCCAGTGAATTAATAATTCGACTGTAGTTATTCAATTTGTTATGTCATATCCGTTCATACAAATGTTAAAGAAAGAAAGAAAGAAAATACGTTTATTTGCGATAAACATGACGCAATAAAGGACATAAAACAAAACAAAAATAAGAAAACTATGGGGGAAAATGCAAAGAATGACTGTTATTGAAGTATACGGACAATTTAAGAGGGTAGTCCAATTAATTTTCCAGACTTGACATAGAATCAAAACTAAGTGTTACATTATTTAAACTGTACAGAAGTTGGAATATTCGTAACGTATGATACGTGGGAACGAATTGTAAAGAATTGGCTTTTTTGTGCTACACGCAAATAAAATGCTAATTATTTGCAAGACTTAGGAACCTGTATACTAACTAGTCTTGCTTGACATACTTATTATAAGTAATTCTATGAATGCAAATGTTTCCTATAAAATATGCAAATCTCGCGACAAGCTTTTATATCATTTAATAAATTGTGTCATGTAAGGGCAGGTTGTTTTAAACGTCATATATGGCGCTAACAATCGTCAAACCAAAAAAAAGCGTTGTTTCACAAAATTATGCCCTTGACGTTCGTTAAAAAATGACGATTACAGTAACAGGTGTCATACCCACTGGTTAACGTCATGTTATTCTTTTACATTTGAACTTTGACGATCGGTTTTTTATGCAGTGAAACAACTCTTTGTATTTATCTTTGTATGTATTTAATTTTAAGTTTATTTTCTTCTTTTTAGGGCAATAGGGATGATGACTAAAAAAATACCCGTCATGTAGATTATTAAAAAATATTGGACACGTATTTTTTCTTTTCTTTATGTAATCAAAACGTTGAATTCAAATGCGGCGTGACATCACTTCTCAGTAGATTTTATACGTAGTTGTGACGTAACGAGCAAGTTTAATGTGTTTTATCTAAGTCATTTTTTTATTATTAAGATAAATAAAAAAATACGTGTCTAATATTTTTTTATTATCTGATTGACGGACTCAACAGTTTTTTTTTTTTTTTACCCAGGACACATCCCTATTAAATAAAAGCTGGTTTTTTGTATAAAAATCTGATAAATTAAAATCTGATGAATTATTAAAAGACAGAACAAAAGTTGTTTTTTATGATGTTAGTAAAATAGTCCTAGAGTGTTTTACCAATGACCCTCAATACCTATAATAATAATCATGGAAGAGTAGCAAATAAAATATAATGAAGTTAGTTGGTGATTTGAAGTTTGGTGCTACTTTTCTCAATAGTATAGTCACTAAAGGTAAATAAATGTACATCCAAAGATAACATAATAACATGTTACGTGTTGTTGTACTAAGTAGAACAAAGTTTCATCAATGAAAGTCTGGCAAGATTCCAGTATCTAACCCAGTTACCGTTAAGAGGTATGAGGAACAGGGTGTAAAGTTCACTCATACTCAAGTTTACTCATAGTAAAGGGAGGATCCTCCGACCAGACGGGTACTGTGTCTGGTGGGCAATTGCCCAACGGTTGATGTTGGGATGTTTTATATATGCTAGTCGCGCGGTAAACTCTGATAGCGCGATACAGGTTTTTGTGACGTCAGGTCTTTGATGCGTAGTTCGCATGTGGCGTTGTTGATACCGCCACATTACTCCCCTCCGGAGACCGGAGGTCGAAAGTGGGCTGAGTCAGTGCATATGATGCTTGCCAGGGCCAGTTGTGATTCCAGTGTGTTGGAACCGTGTGCCGCATAGTTTATGGTGAGTCGGAACTGTCTGCGGTGATTCCCCAGTGAGTCGGGGTGGCGCTGCGTTTGTTGATCCAGTGAGTCGGACGTCGTACAGAGCCGGGTTGAGGCTGACTGCTGGCGTCGACCAGGAGAGCGTAGAAGGGCTCTGCTTGTGGACCGGCCGATAGTGCAGTGTGCTGTGCCAAGGTTGCTGATGAGGCTGAGGGTGATGACCAGGTATACGCGTTCGCTGCATGCTGGTGGTCAGGATACCCGTTGAAGCCGTGGGTGCTGGCTGGCTGTGACTCGCCGCTCGAAAGCTTGAGGAAGTGATGGATGACGTCACGCTGAAGTAGTTGCACGAAGGCTGTGCTAATGTCCATGTTCGGGGTCACCAATTTAGAGGTATGAGGAACAGGGTGTAAAGTTCACTCATACTCGTACTCTATAGTAAAGGGAGGATCCTCCGAACAGACGGGTATTGTGTCTGGTGGGCAACTGCCCAACGGTTGATGTTGGGATGTTGTATATATGTTAGTCGCGCGGTAAACTCTGATAGCGCGATACAGGTTTTTGTGACGTCAGGTCTTTGATGCGTAGTTCGCATGTGGTGTTGTTAATACCGCCACAACCGCACATAGTATTATATATCTTTTTACCCGACTGCCCCATAACGAGGTGAAATGTTTTTCGAGAGTATGTACATATGTATGTATATAGGTATATCTATTTCTTTGGCACGCTCTGTAGCCTAAACAGCTTGATGAATTTCATCATATATGTCGTTAGATTCGTCTTAATTGTGGGAGTGACATAGGCATTACGATATTTATATATTGCATCTGCAAATTAAAAAAAAAATGGAGGGGAAGGTTTTTTTTTAAATAAATTACAACAATATTGGTATAAAATAAAAGCTAGTAATGAGAATATTCCATATACAATATATATATTAATAAAACTAAATAGCTTGAAAAAAAGCAAATTATTAATAAAAAAAGCCGACTGCAAAAACAACCGAATAGAGAAAAATGAGCATTATATTATAATCTATAGAATTTTGATATTGCACGTGGGGACAAACCAATAACTTGAAATATGAACTTTTGCTTGTCCCCGCCTGCAATACCAAAATTCTATAGAATTATAATTAGGTACTATAAGGTCTGGAGTGGCGACCGCGTATCGGAAGACGTAGCGTAGGAAGGCTTCCCACAAGGTGGACTGATGACCTTGTGAAAGCCGCAGGAATCCGCTGGATGCGGGAAGCACGGAACCGGTCGAGGTGGCGGTGCTTGGGGGAGGCCTATGTCCAGCAGTGGACGTCTTTCGGCTGAAGTGATGAATGTAGTATAAAATAATAAACAAATAATATGCAACTATGACGAAATGGAAAATCTGCTTTTTCTTCCATATTTTTTCTATTAGTTATATCGGTATTAGTTATATCGTTATCTCGATAGTAACTCCCTTTCTAGCCATATCATGTTAAAAACAGTCCCTCCATTGTTTCTTTGGCACAATTAACATAGGTATTAGGGACAGAATAAAAACTGAATATTGTTGTTTGATATTTTGAACCCATTTTCCACTATGTTAACTCATTTCCCGCTCATCTTTCAACTCAGCCGCACCTAACGGCCCGGCCGTATATATATATATTATTGCGCGGCGGGAGAAGCGGCAGCGGTTTTCATAATTAATTGCGTGTGATCCCAACTAGCCACAGTGCGTTGCGCGTCACGACCGCGCAATAAACAGAAAAAACGCTTGGGCGCGCCACAATTCGCGCAATGTCGTGGCCGGGCCGTCATTGTTCGAACTGAGTGCACGTTCGACTCGAGCGTCCGGCGGCAGCGAGGCGGCGCGTGCGGCGTTTATATTAAACACATACAATCCCTCGCGGCTAGTCGCGGGTATCCTGAGTGGCGGCGAGCGGAGCGGCGAACAATCTTTCGCCGCTTGCACTCGACTCAAAACGCCCCGCCGCACGCCTTTTCACTCAGGCCGTACACTAAAGCTCTGATAGTATAGAATATAGAGTTTGAGTTTATAAAATTTACGTTACCACATAACACAAGGGTATCCGTAGGTATATGTGTCATAAACGAGATAAGTACGGTTTATTTCATTGGGACCATGCAAATATGGTAACAAAGTTTGGTCATCACTCATAAAATGTTCGGCAATATTAGGAACGAAACCTTTGAAGGTACGATAAAATGGTTTTATACATACTTAATATTTATTGATATTGGGGTATATTTATAAACGTTGCTTAAAGTTGAGAGACGTTAAAGCGTTATAGTACATTACTTACCAAGGGCTGTAAAAGAAAGAAAGCCCGAAATCGCAGGTATTTGTGACCCGAGCCGCAGGCGAGGGTTTTAAATATGCGATAGAGGGCTTTCTTTTTTACTGCCCGTGGTGAGTACACAATTTTACGTCTTCACCTGGCCACAATGCGAGTTTTACTGTACGCGTAGCGTGCGGTAAAACTCACATTATGGCCAGGTGAGGCGTAAAAAATATTACGTACTAGCTTTTGCTCACAAATTCGTCCGCGTAAAAATTCTTGTTCCCCCATTCCCTAATCCGTATGAGAAAGTGAATTTTCTACATTAATTTTTTCGTGTATTTTTGCATGTTTTAATAATTATTGTGCTATTCGGGGTGGAGACAAATCCAATAAATCTAAGATCATAAAAATCAGGACAGCCGTTCTTGACTTATAAATGGTGTAATTTGTTTTTGACGGCACGGTTGGCGCAGTGGTTAAGCGATTCACTGCTGCGCTGCGTATCGCGGGTTCGTTTCCCGCACCGAACAAATATTTGTATGACCTAGAAGTAGTTGTTCCGGGTCTAGCTGTTTGTGTATGTGAGTTTAAATGTTTGTAAACGCACCCGCAACACAGGAGAAATTCGAAATGTTGGGCAACGATTAACATAAAAAAAACGAATAATTACTTAACTGTAAAACGTTTTAAATAAAGGGAATTATTTTGGTAGCTTAGAAGCAAGATCGAAAGCTAATGGTAGCTGCCAAAAAGGACGTACTTATGAGATGCCATGTTGCCATTTTGTCTTGGTAGCCATAAAAATTGTAAATTAATATGGAGATGCCTTTGCCAAATAAGGGTTAGATACCCTGCTTTTCGATGAAAACGAAGATATTAAATTCTTCCCTAAACTATATACTTACTTTTATTGATGTAACACAGATGGGTTCTTGTTTTCAATATATTGCAAAACTACTACCAACGCAGGATTTTTTTGCGATCGGCACATGTCGATCCAATATTGGTATCCAACACCACTATAAACTTTTGTCAAGAATTTTGAACCGTTATTAAATTAGATCGAAAACAGTCTCCAAAGTTAGGGACCTTTTTGAAGGAAAAGCGAAGTTAGGAATTAATAATGAGACTTTAGTCTGAACCATTTCATAAAACTTTTACAATTAATATTTGTTATGATAATTTACTCATCAAAATTAATGTCGATAAGTCCTTTTTAATTAAAGAGTCTTTTTTAGAATTTTAATCTTTATTTTTTTGTTGTTCCAAGTCTGTCATACTTTGCTTAATATACAATAGGTAAGGGTCGATAACCCTTATGAAACCTACGATAACAGCGATGGAGAAAGCAGCTGATAGTCAGTGGCGTAGCTAGTCCTAAAGGGGCCCTGTGTCAAAACTTTGTTGGGGTTCTCTAGCCGACTGCGGCGAAGCTCGAAAGCAGGGTAGGTAGATTTCTTTGCGACTGTATTAAGAAAATTAAATGAGCATAACCGAAATGATCTCGAAAATTGAAGCACCCTGATTTCGATAGGTTAGAGGCTGGCTGGTGGCTGATTGGAGGTTGGAGGCTGTGTGATTTTATTAAATGAATGCAAGTGCTTGAGAATTGGGCCGCGCCTGGGCCCTGTAGCTTCGGGGCCGCGTATCATTGATACGGCTAATACCGTGGTAGCTGCGCCCCTGCTGATAGTGCCTGTAACTCTTCCGGATTTCTAAAGCCACGCATTTTTGCGTTTTACCAGAAATAACAATATTAATGGACGTATCTGATAAGTTGATGATTATTATTTGTTAATTAATTAAATAACAATAGTACATTGCTTAAAAGTAAAAGAAAGAAAGCCCGAAATCGCAGGTATTTGTGACCCGAGCGGCAGGCGAGGGTTGTAAATATGCGATAGAGGGCTTTCCTTTTTACTGGCCGTGGTGAGTACACAATTTTACGTCTTCACCTGGCCACAATGCGAGTTTTACTGTACGCGTAGCGTGCGCAATATTTTCTCGTCCCACATACCGCAGTGTCTCAAGACGAAAGTCTTTGACCAGTGCGTGTTGCCAGTAATGACCTATGGCACTGAAACGTGGTCGCTCACAACGGGCCTTATTAGGAGGCTAAAAGTCACCCAAGGGGCAATAGAGAGGGCTATGCTTGGAGTTTCCCTACGTGAACGAATCAGAAATGAAGAGATCCGCAGGAGAACCAAGGTAACCGACATAGCTCGGAGAATTGCCAAACTCAAGTGGCAATGGGCAGGGCACATTGCTCGCTGAACAGATAGCCGTTGGGGCCGAAAGGTTCTGGAGTGGCGACCGCGTACCGGAAGACGTAGCGGTCTAGAGGAATGTGGCCGTTATTATTTAGATAGAAACTTTAAAAAAGGTATTAGAAAATTCTAGACACACTTACCGATATAGTTGATTGAGCCGTTTTCCATAATTACTTCTCAGTCACGAGATAATATGTTTTTAAAGAGTGGCACTAACTAGTGGACCGGTGACAGTGGCCAGTTACGTTTAATTTCCATGTAATATCCAAGCAGTTCAGCAAAAATTGAGCGATCTTTTCAAAGTAGGTACACATTTATACTCAATGTTGGAATAACTAAACTGAAGAAACAAGTTGTTCTTTATAAAATCGTGAATACGGATTGAATTTCTATCAAAGAGAAACTTTGGCAATCGTGAAAATAATAAAATAACCAGGCTATGCACTCTGTTACGTCATAGAGGATGTTCTAGTTGAACACTTTTTCAATTTCAACCCAAGTTCTGATAGTGTGTGCAAAATGGAAACCGATAGTTCGTTTGGCTCACACG
This sequence comes from Dryobota labecula, assembly GCA_947523025.1. Lineage (NCBI taxonomy): Eukaryota > Metazoa > Arthropoda > Insecta > Lepidoptera > Noctuidae > Dryobota > Dryobota labecula. The sequence goes on along the minus strand of OX383289.1, from coordinate 6,391,809 downwards.
GACCTACCAACAAGCGAACATTCGTTCGTTGCACAGGAGTGTACTTATGAATCTTGAGCATTCTAAACAAGAGTTAATCTTAAAGTGTAATAAGGTATGAATTTAGCTACAACTAGCTATCAGCTTATATTTGTTACAAAATTTTATATAGTTACAAATATTTCTTTTTGCTCGTTTATTATCTTGCATTGTTAATATGTCGTGTAACCAAATAATAGGCATCTAGTTGCGGAAGGGCCCTGGAGACCTGTAATACAGGTTTTTATAAACCTACCTCGGGCTTCAGTCTCTCACAAAGTTAGCTCCTTGTTTGTGTACTACTGACAAAGTTTAGCTTTAAGTTCATAACTTGTGTGGAGAAAATAAACGTTTTATATTATTATTATATTAGCTTAACATATTATGAGAAAGTTAAGGTCTCTGCACACAGCGGGCGCGGCGCGGCGGGACGGGACGGTGACGCGACGCTGAGCAGTTGTAATGTACTAGATATTACGGACGACGCCACACAGAGCCATCCCGCTCGGCGCGACGGTAACCGTGGCTCTGTATGGCGTCGTCCGTAATATCTAGTACATTACAACTGGGGCCTAAGTCTACTAATTTACAAACGTTGCAATGGTCTCGCCATTGTGAGTATTTGACAGTGTTTGTATGGCAAATCTGTCAAAAACTCACAATGAAGAGACCATTGCAACGTTTGTTCATTAGTAGACTTGGCCCCCTGCTCAGCGTCGCGTCGGCGTCCCGTCCCGCCACGCCGCGCCCGCTGTGTTCAGAGACCTTTAATTTTGCTGCAGAAATAGCTAACTTATACTCACCAAACAAAAATGTTGAGGTATTGAAGACACGCAGAAGAATAATTCGTGTTGCGTTTGAAAGCAAGGACTTGATGAGTCAAAAGTGAGCAAAAGTAACCCATCCCCATAGGTTCAAACTCGCTCGAAATCGAAATCTATTTCTACGTGGTTATCGGGGAAACACTAACACAACCTTACAGGACAGTAATAGGTACTGTTGGAAGTTGCAACATTTAAATCAATATTTGTAATATTGTAACACCGAGTTACTGTCCTATTGACAGGAGATTGTCATTTACACCTTTTCACTGCTGTCACTTGTGTGCGTGGAAATAGTTCTGTTCCAATATAGCCGTGTTCTAAGCAACATGTAATATTTTATTTTACCAAGCCTACGTTCCTAGAACCAAAAAGACCTACCCAAAATACAGTCCACTATACAAACATTGTCAGAGTGTCGTTCAGGGAGTATTGTGCAGTTGAGAACGCCAATCACCCCGCCCGGCAACCCTATAAATACTGACATCATAAACAACAACCAAAATTCTATGACTTTATACAAAACATTTACCAAAAACAAACCTTAAAGATTTCGTTATTCTATACATTTAGAGCGTTGAATTTAAATATTTTTATTTTTGTATGAAAGTCTGATGAATTTAAATATGATGAATTCTATTATTACAAGTAATAGAACAAAAGTTTTTTTTTATGATGTTACTAATATAGTCCTGAGAGGTTTTAGTGTTTTACCAATAACACTATATTCTATATCGATGGGTATCTTTACATAGTATAAAATGAAGTCGCTTCCGCTATCTGTTCGCTTAGATCTTAACTACTTAACGGATTTTAATGCAGTTTTCAGCAATAGATAGAGTGATTCAAGAGAAAGGTTTTTATGTATAATACATACATATACATACATATATACGTACAGAAAATCCGGAAAATATATTTTTGTGCGCTTAAATCGCACACGCTGGCTAAACCTTACGAGATAGATCAAATTAATGTACTACGGAATTGTATATCTTAAAAAGATCGATAAAAAAATCCGCCGTGGTATATATTTATCTCCTAAGAATAACCCACAGTAACCATTTTTATCCTTCACATATTATTAAAAAAAAAGTGTTGGCGACCAAGCAATTTTTTTATTTTTTAGTATCTATATTGCACCCGTGCGAAGCCGGGACGGGTCGCTGGTATATTATAAAGTCGCTTTACGTATCTGTTCCGGATTTTTATGCGTTTTTTACCATCTTAATCATTTATTAATAAAAAATAAAAAAAACAGTGTGGTAAATACAGTCTGGTACAATAATAGTACGTTACTTACCAAGGGCTGTAAAAGAAAGAAAGCCCGAAATCGTAGGTATTTGTGACCCGAGCTGCAGACAAGGGTTGTAAATATGCGATAGAGGGCTTTCTTTTTTACTGCCCGTGGTGAGTACGCAATTTCACGTCTTCATCTGGCCACAATGCGAGTTATACTGTACGCGTAGCGTGCGGCAAAACTCACATTATATAGGCCAGGTGTAACGTAAATATAATTTTACAATTTAGGGAAACATAGTGAAGAGAGTAACAACAGAATTGAATCTGGCGTCTTAGCTAGGTTAGGTGGTATCCTGTATTAAGGTTCGCCAACACAGGCTCCCACAGGAGCACCAAAATTTCAGTAGAGACTTAGGACTATAAGGTACAAACGTATGTTAACACTAAGGGCCTTACAAATAACACGGAATAAAGTTATGTTATACTCCATTTATTATAACATTAGACAAATAACTGTTCTCACCGTTTCGTTATTTCGATGTAAGCGTTTAATAAACTCCGTTATTGCACGATAAATACAAAGCACTGTAATCTATTTACCATTTACATTAAAAAAATATTGTAATTCTAAAGTGCAGTGATTTCAACAATATTACACAATAACTGTCGTTATTTAGCCGTTATTTTTCTAATGATATAATATGTATAAACGTAAAAAAAAATGCTCCGTTATAACCATATTTTTTTTTACGTTTATGCTTGTCATAACTTCATTCCATGTATATTTGCAAGGCCCATAGTGTGTAAAGTGTTAGTATGTGCATGAGTTTTGTGATGTGGGTGTGGCATCTTACTTACAATAAAGAAATCTCGATGTTTTGTCAAGTCGTAAACCTATGCGAAGCAGGGTCATATCACTAGTGTATCACAAAACTAAAATTATTATTAACATAAACGGGATATTTACCATGTTTATTAATTGTTTTGAGTTCCCGATATTTCGGCGTTGTTGCAAGCACCATGATCACGGATAAACTGAAGTCACTGCGGGTGGGTGTTTATGAGCAGACAAAACGATCTACCCTCTTTCTTTCGTTTTTTGCACTCAGTACCGCTACCACTGTCACTCGCAACTCGATTCTGTTCCCGACACACGAAACTCACTGGGCAGCTCGCGAACTTTTTTCGGCACTTCTTCGGTTTTTACACAGCTGAACCACTGGATTCCAGGCTCTCGACAGTTGAAACCCATCATCCCGGTTGAAGTTCCTATATTTTGGTAATCTCAATAGCTTCTCTAACCAGTCTAGGAATATAGTGGCGTTCTGTCGAGATGACCTGAGGGTTATGTAACTCAATCCAGTGGTTCGATCCTGATTCCAAAAGATGTTGAGCTATGGCCGATTTTTGGGTGTCGTTGTTCTTCACCGCCCTGATATGCTCTGATATTCGACAAGCTACCGTACGTTTCGTCTGACCGATATACGACTTGCCGCAACTGCAGTCTACTTTATAAACACCAGGCTTTTCCAGCGGAAAGTTGTCCTTGGGCGAACGCAACATCTGAGACACTTTTTTTTTAAAGGAGTGAAGATAGTCTTTACGGCGGTTTATGTTAATAATAATATTAGTGCCCATGACAGTTTAAAAACTTATATCACAAAACTAAAGTCTGAAAGTAGCAAGTCTGAGTTGGTACTCGTCGGGTACCGGGTAGTGTTAAAACAATTCCCACAGTACCGTTTGATGTGCGAGCGTGAGCGCCACGAGTCTGGTGCGGTTTGGATGAGCGCCAACATTTATTTCATTTACCTACTGCGAACTGACACGGGGATCAACCTAGAGGTTTAGTGCGAGCTAATACACTTGGATGTTCTTTTGTTTTGCTACCTACATTGTTGTTGACTTCTTTTGTATCGAAACGAACTTTAGAATAGAAAAGCTCATCGAAAAATATTTGCCAATCAGCAAGATGGTTAAACTCAAACTCATTACCATTTACAAACACTTGAATAGTCAAAAAGTCGGTTAGTTAGTCAAAAAGTTGAAGCTTGTTCTATGGAGAAGAACGGGCAAGAAACTACAAGGAAACTCTTTTAAATAAGGATATCACAAAATCCTGGATACATTATTCTTGTTGCTTCTATGTATATGTGAGAGCAATGTAAAAAATAAATATAAACAGTTCAAAGTACATGATTAAAAGATTAAAAATAAGCCCCGGCAGTTAAGAGATGACCAGTCTCAACTGACGGCGCCCGTTCACGAACATGACGCTTTGATTAATGATCCAACACACGCGCTACTATCAGTGGAGCATGACATACTCTCAACTACCATGCTCTTTTAAGTCAACATACAATATCATAACATAATAAACGGCTCCATAATACTCATGTACTCAATAAAAATAAAAAATAAATGCTTCTAAATTATACAAATAGTTCGCAATGTTTTTGAAGCCGGCAATTATGAAAAAAAAAAAAAAATACTTTACTTAAATTTTGTCTTTAAATACTCGTACAAATAAATAAATGGGTAACGCAAGTAGATTTTGTGTAGGAGATAAAATAAAAAGTTGGGTCAAATAACAAAAGTAGGCATCAGGAAGACCTCAAACATTTCGAAAACACTTCGGTAAACTCGAGTTTGTGAAAAAGAATTCAGTTACTAACTAGAAAGAAAACATAGAGGCGCAAATAACAAATGGGCACGGACGGTAGCCGGTGTAAGCCAGCCAGTTTGTTAAAAGATTATGGCTTTAAACTAGATGTAGTGGCATTAGATGCACAAGTACAGGATTTATCATTGGCTCTAAGACAAGACAGTTTTATAGTTTGTCCCTATATTTCTAGTTGCAGTATTGTAGCAATCTCTGAAAGTAACAGTACGAAATTTCTGGGCCTTTACATAGATAGTCATCTGACTTGGAAAAATCATATCGACGCTTTGTGAAAGAAACATATTCAGTTTGCGTATGCTCTGTACAAGCTATCAAAAACGGTTAAACGAATTACAGCACAAATAGCTTATAATGCTTATGTGGCTTCAGGCATTAGGTACGGAATATTTTTCTGGGACAACTCCACTAACAGAGGCATTGTTTTTAAAGCTCAGAAGAAATGCTTGCGATCGTTTACCAAATCACAATCGATTGATAGTTGTAAATCTGTATTTAAGGAACTAAGTCTGCTCACTCTACCGTCTATGTACATATATGAAATGGGAGTGTTTTTCCGCTGTAACCTGCATTTGTTTGAAAAACTGCGCTCTCGCCGTTATCAGAATACCATTCATGTTACCTCTCATAAAACCGCATTTTTCAGCAAAAGTGTGCTAGGTATGGCCCCAAAAATATATAATAGTATACCAGCAGCTATTAGAAATAAAGAGTGTCTGGGAACCTTTAAGAGGTCTTTATTTAAATTCCTTTTAGATAGATGTTACTACTCCATCACTGAGTTTACTACTGATAAACAGAGATATGACGAGTCCGACTTGCTAATTAAACACTTATGATTTTATTTATTACTTGTTTACATATCTGACATATTTTTAATTGAATGATTTTTTTTTGTTTTTGTATTCTATTGACATGTCACCTTAATTGTAATTGCTTGTTTATGTTAATTTTGTACGTCATAAATTGACAAAACATAGTGCACTTATTTTAGACAATATATTATCAGTAACCATACCTTATATGTTTAACAAAATAAAGGATTGATTAATTGAAATAAAATTTTGTTGTATACTTTCAGTTGTTCTGTCAGTTGCTAGCTATACTACACACCATTTACAAGTATGATTAAGTTTCTTGCCTTCTTCTAGTATACTACAAATTTTAACCATCCACTATCATTCTTACTTAATACGAGTGCGTGAGCCAAGACTTCAGACACGTCTTGTAAAAATCAGTATTGTGCTGTGGGTCCCCCGTAAGACGTCATCATGCGAAGTGGAAGCTATCATGTCACAGTTACGACGTGTAGCTGCGGACTATTTCTGTTCTGTGCTCGTGATTATATACCTATTTTGTTTTTCCCGTCAAATGTCAAGTGCACCTATGCGGTACATAAGAGCAAACGCTCGAAATGTCTAAAAAAACTTTCAATCAAGGTCACCTTCGCTATTGGTCGATGTATTTGACATTTATTTTGATTGAAAGTTATGCACCTATGCGATGCATTAGACATTTCGAGCGTTTGCTCTTATGCACCGCATAGGTGCACTTGACATTTGACGAGTTAAAGTTAACCATTGATGTATAAAAGGAAGATTAGGTACGCTCTCCTCAACGTGGACCGCATAAACTATGCCGACCGGCGCAACTGACCTTAGTCACAATCGCACTGGCGTTTGTATAGGATATAGCACGTTAAGTAAAGTTACCGTCATCGTCTAAATATGCAGCAACAATGCCTTCTTGTGTTTTCAAAATGTACATAAATAATTTACAAACCAGAAACAAATTCCACGGATTACTTTCCACTCGCAAGTATATCAAAAGGTATTTTGTTTAAAATTTTCCTGAATAATACTGTTTTCTGGGTCGACATTTGTTTCTGAGTAGTTACTTTTTTTTTTTTTCATTATGGATGGGCTTTGTCGCACATGCGATTATGCCGCCCTGGTTAGCTTAACAAAATCATACCAATTTCCATTTAACAAAACCTTAGCATAGCTAATTTGTAAAGTACTTTAGCTGCATCAGACAATGGCACAGCTAAAGCACTATTACAGTAACCTACCAGTACCACACACAACCACAGTAGTATTAGTACCAGGATCAGTAGTAGTGGTTGTTATGGGTGAAAATTATTGCTATCTCGTTCCCGCTGCAGCCCGCGTCATAGCTCTCTATTTCGGTTGTTACACGACATCGGGAAATGTAGTTGTGTGGGTGTGTTTAAATGTATTTTTTTCTAGTCCAATAACGTTTACGTGACATTAAAGCGGTGCCATATCTTCCTTTTTTATACATCAATGGAGTTAACCGATCTTTTTAAATGCAAATGTTTCTTTTTCAACTAATTTTCTTTCTTAGCGACTACAGACGAAATATAAATCCGTACATTCCGAGGGCAAGTAGGAACTGGCATAATTATCTTTTGACTTCACGAGACCGCGCCTGGTAACTGTTGGCGAAAAAAAGTTAAGTGTAGCTCATTCATCTTCGCCGGGTAACTTAGGCACTTACATGGAGAGGTCTTACAATTTTGTATTTTTTCATTAAGTAAACATGCAAAACAAAATCTAGGTCTCTCTGTAAAGTTGTGTTAATGAATCTTTCGTGTCAGAAACTTTTCGAGTAATTATCAAATCAAATCAAATCAAATCAAATTATTTTATTGTGGGCATAGGTTATTCAGACAGATGTTAGGTAAATTACAGATCCATTATGTCCTGCCTAATAGGCATACAATAATAAATTATGTCAACATAGATTATATTATAATAGGATTGTTTTGGTTATGTTTTGGTTTTTGCGTCAAACTCAAACTCAAATTATTTATTTCAAATAAACCATTTACAGGCACTTTTGAATTGTTAAGGTCTCGGTCAGTAAGAAAAATGAACCTAGCCATTTCAAAGAGTAGTAGGTACCTATGGAGAAGAACGGGCAAGAAAATTAACATATTGCGTAAATAATTAAGCAAATCTTTGAGATATCAATCTAACTAGAAGATGTCATTGTCATTTCATTTGGTAATGTTGAGAGGATGAGAAATAGTGTTGAAAGAATAATCCTATTAAAAGAATAATATTGAGTTATTGAAATATTGAATTTTATTTATTAGAACCGAACAGTTTTTTAATAGAAAAAGATTTAAAGATGATAACAATAAAGTAAAGAGTTCAAACCATAACTTTTTGCATATAGGTGCACACCTAATGAGTATGAAAATACAACAGAAACAACAGCAAACAATATTAGATTAACATACAAGGGATGAAAGGGACCTTTTTAGGCACGAGATGGTTTGAGCGTCAATAGTTCGAGTGCCTAAATAGGTTCTTTCACCCGAGAAATAGAAACCTGATTAGATAAACAAACAATATTTTATCCACTACTGTTTTAGACTCTTGTCTTATGAAATCAGGTTTTAAATACATAATTATCTAAATCTGATGAACTATTTTATACAAATATCTGTATAAGTAAATAATTAGCACTCGACAAAACAAATAAAGATCGAATTACCGCTTTTCCGCCTTTTTTATGTTTATTTTTCTGTGGCATTCTACCAGCCAGTATTTTTTTATCATTGATGATGATAGTTATCTCAATAGATTTGAGATAATTATCATCATCAATGATAAAAATAATAAATAATAATGATAAAGAAAAAATTGTACATTAAATAATCATCAGAAAAGTGTGTAGTGTACTCGCAGTCGCAACCCGCGTGCGCGTATGACCACATGTATCAAAAAGAATAGGTATGTCAGGATCGTAGCAGGTGAAGTTCTGTAGTTTATCTATGTAAATTGATCCTACGTAGCTGTATTTCCAAATGCAGCCACCCAGAATCCCGGTTAATGTCCAATACCGGAAGACAACGAATGTACGTCTCTAGTTCGCGGACATTTTCGAACCGGAATCATGGCCCCGGTTTGAAAACAGAGGCTAAACTTTCGTATAGTCCCGGCCTAGTTCCATTTGACGTGAAGTACTCTAAAGGTTCTCGTGTAGGACCCATGTCTCCGCGTAAATCAACCAAGAGACGTTTTCCTCGAGTGGAATTTAAATGCTGACAGAAATAAAATATGTCTCCGTAAAAAGTATATTGGATCCAGTTTCGGGTGATTTTTATCCGACTACGGCAAAGCTAAAGAGTGGGTATGTCTATATCAGTGGCGAAGTGTCCACACAACTCGATATATACCGGCTTCCCTTTGAAATAACCACTCTACTAGAGTCTACTATTGCCAAATGCTAAAAAATGTCGGTTACAGTTACGACGTGCTCGCCCAGACGTCATAACTATAAATTACAAACGATGCAAAGGATTTTGCGAACATTATTTAAGTAATATTTGCAATTTTGCACTGGCTTGCCTTTTACAAAATTATGACTCTTCGCCACTGGTATATAGCCTATAATGGTCCCACTGTTTGGATACAGTAGCAAATAATGAAAACTGAGATGTTCACTTTTTCCGCTTATTCAGCGCGCTAAAAATGCTCTTTTATAAAAGCCTGTGGTACAGTCAACTACCACAATTAGCTGACCCCCCCTTGCATAAATGGCTGAGATTTTTTAGAATACGGATCGACAGAATTTTATAATTCTTAATTTAATTTAAATATTTATACAAAATCTACCCAAAACTAGAAAAAAAATCAGAATCGTATGATTTGTTAGTAAAAAAACCTCAACCATTTGAGCAAAGGGGGGTCAGCTAATTGTGGTAACTGACTGTGCTTAGTAGCAAGTGACTAGCTGTTTATTTGTTCTGTTACTTTTTAGCACGGCTAATCCTTATAGGAAGTTTTAAAAACGTGCGAAGTAACCTTACAATTTATTTGTGTAAACTAGTTGTATCATAAATACACACGCACGGTTTCTGAATGAAGTTGAGAACTTGTCAAACTCTACTTAAGCATTACTAAAGGCATGTCTTAAGGGATTCCTTAAATGTAAACTGCGGAATTTAAATTATCACCTTGAGTAATGCTAGAGTGTACATATTAAAAACTAGTGAATATAGCTAGTATTGACATTTATAAATAATTTAAAAAACTCGACGTATTCTCAAGACGAATCGAGCGAAGCTCCCTAGTTTGTATGATAAATAAAAACAAAAGAAAGGAGGTCAGATGTCACTTGTCTCAATGATCTCTCCAGCAATAAGATAGGTCTATTATTGCACAATCGTCTAATAGAATGATTTGGTGAGACAAGTAGGGATCGGTTATAAGGCGTCTCCTATAGCCAACGTGTTGGTAGATCTGATTCGAAAAATATTTAAACTCAAACTCGAAGCATTAATTACATTAAAATTTTCAAACGAGTCCATCATTCAGAAAGATGAACTCCATGGACATTCTTTTAAATTATGTATATTGTTACAAAATATTATCTATATTATTAATGTTGAATTTATAATTCTAAATATGTGAGAACGTTGTAAAAAGACGTGCACGTTAAAAGCGTCCAGATTACAGCAAAAAGAAAACAAAAAGGCAATAAAAAAATAAAATTAAAAATAGTAAGTAAGTAGCAGCTAAGAGATGACCAGTCTTAACTGACGGCGCCCGTTCACGAACATGTATGGATCACCACCATTCAGCTCAACCATTTTGAAGGAAACTAAAATGATCCACCATCAGCGAGACATTTGAGTGAGCATGAAATACTCTCAGCGGCCAGGGCACTTTTATTTTTCATAAGCCCATTCACTTGAAATTATTTTCATAAATTGGCTCCTTGTCATTAAAAAGTCATTTTATTTTGAGACTCGTTGTCCTTAAAGAGTCATGTTTACCCTTTATGATCAGGCTGACTAGAAATCTAAACGTCTATGCCAAGTATTGCCTAAACCTTATATAGACTAGGAAGCACAATGCCTACCTTGTAATATGTCTATACAGTAATTGAACTAAACCTTATTCTGACTATGAACCAAAATGCCTACCTTGCAATATGTCTATTATTTTAGGAGAAGAAAGGGAGTACCGTTTCTGGCCATTGTGTGGTCACAGTTCTAACCTAACATAACCTACAGTTCAGAGGCCCTAGTATGAGTTTATTTTAACCATCTCGACTACTTAGAAATTATTACATTTTAGGCATTTTGCTTGTTAAACATTTTGATCTTCTAAGCAATTTACAGCTTCGGCAATTTGTTGTGTAGACATTAATTTTAGGCATTTTTCTTCGTAGACGAATTGAAAGATAGATACTCTGATCATAAAGTATTTTTACGAGCAATTCCTACACAATTCTTAATACAATAATTTTGGACTTTCTGATACAGAAATCATTAATCAAACAAATCACCACAGCTAATACCTAGAGCCAAATGTCACAGAGACTTTTTATTTAATCTATCAAAAAATTGGCTGTCTGTAAAGTTGGTTTACGGACGACAGTTTAACGTGACAACTTCATACCAAAACATTGATGCGGCGCAAGCGTACAATGAGCGTAACGGGACAATGAGCGTAACGGGACAATGAGCGTAACGGGACAATGAGCGTAACAGGACAATGAGTCATAATTTTTCGTGCATGCAGCCGGCGTTCATCGATTTATTAGACGTCGTCACGTCAAAAAAAAAATCTGCCAACTGCGTGTCGGATCACACACAATGAAGGGTCCCGTAGTTACAAAGAATTTATCCCAAAAACAAACTTAACACTGCGGTTGAAATACATGTTCATCCATACATTCCAACTGCAAATGTAAGTTAGTTGACTATTACTCGTTATCTTGAAAAGCCTAATTAGCTGTGATAATTTTCCTTTTAACTTCGTTGTATACCAATTCGACTGCCGTGAATTTATTCACATATCCTAGTAGAACAACCATTTAGCTAGCAGGAGGGCAGGACACTTGACTCTAACAAAAATTAGCACATTAAAGCTTAATAATACACAAATAGAACCCTGAATCGGAAAATTATTTTCACATACCCGCAATATTTGAACGGCTTATCTAACGATACCTCGCACTTTGGGGTAGACGAGAAAAAAATTATCATCACTAGGTACATTACGTGTAGGGGTACCCTAAAATATATCGCACACCTAGATGAAGGGTGGCACAACTCAAAATAATCTAAAATCGAGTTATTGCGATTATCGGAATCAGTGTTGAAAACTACATTAACTCCAAAGACACCGGTGTACAAACTCCATTCATAAAAGACTAGATTGAGCTGTAAGTCAGTCTTTTTGAGTAGCTCCACGGTCACCCCCCATCAACAACAGTAACGCATCACCAGTTACGACATGTCAGCTGCAGGGAAAGATGCTGTCAATACGCTCAAAGAGTAAATTATTTCGACTTAGTTTTGCATTCGTGGCTAATCGCAGTATCAAGCGTGAATTATTTTGAGTTGATTTCGTATTCGTGATTGAATCGGTCTTGTTTCTTGTGTGTTCTTCAAATTATTTCCACTTACCCCAGTATTGTTGACAAATGAAAGTAATTGTTTTTTACTAAATTAATATAAAAAATATATATATTAATAGCAAATTAATATCTTAGTAAAATAATATACAACATCATACAACAATAATTTAAATCGGTCAAATAGAAAATGAGTAGAACGTTTTTTGCTGTTCCTGAAAAAAGAGGTATTTTGAGTTGTGCTACTCTTTATCTAGGTGTGCGATATATTAAAAATAAATATTTCACCACTTTGTCGGCGTGATTAATATGTACATATACCCATGCCAAATTACAGCTTTTTAGTACTAAAAGTCTCCGAGCTACGAAGCCTTAAGATAAAAATATCACTATCACTATCACTACATCACTATCACTATCACTACATATTATAAAACAAAGTCCTCCGCCGCGTCTGTCTGTCTGTCTGTCTGTCTGTCTGTCTGTCTGTTCGCGATAAACTCAAATACTACTGCACCGATTCTCATGCTGTTTTCACCAATGGATAGCTTGGTTCTCTAGGAAGGTTTTAGTATATAATTTGTTATGTTTTTGTATGCATTTTTGTATGAATTAACGATATTTGTTGGAGGTGTCGGAAAAAAATAAGCCGTCTGGGAGCTTTCAACGAAAACGCTGTCTAAACCCTTTGAGATATAACAAAATAATGTATGGTGGAATTGTGTATCATAAAAGGGTCTTCAAAAAAGTCCGCGATGGCATATGTCTATCTCTTAAGGATAACATACTATATCCATTTTATTGACTTTTTGTAGGTATTTGTTTGCCGAATTTTACTCTTGGAAATACGATTACGATAACAATACGCTATAATATCAGTAGCTATTAGCCAAATTATGTTCGTAGATAAATAAGCTAGCTACTTACGTGTATTTCAAACAGTATACAAGAATATTTATCATAAAAACATCACTATCACTACATATTATAAAACAAAGTCCTCCGCCGCGTCTGTCTGTCTGTCTGTCTGTCTGTCTGTCTGTCTGTTCGCGATAAACTCAAATACTACTGCACCGATTCTCATGCTGTTTTCACCAATGGATAGCTTGGTTCTCTAGGAAGGTTTTAGTATATAATTTGTTATGTTTTTGTATGCATTTTTGTATGAATTAACGATATTTGTTGGAGGTGTCGGAAAAAAATAAGCCGTCTGGGAGCTTTCAACGAAAACGCTGTCTAAACCCTTTGAGATATAACAAAATAATGTATGGTGGAATTGTGTATCATAAAAGGGTCTTCAAAAAAGTCCGCGATGGCATATGTCTATCTCTTAAGGATAACATACTATATCCATTTTATTGACTTTTTGTAGGTATTTGTTTGCCGAATTTTACTCTTGGAAATACGATTACGATAACAATACGCTATAATATCAGTAGCTATTAGCCAAATTATGTTCGTAGATAAATAAGCTAGCTACTTACGTGTATTTCAAACAGTATACAAGAATATTTATCATAAAAACATTACTAAACACGGCGGCCTTATGATCAAAATTTGTGCATTCCAAAACTTTCGTTACTTTTTCACTGACATATTTATCACTTTTCGATAAACTAACACTCAATACGAAATCTACACTTATTTCTCAGTAATTCTGTATAAGATTCTTCTAAGATTAAACCGTTTTCTCATTGAATCGACGATTCAATGAGAAAACGGTTTAAACATATTATAAAACAAAGTCCTCCGCCGCGTCTGTCTGTCTGTCTGTCTGTCTGTCTGTCTGTCTGTTCGCGATAAACTCAAATACTACTGCACCGATTCTCATGCTGTTTTCACCAATGGATAGCTTGGTTCTCTAGGAAGGTTTTAGTATATAATTTGTTATGTTTTTGTATGCATTTTTGTATGAATTAACGATATTTGTTGGAGGTGTCGGAAAAAAATAAGCCGTCTGGGAGCTTTCAACGAAAACGCTGTCTAAACCCTTTGAGATATAACAAAATAATGTATGGTGGAATTGTGTATCATAAAAGGGTCTTCAAAAAAGTCCGCGATGGCATATGTCTATCTCTTAAGGATAACATACTATATCCATTTTATTGACTTTTTGTAGGTATTTGTTTGCCGAATTTTACTCTTGGAAATACGATTACGATAACAATACGCTATAATATCAGTAGCTATTAGCCAAATTATGTTCGTAGATAAATAAGCTAGCTACTTACGTGTATTTCAAACAGTATACAAGAATATTTATCATAAAAACATTACTAAACACGGCGGCCTTATGATCAAAATTTGTGCATTCCAAAACTTTCGTTACTTTTTCACTGACATATTTATCACTTTTCGATAAACTAACACTCAATACGAAATCTACACTTATTTCTCAGTAATTCTGTATAAGATTCTTCTAAGATTAAACCGTTTTCTCATTGAATCGACGATTCAATGAGAAAACGGTTTAAACATATTATAAAACAAAGTCCTCCGCCGCGTCTGTCTGTCTGTCTGTCTGTCTGTCTGTCTGTCTGTTCGCGATAAACTCAAATACTACTGCACCGATTCTCATGCTGTTTTCACCAATGGATAGCTTGGTTCTCTAGGAAGGTTTTAGTATATAATTTGTTATGTTTTTGTATGCATTTTTGTATGAATTAACGATATTTGTTGGAGGTGTCGGAAAAAAATAAGCCGTCTGGGAGCTTTCAACGAAAACGCTGTCTAAACCCTTTGAGATATAACAAAATAATGTATGGTGGAATTGTGTATCATAAAAGGGTCTTCAAAAAAGTCCGCGATGGCATATGTCTATCTCTTAAGGATAACATACTATATCCATTTTATTGACTTTTTGTAGGTATTTGTTTGCCGAATTTTACTCTTGGAAATACGATTACGATAACAATACGCTATAATATCAGTAGCTATTAGCCAAATTATGTTCGTAGATAAATAAGCTAGCTACTTACGTGTATTTCAAACAGTATACAAGAATATTTATCATAAAAACATTACTAAACACGGCGGCCTTATGATCAAAATTTGTGCATTCCAAAACTTTCGTTACTTTTTCACTGACATATTTATCACTTTTCGATAAACTAACACTCAATACGAAATCTACACTTATTTCTCAGTAATTCTGTATAAGATTCTTCTAAGATTAAACCGTTTTCTCATTGAATCCATTACTTTACGCACGTATAACCTTGATGAATGTTTACATTAAGCATCGCGTCACACCGCCACACGACCCAGTGTTGCCAGTACCTGCATCGATTTTCGGACGATTCAGTAACTGAAATGGGACGATTTTTGGACAAAAAGGACGGCTAGAGAAATATTAATTTGTGTGAGTACTGTTATATTTTTAGGACAAATAAAAAGTGAAAAAAAAAAAAATAAGATATTCAAGATTTTAATTTTGTTTTTTGCATGTCTTTGGTCGGCTCAATCTTCACGACATCCTTAATTCCTGAACTCGCGAACTCGCAAAATGAAAACTCAATTTCAAATAAAACACCGACGAGCAGCGTAGTAACTCTCGTACGTAATGAATTCAGCTGAATAACCGAATGGTTGTGGTTGTTTGTGTGCATGGAAGGTACAGGCAAGCGATACGGATCACTGCGCGTGAAAAAAGGATGGCTGGCGATATTTGCCAGCACCTGCACCAGCAGTGGTCTGAAATTGCATTCACACGCCGCGCGTTTCGTTTACTTAAAGTTTTACGCATTTTTGTAATTTTTAAAACTGCGTTTTATTATTTGCATTTTAAACGCGTTTTTGTAATAAGAAAGTAAATGATTGTATTATAGTTGGCTATTTGAAAAGGGACGGAAAAGGGACTGAATATATGAACGGACATCGAAGGGACGTAAAGATGTCTAAACGGACAAAAATCGTCCCTTTTGGGACGTTCTGGCATCACTGACACGACCACAGAGTATAGACGTATTTTGTTTTCTTTTTTCGTTCGTTTAGTGGTGTTCCCGCTAAAATGTCAACCGGTCAATTATTAGTCGATTAATCGAATTCTACATCCAGATCGTGTTGCAAGTACAAAATAAATGTCTAATATTTCGTCCAATTGCGAACGTGACCCTGAGAAAAGTTAGTACTTACAGTTACGTGAATTATTCTAAAATTATTATTTGTGTCGCAATTTTATTTCGTGTTGTATTTGGTACAATTGATTGCTTTAAGAATTTGAGTGAAATTTCGTATTTTGATTTTGTGTTTGTTATCTTTAGGTAAAGACTCATTCACGTTCAGAACATAAGTACTTTTACTATATTAAATCATTTGTTTCGGTTTCTATTCACATAGTGTTCATGAAGAAACCATAAAACCATAGTTATTATTGTGAAATGTTAAGAGTTTGATGTCAAGCTCGATAGATGGCGTTGACGTCGAAATAGATCTCGCTATGGTTTCGTTACCGCGATTTGGTTGGGGTCTCGCAATTTTAATTAAATATAGCAGCTTAGATCAGTACACAATTGTGGTTTTATTTTCAACCCTATTAGTGTGCACATTAGTTCGATAGTTCAACTCATTACCAGCTCGGTAATAAACACATAGTGAGTCAGTCACATTAAAATTAATATTAAGTTAGAATTTTGAGATATAGCCTGGGATATGGAGAGGGTAGTACATAGGGTACTTTTTTATGCGATAACCGACATCCACGCGGGCGAAGCCGCGGGCAAAAGCTAGTTCGAATTATAATAAAGTAAACATACATATAACCTAAAAAAAAATTGGTTAAAATGAAGTTTTTTAAACGTATTTTATTGAACAGATAGTGGTGATTATGGGTGATTATTGGATAAAAGAGTAACATAAAGTTTGTTTTAAATTGTTGCCGTTAATTGTTGTTTTTATTATTACCGTTGTTTGATATACCACGGGGGCACGTCCCTTTGCTGCCTACGTGCGCGCCGCTTATACAGGTTAGTAAACTAATATCACAATATATAAATGGGCAGTAGTGAATCTTTCAAATTTTTCGTCTTGGGTGTTGTGTTCATCGTTTTCGCGGGTGTTAAAGACGACAGTGACGTTAAAATGTAAATCCAAGATGGCGGGTCATTTTGACCTCACTATCGGCTTTAGCGAAAAATATGATAATTTTCGCAGCCGCCATCTTAGATTTATATTTTGACCAAAGAAAAAAGTCGCATGGAGGGCGGTGTCGCATAACATGTAGGAACACTTTTTCGCGTGACGATTTCTACCTGTCAACTCCTACCGCAAGCTGCGTTAAAAGAACTTCGTTCCAATAAAACACTTCAATTTTACAAACATGAGTGCCAACCCTAACGCTCCAATGTAGTGTAGGTAATTATTTCTACAAATAGGCCTAGTTTCGTTACTGTCCATATTTATACTGTGCTAATATTATCAAGGGTGGTTTATTTCGTGACAATTGTTACGCTATTTATTTTGTTTGAAAAACGCATTTTTTTAGACTAAATATATATTTTATTATTTTAATAGGCATACATGAACTTGTGTTAACCGCTGTACTATTTAATGTGATAACCAAATTGTCGCGCTGTATACCTACGCAGTATTATAAAATCTCAAGAGGGCCCTACCCGGTCCGTCTATCGTCAACGCGAGCATGATTGAAAAGCTTGTTGTTTCATCCTGCGCAATGTTAATGCTAACAGGCAAGTGGTGTGCGGAAATTTCATAAAACTTGTTCCAGGAAATACGTGTTTTTGAGAAAACCTTACAAGTTTGTGAAATAAATGTCTATTATTTAGAATCTCCATTACATGTGCGATGTTTCTATGGGGATGATTTTTTTATTTTTACAATTTATGAGTACTTTAGGAACGGTCAAAGTTCAGGGAAAATGTGTGCAAAAAGCAGATTTTTGGAGGCTTATACTGAATTTGTCTCTCCAAATTTTAATTTTTTGCTTTCATAGAAACCTAGAGTGCACATGATATCAATTAGTTCAAAATTTTTAACGCCATAATCACGTATGTGCGTTTGTATGAAAAGTATGACGGGTTGGCCGCTCTTAATATATGCCTGTGGCTGCGAGAATGTTTCCCGCCACGATCGTTTGATGTCTAAATAGCTTCGGAAGCAATAATACAACGCATAGTAAGTGTGTTTACTGATATAAGGTGTGACTGCTATGGTAATGGTGGCTAGGGGAATGGTGACGGTAGATATGAAAGCACTAGGGCAATTTAAGAAACTATTCTTGGCCTTTTGTTGTTTTTCCCTGCGTTTTATGGTAACTGGGCAGGAAAGTGATATTAACATGTTTGTTTTACGTCTCCTGTTATACTTGGAAGGTATCTATGATTTCAGTTCAGGGATGTATAAAATGTATAATAGTGAATACGTGATAGGTGCAGTAGCAGGGCAATTTTGTTTCCTCGCTTCAAAACACGCGTCCTATATCCGTCACGAAACATAAATTTACATTTATATGGACTACAGATAACTTCTGGTCTGGGTAAAAAAGCTACAAAATGTTACAACAGCAAAGTACAACTTTAAAATTATACATACGTACATAAACATAAACACACGCCTTTTTCTCATGGGGGTAGGCAGAAACTATAGAGCGCCACCTGCTACGCTTCTCACATACTCCTTTTGCTTCGTTTACATTCATACATCTGGTCATACATGCACACCGGTTGCGAGTACTACGCACCTGAACTTTCTGAAGAACATCACCAATTAGGTCACTATATGTTCTCCTAAGGCGTCCCCTCCCGGTGTTTCCATTCAAATCTGCCTATTTTATTATATATTTTCTGTAACTGCTTCTCCATCCTTTCTTGAAAACCTTCTGTCGTTATGTCTCAGACTCTTAAACACGTTATCAAACAGATGCCTTGAGTAGTATCCTGAATGTCTACAGGCTAGCATTTATTATGACTCTTATATCATCATCATCATCATTTCAGCCGAAAGACGTCACTGCTGGACATAGGCCTCCCCCAATTGGGGGGTTTTGCCATAATCGCCACGCTTATGTATGGTAGTATGGTGTAAAAATGCATAGAGAACGCTGCTGCCCATTCTCTAGTAAGTCCCTTAGTCGCCTTTTACGACACCCACGGGAGGAAATGGGCGGTGCTATTCTTTACGTCCGGCGCCACACGGAACCACTCTTATATAAATGTATATTATTATAAAACAATGTCTCCCGCCACGTCTGTCTAGCTGTCTGCACGCGATAAACTCAAAAACTACCGAACGGATTTTCATACAGTTTTCACCAATGGACGGAGTAATTCCTATGGAAGGTTTAAATGTGTAATTTACTAAGGTTCTGCGTAAATTGGCTGAAATATGACGATGATTGTTGAAGATGTAGGAAAAAATCATGCCGACTGGGATATTTACTGGCGTGCGCCGCGTAAACCGATAGAGTTATATGAAAACAATGTTTTACGGAATAAAAAAAGAAGATCTATTAAACTGTAGCTACGCTATATCCCAGGTAGCAAAAGACGTCTGCGGCAAAAAAATGACGTCATCCCAAGGTCATTTTAGGGTCCATAGTTTATTCGTCGATTATGTACGTCACACTAACGTCATTTTAACGTCTGGTAATCAACGGAACGTCCTGGTGACGTCGATTTAGCGTCATGTCTTGAGGCTGTGACAAATTGACGTCATCTGATGGGACCCTCCGACGTCAAGACATGACGTCTCTTACGTCGAGCAGTACCGTAAACGGACGACATAATTACGTAAAAATGCTACCTGGGATGTCTGTCTGCATTTTCCATTTCTCTCTGGACCCAATTCTGTAGTCTACGCAGACAAAGTCGCGGGCAAGAGCTAATAGTAAACTAAATTCCAAGCTGTAGGTACTGTACCTTGTTCTTGTACAGCCTCGAGCTGAATCTTGTGAGAGCTTTAGCAAAGCTGACTTCTTGACAGAAATAGGGAAGGAAATTATTTTTGATAAGTTGTTAGAGAGTTATTCTTTCAGTATTATAATTTTGTTTGGAGTTGATTTAGTAGGTAAACGTGCATTCTGCTAGCATGTCTTTAATTACAAGTTCAGTCATGAAACCGGTAAATTCAATGCCAGTATAAACAGTAAATGTGTTTATTAGGGTTCCATAGTCAACATGGAACCGTGTTTCGCCATGTCCGTCCATCTGTCGGTCTGTCCGCGGCTGGCTTAGCTCAATGACTCTTAGTTGAAAGCCGTAATTTGGCATGTATATACATATCACGCCAACAAAGTGGTAAAATAAAATCTGTTATGCACGTAAAATGGGGATGATATATTTTTTTCCTCGTCTATCCCATGGTGTCGGGTATTGTTGGATAGGCCGTTCAAAAATATTGCGGGTTTGTAAAAGCCATTTTTCGATTTAGGAATCTGTTTGCGTAATATTAAGTTTTAAAGTGATAATTTTTGTTAGAGCCAAGTGACCCCTGCCAGTTATATGGTTGTTTTTGGGTATGTGAAAGAATTCACGGCAGTATTATATATACATACGAAGTTAAAAGGAAAATTATCACAGAAAAGAAGTGTATACAAGATAACGAGTAATGGTCAACCAACTTACATTTGCAAGTGAAATGTAAATGTATGGGAGAACATGATTTTCAACTACAATTTGTTCTTGGAAAAAATTAGTCCCAACTACGGAACCCTTCATTGTGCATGTTCCGACACGCATTTGGTCGGTTTTTTTCTTTCAAAATTGTTGTTTGCAAAAAATATTAGACACTAGTTTTTCCCCGCGGCTCCGCCCGCGTGGATATCGCGTAAAAAAGTAGCCTATGTCCTTCTCCATATCCCAGGCTATATTTCTGCCCATGACGATCGGTTCAGTGGTTTTAGGCGTGAAAACGTAACATACAGACAGACAGAGTTACTTTCACATTTATAATATTAGTATTGATTACAATTTACTATCTATATTACTTAGGTATGTGAATATAAGACTCCAACGACGCAAACTCCGGCCGCCGAGACGTGACTTATCGCAACGAAATGTTTCTGTTCCCCATAACATCCATCGCCAACGCAATATGACATCCAAAATATAAGTCTGTTGCCAAGAGCTGTATGCAAATAATACAAAGATACGTCTTGACACAAGTAGCTGTAACTAGTTTTCCAAGTACTAGGAATGTTACGAAATATACAAATCTTTTGTCTCGAGAACCCTTATTGCTGTTAACTCATGTAGAGCAATTTTATTATGTAAATACCAATCTTGAGCCCCCATAAAGGTATGTTTCATTCTTCGTCCATAAAACTGTGAAATGAAAAAATTCTTATATTACAGTTTTTGGCTGAATAAAGGTATTGGAAAGAGATACTGGTACTTATAGAAGTCGTAAATAAAACTCCTTGTAAAAGAGTTCAACGTAGGAAATACTATCACTATGCTCTTTTTTACGTCCAAAAGTGTCATTTAAGTGACAATTTTTTTTTTAAACCTTGCCCCACACTAGGAATTTCTTCTGTATCGTGGGTGCGTTTACAAACATTTAAACTCACATACACAAACAGCCAGACCCGGAACAACTACTTGTTGTCATACAAATATTTGTTCCCTGCGGAATCGAAACCGAGACACGCAGCGCAGCAGTCAATCGCTTAACCACTGCGCCAACCGTGCCGTCAAAATGCTTTGACTTTAAATTCAAATTCAAATTAAAAGTTTGTCTTTTTCACCAGTAGCATTTCTTACTATTTTACTGGTTAACATTAGATGTTAGATGTTATCGGGAATACAAGATGTTTCAAACATTTATATTTCTATTTCTCGCAAAATATTTTATATTTTTTTCAACGTAGGTAAAATTTAATATAAAAAATATATATGAAATTAATATATTTAATATAAAAAAATATAAAATTCATATATAAAAAAATATAAAATTTCATATAGAAATCTATAATTTCCTTACCGTTAAAATAATCAGCTTATATTGTTCCCACGGCTGGGACACAGGCCTCCTCTCAGTGCGGGTTGGTAGATGTCACATGTCTTAGAATTTTTGGTTCTAGGACATGCCGGTTTCCTCAATAATAATATAGCTCCTCTTTATTTTCAATTAGATTTATTTTCAAGCCATCGGCAAGCAAAATGTAATTTTTCTCAAACATACATGGAAATATTGCCATTATTTTAGAAAAAAGAACACGCGAAATATCGAATTTACGGACAAAGAAAATCAAATCCATTGCAGGAGAGCTTTTTTGAATTTGGAACATTACAACGCTCCAGCAATGTTACAACGCTCCAACAATGTTTTATTTCCCTGCATTCTTTTGAGGAAAGCACTATATATGCCTCGGCGGAAATGGCAACTGCCCGTCTCGTATTAGTGAAGTACATACTCATACTCGACCTACAATTGCCTATTTCCCAGTCTTTGCAATAATGTAATATTATTGCATTATCAGCAAAATAATTTTCTTCTGGCGTGTCGTTAGCAATTCAAATAGAGTCGACCCAGAATTTGGCTACGAGCATCATTATTAAGTTTCATTGGATAAGTTATCGGTAACTTATGAAACTTAATCTTCTCCTATGTAGTTCACTCTGCAAGCTATGTCGGCATAGCTTGCAGAGTGAAAATATAACAAAAAATACAACAAAAATTATATTATTTTGTACTATTAAACCCGGAAACGAAAAATTTATTTCGGATTATAGAAAAGATTTTGGGTAGGTAATTAAAAAAAAACATTTAAACAACCATGACACTTGGGACATAGAGCGTATGGTTAGAACTAGTTTATAATCCCCCAAATCCCTGAAATAATTGTGTCGGTCCATGCACCAAACATCCATCATATCATATAAGCATATCATAGCTAAGTAGGCTTTCCAAGTTACCGAGTAATAGTCAATCAGCTTACATTTGCAGTTGAAAAACATGTTCTCCCATACATTCTGTATGGAAGAACATGTTTTTCAGATACAATGTTAAGTTTGTTCTAGGGATAAATTCATCCCAACTACGGAACCCTTCATTGTGCGTGGTCCGACACGCACTTGACCGGTTTTTAATAATGTTTTTCCTAAAAGAAAGAAAGCGAGTAAGTTTACTATTAAAAAAAAAAGGATCTTTTCTGTTGCGCGCTGCCATAATAGATGACAGAGTATTGTTCTAACCACTATCTTTTATCACGATTTAATCAAATTTAAAAATAATTCTATCAAAAGAAAAACAGCAGTCCATTGTGATATCCGAGCCATTATTTTTTACTCAATTATAAAGTATTTCACATCAATTAAGCGAGGTGCTGCGTTCAAAGCTAAATAATGCGCCAACAGAATTTAATTACGACACATTTTTCTAGATTCCACAATTTTTCAATTCATGGAAAAAACGCCTGCCTACATTAAAAAGGCCGTTCAAACCATTAATTTGTTTGCGACCGGTCTTTGTCCTTTCCCTTCCTACTGTTTTCCTGAATTATTGCAAGGATCATTTAATTTTTTGAGGAAGTTTTTTCACCCGGAAAAAGATGAAGGAATCATGAAAATCCAAGTCGTACTTTGATTATACTTACTGTGATTTTCAAACCGGTGTATATGCAAAAAATTGTAGATATCTGGGCATTTGAAAAGCTTTGGTTTCGTCTTATGGACTTTACAATGAATTTCAAAAGACTATAACAGTATTGATAACTTCGATTCTAGTACCACTACTTTCAAAAGACATGTATGTACTCTTTACACATGACACCTCTACTCTTTACTCTTTAGACATGTCGCACCTTTAGAATTATAGAGACCTAATTTGAAATCATCAATCACATCATCAGTTAATGACATCATCAATTAATTCACAATATTATAGTGACCTCATTGGTGATGTTCTTTAGAAAGGTTGAAATCTTAAAATTTCAAATATAGGTCACTATAATATTATTATAGTGACCTAATTTGGTGATGTTTTTCAACTTCTGAAGAAATTAGGTCTCTACAATTCTAAAGGTGCGATGTATGTATCTTGTGACGCTTTAAATACTATTTTCCTTAACTATAGTAACTTTTTGGCAATTATGTATTTTACCTGGCGTGTTTGGTCTGCTACACATTCCTTGCCTACATGAGCTGGAAGTGTGTCGAAGAGCAGACGCCCAGACCTTGTACCTGTAATTTTGTGAACTATACCCAAAGTCTCTAATTCAGATAATTTATGTAAACAAAGTAATGTCAAGAAATGTCATTGTCATAATGACAGGACAGTGGTGCAAAACATTTCATAATTAAATTTTTCATAAATAATCATCGATAAAAATTAAAGTGAATTAATTATAAGAACTATGCAAACAAAATACCGTTGCCAAACAATGTTTTGTGTAGTATGTCGGAGGCACGGCCTATGATCGTCATAATCAACCCTTTTAAGTCCACTGCTAGACGTAGGCCTCCCAAAATCAATTTCAACTCGAAACAGTTTACAGCCGTTTTCATCCAAAATGTGGCCAGATATGCTACTTATAATATGAATCTATGAATGAGAGTTGTAATATTAGTGTTGTTGAAGATGTAAAAAATTTGAAAATGTTTGGATCTCCTGCATTGTTACCAGTATCGTAAAATATTTTATACCAGAAATAATCCTTTTTTAATAACTTTAATTAAAACCGAAAATTTATAAAAATAATTAAAATTATTTTTTAATTATTATTTCTTCAAATCAGTATTTAAAAGAAAATGGAACCTCTTTTTTCGCCATTTTATGTGAATTACCATTACGAAGATATTTTTTTGTTATGTTATCCCCTTTGTTTACATAAATTATCTGAATTTGAGACTTTGGGTATAGTTGTCATCGTTATTATTGTTGTTGCTTGTCGTGTTGTGCGATTACGCTTTAGTGATAATCAGGTCGAAACCTATAATCCCACTGATAAATTGTTATTGTTACTTGTTGTAGTTGCCTTGTGAAAAAATCCATACTAATATTATAAATGTGAAAGTAACTCTGTCTGTCTGCCTAAACCGCTGATCCGATCATCATGTTTGGCAGAGATATAGCCTGGGATATGGAGAAGGACATAGGTTACTATTTTACTAGATAACCGATATCCACGCGGGCGGAGCCGCGGGCAAAAGCTGGTAAATAAATAAATAGAAAGCGGTGGGCGCCAAATAACGGCCAGTGACGGCGGTCATGAAAATGATGGCCGCGGGGTTTGACTTTGCTTTACGGTGTCAAAAAACGCTCTCTAAGAAAACACCAACTTAATTTCATAAATAACGTTTCAGCGACGGCATTCGACGGTAAGTTCAGAGCTCTGCGTTATGTTACGTGTGTTACGTTTCAATTACGCTACACAATCTATAATACACTAGTCAAACCGCATCTATACCCAAAGTCTCAAATTCAGATAATTTATGTAAACAAAGGGGATAACAAATCAAAAAAAATATCTTCGTAATGGTAATTCACATAAAATGGCGAAAAAAGAGGTTCCATTTTCTTTTAAGTACTGATTTTAAGAAATAATAATTAACAAATAATCATACCGTAATAATTTCTATAAATTTCTAGTTTTAAACAAATTTATTAAAAAAAGATTTCCTGGTATAAAATATTTTATGATACTGGTAACAATGCAGGAGATCCAAACATTTTTTACGTCTTCAACGACACTAATATTACAACTCTCATTCATAGATTCATATTGTATCTAGCCACATTTTAGATGAAAACGGCAGTAAACTGTTTCGAGTGGAAATCGATTTTGGGAGGCCTACGTCTAGCACTGGACTTAAAAGGGCTGATTATGACGACCATATGCCGTGTCTCCGACATACTACACAATACATTGTTTGGCAACGGTATTTTGTTTGCATAGTTCTTATAATTAATTCACTTTAATTTTATAGATGATTAATTACAAAAAAAAATATGATAAAATGTTTTGTCCTGTCATTTTGACAGTGACATTTCTTGACATTACTTTGTTTACATAAATTATTTGAATTAGAGACTTTGGGTATAGTCAAACTGCATCTATACTCCATTTATAATAGCATTAGACAGAAGTTAAAAAAGGTTATTTTTGATGCACACTTTATAACAAAAGTACAATAAACTTGTTATAGTTACGATTGACGCCAAATCGATTAAAATGAATTTATATATCAGCTATCACACTTAATTGTAATCATTTAAAAAAACAACCATATGAAATTAAGTAGCTTTCATTTAGATATATTATTTCATTCCAATTTAAAATTACAGTGCCTATGCTAAAAACCTAAAAGAAGCAGGAGTCAACAATACTGCAACGCTTTTTGTTTCACTATAATCCTACCAAATCTAAAATGTTACGTAATCCCTTCATAAGCTGTGACAGCCGGGGATTTCTAATTTTACTGGTTTATGACGTCTGTGAAATTGACTTGACAATGTTCTAAGATTGTCATGTATGTCATTTACTTGTGAATACTTTGTTTGTTATTGTTTAATTTTCGTGATTTTGTTGTTATTTATTAAAATAATAAATAATATTTAGTTATTTCTTTATTATTGTATTGTTATCAGTGTTGTCATTGGGTTGTTTGTACAAAACGTTACTTTTTTTTTTGAGCTATGAGTGATCCCGGTGTGGGACCGAGCGGCTTACAACATATAAGTACTGAGTCTGACCAAAGCCAACGGCGAAAAAAACGTGGTCCAAAAGTTGACTCCAACGAAATAATAATGTCTCCCAAAAAAAAGAGAACGCTGCGTGCTGTAGAAAAACAACCTGTGATAAATATTTTTAAGCAATTGAAGTCCTGGCCTGCAGATACTCCTCATTATAGGACTGAGATGATAAACAAAATCGCAGAAGTTGCCGGTAAGGATGATTCATAAAATTATTACTATAAAAATATTTAAAACTAACATGCATTGTGATAAAATGTATTATATTTTAGAAACTCCGCACATGATTTTATTATTTACAGGCGTATCTCGGGCTACTCTGTCCAATATTCTCAAAGAGTACAACATAAAAAGTCGCCTGCAATCTCCCCCTCCCCAACAGAAGCACATGAAACGTGATGATTTTGATGACATCACATTTAGTGGAATATGCAGGAAAATTCATTCCTTCATCTTTAATAATGAGTTGCCCACCTTGGACAAGATGCTGGAAGCAGTTAACAGTGACGAGTCTCTGCCAGATTTAAAAAAAGCAGTCTGTATAAAATAATTAAATAAACATTAAAGTTCACATAAATCAAACGGAGCAGATAAAGTGCACTCATAGAAGTCATAGACAAGCAGGAGATCGTCCTTTGGAGACTAAAATATCTTCATGAAATAAAAAGGCTAAGGAATAAAGGAAGGAAAATATATTATTACTAGCTTCTGCCCGCGACTTCGTCCGCGTGAAATTTCTTGTTCCCCCGACCCACCCCTTCGCATCACATTGCCTGCCCGTGCTTTTACTTAGTTTTCGCTTAAACTTTCATTTAAAAAAATTGTGTCCTAGTTATTAGGAATGTAATTCTTCCTCAAGAATTGGGCTGTAAAATGCAAAAAGATTTTTTCAAATCCAACTCTCAGTTCCAGAGATTAGCGCGTTCAAAAACAAAAAAATCTGCCAAGTGCGAGTCGGACTCGCACACGAAGGGTTCCTTACCATCCATACTAATATTATAAATGTGAAAGTAACTCTGTCTGTCTGTCTGTATGTTAAGTTTTCACGCCTAAACCGCTGAACCGATCGTCATAAAATTTGGCAGAGATATAGCCTGGGTTATGGAGAAGGACATAGGCTACTTTTTACGTGATAACCGACATCCACGCGGGCGGAGCCGCGGGCATTATCTATAAAAACGGCAAACCCACCCTACCACTGCGAGTTCAACCCTATAGAATTAATATGGGCTCAAATGATGGGGCATGTGGCTCAACATAACAAAACGTTCAAATTAGACAAGAAGAAACAATTACTCCCACAAGATCTGGATAGTATTACGCTAGAACGATGGCAGTCTTGCGTTGCTCATGCAATTAAAGAAGAGGAAAAGTTAAAGCATAATGGATGATGTGGTAGAAAGATTTATTATTAGGTAACGTCGGTGAAACTTCTTCATCTTTATTCTCTGATGATAGTGACTAAATTATATGATGAAGACGAAGAAGTTACACCAACTATTGTGTGTTGAAAGTTGTTGTTTTAAATAAAATATTGTAAAAAAAAAAGACTTTTATTTCCTTTAATCTTAATTAAATTTAAATCATCACGACGTAATCGTTTGTTTCATTCATTCGTTTTGTTGTAAGTAATGTGTGATGAAGATGTTATTACGACCTATTTATCAAAGTTATGTTAAAACATTTTTAGTTTGATTGTTTAAACTTTTAACTTTGAATAAAATGTTTCGCACTCCTGCTTCTACGAGCCTCTTTTTTCTAATGCTATAGTAAATGGAGTATAGACTATTTAATCCATGTATGGGGACAGGCCGCTACTACACATCTTCATAACCTACAAGTATCTCAAAACATAGCAATCAAAGTTCTATTTAATTACAATTACTTAACACCTACGAAAGAAATTTACGATAAAACTAAATTATTTAACCTAAAAACAATTACATCTACCACACATGCATACTGATAAAGAAAATTTTAACAATCAAAGTACACTCACAAATCACCTTCAAACACAAAACTCACCACTACTACACCAATAATAAGGAAAGTATAGAATTGCTTTCAGTTAGAGCTTTGTATGGAATTAAGAAGAACTTTGAGGGAGCGGGAGGGAGCAGCTTTGAACATTTTTAAGTTAAAGATGTATTTAACTGAGCAAAAATAATCATTACTTACTGTACTATGTACTCGATAGATAGAACGAAAATCATTATGTTTATTACTTAAGATATTTTGTTAAGTTTCTCATATTTAAGTGAACTACAAGTATGTAGTTCACTTAAATATGAGAAACTTAACAAACAAACAAGAACATACTTAGTAAAGTATGTTCTTTTGAGAAATAAATTTCATTAAACCGAAATTACGGATGCTATGTGGCGTCCACCTACAGGAAAACCCAAACTTAAGAGAGACTTTTAGAGTATTAAAGGTACCAACAATAGAACCAGTAAAAGCAATTTGGAACCCTTTCAAATAGTTACACAGACATCGTAAGTTACATATATGTATTCACTTATTCAGGTATAACATAATGCTGCCTTGCTTCCCTAGGGTATCATTAAAGGCGCTAAGGGGTTGTTTATTATATAACAAGACAAAAGCGTTCTTCCCTGTGTTCATAGTAGAAGGTTAACAGGCCCACGTTTGACCTCCACAACCCCTGGTAGAGGAGTAGAAGCAGTAAATCTCTTTGTAAAGGAGGTGTTCCGAGAAAGTAAAGAAAAAAATATTAAGAGAAAAATAGGTTTATTTGTAACAGAAACAAATGCATACAAAAAAATTATTAATTGAAATAAGTAGGTAAACATAAAAATAGAACGAAATTCATCTAAATTCTGTATATTATAATTTTATAATAATAATAATAATAACCCCACCGCTGTATCTCTACGTTGACGTCGTGGTGGGGCTTGCGCGCTCCGAACTTTAGGTATGTGCCGGTAGAGTTTACTTTCCCGGAACATGTCTAGGGTGAGGAGCCAGACCAAGAGAGATACAGAAACCCGCAGGGCAGCATGTGGCGAGCTGTTGGGCAGTTGCGACCCCACGGACCCTATCTCCCGGGAGAAGTCATGTTCCTCATCTCTGGCTTGCCTTTATTGGCCGGCTGGAGTGAACACTGACGAGGAACTGAGCTCCCACCTCATTCTTGCCTTTATTGGCCGGCTTGAGTGGAGATTCGCAAGAGCAAACGTGCTCGGAGGAAGGAAGTATTCCAGTAAGTGCTTGTAGGGATCTTGACCATCTTCCGGGCTCTGGGATTGTTCTGAGAGCCGTGGAATACCTCTCCACTCCTCGAGCACCTCAGGACATGTTGCCCCCTTGTCGCTACGTCACTATGTGCTAGCGACCTTTTTCGGGGGCCCATTATTGAGTGTGCAAGTCACCCCCTGCCATTTTATCCGTGTATAATAAAACATTGATCAGGCAGGGGCCATAGCCCTTCCATAGTTTTAGGTAACCAGTCCATTTTAACCACCCAAACCCATAGTCCAATATCTTTGTTTCCATATCCTGCAATAGTCCTACACCAACCGGGGGTTGTCCTTGGGTGCAGTTGCATAGTGCGTACAGGGATAATCGTCGGTTGGTGCCTCATACTCATTTAATTAAAAAGCATCTAACGGGCCTCTGCGAGTTGGCTTCGGCCCGTCGTACGCCTTCCAAAGGTCCGGGACCCCAGGGTCCCGAGATATATAAACACATATAACAAATAATAATAATAATCATCATTTATTCAAGACACAAGACTCAAAGTGTTAGTAACAATATACTTACAAACTATATTAGTAAACATTAACAGACACAATCTGTGACATCACTGCTACAAGGTATTTTCTATCCTTTTACTTTTTGATCCATCCAAACGTTGTTTTTATTTAGATCGAATTTTGTTGCTTCGTGTCTCAACATGAAACTTTAAAAAAGGTATTAGAAAATTCTAGACACACTTACCGATATAGTTGATTGAGCCGTTTTTATAATTCCTTCTCAGTCACGTGATAATATGTTTATAAAGGAGTGGCGCTAGTGGACCGGTGACAACCCTCTTAATAGACAGTAAATGTAATGTTAATGTAATTTGTAATTTTGGCTTATTCCACAAAAATCCCCTGAAAATCCCCCTTAGGAGGAAAAGTGGAATCTATAAAAACAGTCTAGAATTCACCCCTGATAATCCCGCTTAGGGGGGAAAACTAGAATTGAAAAAGAAAATCTTATTCCAAGACCCCCTCCTGAAAGTGATTTTTTTTACATTAGGGTTCAGTTTTCCCCAGTGAGAGGGATTCTCCCACAGAACGGCAACGTAGCTAAATTAACGTTAGTTATCGTATTTTTGTTAATGTTAATTAACGTTATATTACTGGTAATGTTATCAATTAACGTTACATTTTTGTAACGTTAGTAGGTATAACATTGAAATTTAACGTTACGTAACAGTTATTATTTTGTTATTTGGTAACGTTAACAAGCCCTGCCTACCTATGCTTCCCGTTCACTAGACACAGCAGTTTGTTTAGCTACGCGTAGAGTTCGTAACATTTAGAGCGTTGATTTAAATATTATTATTTTTGTATGAAAATCTGATGAATTATTAAAAGTCATACAACAAAAGTTGGTGTTTATGATTGTAGTAATATCCGGAGAGGTTGTTAAAGTTTTACCAATGACCCTTTATAGGCACATGAGACATTACAGCTTTATGTCTGGTAGGGCAACGCTCCTGCGATACCTCTTACACGTTACACGATTGTTTTCCCCAAAATATTTACAACTGCCTCGTTGGTCGCAAAAACTCCTGCTGAGCATGAGGTCCTGGGTTTGATTCCCAGGTCAGGCCAGTGTTATTCTATTAGGCATTTCTCAGTAGCAGTCCAGAGTCTCAATATGAACCCAGTGGATTGGCGCGAGCCTATTACACAAGACTTAAGACGCAGATATATGCCAGCGACCTTGCGTGTTCTGTACTGAGCTCACGCAATGCGTCGTACGTCCAGCTAGAAATAGGACTCGCCCATCCAGAAGCGCTGTCCCAAATACGACGTATTATTAATTTAAGTATTACCTATACCTAAAACAAAAGGTATTTCAAGAAAAGACGTATACTAAAAGATTATTAATTAAGTTATCTTTAAAAAGGTGAAGGTTTCAGAAAAATACGCTTGATAGATTTTGCGTCATTCTCAGTTCAGATCCGCGTCAGACAAAAGTTTACAAATTAATTTCACTATATGTTACATAAACATAATCTAAAATATTCATAATGTATTGTTGCGCGCCACAACGAATACCTAGTACATCGTGATATTAAGTACCACTAGCGCCATCTAGTATCGAGTAGCAGAACTAGATGATTCTAGAAAGTTCGATGCTAGAACTTTCTTGAACTATCGACATCTGGTCAGTCGGGACCGGTATGTGCTCGAACATTCTAGATGTTTCTACAGTAGAAGGGTCTGGAACTATCTGAGAACTATATAAGGCCGGTATGGACCCCGACCCAGGACAGTCGAAAAACAAGCGATCAAGCGACAAGTAAACTTCAAACGATACAAGCTATCTTCAAGTGCGACTTTAGAGTGATCAGTAGTGCAGTCGTGTTTTATAATTAGTGTGTTTGAGTTTTAATCAGTGTTGTTTAATTAAAGTGTCATTTTTGGTTTTTAAATCGGCAGTTTTTATTTTTTTTGTTGTTGTTTTTACCCCAAGCTCTTAACAATATTAAATTATTTAGAAAATGCTCTAATTTAACATTTTTTTTTTCCAAATCATTAAAATTATCGTTTAGACGTGATCTTCAGTATAAAATCATTAAAAGTCGGTTATCGTCATCTTAAACATAACTGGTGACATGTGGGTGTACCTCCTACAGGCACACCTTTGCCGAACCCTTCGGCGATCACAGGCGTGATGTTATGTTATAAATGGATCCTTATTATTTTAGCTTTTCACAAAAATAGTAACAACTCAACAAAATCAACGCAAAATTAATGGCATTACCCTAATGGGGCATAAATTCGGGGAAAATGGAAAAACATTGCATTTCGGTCACACCCCCGGCTGGTCACGGGCGCGCGTGACAACGCATACAGAAACGGTGAGAAGTCTTTTATTTATTACGAGAAACTTTTACTGAATGTGAGTAGTTTAAATGGAGGACATTTTTTATAAAGATTTTTGATTTGTTCGGACTAAAAATCTTGACCCGGTGCTGGTGGCTATAGGTACTTTCTTTGTTCTGTAAATACCTACACATTTTTGTACCTATCTTAGTCATAGATATACCTACATACACACTCTTTAAATGTCAAAAGTGCACCTCAAATTGCTTAGGAACCTATAACGAAGCATTTATTGAAACTGAGACTTCCTTCAGAAATTCTCCGAGAAGAATTACCTACACCTTGACCTATATTTTAAATCTATAATATAAAAATGAATCGCAAAATGTGTTGGTAAGCGCATAACTCAACAACGCCTGGACCAATTTTACCAATTCTTTTTTTTTAATGTTCGTTGAAGTCCAAGGATGGTTTTAGGTTTTTTTTTTTTTTTATGGTTTTTACGAAAAATTTGGGTAGGGTAGAGTAGGGTAGGGTAGGTAGGTAGGTAGATAGGGTAGGGTAGGGTAGGGTAGGGTAGGGTAGGGTAGGGTAGGTAGGTAGGGTAGGGTAGGGTAGGTAGGTAGGTAGGGTAGGGTAGCGTAGGGTAGGGTAGGTAGGTAGGTAGGTAGGTAGGGTAGGGTAGGGTAGGGTAGGTAGGTAGGTAGGTAGGGTAGGTAGGGTAGGGTAGGGTAGAGTAGTGGAGTTTATACTATAGCTTTTGACAGAACGAAGTCTGTCGGGTCAGCTAGTAT
Organism: Dryobota labecula; assembly: GCA_947523025.1. Lineage (NCBI taxonomy): Eukaryota > Metazoa > Arthropoda > Insecta > Lepidoptera > Noctuidae > Dryobota > Dryobota labecula. Next base: position 6,358,136 of record OX383289.1, on the reverse strand, counting down.
CTTGATATAAATAATTGAAAAACGAAAGGTACTGGGGACTACTCTGTAATAGACTGGAGCCGAATAAAAGCCATGTTCATTTTAATACACTTTCTTACCTGTTTTAACGTAAGTACTTATCTGTAATGTAACTTGGTATTTTCCTAGCCGAGAAAAATGCTATGAATGTTTTTATGAAGCCGCCTACAATCTTTTATCTCTCACATACTCGGCTGAGAGCTTATTACAAGTTCATGGAAAAACTACTGGCTGGTTTTAATGGACAAAACCCGGTAGGGCCAATAACTTTGATTTATTAGATCACGGACCGGAATTGTAAAAAATTAAACTGTTGGAGCTTCAATCAATTACTCAGCCTGTCGCCCTCCACTGCTGGACATAAGCTTTTCCCAGGCTGAGCCGCAACACCCTGTTCTCTGCCTTCCGCATCCAGTCTGTCCCGACCATCTTTTTAAGGTCGTCGGTCTATCTAGCTGGAGGCGCCCCACACTACGCTTGTCGCTACGCGTTCTCCACTCCAGGACTCGTCTGCTCCACCGGCCATCGGTCAAGTAGCAAACATGGCCAGCCCACTGCCACTTCAGCTTGCTAACTCTGCAAGCTATACCGGTAACTCCAGTTCTTTTCCGGATAACATCAATCCTAATTTTATCCTTCAAAGAATTTCCGAGCATAGCCTAAATCGTTTTGCAAAAGTAATCTAAAGTTTTCACTTCAAAAACATGTTTTTGAACAGAAAACAACGGAGAACATGTTATTCAACTGTAAATGACTGACAAAAAAAAAAAAAATACAAAAAAAAAATCTACTACTTAATTGTTATGTTTGTGTAATGGACGGATGGATGGCCCCTGTAACACAGGTCCCACCTAGCATGGGGGTCATTGATCAAATCTCTGTGCACTTGTATTTATAAATAAAAAAATAAAAGAAATTGTTGGTCGACTATTACTAGGTAACTTTTAAAGCCTACTAAGCTGTGATAGCAGCCTTTTAACTTCGTTATATAAACTACTGCTGTGATTTTTTTCACATGTCCAGGTACAACCATTTAGCTGGCAGGGACGGGGACACTTGACTCAACAAAAATTTACACTTGAAAGCTTAATATTACGCAAACGGATCCAAGAATCGAAAAATGGTTTTCACAAACCCGCAATATTTTTGAACGGCCTATCCAACGATACCCTATACCCGACAAACAGTGGTAGGTGCAATAACGAATGTTGATGTTGGCGGTGCGATATCACATCGCCAACTTCCGAATTCCGGGCTGTTACTGAGAAATTCCAGATGGAAAAACCCAATAACACTGCCCGACCCGAGAATCGAACTCAGAACCTCACGCTCAGCACTAGACCAACTAGGTAACTATTGAAAGTTTTTTTTTCTAAAATATTTCAATTCTCGCCTCGTATATCCTCGCGCATCTAAACCTTTAACACTAAACATGGGCGTGGATAGAAATTTTGCCATAAAAATTTAAATTCTCGCCCATCCCATCCACGCTTCGTCTATCGGTGTAAAACCACCTTAATTCACTATAAAGTTTGCGAGAATTTCTAACATCGAATACGGCACCGGGAGGTAATATAAATAGTTTATAAATTAATGAAGTATGATGCGAGAAATATCAATAGTATATTGGCTACGTACCCGTGTGAACGGCAAAGTTTGCCGTTCAGTGCCGTTCCCCGCCCGGCGTGTGTAGAGTATGCCATGAATTTAATTTTAATATTACAGAAAATGAAGTGCCTTTTTATGGCCAATTATTGCCGTATTTGCGTTCATGTTATACCGTTTTATTGAAGTTTTTTGAGCTTTTACAAAAGGTGATTATAGAATAAGTGGGTACGGTATTTTCTGGCTATCAAAATAATTTATTAAGTAGCTGTGCCAGCGACTTTATATGCATTTAAGCCTTTTCATTTCTCATATAGATAAATTAAGCTACATCAGTGAAAATACTTATTTAAGAATTACAAAAATTACCCTTACTACTACGACCTAAAGACGTTGCTGTCAATGTCAAATTGTTAAGGCGGTATGCCCCGACAGAGACCGCGCTTACTAGTTTTTTTAATCCATGGGAAACAAAAAACAGTGTTATAAAATTATTTTAAAAGGAAAATCTTATTTAAGGATCTGGTGGACATGCAATCGCTTTTAATAACACGATTAGATTAACTTTGTTAAGAAATTATATAGAAAAAAATCCCAAAGTTACCCCTTTTCGTAATGTTTAATCAATTTCATGGCTACGAAACAGACGTTTTTTCATAAATGGTGAGTAGTAAGATTGTTTAGCACAATTCTCTGAGTTTGTCTTGATAAAATTATTGAAATAATCACTATGTTTAAATACGAGTATCTACTAAATGCGCAAAGCAATCACTCGCGACTTCGCGAGCCTACTTCAATCGGCTCATGCACCGAATCATAGCGCCTTAACCTACATGCAGTTGACTGCAGGCATGTCTTTCACAAGCTGAGCTACTCCTGATTTATGTTGCGGCGGTATCAACAACGCCAGAGCGAACTACGCATCAAAGACCTGACGTCACAAATCCTGCATCGCGCTATCAATGTTTACCGCGCGACTAGCATATATACAACATCCCGACATCAATCGTTGGGCAGTTGCCCACCAGACACAATACCCGTCTGGTCGGAGGATCCTCTCTTTACTATAGAGTATGAGTGAACTTTACACCCTGTTCCTCATACCTCTAAAATGTAATTTAGTGATTTTGTTTCACACATGCATTCTATAAAATATTATATTTACAGAGATACATTTATTTAATACTTTAAGCACAAAAAAAACTGTACAGAGGCGGAGTTAATGCCATAGGCATTTTCTACTAGTCAACCCTTGGGTGATGCAGAGACATACAGTAGTAGGTGCAATCGCGAAAATTGAGGAATAAATATTCATTTAAATATAAAGATATACATAAGCCTATTACAAACTATAAATTCAATATATAAATCTTATTATATACAAATATAAGCACAAATAAATACACATAAATATGTATACTAAAACAAATAAGACAAACAATGGGAAAACATTACCGTTATGATGATACTGCCAGCTTCTTGCGAATATGCTCACGAACTTTTACTTTAAAAGATAATCGGTTGGTTGCCATCCTGATTTCCTGGGGGATACTTTTCTAGTAAAATAAAATGCTTGTCAAATTCAATCAAGTACTTAAAGAATACCTAATATCATCTCGTCTTAAACTAAAGTGTCTCTCGAATCCCCAGACAACGCAAAAATAATTTTCCTGGAACCTTCAATCTCTAATTAATTACTAAATTAAGTAACAGCTGTTATTTACCGTAAAGCTCCTTTTAACAAACGATTTCCTCGAAACGGTTAGTTAGTTAACTGAGGCCGAACAATTTAAATTGCCATTTCTACCCGTGTGCCAAATTTCATCCAAATCCGTTCAGGTGTTTTCGCGTGAAAGTGTTAAAATCGCTTACCCGATTTTGATGAAACTTTATACTCATACCAAATTACAGCTAATAACAATTTTAATACTAAGATTCTCTGAGCTAAGCCGCGGATAGACAGACAGACGGACATGGCGAAACTATGAGGGTTACTTAACTTAAAACAGTGTTATAAAATTCTGAAAAATATATATCTTATTTAAGGACCTGGTGGACATGCAATCACTTTTAATAACACGGTTGTAATAACTTTGCTGGATAGAAAAAAAAAAAACACTAAGATACCCCTTTACGTAATGTAGCTACAAAACAGATGTTTTATTTCTTATTTTTTATATAAATGTATGGTATCTACAACGCCACATGAGAACTACGTATCGAAGTCCTGACGTCACAAATCCTGCATCGCGCAATCAGAGTTTACCGCGCGACTAACATATATACAACATCCCGACATCAACCGTCGGGCAGTTGCCCACCAGACACAACACCCGTCTGGTCGGAGGATCCTCCCTTTACTATGAGTGAACTTTACACCCTGTTCCTCATACCTCCATAAATGAAGAGGTAGGTAGTAAGATTGTTTAGCTCAATTCGATGAGCTTGTCTTCACCACACGCGACTTCGCGAGCCTACTTTAGCACCTTAAGCCCCGATTAATAACCTATGTTATTGAACCTAGGTTAACTAGGAGCTAGGTTATCTACAAAAGGGGTGAATGATAGAAGTTTTTAAATGAAAATCCACAGTAAACGCGGGTGACGGAACAGGCAAAACGCTAGTACAAATATATCTACAAAGTTTCAGTTTTCTCGAGTTCAATTAGCCCAAAATGTTTAATTTTCAAAGTGCAACAAACAAATGGAAGTAATTAATTTTCCCCTAGTACGTAATTGTGTTTGTAACTCAGTTATTGACTTCATAGCGCCGTAAATAACATTATAGCTAAGTTTAAGTTAAAACTTGCATGTGTTGGCACACATGCAAGTTTTAACTTAAACTTAGTTTATAACTTTATGAAACTCTATTCTTTTAATTAAAAATATTCTTTAAACTAGATTTATTTATAAGTCTGCATTCTTGTAAAGCCTTTCTAGGGTTCCGTACAAGGAACCCTTATAATTTCGCCACGGTCGTCTGTCTGTCTGTCCGCGGCTTAGCTCAGAGACTCTTAGTACTAGAAAGCTGTAATATAGCATGGGAGTACATATGAATCACGCCGCTAAGTGGTAAATTTTTTTAGGGTCCGGAAAGAGAAATACCAACGATTTTTTTTTATCGATATCGATATTCATTCGGTATTTTGCTCGAGTCCATGATATAAAACAGCTGATGCAGAAAATAGTTAAATTTTAATAATAGGAATACATAACTACAATTAATAAAAGTAACAGAATTTATAATAAAAAATATTGGACAAATTTAAAAAACAGACGATTTTTCGATTAGGTATAAAATCACTTAACCATATAACAATAAAACCATTATAATGAAAATAAAAAATATTGAAACTTAAAAAAAAACACATTTTTTTAAACAACAAAAATTAGAAAAAAGAAAGAAAGAAAGAATTAACGTTTATTTGGTCACAGTTCGTGAAACACCAAATACAAACAAATTAAAAAGTGAAAAAAAAAAAAAGTCGCAGCAAAACATGTTCATTCGCGATTAGCTAGAAGAGTTAATGTAAAGGAGATTGACCGGACTTACTATCGTTATTTGTTCTGTGGTGACTTAAGTTTATAATGTTGATAAATCTTGTTTTTAAATATAATGATTTTATCTAGTAATGCGAATACTTAAATTCTCCGCATAAAAAACATCACAAAAGTATTAGTTTTTATTTCGATTTCTTATTTTACCAATACATAGTTTTTTTTTTCACGCAAATGTTGCTCATTTTCTTAATTGCTTAATAGAGGAACTTGTGTATATTATTTACTGGAGTTTTAATTTTCAATGTCTGTAACCTGCATTACGCATTCCTAAATAAAGTATAACAAAAACTCAAAAGAAGCCTCCATATTAAAGGTGAGTAGGTAGAAACTGGAACATTTTCATCCACTTAAAAAAAGGGTTTTAGTACCAACGCAGTTCTCAATGAAATTATTTTGTCACGTGATTTGTGTGTTTTCTGAATATTTATTAGACCAAAAATGTTCAGCGGTTTGATGTTATTGTTGTGACCATGCTGTAACGTAGGTATTTGTTTAATAGTATGTAAATTAAGTTGACCACAACGGTAAGCGTTGAAAGCGACTTATATTTCATAACAGACTACATTTTCGTGGAAACCATGCTTTGATATTTTCAATGTTCCGTACAAATTGATAATTATTCGATCATCTGTTACATGTGATTTCTCAAGCGAAATTAACGAGTATTAAAAATGCTCAATCGTCATTTTGACTAATTCTTGTTTTGAATTTACCAGCAAACATTGTGACAAAAAGTCACTAAGAGATTCGATTCGAAACTTAGATGTTTATACCTAATTAATGTGTAATGCTGAGAAGTATAATAAAATAGTAAATAGCATTTGAAAACCCTAAAATCATTCTTTAAATTAAACCATAAATCTTTGAGTCACCGCATGTTTCATACCGATACTAGGTTCCTTAGTCACTTGGTCAATGTCCTTTGGCAAAGATCTGGGATATGGAGAAGGACATAGGCTACTTTTTTTTTAAATTAGTAATTTGGATGAAGAAATTATCGATATGTCAATTTTGGTTTCAAACATGACCTCAACCCTACGGAAGTCTCGCTAGCATTTTTACTAAAGCACATAATCGCATGTCAATTGCATGTCAATTTTACTGATTTGACGTACAGTGGCCAGCACATCAAGCTACACGAAACTGTCAAATTTCTCCAAACGATTTTAAACTATAACGCATTGATAATTAAGTTCAAAATCGAACGAGAAAATTTGACAGTTTGTGGTACAAATTTTACATATTTTGTACATATTTTCGTAATGCAAAAGAAAAATATTTTGAACTTTATAAACATAGAAAATGCAGCAGTGCTAAATGTATAGAGGTATGAGGAACAAGGTGTAAAGGTCTATACTCATCCTCTATTGAAAAGGGAGGATCCTCCAACCAGACGGGTATTGTGTCTGGTGAGCAACTGCCCGACGGTTGATGTCGGGATGTTGTACTATATAAGGTGTATCTATTCAAACACGAAATATTTTAAGAGAACTAAGAACTAAGTTTAAGTTAAAACTTGCATGTGTTGGCACACATGCAAGTTTTAACTTAAACTTCGTTTATAACTTTATGGAACTCTATTCTTTTAATTAAAAATATTCTTTATACTAGATTTATTTATAAGTCTGCATTCTTGTAAAGCCTTTCTAGGGTTCCGTACAAGGAACCCTTATAATTTCGCCACGGTCGTCTGTCTGTCTGTCCGCGGCTTAGCTCAGAGACTCTTAGTACTAGAAAGCTGTAATATAGCATGGGAGTACATATGAATCACGCCGCTAAGTGGTAAATTTTTTTAGGGTACCTAAAACCATAAAAAAAATTTTTGTTTGGGCGAAATGATTGTTTTTGGATATGTGAAAAAATTCACGGCTGTAGTATATATAACGAAGTTAAAAGGAAAACTGTCACAGAATAAGTAGGCTTTACATTTACAAGATAACAAGTATTCAACTACAATGTTAAGTTTGTTCTTGGGATAAATTCATCCCAACTACGGAACCCTTCATTGGGCGTGGTTCGACACGCACTTGACCAGTTTTTAAATAACTGAACAACAACAAAACATTGAAATAAATCTTCAATATTAATATAACAACGATCGATGTCACAAACAAAATAACAGTTAACATATTTTTTGTCTAGTTTTAAACTCTTTATTTGATTTTCCAAACTGTGTTTACAAAACATCTCATGAAAACCGCACTGAATAAAAGTGAAATTACGTCTAGACAAATCAACTCAGATTTACGAGTAACAGATAAGACTAATCGTAAAAATGCAAATGCTTTTAACGTTAATGAGCAAAAAAAAAACTGTGAATCAACATCTAATCAAACCGGGAAAATCGTAAAAGCTAAGTATACATGAATACAGAGGTGGAATATCTACAACGCCACATGCAAACTACGCATCAAAGACCTGACGTCACAATTCCTGCATCGCGCAATCAGAGTTTACCGCGCGACTAGCATTATATAGGGTGTATCTATTCATACACGAAATATTTTAAGAGATACACCTATAGGTGGTAAAGAAGCCATGGAAAGGAAGGATTTTTTTTTTTAAATCTGAGTACATTATTAAAAAAAAAATAGTTTCGGTGAATTTTGATGATTAATATTCATATCAAGTAAGATATGAATATTAATCATCAAAATTCACCGCGCTCGTGCTGCAAACTTGGCCGCGTCCGGGCGTGTCATTCATAGAATAAGTATGTAAAGGTTTTTTTTGCAAAATGTCTCAAGCAATTTTAAAATTATAATAATTACTTATGTAAAAATATAAAACACTTAAATAAATAAAAAAAAATTGCTGCTATAGCTTTTTTACTACCTATAGATGTTTCTCTTAAAATATTTCGTGTTTGAATAGATACACCTTATATAGTACAACATCCCGACATCAACCGTCGGGCAGTTGCTCACCAGACACAATACCCGTCTGGTTGGAGGATCCTCCCTTTTCAATAGAGGATGAGTATAGACCTTTACACCTTGTTCCTCATACCTCTATACATTTAGCACTGCTGCATTTTCTATGTTCATAAAGTTCAAAATATTTTTCTTTTGCATTACGAAACTATGTACAAAATATGTAAAATATGTACCACAAACTGTCAAATTTTCTCGTTCGATTTTGAACTTAATTATCAATGTGTTATAGTTTAAAATCGTTTGGAGAAATTTGACAGTTTCGTGTAGCTTGATGTGCTGGCCACTGTACGTCAAATCAGTAAAATTGACATGCAATTGACATGCGATTATGTGCTTTAGTAAAAATGCTAGCGAGACTTCCGTAGGGTTGAGGTCATGTTTGAAACCAAAATTGACATATCGATAATTTCTTCATCCAAATTACTAATTTAAAAAAAAGTAGCCTATGTCCTTCTCCATATCCCAGATATTTGCCAAAGGACATTGACCAAGTGACTAAGGAACCTAGTATCGGTATGAAACATGCGGTGACTCAAAGATTTATGGTTTAATTTAAAGAATGATTTTAGGGTTTTCAAATGCTATTTACTATTTTATTATACTTCTCAGAATTACACATTAATTAGGTATAAACATCTAAGTTTCGAATCGAATCTCTTAGTGACTTTTTGTCACAATGTTTGCTGGTAAATTCAAAATAAGAATTAGTCAAAATGACGATTGAGCATTTTTAATACTCGTTAATTTCGCTCGAGAAATCACATGTAACAGATCATCGAATAATTATCAATTTGTACGGAACATCGAAAATATCAAAGCATGGTTTCAACGAAAATGTAGTCTGTTATGAAATATAAGTCGCTTTCAACGCTTACCGTTGTGGTCAACTTAATTTACATACTATTAAACAATTACCTACGTTACAGCATGGTCACAACAATAACATCAAACCGCTGAACATTTTTGGTCTAATAAATATTCAGAAAATACACAAATCACGTGACAAAATCATTTCATTGAGAACTGCGTTGGCACTAAAACCCTTTTTTTAAGTGGATGAAAATGTTCTAGTTTCTACCTACTCACCTTTAATATGGAGGCTTCTTTTGAGTTTTTGTTATACTTTATTTAGGAATGCGTAATGCAGGTTACAGACATTGAAAATTAAAACTCCAGTAAATAATATACACAAGTTCCTCTATTAAGCAATTAAGAAAATGAGCAACATTTGCGTGTAAAAAAAAACTATGTATTGGTAAAATAGGAAATCGAAATTAAAACTAATACTTTTGTGATGTTTTTTATGCGGAGAATTTAAGTATTCGCATTACTAGATAAAATCATTATATTTAAAAACAAGAATTATCAACATTATAAACTTAAGTCACCACAGAACAAATAACGATACTAGGTCCGGTCAATCTCCTTTACATTACCTCTTCTAGCTAATCGCGAATGAACATGTTTTGCTGAGACTTTGTTGCTTTCACAAAAAAAAAAAAATGTTTTTTTTTGTTTGTTATTAGATGTGATTACTTGTTTAGTTATGTATTTATTTATTTATAAGCATAAAAATAATGTGGTAGGTATGTTGAAACTGTTTGTTTTCCCCGTCACTTGTCCCTACAGAGACATTAGAAAACCAGCGTCAGACATCATCTGTCTGGCATTAATGCTGAAGTGAATCTTTTTGGCGCAGCCGTGAGGCACACAGCTATTTGTTCATAACAATTTTTTTTTTTTTTTTTTTCACTTTTTAATTTGTTTGTATTTGGTGTTTCACGAACTGTGACTAAATAAACGTTAATTATTTCTTTCTTTCTTTTTTCTAATTTTTGTTGTTTAAAAAAATGTTTTTTTTTTTAAGTTTCAATATTTTTTATTTTCATTATAATGGTTTTATTGTTATATGGTTAAGTGATTTTATACCTAATCGAAAAATCGTCTGTTTTTTAAATTTGTCCAATATTTTTTATTATAAATTCTGTTACTTTTATTAATTGTAGTTATGTATTCCTATTATTAAAATTTAACTATTTTCTGCATCAGCTGTTTTATATCATGGACTCGAGGAAAATACCGAATGAATATCGATATCGATAAAAAAAAAATCGTTGGTATTTCTCTTTCCGGACGAGAAGTTTTTGTTTTTTATGGTAGTAGCTACCCCGTCCCCCGCCAAAAGTGGCAGACTTTTTTGTTCAGAATATTGTGCGTATGCCGTCTCCAGTGTTTTAATATTGTTATAAGTTGCCAAGTTTGTCAATCTCGATTGAGATACTGTCGATCGCAGATAGGTTTTTATCAGCTTAAGACTGCGCCGAGCGCACAGTGGCGCCCTTATCGTTATTTCGGTGATTTCTTTTATTTTAGAATGAAAATGCAGAAAATAAGCTCGTCAAGTTGTGCTTCACAAGACTATACGTTGTTATTACTACAAACAGTAGTTTTAAATTGTTATGTTTTATTGTAATCATTAAAACGGAGTTTAGTGGCCACTATTTTCCGTTTTAATGATTACAATAAAACAACAATTTAAAACTACTGTTTGTAGCTATAATAACGTATAGTCTTGGGAAGCACAACTTGACGAGCTTATTTTCTGCATATTCATTCTAAAATAAAAGAAATCGCCGAAATAACGATGAGGGCGCCACTGTGCGCTCGGCGCAGTCTTAAGCTGATAAAAACCTATCTGCGATCGACAGTATCTCAATCGAGATTGACAAACTTGGCAACTTTGTCAATCGAAAATGTTATTGCAGAAAACATAGACTTTGATGTCTTTATATGAGAGTTTTACGAAAGAAAGGTATTTTTTTTTAACTATTGACCGCTTGGTTTTATATCAATTGCCGTGCCCCCAGCGCCCGGCCCATAAATCTACAAATAAATATCTACGACAAATATGGTAGTGCAATGATATAAAAAACACAAAACGAACATAGGTTCTCAGTCGTATAAATACGACTGAGGCGCCACGGGCACGTAAACATTTGTCGTATTAATCCGACCGGGGCGGTTAATAGGTTAACGTAATAGATGGTTGTTCAAAAAAAAAAAGAACAACTGGTTTTTTTTTTTTTTTTTTCACTTTGTGAATTGGAGAGTAGTAAGGGGGCGCCATAGAAACCTCGCCCATGGCGCCGGTAATGCGAACCGAAATAAAACCGGCACGGAAAACTGCCTTGTTGGTCTAGAAGTCGCAAGCTCGACTGTTTAGTGCGGGGTTTCGCCATAGAGCCATGGGTTCCATTCTCGGGACAACAAAGTGTTATTGGGTTTTTCCATTAGGAAATGTGTAGTAGCAGCGCGGAGTCACGATTAAATTTGTGCTCGGTAAATGGAAAATTGGCTTTCCCTTATTCTTATTTCATGGGACTTGTAATATTACAGGGCCTCAAGTCTGCTATTACAATAGTGTCAGAATGATCTCTTCATTGTGAGTTTTTGACAGATTTGCCATACAAACACTGTCAAATACTCACAATGGCGAGACCATTCTGACACTATTGTAATAGCAGACTTGAGGCCCTGGCTCAATGTGCTGTACAGATAGGGAAACCCATACTTATCCTAACTGATATTATAAATGCGAAAGTAAGTTTGTTTGTTTGTTTGTTTGTTACCTTTTCACGCCTAAACCACTGAACCGATCATCCTGAAATTTTCATTATAAGAGTACATTTTCAGGTGTACAAAAATGGACATAGGGTACCTTTCATTTTTTATTATATTATGTTTGTTACATTTTCATGCCTAAACCGCTGAACCGATCGTCATGAAATTTGGCAGTCGTTACTTTTATTTTAGAAAAAGCGACTCGGTGAAGCCGCGGGCTCAGCTAGTTTTATATAATGTTGTGGAAACTCACTTACAACAGTATGGATATTTTTCACCGGGATACATAAGTGCCAAATGATTTACGTGCTATTTTTCTTCCCCCTCACGGAATAACTCGGCATGAACGTGACTTGATATTCAAATACTTCTTAATATTTTTTTAAGTATGATAACTCTCATTTCTGGAATCCACGAGATTCAGTTATGGCAGCATGTCACGGGAACAATCTGCGGATCCCGCATTCCTCTTAAACTTAAGGGGAAGATTTTTAAAACAGTGGTTGGCTGTCTTGTATGGATCAGAATGTTGGGTCACAAAAGGGATGAATGAAAGGCAATTCCATGTAACTGAGATTGGAATGCTAAAAGGGATGTGTGGTGTTACGCGAATGGAAAGAATAAGAAATGAGTATGTAAGGGGAAGTCTGAACGTGACACCGGTGACTGAAAAGTTGTGTGGAAATAGGTTGTCATGGTATGGGCATGTGATGCGGAGGAATGAGGGAAATATCGTCAGGAAAGATTTGAGTATTAATATGGATGGCTCGGTCCACCTAATCGGTGACCTCCCGCGTGGCCTGTTACCTTCTACTCTGCCCTGCACCACTTTACGCTCTATGGAGTCATTATTCCGTCTCGAGATATGCCCAAAGAATTTCATTATTCGAGACTGTACTAGTGCTGATAGCCGCTGTTTGATGCCGAGTTCTTGGAATATAGATACGTTTGTACGGAATTCTGTCCACGAGATCCCAAGCATTCTTCTCCAGAACCACATTTCTAGAGCATCTACTTTCTTCTTTTGTCTTAGCTGCGTACAGAAATATGGGAAATACGAGTGTACGGACGAGCCTGATCTGAGTGGCTTTAGTAATGTTGCGATTCCGCCATATATTTTTTTAGCTTGTCCATTGCTCCTCTAGCCATAGCCATGCGCCGTTTCACCTCATCCACGCAGCTGACATTGTTCGCAAGTCGCAACCATAGCACCAAGGTATACGTAGGACTGAACTACACCGCAATTCGCAATCTGTGTCACATCTGGCGAGTTATTGTTGCTACGGTCTACGATCATCATTTTGGTCTTACCCCTGTTTATCTTTAATCCAAACGTAAGGATTACGCGCTCCGTCTTAAGAAGTGAGGGAGGAACCTCCATGTGTTCAGCACAATCCGTGTTGTTGGGGTCCCTGTTAGTGAATGCACCAGACTGTCATCTAACAGAACCAGATGGAGTTAGATCGTGAGGCGAGTTACGACAACATCTGCGATTGGACAAAATTCAAAATGGAAGAAAAAAGAATTGCGCCGAACCCAAATAAATTGGGCGTTCCTACTCATCATTCTCCTGCTCTATTGGCAGTAGAACAATGAGTAGGAACGCTCATGAATCATCATTCATCATCATTTCAGCCGAAAGACGTCCACTGCTGGACATAGGCCTCCCCCAAACACCACCACCTCGGCCGGTTTTGTGCTTCCCGTATCCAGCGGATTCCTGCGGCTTTCATAAGGTCATCGGTCCACCTTGCGGGAGGCCTTCCAACGCTACGTCTTCCGGTACGCGGTCGCCACTCCAGAACCTTTCGGCCCCAACGGCCATCTGTTCTGAGCGCAATGTGCCCTACCCATTGCCAATTAAGTTTGGCAATTCTGCGAGTTATGTCGGTTGCCTTGGTTCTCCTGCGGATCTCTTCATTTCTGATTCGATCACGTAGGGAAACTCCAAGCATAGCCCTCTCCATTGCCCTTTGGGTGACTTTTAGCCTTCTAATAAGGCCCTTTGTGAGCGACCACGTTTCAGTGCCATATGTCATCACTGGCAACATGCACTGGTCAAAGACTTTCGTCTTGAGACACTGCGGTATGTAGGACGAGAAGATATTGCGCTCATGAATAATCAATCGACTTTAAATTTTTCTCTGCGAAAACGATTCATTTACTCGAATCTGTTAAGTGATGGTTCCGTCTTTGTCTTTTAAAGTAAATATTTACTAACTACTTCTTGCTATGTAAATATGTTTGCCAAACACAAATAAAAGGAGGACAAATCTGAATGTCAAGTGGAATTTAATTTGCAAAATAGCTTCTAACTATTTGAAATCATATTTGCGATGGTTTAACTGAATAAATAAATCGTTAAAATTATTTGAATACAGACAATCAATTTTAATTATTGGTCTTATACTTTTAAGTAGTGTTTTATAACTTATACCACGATTTTTCCAGATGTTCTAGAGGCGTGTTGTACCTTTAGCCATATCGGTGGTCTAGAAGACAAACGTGCTAATAGGCAAAAAAAAAAACTTTTAAATGCCAAATATACTAAATGAGTATGCTCTACCGTTTGCTCTTGTTAAAATAACGTAATTCCATCTTTTTCAGCCTAAATTGTGAGTGTACCTTTGTATTAAATGACATCAACTGGAACTCATAAAAGTTACAGTTAATTACCATCGTAAAAATAACAAAACACAATATTTTACTCGTGTGTATCGCGATACACGAAAAATCCAAGTATATTTACGATTTTTGCATTCAATAATATTCGGTTCTCAATTGTATTAAATGATAATATAAGTCTTCAAGAGTACCAATTTTTTTAATAGTTTTGTGTGCTATTTTATGTCATTGTGTTGTTAGTGTGTCAGAAATTACTTTATTGATATTTCAAAACAACAACCACACTTTGTTTTGCTTAAAAAGTGGTACAGAAATGAAACCAAACAATTCTTGGAGATTGATGACTTTGTTATTCTTTATTCTTTTGTTATTCTTTTGGTGCTATTCTTTACCACCGTCGTCCGGCACCACACGGCACGAGTGACAATTATCACTGATGTCATAACTACCTAATTAGAGCTGTAGAATTAATTTAATTTTAGTATTCATTTTTAAATTTTATAGATGTTTTCACAATTCTATGTTCCTATGTTGTATATGCAACTGATGTTGGAACGTCGGACCTGGGCCGATCGTAATATTTTATTTATTGTGCGTACCTAATTACGGTTTTATTTATTTGTTGTATCTATAATTTATATTTTATTGCCACTTATTTTTTAATCCCCTAGTGGGACTTATAGATTTCCGTAGGTGTGTCCGTGGCATTACTGCGGGCCCTATCAGAATACCAGCGCTGTGGTATTTATTTTTTAAATATCGCAGCATTATGCTGAGATAGTGGCCTTTTTGGCCTCGCACAGGTTTACAATGTTGTTAGTTTTAAATGCTCATGTTTTATTTTTTACTGTTTGTATTTCTTGTGCGTGTCCCAAATAAAATATTTTTCTTTCTTTCTTTTCTTTCTTTCTATGTATGTAAATGATTATAAAAAAAAGGTTTAGGCTCTAATCTCAGCACGATGCTGCGTCATTTAAAATACGTGTCGCAGCGCTGCAAGCAGCCGAGCGCTACGGTTTATTCACCGACAGTTTGCATCTACATGTATTTGTATTTTAACCAGGTCTTTACTAAAAAAGTCAGTCTCCTAAGATCGTTTTCCTGTAGCTACAACGCCCTTACTGCCCCATCTAAAAAACCCACCCCGTATGATGGTGAAAACTGCATCAAAAACCTTTGCGTAATTTAGATACACGAAATATAGTCACGAAAAGCGACTTTAATTTACAATATGATGAGAAAGTAAAGAACTAAACTATAACATAACATCATGCTTGTATTCCCCGAAGGGTTAAGTAGAGATGTACCTAAAGTACACTTACATTTCGCCAGTTATATTCAAGTCCCATGTATTAAGTGGTAATCCACTAAAGGTACGCAGACGACATTTTTTGAGTACTTATCTGAATCTGCTAAACAACTAGAAAAATGTTAAATTACCTCCTATAAGAGCTCAGAAAAACAAGGTAAAAGTTTAAATAAATATCTATTTAAAAATACACATATGTAGTACAGCAAAATGTTAGGTCGATGTTGAGCCGTCGGAGTCCGCCAGAAAACGAGAACGTCAGCCTCGGTGCCAGGGGGTCTACTCCCTAAGCACGAAGTCCGTCGTTTCGGGCTTCGTTTCGGGCGTTTCCTACTCCCTATCACCAACGGACGGACGATTCGTTCGGGGCCCGACGAAGAATGAATGACAACACGATTTGACAACTGTCCCTACTCCCGATGCGTTTTTGCCCGTCCGAAAAGTTTAACTTGACGCTTGTTTTGACGGAACCTTGTGTCAGTTGATACGACATCAAAATAGTTATCATTTTGTCGACGAACGATTATAATTGGTTATACTATTTAGAGACAAAGTAAGGAATTCCTAAGTATGGCTGCTTTTTTATTGCTTGACAAAGCTATATAGGAAGAGCAGAGGCAACGTCGACAATATTTACGCCAAGAATTTAGGTTGGCGAGTATTCCCGACGTTACTGACTTATCTTAAGCTATTTGGCAATTTTGCTATTCTGAATTTGACGTTTTTAAACTAAAATTTAGATTTTCTAACTAAATCTGACTATTATTAATCGTGATTAAAAAGATGTAGAATAAAATCAATTAGTTGTCATGAACTAAACTTCACACCAACATCTCGACTACTGGTACAAAATCTAAAAAGAAAGTATATTGGTAAAGTATATTGTTAAAAATGTAGTCATTTTCTAAAGAAAAAATATTGAGTTTTGTTTATTTAGCTTGAAAACCACAAAATAATTAAACCGGTAATCGACCGGTAAAATAGCACAACTCCATTGTCATCAATCGCCATGCGTCTTTCGTTCACGAATATTGTCTACGATTCCGTTGGAAACTGATGAATCCGAAATTACTAGGGATTAGGGTTCAGTCCGACGTGTCGGACTACTAACGGACGGGCCCGTTACTTCGTTGACGGACTTAGGGAGTAGACCCCCAGATGCCAGCTAGGCGCGCCGCTCGCGCGTTTCTATCTTCGCACTTGTCAACTTCATGGTGGTTCTCGAGCGCCATCTAGTTCCTTACACTCCATATAGTAAGTTTAAATGTTGATTTAGAAATGAACACCATGAAAACAAAAATACTAACAAACAGGACAAAAAAGAAATAAAGAAAGAAATAAATTATTGTAATTGTGGTCTGAAGAATCACATTCCTAAATAAATACAGTGAAAAGGGAAATGAAAAACTCAGTAAACGTTGTAAGATGGTTGCTATTCAAACTTCTAGTTGAGAGTACATGACATTTAAAACCTAACAAAAAGTATCTTAGGAAGACGTTTTTACAACAGAAATGTATTTTATTTAGGACACGCACAGGACATACAAACAGTAAAAACCAGCCAAGTTCGTGTCGGGTCAATGAAGGGTTCCGTAGTTGGGATGAATTTAGAAGTCAAAATCGGTTGAACGGACTATAAAAAAGGTTTTCTTAAATGTCTAACTTAATTTGACGACACGGTTGGCGCAGTGGTTAAGCGATTGACTGCTGCGCTGCGTGTCGCAGGTTCGATTCCCGCACGGAACAAATATTTGTATGACCTACAAGTATTTGTTCCGGGTCTGGCTGTTTGTGTATGTGAATTTAAATGTTTGTAAACGCATCTACGATGCAGGAGAATTCCTAGAGTGGGGAAACATAAAAAAAAAAACAATAATGTAGTATAGATGCGCCGTCATTATGTCACTCGAGAGGTAGTTGATAGAGTATTGCAGCCACCTTTGGGATGGCTCAGCAAAGTACCAACTTGCTGTGCTTGACTCAGTGGAACGCAGAGCTAAGAGGCTCATTGGCGACGTAAAACTGGTGGATGCCAAGCTACACAGCTTGGCTCATCGCCACAAGGTTGCCTGCTTGTCGGTCTTCTACAGATTGTACTTCGGAGAGTGCGCCCATGAACTCCACGACCTCATTCCACCGGCCCCCTTCTACCATCGGACATCTAGACGCACTGCAAGTTACCACCCCTACCTAGTTGATATTCCACCAACTCGCACTAAGCGTTTTCAAACGTCTTTTATAATGCGCGCAGCAAAGGAGTGGAACTCTCTGCCTGCGTCTGTGTTTCCGAACGCATACAACCCTAATCTATTCAAAGTGAGAGTGAACAGGCTTCTTCTGGGTAAGCTCACTCCATCGTAGACTTTGTCTCTGTCATCCAGACCTAGACTAAAGTCAAGAGCAAACTCATAGCAGAATAAAAAAATAAAATAAAAAAAAGTTGTTGAAAATCAGCGCTGTTGACGATAGGTTCGTCCGAAGTCACAGCATTTTGCTGAGCAACGACCTATTCTTGCATAGATGCGACGCACGGCTTTATCTTACTTGTAATTTGTTGTTTGTTGCAAAGGTAGATAATTTTCACTGTGATAGGCATTTAGTTTTAGTTTTGTTTGTTTTTTGTCATTTACCAGTGTTGAGTCTAGATGTTGCGTAATTTATTGCGTTGTGTAACGCAATAAATTACGCAACATCTAGTGTCTGTGGTCTTGGCCTGATATCCAGCAATGTACAACAGTCAAACTTTTTTTAAATTGTTACATTTAAGGTTTTGAATACGAGGCTTTTGGTTTTGGAACTTGAGACTAGAGATACCAATGCATTCCACTAGCTTTTATGACAAGTCTTACAGTTCAAGCAGTACGGTAATGGAATGCCTTGCCCGTCTCGCTAAGGCGTGCTCAATCATTATCCACATTAAAAATTCTGGTTAAAAATCACTTCCTCTCTCCTTAAACATCATCATTACATAAAGATTCTTGCTCTTGTATCATGTTTATTATTGTTTGTATATTATATATATATATATATTTATTATTTCACATGCACAACACACACACACACACACAGTTCTACATTTATATCTGTAATTTTTATTATTTTTATGGTGTACATAATAAAGAGTATTCTATCTATCTATCTATCTATCTATCTACTTTGTATTAGCATATGTATTTTGTATATTTTTCATGTAATGTGCGTCTTGTTTATGCAGAATACCTAAACAATTTTTCTTTCTTTCTTCTTTCTTTCTATGCTATGGAAACTTCTCATAATGTGCATGCTATCTGATTCGGGCTGTTGCACGTCAAAGTGTACAGTTACGAGAATTATAATATGACCGGCAGTCGAGTGTTGACATACTCGATATTATTATCTTATCTACATAAGTGTACTTGTAAGGTAATCGGGAGAGTGTTAAAAATTAATCAAATCCTTTGCTGCAAATTATTAATTTTCAAATCAATTTAATACTCAATTCTTTATTGCATTCCACAATGTACATATATGCATAGGTGATAAACTTTAGATTAAGAAACAATCGTGAACCCTATCGTGTGCAGCACAAGAAAGATGGTAGAGATGACGACTTATCGTTTAAACCATAAATTAAGTTATTAAAAAAAAAAAAGTTTTGTGAATTTTATGTGAGTTTAAAGGGATTTATCATCTAAATATTTTATTTATTAAACTCACAGTAGGTACAATAGTTTAAAAAATCTAAGGTAACACAGGGAAATAAAATAAAATGGAGTCGAGGCGCGGCCGAGATGCGCACGTCTGCCTCCTATCCTTTTCCCCGGGTGAAATGATGAGTTTATTTACAATAAACTATTTGTAAACTAGTGTGCGGACGATTTTTAATATCACGAACCCCTACACACTGTAATAAAAGTTTTTAAACCTTTATGGTCACTAATATTATTATTATCACAAAAACAAACAAAACACAAACAAAACAAAAAACATGGTAAATATAATCGTAAATATAATATTCGTGTTAATAATAATACTGTAATAAAATTTACTTATCAATCGTTTTTTTTTTTATTTGTTTGTGAATAGATGGAGTTTTTTTTTTTTTTTTCTTTTCTTATTGATTACTTTTCGGGATATTGGGGAATGAATTGAAGAATGTATTTTCTTTCTTTCGTCTCTATAAATGTTCCTTGTGTACTACGGAACCCTAAAAATGGATGAAAAATCCACTGATTGATCCACAAAACTGTTGAAAGATTAATCTTTGTTGCGATGTCGTTTTGATCAAAAGTTGTCACCATTTTGTGTTAGCACAAAGATGAATGAAAATGCCAGAGGGCTTTGATCACACAGTCCTTTTCATTGCACCGTAGCAGTCAACATTTGTCAAAAAACAACAATGTCTTGGAGCAGATGTGTATTTTGTCTATAAAAGACCTACAGTACTGTATACAACCATATTCCCAAATTTTGCTGCAAAGCAAGGGTAGCATTGACTGGAATCTAGGGCTTCCAATCTCGGTATCCCGAGATCCCGAAATACGGAGATCCCGCATGATTTCATCAGTCTCGCTCACTGCGGGATTAGAGTGCGGGATCCCGCGGGATTTGCGGGATGGAAAATAATTACGGGCGCATCGAGAGGAACTTTAAACTCCGCAATGACAAGTATTTGTCCATTGCTCGCTCGAATTCCTCATATCGAAACCATAATGAAGAAAGAGACGACTCTTTATGAAGGGTCCTACAAACAGGTGCGACACGCGACACGACACAAAGGGACCGCTCGTCGCGCGATACACGGTTCCTTTGTGTCGCGTCGCGTGTCGCATCGTGTGTCGCGCCTGTATGTAAGAGCCTTGAATCAGGAGGGTCGATGAGTAGATACATAACGTTAATACACAATGCCCTAAAGTCTGTAGTGCCTACAAGCGTAGAAGCTGAACGGGCGTTCTCCACTGCCGGTTATCTTGCCAACAACATTCGAAGTAGTTTTGCTGATGACAATTTGGGAATGTTGTACTTCCTGCGAAAACACTTCCTAAATGCATAGTAAATTTATTTTTGTACTTGTTATTTTCTAATAAATATTTCAAACTTTAAGCATGCTATGTTTTACTACTTACTGTTAACAACTTTTATCGAAAAATTCGGGATCCCGTTATACCGGGTCCGCGCCCACTCGACCCGCTTAGACTCGACCCGAAGAATAATACCGGGATATTTCTTTTTTGATAGGCGTAAAAAGTCGATAAAAGTGTCGAATTAACGCTTGCACCACAAATATAAATTAAATATTAAATGATGACAAAATAATAAATATTTTATGTATAACAAGTTATGTAGAATTAAAATATCCGATATTAGTCTTCGGGTCGAGTCTAAGCGGGTCGAGTGGGTACGGAACCGTTATACTGGGATCCCGCGTCATTTAATTTTTTTGTTCTCGTCTATACCAAGATCCCGCAAGAGCATGCGGGATTGGATGCCCTACTGGAATTATATGTAGCTCAGTAGCTCTGGATGAGGACAAAAAACCGATGTCATGTCCTGATAGAATTACTTACAGAGCAAAAGTTACTTTATGAAAATATAAAATCTAAAGTCGGGCAAAGTGTTATTGGGTTTTTCCATCTGGAATTTCTCAGTAGCAGCCCGGAGTCTGGATTTGTGCCCGGTTGATGGCAATAGGCTCGCCCCCTATTACATCGGACTTAAACAAAACTGACGAAATCTGGGTGTACTATATTAAAACACCTCTGCCTAACCCGTCCAGGAATACAGGTGTGATGTTATATCTATATAAATAAATAAAATTAAAGTGTCTGTTTGTAATGTTAAAATAACAGCTTTTTACTAAATTCATACTATATGGAATGTATATATATGTTCATCATTCCAGCCGAAAGACGTCCACTGCTGGACATAGGCCTCCCCCAACTGGGGGGGTTTGCCATAATCGCCACGCTTGGCAGGCGGGTTGGCGATCGCAGTATGGTGTTAATAATGCATAGAGAACGCTGCTGCCCATTCACTAGTAAGTCCCTTAGTCGCCTTTTACGACACCCACGGGAGGAAATGTGGTGGTGTTATTCTTTACGTCCGGCACCACACGGATATATATATATATGTATTTATATATTAATATTGTAAATGTGAAAGTAACTCTGTCCGTCTGTGTGTCTGTCTGTCTGTCTGTAGGTTACGTTTTCACGCCAGCAGTGGACGTCTTTCGGCTGAAATGATGATGAACGTACTTATAACAAAAAAACAAAAAAATTGTCTAACTGTCTGTTCTGGCTAATCTCCAAAACGACTGGACTGATTTTGACTGAACTTTCACTAGGAGTAACTTAGGCTACTTTTATTTCAGAATAAGCTACACAGGCGAAGCCGCGATCAGCAGCTAATGTTAAATAACATAAATACTGTTTCTTAATTGAAAATTTACGCATTTTTAAACAAATCAAATCAATTTACTGTTAAGTATAATAATATCTGAAACTCAAATCCAGAAACATTCTTAAACAAAAACCATAAATTTCGAAAACTTCTAAAGAAAATCATTTCCGTGTTACTCGATACGCTCTACACTTCAGGTACCAATAAAATTATCATAATTGAGTAGATATTCCTGAACCTTTCTCAGTTGGAGGCTTAAATTACTCGGTATTGAAAAAACTTCCCCTTGTGGACGCAACAGCTTGACTTTATTAAGTTAGTATTCCCTTTTTATTAATAAAAAATGATACAGACATTAAAAAGTTCCACTATGTTAAGTAGTCTTCGAAAAATTCAGGCTTTGTAATCTTTTCATATTTTTATTGCTGAATCAAATCAAATGAACAGCTAAAAAATGTAAATTATGGTCATTAGTAATTCAAAACATTTCACACGAAATAAAATAATAATAGTACGTATACCATTTAATATTCTCGGAAAATACGATTTTCTTTCTGGTTAACGATGTTTAACCTAATACGTTACGATATGTCATTATAATTATTATCAAAATCCACTGTTGTTTTTTGTTATCTGACCCCCAAAGATTAGCCGTCGTGAAGGTTAGATTTTGACGTTTGCGCGAATCTACGTTCGAAACTCAAATCGCGATCGGAGAGCGTTGGGTCAGCAGTGTCACTCCGGCGTAGCACTCACGTACACGGGTCGAGCGGCGCGGCTGGCTGAACGCACTTATCGTAATAATAGAAAAAGTTAAATAAAATAAAAAAAACTGCTTATTATCTGTGGTATGTATAATGGCGTGAATTTAATTTAAGAATAGTGAATGACAATGTGAAAAATTCATGTGACGAAAAGTTTAAAAATTAGTTTCAAAGTGTTTTAAAAATTAATATTTCCGCTTAAATAGATAGATTTTTAGTATTATTTAGTTACTGATTTATGGCAGTAGGTTTTTAATGAATAACTTGCTGCTTTTCTGTTTAAAAATGATTAATTTACAAGTTCTAAATGAATACGTTAGTGGCTGAAGCTTCAAAGTGACCGTGAACTTGACAAAAGCTACAGAAAATTTGTTTCACTTCGATACTGGTAAGTTAATTCATTGTTTAATTAAAATTAATTTTGATGATTAACACCACTCTTTGTGCTCTCTTATAAGAATAATTATTATTTTGTACCTAACAGAAAAGTTCTTAAAGTTTTAAAGTAATTAAATAATAAATATAGAACCTTCTATTATCAGTCTATAACAGAATCTTTTCGTAAATACTTTTACAGATTTGAATGTACATCTGTAAAATTTAATTTTATGAGACAAATCTACACAACAGCATTATTCTAGCACCACCTTACATTATTATCAGATTGTTAATAATATAGAAATAAATAGTCAATTAATTTTATTGTTTCTTTGCTGCCAAACGGCATCGTAACACTGCAGTGCACAGTATTCATTAAAATAAGTTAAATGTTATAAAGCAATTTATTAAAACCATCCCAAAACTTTATTAAATAAATGTAATCATTACTCAATACATGTAAACCAGTCTTCTACAGTTACTGTGCCTAATGTAAATAAAGAAAATAGATACTATTCGTAAAATATTAATCTGTAAAGAAAGTTTGCACTCGGCTTCGCAATCAAATAAATTGTCTCAAGAAGAGAGTAATGTGGTTTAGAATTCTTCTCTTATTTTTACATAGATAGGTGCTCCATCCAAAAATAAACCTACAAGCAATATTTTATATAGGTAACATAAAACAAAGAATTTACAGCTGGCGAATAAAATATAGAGCTTCGGAAATCGTATTACCAAACAGGATTATTTCGGATTTAGCCTACATGCGTCACAATATGGAAGGGTTAATTCCTGTTTTCACTTGTATCACACAAAGAGGTGGGGTGTGAACAAAGAAAGTGTGACACTGAGGAAGATATGAGGAAAATTCAAGCCTAGGTCGAGATGAAAATGCTGCGCATGCATTACTATGAGTGCTACTCTTTGAGGCATTTAGACCGTGAATGCTTTCGGCTTGTATTCCTTTTTGTTACCGTCTTGTTGCTAAGATTTGTTAGCTTTTTCTTCTCGATCTTGAGACAAAAAGTTAACGTCAAAGTTGAAAAGATTGTCTTTTCTTGAAAACGTAAAAGCAATTGCGTAAAACCTGAATTTGGAAACAGATCTCTATCAAATAATGTGCTTGGAACTGATTCGTGAATACTTACAATATTTCGATTTTTTCGGTTCAAAATAGACATAGAAATGTGTCGCCTATTTCCTTTGCAAAATTGGATGTTCGGAATACAAACGCAGACCACGTCCCTATTGGGATGTCACAGGCCTTTTTGTCAGCTGCCTTTTCGACAGGTGATATTGGGCGTACATAGCTAACGTCCATTTTTGGTACGCATAGGCGTACCTAAAATGGACGTTCAACAGAAAATATTTTGCAACTGTTAAAATACTCGTCTATAAAAGCTGGGCTAGAAAAACTGATCAAATACCTACTAGTATCCAATCTACAAATATAATAAAATAGTAACGAAGAATTTTTGTTCGTTTGTGTGTTTATCTGGATGTATGCTCCGGATTAGCGTAAAAACGGCTGAACAGATTTGGATGACATTTGGCACACAGATAGTTTATAACCTGAGTTACATAGGGTAGTTTTAATCTCGGTAGTACGTTCCCATGAGATATTTTCCATCATCTACGTGGGCAAAGACACGCGCAAATCTCTAAAAGGGTTTGGTTCTTCGGGTAGCCCTTTGTACGTGAGCCATGGCAGCCGGTTATTCCAACCAGCCCACCTCCTTCCAGAAGTTGATCACATCTCCTGGTCTGTTTAGAACATCTGTGAAAGATCTGGGTGCCCCGAGGGTTTCCGTCATAATCTGGGTGACGCCTGTGCATTCAAAGAGTACATGCGCAACGGTTTCATCAGCCTCCATGCCAAGCCCTGCACAGAGGATTGTCCGTTATGCCTATTGTGTTGAATTGTTTGTTTAGCGAGCAGTGTCCCGTGATGGTCCCCGTCACCAGGCGCAGGGTGGTCCTATCCAGGCGTAATAAATGCCTGGTTAGCCTAGCATCTAGTCGTTGAGCTCCTTAAATCCTGAGTTGAGCTACACGTTTACTGACAAATGCTTGCACTGACTGGACAGGTCCTCTAAAAATTGTGTGGTTTTTTTCCTCAAAAGACCATTTCAGACACGGATCTACATGGACCTCACATGATCTGACCAAGATTATGTCTGGACTTTAAAAGAGACTTTGACCCCTGAGTTTGTTTCGCCATTTCTTCTCAGGGGTAGTCAGGTAGGAAATGTCGACTTCATCTAGCTTATTTTTTTATATGACGTGTAAAAGTGATTCCTATTACAGAGTAAACAATTTCATTTAATTTCTAAGGATTACATATGGCAAAGCTAGTCTATATTTGGAGATGAAATGCCTAAAAGTTGGAAATTTCCTAATGCAGCTTTATTTAAATTTCTATGACCGCGTTTATCGATGTAATGTTCGTCATTCTTACATTTACGGAATAGACTTTATCTATCTGTCTAGGTTTTGTATCATTATAAAACATAACATAACATAAAATTACGCCTGTAATCCCCAAAGGGTCAGGCAGGAGTGTACCTATAATACAACTACAATTCGCAAGTTATGTTTAAGTCCCATATAAAAAGGGGCGAGCCTTTCGCTATCAACCGGACACATTCGTATCATTAAGTTTGTAATAAAAGCCACTTTAGGGTGCTGGTACATACCTAAATTGAATGAAGAACCAACGGCATAGATACTATAATCTTTTATCTACACCCATGCTATAAATCCTCTATAAAAGTTTCTGAAACAGTTAGCTTATTGCCAACATTAAAACAACCGGTGTCATAGTAACCATAATATCATACAAACGAGTGTTATAATGTTGTACTTAATTTCATTATGCAACTCCTTTGCGTTTTCGATCCCTTCCTTACTCATCAAACAGCCACATTTATGAATTTCAAAAAAAGTACATTGTCATGCACGCGCGTTTTACTACCACAGCGCCGAAATTAAGATCACAAGCCAAATTAGCAATGTAAAACCTGCTTCCAGCGAAGTCAAAAGAAAAATACATGAAAGTACATGTCTTATTTCCCTGCATTTTTTTTTTTTTTTGTTGAGAAAAGCACTATTTATGCCTCGGCGGAAATGGCAATTGCCTGTCTCGTATTAGTAAAGTAGCATCCCGCCATTTTTGTTCGATATTATTGCAAAAATTTATAAGTTTGTTGTTTACAAAAATGAGTGACAGAAGCTTTGTTAACACACCACCAGATATTTCTAATGCAGCAAAGGACATTTCTAACCAATTATTACCAGAAAAGTCGTAAAAACAATATGAAAAGGCGTAGCTACCAAGATTTCATGAATTGGAAAATATCAAAGAGTATCTACTCTTTGATATTTTCCAATTCATACACCCAAGTTATCTAACTTGGGTGTAGATAAAGTCTTGTATGCAACTGTACATAATTAGGTATTAAAAAACTCATATGCTACCCACATTCGTGTTTTAATACCCCTTATTATACAAAAGTTGCATAAATAACTATTAAAAAGCTGAAATAAAATCAATATTTTCTCTCGTGAATCACAACCATCAGTCATGACGTCACATCTTAAAACACGTCATGAAAAGCTGACATATTTCCTCTCCACAAAGTTGAGTAGCTGCTGATTTTTTCCGTCATATGTCAGCAATATCATAAGTTATGAGTTGGCGGGGATGACGGTTGAAATATGAGACTTATGAACGTCAACCCTTTGAGACTTGCGGGGCGTGAATGCTTTCGTCTCGCTATTTTCCGCTATCTTTCATATAATTGTAACGGATGTTTGGTTACCACTATTTCTACTTCATCGAGCAATTTAATAAAAGAGTTACATGAGAATTTAAAGGTAAAAAGGCATCGCAATACGCAACGGGCAGACTTTGTGCCCATATGAACGCTGCGTCGCACAAAACGTCTGCTTGGAATGCATACGGTTAAATCATTTTGTAGCATCAAAAATTTAAGCTTAACACTTAACACCACTTTAAAAGGTATAATTCTGGATTTAAAATAAAAAATACCAAAAATTAAAAGAACACATTTAGAAAAGGTGAAAAGAGGGTTTTATGAGTTATAAGGAGTTTAATTTAGATGCTATAAATGGTTGAGAATAATATAATTGATTCTGTGATGATATCATTTTACAAAACAAAAGTGCATTACAGATGCACCGTCTGCGTCAGGAGTTTATGGCTACGCAAAATTAAAAAAAAAATCACATGGTAAATACCAATTTCGAGTGGATTATTAATAACAGCCACACGGACTTTGCTCCGGTTGGTACATGGATGGGTGACCATCCAATACATATCGAGAGCCCTCCGTGCAAAAAGCACGTAAAGCCGTTGGTCCCGGCTGTCATTCGTAGATCTCTGACAGTCGTTAAAGCTCAGATATATGCCAGTGACCTTGAGCGGTTAGCTTGCGTGTTCTGTACTGAGCTCACGCAACGCATCGTACGTTCAGCCAGTAATGACTGGCCCATCCAGGAGCGCTGTCCCAAATAAGACGCATTATTAATTTATTTTAAATAAAGCAAAAGGTATTTTAATAAATCACGTATACTACAAGATCAATAATCAAGGTTTCAGAAAAAAAAACGCTTAATAGATTTTGCATGATTCTCAGTTATTTATCCGCGTTAGACATAACTTTACAAAATTAATTTCACTATGTAGGTATTATAAATATAATCTAAAATATTCATATACTATGTTATTAAGAAAATGCTCTAATTTAACATAATTATATTTTTTCCAAATCATTGACTGTACTCATTTAGATGTGATCTTCAGTATAAAATCATTAAAAGTCGGTTATCGTCGCCTTAAGGGTAGTCAGAAGCCCAGTTTGACAACCAGTCTTACCAAAGAGTATCGTGTAACAGGGTCATGGAGATCAGATAGGCAGTCGCTCCATGTGAAATACTGGTATTCAGCTGCATCTAGTTAGACTGCGAGCCGACCAAAACATAGTTGGGGAAAGGCTAGGCAGATTGATATTGAATAGAGGAGAAACTTGTTCTTTTTGTTAGTTCAGTTAAATTGTTATGTCATTAGGGCAAAAGTTCGGTGTGACATCGGCGTTGGCCACTTGAGTTTCGTGTAACAGTTGTAAAATAAAAAGTAGGTCTATTTTTGGCCCTCCTACATTTTATTTACATGCGAAACTTTTTCAAAAAGTCCTGATTTTAAACAAAAATATTAAAAACATTGTAGGTTTCCGTTCGTTCTTTTGACCACCGGTGTGGTTTTAGTAAGGTTAAAATCCCACTCTCCCCGGTCTTACCCCCAAAAGTAACTACAATTCAAACACTTTCATTTTTAAAATCAAAGAAAAATCCGGGCTGGTGCATTTTTTGGCCAAAGAATCAGCATTACCACACAAAGTGACAATGCTGCCAGTATTTTGTGCACTTTTCCTGCCCTATGATATAATTATTCCTGCCCTATAATTTTTTGATGCCCTATGATTCTTTCGTTCTTTACTCCTCTTTAACTACTTGTACATATTTTACTGCGATCGCCAACCCGCCTGCCAAACGTGGCGATTATGGAAAACCCCCCAATTGGGGGAGGCCTATAACTAGCAGTGGACGTCTTTCGGCGGAAATGATGAATGATGACATATTGTTATTATTTTAAGAGTGTTCATCCGTTACAGGCTGGCAACGACGCATTTCTAGAGGTTTTTCGTGATTATTTTGTTTAATTTACGTCAAAGTACCATTTTTTCAGCCAAGCACTAGATCTTTGGTATTTGTAGGTATGTATGCTAGTTTTTTACAGTTATTTTGGTATTTACTCATAAAAATTGTCAAATTGACAATTATACATTTGTATTTACTTTAAAGTAAATATTAAAAATAATTATAAAATACAACTGTATAGTGTATGGCTGAAAAATATAAATAGTACATTGATTTAAATTTAATAAAAAAATCACGAAAAACCTCTAGAATCTAGAAATGCGACGTTGCTAGCCCGCGAGGGATGTACGCTCTTAAGACCGAGCTTTAAAATTATGTAAATATTATCCTGGAAATTGAAATAAAAGAAATGTATTTCTCTTTTTTTACCTCTTTAATTTACGTTCAGCAGTTATTTCTCTAATATTTCCTTCAGTCTGATTTGGACATACACACATCAAAAAAAGTTTGCGATCACTTTGAAAAACCCAAATCTTTTTTGTTAGGTGCGGTAGATTATATTATGATTCGGCTCGCCTGACTTAAACCCAATAGAGCACGCGTGGGATGCTCTTAAGTGAGCTATTTGGAACCATCAGCCACGTCCCCAGACAGTGCCAGAGCTCAGGGAAGGCGCTATTCAAGAATGGGACAGGTTACCCCAAGAAATGTTGGTTAATTTGATTCTCAGCATGCCCAGGAGGATCACCGCATGTGTTCGAGCCAGGGGAGGAGTAAACCTTTTATTAATAAATTGTTGATTAAGTTTAGTTAAACAGTATTTTTCTTTCTATCAAATTTCTGTTACAATTACTACAATTACTGTTATTAATTTATTTTTTATTTATTTATTTATTTAATTCAGACACAGTGATCCATATTTTTGTTAGTATACTTAAGAATTATGTTAGTAACCAAAGATTCAAATACACAACTACAATCAAACTATTATATCTAAAAATAAATAAATGAAGTACTCACATCAATAAAATTGCAATCATCATTAAATTAATTAAAATGGTAAAAATCAATAGTATTATTTAAAATCAAGAAATTCATAAAAATCTTATATTTAATTAAAAACATAAAACAACAATTTAAATAAAAATAAAACCTATCATTTCATCAGAATTAATGAATTTTTTAATTATAAAAAATAAAATATGGTTTTATTTTATTATTTCAAACAGGGTATTTATATTTAAAGAAAACACACAACAAAGAATTTTCTTGATACAGTTCAATTTAAAAAATTATATCAGTTTATGCTGGTGATCACAAACTTTTTTTTTATGTGTGTAGTTCTCTTACGATAAAATAAACCTCCTTTGTCCTTACAAAATGTATATTATATTATCTTGCAAGAAATACATTTAATTAACTGTCAGTCATTGTGGTATAGGATGTGTTCTTCCGTGTTACATACATCTGGCGTTTGTGACACAATGGGGTTCGACCCATTCAAATAAGGCCTTATGAGAATGGAATAATAATCTTATGCTAACGTAAACTCTGACTTAGTTGAATAACAAATTATTATCACACGGACTTCCCGATTTTACTTTACAATTTCAGCATAGATGGTGTAAGGTGATTAAAACTATTAGTAATTTGCTAGGCGGCGATGATAATAGGATAAGAAAAAAAAATTACTATGGGACTCCACAATAGCGAACTATTTTGATGTTAGTTTGTAGGTATTTCTATATCTATAGGTACTTATAATCTACACTAAGAATAAAGCTGAAGAGGTTGGTGGTAGTTGTGTTTCGGCAGTTAGAGGTAAGATAGCCACTTCCTCTGTAGTTGAGGATTCCGGGTGAATCTCGCTTCCGTCTCCGGCCTTATCGTCATTTACCATCAGGTGAGATGAAAGCTAAGAGCTTCCCCGTTATGGATAAAAAAAATGCTTTCTTGAAATGCTCAAGACTATACCGGTTATTGGAACGCGCCTTGTTATGGATCACTTGTGGATTTTATAACTCTTACATTTATGTTAGCCTACCCTCTTGTTTGAATTCTAGCTTCGGCCCGCGACTTCGTCTGCATGAAACTTCGGCCCCCAACCCACCGCATCGCATCGCATCGCTAGCCCGCGTTATAACTTCGTGTTCGCTTAGCGTTCTTTTTGCTCGGCTCCTAAGGATCGTAGCGTAATGTTAAATAGCATATAACCTTCCTTAAAAGTTGCACTATCAAATAAAAAATAAAAAAAAACGACTGGTAGTTCCAGAGATTATCGCGTTCAAACTATTAAACAAACACTTGAGCTTTATTATGTTAGTATATAGATGTAACGCAATTTTCAGGATAGTGCCAAAAAGGTATAAGTAGGACCCGAAATCAGAGATTTTATAGGTGGGCAAAATCTAAAGTCGTTCAAAACAGGAAAATTGTAGTTTTGTAAATCAGGGACAAAACAAAACCAGAGCCAGGGCCAGACAGTAGTGGAAAAAACTGGGGGAGGCCTACGCCAAGGAGGCGACTACTACTAATTCAATTAATTAATATTATCTTGGGAGGCCTACGCCAAGGAAGCGACTACTACTAATTCAATTAATGAATATTATCTTCTACCTTCTATACAATAAATAAAAATCAATTGCCGTTCGTTTGTCTCGCTAAAACTCGAGAACGGCTGGGCCGATTTAGCTGATTTTGGTTTTGAAAAGTTTGTCGTAGTCCAGGGAAGGTTTAAACGGTGAGAAAATATGGGAAAAAAACTATTTGTGAACGGCTGGACCGATTTCGCTAAATCTATTTTTTTTAAGGTTTTAGCTAGGTAGGTAGGGTAGGGTAGGTAGGGTAGGGTAGGGTAGGTAGGTAGGGTAGAGTAGGGTAGGGTAGGGTAGGTAGGTAGGTAGGGTAGGTAGGGTAGGTAGGGTAGGTAGGGTAGGTAAGAAGGTAGGTAGGGTAGGGTAGAGTAGTGGAGTTAATATTATATTTCCTTTGCGTGTAGACAAACTGCCACAGTCAAATAGCTTTTGACAGAACAAAGTCTGTCGGGTCAGCTAGTTTATTATAAATATTATTAATACGGTATTGCAACATAAAATTCAATCAAATAAATTTTCAAATTCAATGCACTATCATAATCTAATTAGTAAATATAAAATAATTTAAAATGTGATGAAACAAAAATATAATTTTGCATGTTATAAATTGTAAGGCTTACGAGTATAGGTACTTACTGTTAATTACGAATACGTATGCTACAAACATTTTGTAAAAAAAGTGTAAGAGGGTACAAATGGCTTTTTAATTTTATTTAAATCAAGGACAATACCTATTCGGAAAGTAGGTGGTACTTATTTTTTGAAGAATAATACGATTATTTCGAGAGGCTACAGAATTGTCAATAACTTATTGATTAAAAACTTATTCTGATCTGGCATGTGCCCTCACTGTTACTGTTAGCCTGCATCATCCCACTGTTGGGCAAAGGCCTATCCCCATGAATTCCAGATCTTTAGATCCAGGGCTAATGTGGACCATTGGTGGTTTTTTTCTCCGAGAAAAAAACGACCAGAAATTACCACTATGTGGAGCCATAACACAGCCAGAAGGAGACGCGTCAGACCCCGTAGAAGTTGGAGGGCCATCTTCCACGGGGTCTGACGCGTCTCCTTCTGGCTGTGTTAGGGCTCCACATAGACTTAATTTACCACAGAGACTTTGTCCACATAGACTTTGAATTTAGACCCAAAGCCTTGGCTAAATAGATCCTCATTATTATTCTATGATCACGAAATCTATAATTATAATCGTAAGTATAATTTATACGAACTGTAGGGCTTTGTCTTATCTAAATAAATCTTTAAAGTACTAACTATCAATTATCGTGTAATTGAGCTATTAATCCAGTCCAAAGATAAATTACTGAAGTCGTCTGTTTCTTGTCTTATTTGGGTGAATTTAGTGATTGAAGACAGGAAAAAGGTAAAAGAGACTTCACTTGTCACTTCACTTTTTGACAGTCTTACTAGGAGAGCAATGACAATATTTTTTTAAAACGTTAGTTTGAGCATGAATGTATTTATAGAGATATGAAGAACAGGGCGTAAAGTCCACTCATCCTGTTTATAAAAGGGAGGATCCTCCGACCAGACGGGTGTTTATGCAATACCTATATAGAGGTATGAGGAACAGTGTGTAAAGTTCACTCATAGTCTATGGAAAAGGGAGGATTCGCCGACCAGACGGGTGTTGTGTCTGATGGGCAACCGCCCGACGGTTGATATCGGGATGTTGTAATGCTAGTCGCGCGGTAAACTCTGATTGCGCGATGCAGGATTTGTTTGACGTCATGTCTTTTGATGCATAGTTCACATGTGGCGTAGTAGATGCCGCCACAGATTTGTCTGAAATCAATTCACTAATCTATTCTGTTTATGACTATACGAGTAGGGATAGACCAAAGAGACGATCGAAATCCAACATCAAATTCAAATTCAAATAATATATTTTCTCTTCACAAACAATGACATCATACAGACAAGCTTAACAACTACTAGTTTGTGAGAGACTGGTGTCTGCACTAAGAATACCTGTATAGCAGATCACCAGGTTCCCACCACACGGTATATAAACATAATCAGTTCTTTAGTAGTTATTTATGTGAAGGGATAGGGCATAACATAAAAGTCAATGATAGACTCACAAATTAGAAACAATAAAATAAAATAAAAATGAAGAGAAGTGGAAAAATTCGTGATCTAATATGTGTAGGGAATAAGAGTGATGGACTGTTTCGGATGAGTTAGTAATTGCTCAGTTGCTTTATAATCTAAGCCATAGAGCCTATCAACTAAAGCTTTCTTGCAAGCCTTTGTTGTTAGGTGATAGATCGTGGTAATACGATTTATTTTATTTAAATATAAATGGGAACCTAAGAAAGTACATCAGACACATAGCTTAGTGATGAATTTGAATCTCTTGTTTAAATTTCTATCTATCTATCTATGAATGCAGCTCACTTTGCAAGCCGAACCACGTATCTAGTATTAGATAAGCATATAATATATATATTCATATACTGTTTGGTATACAAACAAGAATACTCGTTGTAGTACAATATTTGCGTAATCTAGAGACCACTAAGCGTTGCCTTGACTTGCTGCTATCTAGGTATATAGATCTAGTAAATTGATTTACTAAGTAATATAGTGTACTACTAAAATTTCTACAATGTGTAACTGAATTAATGCACTTTATAAAATTTGTTCAGAAACGTTTACTGAATGGATTTCTGTAATTTTTAATAGACGTAATTTTTTATCCCAAAAATATTTAAAGCTACATAAATTGCAGTCACACTTAGCGGAAGTGTGACTGCAATTGGACATACTTAGACGAAAAGGATCCAATCCACATAAAGTACATTTGAAGTTTAGAAAATATAACATATTATATGTATTTCCGTGCATTGTGGGCTGTTTCTGAGGTTGATCAAAATGATAAACTATTGTTTTTTGCTTGGATTTATTTTACCCACCGATAGTATCGATATTTAGTATCAGTTTGGTACACTTAACTCATTTTTGACCAGTTTGAGGATTGGATCCTTTTCGTTTAAGTACGTCCAATATACGTAGCTTTAAAGTCAAAATCAAACCAAAACTGATGAAGTACCTACTTCGCTAGACCCTTATACGCGTGCATATACATATGTGCGTTGATTTGTAATGTGACCAAAATTTTATCCAACAATCAGTATAACTAATTTAATTAATTAATGTTTTATACGTAATAGTAAAAATTTAGTGTATGTATGTATTATGATTATAACATAATATTCTAATTGTGGTGTTTGGTGGTGTGCGTTAATTCTGGAATATGTTGCATATTTTCCATATTCTATTTATATAATATAAATCTTAAATTTACTGAAAGAACGCACAGCCTAAATCGCTGGGTCTAGAAGCATACAATTTCGCACAAGAGTTCCTTATATGTATAGCAAAGGTGAGCACTAAGGAAGGATAATTGAATTGAAAGATTTTTTCTTTTTTATATTTGTGAATTTGAGAACGTTGTAGGCTTAATAGACTGTAGATTTATGGGCCATTTTCTATTTTGTTAAGTACCTGGTACTTTTTGACAGGCCTACACTGTCCTCACATACCTAATAACACTGTAATCATTTGAAAACATTGTAAAAGCCAATTCTTTTTAAAAGAGTAACCGTGGAGTTTCTTGTCGGCTGTTCTCCATAGGAACCGACCAATTGACAATAATGAAACCTCAGAAGCTATAGCATCTGTTGTTCCATAAGTATCCATGTAGGATTATGGGTACTATAAATCTTGAATTTTGTGTTTTGATAATCGAAAAATAAAGTTTGCCTTTGAATATCTCTCACATACCTACAAAGACCATTGTAACTCATCCTCTTGATAACTACATTTATTGCTGCAATACTATTTATATTCATTTATCTCTGTTTATTTCTGTTCGTTATGTTTCAAATACCACTTCGTATTTATATTTTTATGATAATTGCATCTACTCGTATATCTGGAAGCTAAATCTCCCTAGCTGATGCTGATTTTATTTTAGGTACATCTTCACATATGATTATATAATTGATGTATAGAAAGTAATAATTGTAAAACAGTTTAAAAGAGTAAAGGCAACCAGGTCCTACAAACAGGCGCGACACGCGACGCGACCCAAAGACACCGCGTGCCGCGCAACGAGCGGTCTTTTTGTGTCGCGTCGTGTGTCGCGCCTGTGTTTGTAGGAGCCTTAACGGTAGAGTTTCTTGCCCATTCTTCTCCATACGAAACTACCTTTTGGAAGGGGCAAATATAATCAATTTTATTTCAAAAGTGCCATTTAGGTGCTTATTATATTATACATGTTTTGATTTCGACTTTGAGTTTGATCAGAGAGACTTGAGGTCTCGTCCACTGACAACTTTGCAACATTATTCTGGTGTTACTGGTACTGGTAGTACTCTGGTGTTTGTTGTTATTTCAGATGTATATAATGTTGGAATGAATGACATTGACAGCTAAGGAGGCGTTATTGGAAAAAAAAAAATTGTCTATGAAAAAGTATGTAGTAGATGGCGGTTGAGTTCCGTTTGCTTCATTTTCAATCCATACCAGTATGGTATAAGCATAACAAAAATATTATTGTCTTGTACATAAAATAAAAAGTTTCTGAATTGTGGATATCATCATCATCATTTCAGCCGAAAGACGTCCACTGCTGGACATAAGCCTCCCTCAATTGGGGGGATTCGCCATAACCGCCACGCTTGGAAGGCAGGTTGGCGATCGCAGTATGGTGTTAAAAATGCATAGAGAACACTGCTGCCCATTCTCTAGGAAGTCCCTTAGTCGCCTTTTACGACACCCACGGGAGGAAATGGGGTGGTGCTATTCTTTACGTCCGGCACCACACGGAATCGAATTGTGGATATAGAAACACTTTACGTGTGTTTAACTTTATCTACTCAGAAGTACATAATTTAAATACAATTTATTTATTTAAAATTGCCATAAATAATTATACAATATGATAACAGCTTGTTAGTTTATTATGGTTTTAAATTGCATATACGCTAACAGCTGATAAAAAATAATTACTTACAAATAGGACGATAAAAATGCCTGTATTTTTCCCTTTTTATAACATAACACACTTTATGCGTTAGGTTAGGTTAGAACTTTGACCAACCACGCGCGAGCCGAGCGAGCGCCTTAAGAAATGGATTCACATTTTGCCTTAGGCATTTTCCATAACCGCGAGCGTTGATGTTTCCTACCTCGGACTTATTGAACTGTATGTATGTACATATACATATTTTCCTTGGACATATTAAACTTTGTGTTTTGGGAGGCTATAAAGTAAGTAATTTTCAATCTATTTAAAAGTTTTTTTTTTTTTTTAAAGAGTTATAAGTTTAACCGTGGAGTTTCTTGCCGAGTCTCCATAGGAAACGACCAATTGGAACTGTTAACCTAGCTTCTGGCGTTTCATAATTGCTCATGTAGGTTTATGTGTATATTAAAATATTTTGGTTTTGATTTTGAATCTTCTTACTACTACAATGCTGTTACCGTCACGGTATTCCATGTTTTGATACGAATAGCTCGGAGCTGTTTTCTCCAAAAGCGGCATGTATCTTGTATATTAATTATTGTAGGTATGAAGCCTAGCGTAAACGAAGGTATTATTAACACATGAGAAATGTACACGAAATAGATCACTCCCTAGTTCAACGTTGAAACGCCCGATTAATCTGTGCGCTGTTTGATAGATAGTTTATTAATTTGATTGTGACTAGGTTTCAAACATACAATATACAGTGTGGAGAAGACAATCCTACTATATATATATATATACATATATATATATACTATATACTATATATATATATATATATATTTATATATGACGGCGGGAGCGTGGGCGTAGCGATAATAGGGTGACCGTCATCGTTTCTTGGTGCGGGTTCCACGTGGTAGGTGGGTACTCAGGCAAGCCAGTAAAACTTAGGTTGGAGCACAAAATCACAGTTACGTTTATTCGGCAATTTACAGTAGTTGTAAGTAGTATTAAGAAATAAAGGCTTGTACGGTGAACGTGACAGTTTCGATCGTATGATCAGTATTCTATGGCGTCAGCTACAGCAATGTGATTGTCGCGCGTTTTTGATCGACTCTGTCCACGTGTAGGTATGGCGGGAAAATCAAGGCGCCACCTCACGGCGTTCACTGTACTTACCGATCAACCAATCAGAATTAAGTTACAGTTTGACCAATATTATGAAAATCAACGGGAAGTAATATTTTGATAATGTTGTCGTCTTAGAATCGCTTGCGACGACATATATACATATACATATATATATATATATATATATATATTATTTTAATAATTATAATAAATTTAAAAATATATTAAAAACAATATTTATTTAATTATTATTTAAAATGTGAAAGTTTGTTTGTTTCGAAGTTTGTTACTCAATCACGCAAAAACGATTGACCGGATTTGGATGAAATTTGACACACGGTTAGTTTATAACCTGGACTAACACAAAGGGTAATTTTTTTATCCCCGTGGGATTATTTCCGACATACACGCGGTTGAAACCGCTAGCAAAAGCTAGTACGACAATAAATGAAAACACTGGCAACACTAATGCATAGGAGTATTTTGAAACACATGTCCAAAGAACATAATTATGTTAAAAATCTTGTTGAAATATAAGTGTATTTATTATTATTTATTATGAACTATCAAATAAATCCAACGAAATAAAAATAAAAAATTTAGAAACCAACTAAATAGTAGTGATGGGGCGACTAGGTATGGGTTTTTCAAATCTTTGCAACTACACTCGCGAGCAACTTTGGATCCATATTGCCGTATCGCTGTCTCCATCTTATAAAGTGTGAGTTTTTGCGATGGGGCTTCAGGGCCAAATCTGAACAACAATATGGCTCCAAAAACTTGGAAAACTCTAAAATAAAATTATCCGAATTATCTAATGTTCTGTTCTACTCAATATGTAAATAAAAGTATACTTAAGTATTGCTGACACATAAATCGCACACTGGGGTGGATTTATGCTAATACCGACCTTTTATG
The DNA here is from genome assembly GCA_947523025.1 of Dryobota labecula. Classification (NCBI taxonomy): domain Eukaryota; kingdom Metazoa; phylum Arthropoda; class Insecta; order Lepidoptera; family Noctuidae; genus Dryobota; species Dryobota labecula. Next base: position 6,319,615 of record OX383289.1, on the reverse strand, counting down.
TTCAAACTTTTTTATTTAACAGGTCACTTTTTTTTTATTTCAGTAACGTTCGAATTAGGCTATGGAATTTCGGATTTTAAATAAAAATACTGGCTTAAAATTCACATTTTGGGGAATGTTAGAATTTTTTTTAACTGCGTTTTTCGAAGTAAGCTTTAGGTCAAAATCTGCAAAAGTTTGAGGCTATTCAGTGTGTAAAAAGACCCTTCACGAAACCGTCATCTAAAATTCAAAATTCAAATTCATAAGTAATTTATTTTAATTAGGCTGAGAAACAGCACTTTTCGAGCGTCAAAATGAAATTACAAAAGACAGTCCCACGAAACGCCCACCCTTCACCACTTCCTAGTGCTTTAGCTGGGAAGAAGCAGTAGCGCAACAAAATCCCCAGCAGCACAGCTGTCTGTTCATATATAAAATCTTGATTCTATACAAAATTTGATATGCAAAGTAATTAACATTACGAAAGACAGAACACTAAATAAATTTATTTGCCCTATGTCAGCTAACATACGCCAATATACCAGAAAATACAATGAAAACTATACTCAAGCAAAAAAAAAACCTTTAAAAAATAAAAAGTAAACAAAACTTAAAACCTAAATAAAAGTCTCCAGGCATAAAGGGTGTATCTGTACCACAAATGATAAACTAGGACCATCGAAGTATAACAAATAAACAGTTAATACCTAGCGACCAGGCCCCACAAGCAGCACCCGTTCACGAGCATAACGCAAAGATTAGCATCTACATATTCTGTACATCATCAAACTAAATAACTTTCTGCAAAACGTATTGCTGGGAAACGACTTTCTCATTTCTCATACTTGAAAAGTACGCTTGAAGTTATCTGATCAGAGGGATGAAAACTTTTCGTCCCTGGGAAACAATTTTCCCTGTTGTCAAAAAATTTAAAAACTAAAACTCTGTTAAATGTTGGCGTAAAAATGTAATTAAAAAATATTATCAACAATTGGCTGCTGGGCTGCGTGTCGCGGGTTCGATTCCTGCACGGAACAAATATTTGTATGACCTGCAAGTAGTTGTTCCGGGTTTGGCTGTTAGTGTATGTTTAAATGTTTGTAAACGCACCCACAATACAGGAGAAATTCCTAAAGTGGGGAAACGTTTTTAAAAAAAAACCCTGACACTAAAAATATATATCAGTCCTAGTTCCTAACAAACCTTTCAAACTTAAGTCAAGATAATGTCAAATTTGATTAGCCGGCCAGGAGCAAAAGCATGGCTTACAATTTATAAAAAAATATAAATTGTTTTTTAAAAAACTACAGTGAAACATAACTATAGTTTTTATAAAAAAGAATATAGCGGAGACTTACTCATATTACTTGCTTTACAAGAGGTTCATTGACAAAACGGGACTACCACAAAGATAAGTAATGAAATCAGAAATCAGAAATCATTTATTTGCAAAGAATGTACGTAACAAAAACATAAGTTTGATGGCGTATAAAAGGAAAAACAATTGGATCCAGTACATTCTACCGTAAGGCATGCAACATTAAGCACTATAATAGTATACAAATCTATCTTTTTTTTTTTTATTCTACTATGAGTTTGCTCTTGACTTTAGTCTAGGTCTGGATGACAGAGACAAAGTCTACGATGGAGTGAGCTTACCCAGAAGAAGCCTGTTCACTCTCACTTTGAATAGATTAGGGTTGTATGCGTTCGGAAACACAGACGCAGGCAGAGAGTTCCACTCCTTTGCAGCGCGCATTATAAAAGACGTTTGAAAACGCTTAGTGCGAGTTGGTGGAATATCAACTAGGTAGGGGTGGTAACTTGCAGTGCGTCTAGATGTCCGATGGTAGAAGGGGGCCGGTGGAATGAGGAATCATAATCAATAAATGTCAGGTAATCAGTTTTTAATGTCATATTTTTATAAGTCAAGTTCACACCGGAAAAATAAAATACATAGTGATGCATGAATACAAAATAAGAATAAAGAAAATTTAATAAATTGAAATATTTTTGGGCAATGTCTGTTATGATATGTCAATGGGTGTTATCATTTAAAAACTCGCTGACGGCGTAATAACATTTTTCAACTAGTAGTTTCGTTAATTTCTTTTTGAAAAAATGAGTTGTATCATTTTTAATGTCGTTAGGTATTTTATTGTATATACTTGATCCCATATGTAAAATATTCTTTCTTAATAATGCTATGGGCTCCGGTGTCTGTCCGTCTGTCACAGGGCTGTATCTTTTGAATCATAATAAGTAGACACATTAAATTTTCACAGAGTGTGTACTGCTATGACCGCTATAACAAGAAATAATAATAAGTAAAATGAAGTTAAAAATCTAAGGGGGACCATTTAATTTTTAACTTTATTTCATTTACAAAAAACGTGTTATTTTCGGGGTTTTTTGCCTTGTGATACGGAACCCATCTTGTGCGAGTCCGACTCACTCTTGGCCGTTTTTTTAATGTACGTATATATCGTTTTTAGTTATAAAAAATAATTATTTTGACAAAAAAACTATAATCTACTATATAAAAATAAGTCGGGTTTTCCTTCCTGACGCTATAACTCCAGAACGCACGAACCGATTTAACCAATTCTTTTTTTTTAATGTTCGTTGAAGTCCAAGGATGGTTTTTACGTTTTTTTTTTTTTTTTTTTTTTTTAATTGTTTTTACGAAAAATTAGGGTAGGGTAGGTAGGGTAGGGTAGGGTAGAGTAGAGTAGTGGAGTTTATACTATAGCTTTTGACAGAACGAAGTCTGTCGGGTCAGCTAGTCGTCTTTAAAAATGAAAGCAATATAAAACCAACAAAACAGAAAGAGGCAAGTTTTGTTATAATTATTTGTGTCCACAAGTTTATTATATTACATAACTGCCTAGTAGTAACGTAATATTATCTAGACAAACTTGAGAATAAATTGGCAAAATTAATAGTTGCAATTTCCCGTCTGAATTTTCCCTGAATTTTCGATTTTGTAAGTTATTCCTCGACACCACTAAACTAGGTGCTCTCCTAATATATTTGGCTTTTATTATTAAGCGGAGTATGGTAACACTGTTATAAATTGTTCTATTGAATAATGGACAAAGTTTGTCTCTATTTGGGGCGGATTTTATGACCCTATTATAAGGGGCAAGTATTGTTGAATCACAACCATTTTTTGCATTATGTCTGGCTCGGTTGATGACGTGATACGTTTTATGAAGAAGTCCTAACTTATTGGAGAAATAATAACTATCAGCATTTTCAGTGGCTGTTACATCATTACCTTTGGAATTATCTGGCTGTTTATCAGGTGAATACATATTTTAAAGGATGATGCTCATTTTGGTACCCTCCTTCAATAGCCTGATATCTAATACATCGTTGGACAGCTCTTTTAAAACTGAATAGAAGTTACTATTGCGCTTAACTCCAAATCCTTGTCCGTTCAGAGTTGTATTACACTGAACCAAACATGTCAGTATTAGCAATAGGTACCCATTCATTTTATATTTCATAATAATTCACAATATTACGCCTTTCTTTTAATAATTAGTAGCAAACGTCAAAGATCGTGGATAAGATGATCAGTACCTTTTACTGAATTTTCTAATACTCTAACCTTAGTTCGTCCAAATAGTCTTTGAATCCTTAAACGAAACTGCATCGATTGGCATCATAAAAATAAAATGTAAGAATTAACGTTTTTCTAGCTATACCATTTTTCCAAAATCTGTGATTAAAGTTAGCAATTACTCAATAAGTTAAGGACAGTCTCCTAAAAACGCTTTTATGTAGCTACAACGGTTAAGGCAGCTTCCCTTACTGCCTCGTCTCAACTTCCACCCTGTATTACTCCGATCGGACAAGGAATCAAGACAAAGGTCATTGGAATTCTTGTACTAAATCTTAACACCTTTCTAATGATATATCATGTATTCCTATTGGAGCGGGTACAAGCTTCCATAGATTTCTTGGCATCATCCTTTTTCAATCGTATAATAACGGAAGAATAGTAAGTTATCTGTGGTCTTTGTTAACCAACTTCACACTATCTACGTGCAAACGAGATGCACAGAAACAGTATTCTACGTGTTAGGCAAGAACAGAAACAAAACATATATTTGACATTTTGATGTGTATCCCAACCAATTTGTCGTTTGTTACAGACTGCCCAAGAAAGGATTGTATTGTTTTCGAGGTTTATGTATGTATGTGAGTTTTTTCATTCCCTGATTTAGATATATGTATGGAGTTTCGTTAGAATACTTACATCATCCCAAGTAAGACTGGCTATATATATATACATATATAATATACTGTTAGGGTTCCGAACCTCAAAAGGAAAAAGGGAACCCTTATAGGATCACTCGTGTCTGTCTGTCCATCTATCACAATCACGTCTAAATCAATTGGGCGGATTAAGTTGAAATTCGGTATACGTATGAACTTCAGTGACCTAAACATGGTTGATATAAAGTTAATAAATAATTTTGAATATTGGGGTCATTATATGGGGAACAATTAGAAAATTAAAAAAAAATTGTAACCTGTAACACAAAACATATCAAATGAAAGAACTTATTGTAAGGATTTCAGATATATTTTTTTTTATAATTTTTAATGAATGGATGAAAATTTACCATACCCGCTACCCGCTTATGTCCGAAACAACTGAGCCTAAAATTTTGAAAAAATACGGTAAAATTTTCTTTACAAATAGATAACACGGAACCTATAAAACTTCTGGAATACATTTTCTAAATGATTGCGAAAACTACATCAAAATCCGTTGCGTAGTTTAGAAGAACTACGCGGCCACACAGGCAGACACGACAAGTGACTTTTAATTTATAATACATATGTATAGAAGATATATTTCACTACTAACTGTACTAACCACTTCACACAAACGACAACACTTTCTAAATAATTAAGCTACTAATACGTTATTCCTTTTGTAGAAAATAACAAGGAAAACCAAGTATTTGAACAGATTCAAAATGTTTTCCGTTTGTCGAGGCATTGAGATCGAGGGTATGTTGTCATTTCCATCTCATTGGCCTAATTCTTATTGCTACGTTTCTTCCTTCTCCCGAATACAAAGACTAAGAAATGGTATGTATAAGGAGATCTACAAAAGAAGTTTTGTATAGTAGGAAGAATGCCAGAAAGCGATGATGATAAAGTGTGCTTTCGTTATAATGTTCTGGCACACACTTCTAAGGTTAAGATCTATGATATTCTCCTAAATACAGATTACTCAGTAATCTAGCTAGGAGAGCAGCGATTCACCCAATAATTGATTGTACCTACACCATGTAATTAATAATGCTGCCTACTTTGTAAGTCCCTCATGTACTACAAAACCTTTATATACTTAAATAAATTATTATTATATTAATTGTAATTAAATAAATCATATAATGGCAATGCTTATGCAGTCCTTTTTTTTCTTTTTTTATGGGGATCTCCTTTAATTTTTACCTTTATTTAATTTTTTGTTATAGGAGCAATAGAAATACCTACACAATCTGTAAAAAAAACAACAACTCTCTCCCTATTGCGGTTCATGAGATAAATACAGCTCACTGACAGACGACAACTTAGTAATAGGGTTCCGTTTGGCACCCTTCGATTACGGAACCCTAAAAAGTAACTTGCAATAATACCTACCTAACATTTCAGTAGGTACCCAACCTACGCCAAACAATTTTGGGTAAGCATTCCAAGACGGAACTGAACAATGCATTCCGTTTTAATTAACTTTATTAACTTAAATTATGGAATACCTTCATCACTATAAACAGGTTGGACTTAGATAGATAGATAGATAGATAGATAGATAGAATACTCTTTATTATGTACACCATAAAAATTACAGATATAAATGTAGAACTGTTACATAGGGTGTCACAATTGGCGGTCTTAATGCTAAAAGCGATCTTTTACAGACAACCTTTGGATGGATCAAAAAGTAGAAGGAGAGACAATACTGCAGGTAGTCAGTGGTGTACCACTTACATATATACAATACTAGCTGACCCGACAGACTTCGTTCTATCAAAAGCTATTTGACTGTGGCAGTTTGTCTACGCGCAAAGGAAACTACCTACCTACCCTACCCTACCTTACCCTATCCTACCCTACCCTACCCTACCTACCTACCCTACCCTATTCTACCCTACCCTACCCTACCCTACCCACCTACCTACCCTACCCTACCCTACCCTACCAACCCTACCTACCCTATCCTACCTAACTAAAACATTCAATTTTTTTTTTTTTTTTTTTATAAAATCTATTCTCAGACCTACCAAATGATGACTGACACGTTATGTCAAACGCCATAAAGTTACATTAGAAGATAGAGTTACCTACTTATTATTACAATAAAAATGTAAATAGACCATATTTACAGTTTTCTTACAATTTTTTTTTTTTAACTTTCTTAAATTTTTCTTACATAAGAACCTTCTCCTGACAATAACAAACACAACAAAAAAATAATTAACGAAATCGGTCCAGCCGTTCACGCGTGATGCCGTGACCAAGGGAAATAGGGATTCATTTATATATATATAGATAGATATAGGTACACATACACAAAGCATATAGATGCTTATCCATATAAACACGGACCAACCCCGGCAAGCTTAACCTGACGAATCGATCCGTGCGGCTGTTATTACTTAGCCACGAGCTCCTCAAACTGTTTGAAATAACATATATTTATAAAAATATATCTCCTCCATACAACATCACACGGTAGCCTTTAGGGGTCTATCGCAATAATATGTTATGACATCAAACCCTTACAATTTAATTTAACATATAGTAGGTAGGTGATTATAATTGTCACTTATTAATACACACAGGCGTCCTTTCTGTGAGAGGGAGTGGGCCATAATCCATCAAGCGGGCCCGGGTTGGCAGATACGACATGTTTCCTAATTTTCGGTTCTAGGACATACCGGTTTTCTCACGATGTTTTCCTTCACCGTTTTGAGAGACGTGATGAAGAAATTTTTAACTGCCTCTGTGGTCTAGTGGTAAAACCACCTGTCTCAGATCCAGAGACAGATCAGATCTCAGTCCCAACAATGTTAACATTTGTTGTGTTTCAGCAGCTATAAGTAAGATAGCAGGTTCCTCTGTGGTTGAGGATTCCGGGTGAAGCTCGCTTCCATCTTCGGCCTTATCATCACTTATCATCAGGTGAGAAGATGGCCAAGAGCTTTCCCGATGTATGTAATTTTTTTTTTATTACAAAATTTAAATAGAAAATTGACAACAAATTTACAGTCTACTAGGCCTACAACGTTCTCACATTCACAAAATAGAAAATAATCTATATAAAACCTAATCCCAAAAAAAACCTACACCTAAAACCACCTAAACCTACTCGCTCGCGTTCGTGGCAGTACCAACACTATACTGGGTGTTTTTGCTGATCGGTGGGAGTCCCCCATGCTGCAAAGATGGGTGCGGCTTCATGTCGTCATTTAATTTTGTTGCCTATACTAACATTAGTTCTTTTTAAGTACATTGTTACTAACAAAATGTGGACCTGGTCTGAAATAAAGTTTATTTTTATTTATAAAACGTTTAAAAAGCACATAAAAATGAAAACCTATTTAAACCAAATGACATGATTGACCTTACAACTACAGTAACAAATCTGAATAAATATCATGTCCACAAAAGCCCCTAATAAAGAGTTGGAATTCGATTTCTAGATAAATAATGTCAAATAATGAAAAGATTATATCAAGGAAGTATATAAAAAAAAAACCTTGTTTGGGAGCAGTTAATAGACATTTACCTACATAGTTAATAAATTTCGACTGTTTCTTGTGTGTTGCCTACTCCGATCAATCTCCCGCAAAACGCATCTAAGTCATCATGCCAGCGTTTCCTTGCCCTCCCCCGGCGACGTAATATCTTCCTCAAAATACTTCGCACATCGACAAAGTTTTAAGACGTGAATAATAAACAAAACACAGCTCTAAGGATAACATATGAGTTCCTAGCTTTATTATAATCTTGATCTCAACTTTTGCTTTACTTGCATCGTATATAACTCGAAGAAATGAAGTTAGTTCAAGAGAGCGAACTGTAGTAAAAGCTCACTCAATCACGCTAGAGACAGAAGTAGAAAATACAGTTAGGGTTAGAAAATGTCATTGGATCTAACAAAAAGCAACTATTAGACTTGAAAGGCGAAAAATTTGCTACAAGATATTATCAAAGAAGCTCGTGGCTAAGTAATAACAGCTACACAACTTGATCCATCAGGTTAAGCTACACTTGCCGGGATTGGTTCGTGGATGGGTGACCATCCTTACATACCGAGACTCCTCCTTGCCTCGGTAAGCACGTTAAGCCGTTGGTGCCAGCTGTCATTCGTGGATCTTTGACAGTTCGCCCGAAATTCTGACAACCAGTCTTACCAAGGGATATATACAAATTTTTCTGTGCCCTCAGGGCCCATATTGATCTTTTAATCTGTTATACCATTCAAATTCAGATTTATTTATTTGCCAACAATATAGGTACAGGTATAAGATGGTACATCACTAAGTGTTTCCGCTACATTCTATCTTACGGCATGCAAAGTCATAAAACCAAAAACAGAAAACTATTTTCAAATAATTCATGCAGTCGTAAAAACTAACGATAACATTTTCATCTAAATTAATAATTAAGTCATTCTGACATAATATAAATTCTCGTATGTCATGTTAAATTTTTAATTGACATATATTTTTATCATTTAAAAAGTCTTTTATACAATAATAAAAAAAAATCTAATAATAATGCAGTCAGCTTAGATTTAGACCATCTGGCTTAGACCATCTATGTAACACATAAGGAATACAATAAAGAATTGAGTTTAGTATTACCCAGTTACTAGATTGTGGAGGTCAGATAGACAGTCGCTTTATGTATTAGTTATATCCGGTTAGACTGGAAGCTGACCCCAAAATAGTTGCGAAAAGGCTAGGCAGATTGATATTTTTAAATTCAGCAGTTGTTAAAATATATGTTTAAATAATACAAAAGAAAATTACATAATGGAGCTTAAAGCAAGCTCAAATAGGGGTACATATTTGAACGTCAAAAATTAAAATACCTACGGGTAAAATGTTACTGTTCAAAACATCTAAAATTTAAATATCGATTGTATCGAAATATCGAAAATTGATATACCTAAGCCTAAAATGTCAAAAAAAATTCCGAGTGATTAAAATATCAACTGATTAAAAATGTCGATAGTCATTATACATAATTTTTTCACCATAATTATCCGGGTTTACGCAATATCCGAATTATCAAATTACCCTGTGACATAATAAATAAACATCGATATTTAGGACTTTCGATATTCAGGACATTCGATACTCTGTACTTTCGATATTTAGTTTTTTCGATGTCACCTTTGCAGATAGATTTTCGTAGGTTATCTAACCATTCGAAAATATAAACTTAGGTACGTTATTAAAATTTTCGGTTATAAGGTCATTCGATATTTAAATTTTCGATGTTTTGAACATTGACATTTTACCCGTAGGTATTTTAATGTTCGACGTTCAAATATGTACCCGCAAATAGAGCATCAAATAAATTATGTAAAGCGTAGCAATTTGATAATAATGTCAGTATTTGCTCGCCGTATAAATGATTTAGTGGTTAATCTTTTACGATTCTGCTGGATCGCTGCTCGAAACGCAAATCTGAAAAAGAAACGATATGACGTATGAGAAAACTCGATGATAAATCAACGGAGACAGCTGGAACAAGGGTGGGTAGGAAGGGAGTATATGCTTAGTGGACAAAGTATGAAGGTATACTTTGTATCAACCCCTGTCAATCTGTCTGTGTCTATCTGTGTGTGGATTCAAAGCAAATATCTAGCCTGAACCCTAAACTGCAAGCTCAAATAAGCAATGATAAACAAAACGTAATTATTATGAAGAGTCAACAACTTTTCCAACATGTAAAAGTCTCACAAATAAATCGAAATTACTGGATACATGGCCTACCCCTGATATTATGTCCAGAGATTTCGATTTACTTGTATTGGTTCGACATTGCAATCAAAAATTGTTACAAAGAGTATACAATCAGGTCGTAGAGATTGAAAATTATTACAATAAATAAAGTGGTTTCTGGTTTATTTCGATGTACATTGTTTACTTAACACATCACACACATCATCACATCGACGGATATGGAACATCCTGCCGACTCTGGAGTACAATATTTAATAAAGATATTTTTATTTCGTTTTCGTATTCACACTTTGGAATACTTCAATACGTTATTAGATCAGTTACAATGCGCTTTGTGGTGAATATTTATTTATTTATTTATTTATTTACAGCCTTTACAACTATCATAACAGGATTAACCTAATGCGATGGTGTGGTATTTATGTATATACTTACAATATTGGATGGCTCAGCAAAGTACCAACTTGCTGCGCTTGACTCGGTGGAACGCAGAGCTAAGAGGCTCATTGGCGACGTAAAACTGGTGGATGCCAAGCTTCACAGCTTGGCTCATCGCCGCAAGGTTGCCCTGCTTGTCGGTCTTCTACAGATTGTACTTCGGAGAGTGTGCCCATGAACTCCACGACCTCATTCCACCGGCCCCCTTCTACCATCGGACATCTAGACGCACTGCAAGTTACCACCCCTACCTGGTTGATATTCCACCAACTCGAACTAAGCGTTTTCAAACGTCTTTTATAATGCGCGCAGCAAAGGAGTGGAACTCTCTGCCTGCGTCTGTGTTTCCGAACGCATACAACCCTAATCTATTCAAAGTGAGAGTGAACAGGCTTCTTCTGGGTAAGCTCACTCCATCGTAGACTTTGTCTCTGTCATCCAGACCTAGACTAAAGTCAAGAGCAAACTCATAGTAGAATAAAAAAAATACTTACAATATTAAATTAACCTAATAAGGAACTTCTATAACATAGGTACTATTTAAATTATGTAAATCTCATACATACAATAACACAGTACCACTATTATATACTTATTAACATTTAATAGGTACTTAATACTACACAATTATACACAATACAAAAAAATATTTTGTCTAACCTATCACAACTTATGTGTAGCATAGCACAAATAATAGTACCCTTGCGAGTTCACTCCTAGTACATGTAAATACGTCAATTTGTAAGTGAATTTTATTGATAGTGTGTATTGCTCGGTTAAAGGTGTTTTCGCCAGTAAATTGGTCCTCGCTGGCGGTACCAGCAACAGTGGTAGCAATACGGTTGCGTGTAAGATAATTGAGGAAGAGGTTGTACCTATTGTGAATAGCACGTTTTAAAAATCGGCCAAGTGCGTGTTGTCTAATCACACAATGCAGGGTTCCGTAGTTGGGATGAATTTATCTCAAGAATAAACCATTGTAGTTTAAAAACAAGTTCTCCCATACAATCCATTTGCAAATGGTTGAATGTTTGGGAGAACATGCACCGACGGCACCGTTGGCGCAGTGGTTAAGCGATTGACTGCTGCGCTGCGTGTCGCGGGTTCGATTCCCGCACGGTTAAAATATTTGTATGACCCACAAGTGGTTGTTCCGGGCGTGGCTGTTTGTGTATCTGAGTTTAAATGTTTGTAAACGTACCCACAATACAGAAGAAATTACTAGTGCAACGTTTAAAAAAAATATAAGCTTGTACGCAAAATATTGAGATATATTAAGACCACAAACTTTTTATAGGTTTTCCTGTAATCTATAAGTAAAGAACAATTTTCTGTATTTTAAAAAAAAAATTAGTATCAGTAGTTTCGGAGATAACTGCAATGGTCAATTTTCATCAATTTTCTTAAATAACTTTAATAGTATTTTAAAATTATAAAAACATATCTCTGAAATCCTTTCATTTGATATGTCACACGGTACAGTTAGCCAAACATTTTGTTTTCAATTTTCCAATTTGATTTCATTTCGCATTCCAAATTTATTTATTACACATCCGTGCTTGGGTTACAGAAGTTCAGTATGTGTACGAAATTTCAACTTAATTTGCCCAGTAGATTCGGAGCAAATCGGCTGTGACAGAGGGACAGACAGGCAGACACACGAGTGATCCTATAAGGGTTCCGTTTTTCCCTTTTCAGGTACGGAACCCTAAAAATTGTTGAAGGGATACAATTAGCCACAGTTTCATTTTCTTCAGACTTTAGAGTAAGTAGTATTAATATAATAAATTTACTTCTAACCTACTCTTTTCGTGAAAAAGCTTTTCATACCTAAAGACTTTTACAAAACACCTCCATTATCTTGATCGACATTTCTTTACATTACACCGTAAAACTACGAATCTCGATGACGTTCAAAATTATAATATCAAAAATAAAAATATGATTTACGACGCACTTGTTTGAAATATTATTATTTTACGGAACTCACCGCGGTTACGCGTTGTAAAATAAACAATATATATAAATAGATTTTGATATAAACGTGAGATGAAACCAAATGTTTTATGAGTTTATTAGTTTAAGATGAATCGTACATTTATAGTCGATTCGTCGTATCGGTGACAGTGCACGCAATGATGTGCAAAACCTAAAAGGCATTTTGAATTTTTCTTTCGACTTGAGTGTAATTTTCATTTGGACAATACGTAAATTTTTTTTGGTTTTTTTTTTGTGACCAACCAACAATAGGGATATGTCCTGGGTAAAAAAAAAAGAAAAACTGTTTAGTCCGTCAATCAGATAATAAAAAAAATATTAGACACGTATTTTTTGCATTATCATATTAATAAAAAATTACTTAGATAAAACACATTAAACTTGGGGAGTGGGGGCTCGTTACGTCACAGCTACGTATAAATTCTATTGAGAAGTGCCGTCATGCCACATTTGAACTCAATGTATCGCAGTAATGTTTTGATAACGTAAAACAAGAAAAAATACGTGTCCAGTATTTTTTAATAATCTACATGACAGACAAAAAATATATTTTTAGTCATCATCCCTATTGTTTACACCGTTACAATTAAAAATTTATGTTTTACTTAAATCTACGGTTATTGTAACAATCCATACTAATATTATAAATGTGAAAGTAACTCTGTCTGTCTGTCTATCTGTCTGTCTATCTGTCTGTCTATCTGTCTGTCTGTCTGTATGTTACGTTTTCCCGCCTAAGCCGCTGAGCCGATCGTCATGAAATTTGGCAGAGATATAGCCTGGGATATGGAGAAGGATATAGGCTACTTGTTTACGCGATAACCGACATCCACGCGGGCGGAGCCGCGGACAAAAGCTAGTTTATTATAGTTTAGCACCGCATGCCTCATAAATAAACGTTATAATTGTGCCTCAAGCACTTTACTATAAAATTAATAACTGAGTAATTTTGTAGTAAAGTGATTAATAAATTATATTATTATTATTTAATTTTTATTACGGTTCAAAGTCAAAGTCTAAGTCAAATCATTTATTTCAAATAGGCACGAAGATGCACTTTTGAACGTCAAAAATTACATGAATAGTTAATTGATTCTAGTTGTGCCCTCCAAAAGGTAGTTATGTATGGAGAAGAATGGGCAAGAAACTCCATACTTACTCTTTTAAAATGTTAACAATAGTTTGTATAAGTATATTAATTAATAATTATAGGTGAAGTCGCTGAACCTAGAATAAAAATAAAAATTACTTACCACCATTGGTAAAAAGAATGAAAAGTGAAGTAATGACAGAAAAAATAATAAATGCGATAGGTACATAGTGCTCACATATTTACAAACATTATATATAATATTCCAAATAAAAAAAAACTTATAATAAGTGTGTGAGTTAAATTTATATTAATCACAGAAAATAAAAATTAAAATTAAAACGGCAGTTTCAGGTTAATTTAATATACTTTTATTAATCACTTTATCAACTTCTAAACTCAGAATCAAATCAGTTTATCACAAATTTGAATACAGTAAATTATAATATTTCCGGTACTTAACAATATTTTAAACTTTCAACGACCAACGGTCAAGGCCGAGGTTTCACTATATAAGAACTCCTCGAGTGCCTATCAGCGATCGAATGGTCAAGTCTTAGCTGTCTCCTATAAGGAGGGGTATGGTGTTGCCAATTTAACAGTGTTGCTAGTTAAATGTACACAATACTACTATATATTGTAACATTACTTTTTTAGGAAAACAAAAAAACAAAAAAAAAAACAATTTTAAATCAACATGAGACAATAAGAGTTTTAAAATAACATCAAAAATAAAATTGGACTTAAAGTAATCCAAAAGAAGGTAGGTACCTACCCTAAGTGCTTTTAAATCGAACATTGGAATTATTTTTTTATGTGTAAGCCAAGAGAATGCTTGGTGAGATAATTTTCCTAAGAGGATAAAGATCAGAAAATACACGACGACGGTAAAAAATGTATATTGTGAAAAACAAATCGCAGAGATGTATTTTAAAAAAAAAGAGGTTAATGTATGGCCATACCAGCCTTACCTGCTAGCTTCTAGGCGCTGAAAGCATTATTTCATTTACTTATCAAGCGTAGTAATGTTTTTCCCTTATATTTGAATAGTTCATCCAGTGTTGCTAGCTTCCATTGATACGTATTTAGCCATTCGTTGCTTTTATAAAGCTTCTAGTTATGGAAAGCGACACTTATAATAAAAATAATTGCCCTAAAATATTTGAAATCATGTCAATAGTTTTAACTATAGTTTTTATAAGCAAATAAAATTAGATTCATGAAACTATTAAGCCTGATTTACACGGTTCAATTTAATTGCTCGTGGCATACCATAAATTGAAGCAACATTAGACGTTGCAACTTTCAAAGTTCAAACAGAGTTTAGAATATGCAAGTAATTTTTTGCTTTAATTTTATTGTATGCCAACATGCAAGAAACTTGCATCGTTTAAATGGGGCTTAAGTTAGTATGAAAAGAAAAACAAAATGTTAATACCATTACAAAATTTTCTGGTACATATATGTACTAACACTAGTTTCTAAGTCGTGTGTAGGTATACTAACCAAGTGGACTATACCAATGGGTCCGAAACAAAAGATTATTTTTTTAATTTTTAGGGTTCCGTACCAAAATGGTAAAAAGGAACCTTTATGGTGGGACTCGGTCTGTCTGTCCGTCACAGCTGGATATCTCAAGAATTGCTAATGCTATCAACTTGAAATTTGGAATAGTTTTAGTTTACGTTTGCCCAACTATTTTGCAAATAAGACAAATTATTTTTCTTTCTGCAATTGGGTCTGAAGTGGGTTCTTAAAAATTCGAAGTGGGTATACTAGGGCATGTGGGGTATCATATGAAACAGCGCTATTTGCACATTCTCAAACATTTTTCATTGTTTTTATTAAGTAAGTAGTCAAGTATGAATGACGCGCAGCTGTCGAATATTTCTGTTTTGTGCTCTTGATTTTTTTTTTGTATTCTTTTTTTTTTTTTCTTGTTACTCGCGCAGTTTTGTTCTTTTTACATGCATGAGTTCCTGTGACAAATAAACCAATTTTTGCTTCTCTCTATAGTTAGAGAGAAGAAAAAATTGGTTTTATGTTTTAATATTTTTAGCACAAAGTTAAACGACTAAATTAGAATGACAAGTGTTTGTTGGTTAACGTTTTTGCACAGACGTGATGATTTACATGACAGACGATAGACTAAACCATTTTTTGTGTAAATGACGTCAAATTTTGGTTTAACTCCAAAATTCTGAGGAACTTGTCGGTTGCACTATATGCAGCGGATGATCCCATCATCATGAACTAAATACTAGCAGACAGTGCATTTAAAAAGATAGAATTGTCCGTCGTTTTTAAAGCCAATATGCTTCACTTTAAATCCTTTTTTGTCTTTCATTCGACATCTTTCACTCGAAATGAAACGTCTGAATCAAAAGTGTTTTTTTTTTTTTTTTTTGTTGGGTTCCGCCTTCGAAATGATTGAAAAATAATAATTAGTTATTTATGCAACTGTTGTATAATAAGGGGTATTAATACACGAATGTGGGTTTATCACATGAGTGTTTTAATACCTAATTATTACAGTTGCATACAAGACTTTATCTACACCCATGGCATGAATCCTCTATAAAAGGTTCTGAAACAGTTTTTGCAATACTAATATCGAACAAAAATGGCGGGATACGACGCTATGGTATGGTATAGTATAGTGAAACGCGCGTGCATGACAATGTTCTTTTTTTTTAAATTCATAAAGATACCACGAATTGAGTAGTGAGAATGGAAGGGAGGATGATGATCCCTTCCTTACTCATCAAACAGATGAGTAAGGAAGGGATCATCATCCTCGTAAAAGCAAAGGAGTTGCATTATGAAATTCAGTACAACATTATAACTCCCGTATGGATGCTATTATGGTTACTATGAATGTTGGCAATAAGCTAACTGTTTCAGAACCTTTTTTAGAGGATTTATAGCATGGGCGTAGATAATATATTCATTTATTTCAGGTAAATAACAGCCATTGCCAAACATTTAAAAGCTTATAAAATTAAACGTTAAATGAAAAACTATCACAGCTAAGTAGGCTTTACAAGTTACTGAGTAATAATCGACCAACTTAAATTTGCAGTTAGAAAAACCTGTTCTCCTATACATTCTATATGAGAGAATAAGTTTTTCAACAGAGTTCAGAGTTTAGAGTTCATTTATTTGTCAGAAACATGAGTATGCCCACACAAAGCATGCAAAATGTTAAGTACATTGCAGATAGAATCACAGTCATGTTTTACCTTTACGTTGTACAAACATGTATTATAATAACATTCGATCAATTATTTAATTAATTGCAACTATTAATTATTAAACATATTTAAAAAAAAATACTCAATACTCAATACTCAATATATTTATTGCTTCCACATGTGAACTTAGGTGGTAGGTTTTACAAAGATATGATCATTGTGGACCCTGTCGGGCACAGCTAAAGTAGGAGAGAGGAAGAGGGGCTTTTATTTGACTACTTAGTTGTTATAATAATAATATTGAATAGGTGTTGTGATTATTAACATATAACATGTTATTTAAAATTTGTCATTTAAGTATTCATTGATATTGTAATAGCATTTAGATAACAGAAATTGTTTTAATTTATTTATGAATGTATAAAGTTTTTGTTCTTCTTTAATTTTTTCTGGTAATCAATTGAAATTCATTTGTTAACGATTAAAATAAATAGATTTGCATATAACATAGGTACAGCATGCAATTCAAACATCAATTAAATTAGATAAGTAGAAGAACAAAATATCATAGACAAAATCAACTGCAATGTTAAGTTTGTTCTTAAGATAAAAAGATCCCAACTACGGAACCTTTTATTGTGCGTGGTCCGACACGCACTTGGCCGGTTTTTTTACCATAATGTGGGTCTTTTCTGCTAAACTACGTCCAATTATACATACAAAATGGCGGTAGTTTCGTAAGAACTTCCGCAATCATCTTAATTTCTGCAATCGCGGCCCAGCCTGCCTCTTTGATGGCAAATGACTGAACTTGGTTCACCACTAATCAAAGGCGAGATACCAACCTGGGTAGCGTCTAGAAAAAGCTTCATATTTCTGGATTGATGAATGAATAATGAATGAAAGGCCGATACCATTATTTTTAGACGTGTAATGAATGAAATTCGTGTATTTTTGATGGAAGACTGGTGTAAAGATTGAGAGTAGAATAATTCAATTCAAATGGTTCTAATAACCTAAATCGTTAGTTAAGTCAGTGGTGCCGTATGGTGCCAGACGTAGAGAATAGCACCACCCCATTTCTTCCCGTGGGTGTCGTAAAAGGCGACTAAGGGACTTACTAGTGAATGGGCAGCAGCGTTCTCTATGCATTTTTAACACCATACTCCGATCGCCAACCCGCCTGCCAAGAGTGGCGATTATGGCAAACCCCTTTGGCCTTTGGGGGAGGCCTATGTGAAGCAGTGGACGTCTTTCGGCTGAAATGATGAAGTCAGTGTTACTGATTGGTTACTTATGCTACAAAATGCTTTAGGGTTTAGGAAAAAGTTATATATTACTTATGAAGAAGTAATTTGCATCTTCAGCTAATAGGTTAATGACCGTTCAATGTTCGTCTTTAATTAAATATATATAATTCTTCTGTATGTGTATTTTTCACCTAACTCCTACTAAAGAACTTTCTTGTCTAACTGACCATCTGTTTGTTCCGGCTAATCTCCGAAACGGCTCAACCGATTAAGATGGGACTTTCATTTAGAAAAAAAAAAGCAACACGAGCAAAACCGCAAGTATCAGATAGTATAATGTATAAAAAGGACGATTTATCCTTTACACGAAGCACTTATTGAAAATGTAATACACGTAACTTTAATACTGAATATTTTGAGAGCACAGATGACTTACAATTGAAATAAATGTGCCGCCCACCGTAAAACTGCCTTACGAATATCGTGTGTGTCGTACCTAGTGCTTACTTCAGAATATTGGCTGGAGCTATATTTTATTTTTATACTGATTGGGCCTGCTCTTGACCTCGATCTCACCTGATGGAGAGTAATGGATGTGGTCTATAATGGAACGAGCGTGCCCAGAAGATGCCTGTTCACTCTTGGTTTAAAGGCAGACGGGTTATATGTGGAAGGGAACACAGATGCTGGCAGAGAGTTCACTTTGGTTGTGCGCATAATAAATGTGGAGGAGAAGCGCTGAGTACAACTGGACGGGATATCAACCAAGTACGCATGGTACCCTGCAGTACGTCTGGTAGTCCGGTAATAAAAGGGCGATGGTGGGATCAGGTCATGGAGTTCCTGCGCACACTTTCCGAAGTACAGTCTGTAGAAGACCGACAAGCAAGCAACATTACGCCGATAAGCCAGGCTGTGAAGCCTAGATACCTACGTTTCGTCGCCTATAAGTCTTTTCGCTCGTTCCACCGAGTCAAGTGCAGCAAGTTGGTATTTTGCTGAGCCATCCCATAAGTGGCTGCAATTCTCCATATAGGAACGGATCTGTGCTTTGTACAAACGAGTACCATTAGACGAGATATCAGCCAAGTGCGCATGGTACCCTGCAGTACGTCTGGTAGTCTGGTAATAAAAGGGCGATGGTGGGATCAAGTCGTGGAGCTCCTGTGCACACTCTTCGAAGTACAGTCTGTAGAAGACCGACAAGTAAGCAACATTACGCCGATGAGCCAGGATGTGAGTTGTGGGGGAGCAGTGGTGGCCCAGTAGTAACAGACTTGACGACAAATTCATCCTAACTACAGAACCCTTCATTGTGCATGGTCCGACACGGACTTGGCCGGTTTTTTATACAATTTCACTGTAGGATATCTAAGGGGGCAAAAGGAGGGTACTTTATAAAAAAGAGAACATAATATTTTTCCATAGCTCGAAGAATTGCCAAACTTAAGTGGCAATGGGCAGGGCACATTGCACGCAGAACAGATGGCCGTTGGGGCCGAAAGGTTCTGAAGTGGCGACCGCGTACCAGAAGACGTAGCATTGGAAAGCCTCCCACAAGGTGGACCGATGACCTTATTAAAAAACCGCAGGAATCCACTGGATGCGGGAAGCACAAAACCGGTCGAGGTGGCGGTGCTTGGGAAAGGCCTATGTCCAGCAGTGGACGTCTTTCGGCTGAAATGATGATGATGAATGATGAATATTTTTCTATTTATACCTACGTTGTTCAACGAGGTCAAATATTAATTGCGCGCTCTCCGCCGTCTATCTCAGAAACGGTTGAGCGCATGAAAATATGTTTGGAACAAAATTTGTCGCAAATTTTATGCTCTCCAATTTTATGATAGATATTAATATCATTGGAGCTATAGAAACATAGATAATCGAGAGAAACCGATTCTTGTGACCTTTGACTTTGAATAACTTGCGATGCAGACACGAGATTTTATGAGACTTTTGAGACAACTTAGAACGCCAAAATGGGTATACGAGTTTCAAGCTTATTATCTCTCATTCCTAGGTGAAACCCTAATATGACTGGACTATTTCTAAATACACCGTCTGTACCTAATAGTGGTATTATTAAAACGTCAGATTTTCAACGCAAATAATATAAAATTTAAGTTAGTTTTGAATGCTGACCGACACGCTTTGCGTGCCAGAACCCTCAACTACCAATCATAACCAACAAACATAAACGGTTACAGCTAGAAATATGCGGTCGTTTTTATATGAATGTTATGGCTTATATAATACTAGCTTTTGTCCGCGGCTTCGCCCGCGTGGATGTCGAAAAATATCCGATGGGAACGTACTACCGGGATTAAAAAATAGCCTATAGGTTAATCCAGGTTATAAACTATCTGTGTGCCAAATATCATCCAATTCCGCTTCACCCAGTTTAAAAAAAAAAATGTTTTTTTATTATAAATGCCGTTTATACGTTCATATGCATTAAGTAAAAGCTGTTATTTTGACATTACAAACAGACATTTCAATTTTATTTATTTGTATACCTACCTAAAAATTATTTCAGTACTGGGGACATTTTCAGGCCTAGTAAACTAGGTAAGAACTATAAATAAAACTACTCCATTTATTATAGCATTAGACAAATAACGTCTAAATAACGACAGTTATTGTGTAATATTGTTGAAATTACTGCATTTTAGAGTATTTTTTTTTTTAATGTAAATGGTAAGTAGATTACAGTGCTTTGTATTTATCTTGAAATAACGGAGTTTATTAAATGTTTACATAGAAATAACGAAAGGAACAGTTATTTGTCTAATGTTATAATAGATGGACTATAAGTGTTTGTTGAACACCGCATCGTAACTCACACTGATCTACGATCCTGACAGATTACTTTGAATTATTTTATCTTCGTAAACTGTAGGCAGAAAATAAGAATAGAAGAATTGGACATATTCCGCGAAAACTGAAAGGAGGGCCGGCAGAACGATTGAAGGAGTGGAGCCTTTGCCCAGGAGTGGGACAATGCAGGCTAACATAAAAAATATAGTATGTCTTAGGTTGATGGTAGGGCTTGTTCTAAGTCCGCCTGGCTAGCTACCACCATCTTATCTAAGTCTGTCGCCAAACCAATAATGTTAACAGCATTTGTTGTGTTTCGGCAGTTAGAGGTAAGATAGCCAGTTCCTCTGTGGTTGAGGATTCCGGGTGAAGCTCGCTTCCATTTTTGGCCTTATCATCACTTACCATCAGGCGACATGAAGGCCAAGAGATCCCTCGTAGTAAGTTAAAAAAAAAATGTAGCAATAAATGACTGCCTCGTTTGTCTAGTGGTCGTAAGCGCTACTGCTAACCAAGAGGTCCTGGGATCGATGTGTTATGGGAGTTAAATATGACTGGCGAAATATGGGTGTACCTACATTAGGTACATCTCTGCCTAACCATTAATATAATGGACCAATTAAGTTGAACTTTGGTACACATAATTATATATTATCATCATGATCATTTCAGCCGAAAGACGTCCATTGCTGGACATAGGCCTCACCCAATTGGAGGGGAGGGGTTTGCCATAATCGCCACGCTTGGCAAGCGGGTTGGCGATCGCAGTATGGTGTTAAAAATGCATAGAGAACGCTGCTGCTAGGCTTGCCAACCTTAATGCATGAATTTACTGGGATTTTGGCAATCAAATTGCGGGACATGGCAAAAAAAAGCGGGACTCAGCTGTCAAAGTATAGGGAGGCGAAAAATACACTTAGAAATAATTTAAAATAGTTTTACTTTAAGTTAGAACAATAAGGAAATCTAATAAAACATTATTTATAGTAATCACTATAACTTCTGCCCAAAGGTAGCCGTAGGTACGATAAAACGGGACAATCGGCGTCCCGCACCCATCTTTCGCGGGACGCATCCTCTGAAGCTCTAGAAACGGGATGTCCTGGCTCTCGTGGGACGGTTGGCAAGCCTAGCTGCTGCCCATTCTCTAGTAAGTCCCTTAGTCACCTTTTACGACACCCACAAGAGGAAATGAGATGGTGCTATTCTTTACGTCCGGCACTACATGGTACGAACGTAATACATAATTATGGTAATTTCTGTGACCCAAACACGGACGTGTAACGTGTAACACCGATCTACTAACCCACTTAAAACATAAATTATTTCAAGTTATTTATTTAGTTATTTATTTAATACTTTAAGCATACAAATGTACAGAGGAGGACTTAATGATGAACATAGTGAGCCCATGTAAATTAAAACCCTACTAGACAAACCCTTTAACACTAACTCCAGTTTATTGCGATACTCTTGTTTCTAACCCGGGGCGAATCTACAGGAATATCTTATACCTCCTCTAATGACGATACGAGTAGGTACCTCCTTGATGTCGATTACCCATCATACATAAACATATGAGCATCGTACAGACACTAATAGATGGAGGCATTACGATCTAAGTACTGAGATATGACGTCACAATACAGTATAATAAGAAGTACTTCTACTATATTGGAAGGTACTGATGATTTTGGGTTAAAAACAAATTGTCAGGGAAATGAAGTATTTAACGGATCGACATATTACCTACGTATAGTCTCTTATAAAATTATGTGATGAAAAAGTAAACAAATCGATCTGAAACGTCCCTGTGGATGCTAATTGCACCATGAGATAGACGAGAACAAAAAATATCATCTCCACTTTACGTGTATGGGAGGTACCCTAAAAAAATATATTTGAAGATTTTAGTTTACCACTTTTTCGGTGTGATTATGGCCAGGCGCAAACGAGCCACCGGCCACAGCCACCAGTATGTAGCCCAGCTACAAGCGGTTCACATGCGTTTTGTATGGATTCGTCGCACATGTGTGGCCGGTGGCTGCCACCCACTACAGCATTATTCAACGCCGCAGCAAGAGGCGACAGCCACCGGTAGCTGTGGCCGGTGGCTCGTTTGCGCTTACCCTAATATGTATACCCACCCATACCAAATTATAGCTTTCTGGTACTATTATTTGAATACCCGAATAAGTTGAAATCTTCTTAATACAGATAGAATAAAGGGGTTTGGTAGAACATCGTTTCAATGGGTCGAAACTTATAGTATTCTAGCTGCTGCCCGCGGCGTCACCCGCGTGGGTTTTTCTAAGATAAAAGTAGCTTAGTTACTCAGTATAACATCAGCTATCCGCCAGTGCCATCAAAATCGGTCCAGCCGACATACAGATATACAGAACGACAGAAAGACAAATAAAATAAAGACAAAAAAGATTTTTTGTTATAAGTACCGTATATACTTTCATATGCATTTAGTAAAAAGCTATTGTTTTTTGACATTACAAACAAACACTTCAATTTTATTTATTTGTATAGTTGACAATCCCTATCCCTCAAAACGAACGAAGGTTTTCGATATCGGAAAACGAGTTACAGAATGACACTCATGAAACTCAATTGGAGTTGGGCAGGACACCTGGCAAGTCGAAGTGATGACAGGTGGAGTAAAGCAGTGACCGAGTGGCGTCCAAGGACTGGAAGACGAAGTGTCGGTCGTCCAACGGCGAGATGGGTGGACGACATTGTTGCCATCGCGGGTAGAACCTGGATGAGGCTGGCACAGGAGCGTGGGGATTGGCACAAGAAAAGAGAGGTCTATGCTCAGCAGAGGATGAAGTCGGGCTGTGGATCCCTCAAAAAATTGTGTAGGACCTCTACCTAACATGCTGTATATTACTAATTACCTTTGGTGAGTGATTACGTAAGAATTTAACCTGAACAGGTTTTGTTTACACTTTTATCATATAATTTTGGAGCAGCCCATAAGTTTACGGCGCCATTCTTCCTCATAGGATATTACTAAAATGTTGGAAATGACAATTCTCTAAGTTATTTTTGACTTTCATATTACTTATAAATTGATTTTGATCAAAAAGACCAGACGGAAACTGGAAAATATGGCGTAGCGCACTTTGGTTCGATAAAATTGCAATATCTGTAAGCCGCCTGCATTTTTTCTTTGATTATTTTTATTTCGTGATTGGAAAAGTTTTCAAATTCACCAGGGTGGCTCGTTTATATTGCGGATGATTGGTATGGAGTCGACCAAAGGAAGATCGTCACTGAAAAAGCAAATCGTAATACTACATTCACCTCAATTTCAAACAAAAAACACCTTCCAAAGCCGTGTCGGACCACACACAATGAAAGGTTCCGTATTTGGGATGAATTTATCCCAAGAACAAGCTTAATATTGCATTTGAAAAACATACATTCCAACTGCAAATGTAACTTTGTACGCACATGGGAGATTTACCATGCTATTTTAAGACAATAGGTTTTCCTGTAATCAATAAGTACCTATAGAACAATATTCTGTATTAAAAAAAAAAAATGTTGAAAACTTCTTTAGGCGCGTTGAGCGATTTTTGGTAGGGGGAAACTTATGGGTTCGCGATCGTCACCGAACGCTTTCCATGAGCTATATGTATACTGTGTATATATGTGTACTTTTTGGGTGAACAAAATTCATGGAACTCGCGTCATCGTTACCGAACATACATAATTATGTATAAATGAACAGTTATTCCAAAGTTTTGTGTTTTCACTTTTGTCTACAGTTCTTATGACTGCGATTTTTTTTTTTTTAATATTAGTCTGAGTGATTTTGGAGATGAGGCCCAGGAATGGTTAATTTTCATTTATTGGCTATTTTATTATTCTTAAATAACTTTAAAACTATTTACTTTAAAATATGTTTACTTGAGACCCCCACAATAAGCCCTTTCATTTGATATGTCACACGGTACAGTGTGCAAAAGTTATAATTTTTATTTTCTTTTTGTCTCCCAAAAATGACCCCATATTCAAAATTCATTTATTTACGTAAAACATTCGTATTTGGGTCCGAGAAAATCATATGTGTACCAAATTTCAACTTAATCGGTCCAGTAGAATCGGAGCAAATTTGCTCTAACAGACGGACAGACAGACAGACACACGAGTGATCCTTCCACGAGGATTCCGTTTTTTTATTCGGACGTACGGGTATTCTAAATCGATGGTACGGAACCATAAAAAGTATTAAGTGAATGAGTTTAATGAGCAAAACTAAATTGCCTACTGCATAATTAACGTACCTAATCACTATATTAAAAGCTCGTTCTACATACTCCTATTATTAATTACCTAATTCCCGGACTTGGATAATAAGACCTACCTACATAAATTACTTAAGTAGATTTGAATAATTTATTTCTCACTAGCTATACTCGCGGCGTTCCTTTTTCTTAAATAAAAATAGCTTAAGATACTCCATATAACATCCGCTGTCTGCCAGTGAAATTCCTGTCAAAATCGGTCCACAGACAGACAAACAGACCGACAGACAGACAGATAAAATTGTTAAAAAAAAAAAACATTTTTTGTTATAACTACCTTATAATAATAAAATTTATTCAAAAATATCAGGTATTAAATACAGTTTTTCTTAAATCTATGTCCAAGTTCACCCATGATTTGTGCCTGAACTAGTTACTCCTGTGTTTCAGACGATTGGAAGTAACATTAATTGATTAAATAATCACATATCAAATTAATATAATTGGTACATATGTAAAAAGGTGGTAATAAAAAAATTATTATAGATGTAACTAATATTTTTGTAACAATTTAATTTTAAAGAGTGTCCATGGAGTTTCTTGTCCGTTTTTCTCCATAGGTAGCTACTACGCTTTGGAATGGGCATGTATCTTCATTTTTCTTACTGACCGACTCCTTGACAATTCAAAAGTGCCTGTAAATGGTCTTATTGAAATAAATTATTTGAGTTTGAGTTTGAATGGATGGTCACCCATCCACGGACCGGACTCGAAAAGCATACCTTAACTTTCCATCGACCCGTGCGGCCTGTTCCATGCGAATAAAAAAAAACTAATCACAAAAGGCGGTGAAACCCTAGGAAAGAAGCGATATTTACGACAAACGAACCTTCGCTCTTTACGTCAATATAACGATCAAATTATAATATATCTACTCTCTGTGATGAACATAAAATGGCGGAGGCGTGTCGTCCAATTATGCTTTAATTTATTACTGAACGTAACGGGTGTATTGACGCACCCTTTAGCAGTATAACTAAACGTTTATCCATACTGATTGTTTTTTTTTTTTTTTTTTTGTGGATGGATGGCTCCCGCTCTGGGTGGAGCGGAAGGTTTCAAACTCTTACTAACTAAAACCCACCCATGTTCCTTCCTTGGCCCTTTATGTTCCGGGGCAGCGGTATCCCTTTCGGGCAATCCCGCTGACCCGGCAGGCTTGGGCCCTAATGTGTACGGTACTGTACCGTATGTACTGGTACAGCGTCTTAATAATTGTTTGCTGCACCGACGTTAACGCCGGCCGGCTGTCGCTGAAAACCAGCACTGGGGCTCCGTCTTGCATAGGATCGTAGCATAATGCTGAGCGATAGCCGTTTTGCGTGGATGTGACACAATTTTCCCCCATAGTTTTCTTATTTGTTTATGTTCTTTTTTTGCGTCATGTTTAGGTACCGCAAATAAACGTATTTTCTTTCTTCCTTTCTTTCTTTATATACTTTAATTTGCATTTAGTAAAAAAGCTGTTATTTTGACATTACAAAGAGTCACCAATTTTATTTATTTGTATAGATATAGATATACCTACTTAGATTGAACATTGTAAGAAAAACAACAAAGAAAACCTCAAACGGCGCAAATACTCCAAACTTATTGGGACTTATATGTTCGAGCCGTTTGGGTTTGAAACAAGGGCCATGGGGCCCAAGTGCCCACTTGGTTTTTCGAGACATTACCAAGAAATGAAATGAAGTCGTTTATTCTATAAATAGGATATCGGAATCACTTTTTCACGTCATATAAAAAAATATAAAAATAAGCTAGGTGAAGTCGACATTTCCTATCTGACTACCCCTGATAAGAAATGGCGAAAAAAACTCAGGGGTCAAAGTCGCTTTTAAAGTCCAGACATAATTTTGGTCAGATCATGTGAGGATCAAGCTTGGTCGACTCTTCACATAACCAGAGGATTTGCCTATTTTTTGGCTAAAGAATCAGCAAACAACGTGTCAATGCTGCCTGCATTTTGGGCACTTTTCCTGTTGATGCTGACAATTTTTTTAATGCCCTATAATTATTTCCCCTTCTTTTTGACATCCTTGTACATATTATTATTTTAATACAGTTAGCTTTTTAAATTATATAAAATAAAAACTGACTTTTCGACAAAAAAATTACCCACTAAGTATTGTAATTTGGTATGTGAGTAGGTACACTGAAGTTGAAAAACTGTAAGTAATTTCAATTCATAATAACCATTTCCTTTGAATAGAGAATTACTCAGGAATTTTAACTTCTTTTTGTAAGAACGAGGTTATTATAACACGTATTCTGTGAATTTAAATTGGCAACCTAATACTGGTAAAAAGGTACCAAGGTTACAGTCACAGTTCTGTGACAGATGGACAGACATATCCGGCGTAGACATAAAAGGGTCCCGTTTTCACCTTTTGGGTACAGAACCCTAAAGATACACGAACTTACCAGCCGCCCACTGCTATACGATTTATTTCACTATTACCACTAGATAAAAGATGGATTAATGTCGCGCGATACATAAAATTCCTCTATTTTTAACGAATGGCCCGCGTTATTTTATTTTATATAGCTTTAAAACGCAAACAGTCTGCAAAGGCCTATGAAAGAGATACGGTAGAAATAAATGCGGTCGAAAATCTGAAAAAGTAGACTTACGTCACTCTTTTCATTAATGATTGTACAGTCAAATCTTGTATAACTTGGTCAGTTTTCAAAATTCCTTTATCAAGTCACGACAAATTTTGAAGCTACGCATCGAGCAAACTAGTTACTTGACAAGTAAAGACTGTGTGACGCGACGCAAAGAGACCGCTCGTCGCGCGGCACGCGGTGTTTTTGTGTCGCGTCGCGTGACGCGCCTGTTTGTAGGAGCCTTTGTTTATATGACTCGTGAAGGAACATTACTTGTCGTTGTGATCTTGTTCTCGTAACTGTGATTATCTTCTCGTATAGTGTTCATTTATTTTCGTTGCTTATGTATGTATGTATTATTTAGGATATGTATATGTCGGAGAACGGAAGGTTTCTCTCGTTATCATCAGCCATATTTTAATTACTGTGGGCGTACTGTGGGTAGTGTTGGTTATGGCGCAATAGAAAAACCGAATTAAACTCAAATCAAAAGTCATTTACTCAATCTAAGCTGATAATCAAAATTACATAAGACAGTCCCCCAAAACGCCCGGTACGAAGAAGAAGTAGTGGAACAAACTCCCTAGCAGCACATCTGTCTGTTCAGTTAGAAGAATTTGATTCTATACAGTAATGGGTATGCAAAGTAATTAATGTAGGAACACGACACAAGTATACCGAACGCGCAACAGTTCCTAGACGTCTTCACTGCTTGACCGCCATTGATGAACTTCACTTGTGGAATGTGCGGCGGACACCTTGTCGCCAGTCGAACGTTATGTTGTGAGTCCGTCATGCGCCGCTAGGCAGCACTTGCGTCCCGATTAATCAAGAATCGTTGGCGCGAACTCCAATAACTCCATCGAACGCAACTAGATGGCGCTGGCGTACCGGATACAACTCGTCTCCGACATATATATTGCATACTTGTTATCTGCACCAACGACAGCCTCATTTCATATCCAGGCAAATCACTGTCCATTCCAAGTTTGCCTGGAAGAGATAGCATAAAGCGATAAGACCGCCCATTGTATATATATTAGGTTGGGGAAAAAGTCTTTTCGCATTATAGTATGTATGAACTTGTACTAAAATCTCTTTGGCTATACTATTTTCCACGAGGAGCTCGTAAGTAATAACAGCCGCATGGGTCGATCCGTAATGTTAAGCTACGCTTGCCGGGGTTGGTCCGTGGATGGGTGACCATCTTAACATACCGAGACTCCTCCGTGCCTCGGAAAGCACGTTAAGCCGTTGGTCCCGGCTGTCATTCGTGGATCTTTGACAGTCGTTACGGGTCGTCAGAAACCCAAAAGTCTGACAGCCAGTCTTACCAAGGGGTATCGTGTTACCCAGTTACTGGGTTGTGGAGGTCAGATAGGCAGTCGCTCCATGTAAAATACTGGTATTCAGCTGCATCCGGTTAGACTGGAAGCCGACCCCAACATAGTTGGGAAAAGGCTAGGCAGATTGATTGCGTTACGATTTATATTTAGTGTTATTACTTGAAATATGAGTTGGTAAAAACAGTTTTATTCTGTTTTATCGTGTTTAGATAACGATATCCATTACATCTGTTAAGTTAACATAAAAAAAACAGGTTCTTTAAAAGTCCAGCCGGTCGATGACTTCACAAAAAAAACACCATTTCTTTTTTGTCTTTTTTTCATATCGATGGTCAAAGTCAAATCATTTATTACAAATAGGCTCTTAAAATGCACTTTAGAACGTCAAAAATTACAAAAAACAAATTGAATCTAGTTGCCCCTTCCGAAAGGTACTTACGTATGGAGAAGAATAGGCAAGAAACTCCATACTTACTCTTTTAAAACGTTAATAATATTTTGTATTAATTAATCCCGCACAGAACAAATATTTGTATGACCTACAATTAGTTGTTCCGGGTCTGGCTGTTTGTGTATGTCAGTTTAAATGTTTGTAAACGCACCCACGATACAGGAGAAATTCCTAGTGAGGGGCAACGTTTAAAAAAAAAAAAAAATAATAATAATATTATATTATGTGAAGACGATGTACCTAGTATAAAATTACTATACCACAGTAGGTAAAATGAATGAAAGGTGAAGTAATGACAGACAAATTAATTAATTACAAACATTGTAAAAGTAGTACCCGTCGCTGCGGAGTTTAGCTAGCCAATTTATTTTAACCCAGTATTATAATCAGTAAGTGATTTAAAAATAATAATAACTTTATTAGTACGTAAATAAAGTCAATTAGTCAGTGTCCCAAAATCAACATAACCCTCAACATCCCTTTCTTTATTATTTCATCAACATACCTTTGTATAAAATCTGTAAAAGACTAATGAGTCTGTTCTGTGTCAGACGAACGTAAAAATTAAGAGAATTTTTATTTTAAGAACTCTCGTCAGTTTCATTTCTCGAAGTGTAATTTGTCATTCTGTTATGATGGTAGCCGTGGGCAAGTGACCTGTCATTACCTTCAGTTGGTACATGTCGACGTAAATGTGTTGACACAGTGAAGAGCTTCCCTTTTGCGTCGTGAAAAAAAGTTTGAAAAGAACGTTGAATTAATAATAATGACAGGAGTCTTAAAGCTGAGGTTTTCATTAATTTTGGGACTGTATTTTGTTGAATTGTTATGTAACTTGTAGTTTTGAGCTTTGGAAAATATAATTTATGAAGACACATTGGTTTATACAAGGTATAGTCCTAGTCAAAGAATGAAAATGTTAATTATCTTAACCACACAAATATACAACAATAAATAACTATAAAGCCAACAAATAGTTATGCTACTGAAATGCCCTACTTAAATGCAAATAATAAATGCAACGCAAATACAAAGCCATAACATAACAGAGAAAACCCCGCATTGTGTCGCACTAAAATGCAAATACCATTCTTTAACCGCAACAAGATAAATCACTGCACTATGCTACAACAGAAACACAATGCCCTTAATAAATAATACGCTGCAAAATATATCAGGAAATCTTGCTTACATAAAATACACGAGACAGTACACAGATAGCCAGTTCTACCTTAAGAAAATCTTCTAAATCGCCCATTAAACATCGTTGGGACAGACAGTGACCACAGATTAATAGTGGAGGAGACACTTGTTATAAGTAATGGTTGTCAGGCCACCTGATGCCGCTATTAAGGGCAGAAGATTAGATTCTTCGATGAGACTAAAATAGGTCCATAGTTATAGGCAATCGATGGCAACTTAGGTCATGTTGGACGTTATTTATATGACTTAATGTGTTCGTAAAAGAATTATTAGGCAGTTTTAATCAATTTTCTTAAATAACTTTATTTTTATTATTTTAAAATTATTAAAAAAATATACTTCAGACACTCATTGGTACAGAACGCAAAAAATAATTTTTATTTTTCTTATTTGTGTCCCAAAAGTGACCCATATTCAAAATTCATCTATTTCCACAGCACGTCCATGTTTGGGTCATAGAAATTGATATGTGTTCCAAATTTCAACTGAATCGGTCCATTATAGATTCGGAGCAAATTGACTGTGACAGATGGACAGACAGACAGGCAGTCAGACACACGAGTGATCCTACAAGGGTTTCGTTTTTTCATTCGGTCATACGGAACCCTAAAAACATACAAAACAATAGACGATCGCTTGTGACGTTTACGCATATTTTGACGTGACAATGTCTAATAAATCGATGAACGCCGGCTGCATGCACGAAAAAGGATGACTCATTGTCCCGTTACGCTCATTGTCCCGTAACGCCCATTGTACGCTTGCGCCGCATCAATGTTTTGATAAGACTTTGTCACGTTAAACTATCGTCCGTAAACCAACTTTACAGACAACCAATTGTTTTGTCTAGGTGGGCAAATATAGGAAATACATAGTAATATACGCAGGAAATGTAATCAGCGAATTTTTCAGAAAGCAATGATTTACACTGTAACAGCAACAGTTGTCTTCAACAAGACTATTTGTAAACTAATGGTGGACCCATCAAACGTCAAGCATCCGGCAATATTAATGATTCTACACCGCAAGACGACAAGAGTGATGATGCCAAGAAGGTCACAAGATTTACTATCGGTTATATAGAAACCGATTTACATAGTTCTTCTATACAAAATAGATACTACAGAAGGTTGGCTCCATACAACAAGCAAAAACAGGCGCACGCACACATCAATGGCCTAGAAGACAAACGTACTAATCACAGATCAAGCAATTATTCAGGAGGACAGATTTTGTGATTTTAAGTTTGAAAATCTGAAACTCAAAACTGTATATAGGTAGAGTGTATATTCAATAAAATATCTCAATATATCAATAAAATAATTAAATGACACACTAACAACACAATGACATATAACTATTTAAAAAATTGGTACTTTTGAAGACTGTTATCAGTTAATACAATTGAGAACCGAATATTATTGAATGCATAAATCGTAAATATACTTGGATTTTTCGTGTATCGCGATGCACACAAGTAAAATACTTAGGAATCATTTAACGTGTTTTGTCATTTTTACGATGGTTATTAACTGTCATTAACTTTTATGAGTTCCAGTTGATGTCACTTAATACAAATGTACACTCACAATGTAGGTTGAAAGAGATGGACTTATGTTATTTTAACAAGAGCAAATGGTAGAGCAGGCTCATTTAGTACATTTGGCATTTAAAAGTTAAAATTAAATTGTCTTCTGAACCATCGATATAACCTGTTCCAAAATTATCAGATGAAAGTGGAAACAACCCCTGTTCAAGTTATAGGGTTACGCAATCACTAGGGGTATCTCCCATACACGTAAAGTATGGATGATATTTTTTTTTCTCGTCATGGTGTGGGGTATCGTTGAATATCGATTCAGTCATCCGTTTACGTAATATTAAGATTTAAAGTACAAATTTTTATCAGAGTCAAGTGTCGCGGGGGACACTTGAAAAATTTGTACTACAGAAGAGTTGTGTCTTTTTTAGCAGTCTAGCCCTGCCAGCCAAATGGTTGTATTTGGATATGTGAAAAAATTCACAGCACTGATAAAAGGAAAAGTATCACAACTAAGTAGGCTTTACAAGTTACCGAGTAATAGTCGACCAACTTACATTTGTAAGGTTACAACTACATTGTTAAGTTTGTTCTTGGGATAAATTCATCCGAACTACAGAACCCGTCATTGTGCGTGGTCCGACATGATCTTGGCCGGTTTTTATCAGATAATTTGGAACAGACCATAGACGTGTACGTAATTTCAATATACCCTAAATAATGCCAGTCGAGAGAGTGCTAGCACTAGCCGTATGTGAAGCGCGTCTGTGCGTGCATTTCCAATCGTTGTTTGAGCCGACCTTCTACATATATTTATTTTGTGTCTTCTCTTCTATTTATGCGGGAATACATTCTCATTATTCATAAAAAGTTCATAAAGTATGTGTGTCAATAAAAAATAAATTTTATAGGAACTTTCCGTGAAATTAAAATCACGCTCTGCGTATATTATGACACTTTCCTTTTTCAATAAGTTTCATTCTACCACACAACACTGGTCGTAGTAATGAAGCTTTATTTCAAACTCTGCTTGCTCTTGTACGAAGTTCTTTAAAACCATATTTGAATAACGCGATAGCTGTTTACCATAGGTATAATTATTAGTCACCGTGGCGGTATCAACAACGCCACATGCGAACTACGCATCAAAGACCTGACGTCACAAATACTGCATCGCGCTATCAGAGTTTACCGCGCGACTAGCATATATACAACATCCCGACATCAACCATTGGGCAGTTGCCCACCAGACACAACATCCGTCTGGTCGGAGGATCCTCCCTTTACTATAGAGTATGAGTGAACTTTACACCCTGTTCCCCATACCTCTAAAGTCACTAACCATATGAAAAAGAAAAGAATTGTACTACATTGTATTACAACAATTTGTATACAATTCCTATTTCTTCCCTTGGGTGTCGTAAAAGGCGACTAAGGGTCTTACTAGAGAATGGGCAGAAGCGTTCTCTATGCATTTTTAACACCATACTGCGATCGCTAACCCGCCTGCCAAGCGTGGCGATTATGGCCCCCTAATTGGGGGAGGCCTATGTCCAGCAGTGGACGTCTTTCGGCTGAAATGATGATGATGATGACATTGTAAAACAGGTTATGATTGTAAATTTGGTCTTGCTAGTATTTGTCTTACCTTACTTATTATACATTAATTTCAGCATTATCCCCTAAAATCGGCCTTTCTGTAATCTAAGAGCACGTCTCAAAATAATAGTGAGCGGTGAGAGCCTAGCATTAGGCTATTCTGGTCTTCCCATTTTGCCTTAATCTTCCTCTAAAGTTATAACTTTGAATTACGGCCCTCTAAGATGCTTTAACTACCTAATGATATTGGGCAGGACCGCCAAGAATCAGCTTAATATATCTTAAATCACAGAAACAGTTAATCCGGGTAATTCTTTCCGCGTTGGTAATAAATTGTTTATGTATCGCGTTAAAGGAAAGAAATAAAAACAACATAAAGTAAGAGGAAATAGCTCTGTGGTTAGATGTACTGGAAGTCAGTTTATGTCGGACTGAAACAATCCATGCACTCACGTTGAATACTTTTTTATGGTGATACAAATACAGCATCTGGCTTTGAATATCACGCATGTCTATGCATTCTAACTGAAATTCAATTATGTCTGTATACAAACTTCATGCTAATGATGTTACTTCGGCCAATTCAATGAAAGACTTACGCTCCAACCTTCCGATCAATAATGACGGACGGTTAAACGAAAAGGATTCAATCCACACAAAGTCCTTTTAGAGATATTGACGTTTGAAGTTTAGAAGATATAACATATATTTTATATTTCCGTGCATGTGGGCTGGTTCTGAGGTTGATCAAAATTATAAACTGTGGTTTTTTGTCTGGATCTATATTACTCGCCGATGGTATCGATATTTAGCATCAGTTTGGTACACTTAACTCATTTTTGACCAGGTTGTGGATTGGATCCTTTTCGTTTAACTACGTCAATAGTCTGTCAATCTCATTCAATTGACAATATTTATATTATATTATCTGTAATGTCATTCAGTTGACTATATTATTATATTATATCTGTAATTGAATATATTATCTGTAATGTCATTCAATTGACTATATTATTATATTAGTAATTGAATATATTATCTGTAATGTCATTGAATTGACCATATCATTGTCAATTGAATGACATTGTACTATGTTCGCTCCTTAGGCACCAATCCCACGCGCCGCCAACGAGGTAGCGACTAGCTATCAACGATTTTTTCTCAAGAAACATACAAAAGATTATATGTCCCGTGTAAGTAAAAACTAAAACCCAACTACGTCAAAAACGCCAACTAAAAAGGTATAAACAAGACATCGTAACAAAATTAGTTCGGTTTTATATAGCCAGAGTCAAACGCCATTAAGCCATAAATCGTACAGATTATGTGGAACAACATGACGCGTCCAACGATACATCGTTTATTAAAATACGACTAGTAGTTTAGGAGTTATGAGGGAACAGATAAACATACATACATACATGGCGTTCCGTGTGGTGCCGGACGTAAAGAATAGCACCACCCCATTTCCTCCCGTGGGTGTCGTAAAAGGCGACTAAGGGACTTACTAGAGAATGGGCAGCAGCGTTCTCTATGCACTTTTGACACCATATTGCGATCGCTTGCATTGGGGAGGCTTATGTCCAGCGGTGGACGTTTTTCGGCTGAAATGATAAATGACATACATAGCCTGTTCAAATCACATCCTTAAGCTTTGCCGTACTCGGGTAAAAAGAGTTAAATATATTACTGTTGATCGCTGACTGTTCACACCGAAGCGACGCAACGGCGAGTACTCGTTTGTTGCAGCGACAAGAACTATCAGAGAGAGTACTCGCTCAGCGACGCTCGGTTAGCAGAACACTCGCTGAGAGACTCACTCTTGGTGCATACCTACGCATACTCGTATGAGCGATTAATCACTCGTCACCGTCGCACACTCGATGCTCGTTGCTCGCCAACTCGTTTATAGTTGCCAGTTTTACACGCTTCTTATTAATCGCCGGCGATGGAACACGTGCTTCACGGTAAATTTAAGCTTTCCACAAATGCACACGACCAAAACAGTCTAATTTTAAATGTTAAACTGTGGCTACACATTGTGCCTGACATGAATGCAAATTGGATTAGAACCGACATAATAGATGTTAACTAATACTCACAATAAAACTGGAAATAGCGTGAATGCATTGATGAAATTGTGTTTAAATTAATTATTGTTAGTGTACGAAAGCTATGCGATGAGCAGTGGTGGCCCAGTGGTATCGGCCGCAACTTACGAGTTGTATGTGGATTCGAAACCAAGCAGGCACTTTGTGTAAATTATTTCATCAGCACTGCTCTCAAAACGGTGAAGGAAAACATCTTGAGTAAACCGGCATGTCCTAGAACCAAAAATTCTAAGACATGTGACATCCGCCAACGCGCACTGGGTCGGCGTGGTGGATTAAAGCTCACTCCCTCTCGCAAAGAGGCCTGTGTTCCAGCAGTGGGAACATTAGGCGTTCTGCAGACGGCGGTCATTTTGACCGCTAATGACTGCCAGAGACATCATCCGACAAGCACCGGCGGCGCGGTCTTTTTGCCCCCTATGTGCGTTGGTAGTATAGGATTCCCTTTGCACTATCGTTCGCGGTCAAATTGACCCCGCCGTGTTTCGCGCCTTATAGGCTATGAAGCGATGACCTAGCTACTAATTATTATAATTTTAAACTTGCTTGAGACATTTTGCAAAACACCTTTACTTACTTATTCTATGAATTACCCGCCTGAACGCGGCGACGGTGGCAGCGCGAGCGCGGTACCTTTTGATAGTTAATCATCATATCAAGTAATTTTAAATTATTTAATTTTTAAATAATATACTTAGATTTAAAAAAAAAAATCGTTCCTATGGCTTCTTTAACATCTAGAGGTATATATACCTCTTAAAATATTTCGCGTATGCATAGATACGTGATTAATGTAATGCGATAAATGTGTATGTTTTGATGTTTGTTACGCAACTTTTGCACACAGATAGTTTATGACTTGAATTAACACCAATAATACCTTTTATCCCGATATTACTCAATACTCAATACTCAAATCTTTATTGCATTCCACAATGTATAAGCTTAGGTGGTAAACATAAATTAAGAAAGAATCGTGGACCCTGTCGGGCACAGCAAAAGAAACAGGAAGTAGAGTTACCACGGGATCGACACATATGCGGGTGAAACCGCGAGGCACTGCTTTGATATAAAGAAGTATAAGAAACAGTCAATAAAGAGAACTGGAAAATCGATGGTCATACGTTGACAACTCGTAACCCAAATTTTTTCGCAAAATGCGATAAGTACATAATTTTATTTTTTTAATTAAGCGCCAAATCTTCCCATTAAATTTCTTTCTTTTTTATTATTATACTCATAATGCACAAAAATGTGGGTTACGATTTTTCAACGTATGACCATCGAAATGCTGCTTTGTCAGGAAATTGAAGACCAATCTTATAGATTACGTACTGACAATAGAATACCAAGTTTTAAATCGATACCTACTATAAGGCTGAGTGAAATTTAAGCGTAAAAAAACCCAGGAAAGTCTTGAAGATAATTTTTAATTAATATGACATTCCGTTAGACAAAATTTGGAACCAGTGAAGTAAAATAAAAACGCGCCATTTATCATTCGAAGGAACTCGTAAAGATCTGTCAAGAAAAATAGGTCATAGTTAAATCTTAAACTTGTATAATAGAATATTCATGCGATGTTATTTTGACATGCAAATAGCAACATTTGGACACAAAAATTATGCAAACAGGAAAGAATACAAACTTTTGTCGCAGTATACAGGGTGGAAACTTTTAGCGGGGCAGTAAGGGGAAGTACCTTATCCGTTGCAGCTACACGAAAATGGTCTTAGGAGACTATACATAATTTTTTATGGAATTTTAATCTCCATTCACAGATTTAAAAAAAAATACAGTTAGCAAGAAAATAGCCATTTCACACAAAAACATGTAATGATGCCAATCGATCCTGTTTCTAATACTGATCAAAAACTCCTATGGGACCAACCATCGTTGGAGTACTCAAACAGTCACAAATTGCAAAAAACTTTTTTTTTACTTCCCCTTACTGCCCCGCTGAAAGTTTCCATCCTGTATACGATATTATAATTTTGGACTGTTTGAAAGTTTTAAATAAAATGTTTGACTACAACGCTTTACCATATTTATCCCAAAGGTCAATGGGCACCTTAGTATGGAAACTATACCCACGCTGTGCAGAAATAAAATAGGGTGGAATAGACAGATTAATGTATC
This sequence comes from Dryobota labecula, assembly GCA_947523025.1. NCBI lineage: Eukaryota > Metazoa > Arthropoda > Insecta > Lepidoptera > Noctuidae > Dryobota > Dryobota labecula. The sequence continues at coordinate 6,281,512 of OX383289.1, read as the reverse complement.
TAGTTTACGATAGTATGGGTTGCATTAATGTGGGTATAGTCTGTAGCACAAAAAAAAAATCAAGTGTATTTTTCCACGTGTATATTTAAGTTGTGTAATTCTCTCTATTGATATTTTCATTAATAATAATAATGAATTGTTCGGCGTAAATGCTATCCTCATAAGGACGTCGAGTTGCATTGATGATTGCCGTGGTAATTCTGAAGTCTGTCATCATGTTTGGTAGAGAAACATTAAAATAGACGTGCCGAAAGATTTTTAAATCGACCTTTTATGGTCTCGACCACCCAACGGGTCATTGTGGTAAGTCTCGACTTATTCGCATCTGCTGTCGTCAACTGTTCTCCTCTAGATCTATCACATATTATTGTCATTTTGAAATATTCTAATAAAGAACAATATAAAAAAACATTAAAAAATATTATAAATAGTAGCCCACCAGCATTGGGAACAGGGTCTCAGGGTCTGGTTTATTTTTATCGTTTAAAACCACAATAAAAATAAAATAAAGTACATAAAATTAAACGTAGGGTATAACTTAACAATTTAAATTTAGTTTGGTTTTTCACAAACCGGGTCAGATTACGCCCAATGACCTTGTCAAATGCTTTGACATAAATATTTTAAAGTTAATCTTGCCTAAGCTATTTATTTATTCCACCTGTTGCCCACGGCTTCACTTGCATCATTGCATCATATGGGAACTTTCGTAGTGGAATCCGATTAGGAAAAGGATCAATTTGACTTGTAAAGCCCCCCAATCACAGTGTGATACTCCCCGGCCGCGCCACAGTGAAAAATTCAAAAACGTGTTTCTATATAAATATACCGTTTATGTACTATTCGGTTTTTATTATTGGCTATTGAATATTTGACAATTTTTTATGTAACTCCAATCTATTTCTTTAAGAATTAATTATGTAATCAATCAATTTAATTTAGTTTATTTTATGTCAGCATTGTCAATTTGAATGAATGTTGTTATATCTATATCTTTTTTTTTTAAATTCTAAACTTATTATTAATATTTGCACACCATGACAATATGGTAAACATGTTAGCACAATTCCATGTACCTACTTATAACACCTTGCATGCATTTATTTTATAATTGTATGTACACACATGTTTGAGAAAATAAAGTTATCTTATCTTATTTTATCTTATCTTATCGGTCAAAAATCAATCTGCCTAGCCTTTTCCCAACTATGTTGGGGTCGGCTTCCAGTCTAACCGGATGCAGCTGAATACCAGTATTTTACATGGAGTGACTGCCTATCTGACCTCCACAACCCAGTAACTGGGTAAGACGATAAGACTGGCTGTCAGACTTTTGGGCTTCTGACGACCCGTAACGACTGTCAAAGATCCACAAATGACAGCCGGGACCAACGGCTTAACGTGCTTTCCGATGCACGGAGGAGTCTCGGTATGTAAAGATGGTCACCCATCCACGGATCAACCCCGGCAAGCGTAGCTTAACCTGGCGGATCGACCCGTGCGGCTGTTATTACTTAGTCACGAGCTCCTAATCTTATCTTATCGGTAATGGTATAGAAAAAAATTGTACCTCAACGAATAATGAAATATAATGAAGTTTTGGTAGCGCAGCCAAGGAATGTACTCCCCAGCCGCGCCACCAACGTACGGCTATAATTCTAAAGTGATTAAATTATCGAATCTCTTTATAGCGTACGTAAAAGAAAAATTTCGGTACAATTCTTTAGTGTATACTATGTGCAGGTACGCCTTGTAACTCTTGGTGGCGCGGCAAGAGAGTATACTCCCTCAACACAAGACTATAATTTTTAAAGTTATTAAATTATCGAATCTCTTTATAGCGTACGGAAAAGTACAATTTCGTTACAATTCTTTAGTTGTTTACATGTCCAGGTGCGCCTCATAGTTTACAAAAACCGTGGTGGCGCGGCCAGGAAGTAACTCGCCAGCCGCGCCACCAAGACTTCATTATATTTTCATTATTCGTTGAGGTACAATTTTTTTCATTACACGTACCGAATACATACTAATATTATAAATGTGAAAGTAACTCTGTCTGTCTGTCTGTATGTCTGTATGTTACGTTTTCACGCCTAAACCGCTGAACCGATCGTCATGAAATTTGGCAGAGATATAGCCTGGGATATGGAGAAGAACATAGGCTACTTTTTTACGCGATAACCGACATCCACGCGGGCAAAAGCTAGTAGTAGATAAACTGTACAATTTATCTAGAAACATGTTTTTTTTTAATTTTCCACTGAAAATGAGCGCAGTGCTGTGGGGCCCCATAGCACAGCAACATGCTGAGTCTAAGCCTTCTTGTAGCAGTCACGACTTGCAGTTGCCAACAATTTTTGTTCTGTGCTCGTATATAATACCAGCCTATAACTGTCCCACTGCTGGGCAAAGGCCTCTTCTCATACAGAGAAGGCACGAGCATTGATCACCACGCTTGCTCAAGACGGGTTGGCGATTTCATACTTATATTAACTATAAGTCCAGGTTTCCTCACGATGTTTTTCCTTCACCGATGGCAGTAATGTCCAAGATAAACTCAGTGCTCGTATATCTTTGTTTGAATTTTTCTTTATTTCGAGTTAAGTTATTTTTTTTTTTGTATGCACTTGTTTCTGTGACAAATAAACTTATTTATCTTTATTGCTTCTTTCAATCACCAAATGTTTTTTATTACTAGATGGTACATTTCATACACTTCCAAGATAATTTCACTCGACTTCTATACTCGTACTTTTATTTAATTTAGTGCGATAGAATTTTGGATTCGGGATTACAACTTCTGAATGTATCTAGACCCACGTCAAGGGCTGTTATCCAGAACATATTATTATGTAATAGATATGAATTAATCCCTTAGGCTGTAAGTTTCGCTCACATGATATGATCATTCACTTTGTACTGTCTGTGTTACTTAGTTCTTCTTAATTACGCAATGGATTTTGATGTGATTTTACCATTATTTAGAGAATTTATTCCGGAAGGTTTATGTGTAATAATTCATTCATATTAAATTTACATAATTATATTAAAGAGAAAACAAACGACCAGTGGTCCACATTAGCCCCGGATCGAAAGAGCTGGAAGTCATGGGGAGAGGCGTTTGCCCAGCACTGAGATGATGCAGGCTAACAGTAAGAGTAATAAAGAAATCTCATAAAACCTTGCGAAGCAGAGGCGGATCGCTAGTTGATTATACTTCAATTATTATTTTTGGATTGTACGTTACCTATGCATTAATTGATCGTGTCATGACTAACATAAATTTAAGATATTTAATGTATGTAATACTAACAAAATATGGACAAAAATTTGTCTGTTTTTTCTTATTTTTATTTATTCGATCTAAAGAAAAACGGCCACATTCCTCTAGATCGTATTTTGTTGCTTCGTGTCTCAATATGAAACTTATAAAAGGTATTAGAGAATTCGAGACACACTTACCGAGGTTGTTGATTGAGCCGTTTTTCATAATTCCTTCTTAGTCACGAAACAATAGTTTTTTAAAGGAGTGGCGCTAGTGGACCTGTAAGTGCCCTCTTAAGTATGCTTTTCTTTTTGGTATATTTATTTATTTATCCAGTTTCAGACAACAACATAGTCCATCTTGTTCGTGAAAAATACCTTATAACTAATGTTAGTAATAGAAAACACACAATCAACAACACAACACCGGCAACACATACTGAATTAAATGTCCGAGGCAGGTTACACAGAGAACGATCAAGCAAGAGATCAGCTACTTAACACCTTGTTTTTTTTTTAATATACAGGATAAGTTTTTAACCAGTGCGCAAATTTTTGTTTTGGTGGTTCAGTATCAGTAAGAGAACACATCTCCATTATTTGTTCAATACTTTTTTTTTATCCTATTTGAAATCAGCAAAATATCATCATCATTCATTCATCATTTCAGCCGAAAGACGTCCACTGCTGCACATAAGCCTTCCGCAATTGGGGCGGTTTGCTTTTCCTGTATATTCATGTAATTTTTTATGTTTTAATTATGTGTGTTGTGCTTTTGTGTGCACTAAATAAATGTTTTAGACAAAACATTTTTATTTTTAACATTTTTTTTATTTTGATAGATAGATATCTATCAACGTAGGAAAGTCAGTGAAATTATGGAACAGACATGTTAAAATGATTTGAAAACCACGTCATCAAATATTTTATGCACTAACGAGCGCTGAATGTGACTTTGTCGGGGGCAGCGCGGTTAGATTTAGGTTGATTTAACATCATTTCTGACTGCTGCTTGCGTGTATTTAGGTCAGGAAATCATTTCTTTGAGCATTGTATTACAACAATTTCTAACAAGGATTTTTTATACAGGGTTATTGGTAAAACATTAGACCTCTGAGGACTGTATTAATAGTTCATTTCATCAACTTTCATACAAAAATAAAAATATTTAAATTCAACGCTATAACTAAATGTATAGAAAGACGAAATCTTGAAGGTTTGTTTCTGGTAAATGTATCATGTTTTGTAAAAAGTCATAGAGCAAAAATTTTTGTTTATGACGTTAGTAATACAGTCCTGTAAGGTTGTTATATATATATATATGTAGGATCAGGAGTGCCGAGCGGTATATCGTCAGGGTTTGAAGTTCCCATTTTATCGGGATTAACAAGACTGTATAAGCAATTACAGGGTTTTTTATTACGGTAGGTACTAATTACACAATATAAAATAAAATAGCAACTAGTATAAAGATAAAGCAATAGACAGCAACAACATGGTAAATCGAACAGACGTTTAAGGTCACAGTTCGTATAGTGGCCAAGCCACCCAATGACAAAGTGTATCAGCAAGCCAATACAGCTATGTGAATATACAGCAGCGCTATACCAGGTAAACCGACAGTTTTGTCGGGAACAGGGGCTCTTTACTGAATCGAATCCAAAGATCGACTGACTAGCACACCTTTTTTTTTTTATCTAGGGCATCTCAGAGTGTAACCACTAAGGTTCCAACTCTTTAACCGGACTTTCCTGAGGTTGCCTTAAGCTCCTATCGAAACTTAATGCCTCCAGCCAGGGCGTAAAAACTACAAACTAAATGACTGCTGCTCGCTAAGGGCACCCCCTGTGGGGTACGAACCTCGGCTTAGGGCAGCTGAGTCGGAGGGAGGGTGGCAAGGGACCGACGGTGGCTGGATAAAATCAGTATTTTGATTATTATCGTGGGGAGTTTGGATTACATGCTGCTCAGCTAAAACGCGTGCTGGCGCTTCACTTACAGTCAAGGGTCGGGGAGGACTATTCGTTAGTCGGGGATTTCGTGCGGGGCCTCGGCGGCGAGGTCGGAATGACGATCGTGTATTGTGTGCTCTTATTTTGCGAACTGTACTAGTTTCCCTACGACTCTCCTGGAGGAGAGTAGTGGGGTCGTCTGGGTCGGTCAGTGCACTAGCACACCGAGTGCACGTTCTTTTATAAGGCGATGTCCCCACCTTGCAATCCCTCCACGACAACTCTGTCCGATGACGTACGGAAGTACGTCACGTGTTTACTTGATACAAAACACTAAAATGTACTAAATTTAATACAATTTACATTACAAAGTAATCAAATAATACAAGAATAATTGTTGTAAATAAACAATAGTGAATTCACAAAGTAAATCATTTTAAAATTAAAGTAACGTGTCATCGGTTGTTTGGAACAAACCCATCGGTTACAATAATAGAAATAAGTAACCAAATATCAATTACAGCGTACGCCAAGTACTTAATAAATTATGTTCCGATTTATTAGACAATAATTAATAGTAAAAATCACTTAAATTAATAATAAATCAAATGAATAGCAAACTCTGTTGACTACCCACAATTGTAATTGACAACCATCTCCGACATATATATATATATACAAAACACTTCAAAAAAAAAAAAAAAAAATGTTGCAAAATTATCAAAACACTTCTCAAGCTCTGGGCGAAGTGGGAGTGCGTGTCAGACTTTTACCGACTAAAACCCACCCGTGTTCCTTCAGTTGCCGGTGTGCCAGGGCCATGGTATCCCTTTCGGACAAACCCGCAACCCTGGCAGGCACCTATCCTAGCGGACCCCGTCAGTGCGTGCTGACATCTCTTTGAGGCGCGCCTGGAACACAACGCGCCGTCGACCCGGGCCTGGTCCTTACCGGACGGTGAGCTGCCCATAGCTCACCATCAGCAAGCCCGCACCGGCTACCGATTGCCACCGCCCAGGGTTGCCAATAACCCAGTAACGCTATTAAAAAAATATCATGAGCAAGGAGAACTTACAAAATAATAAGACTGGTTCGAAACTCGAAAATCCACTCAAGTTTTTATTTTGCAATGTTTTACTATTTCACTGTCGTAAAAATTGATGTCCCTGCCTCCAACTTGGTCAGCCATTATGGACTCATTTTTAAAACAATGTTACTAATGAAGTACCTACAATGCATTTGTTAGTTTTCCAGTGCAAACTCCCCGCAGTACGTCAACGTTCAAACCGCAGTTTCAATAAAGCTGTTTAAATAGTTTTGAAAATTACTTTAGTTAATTCTGAATTATTCATATTTAACTGCACCTTTTACGAGCTTGACTGCCTCGTTGATCTGCGCTACTGCTGAGCAATACTGAGCATGAGGTTCTGGGTTCGATTCCCAGGTCGAGCAATGTGTGATTGGGTTTTACGTGTGAACATGTGTGATTGGGTCGAAAGAACTGACTGAGGCGAGGCTGGTCCAGAATCATGTAAAAGAAATTGACATGATTCTGTACCCGCGTTGATATATTACGTCGGTTATTTAAAAAAAATTTGCTGTTCCATACATTTATTTTGACCACGCAGGTACTTTTGTAGGACACAGAAGTTTAAAAAAAAAACAACAAACTCAAACTCAAAAACTCAAAGCATTTATTTCAACTAAACCGCGAACCGGAAGACGTAGCGTAGGAAGGCCTCCCACAATGTGGACTGATGACATCATGAAAGCCGCAGGAATCCGCTGGATGCGGGAAGCACGGAACCAGTCGAGGTGGTGCTTGGGGGAGGCCTATGTCAAGCAGTGGACGTCTTTTGGCTGAAATGATGATGATGATGAAACCATTTACAGGCACTTTTGAAATGTCAAAAAGTCGGTCAGTTAGGCAAAAAGTTGGAGCTAGTTCCCCATTCCAAAACGTAGATCTCTATGGAGAAGAACGGGCAAGAAACTCAAACACAAGGATATCTAGAGTCATGTACTGAATCTATGGTAACAGGTTCCGCGTCGATATCCCTGTGTAAATATTTTATTTATGACTTACAAGTCAAAGTGTAAGTCAAATAATTTATTTCAAATAGGCACGTAAAAGGCACTTTTGAATTACAATGTTAACAATAGTTTGTATACATTAATTAATAATTATAGGTGAAGACGATGTACCTAGAATAAAATTACTATACCACAATAGGTAAAAAGAATGAAAAGTGAAGTAATGACAGACAAATTAATAAATTCGATCGATACATGGTGACATGGTACAAACATTGTATATGATTTTTCAAAAAAATTAATATAGTCAGTGTGTGAGTTAAAGTTTATTGATCACAGAAAATAAAATTGATATCATAAAAATTATAAATTATACAATTAAATTAGCAACCAGTTAGATTTTTTCTAGACTCTAAATATTGTCCTATGGAGCAGGAACAGCATATTTCCAAGCATTATTATCTTGGATAGTTGGATGTAATCTTCTAATTGTAATATGCTTGTTTACAAAGTGTGCTTTTAATATAAGTTTTAAATTTTCTTTCATTTAATTGTAATATATCAGAAGGTATTTTATTGTTACATTTAACACCGTACCCCATAAAAGATTTATGTACTTTAGATAATCTGAAAAATGGTTGATCTATTTTATTTTTATTTCTAGTATTAAAATTATGTGAAAAGATGTAGATTTTTTATTACATACATAATATTTTGTAGATTTTTTCTTACATACATAATATTTTCACAAATGACATTCATCCTAAGTAGGCTTGCCAACCTTAATGCATGAATTTACCGGGCTTTTGGCAATCAAAGTGCGGGACATGGCAAAAAAAGCGGGACTCAGCTGTCAAAGTATAAGGGAGGCGAAAAATACAATTATAAATAATTTTTAATGGTTTTACTTTAAGTTGGAACAATAAGTAAATCTAATAAAACATAATTTATATTAATCACTATAACTTCCGCCCAAATTTAGCCATAGGTACGATAAAACGGGACAATTGGCGTCCCGCACCCATCTTTCGCGGGATGCATCCTCTGAAGCTCTAGAAACGGGATGTCCCGGCTCTCGCGGGACGGTTGAGAAATCTAATCCTAAAGGTGATAAAGCAATTACGAAATCGACTATACCTATAGCTCCGTAAACATTTGACCTTCTGCAAACCAACCAATTTCCTCTACTTGACTGTTACAAATTGCCTACGATGACAAGCAGCCAATCAGCTTTAATTCTTTCTCTGTATCTAGACCAGCAACAATAGCTATTCAAAATCGACATCATCGCGTAAAATCGAGACTCATTCGAATAGTTCTGTATCGAATGAAACCGTTTCAATTCGCAGCGACGAATCGACATCCACACATTTTGCGAATCAATTTGCCAAAAAATGTTACGAACATGCTATTTTTTCTTCGTTCAGTTGCTATTCTGAATATACAGTGACCGTGCTGAATAAATGGAAGCCTTCAACAGTCGCATTGTTCTTATTATTGTCGCCTTTCATTTGTTTTCTTTACCAGAGCCAGGTAGTTTTTCCTCTTCTTTCAATTTGTTTTACAGAGTACCAGTAAAAAACACTATGAAAACACAATATTGCTTTTCGAAAACGCAAGAAAGAAAACTATTCATTAACATCTTGAAACATAAAAAAATAAATATCACTTGTTTTTGAATGAATAGTAAAGTTGGTAGTTTTAATACTGGCGTCATCTTTATACAGTAGATTGAAGTTGAAAGAATTGCATTTTTCAATGAAACCATTTATAATATTCTCAGAATCGAACCGGATTCATTATAATATCTCAATCTGACTTTCCTTAAATTTCACAGAACTGACGGGTTACTATAGAAAATGGTAGCATAAGTGTCTGTTACTATAATGTTTTTAACATCAAAATCTATGTAATATCTTCAATTTACTCATTGAACGGTTGCTGCTTACATCCAATTATTTTTTTTTTTCTTTTTTTCGAAAACTGAGGCATACTTGGGCTCTTCAAACGTAAGCAAATTACTAATTCTAAAACAATAAAAAAACCAAGGTACAATTATTATATTATAATTAGGTGCAAGTCAGTTATTAGCTTATCAGAGTAGTCAGATAGGAAACGCCGACCTCATCTAGTTTTAAAAATATGATTGACGTGTAAAAGTGTTTGTACAAACCTACTTACAGAAATATAATCATTTATCATTTGGTTTATGAGTGAGGAAACCGCCATCTTCTAGTCATTGGGGCTGCGTGGTGGATCACGACCAACTATCTCACTGACGCGACGCGCGGCAGGCCTACTCTGCTCTCAGCACTGGAACATTATCACCTTATTATAAGTATATTCAATTAGCTAGCTGTCCACAATAGTGTGCTAGTGCTTATGTATGGAAGTGAATCTCGGGTATGGCATAAGAAGCATGAAAATTCGTTCCTTACGAAGCAGGTGTGGTATAACCATGAATGATAATTATAGACTGAGGAATTATGTGATACGGTAACGTTGCGGCTTAAAAGATTTAACAGAGTCTGCTTAGATAGTTTGGTCATGTTGAGAGGATGAATAAAAGGCGAGTAGCAAAAGGTATTTACAGGGCAGATGTGAGTGGAAATGCCGGAAGCGTAGGGGACACCCTATGGACATAATAGTGACCTTATTGGTGATGTTCTTCAGAAAGGCCATTTGCGTAGTACTCGCAGCCGGCGTGCGTGTATGACCAAATGTAAAATATGTAAAACACATTTCTGTGTCGTGTTGTGTCGTGACGCGGGATACACCAATCAAACGAATCTGTTCAGGACTACGTCAAATCACAATGAGTTTTGATTGGCTAACACTGCGTCAGAAGGCGTCACGACACGACACAACACAGTAATATATATCCGGCTTTAGGATTGTAACAGATGGCGTTCTCTAGTTTCTGCCCTCTTCCCATTGGGGTATGGGAAGAAGACAGATTTATGATGTGTACATGTATTACTATAGGGATGTGTCCTGGGTAAAAAACAAGAAAAACTGTTTAGTCCGTCAATCAAATAGTAAAAAAAATATTAGACACGTATTTTTTGCTTTATCATTTTAATAAAAAATTACTTAGATAAAACACATTAAACTTGGGGAGTTGGGGCTCGTCACGTCACAGCTACGTATAAAATATAGTGAGAAGTGACGTCATGTCACATTTGAACTCAATGTATCGGTGTCAAGTAGCAAGTAAAAAATACGTGTCCAATATTTTTTAATAATCTACATGAAAGACACAAAATATTTTTTGCTCATCATCCCTATTATTAGCACAATATTTCAATGTATGTCCGCACACTGTGCTGATGGTTACGAACGCGTTAGTACCGAGTTAGTTATTCAATTTAAAATTAGGCGGATTGTGATTTTAGTAGCATTGTGTGCGAGTTTTGATCACTAACTATAACTAGTTACCTACTCAAAATAAAGTAAATTTTGAGTAGGTAGCTAGATGCGAGTAGGGTCTAACTGTATATATTACAATCTAGGTTCCCAGTAGTTTTATTTGACTTGGAACGTGTCCAGAGCTTTGAAAGAGATCAAAAATATATATTACTTAGTTGCATCCCCAAAAACAACCAGTAAGCTGAATTTATATAAGCTACAGTGTTGTAAATTCTGTGCTGTTACATGGATAAACTCATTGGCATTGAAGTTAATTTAGCACTTGATTATTCTTAGGTTCAAAACTTGCTAGAAAATAATAATACTTAATAGTAACTTTTGTGTTTTTTTCGATGGCTAAAACATCTCCTGTTGGTAAATTAGAGGCCAAATTTTATTTAAAATAAGAGAAAAAACAATGAAAGCTCTGGGCACTTATTTAGGTAGGTATTTCAATATGTACAGTACGTTGGTGGTGAAACTTTGACTTTGAGCTTGCCTAGCATAGTACGGAGTTTCAAAAGAATAAGAGGCCAGCCTAGCACAAGCATGAGGCGCGTGTGTGCGTACCACTGGCGGCTTCGTCGCGTACAAAGAGAAACCGGTTTATACCGGCTCGGCCAGTTGCATCGCTCAGGGATGCGCGTACGCATCGTGCATCGTGTTTACGTTTCACGTTTTAATTTAATAATAGCATATGAAAAAAATATAATATATAAACATGTAAATATGGTTTACTGTACTGTGAATATGAACAATAGTTAAAGGAATAAAAACGTATCATTTTTAAATGACTGAGCTTAGTCTTAATTGTATTATTTTTAATTGGTAATAGATAGATAGGTAGCTCATACGTCAACATCGAAAGAAAACTTAGCCCGGTGGTGGAAAAAAGTCATCATCATCATTTCAGCCAAAAGACGTCCACTGCTGGACATACGCCTCCCAATTAGGGGGGGTTTGCCATAATCGCCACGCTTGGCAGGCGGGTTGGCGATCGCAGTATGGTGTTGAAAATGCATAGAGAACGCTGCTGCCCATTCTCTAGTAAGTCCCTTAGTCGCCTTTTACGACACCCACAGGAGGAAATGGGGTAGTGCTATTCTTTACGTCCGGCACCACACGGTACGGCACATATGTACATATGTCTAACATAATCAGCCTATAATATTGGCCTTTAATACTGAAAAAAGTATTTATCGTTAATAATGCGTAAATCTACTTGTCCAGTAAACGGTGCGTCAAGAATAAAAATTACGACTATTATTTGAGAACTATTTTTACAATTCATGCCAGATGATTTGTGTTTATGATTTCAAACACGTAGGTAATACCTACCGACCTATTAGTGATTGAATAATTATGTTTATAAATTAAAACACGATAAATTGATTGACGTTCTGTTTATTTAGTTTCATCCTCCTGTGCCAACCCTACCAATATAGGTACCAATTTTGCACGCTCTTTATAAGCTTTGTCTTTGTTCCGTTTCTTTACTCAGTGATACTGCTTTGTTACCACTAATATGCGACCTAGTATTAAAAAAAAACTGGTCAAGAGCGAGTCGGACACGCGCACCGAGGGATCCGTACCATAAAAAAAATCCGTTAGTTCCACTATCGGTCAAGGGATGGCGCTGGCCTAAAATTGCAATATTATAAAAAGTGTGCTATTTAGAGACATCGTTTTATTTTTCCTGTTATCTTTACATAAATTTCTATCACATAGAATAATTTCAGATTTTTCTCTATGCAAACTTCGGAGATAAGCGAGGAATAGTTTTTTTTTTTTTCTTTTTTAGTTTTTCTTTAAAAGTCGAAAACGATGCGGCTTAAAAAATAAAATAAAAATACTTGAGAATTTGCAAATAACGTTCTTTCATAAATGATACCCCAAACGCCCTTGTAGCCACACTTCGAATTTTTAAGACTATAATAAATGTTTTTACTTTCTTTTTGCAAAATAGTTGGGCAAACGTCATCTAAAACTATTCTAAATTTCAAGTTGATAGCATTAGTAGTTCTTAAGACATACAGCTGTGGCAGACAGACAGACTGTGTTGCACCATAAGGGTTCCTTTTTACCATTGTGGTACGGAACCCTAAAAACATAATTATTACTATGCCTATAGGAACCTACCAAAAGTACATAACGTTCGCAAGCCATCGCCGCAGAGACATCTAATTGATTACATAGTCGTCTAGCAAATATATGAACAGTATAGCGTTCCGCAACGGTATCGCGGTGAAAAAAGCGGTGTCCAAATGACGTAAAAGATCCTTTTCACATAATATAACGAGGGATTAATATTTAATTATGTATGTAAAGATAACCAGGTGTGTAGTATTTCATAAAATATTTAAATTCGGCGCTGTTCTTACAGCGGTGAAAATTGTTTGTTGTCTGTTTATTTGAATAATTGGTCAAAACAATGTTTACCATTGTTTTATCTCATGTTCACGAGAATCATAAACATAGGTATATTGCGGTTTTCTATGGAGTTGCACTTAATTCTACTTTTACGAACTCTTCAAACTAGCTTTTTGTAAGTATTTTTGTCTCTGTTGTAATAGTTTGATGTCTCAAACTTAGAGAAACAGAAACAGATCACACATTTCAAAAGATAATGGTTTTAATTGAGCGCTTTCTTTTCAAAGTTTTCTTCTTTTGCCATGCTATTATGGTACATACTAATTACCCTATTTGCTAAAAGAATCAAAGATACAAAAACATCCATACTAATATTATATATGTGAAAGTAACTCTGTCTGTCTATCTGTCTGTCTGTCTCTCTGTCTGTCTGTCTCTCTCTGTCTGTATGTTACGTTTTCACGCCTAAACCGCTGAACCGATCGTCATGAAATTTGGCAGAGATATAGCCTGGGATATGGAGAAGGACATAGGGTACTATTTTACGCGATAACCGACATCCACGCGGACGGAGCCGCGGGCAACAGCTAGTAATATATAATTAACCAACTGCAGTAATTTATTATTGAAATTCAATTTTATTTTTATTATTGCTATTAAATTCTTGAAAAAAAAAAAACCTATAAAAATATTTCAGACAGATATTAAAAATTCAAAAGCTGCCCAGTTGGTTTTAATTGAACATGTAGAAGTGCCGACTCTAAAGTTTAAAATACACGCTGCATTTCTGTTCTGACTGTCTCTTGTAGTTTAAAATGTTTAACTTTCAAAAATATTGAAGTTGTTGTGCCTTAGTAGTTAGATAATATTAATGTGAGTTAAAGTAAAATTTTCATAATTTTAAGTAACATTAATATTTAATTAATATATAACTTAATAGACTTAAAATAATTATATTAATATGTACATGTATATAAAAAAGAGGGTAAAGAATCATAAGGCATCCAAAAATTCATCCGCATCGCTGTCAATAGGATTTGAAGTGCCCAAAAGGCTGGCAGCATTGCCACGTTGTATGGCGATGCTGATTATATTCTATCATTGAAATGGTATCAGCGATGATGAATGATGTATAGGTATCAGCGTATCAACGGAAGCAATGATGCGCACGAAGATAGTTTACTTTATCTGAAAATTACCTGTTTTCTAATGTTTTAAAGGCTGCCCAGTATTGTAAATACCAAGAAACACAGCCCTATCTATGAGTTCCACTCCGTAGCGGGTGTAATTTTAAATATTCAAAATCAAAATCATAAGTCATTTATTAAAATTACGCTGAGAATCAGCACTTTTCGATCGTCAAAAATTACCCAAGACCGTCCCTCAAAACGCCTTTCACCACTTCCTAGTGCTTTAGCTGGGAAAAGTGGCGCAACAAACTCCTCAGCAAGACATTTATCCATACTAACATTATAGGTAAATCGTCTTCTCGTATTAAAACTGTATAATCTCAAAACATGCTCATTTTACAGGAGAGCGTTTTAAGAGAAAAATACTGGTGATACCAAACATTTCCGCATATTAACTCAATTTCGAATATTTTAGAAATTGTACACTTTTAAAAGGCGAAATGTGAAAGTAACTGTCTAACCCGCCTAAACCGCTAAATTTCTACTGTGTTTCACGCCTAAACCGCTAAATTTGGCAGAGATATAGCCTGGGATATGGAGAAGAACATAAGCTACTTTTTTACGCGATAACCGACACCCACGCGGGCGGAGCCGCGGTCAAAAGCTAGTATTATATCATCATCATTTCAGCCGAAAGACGTCCACTGCTGGACATAAGCCTCCCTCAATTATTTAGTATTATATATGCATAATGAATTTAGAATATCTCAGGTACGATACAACTCCGTAACAGTTACGGTCATTCGATGACGTGAATATCTCAAAGGAACCAAATTGAGTAAAATCACATGCACATTTATCCAGTAAATAAGCCGAAAAAAAAAAAAAAACAAGAGATATTGTAAAAGCAAATAATATAATCATGTCATGTACATGTTTTTATATGTTACAATTCAAAGAAATGGGGACAATCTTCGTTTCCTACAAAGCTGAAATCCCCGAAAGTCGTACTTTGTGGTTTAACATTAAAACGTTTCTGACGATGGCTTATTTTATTCCACTTTTACGCTCTTTTCCTTCGGTTTGTGAAAATTTTATGTTATGAATATGACATTTGCTTAGGATATCTCGAGGGAGAGAAATAATGAAAAAGATCATGGCAAAGGTATTTTTCTTATTCATTTATTTATGTACACACAAAATACTTGACAGGACAATATATTAACATAGAAGAGCACAAAGGTACTGGAAGAAATTTCTTTTGAAATAAGTTCAAAAGAAATTTCTTCCAGCAGACCTACGAGAGGAAAGTTCGATAAGAAATGTAGACACAGTGTGTAGAAAAGTTAAACAAGACAATTTAAATTAAAACAAAGCTATAACTATATAAAGTAAACATACATATACAAATACATACACATATTAATATTACCTATAATATACATACGTTTGTAGAATAGAGATCTTATACTTTTTGATAAAACCCTAAATAAAGAGGCATTCATAAAGGTCTGGAGTACCTCTAGTCTATACGAATGAAATCCTGTATAATGTGTCCCAAATTCTGTGGCTTTCAAAATTATATTTGTGAAAAGAATATCCATAAAAGTGGCTATTATATGACTTAAAGGCGGGTAATAGGCGCAGACCCTTTTTAAAAGAGGTATCCAATACTTTAAAATCGTACTTACATAATAACGAGAGCGGAATGACCACAAAAGTAATTTAGTGTTATCTATGACACTTTAGTGCCTATGTAGGCCTGTACGATTTTTGAATAATGATGAAAAATATTTCTTTTTGAAGTTACTGATTTATCTAAAGCTTTTATTCTATCATCTATAATTTCCTTGAGCATGCAAAACTATTAACAGAAAAACTTAAATTCTGAAAAACAAAATAACAAGTTACAAATTAGGATTTCTAAAAACCTGTTACTTAAATAAACAACGACCTAAACCAAACTATACATTTTAGTACAAACCACTTAATTTGCAGATCAAAGTAAATAATAATTAGGTAGGTATAAACTACGTAAACGCCTTTGTATATTTCTTTGTGAATGCCAACCACATTGCTTTAGGCCGATTCTATTTATTTTCTCAACAAAATCTGTAAAATCGCCATTATATTTTACAGTTTCAGCAACGATATATTAAATCCGTGGAGGTGATAAAAAAACAAACACGATGACGTCATTTTAACAACTTCTGGTTTTAAGTCTTTAAAATAGTGTTGCGAACGTCGTTGAAATGTTTGTGGTGAAAATAAAAATAAAGCTTGCACCAGTGGCGGCCGCACCGGGCGCCATCGTCGGGGAGGCGCCGAAATCAACCGAAACGCTACCTACCACCGGGCACTAGCACTGGTTACGGATTCGTTACTAACTCACGTTGACACACGTTCGATAGAATTTTAAGTTGTAGTTATATTTATAGTAAATATTTTCTGCGTAAGTCAATCAAGTAAATGATACCTAACAGTTAATAATTTTGTTTCAAAACCTATAGGTTTGTTGTTTTTTTCGAACAATATTCCGTTGTTACCATTTGTGGCAAACTTTTTGGTCGCTAGCGTGGTTGCCATGTGCTAACACAGGTTTGACAATCAATTTACTAGGATAATGTTGGATACTAGAGCAAGCGAAGCGAGCACGAACATTTTTAGCACCTCCCACAAACAGGTTAGATTTTCTTTTGACCTTCATAAAGAAATAGCAGTTACTATAGTATTTATCTAAAGGTTTCGAGCTCGCTTCGCTTGCTCTTGAGGCCTTGATTCATAAACAAGACATATTCAAAGTGAATATTTTCTGAATTAAAGCTTAAAAGAAATTCTAACCTATGTGAGGGTGCTAAAAAATTTCGTGCTCGCTTCGCTCGTATCCAACGCGCCTCGGCAGGGCAAGCACACGGACAGATATCACTGTGCTTGCCCCGCGATAAACGTTTCAATCTCACTAAAGTTCACTGTCCTTCAAGATACAGGATTTTCCTAGTTTGAAGGGCAGGGGTCTTACTCATCTATAATAGCCATACCCATCCCTTATTGAAACAGCACTGATGTTACCTAGGCTAAGTTTTTTGGTAAATAAATGATTACTTACTTACTTACTTAGATACACCTGTATAATTGATAGGTCCAATATTATTTATAATCCCGGATAAGCAACTGCATACTGCATAGTATAGGAAAACTAAGGTATTATATTTCGAGAGGCGCCACACCTCTCGCACCACCTAAATATTTTGCAAGGGCCGCCACTGGCTTGCACATTATTGCCTGATTGGGTTTTATCCACATTGAATTACCACATAATTGATGCAGTGGGTAGAATGCTGAGTGATGATTGCAGAGAGTTTAAGCAATTAGATTTTTTATAATTGAATTTAAACGGTGGACAGTTCTGAGAGGTTTTGTACTATCGGAACGTAACTATACGTTTGACAAGCTGTCATTGTGTCAATGACATATGAGCTGTAACTCTTATGTCAAGGGAACTGAATACTATTGGTAGCTTCGATCAATAATAGCACTATATTAATAATAGTGATCAATAGTGATCAATAATAGTGCTATTATTGATTGAAGATTGGAACGACTAGTGAGAATAAACCAAGTATAATACAGGTATTTTTTTATTTTAATCCTCAACGAATAAGCTCTTGGCCTTCATCTCACCTGATGATAAGTGATGATAAACACATTTCCCAAATAGATGTTTCTCTTAATATTTCGTGTAGAATAGATACACCTTATATATATATTTTTAACTTTTATCATTTAACCTATGTTTGGTTTAGTTTGTGATCTTCCTGTGCGAGGCAAAATAAACACTTTTTTCCCTTTCTTTCTTTCTAATAAGAGTGTTAGTAACCAAGTTGACATATAATAATCGACACACAATAGCTCCGAAAATAATAAAAGATGTGACCACACCGTTTTCTCGATAATAAAATATTATATTCGGACGGTAGCGGTGAAACGTTTGCCATTACAGTTTCACCACACGTATCGTATTTGATTTCGCTAAGAGAATACTTTCTAGTCATATTAAAGGATATTATATTTAATTATATACCTACAATTCAAATTTCAACTCATTATTAGTGCCTTTTGTGGACATGACATTTATTCAGATT
Source organism: Dryobota labecula (assembly GCA_947523025.1). NCBI lineage: Eukaryota > Metazoa > Arthropoda > Insecta > Lepidoptera > Noctuidae > Dryobota > Dryobota labecula. Next base: position 6,263,212 of record OX383289.1, on the reverse strand, counting down.
TGTTACTGTAGTTGTAATGGCAATCAAGTCATTTGGTTTAAATAGGTTTTCATATTTAAATATATTTAAAAAAAATATATATACATGTATATATTTTGTGAATGTGAGAACGTTGTAGGCCTAATAGACTGTAGATTTGTTAACCATTTTATATTTTGTTAGGTACCTGGTACTTGTTGAAACAGACAGGGACCGTCAGTCAGGGTTGGGGGAGAGGGAGGAGACAGGGTTAACACTGGGAACACAAGGAAACATGATGTTTATCCATGTGCTGTTCGAACTACGCTATTGTCTTTTAGATATAGCATTAAATTGTTCAAAGTGGTAAAGTGATTTGTTTGTAAAAGGTATTCTCAAACATTCTTTCATTGATATAATGCTACATTATTCCCGAGCAACAAGAATACTACCATGGGAATTGAATCGCGGAATGCAGTTAGTAGCAATGACATTATTAGTCAACAGTGATTTTGTTGCTCCTGTTAAGAGAGTGGACCCACGACTATGAACTACGAACATACTCGTATTTAGAAATTGGCTTTTTTTAACAATTTTTTATTTATTGCTGTTTTCATATTCCAATGAAATAGGTCTTCAGGTATTATACACCGTGGCATTTTAATCGTCTTACAAAGGCAGCCCACTTCATGTATCTAATTAATACAAATCATTAATAAAAAATTAAAAAATGAACATTTGATTATATTTTTTTTTTTAATTAATTATGACGTATGACGTAAGTAGTTTGAAACACCCTGCTCCGTGCTCGAGCGCAGTCCGAACCTTGTGTTCCAAGGGCGGCGCAGAATGGAGCGGCGACGTCTATATCAGAGTTTATTCACCCTAACGCAAAAATGTGTTTCTTACTACTGCAACTTAAACTTAATCTAAATTTCAATCTTTCCTTTTTTAATCGCGCTTAGAGGTATTTTATGTCAGAAACATTTAGTGGACCACCTTTGTAAGACGACTAAAAAGTCACGGTGTATATGCAAGTATTTTTTTTTTATGTTTGACCAACAAAAAAATGTTGTTAACCGAATTCTACCAATATTATTTTATTATAATTATCAATAATGCTCTCAATCAGTTGAGATAGTTAAAATTAAAATTTTGAATATTATTTGGATACAAACCAATACAAATATAAATTAATTCTATCTAGCCTGTATTATCCCTACTGCTGGGCAAATAATTACACAAACACCCAGACCCGGAACAACTACTTGTAGGTCATACAAATATTTGTTCCGTGCGGGAATCGAACCCGCGACACGCAGCGTACCAATCAATCGCTTAACCACTGCGCCAACCGTGCCGTCAATAACCAGCCAATTCTTCAAAAATTGATTTGACTATAATATTTAAAACAAAGCTCTTCAATTTAATAGTTTTAGTACGGAACACAAAAAAGTGTGATTCTTATAATCAATAATTTGTAACTATAAATAAAGTACAATAATTAATTCGTGATTTTTAAATCCCGGGATTTAAACGTCATTAAGATTATTCCGGGGTTTTAGGGGAGGTATTATCCACTCTATGTATTTTCCTCGAAGAATAGGTTAATAAACTCTACCTATTCCGATCTCTGAATATAAGTAACAAAATCCCGAAAAAATATCCAAGACAACGCGTAAAAAATGACTTTTTAGACCTTTGATCAGTAGTTTGATAAATTCAAATAGAAGAACAAAATCCTATTCGTATTTGACATTCTAACAGCCAATAGGTCAAGCTTCAAATCCAATTCCCTACCACCATTTGTTTAGCCAGTGACGTCATAGCCGGTGTAATAAAGTACCTAGTGTGGAGTGTCCTCTATTTCCAGGCTCGGTTGACACTATACGAAATTAACTGTAACTGTCGAACACTCAATGATGTGGGGGTTTCACACATAATTGGATTCTGGCCACTTAATTGGTAAAGTGATGGATGGTATGACCGTCATAAATTACATTTTTTGTAGTTAGTGCCAAATATAGGAACGTTTTTAGGGTTCCGTAGTAAACATGGAATCCTTATAGTTTCGCCATGTCCGTCTGTTTGTCTGTCTTTCTGTCTGTTTGTCCGTGGCTTAGCTCAGAGACTCTTAGTACTAGAAGTTGTAATTTGGTATGGGTATACATATTGGTTGGGTATACGTATGGTTTAGTTGACATCTGGTCTCAACTTCGGTTCCACCATCGAGTGCAAAGCACAAACTGCGGCCAAAAAACTGGGCGTCCTAAATAGGGTGAAGCGATACTTTACGCCTGGACAGCTTTTAACCCTTTACAAAGCACAAGTCCGTTCCTGCATGGAGTATTGCAGCCACCTTTGGGATGGCTCAGCAAAGTACCAACTTGCTGCGCTTGACTCGGTTGAACGCAGAGCTAAGAGGCTCATTGGCGACGTAAAACTGGTGGATGCCAAGCTTCACAGCTTGGTTTATCGCCGCATGGTTGCCTGCTTGTCGGTCTTCTACAGATTGTACACCACGACCTCATTCCACCGGCCCCCTTCTACCATCGGACACCTAGACGTACTGCAAGTTACCCCTACCTAGTTGATATTCCACCAACTCGCACTAAGCGTTTTCAAAAAGTGAGAGTGAACAGGCTTCTTCTGGGTAAGCTCACTCCACCGTAGACTTTGTCTCTGTCACCCAGACCTAGACTAGAGTCAAGAGCAAACCCATAGTAAAATAAAAAATACATGTTAATCACGCAGATAATGGTAAAATAAAATCTAGAAAAATATTTTTTTTTATAAAAAAATAAAATCATCACCACTTTACATGTAGCGGATGTACCGCTACATGTAAAGTGGTGATGACTTTTGTTGGATAGGCCGTTTAAAAATATTGCGGGTATGTCAGAATAATTTTTCGATTAAGGGATCCGTTTGCGTAATATTAAGCTTTAAAGTGATAATTTTTGTTAGAGCCAAGTCTCCTCCCCTGCCAGCTAAATACAATCAATTTGGGTATGTGAAAAAAATCACAGCAGTAGCATATATAACGAAGTTGAAAGGAAACCTGTCACAGCTAAGTAGGCTTTACAAGTTACCGAGTAATAGTCGACCAACTTACATTCGTAACGACAATGTTAAGTTTTTTCTTGGGATAAATTCATCCCAACTACGGAACCCTTCATTGTGCGTGGTCCGACACGCATCTGGCCGGTTTTTGTACAGGATGAATTGAAATTCATCTGTTGGACGTGCGAATTTTAACTATACGAATGCCGAATATATTGAAATTGCAAAGTAGATTGTTAGTATATAGGTAATAGTTATTTAGGTACTTAAAAATTCAGTTTTCTTAAAACTGTTTTATGTAAGAAATTAACCAAATTAATAGGGATGATTACTAAAAAAAAAATTGTTTGTCAGTCATGTAGATTATTAAAAAAATATTGGACAAGTATTTTTTCTTTTTTTAAGTAATCAAAACATTACGGCGATACATTGAGTTCAAATGTGGCATGACGTCACTGCTCGATAGCTTTTATATGTACCTGTGACGTAACGAGCCCCCACTCCCCAAGTTTAATGTGTTTTATTTATGTAATTTTTTATTTTATATGATAAAGCAAAAAATACGTGTCTAATATTTTTTTATTATCTGATTGACAGACTAAACAGCTTTTCTTTTTTTTTAACCCAGGACACATCCCTATTATAATCTTTGAACATTTACGAATTAGGTACTTTTTTAATGTTTAACTAGCTGCAACTTGAGGCTTTTTTATAACACAAAACGTAGTTACTCCTTATAACATCAGCTATGTGCCAGTGAAAGTCCCGTCAAAATCGGTCAAGCCGTTTCGGAGATTAGCCGGAACAAACAGAGACAGACAGACAGACAAATATTGTTTATTTTTTGTACTTAATAAGTACCGTATATATGTACTTTCATTTTATTTCATACATTAGCAAAAGCTGTAATTATGACATTACAAAAAAAACACTTCAATTTCATTTATTTGTATGTATAGATAAATATTTAAGGGCTTCGAGAAAAATAGAAGAATTAAAAATTAAAATCAAAATATTTTATTTTACATAAACCTACATGAGCACTTATGAAACGTCAGAAAACAGGTGCACGGTTCCAATTGGTCGTTTCCTATGAAGAAGAGCCGGCAAGAACCTACACGGTTACTCTTTTAAAAATAATCGGCTTTTACAATATTTTCAAATAACAGTAATAATAGGTATGTAAGGACAGTGTAAGTCTTTCAACAAGTACCAGGAACTTAACAAAATAAATAATGGTTAACAAATCTACAGTCTACTAGGCCTACAACGTTCTCACATTCACAAAATAGAAAAGAATCTATATAAAAGATTTTTTTTAAACAATTATTTTTATTTTTATCTAGAGCATCTCAGAGTTAACCTTGAGAGGTCCTGGTCCTGGTCCTGGTCTGGCTGGAGGCATTACGTTTCGTTAGGAGCTTAAGGCACCCATAGGAAAGTCCGGTTAAAGAGTCTTACTTTAACCGGACTTTCCTAGCCAGGGCGTGAAAACTTCTAAACTAAATGACTGCGCGCTAAGGGCACCTGTGGGGTACGAACCTCGGCTTAGGGCAGAGTCGGAGGGAGGATAACAAGGGGCCGACGGTGGCTGGATAAAATCAGGGTTATGATTATTATCGGGGGAATTTAAAGCTACAGGCTCAGCCATAGCGCGTGCTGGCGCTTCGCTTACGAGCAAGGGTCGGGGAGAACTATTTATTCCGAGATGGGCCTCGGCGGCGAGGTCAGAATGACGGTCGTGTATTATGTTTGTTTACTTGTTTCCCTACTGCTCTCCTGGAGGAGAGTCTCTCGAATCGGGTCGTCTGGGTCAGTCAGTGTTAAACATATAAAAATGTCAACTTAATTAAACCAAATGACTTGATTGCCACTAAAACTACAGTAAGAAATCTGAATAAATATCATGTCCACAAAAGCTACTAATAAAAACTTGGAATTAGAATTGTAGGTACCTATATAATGTCGAATAATGAAAATATGATGTGAAGAAAGTATGTAAAAAAATATAATAAAAACAAACATCGTTATTTGGGAGCAGTTAATAGACATTGACATAGTTATGCCGTCAATGGGAAGCCACATGTGCAGAACAAATTAATGCCAAACTTCCTTGTCTTCAACGTAGTCTTTAATCTTATGTTGTGTTTTTTTGATAAGGACACGATTATTCATAGATTTTTTTTTTTTCTGTTTACACGTTTAGCCTTTTTTTTTTTTTTGTTTCTTCCCGCCTTATTCGAAACAGGAACCTCCCGAAACAATCGTGTCCGGCGAGGACCTGCGTCAGGCGGAAGATGAGGACGCCGTGGCGCCTCTTTAGCCACTCCTCAAAGAGGGGACTTACACGTTTAGCCTGTCGATCTAAATACATGATTTTTCTTTTCAGATCTGAGTCTACGATAACAACTACGTTGTTTAAAGAAACTATAAAAGGGTGAGTGATTTATAATATCTTAGTATCGTAAGATATAAACTGAGATAAAGAAAAAATTTAAAACGTGCCGAATCTTTAATGTTAGTCCTTGAATACGGTGTTGATTTGTTTAGAGCTGTATTTTAAATGGCCATCTATGAAATTGCTAACACATGTTGCAAAATTATGATGTGTGATGATAGATGTTGACGATATTAGCTGGATATAAAACGATTAGTCGGTACTGTAGAGATTTTAGCGTACATGGCTAAAAGCGTTCGACATTTCCATGCAACCTACCTGAGGGCCAAGTCTACTAATGTACAAACGTTACAATGGTCTCTTCATTGTGAGTTTTTGACAGATTTGCCATACAAACACTGTCAAATACTCACAATGGCGAGACCATTGCAACGTTTGTAAATTAGTAGACTTAGGCCCCTGAGTATTTTATAAGTTGATGGCATTTTTCCGACCCCAAGATACAGGCAAATGCCTAGTTTGGGGGTCACCGTCCAATATGTTCTTGATTATGATTAATGATAATTATAAATCAATTTGAATTTGATTTATTGTGTTTCGGCTGTTAAGGGTTCCGTCTTCGGCCTTATCATCACTACCATTAGGTGGTATGAAGGCCAAGAGCTTGCCAACTGAGATTAAAAAATAAATGAGGTAAACACTATTTCTAATTTAGGAGATTCGAAAATAATAGGTACTTAGCTTGGAAAGCTGACAGACGTCATCATATAAAAAATTTAGTTAAAACTCTAGCAATACATACTTTTATGAGTTATTTGTCCAAGATTTTCTTAATAATTAGTACCTACTTTATAGTAAAATAAGAATAAGGTGTATGGTGACAGATTATTCTGTCACCATACACCTTATTCTTATTTTATAAGATTTGCTTTAATGTGATGAACGATGAAATTTTTGATATGTTGCATGTTGACATAATTTATTATTGTATGCCTATTAGGCAGGACATAATGGATCTGTAATTTACCTAACATCTGTCTGTATAACCTATGCCCACAATAAAATAATTTGATTTGATTTGATTTGATTTTGTTATAATAGTAGATTGTTAAACATGGGATAAAAGGGACCTATTTAGGCGTGGTGGCGTGGTGTTCCGTCGCTTCCGCGGACAAGTACCACTGACAGTACATAGTAAAGGTAGTACAAAGTGAAGTGCTACTCACATAGGTTCAAGTCGTATTTACTGACACAAGTTTACAATAAAAATATGTATTAAACATACATATTTTTATTGTAAACTTGTGTTACGGTATTTATGTATGGGCTTGCGTCGCCTGAAAATAAATGGCTTTATTATTATTAGGCACGAGATGTTCGAGTGTATTAATAGGTTCTTTCACCCTTTACCTCCACCCTGCTTTTCATTTCAAATATGAGAAGAGTAAATAAAAATCTTATTAGTTAAACAAACACATATCTGAATCTAATGAACTCATTGTTTACAAATATCTGTATACGTAGGTAAATAATTAGCATTGGACAAAACAACTGAAAATCGAATTGCCACTTTCTCGGCTTTTTTTGTGGCATTCTACCAGCTAGTATTTCGTCTAAACGGAAAGTACTGTTTTTATCCCTCTGATCAGATAGCGTCAAGCGTACTTTCCAAGTATAAGAAATGAAAAATACGATTTTCATTTCACTGATAATCCCGGTAGGGAATTTAAGGACGCGAAATCCTTATAAAGGCTCGTACAGACTAGTGCGACATCGCGGGCGCGACGCGACACTAGTAGCACAATTTCTTTGTCGGTGCCTGTCGCGGCCGCGATATCGCGCGAGTCTGTACGAGCCTTAATACAAACCTAAGGCCAAAAATCTTTAAAAACCAAAGAACAGTTAGTTGGTGACTATACCTTGTTTATTTTTCATACATTTTGTACTGGGTGCTCACAGTTGGCAGCCGAGTATACGCTTTGACGTGAACGCAGCCTAATATGAAATAGCTACTCGGTTCAAACAAATTTATTCATTTTGGTTGAAACAAAACAATAGTGGGCTGATATTGAATTAACAAATTGAAAGACAAAAGAGAACAGTCTATTGTCATATTATACTCATTTGTCCGATAGTGATTATTTCTATATTGATACCTAGTAAAATATAGTATGCATTAAGCTTAGGCTAAACTGCAAACTACAAGTAGCATGCGTAATGGAAACATTAGCTGCTACATAGGTTTCCATTACCCATATTGAATTGCAAACTGCGCTAACATCGCTTTCGGTTACTGATCATAGACTTTAGTGTAACACACAAAAAATTAAACTGAACGTAAGAACGTATCGACAGAAAAAAAATCTGATAAAAAATATTGTTAAAATAACACGTAACTACTTACTCTTAAATGACATCCCTCATTGCTATAGTTGCATTCATAAACAACTTGCTGTTGTTAATAAACCAACTAAATACAATATTTATAAAAAAACATTAGAAAGTGAAAAATAACTTAATTAATACAGATCCAAAGACAGTTTTTTTTATATTTTTTTCTTGCTTTTTAGTGTGTCTGTTTACAATTTATCTAAATTACAATAGCCTAATGTCAACTTGCTCTTCGCGTTTTACAAAATATTGCTTTTCTCGATGCAGGGACGTTAATTGTTGAGGAGTTCTCCTGGTGTTTCACCATCAGCTCCATTTCACCATTCGCATTATGACGAGGATAAATTGCTTAGCAACCATATTACAGTAATCGAATCGCAACCTGTGAAATACTTATGATTGAGTAGTTCCGGTGGCTATCTGTGGGCTTCATCATCAGTTCCACTTCACCAAATATTGCTTTCCGAGAGCAAATGCACGAGTTACTGTAAAAAAAAAAACAAGTCGCTATAGGTGTGCCTGTGTATATTTGATAAGTTCTTTCGATTTCTCCAGGATCCCAATAAATTAGATCCTGACTTGATGACAATGGGACCACCTGAAAAGTAGAACCATTCAAAAAAAAAATCTGTGTAGCCATCTTCGAGTAATCGGGGAACATACATAAAAATAAAAAAGATTCCGACGAACTGAGAACCTCTTCCTTTTTTTGAAGTCGGTTAAAAATGAGATTTCATGCGGTTACTGATAGACTTTACAATAACACAGACATTTTAATGTACGCACGTATCCACTGAAGAAAATTATTGTTAATCTAACACGTAACTACTCGTGAATGAAATCTGACATTAGGTACCATTGTCATAAACAACATTATTCAGAGAGAAAAAGTCTCCATTCTCGTCTTTTTACGGCACACAAATCTGTTTGTATTGTGGAGCTATGAAAGTAATCCAAAGGAACATTTCGTCCTAAAGGCCCTCACAGAAAGGCGTGACAAGTTAGTGCAATTCGACTCGAGTAGAACAATTTCTATGAAAACTTCATCGCAATTGTCCTCCAAAATCGCGACGCGCCTGTCTCCGTGAGCCTTTATTATGCCGATCAAAAACAGTCGGTATTTTGGTGACGAAGTCCCATTTGATTGATACTACGAAAATCATACCGATAATAATTTCCCCTGAGGGTTTAAAATTTTATGAATAACGATACTGATACCCGATAAGATAAATTTCGAAAGTCTTTTAGTATAAGACGTTATACTTCATAGGCGTATTTGCACGGTTTTATTAGATTCTGAGCAATAGTTTCAAAGTTTTCATGATTTTCGAAGATCTATTAAAAATATAGACAGATATAGATCTATTTGAAATAAGATTAGACATTTAAGTAAACCTTTTTTACAGCCCGTTCAACCGATTTTGACTTCTATTTCGTTGGTGGCATGACAAATAGCAGCTGCAGTAAACAGTTGGTATTGTAACCACTTTTTTACTTTTAATGCCATCCTTATGCCTACAGAATAGAAGTCAAAATCGGTTGAACGGACTGTAAAAAAGGTTTTTATAATATGTTATTTCAAATGGAGTATATCTACTTTTATTACCTGGTTGTTCTAGTGGTCGTAAGCGCTACTGCTGAGCATGCGGTACTGGGTTCGATTCCCGGGTTGGGCGAAATTATATTGGGTTTTCCATCTGGAATTTCTCAATAGCAGCCCGGAATCCAGTAATTAAAATTAACTATACCTACTTTTAGGTCAGCCGAGTTAAAATTTCTTTAAAAATTATCTTTACATACATATATAAACTCACGCCTTCTTCGCATGACTAGGGTAGGCAGAGACTATAAAACGCCACCTGCTACGCTTACATACTCATTTTGCTTCGTTTACATTCATATATCTGGTCATACACGCACGCCGGTAGCGAGTGCTACCTGACCTTTCTGAAGAACATCGCCAATTAGTAAAATACAAAAAAAAACCGGCCAAGTGCGTGTCGGACCACGCATAATGAAGGGTTCCGTACTTGGAAAGAATTTATCCTAAGAACAAACTTAACATTGTAGTTGGTAAACATAATCTCCAATACATTCCAACTGCAAATGTAAGTTTGTACGCACAATATCGAGAGATTTACCATGTTAAGACCATAGAATTCTTATAGATTTTCCTGTAATCTATAAGTATAGAACTATTACCTGTACTTTAAAAAAAAAATTGGTTCAGTAGTTTCGGAGATAAGGGGGGGGGAATGGTCAATTTTCGTCTATTTTCACTTATAAATTTAAATGATTTATTTTAAAACTAAAAAAAAAATTGAGACCCTCATAGTAAGCCCTTTCATTTGATATGTTACGGGTAATGCTAGAAGATGGAGTAAACCTAGGTTTACCCGGGTTGACTTAGTATTACCCAAGCTTTTTGGGTAAAGTCCGAATAATAAGTAAAATTAATTTTAATTCGGCGTTTACCCATACTCACCTAGGTCTACCCAACTCTGACTGGGTAATGTTAGATGTTGCGTAATTTTCGAACTCGTAGCACTAATGCGGCCCACCTCCCCTGCACCGCTTGCACCGAGAGCGTTTTGATACAAAATTTCAAGAGTTATTATCAGCGAAAGCGTTTAATTCTTTTTACTTTAGTAACGAACAGTATTTGAAAATGATAAATTCGGTAAAAAAAAAAGCTTTCTAGAGCTCACAAATGAACAATCGCTTTCAGGAGGTCAAGGTTATAAAAGGTGTAATTGCAAAACAAAATGTGCTACAAAAAAGTGTTCATGCAAAGCTGCAGGAAAATTTTGCAATTCAAAATGTCACAGTAGTTTGTCTTGCTCAAATAAATAATTTTAATTTAAATAACATGGATTGGTAGTAATTTTGTGAACTTATTGTTACACAAACTATTAATATCTTTGTGCTTTAAAGATATCATGTTTCAGCCCACTATTAGTTTATGCTATTAAAACTAGTTTATGCTCTTCATGCGATTACATTCGCCTTTGTAAATATTTTTTTTTAATAATAAAAGTTAAAAATGCCGTTGGATTTTCATTTTACTAATTAATTAGATACATTTTTAACATTACCCAGCCAGAGTTGGGTAGACCTAGGTGAGTATGGGTAAACCCCGAATTAAAATTAATTTTACTTATTATTCGGACTTTACCCAAAAAGCTTGGGTAATACTAAGTCAACCCGGGTAAACCTAGGTTTACTCCATCTTCTAGCATTACCCGTAACAGATATATTACACGGTACAGATTGCAAAACTTTTTTTTTAAATTTTCTTGTTTGCCCCCAAACTGACCCCAATATTCTAAATTCATTTATTTACGGTTCACGTCCGTGTTTGGGTCACTCAAGTTGATATGTATACCAAATTTTAACTTAATCGGTCCACTACATTCGGAGCTAATTGGCTGTGACAGAGGGACAGACTGACAGACAGACAGACAGCCAGACAGATAGACAGACACACGAGTGATCCTATAAGGGTTCCGTTTTTTTCCTTTTGAGGTACGGAACCCTAAAAAATCTTTACTTCGAATAAATAGAGCAGACTCCACAGGGACTAGCGTCACTCATGCCAACAGGACCATCTCATCTGCTCATAGTCTAAAAGATGCAGATAAGATAAGCACGATAAAACCAAGAAAAAAAAACGGGGCAGTCTTTGGGGACTACCGAAAGAAATGAAAACTCTAACTCAAACTCAAATCATTTATTTCAATTAAACCATATACAGGCACTTTTGAATTGTCAAGGAGTCGGTCAGTAAGAAAAATGAAACTACTTGCCCATTCCAAAGCGTAGTAGGTACCTATGGAGATGAACGGGCAAGAAACTCCATGGACACTCTTTTAAATTAAATTGTTACAAAAATATTAGTTACATCTATAATGTTGAATTTGTAACTAAATGTGAGAACGAGGTAAAAAAAAAAAAAAAACTTACACGTTAAAAGCGTCCAGAGTAGGTATAACAAATAGAAACAAAATAAAATAATTAAAATAACCCGTGACAGCTAAGAGATGACCAGTCCCAACTGACGGCGCCCATTCACGCACATGACGCATGGATTAGCACCATTCAGCTCAACCATTTTGAAGGGAGCTAAATGATCCAACACACACGCCACCATCAGCGAGACATCTAAGTGAGCATGACAAAATAAGTAACTAAAGCGGGTGACGATCACGCGAGTTCCATTATTTTTTGTTCACCCAAAAAGTACCCATATATACACAACACAGTATACATATAGCTCATGGAAGTCGTTCGGTGACGATGACGCGAGTTCCATGATTTTTGTTCACCCAAAAAGTGCTCAACGCGCCTAAAGAAGTATTCACTTCAAAAAAATACCATACTTTTAAACAGTAGATATTTCAATTTCTACAGTTATAATTTTACATTCAAAATTAAATCAGGCTCCAGCTACTCTGAAATTTTAATTTCTGTTTAATAATTCATTACGTTTTTCAGTAGCATCCCGGAGTCCGTATTTGTGCCCGGTTGATAGCAATGGGCTCGCCCCCTACTACATGGGACTTCTACATTTATATCTGTAGTTTTTATGGTTTGCATAATAAATAGTATTCTATATATCTATCTATCTTAAACGTAAATGGTGAAATGTGGGTGCACCCCTGCCCAACCCTTCGGGAATACAGGCGAGACGTTATGCCCACTTTTCTTTCATGTCAAACTAGCGCGCGACTTCGTCCGCATGTTTCTTGTTACCCCGTTCCCCAATCCGTTCTCGAGATTCATCTAAAAAGCCGTTCTGTACAAAATGAATGATGTATCCTGGGTAAAAAAAAAAAAAGAAAAACTGTTTAGTCCGTCAATCAGATAATAAAAAAATAAAGGACACGTATTTTTTGCTTTATCATATTAATAAAAAAATTACTTAGATAAAACAAATTAAACTTGGGGAGGACAGCTATGTATAAAATTTTATGAGAAGTGACGTCATCCCACATTTGAACTCAATGTATCGCCGTAATGTTTTGATAACGTAAAAAAAAAAATACGTGTCCAATATTTTTTATAATATACATGACCGACAAAAAAATATTTTTGTCATCATCCCTATTTTATAAAAAAAAAAAACAAAAAAAAAATTGTGAATGTTTCGCCTTTTAATAGTTATTCTGCTTTACGGGACGGAGGCAAATCCAACAAATCCAAGATCATAAAAATCGGTTTAGCCATTCTTGAGTTATAAATGGGGTAAATAACCCGACTTTGTTTTATATATTATAAGATAACTAGTATAAGATGAGAAGGTCATCGAAAACTAAACAGATATTTTGTAAAAGCAATTAAAATATTTTCTGAACCATGTTGTGGGATAACACTTTAATCCGATGAATTTCAATTGGTTTGAGCTTTCACTCGTAAGCGTTTAGTTTATTAAACATAAGCCTTTTTTTGTAAGCAATGCTATTAATCATCTGCCTAGCCTTTTCCCAAATATTTTGGGGTCAGCTTCCAGTCTAACCAGATGCAGCTGAATTCCAGTATTTTACATGGAGCGACTGCCTATCTGACCTCCACAACACAGTTACTGGATAAAACAAATCCAAGATCATAAAAATCGGTTTAGCCATTCTTGAGTTATAAATGGGGTAAATAACCCGACTTTGTTTTATATATTATAAGATAACTAGTATAAGATGAGAAGGTCATCGAAAACTAAACAGATATTTTGTAAAAGCAATTAAAATATTTTCTGAACCATGTTGTGGGATAACACTTTAATCCGATGAATTTCAATTGGTTTGAGCTTTCACTCGTAAGCGTTTAGTTTATTAAACATAAGCCTTTTTTTGTAAGCAATGCTATTAATCATCTGCCTAGCCTTTTCCCAAATATTTTGGGGTCAGCTTCCAGTCTAACCAGATGCAGCTGAATTCCAGTATTTTACATGGAGCGACTGCCTATCTGACCTCCACAACACAGTTACTGGATAATACGATACCCCTTGGTAAGACTGGTTGACAGAATTTCGGACTTCTGACGACCCGTAACGACTGTCAAAGATACACGAATGACAGCCAGGACCAACGGCTAAAGCTGCTTTCAGACTACGCTATAATATAATAGCATATAGTATATAGCTCATAGCACAACAATATCGCGCACCATACATTCCAATAATATATAGTAGGTACAGTACAGTGTGAACGTGTCCATAACAATGTATGGTGCGCGATATTGTTGTGCTATGAGCTATATACTCTATGCTATTATATTATAGCGTAGTCTGAAAGCAGCTTTAACGTGTAAGCAATGCTATTAATATTAATCCATACTAATATTACAAATGTGAAAGTAACTCTGTCTGTTCCGTTTTCACGCCTAAACCGCTGAACCGATCGTCATGTTTGGCAGAGGTATAGCCTGGGGTATGGAGAAGGACATAAGCTATTTTTTTACGCAAGAACCGGCATCCACGCGAGCGGAGCCGACGGCAAAAGCTAGTACTTAAAAAATATTTAAAAAATCCACACCAGCCGAGTATGTAAAAATCTCACGCGTAATATTTTGAAATGAGCCATCAAACATTTTTTTATGCCACTGCGGTTTATTTTCTTAAAGCCTTTTTATAAATATCCTATACCTACGTACATCAATAAATATTTTATTACCTTATTTCAAATATGCAAGGCCAAATGGTATGTTATTTTATACTGTACCTACGCGAATGCTTAAAGGCTCCTACAAACAGGCGCGACACGCGACGCGACAAAAAGACACCGCTAGTCGCGCTACTAGCGTGGTTTTTGTGTCGCGCCTTTGTAGGAGCCTTAAATCTTGATACTGATGCGGCAGTAATAAGTCTTAAATAGGTATTTCATTAAATATTAGGTCTAATAAAAGTTATTTTATCTACGCCCATGCTATAAATAGTCTATAAAAGTTTCTGAAACAGTTAGCTTATTGCCAACATTAAAACACCCAGTGTCATAGTAACCATAATGGCATCCAAACGGGAGTTATAATGTTGTACTGAATTTCATAATGCAACTCCTTTGCTTTTACGAGGATCCCTATAATGATCCCTTCCTTACTCATCAAACAGATGAGTAAGGAAGGGATCATTATCCTCCCTTCCATTTTCACTACTCAATTCGTGGTATCTTTATGAATTTCAAAAAAAGAACATTGTCACGCACGCGCGTTTCACTATACTATACCATAGCGTCGTATCCCGCCGTTTTTGTTCGATATTAGTATTGCAAAAACTGTTTCAGAAACTTTTATAGAGGATTCATGTCTTGGGTGTGGATAAAGTCTTGTATGCAACTGTAATAATTAGGTATTAAAACACTCATGTGATACTATTATCGCCTCGTGTGATAAACCCACATTCGTGTTTTAATACCCCTTATTATACAACAGTTGCATAAATAACTATTATATGATAATGGATCTTTGGAAACTGTACTAAGACCAGTTAATAATTTTGAAAATGATGCTGTATTGGGTAGCACACTTTTGGCATAGGCGTGGTACATTTTCCTTTTGGTACATATTTTCATTTTGTTCACAAAATTCAAGATTTTATTTCTTCTTCTCCGACGAACGAAATAAAACATTGTTTTTTATTGTGTAGGAAGTGCGGAATAAAAAAAAAATACTTTTTTTAAGGTCAGTTGAATTAAAACAATAGATGTTCACGCTGCGTTAGGTAACTACAACAATATATATATATATATATCTTTACTTCGGAAAAATAGGGCAGACTCCACTGGGAGTAGCGTCCCACATGCCAATAGGACCATCTCATCTCTCATAGTCAAAAGATGCAGACAAGCACGATAAAACCGAGAAAAAAAAACTAAATTCAGAACCATATTTATAAACAGTAGATATTTCAGCTTCTACAGTTATTATGTTACATACAAAAATAAAACAGGCTCCACCTAAATATTATATTAGATACATACAAATATTCTAGTATCTACGAGTACACCCGCTACTACTTGGTCCACTTTTTAGGGTTCCGTACCTCAAAACGGAACCCATAGAGGATCACTCGTTTGTCTGTTTGTCTATTCGTCTGTCACAGCCAATTTGCTCCGAATCTACTGGACAGCTGAAGTTGAAATTTTGTGCACATATAAACATTCGTGACCCAAACACGGACGTGTAACGAAAATAAATAAATTTTGAATATGGAGTCACTTTTGGGGGTAAAATAGAAAATAAAAATAAAAAACGTTTTGCAAAATGTACCTACCATGTGACATATAAAAATTTACCACTTCTTATCTCCGAAAAAACTGAGCCAAAAATTAAAAAAAATACAGATAATAGTTCTATAATTATAGATTACAGAAAAATTAATAACAAGTCTATGGTCTTAATATAACATGTTAAATCTCTCAATATTGTGAGTACAAACTTACATTTTCAGTTGGAATGTATGGGAGAACATGTATTTCAACTAAAATGTTAAGTTTGTTCTTGGGATAAATTCGTCCCAACTACGGAACCCTTCATTGTGCGTGGTCCGACACGAATTTGGCTGTTCTTTTTTTTTTTCTACGAGATCTATAACACTGTTATTCTTTTTCTTCAAACTTATCTGGCTAGCTAGCCAAGATTGAAGTAGGTACGTAGATACGTGTAGCCAGGTAAACAAAGTTCTATAAGAATCATATATTACCGACACTAATTTGATTTATAGATTTCTTTTTTTGTCATAAGGCCCAGATATATGTATAATATGTCAGTGACCTTGAGTGGTTAGCTTGCGTGTTCTGTACTGAGTACTGAGCTCCTGCAACGCGTCGTACGAGTACGTCCAACCAGTAATAGAACTCGCCCATCCAGGAGCGCTGTCCCAAATAAGAAGCATTATTAATTTATTATAATTAAAACAAAAGGTATTTTAATAAAAAACGTATACTAGAAAATCAGTTATTAAATTATCTTTAAAAAGGTGAAAGTTTCAGAAAAATACGCTTGATAGATTTTGCGTGATTAACAGTTTTTTATCCGCGTTAGACATAAATTTACAAATTAATTTCACTATGTAATATAAACATAATCTAAAATATTCAAAGTCAAAGTCAAAGCATTTATTTCAAATAGGCACATATATGGCACTTTTGAACGTCAAAATTTACACGGAAATAAAATTGATTCTAGTTGCAACTTACAAAAGATAGTTTCGCATGGAGAAGAATGGGCAAGAAACTCCACCGTTACTCTTTTAAACTCATATATTAAGTTATTAAAGAAATACTCTAATTTAACAGATTTTTTTTCCAAATCATTAAACTATTCGTTTAGACGTGATCTTCAGTATAAAATCATTTATTTATATTTTTGGGTCTGTGAATAGTAAAATTACTGCTCATAATCAGGTCTTTTGGTTGTAATTTATCACAAAGTTCAAGTACCTTTAAATCACGGGTACATATAGCCTTTTTTCCAATTGACATTTAAAACTAACTGATTTAAAACACAATAACCTTAACAATAGTGCCCAATAATGATAAGATTATCTCATCTATCCATAACCATACTAATATTAGAAATGTGATAGTAACTCAGTCTCTCTGCCTGTTACATTTTCATGTCTAAACCACTGAACCGATCGTCATGAAATTTGGTAGAGATATAGCCTGGGATATGGAGAAGAACATAGGCTACTTTTTACGCGATAACCGACGGCCACACGGGCGGAGCCACGGGCAAAAGCTAGTCTTCCATAAATCTAGATTTAGATCTACAAAGTGCAGCACCTTATCCGGTCTTTTGCATAAATAATAAATATGAAATTACATCAATAAATGTAAGTGTCAAAGGAAATGAAATTGCCATTCTTCACGCTTGACTCAATCGCAGAAATATGGTATCAATAAAGGTACGGGGAAATGTAAAGCATTGTCCTTTGACGAAAATATCTAGTTGTAGGTCGATTTACAATTTTCCACTGGCGTTCAATTGTTTGGGCTCTCAATTCGTGCGTTCAATTGTTTGTAGTCTCTGCAAGGCGCGAGGTGCTTAGAAACGAACCAAATATTTAGACACGGCTCGCCCTTTGATTTTTGTTTACAACAATCAAAATTTTAAACCTTTGTTATTCGTTCCGAAACTTTTAAAGCTTTGTTTAGCAAAAGCATTTATAGACTTCGAAATTATTAATTTCAACGGCGCGCGACAGCATTTAAGGTATTCACAAATCTTTGATAGATATTCCACGGTATAGTTTGAATGCGCCACAAAATTTGATCATTCCTCAAATCCTTTCTCCGGAACTCGCTTTGTTACAAAATTTTCAAACGGATTCGAATAGATTTTCTCTATGACATGGGTCCTGAAATATTGGGAAAAGTTTGGTTTGACGTCAGTCAGAGCGCGCGCTTGTTTTCCATCTCTTTTTTGAAATTTTTCAGTGTCATCTGCAAACAAGGATAAATTTTGAGATTATGGAAATTGAGAGCTATAAAAAACAATCCAATCTTAAACTTACCGTAACATTTAAGAGAGCGCTCACCGGGTCCACTAGCGCCACTCCAGTAATAGTTATTTATGCAACTGTTGTGTAATAAGGGGTATTAAAACACGAGTGTGATAATAGTATCACATGAGTGTTTTAATACCTAATTATTACAGTTGCATACAAGATTCTATCTACACCCATGACATGAATCCTCTATAAAAGGTTCTGAAACAGTTTTTGCAATACTAATATCGAACAAAACTGGCGGGATACGACGCTATGGTATAGTATAGTGAAACGCGCTTGCGTGACAATGTTCTTTTTTTGAAATTCATAAAGATACCACGAATTAAGTAGTGAGAATGGAAGGGAGGATGATGATCCCTTCCTTACTGATCAAACAGATGAGTAAGGAAGGGATCATCATCCTCGTAAAAGCAAAGGAGTTGCATTATGAAATTCAGTACAACATTATAACTCCCGTTTGGATGCTATTATGGTTACTATGACACTGGGTGTTTTAATGTTGGCAATAAGCTAACTGTTTCAGAAACTTGTATAGAGGATTTATAGCATGGGCGTAGATAGAAAAATATTATCTCGTGACTGAGAAGGAATTATGATAAACGGCTCAATCAGGAACCTCGGTAAGTGTGTCTAGAATTTTCTAATACCTTTTATAAAGTTTCATATTCAGATACGAAGCAACGAAATTAGATCTAAATAAAGGCTTTGTCAAACAGAACGCGTACTTAGCGCTGCCTAATAGCGTTATAGTGTCGCGCTCATTTCATGTCACACAAATTGACTAGATTACGCTATGCAACGTACTATTCTCCAAAGTGTAATGCAAATCAATAGAAAAAAATCATTAAAAAAGTCTTATTTTAATCAATAAACGACTTTACATTCTTATCAGTTTCATTAATTTCTTCTCCGATTTGTTCCCACAATTTTGTCTTAATTGTTATACTTTTATAAAAAATATTCTTCGTATCATCTATGTTCTATGTTCTATGTTAGAGGGTTTGGTTTCCGCACTTAGTCCTTAAGATGGACCATTGTGCGTGGGCCATGGCGGTCGTCGGTGGTTATTCCGACGAGCCCACCTCATCCCAGAAGCTCTTCTCCGTATCATATAAGCATGGGTGTTTTCTAACTAATTCTATCCATTTTTCGGTCATTATGCAGTAATTTAACACATTTAGTCGGACGCTAAAATAAAATCTGTAAAAAAATACAACGCCCGATGTCAAAGCATCTTAAAGCCGCGACAGAGCATTGCGTACTGTTAGCGCTGGCACTCTATTTGACGGTATGCTACCGCGTTAGTACAACACATCGCGACGTCATAGCGCGGCGTCAGGTTAGCGCTCTGACGCGCGCTTAGTACGCGTTCTGTTTGACAAAGCCTTAAGAGTCTATACAACCTCAGCGCCACCTCACTCTGTATCTCGCTCGCACACTAATGCTACCGGTCATGCGAGCAAGCGAGACAGGCAGGGAAAAGACTCGAAGGCGCCGATAGTTTAGGTAATTTCGTTTTACGGTGAAAATAATGGTCATTTAAAAAATGTAAATAACATAAGTCCTGCTTTATAGTTAGTTCAGTTAATATGCAAAGTTTTATTATCTAATTGGAAGTATTTTTTGAATACCAGCGGTTTATTGTTCGGTTTGGAGGTAACTTGGGATTTTTTTTCTATAGAGAAAATTTTATGGGATCGTGTTTTCGGCTAACATAGTACTTAACATTAATCCTCAACTTTACCATATATTTATTTCAACATTAATGCTGCAGTATTTTCGACATAACGGAGGATCATGCTAAGCCATTTGAGGTAGTGTAGGCCCTTAAAAGCGACCGCATTCCTCTAGATCGTATTTTGTTGCTTCGTATCTCAATATGAAACTTTATAAAAGGTATTAGAAATTTCTGGGAGCTGATTGAGCCGTTTTTCATAATTCCTTCTCAGTCACAAGTTTTTTTTTTTACAACAGTGGCGCTAGTGACCGGTGACCACCCTCTTAAGGCAAAAATATCAATGTTAATATACCATTAGGTAAGTCGTTAAGAAAAGCCATAACAATAATGTAACATCGATTAAATTTCATCCTGGTTACACGAGAGAAGATCGTTAGGAAGAAAAATAACAGCATTAACAGCGCTGTAATTGATCCTGGAACATAAAAACAGCTATAAACCCCAATCTATTACGTACACCAGTTAAAATCTATATAAAAAAATAAAATCGAAATATCTGTTTGTCATGTCAAAATAACAACTCTTTACTAAATGCATATGAAATTATACACGGTATTAATAACAAAAAAAACTGTTTTAAATTTTGTCTGTCTGTGTGTTTGTTCCGGTTAATCTCTGAAACGCCTGGACCGATTTTGACGGGATTTTCACTAACAGATAGCTGATATTACAAGGAGTAACTTAAGCTACTTTATTTTCTACTAGCTGCTGCACGCGGGTTCACCCGCGTGGATTAAAAGTAAATACACACACATACAAACATGTATGTCACAACATTTTATTTGATTTCGTATAAGATTTTTATACCACCTTTAATTTATTATCTATATTTTATGTATTAAAACGGACATCTATGTCATACTCTAAGAAAGTGCTACGGAATTGTGTAAAAGTGCAAATTGATACTATTCTTAGTTATAATGTAATCTATCATGTAATATAATAAGTTAGAGTTCAATTGCAAGTCTTTTAGGCTAGATTGTAATTAATCATTAAGAACTTTAGTTCTTATTAATAAGAGAAAAAAAACTTACATATGTGTTTATTATTATAGCTTATGGCACTCGTGGGTTGAAGTGTAAAATCAGCATCAGGTGGTATACCTTGTGTTGTCATATGACATTATGCTGAGCTGAGGCCCTTTTGCACTGAAAAAAAAAAAGTAGTTGCCACAATCAAGATTTTGTTTAGATTGACTAAGTAACTTGTTTGCATCTGAGCCTATCAAGCACAATGATCACGGCTACTACTTTTATTTGATTGAAATTTGAAACGGGATCTTGATTGGCGTTTGACGGCACGGTTGGCGGAGTGGTTAAGCGGTTGACTGCTGCGCTGCGTGTCACGGGTTCGATTCCCGCACGGAACAAATATTTGTATGATCTACAGGTAGTTGTTCCGGGTCTAGCTGTTTGTGTATGTGAGTTTAAATGTTTGTAAATGCCCACAATACAGGAGAAATTCCTAGAGTGGTAAGTTAAAAAAAAAAACAATTTGGCGTTATCACATAACACTATTTGCAGCAATCAAGTCAAAACATAGTTGCCACTTTTTTAACACTTCTACAATGATGTCATATTAAGGGTTATCGAGAAACTTGTTTGAGCCTTCAATCATTTGAACTAGTATTGCTGCAATCATGTCGTGATGATCAAGTTAACTAAGATTTTGATTAATCTAAACAAGATATCGTCAATCAAGCTAAAAAGTCACTTGGTTAGAGTGTGTTTTTTTCAGTGTGGCATTATTATCATTGTTTTCTGATTTTTATAGTTATAAGGTGTATTTTACGCTGTAATGCCAATATGGAATTTTTAGGGTTCCGTAGCCAAATGGCAAAAACGGAACCCTTATGGATTCGTCATGTCTGTCTGTTTGTCTGTCCGTCCGTATGTCACAGCCACTTTTTTCCGAAACTATAGGAACTATACTGTTGAAACTTGGTAAGTAGATGTATTCTGTGAACCGCATTAAGATTTTCACACAAAAATAGAAAAAAAAAAACAATACATTTTGGGGGTTCCCCACACTTAAAACTGAAACCCAAAAAATTTTTTCTTCAAACCCATACGTGTGGGGTATCTATGGATAGGTTTTCAAAAATGATACCTATTGAGGTTTCTAATATATTTTTTTTCTAAACTGAATAGTTTGCGCAAGAGTCACTTCCAAAGTGGTAAAATGTGTGTGTGTATAATGATAAAACTAAAAAAAATATATGATGTACATTACCATGTAAACTTCCACCAAAAATTAGTTTGAAAGAGATCTAGTAAGTAGTTTTTTTTTAATACGTCATAAATCGTAAACCGCAATTTTTGTTGCTACGGAACCCTCCATGGGCGAGTCCGACTCGCACTTGGCCGCTTTTATTTCTTCCAACTAATTCCACACAAAAAAAAAAATGCAATACAAATAGCCACGCGGGCGCTCATAGCAGTTGCTCATAGATTTGAATATAAAAAAAAAACAAATCGTTTAGAGAAACAATTGTTTTAAAAGCGCTTAAAGCGATGAAATGGTAGAAATCCTTCGCAGTCCGCTTGCGTAGTACAAGGTTTATTCTGCTACCACCTGTTTTACTATTAAATCAATCGCCTACGGGTTTGTAGTTGAAGGGCAACTAAAATAAAGGGATGAAAACTGTACATGCAAAGTAAATAGAGCATTGGTTAGTACAAACAAAATGTAGAACGGAACTTTATTCATTTATTTATGTACACACAAAATACTTGACAGGACAATATATTAACATAGAAGAGCATAAAGGTACTGCTTATTTCAAAAGAAATTTCTTCCAGCAGACCTGCGAGAGGAAAGTTGGATAAGAAATGTACTCAGTGTGTAGAAAAGTTAAACAAGAAAATTTTAATTAAAACAAAACTATAACTATATAAAATAAACATACATACAAATACATATACATATAAATATTAACTATAATATACTTACATATGTTGGGGGTTCCCCACACTTAAAACTGAAACCCAAAAAATTTTTTCTTCAAACCCATACGTGTGGGGTATCTATGGATAGGTTTTCAAAAATGATACCTATTGAGGTTTCTAATATATTTTTTTTCTAAACTGAATAGTTTGCGCAAGAGTCACTTCCAAAGTGGTAAAATGTGTGTGTGTATAATGATAAAACTAAAAAAAATATATGATGTACATTACCATGTAAACTTCCACCAAAAATTAGTTTGAAAGAGATCTAGTAAGTAGTTTTTTTTTAATACGTCATAAATCGTAAACCGCAATTTTTGTTGCTACGGAACCCTCCATGGGCGAGTCCGACTCGCACTTGGCCGCTTTTATTTCTTCCAACTAATTCCACACAAAAAAAAAATGCAATACAAATAGCCACGCGGGCGCTCATAGCAGTTGCTCATAGATTTGAATATAAAAAAAAAACAAATCGTTTAGAGAAACAATTGTTTTAAAAGCGCTTAAAGCGATGAAATGGTAGAAATCCTTCGCAGTCCGCTTGCGTAGTACAAGGTTTATTCTGCTACCACCTGTTTTACTATTAAATCAATCGCCTACGGGTTTGTAGTTGAAGGGCAACTAAAATAAAGGGATGAAAACTGTACATGCAAAGTAAATAGAGCATTGGTTAGTACAAACAAAATGTAGAACGGAACTTTATTCATTTATTTATGTACACACAAAATACTTGACAGGACAATATATTAACATAGAAGAGCATAAAGGTACTGCTTATTTCAAAAGAAATTTCTTCCAGCAGACCTGCGAGAGGAAAGTTGGATAAGAAATGTACTCAGTGTGTAGAAAAGTTAAACAAGAAAATTTTAATTAAAACAAAACTATAACTATATAAAATAAACATACATACAAATACATATACATATAAATATTAACTATAATATACTTACATATGTCGGAGTCGAGTTGTATCCGGTACGTCAGCGCCATCTCGTTGCGTTCGATGGAGTTATTGGAGTTCGCGCCAACGATTCTTGACTAATCGGGACGCAAGTGCTACCTAGCGGCGCATGACGGAGTCACAACATAACGTTCGACCGGCGACAAGTGATCGCCGCACAGTCGACAAGTGAAGTTCATCGGTGGCGGTCAAGCAGTGAAGACGTCTAGGAACTGTTGCGCGTTCGGTATAGTTTTCGTGTTCCAACATTAATTACTTTGTATACCCATTACTGTATAGAATAAAGTTCTTCTAACTGAACAGACAGATGTGCTGCTGAGGAGTTTGTTCCACTATTTCTTCTTCTCAGCTAAAGCACTAGGAAGTAGTGAAGAGCCGGGCGTTTTGGGGGACTGTCTTATCTAAGCTTTGGAGTTCAGATTCTTAGCTTGAGTAAATGACTTTTGAGTTTAATTCGGTTGTTCTATTGCGCAATAACCAACACTACCCCCGTAGTTAAAATATGGCTGATGATAACAAGAGAAACCTACCGTTCTCCGACACATATTTAATATATGTAGAATATTACTGTATAGAAGAGAGATAATGCTCCTACTAGTATAATTTTGCGAACAATTAAGTTATGTGAAACGCCTACAAAACATGCGGTGCTGACTTTAGCGAAACATTTCAGACGAAAAAGTTAGTTTTGGATAAATGTGTTATTTGGAAAATAGTTTCCAGTTTGGGTTTACTAAATTGTTTTTTATACCCTAGAGACTAACTTTTTTGGGAAATTTATTCGCAGTTTATTTTTGTCTGCTATATTTACGTATTTTTATAAAAGGTATACCTACCAACTTGGCCTTTGACTTTATACACTCGGATACATAGTAGATTGTACAGCTAGTGCATAAAAGAAGCCATTTGCCCCGATACGTGTATATTTACCCAAGCTGCAGGCGAGGGTTTAAAACTAAGTCGAGGAGTAAAATGGCTCGTTGCTGCTTTTCATTCCGATTGCGAGAAAATTAAATAGGCATAAAGTATATAACAGATTTTTTTTCATTTTTAGCTTGAATCTGCGACGTTTTATTGTGCGTGTGGCTGTTGGGCCTGATTATCTTAATCTTAGAAAAAAAAAAAAACTTTATGCACGAATATAATAAAAAGCGACTAGTGACCTTGAGTGGTTAGCTTGTGTTCTATACTGAGCTTATGCAACGTGTCGCACGTCCAGCCAGTAATAAGACTCGCCCATCCAGGAGCGCTAGCCCAAATAAGAAGCATTATTAGTTTATTATAGACTAGCTTTTGCCCGCGGCTCCGCCCGCGTGGATGTCGGTTATCGCGTAAAAAGTAGCCTATGTCCTTCTCCATATCCCAGAGTATATCTCCGCCAAATTTCATAACGAGCGGTTTAGGCGTGAAAACGTAACATACAGACAGACAGACAGACAGACAGAGTTACTTTCACATTTATAATATTAGTATGGAAGTATGGATAACACAAAAGGTATTCTAATAAAACATATATCTAGACGATCAATAATCAAATTATCTTTAAAAAGGTGAATGAAAATTACGCTTGATAGATTTTGTGTGATTCTCAGTTTTTTATCCGCGTTAGACATAACTTTACAAATTAATTTCATTATGTAATATAAACATAATCTAAAATATTCATATATTCAGTTAATAAAAATATGCTCTAATTTAACAATTACTTTTTTCCAAATCATTAACACTACTCGTTTAGACATGATCTTCAGTATAAAATCATTAAAAGTCGGTTATTGTCGCCTTAGAGAAATACCTTTAACGTCATAGACGAACATACGTACTCGTATTATGTAGATACCAGAGACGAGGCTTGACAATTCGAAAACACCGTAAAAACAACAGTCAAAATAACAGTTCCATAGCCATACAAAAAAAAAAAACTAAATCAAAAAAATTAAAAAAATTAAATCAACCAAAATTAATTTACAAAAAAAAATATAAAAAAAAGAATAATAATAACACCATCTGTCGTCAAGTAGCAGAACCAAAGAAACGCTCACTTGGCTTTGACTTTTTTTTTTGTTTTGTTTTACTACGAATACCTACTGAGCGTGAAGTCAATTCGAAGTAGTTAACTGCCAATTTTCTTCATTAATCCCCACTTAACTACCCACACGTGTCGGTAGACTCGGACAACTAATATGTTAGATTATGTTTTTTTTATTTGCGTTTTTTGCTTAGTGGGCAGAGCATACCTACGTATTGAATTGAGGAAGTCAGATTAGAAGGAGAAGTGGATTTGTCGAGAAAAGAGAATATCGTAGACAGAGCCCTCAACTTTCTGCGCTGACGAATGGGTAACCATTTTAAAAGCAGTCGTTGCGCATTTTCTTTTAGTCACAATTGTTATCAAAGTTTTCGTAAAGACTCTAATTAGTCTCTAAATCTAAGTAGGCTCGTCAGTTGTACAAATATACTAAACGAATTCATAATTATCTAACTTATTTTCTCCTAATTACCAACTTCCAAAAAAGGAGGACTGGTGGACAATTCGGGCGTTTGTATTTTATCATTTAATATGTAAAACTTATTTATTCGGTAAGTTCGACACTCACAGTGCTTATTTATACATTAAATTTGACGATGATACCTTTACAAAACTTTGTTTTCCTACTGTAGTTATCAAAGCAAAACATACCTCCGTATCAAACACAACATAATTTGCATATACCTACTTAATCTAACAGAATCATCTGCTTGACATCAGCATGATAACATTATAAACAGTTAATTGTTTGCTTAAGTTATGCGTGACGCGCTCGGCTGGGGGCGTCGAATCTTCATAAACGCTTGCTTATAAAATACACGTTTACTTCGTAATGTCATAAGAAGAATAGAAGGTGAAAGCGATTTGGAGGCAAATTAATGATAGTAAAATAATTGAACAAATTAAAACTACATAGGAACACTGACCGACCCAGACGACCCTACATACCCTCCTCCAGGAGAGTCGTAGGGAAACGAGTACAGTTCAAAAGAGAGTACACACGCACAACGGACCAAATGAGAGTCTAAGTGCGGAGAAGGGAGCCCCATCATCATCATCATCAAGAGAGTACACACTACACGATCGTCATTCCGACCTCGCCACCGAGGCCCCGCGTGAATCCCCGATTAAATAGTCCTCCCCGACCCTTGCCCGTAAGTGAAGCGCCAGGACGCGCTATAGCTGAGCCTCTAGCTTTAAATCCCCCAGATAATAATCATAACCCTGATTTTATCCAGCCACCGACGCGACGGTCCCTTGCCATCCTCCCTTCGACTCTGCCCTAAGCCGAGGTTCGTACCCCACAGGGGGTGCCTTTAGCGCGCAGTCGTTTAGTTTATAAGTTTTTACGCCCTCGCTGGAGGCATTAAGTTTCGTTAGGAGTTTAAGGTAACCACAGGAAAGTCCGGTTAAAGAGTCTCAACTTCTCAAGGTTAACTCTGAGATGCCCTAGTAAAAAAAAAAGAAAATACATCGAAATATTTATTTCAGGCGAGACATAAAAGACCAAGACGTAGCCTTTATTGCGCAAGAATTATATTAGAGTTTACTCCATAAGAATCGATTTTCATTTGCCCCCGGTATGGAAATTTTATGAGGAGTGAAATTAATACAAGCGCTATGTTTTTCTGCGTAACGTACCTTACCCACCTTTCACTTTCAAATCATGTATATGTATACTTGTATACAGCCGACGGGTACAGGGTATGCTGCGCAACAGCTGACACATGTATGTATGTATAATATAATATGCATATGGAGTAAACTCCAGTCGTACGTCGGAACTGACACACACTTTTTTGTTATGTTTCCCAATTAGCTAACACTGATGAACGTAATTGTGCATATTTATTCTAGTTATTATTTACACTTCCAGTCAAGACCACGCTCTTTCGAGCGTACTGTAATTCATTTTACACGTGCAGCCTGTGGGTTAGGTGTACGCAAAGATCGTACAGTGCTCTCCGCGTTCAGTATAAAAGCGCGTTTAGGATGCTGGTGGGGCTGCCCGGCTTCTGTAGTGCATCGGGGATGTTCGCAGATGCGCATGTGGATTGTTTTTACGCAACAATGTGTAAAAGGTACGCAGGTGCGCAGGGTGTGGGGCAGCACCAACAGTATCTTAGGCATGATTGCCAGTCGCCTGGACTGTGTTTTTTTGTTTTATCAGTGCTTAACATAGTCATAAGTTTTACTAATAGCTTTTGAGTCATGGATACTCGAATAAAGAGAAATTCTATTCTATTTATATTTTAATACTAGTATTCTTTGCTCTAGGTCTGCATTAAGCTTTTATGAGGTTTTTGACTGCCTTTTAATCCATTTAAACACGTTAATTAAAAGAACTTAAACAAGCAAAGAACATTAAAACTGTGATTAGTTACAATAACATACTATACGCCAAAAAAATCTGAATTCGCTACCTCTTATCACTTCAAACCGTCTTTATTATAACATGTGACGTCAACCGCCATTGTTTTGGCTGTTGTCTTAAAAACCGCTATGACGACAAGTCTGCTTATCTTCCGCCTTATTACTACCATATAAGATAGACATAAAAGGAGTTATTAACGCCGCCGCCGGCTGTCGTTGGAAATCAGTGCTGGGGCTCTGTCTCGCATAGGGTCGCAACATTATGCTGAGCGATGACCTTTTTGCGTGGATGTGACGTATATTTTCCCCCAACTTGTTCTTTTTTGTGTTTGTGTTCTTTGTTTGCATCATATTTACCGCAAATATACGTATTTTCATTCTTTTCTTTTTTATTAAGGCACGATCTATAGATGTTTAGTAGCTAGCGAATAGGTAGTCCATTTGAAATAAGATTAAACATTTATATAAACCTTTTATACAGTCCGTTCAACCGATTTTGACTTCTATTCCGACAATTTCGTCAATTTGTTCATCTTCTATGTCGGCCGCCCGTGCTTAGGAAAGCACGTTAAGCCGTTGGCCCTGCGCCTGGGCCTCAAGTCTGCTATTACAATAGTGTCAGAATGGTCTCTTCATTGTGAGTTTTTGACAGATTTGCCATACAAACACTGTCAAATACTCACAATGGCGAGACCATTCTGACACTATTGTAATAGCAGACTTGAGGCCCTGATCTCTCTGCGGTAGTGTCGGATTCCCGCCCCATCGGACTATGAGTTATAACTACAGATCGGATAATCGGATGCATATTAACCTAAAGTTGAGGTGTAAGCTAATATGGAACACACTTTTGTATCCATCTTAAAAATTTCGCGATTCGGGGATTGATAAATTTACAAAAAAAATTTTTTACTATATAATCATTCGATTATATATATAGTAAAAAAAAAAAAATGTAAATTTATCAATTCCTAGCTATCAATAGCTAGCTTATGAAGTTAAATAATACCATATATTTAATAAGTCGATTGCATTCCCGGATTTTCTGGTATTCCGGGATTTATATTAAACAAAAATATATTTAAGTAGCCGCTTCCATAATTTCATAGCAAAAATTAACTTTAGGTAATTATACATCCCAATTTCCGATCTCTAGTTATATCACTGTTTTTTTTATGTTTCCCATGGATTCAAAATTCTTTTGTTTTTTAATCGTCAAAAAAATACAAAGCAGCGCGGTCTCTGTAGGGTCATACCGACTTAAATTTCCTGTTTGGCTCAGAACTCAGCAAACGCTAACACCATTCTCTGAAATATCAGGTGACATGCGGGACAAAATGAAAGGTCTCGTCTGCGGGGAAAGCTCCATATATATTGAGGATCGAAACCATCCGAGAAACCCCACCTATGGAGATATACTTTGCTGCGGACGATCTGAGTGGGCAGTCTGTTTAAAATTTTCCAAGTCACCCACAGCGACGTGTGTCTTGGAAAAAGGCTCTCTGATGACTCAATGAAAGAATCAATGGTTTGAGCTTCTTACATACACAAACTTTCCCATGGGGGTAGGCAGAAACAATAGAACGCCACCTGCTACGCTACTTCCATACTCCTTTTGCTTCGTTTACATTTTTAGAGGTATGAGGAACAGGGTGTAAAGTTCACTCGTACTCTATAGTAAAGGGAGGATCCTCCGACCAGAAGGGTATTGTGTCTGGTGGGCAACTGCCCAACGGTTGATATCGGGATATTGTATATGTATATGCTAGTCGCGCGATAAACTCTGATAGCGCGATGCAGGATTTGTGACGTCAGGTCTTTAATGCGTAGTTCACATGTGGCGTTGTTGATACGGCCACACATTCACACATCTGGTCATACGCGCACGCCGGTTGCAAGTGCTACGCACCTGACCATTCTGAAGAACGTCACCAATTAGATCACTATATGTTCTCCTAGAGCGTCCCCTCCCAGCGTTTCCACTCATACATTTGTTAGTCGCCTTTCATTCATCCTCTCAACATGACCAAACCATCTAAGCATACTCGTTTAAATTTTTGTCACTACATCTTCTTTTAAACCACACCATTGTCTTATCACATAATTTTTCAGCCTATCATTCATAGTCACGCCATACATGCTTCGCAAGTAACGCATTTTCACAGCATTTATTCTACTTTCATGCTTCTTTTGTTAAAAGTTAATAGCCTCTGATAACGATGGAAAGCGCACTATAGCA
This sequence comes from Dryobota labecula, assembly GCA_947523025.1. Taxonomy (NCBI): domain Eukaryota; kingdom Metazoa; phylum Arthropoda; class Insecta; order Lepidoptera; family Noctuidae; genus Dryobota; species Dryobota labecula. The sequence continues at coordinate 6,232,616 of OX383289.1, read as the reverse complement.
AGGTTTTGCTCGGGGTACCCCTTCTGGAATAAATTCTCATCGCTATATATTTGAGCTTCTTCTCATCTCAAAACATAGCAAACCAACATTTCAAAAGAGTTATTTTTATACACAAGTTTATAAATCCCACCAGCTCATTTCGGCCCACTTGTAAAGGCTAGCATCCCATTTGTTGCCTTTCATGTTTAATTTTGTTACACGGAGCTCATATTAATTGGCGTCGAAGCAACTAATTTGTAACTTTTAATTACATACAAGTTGGAAAGGAGAACTCTTTGAATGTGCAGACCTATGTTTAATTTGTTAAAAAAGATAATATGTTTATCTTTGAAGTAGTCCACTTCTGGAATCATAGCTGTTTCCTAATTAGCGCCACAAAAACCCAGTAACTGAGCTCATAATTAATATTATCTGATTTGTTCGAAATTAGATTTTATTCTGATACTGTTAATTACATAATTATGTCTTAATACTGGTCATAAACCTCGGGAAATTACCCTAAAAGCCGTCATTTTGATTAACGAATAACAAAATATTATATTAGCTTAATTATGAAACCAAATAATTTAGCTCATATTTTTACCTACTTCATTAATGAGAAAATGAGGTTTCGGAGTCAAGATCGTGATAGGTAATATCCCTCGTGTATAATCACCTTGCTTAGGTATAGCTCCACGTTATCAAGGTTCTTAATCTTTGTATCTTCTGAACCCCAAACTAATCGTGGCTAAGGCCGTTTGGGACATTAAGTAATATGGGACAACAAAACAAATTAATTTATCGTTTTCAGAATCTCAAATATGCTGGAAACCAATAAAATCGACTGTTTAGATCGTAGGATGTGATTTTATGTTCAGTCATAAGCCATAACCGAATTTCTTGGTAGTCCGCCTTAATTTTATTAAGGTCATAGCATCACGTCATGGAATCCCTGAGGTGTAAATTAGAGCGCTATTGTTGCACGCCCATATTTTACTGAAATAAAAAAAAGTCCAAAGGTCTGAAGTAGGTACTTCACTCTAAACTGAACCAATCAAAAATCTATCAAATCAAACTATTTTAGGCTTGGCTTCCAATCTTACTGGAAGCAGCTGAACCCTAGGATTGAAGATGGAGCGACTGCCTATCTGACCTCCACGAACCAGTTAATCGGTAACACAACACCCCTTGTTAGAACTGGTTGTCAGACTTTTGGGCTTCTGACTACCAGTAATAACTATCAAAGATATACGAATGACAGCCGGGACCAACGGCTTAACGTGCTTCCTGAGGCATGGAAGGGATCACTGCCCAACCTGATAATCGAACCTAAAACCTAACATTGAACAAAATCGGGATTAATGTATGCAGTCGCCTAAAAAAAAAAAAAAATTTACTGTAAAACGTCGCTTTCAGCGATAAGACCGCCCATTGTGACACCCTATGTAACAGTTCTACATTTATATCTGTTATGTTATGGTATACATAATAAAGAGTAGGTATTCTATCTATCTATCTACCTACCTATCTATAAAATCGTTACTTTTAGAATCAATGAACGAACACATCATGTGCATTTTATATTACGTATTGGTGCATGACGCGCAAATGTTTTTTTATCTAAATCACACAAGATGAAACGATACGAGATCTCACTATAGAGAATCAATTAGATATGATAAATCACCGCTGTTGTTAGTTCTCCGAAGCAATTAAGACAAAAGGATCACTCTGCTGATGACCGTGCAACTATAATATCGTAAACCAATTGATGGAAATTGTTATTTGGCTTTTAGCAGTATTAATAGGCACAACGTGAAAGCTTCAGGTGCAAACCAATTTCGAACAACATTGTCGTATTTAATGGGTTTTTCATAAAGTTTAACAGAGTTCCGCTGTTAAACTTTACATTGCAAAATAGCTTAAAGTTTGTCGTATAAAAAGATACTCGGGTACTGACTGAGAAGTTTAATAAACCTTTTGTTTAACGACATAATATCTTCCTAGTATAAGGAAGCAGATGCTGGGAACTGCGAGGTAATTGTAACACACTTATACTCCATTTACTACATGCATTAGACTTTAGAGGCATGAGGAACAGGGTGTAAAGTTCACTCATACTCTATAGTAAAAGGAGGATCCTCCGACCAGACGGGTATTGTGTCTGGTGGGCAACTGCCCTACGGTTGATGTCGGGATGTGGTATATATGCTAGTCGCGCGGTAAACTCTGATAGCGCGATGCAGGATTTGTGACGTCAGGTCTTTGATGCGTAGTTCGCATGTGGCGTTGTTGATATCGCCACAAGACCAATAACGGCTAAATAACGACAGTTATTGTGTAATATTGTTGAAATTACTGCACCTTAGATTTTTTTATGTAAATGGTAAATAGAGTACAGTGCTTTGTATTTATCGTGAAATAACTGAGTTTATTAAACTTTTACATCGAAATAATGAAATGGTGAGAACAGTTATTTGTCTAATATTATAATAAATGGAGTATAGGTACAGTAATTTGTACTCCGACCCCCAAGATACAAGCCCTGCTTAGTCAGGGGGTCAACGGCCAAAGCAAAATATTGTGACATACAAACTTAATTGTGTTTTGTGAGATCATTGTCTTCATCACCTTTTCTTTTTGCCAATAAAACCTTTTGTTTTTTTTTTTTTTTCTGTATTTTGTTTGTAGCAGTGGGTTATATTTTGACAATTAAACAATATTCATTGCGTTATTTACTTTTTTATTTACTTTGTTGAGCCGACAAACTTTACGAACATATTGTGGCGACATCTATAACGCCACATGCGAACTACGCATCAAAGATCTGACGTCACATATCTTGCATCGCGCAATCAGAGTTTACCGCGCGACTAGCCGTCACCTTAGTGGTGAAAAGAGCTATGCCACACTTTTGACCGAATTGAGTTATGAACACCACCATACTCGTCGTTAGACGGAGATTCTAGTGGTGAAGAGATCTAAGTGATAGCTAAACTAGTGGTTTGGTTTTTCATTCAGACGTGAAAGGAGTTAAATGAAACTAGGAACAAAAAATCAAGTGGTGAATTTTTGATTTATCTTTATCATGGAACCAGTTTAGTATGGAATAGCTCCCTTCACTACTAAGGCGACGATTATATACAACATCCCGACATCAACCGACGGGCAGTTGTCCACCAGACACAACAACCGTCTGGTCGGAGGATCCTCCCTTTTATGTAGAGGGTGAGTGAACTTTACACCCCCCCCATACCTCTATAATATGAAGCAATGGAATAGCAATATCCTTCAAAATCATTCGGATTGTTATTGATAGTATGTTACGCACATAGAATGCTGGAAAGGGGAAAACTAAAGAAGTAAATAATTAATGGGTTGATTACCGAGATGACGTCTAATAGAGAAATATGGAAGAAAAATACATGTTGCGCTAATTTACACTATCTACAAATATTAAAAATTAATATAATTATATTAATTAATTAATATTCTAAATCTACAATAATATTGTAAAGAGAAAAGATTTGTATTTTTGTATGTTATGAATAAATTCAAAAACTACTGGACCGATTTTAAAAATTCTTTCACCTGTGGAATGATATTATCACTGAGTAACAGGCTATAATTTATAAAGAGGAAAGAATTTTTTTTTTGTTTATGTCAAATAAGCTCCGAAATTTCTGGATCGATTGTAACCATTTTTTCACCAATACATTATCAGAAAAAAGAAGCTAAATTATCAGAAAGTAACATAAATTATATATATATAAATATTATTATTTTTTGAGTTTTTTAAGAAAATTGCAATAATGTAACAAGTGCGGGCGGGCGATGTAATGCGACGGGGTGGGACGGGGGAACAAGAAATTTCACGCGGACGAAATCGCGGGCAGAAGCTAGTCTATACTATAATATTATAAAGAGGAAATATTTTTTCGTTTGTTTGTTTGTTTGTTTACATGTATCGAATAAGCTTCGAAACTACTGGACATATTTTAACAACATTTTCACCAAAAGAAAGCTAAATTATCAGGAAGTAACATAGACCATTTTTTTTTTTTTTTAAATTGAGATTCTTAAGAAAATTTCAATAATGCAACAAGCGCGGGCGGGCGATGTGATGGGGTTGCACGGGGGAACAAGAAATTTCACGCAGACGAAGTCACGGACGGAAGCTAGTCCCAAATAAATTGAGATAATATGGGCAAGATAATGACAAGAGATACGGAAACTGCGCAATCACAAGGAATCTGTGTGGTATCTTTTCAAACTTGGGCCGTACTTTACTTGAACCCGTCAACAACTGTTCAAACTCTTCTATATGGGTAAAGTTTGCAGTGTCATACACGTAGAATACATAGGTACATATAGAAGTTTGTCGGAAAATGGAACATGATCGTAACAAGTCGTCGGCAATTCAATTGTAAGGTAATGGGGTAAGATTTGAAAGGCTTACTGCCTTCACCGAGTTTCATAACTTTGTTAACGTCTGTCTGTTGAACGAGTGTATGGGAGATTCGGTTTGGGTGTTTTTGCTATTTGATGTGCCTGGATGTTCTTATGGGTGTTTTTTTTTGCATATTAGTGTACAGAATCAAGTTTTTCTAACTGAATAGACAGCTGTGCTACTGGGGAGTTTGTTGCTCCACTTTTTCTTCTCAGCTAAAGCACTAGGAAGTGGTGAAGGGCTTTTGGGAGACTATTTTGAATAAATGATTTTTAATTTTGATTTTGTCCTAAATAAAGAAATCTGGTCTGTACTTGCATTACTACTATTGGACTACTAATGGATTTTGGTTCATACGCACCAGATTATTAATTACTAACTTTTGCTCCCGGCTCCGCCCGCGTGGATGTCGGTTATCGCATAAAAAAGTAGCCTGTGCCCTTCTCCATATCCCAGGCTATTATATCTTGGGCACGCTACTTTTATGGCGATAAGTCCCCTCTTTGAGGAGTGACTAGAGAGGTGCCACGGCGTCCTCACTTTTCGCCTGACACAGGTCCTCACCGGACACGGGTGTTTCAGGAGATTCCTGTTACGGATTAGGCGGGAGGAAACGCCTGGGTGTTACCACTGTGTGGATCGCCCGAAGGACATGGTGGTGCATACGGTGGAGGTCTGCCCGGCTTGGGCAGAGCACCGCCGTGTCCTCACGGAGGCGATTGGCGGCGGTGATCTCTCGCGTCCGGCCCTGGTCCAGGCCATGATCCGGAGCGAGAGTGCATGGGAGGCAGTCACCTCCTTCTGCGAAGCAGTAATGCTCGCGAAGCAGGAGGCGGAACGTGTGATGGAGCGGCACTCTGTGCGCCCCCACGTCCCTAGTCGCCGCAGGAGACGCCCTGGGCGGCAGAAATCGATAGCCGATTCCCGGCCACCGTAGGCGCGGGCTTGCGAACGGCGAGCTATGGGCAGCTCGCCGTCCGGTAAGGACCAGGCCCGGGTCGACGGCGCATTGTGTTCCACGCGCGCCTCAAAGAGATGTCAGCACGCACTGACGGGGTCCGCTAGGACCGGTGCCTGCCAGGGTTGCGGGTTTGTCCGACAGGGATACCGTGGCCCAGGCACACAGGCACCTGAAGGAACACGGGTGGGTTTTAGTCAGTAGATGTCTGACACACCCTCCCGCTCCGCCCAGAGCGGGAGAAGTTATTTGATAATTTCCCACCCAAAAAAGAAAAGGCTATTATATCTCTGCCGAATTTCATGACGATCGGTTCAACGGCTTAGGCGTGAAAACGTAACAGACAGACAGACAGAGTTACTTTCACATTTATAATATTAGTGTGGATTTATTTATTAAACTCATTCAATAAGAAAGGGCAATTATTTCAATTCTACTAATTCAAATTCATTGACATTATTTATTTAAGTACACAAAACACTTACTAGAGAAAAATACATAAAGATAGAAAATAAAAAGAATAAATAAATAAGATTAGAATTGTCAAGGATTTTTTTTTTTTTACAAAGAAAAGGACTGGTAAATAATAGTATTAGCATGTTTTTCTTTTATATCACTTTGAAACGCATAGTCGTGTAAATACTTAAGAAATTGTTTAAGTGCTAGAATCCAATTCAATTTAATATTAAAAGTGCTAGACGTTGTTCAGACCTAGGCGCGTTCCAGAACGCGGGCTAAATTGAATGTAGCCTTCTTGTTTCTCGGCTTTATTTTTTCTTAAAGCGAAAGCGCTAGAATAGCAGATTTAAATTTTCTTACGTTTTGTGCAAATTGCAGGTCACCATGAGGTTGTATATTGATCAAAATATGATTCGCGACCGAAATAAGTATTTATTCACAGAAGTATAATCATTAAAATCATCAATACAACTATCTAAGACTAAGTTACCCTTGTAGCAGCATCTACAACGTCACATGCGAATTACTCATCAAAGACCTGACGTCACACTAATGGATTATTCCACAAATCCCCCCTGAAAAATCCCCCTTAGGAGGAAAAGTGGAATATATAAAAACCAGTCTAGAATTTACCCCTGCTTATTTCACTAATCCCCCAGAGAATCCACCTCAGTGGGGAAAACTGAACCCATATGTAAAAAAAAATCACTTTCAGGGGGTCTTGGAATAATGTTTTTTTTTTTTTAAATCCTAGTTTTCCCCCCTAAGCGGGATTATCAGGGATGACCTCTAGACTGTTTTTTATAGATTCCACTTTTCCTCCTAAGGGGGATTTTCAGGGGGGATTTGTGGAATAAGCCACACAAATCTCGCATTGCGCAATCAGAGTTTACCGCGCGACTGGCATGTCGGGCAGTAGCCCACCAGACACAACACCCGTCTGGTCGGAGGATCCTCCCTTTTCTATAGAGCATGAGTGAACTTTACACCCTGTTCCTTATTTCTCTATCTATTGAATGACTATTTCATGAAATCATTACATTTAACAGGGTTATCACCGGTCAAATAAATGAATAAATTAAAATTAAACATAACTAGAGAAATGTGAGTATATGGTGGATACACCTCTGTCTACAAAAAACAACATACATTTCCACACAATAGGCATAAAGGACGGAACTCTGTGCAGGGCCTACATAGAGCCGGAGGAAACCGTTGCGCATGTACTCTTCGAATGCACAGGCGTCACCCTGATTAGAACAAAAATCCTTGGAGCAGCCTTCACCGATGTTCTGAACAGACCAGGAGACGTGATTAGCTTCTGGAAGGAGGTGGGCACAATGGTCCATCTGAAGGACTAAGTGTGGAAACCAAACCCTCTAACATAGAACATAGATACCTCTATCTAACAACTCGGGGATTACAGCCGTGTTGTTATGTTATGAGTGTTGAATTATCTCTAGATTATAAGACAAGATTATGTTTTGCTTAAAAGTTCGTCTCTTCAAACATCCGTCGAGTGAGATTGAAACAAAAAGCTCCGAAGGATTAGGATGGATCAGCTTCTGATCAGTGATTTTAATAAAGCCTGCTTAATTTCTCATTTGTTTTTACAAGATTTTATTTAACTTGCAATGTTTCTTTGTTAGTTTGTATAGTTTGAATCTTACAAGCTGAATTAAAACCACTTTCTCTTATCCTACGGAGTTGACATATTACACATGGGTTCAGTTCCAAAGACAATGCATTTTTATGATAAGCATGACCTGATTCTACTTCCAGGATTGGCTCAAGACGAAGCAACTCCTTAGGGACGCTTAAATAATGATAGTCCGCTATGAAAACCACCATGACCTGACCTGATAGTTCGTTCTAAAGTCCACCATGATCTGGCTACTGCACCTAGGATTGGCTTTAGACGAAGGAACTCTTCAACGGGCAATAATACAGAGTCGAAATTTTATATACGCTTTAATTGTGATAGTCCATTCTAAAATTTACCATGACACTAAATTTTAAATACAATTTATTTATTTATTATTTAAATGCAAATTTTTTTAGAGTCTATATCCCCCTGCAAGCTATATGTTTGTATTTGGATACGTGAAAAAATTCACACCAGTAGTATATATAACGAAGTTAAAAGGAAAACAATCACCGATAAGTAGGCTTCACAAGTTACCGAGTAATAGTCGACCAACCTACATTTACATTTTAATTTAATAATTTTAAGTTTGTTCTTGGGATCCGGAACCCTTTGTTGTACGGGGTTTGACACGCACTTGACCGGTTTTATGTTTTGGGTAGACTTCCTGAATTTATTTCATAGTTTACTACATTACTTAAATATTCATGTATACAAAATACTTTTGAATTGAACAACTTACTTACATTATTTGAACAGATTTAAAAGGCACTAAAATACCTCCTTAACTAACAGCTGAAAATAAGCTCGCACATCAGCTTTCTATCACAGGCTTGCCGACTCAGTTGCCACAAACTAACTAAGTTACCGCTACGTGATAGGCAGGCCACATAGTTTCTTTGGAAGCTGTTGCATCTGCTACTTTGGCACAATTCCGTTTAGCGTCGGATTCGGTTCGATTCGGGTGGGTAACAGTATTGATTTATGCAATGCTCAGACAGGAATCTGCCTAGCCATTTCCATTAACTATGTTAGGTTGTTAGGTTTGGCTTCAGTATTCTTCAGGAAGCGACTGCCTATCTGAACTCCATACTCCAGTAACTGGATAGCACGATATCCCTTCGTAAGACTGGTTGTCAGACTTTTGGGCTTCTGACTACCAGTAACGACTGTCAAAGATCTACAAATGAAAGCTGGAACCAACGGCTTAACATTATTTACGAGGCACAATAAATTTTTATTGTAAACATTTTTTTTAAACTGTGTTTCCACCATTGACACTAGCTTAAGAGGGCATATATGGGTCCACTAGTGCCACTCCTTTTATATCATATTATCTCGTGACTGAGAAGGAATTATAAAAAACGGCTCAACAAATACCTCGGTAAATGTGTCTAGAATTTTCTAATACCTTTTATAAAGTTTCATATTGAGACACGAAGCAACAAAATACGATCGAGAGGAATGTGGCCGTTTTTCTTTAGAATGAATTTTGTGCGCTAGTGGACGCGAGATAGCGCTCTTAAAATCTGTTCATCAAAATCACTTTGACCAATGGCCGGTTCTTTCTATATCAATCTGCCTAGCCTTTTCCCAACTAGGTTGGGGTCGGCTTCCAGTCTAACCGGATGCAGCTGAATACCAGTATTTTACATGGAGCGACTGCCTATCTGACCACAACCCAGTAACTGGGTAACACGATACCCCTTGGTAAGACTGGCTGTCAGACTTTTGGGCTTCTGACGACCCGTAACGACTGTCAAAGATCCACGAATGACAGTCGGGACCAACGGCTTAACCTGCTTTCCGAGGCACGGAGGAGTCTCGGTATGTAAAGCTGGTCACCCATCCACGGACCAACCCCGGCAAGCGTAGCTTAACCTGACGGATCGACCCGTGCGGCTGTTATAATGGCCGGTTCTTTCTATCAAGTCAAAAAGTTGTAGGGTATGCACGGCATCCATACTCGGCAGAACTCTTCTTTGGAACATATCCCATGCGTAGGGCTTCCAATCTCGCAGCCTGTATTTAATCTGGGTATTTGCGGGACTAGGAACTTTCAATCCCGCAAGATCCCGCATATAGAAAATATTTATATTTATATAATGCAAATAAAACAATGAATGAATCAACATAACTCCATATTTATTTAAGTTTTACTATTAGCATGAGACCAATCGAATTACACCGTTTATATATCACAGAAAACAAAAATAAATATCAACTACAAAATATATAGCTACTAAATAAAAATATAAACCAAAAACATTTTCAACTGAATGCTAATTAATTGAAGTAATTATGACTTTAATTATTAGTTTGGTCATTTTGTCAGCGTTCAATTGAAAATGTTTGTGAAGGAAACATAACATATCCAAAGCGTCTTCTGCCAAACTACTGCGTATTTTAGAGGCAATCTAACCAGCAATAGAAAAGGCCCTTTCGGCTTCCACACTAGTCGGCGGTATTCCTTTTAAGGTTTTATATGTAAATGTAAGATATTTCCCCATTGACCCTCCAGATTCATAGAGTCAATTTTTTTTTTTTTGATGGCTTCAAGTGTAATTAGCTCGAGATGGTGACGGGCAAAGTACATTACATGCTGTCGATATACCGAGCGATCGCGCTTGCGAGAGGCCGTGTGCATGCTTTTTCCAGTCTCGCAAATCCCACGAATCCCGCGCCCGTAATGCCCGTAAATAAGCGGGATCGGAAAAAGTTGCGGGATCCCGCAATACCGACATCTAGGTATTCCGGGATTGGAAGCCCTACCCATGCGTGCTCAATTAGGTTGAGGTCTGACGATTGACCAAGCCACGGCAGAACGTTGATGCGAGCATCGGCAAGAGTGCGTATTAGTCGAAACAAATCACCCAACCGGCTTCGCAAAGGGATGATCACGGGATAAAGTACATTATTGCAAAGGCCGTGAAATAGGCAATTGCAGGTCGATATGAGTTTGCTAATACGAGACAGGCAATTGCCATTTTCGCCGAGGCATATATAGTGCTTTTTTAAATATGTAAATAACAAATCAAGACAAATTTTTAGCTTTGCCGCCAATTTTCTATTTATTATCTGTGTCGAAAGGCAAACGCATTTATGGCTATACAGCCACGTGAATGCAATTTGTGCTAAGCAACGAGACTTACTTTGGTATGCCAAAAATGATAAAAGAGATCCAATCAAAGAGTATTTAATAACTCCAGCACGCCGTTTCATACAACATTGCTGGAGCGTTGTAATGTTCCAAATTCAAAAAACGCTCCTGCAATGGATTTGACTTTCTTTGTCCGTTAATTCGATACTTCGCGTGTTCTTTTTTCGAAAATAATGACAATATTTCCATGCATGTATGAGAAAAAACTTTTTCCCTAAATCTTTTTCCCAATTCCCAATAATTGTTTAGCATAATCAGACTATAATGTTCCCACTGCTGGGACACAGAACTCCTCTCTTCAAGAGAGAGTGGCCTGTGATTTATCATGTGGGCCCAGTACGGGTTGGTAGATATCACATGTCTTCAAATTGGTTCTAAGTCATGCCGGTTTCCTCGATAGGTGAGCAGTGGTGATAAATTATTTACACTAAATAAAGTGCCACCCTGGATTCGAACCCACGACCTACAATTCGTAAGTCGGGGCCATTAATGCTGGGCCACCACTGCTCTTCAGTACTTGTTTACGTGAACTAATATTAGAACTTGTGAGCAATGTATATCTACGTGTGTGTACGTCACGTACGTATGTATGCAGTATACTGTTAGGTTCAGAGTTACTGGAAGCAAATATTAATAGGCCTTGATATGTTTGTCTTGATAATATTTTGCACACTATCCTAACTAATATTATGAATGCAAAAGTAACTGTTTGTTTGTTACCTTTTCACGCCTAAACCACTGAATCGATCATCCTGAAATTTTGCATATACGTTATCAGGTGTACAGAAACGGACATAGGGTACCTTTCATCCCGAAAAAAGTATTGTTCCCGAGGTAAAAAACGATAACGTTGTTGTGATAATAGATGGCGCCACGTTTCTTTCTAATTTTGATTGAATTATATTATTACAGAAACTTTAGTAGTGTGTTAAGTGTTACCAGTAGAGTACAATCTGAATTGATTGTCAAATGCTAAATTACACGCGAGCGAAGCCGCGGGCAAAAGCTAGTATTAACATAATTTAAAAGCTTGATAGTCTTAAAATTATAATAATAATATGTACAAGTATATAAAAAAGGGAAGGGAAAGAATCATAGGGCATCAAAAAATTCGAACGACGATCAACACTGTCAATAGGAAAAGTGCCCAAAAGGCTGGCAGCATTGCCACGTTGTTTGGCAATGCAGATTCTTTGGCCAAGAAATAGGCCAGCCCTTTGGTCACGTGAAGAGTGACCAACCGACTGGCGATGTCTTGAAAAACTGAGTGGGCACTCGGACCCCATGGCCCTAGAGTTTCAACCCCAAACGACTCGAACATATATGTCCCAATAAGATTGGAGTATTTGCGCCGTTTGAGGTTTTCTGCACCTGCAGCAGCCGAACCAGCACAGCTCACTGTGCTAGGAAGATGGGATGGCGCAAGGGTATCGATACAATTTTGCATACCACACTAAAATGTGATAATTAAATCATAAAGAGGAATATCTGAAATCTATTGCGCGTTTATTTTCGTCAATAATATTCTGCAAGATGGTACGGTGGCCAGCACATCAAGTTACCACAAACTGTCAAATTTTCTCGTTCGATTTTGAACTTAATCGTGAACATTTTAAAGTTTAAAACCGTTTCGAGAAATCTGACAGTTTCGTGTAGCTTGATGTGCTGGCCACTGTAACACAGGGCTTCCACAAAAAAGCATAGGTACATATTCAATATAATTTAATTTAATTTAATATCTATTTCATTTTTAATTCAATTAATTTTTCTAATACTATGGGTGTATGTGTAAAAAACTTGCCTGAAATAAATGAATTTTATTTTATTTTTTTTTTATTTTTTTTTTTTATTATATTTTAATATGTAGCATTTCATTTGAGAACTTTACACTCACTCTTTGAGCGCCTTGAACACTCATCAATCAATCAATGAATCTCTCAATCTCTCAATCAATGATCATTAGTGTTCTTACATTATTATCATTATTACAACGTGGCAATGCCGCCAGTCTCTTGGGTACATTACCAATCGACAGCTGTACGGAGGAATTTTTCGACGCCATATTTTAGTTAATTTTTTTATTAGTTTTATTTAGTTTAGGTTATTTTATTTTTATTAACTCGAGTTAGTTACCACCTAAGTACACATTATCAGCGATGAAATACACCAACTAAACTTGTTATCTTCTTTTGAATAATTTATACTGTATTTTAATGTCACGAAGCGACGCACGCTTGACTTGTGGTAACCAAGTGTACAAACACGATGTGAATGTGTGCGTGAAGACGAGTAGCAAAATGTGACCGTTGTTCTTTAAATCGAACTCTGTTGCTTCGCGTCTCAATATGAAACTTTATAAAAGGTATTAGAAAATTCTAGACACACTTACCGAGGCAGCTGATTGAGCCGTTTTTGATCGTTCCTTCTCAGTCACGAGATAATATTTTTTTTAAAGGAGTGGCGTTAGTGGACCCGAGACAGCCCTCTAAATATGAATTCTAATGCGATACATAACAATCACTGCATGATACGTGGTACATCATACGGCCAATGCCTACTTGGTGTTGCCAGCAGTCGTTAACAAATATTACAAACGCAATATTCCTGCATCTACCGGGGGTTTTCCTTGGATGCACTTGCATAGTGTATACAGGGATAATCATCGGTTGGTACCTCAACACTTAAAATTGTCTAAGGGGCCTCTGCGAGTTGCTTTCGGTTCCTCGCACGAAAGCGAAAACGTTTTGTGGGGTCCAAAGGTCCGGGACCCCAGGGTCCCGAAATATGTCAAAATGTGAAAGTTTATATGTTTCGATGTTTGTGTACTCAATCACGCAAAAACGACTGTACGGATTTGAATGAAATTTGACACACATAGTTGTATTCCGGTAGTACGTTTCTGTGGGATAATTTCCAACATCCACGCGGACAAACCGCAGCCCAGGTAGCATTTTTACGTCATTATGTCATCCGTTTACGGTACTGCTCGACGTAAGAGACGTCATGTCTTGACGTTGCAAGGTCCCATCAGATGACGTCAATTTGTCACAGCCTGAAGACATGACGCTAAATCGACGTCACCAGGACGTTCCGTTGAGTACCAGACGTTAAAATGGCGTTAGTGTGACGTACATAATCGACGAATATAAAAATGACCTTGGGATGACGAAATTTTTTTGCCACAGACGTCATTTTGCTACCCAAAAGCTACGCTCCAACTAAATTTGATGTTACTACATTAACAATTTTGGCTGAATCGATTCACAGACAAAACACAACCAACTGTGCAGGTACGGATTCGTCTGTGCAGGTACAAAATCGACTGCGCAGGTACCATACCTCTGCAGATGCTCGCTGTCACCCGCCATTGTTCCAAGAGATAAGACCCGCCTGGACTTTCAATATCAGACATACCAAACCGGTATTAATGAAAATCGTATTGCTAGATCGCTACCTTGAATTGAGGAATTTGAATTGTGTAATTTACACGATTCACATTCCACAATTCACTCTATTCAATATTAGCTATTGAATAGAGTATGATTTGGTAAATGGCTTGTAAACTTTGTAAACTTTGTTAGACATTGATTAAGACTTCAAATTATATCGATTTCTTTCAAATGTGTGAGAGTGATGGCTTCAATAAAATAAATATACTGGTGCCGATTCCCTTGTTCGCAAACTAATTAAGTATCTCGGTATTCTCGCTCACAGAGCAACCTGTCGTTTGCAGCACACTTTTGCTTGGTTCATATGTTATCTAGATACCTTATGAGTTGCAAGATTGCAAAACCAAAGGTAAAGGTGTATTTAAAAAAGGTGTGTAGGTAAAATACGATCACGACAGCGTCACTCCTTTAAAAAATTATTATCTCGTGACTGAGAAGTAATTATTAAAAACGGCTCAATCAGTAACCTTGGTAAGTGTGTCTAGAATTTTCTAGTACCGTTATTACTAACTTTATTATCGTAACCAATAACTAAAACGCGCTGGTAAAGTAGCCACTGTTTATTTCATTACCATCAAAATCGTATATCATGAAGAAGGAAAAAAAGTGACAAGTCTCAAACCTGACCGTAATACTAGAATTTAGAATACTATTAATGTTCCGAAAAGGTTATATGCTGCAAATAATTTCGATTCGCAACAACCTTTTATAAAGTCTCAGACACGAAGCAACAACATTCGATCTAAAGAAAAACGGCCACATTCCCCTTGATCATATTTTATTGCTTCGTATCAACTTTATTAATTTATATGAGCGCGTTACTATATCGATGCCTAACAGCCAAAAAGGGATAAGCGACATTATTTTGCGAAATCGACAAACAATAGACGCAGAAAAAAAAGCTGTTTCTAACCTTAAAACAAAAGTCGATTTCGCAAAAAAAAAAATGTCGCTTATCCCTTTTTGGCTGTTAGGCATCGATATGTATAACGCTTTAGTGCTCTGGGTAGAATTACACAGCCAGTGATTCAATTTCAAATTATTGGCTAAACTCACTTATTACCAAAAACCAAAAGGATTGACAAGGGAAGTCTCAAAATAGCATTTATTACACTTAAATTAAAAGTCTTATTTCTCATTCACTATAATTCCAAGCCTTCAGTTTCTACAAATGTAAGGAAATCCATTTAAAATAACAATCGTGTTTCCCCCTTGTCAGGTTTTTACATTTAAATGCGGTGAATGTCGCGGCTGCGTTGAGGAAAAAGGAATTTCATTCACTTACGTGAAAGCAATAACAATTCTGAGTGGGTAGAATAGTAGGTACTACCGCAGTCACGGAAATCTAACCACCTTGAAAGCAAATTCCCATTCACACGATGACCACATTTGTTTACAGCCCCTCTGTGCAACGACCAATAAAAAAATTAAAAAATAAAACTCAGGCTCTGTTAATTGTAACAGAGCCTGAGTTTTTATTTTTTTATTGGCCTGGAGCGAGAGTGCATGGGAAGCAGTCACCTCCTTCTGCGAAGCAGTATTGCTTGCGAAGGAGGAGGCGGAACGCATGAGGGAGCCGCAGTCTGTGCGCCCTCACGCCCCAAGTCGCCGCAGGAGACGCCCTGGGCGGCGGGAATCGGTAGCCAATTGCCGGCCACCGTAGGCGCGGGCTTGCGGATGGCGAGCTATGGGCAGCTTGCCGTCCGGTTAGGACCAGGCCTGGGTCGACGACGCGTTGTGTTCCACAAGCGCCTCAGAGAGATGTCAGCACGCACTGACGGGGTCCGCTAGGACCGGTGCCTGTCAGGGTTGCGGGTTTATCCGAGAGGGATACCGTGGCCCTGGCACACAGGCAACTGAAGGAACACAGGTATTTACCACCCAAAAAAATAAAATAAAATAAGGCTCTGTTACAATGATCACAGATGTCTGACAACCTCGAATGGTTTTTTACGGTTTTTGATTTACAAAAACAGGCTCAGCAAAAATTTGATGCTGCGATGCTATTAGTTCATGAGCGTAGGTAAGCGTTAATATAGCGGCCGAGCGCTGTAAACAGGAATAGTCCTTACTGTGGTCCGATGTTCGAGACTGCGATAGTACACCTTTACTATTAATGAGAAAGCGAGTGTTTATTCAGTACCTACGGCGAAACTGTACAAGTGCTTTTGATGAAATTTCGCATACAGGTAGCTCTAGTCTCCAATCAAATCAAGGTGTGTTATAAATCCGATTTTAAGTAGATATACAAGAACGGACACAATAAGACATCTTTGGAGCATGTGACTTGAAAAAGTGTTAAGACTACGCCGAGCGCACAGTGGCGCCCTCATTGTTATTTCGGTGATTTCTTTTATTTTAGAATGAAAATGCAGAAAATAAGCTCGTCAAGTTGTGCTTCACAACACTATACGTTATTATTACTACAAACAGTAGTTTTAAATTGTTATGTTTTATTGTAATCATTAAAACGGAAAATAGTGGCCACTAAGCTCCGTTTTAATGATTACAATAAAACATAACAATTTAAAACTACTGTTTGTAGTAATAATAACGTATAGTCTTGTGAAGCACAACTTGACGAGCTTATTTTCTGCATTTTCATTCTAAAATAAAAGAAATCACCGAAATAACGACGAGGGCGCCACTGTGCGCTCGGTAGCCTCTTAAGTGAATAATAAGAGAGACAGACTAATACAAAGAAAAGCATAATGGACTGTGTAAAAAATGATATAATTATACGAGTAGGAAGGAAGTCAGTCAGAGATGATGGCAAATAGAGACAGAGATTGGAAATAATAGACGAGCTGCGTCGGAACCCAAATAAATTGTAGAAGGTCAAGGAGACGATGAAATCGGAATCTAACTTAGAAAGCAGGAAATAAAGAAAAAGTATTTACTGGGACTCACAAAGGAAGAGAAAAAAAGAAGAAAAATGACGATAAAAACACAACGTCCTGTTCGGGACCAATAGGCTCCTACATATCTCAGCAAACTGCTGCGACATTTACACGCGACGCGACACAAAAGCACCGCTCGTCGCGCGATACGCGGTGGCTTTGTGTTGCGTCGCGTGTCGCGCCTGTTTGTAGGAGCCGTAAATCGCAGCGCTACTACTACTACATCAACTTAAACTGTAGCTTTCCCAACTTTACTGTGTTTTAGCTTCTAGACAAACTAGATGCTGTTAAATATCAGTAGATACCTACTTCCTAGTAACCTAGTGAGAGAAACATCGATATTCTAATCCGGTGCTCAACATTTCAAACTTCTGACTGTCTGTAGCTGCACTGTACCGTGGAACGATGGCTTAACGTGCTCTGTGGAGCTTGGCATCCATTGTATTATATTAGTAGCTTAATATAGGTAGGTATTTAGTATGGATAAATGCAGATCCTGAACACGGATTAGCACGTATAAGGGGGAAAAGCCGATTTAGAATTTTAACAGTGTTCGTCCGTCGCGGGCTGGCAACGTCGCATTTCTAGATGCTTTTCGTGATTATTTTATTAAATTTAAATGAAAGAACTGTTTTTTTTTTTTTTTTTTTTTTTTTTTTTCAGTCAACCACTATCGGCTAATCTACTGTAAATCACTAAGTGAGTATGCTATTTCCTTACATTTAATTTGGTATTTACTCATTAAAATTGACAAATTGACAATTATTTTCATTTCCAGAATTACGACTAAATATTTGTATTTAATATAAAGTAAATGTTAAATAATTGTAAAATACAACGATTTAATGCTTAGCTGAAAAAAAAAAATACATTGATTTAAATTTTATAAAATAATCACGAAAAACCTCTAGAAATGCGATGTTGCCAGCCTACGCGGGATGAACGCTCTTAAGCACGGAAGAATTTGGTGCGCATTTTTTTATAACGAAATAAGAAGCGTCCAAAAGGAATACTAAAGCCTCGAATACACTAGAGTACAAATGGAGCGACATGTTGCGGAGCATGGCACTCGACAACTACGTGAATGTCCCGAGAAAATGTTGCGGAACATTTTACAGGCCACACTAGTCACCGTTTATAGAAATGTCGCCCGAGGTTGTGGCGATTATACTTATTTCGAGCAGTTTCATCATCATCATCATCATTTCAGCCGAAAGACGTCCACTGCTGGACATAGGCCTCCCCCAAGCACCGCCACCTCGACCGGTTTTGTGCTTCCCGCATCCAGCGGATTCCTGCGGCTTTCATAAGGTCATCGGTCCACCTTGTGGGAGGCCTTCCAACCCTACGTCTTCCGGTACGCGGTCGCCACTCCAGAACCTTTCGGCCGCAACGGCCATCTGTTCTGCGCGCAATGTGCCCTGCCCATTGCCACTTATGTTTGGCAATTCTTCGAGCTATGTCGGTTACCTTGGTTCTCCTGCGGATCTCTTCATTTCTGATTCGATCACGTAGGGAAACTCCAAGCATAGCCCTCTCCATTGCCCTTTGGGTGACTTTTAGCCTTCTATTAAGGCTCGAGCAGTTTAGCTAAACGTAATCGTAAAAGGAGGAAGTAGATGCGGAATAACTTACTACAACGAGAAAAAATAATTCATATTTTAATTGACCACGACACGTAAAGTCGTTTCCAAATGTTGCGCGGCATGTTGCGCGGCATGTTGCGAGACACAGAGCACCGTTGCAGCGTCACTTAAATTGAGGGAC
This sequence comes from Dryobota labecula, assembly GCA_947523025.1. NCBI lineage: Eukaryota > Metazoa > Arthropoda > Insecta > Lepidoptera > Noctuidae > Dryobota > Dryobota labecula. Next base: position 6,213,849 of record OX383289.1, on the reverse strand, counting down.
ATAGACTCATATTGGGGGTCATTTTGTTCCCTAGTGTATTCGGGGCTTAAATAGGAAAAATATTTCAAGCATAGTTGGTACCATCGTTTTTAAATATAATTCGTAGACGATTGATACAACATCTGATCGATTGCCGAAATATAATGGCATAAACATAACATCCGCTTTCCTATGAGAAAAATAATTTAGACACTGAATTTAGAGAACTGCCAATAATCCATTTTGTTTACACTTATTAATAGAACTCGCACTTACAACCGGCGTGCGTGTATGACCACATGTATGAATGTATAATAAAATAAAATAAAAAACCTTTTATTTCCAGTTTTACAGATTAACAAAGAATGTTGTATCTACCTTATAATTAGTTAAAAAAATCGCGAAATTAATATTTATGTAACATATTTTAAGTAGGTAGGCACTAGTATAATTATTGTTCCACTAGAACCCCCCTCAGGTAAAGGCCTCCGCCAAAGCTTTAAATTTCTCTCGATCATGGGCTATTTGTTGCCATTGTGGACCCGCAATTTTTTTAATATCATCTTCCCATCTAGTGAGCGGTCTTCCTCTATATCGTTTATCCGATGGCCCTTTCCATACCGTAACTGTTTTTGTCCATCTATGATCTTTAAGACGTGCTATATGACCGGCCCATTTCCACTTTAACTTTTGGCTATAGTTCAGAGCATCTATCGCTTTTGTTTTAGATCTTATTTTATTTATTTAACAATTTATGTACACACATATAAACAGTCAAGAAGAAAGGAACAGAAAAATACGTACAAAGGTGATGCTTATTTCTAATGAAATCTCTTCCAGCATACCTGCGATAGGAAAGTAGATATAGAGATGTAGACAACGTGTGTAAGTGTAGAAGAGAAAAAATAAAATAAAAAATATACATAAAATCAAATAGCTATACACTAATATAAATACTTATAAGCATACAATAAGAGAATATACTTACATACATACTTCTAAAATAAATATCACTCAAATATATACTTAGAACTACAATGTAGTGGAAAATAATAAATACATAATAATATGCAACTATGACGAAGTAGAAAGATAGTGATCTTTTACTCTTCTTTTAAAGGCTGCAACAGTTTGGCAGTCCCTAATGTCAGGTGGCAGTGAATTCCACAACCGAGTCGCGTGCACAGTGAAGGAGTAGGAGTAGAAGTCGGATGAGTGGGGAGGGAGTCTAAGGAAATTTCTAAGATGCGACCTGCAAGGTGCATCCGAAGGACGATCGTAGGAAAAGCGTTGTCGCAGATAGGATGGCGTTTTAGGGTTGTGAAGGATGTTAAATAGCAGACACAATATTCGAGTGTTCCTGCGAAGTCGAATAGGGAGCCACTTGAGTATCTTGCGATAGATAAAATAAATAAGAAATAATAAATATATAATAAAGAAATAATAAGATAAAATAGATATCTTTTAGTGTGTTTTCGTTTTTGTATTTTTTAACTTACTGCGTTCCATTCCTCGCTGACATGTGTTTATTTTGTTTGTAAACTTCCATGTTTGACATGCATACGTCAGACAAGCGTATGAATGTAAACGAAGGAAAAGGAGCGTAGCAGGTGGTGCTCTATAGTATCTGCTTATCCCCATGGGGAAAAGGCGTGAGTTTACGTATGTGTGCTAACATTTTCGTAACTATACTAACAAAGTTAGATTTTGTTTCTTTCGAGGTCAACCATATGTTTTGCATGTTACTGTTGAGCTAGACTCATTTGCAATGATATTTATTGGAAACTAAACACATCAACCAGTAGATTTTATTGTACTGATAATGAGGGTATAAACGATGTTTTTATGTGAATTGTTTTTTCTAGACCTATTGTGTCAGGATTATCGGAATATATATATAGGGTGTATCTATTCAAACACGAAATATTTTAAGAGATACACCAGGTGGTAAAGAAGCCATGGAGGTGGTAAAGAAGCCATGGAAATGGAGGTGGTAAAGAATGGAAAAGAATGGAATGGAGAATGAATGAAATCGAATGGAAAATCGAATGGAATCGAATGGAGAATGAATGGAGGTGAATGGTAAAGAATTGAATGGAGGTGGTAAAGAAGCCATGGAAACGATTTTTTTCTAAATCTGAGTAAATTATTTAAAAAATTAAATAATTTAAAATTACTTGATATGATGATTAATTATCAAAAGGCACCGTACTCATGCCGCCACCATCGCCGCGTCCGGGCGCGTCATTCACAGAATTAAAAAAAAAAGTAAGAAACGGTTTTTTTGCAAAATGTCTCAAGCAATTTTAAAATTATAATAATTATGTAAAAATATAAAACAATTAGATAAAAAAAAACACTGCTGTGGCTTTTTTACTACCTATAGATGATTCTCTCAAAATATTTCGTGCATGAATAGATACACCTTATATAAACCTGCTGATTTAAGTTCATGGCCGCAATTTACCGGCGAATGACGTCACTGCAACTTTAATTATGAGAGTGTGACGGCATCTACAACGCCACATGAACTACGTATCAAAAGACCGAACGTCATACAAAATCATCCTGAATCGCGCAAGCAGAATTTACAGAGACATAACACCCGTCTGGTCGGAGGATCCTCACTTTTCTATAGAGGATGATTGAACTTTACACCCTGTTTCTCATACCTCTATACTGGTGATCGCGAACATGGACATAAGTTGGTGTGTTTTCCTAAAGAGCGTTTTCTGACACCGTATAGTCCAACCCCGCTGCCATCATGATCAAGTTATGTGACGGTCGCCGTTCTTCTCGGAAACATTACCTTTGAAGGATAAAAGTTTTACCTTTCAAACAAAACGAAAAAGAGACACAAAAGGTAAATAAACTTCTAACTTAGTATTCAGGGCAATGCTAAATATACAGACGATATCATCTTCCATTATGCCCATTAACTAGCCACCAATAAATGCCATAAATGGGGAATAAAACGATATTACTATTTTATTGGGCTGACGACAAATTATTTTCTTTGTGATGTATTTTTTGTTTCATGCAATGTTATTTTCTGTTTCTTCTAAGCCGTGTCTGCCTAGATGAGCTAAAGATTAAAATTAATTATTAAGATCTAGCTTTTAAAGCCCTATTGAATCTAATAAGATGTGAAATTCCTCTTGTTTGATATCTATATTAAAAAGTCATTTTTAGGGTTCCCTAGTCAACAAGGAACCCTTCCGTCTGTCTGTGTGTCTGTCCGCGGCGTAGCTCAAAGACTCTTAGCACTAGACAGCTGTAATTTGGTATGGGTACACATATAAATCACGTCGACAAAGTAGTAAAATAAAATCTTGAAATATTTTTTTTATTTTTAGGGTGCCTCCTATACACCTAAAGTGGGGATGATATTTTTTTTTTTCTCGTCCATCCCAGTTCTTGCTATTAGGCTGTAGGTAAGCATGGTTATCAATGTTCGTTTTTATAGAAAAATACTTATATATAAGGAAAGATACGTTTTGCTGTAGTTGGAAAATTACATATAGGTACACAATAGGGATGATTCCTGGGTAAAAAAAAGAAAAACTGTTTAGTCCGTCAATCAGATAATAAAAAAATATTAGACACGTATTTTTTGCTTTATAATAAAAAATTACTTAGATAAAACACATACAACTTGGGGAGTGGGGGCTCGTTACGTCACAGCTCAGTATAAATAAAATCTAATGAAAAGTGACGTCACGCCACATTTGAACTCAATCTATCGCCGTAATGTTTTGATTACGTAAAATAAGAAAAAATACGTGTCCAATATTTTTTTATAATCTACATGACGAACAAAAAATATTTTTTTAGGCATCATCCGTATTACACATACTAACCAATAGTGTGATCGTTATTTTTGTGTTTCTTTAGATGTAAGAACATCCGAATAATATTGTGATTCTCATTGCAGTGAAGAAACAAAATGCTTCCAAAAATTAAACAGACACCACTGCTTATTATTGTTCCGTGTCGATTGCAAGAATCAACTGTGTGTTCTTATATAAACTTCGTATTCTGACACGGCGTGTCGTCACTTCTGGCATTTGCAAAGACATGTGAGAGACACAAACCATTATATTAACAATTTAACATGTTCATTACAAATACACATCAACGGTACACTGATTGTTTCGTAACGTATCACATTTGAAAATGAAAACGATGAAAAAGCTCTGCGTTCTGCTTTTTATCTTATTTTGAATTAACAGGCACATATTGAATTCTTGTGCGTGTGTTAGGGAAAATTACATGATTCAACCAAGTGTTCAACATCGAATTATACACTTTTATATTGACTTTTCTGTTGTTGTTGTTCTCTTTTTAACCGACTTTCCAAAAACGAGGAGGTTCTCAGTTTGTTGTTTTTTTTTTATGTTTTTACCTCAGAACTCCGTCGTTTATGAACCGATTTGGAAAATTCTTTTTCTATTTGAAAGGATATACTTCCAGATTGGTCCCATTTTTTTCAAAATCCAGTTCTGATGATGGGATCCATGAGGAATTGAGGGAACTCCTCAAATTTTACAAGCAAACATAGCGATTTTTATATTTTCATCAACAACTCAAGCATTTGCATTCAGTTACTATCATTTGATGAAGTGGAATTGATGAAGAAGACCACAAATGGCCAACGGAACTCCTCAATGATAAGTATTTCACGGGTGGCGATAAGATATTTCGATTAAGATAGTTAAGCGACTATAAAGCAAATTTAAATAAATAATTCTGATGAAAATGGTACCATCGAACTGATCTGAAGATGAAGCCGAAAGGTGTGCACTGGAACTCCGTGATAAAACAATGTATCCTAGCCGTGTTTGGGCTTATTGGAATTGTCATGAGATGTATTTGGGCTATAAATGGTTATTAATCGATTTTTATTAACAATGCTTGGGTAGTTTTTGAGTTAGCTTCGATAATACCTACGTATTTAATCCACTTTGAAAAGGTATCTTGTGTCACTGTTGTTTGTGCGGTGTAGCCAGTAGTGGTAATCGAATTGTTGTGGGATAGGTATCATAACTAAAAAGTGAAAAATAAAAAACTTTTTAACAAAAAAACAACCGACTTTAAAAAAAAATACACTAAAAAGTTAAAAATAACTTTAATTTCGGAAGTCGGTGGCATAAAACGAAAATACAGAACCAATGACACTGACTTCCGAAATTAAAGTTATTTTTCACTTTTTAGTGTTTTTCCTACATTTTCACAGTAAGATTTTTACAGAATAGACTGACAGAATTATGAACGTAAATGAAGCAAAAAGTGTATGTAAGGATCGTAACAAGTGACGTTCTGTAGTTTCTACCTACTCCCGTATGTATATAGGTACCTATGTTAACAGAATTCAATTTGGTTGATTCATCCAAATCAAAAAGCATAAGTGAACCGTGTAATATAGCCATTATAAATTCTTCGTAAACATTTTAATACAGAGCTGAGATGTTACAGTATTGTTTTTCTTAACTAAAATATCTTCTGATGGCCACGATTTGACGTTCTAAAACATACACAGTATATTTTTCTATTGAATCAGTTTACACAAATAGGTATGCGTATCTAAAATATGTTGTTGTTTCATGACTTTTGAGTAAACGCCACTATAAAAATATGTATCAAACGATCTTGGTGATCTTATAATAATATTCGTTGAATAAAGATAACAGTATTTGAAATGAGATTAAATCATCATTTCCATGATTCAAGCCCCATTTACACGGTACATGTTTCTGTAACGTTCGAGAGTAATAATCGCATGCACGTTTAATTATTGCCATTCAAGGATTGCATGCAAGTATTAACACGCGTGCGGTTTCCATAAAATGGCGTACAATAATTGAATGCAAGTTTGGCCATTCAATAATTGCATGCGACTTCTGTTTACATCAAGGCAATTATTGCAAGGCGATCATTGCATGCAAGTTTTGACTCGTCTAAACACATAGTTGCACGTCTTTGTATAATTGACTAAGTATTGCCCATATTTGCACTGCCAAATTTTTCATTCGATGTTATGGAACATCTTCTCAAGAATTTTAACTTGTTTCATGCACTCATGTTTGAATGTTAGAAAATTTTCATGCCAGAATTGGATGCGATTTTATTGTACAGTCGCCAGGACATCAAGTTACCACAAACTGTCATATTTCCTCATTCGATTTTGAACGTAACCATCAACATTTTAGTGTTTAAAATCGTTTGGAGAAATTTGACAGTTCCGTATAACCTGATGTGCTGGCCACCGTACGTGCAATTTCATTGTATGTGCTGTTTACACCAATAAAAGTTTTGAACGGCAACTAACTTGCCCGTATTGTGCAACCATATTACGTGTTGTTTAGACGGTGCCAGTCAATTGTTGCTTCAATTTTATGGTATGCCACAGGCAATAAACTCGCACCGTGTAAATATGGCTTAATATACAACATGTCCCTGAATTAACACACATCACCAAACACGCCAATTATAATATTATGTTATAATTATAATACATACACTGAATTTTTACTATTATGTATAAAACATTGAATTACTGATTATGAGTGAAAATTGTGGTCACGTTACAAATATAAGCACGCACACAGTCGCACACGTATAAGGGTCTAGTATAGTAAGTATTTCATCTATTTTGGTTTGTTTTGACTATACCGGATGACATTTTTTACCGTCTCGTAAAAATTTGGGTATACTAGGTGAACGGAGTAGAAGCCTATGGCATAGTTTTTATTATTTTTTCTTTAACCTAGAAAGAAATTGATCTATGGATAAATACCACACATTTGAAGTAAACTTATCATACTATAACAATAAACACAAAAATTTAACAAAAAACATAATTCAATAAATAAATACGATAAATAATATTTAAATTTAAATCATACGCACCCAAATTTCAATATTTGTATCTATTATTTTAGTTTTATTTCTGAAAAAAAAAAAAAAAAATTGCTATGCCATAGGCTTCTACTCCGTTCACCTAGTATACCCAATTTTTTTCGAGACGGTAAAAAAAGTCATCCGGTATACAGCGGAATTGTGTCAGTAATTTACGTAGTTTTAATTATTTTTGGGATAAAAATTGCCTATATTAAAAATGACAGAAATCGATTTAGGAAACGATTATGAACAAACTGCTGTAAACAATAATTCGATAATAATACACAATAATCAATTTATTAATGTGCAGACGTAGATAGTCAGTGATAGGATATATTTCTAATTATTATTCAGAAAATACCTAGACGTGACAAATGAATGACGATAAATGACATCTACACTTAAAAAAAAAGCATTAGCTTTAGCTATTGCATGCCATCTGGCGTCAGCTTAAAAAGTTCGTGACCGAACAATGAAGGGTTCCGTAGTTGGGATGAATTTATTTATCCCAAAAACAAACTTAACATTATAGTTGAAAAACAAGTTCTCCCGTACATTCCAACTGCAAATGTAAGTTTGTAGGTACGCACAATATTGAGAGACCATGTTATTTTAAAACCATAGACTTCTTATAGGTTTTCCTGTAATCTATAAGTAAAGAAGTTTTTTTTTTTTTTTTTTTTCAAAATTTTAATCTTATTATTTTCGAAGTTAATGGTCAATTTCCATCTATTTTCTTAAATAACTTAAAAACTAATTATTTTAAAATTATAAAAAAAAAATATCCATACTAAAATTATAAATGTGAAAGTAACTCTGTCTGTCTGTCAGTCTGTATGTTACGTTTTCACGCCTAAACCGCTGAACCGATCGTCATGAAATTTGGCAGAGATATAGCCTGGGATATTGAGAAGGACATAGGCTACTTTTTTACGCGATAACCGACATCCACGCGGGCGGAGCCGCGGGCAAAAGCTAGTTTCAAATTTATTTATTTATTATTATTAATCATAAACAAGAGTAGATTGGACAAACAACATAATCGGTCCTGTAGATTCGGAGCAAATCGGCTGTGAAAGTCGGACAGACAGACACACGAGTCCTATAACGGTTCAGTTTTTTCTTTTGAGGTACGGAACCCTAAAAAGAAACTGATGTTACGCGTTTTATATATCCACACGTCACCAGGGTAGGTTAGCGACCTTCAGTTTCGAGGCATGACGTCAACCATATTCTTTTTCACTTCGGTCATGTTATAGCAAACAAAGCTCATACAGCCAATAACGTTATAGTCTGTCAATACTGGCTCAGTTACCAAAGTGCGTGCTGATTACATGAGAACGGCTATACGTTTTGCGTAGAACGTTTCTTTTGTAGTTTTTTTGGTGTTATTTGGCGCTTTTATAGTTTCTAGGGGTATAATCGTGGACGGCCACGGCAGGGAAGGAAAATGTATGGAAATACGTGTTATTTTTTTTTTTTAATCCACAACGGGAATCTCTTGGCCTTCCTCTAACCTGATGAGGCCGAAGGTGGAAAAGTCAAAATAAAAATATTTTATTTCACATAAACCTACATGGGCACTTATGAAACGTCAGAAGCTAGGTGCACCATTCCAATTGGTCGTTTCCTATGGAGAAAAATCGGCAAGAAACTCCACGGTTACTCTTTTAAAAATATATTTATTTAAAATATTAAAAAATATATATATTACCTATATATATTAAATATATATTCATATTTATATATATTAAATTATTTATATATATATTTTTTATATATTTAATATTAAATATTAGATACGGTAGGAAGGCCTTTCAACAATTACCAGGTATTTACCAAAATATAAAATGGTCAACGAATCTACAGTCTACTAGGCCTTCAACGTTCTCACATTCACAAAATAGGAAATAATCTAAATAAGGGACAAAGCTGAATTTTCTCATAAAAGTCATAGTCAGCCTATAATCCCACTGCTAGGACACAGGCCTCCTCTCTGTGAGATCCAGTAGGCCATAATCCACCAAGTAAAGTGCCTGCTTGAGTTCAAACCCATGAGCTACATCTCGTAAACCACGGCTGTTACAATGCGTGCCATGAAAGATGAGACTTGACCACGCCTCTCGCGCCCTTTCCATCGCCCCGATGACGACCGATCTCGTCCCCCGTACAGACCTCATACCACTAAAGAGACCTAAAATCGTGTACTGCGAAAGTCAAACCACATGGTGTGTCAAGTCTCATCTTTCGTGGCACGCATTGTACCACTGGTCCACCACTGCTCAAATCTCATCAAAGTATAGGTCTGTAATTACATCGGATTACGGAATTTCTTGCCCGTTCTTCTCCATAGGAACCTACTACACTTTGGAATGGGCAACTAGCTTCATCTTTCTGACTGACCGACCCCTTGTCAACTCAAAAGTGCTTGTAATTGGTTTATCTTCTATATAACTAAATACAAATAAATAGCTTTTTACTAAATACATACGAAAGTTTAAACGGTACATATAACAACTTTTTTTTTAATTGTCTGTCTGTGTTTGTTCCGGCTAATCTCCGAAACGGCTGGACCGATTTTGACGGGACTTCCACTAGCAGATAGGTGATGTTATAAAAATAAACTAATGCTACTTTTATTTTAGCAAAAGCCTCTAGGGCGAAGCTAAAAAAATTAGAGATCCTTAAGAAAATTGCAATAATGTAACCCAAAGTAGCGAAGTTTTTCCTATAAACCACGGAATCGAAACTTACGCGGGTGAAACCGCAGGGCGCAGCTAGATTAATATAAAACCGCAGTAGAATTAACGTCAAGTGAAAGCATCAACTAAAGGGCGCCGAAAGTCAATCTCGCTTTACCCTGATCAAATACTAGGGCCAGCACTGCCTTTTAAACTTTGTACTGACTAGTGCCTTAATTATACTCGTAGTAAGTTATAGTTTGATCTAAAACTTCATGCTTACGTTCACTTAAACTAGGCGTTAAGTTGTGTCAACGCTAAGTGTATCAGCGTCCCTCGTGTCTGTAATAAGTTGACTTTAAGTGCGAGATTTATTTTTAATTGGAATTTCCTTTTACCTGTGGAGAAGCATGTGACTAAAAGAGTCATCATTTCAGCCGAAAGACGTCTACTGCAGGACATAGGCCTCCCCCAATTAGAGGGGGGTTTACCATAATCGCCACGCTTGGCAGGCGGGTTGGCGATCGCAGTATGGTGTTAAAAATGCATAGAGAACGCTGCTGCCCATTCTCTAGTAAATCCCTTAGTCGCCTTTTATAACACCCACGGGAGGAAATGTGGTGGTGCTATTCTATACGTCCGGTACCACACGGCACACGGCTCACGGCACACAGCTAAGAGTAATAAATATTAATTGGCGAAAAAAAGATGGCGAGAGAGAGGAAAGTTAAAGAAAAGATGGATAAAGTCTGTGAGGAATGACATGAAAGAGAAGGGAGTGAATAATAGCGTTACGGTTGATAGGCGAGAATGGAAGAAGAAAACATGTAACACCGACCCTAAGTAACATGAACCAAAGGCAGGAAGATACCTGAAAGAATAAGTAGAAGTATGTATGGTTAGGTTGTTCCGTGTGGTGCCGGACGTAAAGAATAGCACCACCACATTTCCTCCCGTGGGTGTTATAAAAGGCGACTAAGGGATTTACTAGAGAATGGGCAGCAGCGTTCTCTATGCATTTTTAACACCATACTGCGATCGCCAACCCGCCTGCCAAGCGTGGCGATCATGGCAAACGCCCCCAATTGGGGGAGGCCTATGTCCAGCAGTGGATGTCTTTAGGCTGAAATGATGAATGATGATGTATGGTTAGTGTATGCGCAAGATCGTCAAATTATTTCAGTTTTTAGAGTCTGTCTGTCCGTCTATCTGTCAGTCTATTTGTCTGTCTCTCCGCAGCTTAGCTTAGAGACTCTTAATATGAAATAATTAAGAAAGCTGTAATTTGCCATAGATATACAGGATAAGTTTTTAACCAGTGCAGAATTTTTTTTTTTTGGTAGTTCAGTATCAATAATACAACACAGTTCCATTATTTGTTCAATACTTTTTTTTTTTGGTCCACTTGAAATCAGCAAAATATGGATACAATCAATTCGAAATAATATCAATGGGCGAGCGGACAGCTGATAGGTATCTACTACTGCGTTCCGCTTCACTGACCGCGCCGCCTGTGCATTACGCGACGAGTATCCATTATGACTGTCCTTCAAGCTACAGGATTTTCCTAGTTTGAAGGGCAGGGGTCTCACTCATCTATGATAGCCATACCCATCCCTTATTGAAACAGCACTGATGTTACCTTAGGCTAAGTTTTTTGGTAAATAAATTATTACTTACTTACTTACTATTATACCAATTTCAAAATAAAAGTCTTTCGTTAACGATAACTTAATTTTTTTTGTAGAAAGACATCACTGAAAGAAATGTTTAGCAAAAACTTGGTTACTGTTTACACAAAAATTGTGCCTTGCGAACTAGATGTTATCTGTTACAAAACCCTGTTCTGCACACTACAAAATCATTTTATTAAATTTAAGTAAAGTTTATTTCCTTATAACTAAAGTTAAGTTATTTTTGAAGTAACTTAATTAGTTCGGCTAATTATTTTTTTCAGTGATATCAAAATAAGAAATAGGTGAATAAAATACGTTTAAGTTTAATTTCTCAAAATTTGTGCATTGATCTATACCTTTTCCTGTATATATGGTTTTGGGTTCGATTCCCAGGTCGAGCAAAGTGTTATTGGTTTTTTCTATTAGGAATTTCTCAGTAGCAGCCCGAAGTCTGGATTTATGCCCGGTTGATGGCAATAGGCTCGCCCCCTATTACATGGGACTTCAACATAACTGGCGAAATGTGGGTGTACCTATAAGCCTTTGTTCCCACTAGTACCACCCAACTGTACCACCGGTGGTACTAGCGGGAAATTTCGTTCTCTATAGTACCACCATTTATATTAATTAATATTAGTGGTACTAGTGAGACTGTTTGTTCCCAACCTTTGTTCCCACTTACACCTTTACCTTACCCTTTGGGGAAACGAGGCGTGATGTTATGTAATGTTATACATAACAAGTACACACACAACAGTTCATTACAAGTAGTTGTTCCGGGTCTGGCTGTTTGTGAGTTTAAATGTTTGTAATCGCACCCACGATAGGTACTGAAGAAATTCCTAGTGTGGGGCAACGTTTTAAAAAAAAAAAAAGCAAAAAAAAAATACACAATAAAATCTTGTTTTTTTAAACTACCTTCCCTACACGTAAAGTAGGGATGATATTTTTTTTCTAAGTAGGGTTTACAAGTTACCGAGTAATAGTCGACAAACTTATATTTGCAATTGGAAAACACGAAATGTTTTTCAAATAAAATGTTAAGTTTGTTCTTGGTATAAATTCATCCCAACTACGGAACCCTTGATTGTCCGTGGTTCGACAAGTATGTACATGCCGGTTTTCAGGGTTCCGTAGCCGAATAGCAAAAAACGGAACCCATAAAGGTTCCGCTTGTGACATGACAAACAGACAGACAGACATGACGAATCCTTATGGATTCGTCATGTCTATCTGTCTGTTTGTCCGTCCGTATGTCACAGCCACTTTTTTCCGAATCTATAAGAACTATACCGTTGAAACTTGGTAACTAGATGTATTCTGTGAACCGTATTAAGATTTTCACACAAAAATATAAAAAAAAACAATAAATTTTGGGGGTTCCTCATACTTTGACCTGAAACTCAATTTTTTTTTTTTTTTTCATCTAACCCATACGTGTGGGGTATCTATGGATAGGTCTTCAAAAATGATACTGAGGTTTCAAATATTTTTTTTTTCTAAACTGAATAGTTTGCGCGAAAGAACTTCCAAAGTAAAAAAAAAGTGTAACTTCTAAAATAAGAGAATGATAAAACTAAAAAAAATAAATGATGTACATTACCATGTAAACTTCCACAGAAAATTGGTTTGAACGAGATCTAGTAAGTAGTTTTTTTTTTAATACGTCATAAATCGTAAACCGCGCTTGCTGCTACGGAACCCTTCATGGGCAAGTCCAACTCGCACTTGGCCGCTTTTTTAGTTTTTAAATTCATCCGGATTTACATAATTATAATTTTTTGTTACCAAAGAGTTATCGCTCCATCCCATATCCGTCGTAATTGTATTTAAATACAGGAGAGTATTCAATTTGCATGGAAAATTAAATTCATACAAAAAGCCAAAATAAATGGAATCGTGCAAAAAAAATGTATTATCAATCGGCCTCAATTAAAAAAAAATTAAGTTTCGAAAGAAAACACTCTTCCAATCATTCGAAATTTGAATTTTAAATTCGAAGAGAAAGCATTTTATAGACGACGATGAAAGTTTCGTGCAGCTTTTAAAAAAAGGAGTTTCGACATCCTTTTATCGAAACTCTTTTCTCATAACTTCTTGCGTCTGTGTAGACCGCAACAATATTCCCAGTGATGATATATAAAGTCACTAGCAGCAATGTCCAATGTTGTGGCCATGATTAATGGCACCTCGATCAGCTCCTCCCACGCCCATACACTTCATTTAACAAGGCTGGAAGTTACAGTTACGTTCCATCATTATGGAACTACTGTTTGTCATTGCTCGGGACGATTTTCACGGTTACAAACGGTTCAAAAGATTTTTGTGGACGTGATTAATTCTTTTGGTTTGAATATTTGTGTTGGCTGATAACTTACAAATGACTCTTCCAAGTCATTAATTTGACGATGCTTTTAGTCCCAGTATTTTAACATAAATGATAATAATTATAATCTATAACTCCAATTAAAGCACGACGATTCTGACGGCACGGTTGGCACAGTGGTTAAGCGATTGATTGCTGCGCTGCGTGTCGCGGGTTCGATTCCCGCACGGAACAAATATTTGTATGACCTACAAGTAGTTGTTCCGGCTCTGGCTGTTTGTGTATGTGAGTTTAAATGTTTGCAAATGTTCCCACAATACAGGGTGTGGGGCAACGTTTAATAAAAAATAAATCATAACCTCGGGATTCCTCGTCCTTTAACCCTTCGTATTCGGAACGTGGATCTCATCATGCTATCACGCGAGACTAAATGTTATTTTTTTTTTCTCTATAATTACTTGGTATTACACAATATGAAGGGTTAAATCTCTCTATGGGGCAACTCTAACAGTTATCCTGCAGAAAACCTACAAAAAACTGCTATTAAATAATCCTATAAGAAATACCCATTTTAGCTATGAAATTGACGAGATTATTCAAATAAAACCATTTCATATTACTTCCTATCAACAAAAAATTCCTACATACATAACAAAGAAATATTGCAAACTAAAATAGAATTTTCCCATCGTGATACAGCAAACAGGTGTCGATAAACCAACGTATTATACGATTCCCTAAATTCTTTTCAATAACCAGTCACTTTCGCAATGTTCGTATAAAGGCTCGTGCAGACTGGCGCGATATCATAGGCGCGTCAGGCAACGCGACCCATGTCGCGCCCGTGATATCGCACCAGTGTGTGGGAGCCTTAACCGGGACAAAAATAATCATCATCATCATCAGCCTATAGCAGTCCACTTCTGGACATAGGCCTCTCCATTGCACGCCATTCAGCTCGATTCTCGGCAACTCTCATCCAGCTGCTACTAGCCACCCTGCGAAGATCGTCGCTCCACCTAACCTGAGGGCGTCCTACCTTACGTTTGCCAATTCGCGGTCTCCATTCAACAACACGTCTACCCCAACGGTCATCGGTTCTACGGCTAATATGACCGGCCCATTGCCACTTCAGCTTGCTTATTCTGTGAGCTATGTCGACAACTTTGGTTCTCTGCCGAATCACCTCGTTCCGGATTCGATCTCTCAGAGAAACTCCAAGCATAGCCCGTTCCATAGACAAAAATAATAAATATTATGAAAAGAAAATTCTCTAGCTGGTCAGTCCAAACTAATACAGCTACGCTCTGTGTTAGTTTGGACCGACCAGATGCGTGCACATACATGAAACGGTGACACTTTTTAGGGTTCCGTGGTCAACCGTTATAATAGGGATGATGCCTAGGTAAAAAAAAAAACAGTTTAGTCCGTCAATCAGATAATAAAAAAATATTAGACACGTATTTTTTGCTTTATCATATTAATAAAATATGACTTAGATAAAACACATTAAACTTGGGGAGTGGGGCTCGTTACGTCACAGCTCAGTATAAAATCTAATGAGAAGTGACGTCATGCCACATTTGAATTCAATGTATCGCCGTAATGTTTTGATTAAGTAAAAAAAGAAAAAATATGTGTCCAATATTTTTTAATAATCTACATGACCGACAAAAAATATTTTTTTAGTCATGATCCCTATTTCGTCATGTCCGATTGTCTGTCTGTCCGCGGCAGCTTTGAGACCCTTAGGGCGGGTTGTTTCACGTCCACTTGACGCACGCGTATACGTCATAAATGGCGCTAACTGTCGTCAAACCGTTGTTTCACAAAATTATGCTCTTGACATTCGTTAAAAAATGACGATTACAGTAACAGGTGTCATACCCACTGGTTAACGTCATTTTATTCTTTTACATTTGAACTTTGACGATCGGTTTTTATGCAGTGAAACAACGCTTTGTATTTAACGAACGTTAAACATCATAATGTAATCATTATTATTTGACGTACGTATGTTAACAAACTGTTTGAAACAACCGGCCCTTAGTACTAGAAAGCTGTAATTTGGCATGGGTATACATAATTAATCACGCCGACAAAGTGGTAAATAAAATCTAGAAAAATTGGTTGTCTGTAAAGTTGGTTTACGGACGATAGTTTAACGTAACAACGTCATAACAAAACATTGATGTGGCGCAAGCGTACAATGAGCGTAACGGTACAATGTGCGAAACGTGACAGTGGGCATAACGGGACAATGAGCGTAACGGGACAATGTGCGAAACGTGACAGTGGGCATAACGGGACAATGAGCGTAATGGGACAATGAAAGCAACGGGACAATGTGTGTAACGGGACAATGTGCAAAACGTGACAGTGGGCACAACGGGACAATGAGCGTAATGGGACAATGAAAGCAACGGGACAATGTGTGTAACGGGACAATGAGCATAACGGACAATGAGCGTAACGGGTCAATGAGCATAACGGGACAATGAGCGTAACGGGTCAATGAGCATAACGGGACAATGAGTCATCCTTTTTCGTACATGCAGCCGGCATTCATCGATTTATTAGACGATGTCACATCAAAAAAAAAAATACGGTCCAGTACAGTGAGGTTGATATTTTTTTTTTTCTCGTCTTACCCATGGTGTGGGATATCGTTAGATAGGCCGTTCAAAAATATTTCGGTTGTGTGAAAACCATTTTTCATTTTCCGATTCAGAGATCTATTTTAGAGTCAAGTTCCCCCCCCCCCCCTGCCAGCTAAATGGTTGTTTTTATATATTTGAAAAAATCACGACAGTAGTTTAAAACGAAGTTAAAAGCAGCCTGCTAAGTAGGCTTCACAATTTAACAATTAATAGTCGACCTACTTACATTTACAGTTGGAATGTATGGGAGAGCATGTTTTTCAATTACAATGGTGCCGATTCCCTTGTTCACATACTAAACTAAATTGAAGTTCCATGTATCGTTTTCTTTCTATTTCATTAAGAAAAGGACAAAAGATAAATTTTAGTTTAGTCCTGTCAAATTAATCAGCGCCTGTCACTACTCCATACAAGTTTGGACGTGATTAAAAACTTGCTTACTAAAGTTACGTCAATTTACGTCAAGCGCTGATTAATTTGACAGGACTAAACTAAAATTTATCCTCTATCCTTTTCTTAATGAAATAGAAAGAATAAGATGCACTGAACTTAAATTTAGTTTAGTTTGTGAACAAGGGAATCGGCACCAATGTTAAGTTTGTTCTTGGAATAAATTCATCCCAACTACAGAACTCTTCGTTGTGCGTGGTCCGACCGATTTATTTTTAGATCTTATTTATCTTTTGTATAAAATCAAAAATCAAAATCAAAATATTTTATTTCACATAAACCTACATGGGCACTTATGAAACGTCAGAAGCTAGGTGCACGGTTCGAGTTAGTCGTTTCCTATGGAGAAGAGCCGGCAAGAAACTCCACGGTTACTCTTTTAAAAATAATTGGCTTTACAATATTATTAAATAACAGTGATCATAGGTATGGGAGGACAGTGTAGGCCTTTCAACAATTACCAGGTACTTAACAAAATAGAAAACCGCCAACAAATCTACACTCTACTAGGCCTACAACGTTCTCACATCACAAAATATAAAATAATCTAAGTATATAAAATATTAATGACATGATTGCAATTACAACTACAGTAACATATCTGAATAAATATCATGTAAACCTCGAGCCATTTTTAAATTTCAACTGATTTTAAACCCGTGAATAAGTTGTTAATTATGTATTTGGAACTTTATTATCTCAGTCAGAGTAAGGTCCAAAATACAAAAAATCGGGGTGTGGCCGTGTCGCGAATACTGCCGTGAGTTTTACGTGAATTCGTTTACGTAACGGATTTTACTTTCATTGTAACAATTTCTTTTTATTTTATCCTTTAGCTATCGAGTAGTGTAATTTAATGTTGAATGTATTTGATAGATATTTAGCTACAACACCAAACTTTATCCCCCGATGTTGTTATCATTTTCTGAATTGCCTCCCACTACAGAAACAAATTTAAAAACGCTTTCATGTCAAAAACTGGCTGACAGGTTTAAGGCTCATTGTGCCTGGCGCGACATGCAACGCGACACAAAGGCACCGCTCGTCACATAACACGCGGTGTTTTTGTGTCGCATCGCGTGTCGCGCCTGTTTGTAAGAGTCTTTGAGCTCGCAACAAAGTTAAAACTCGTTTTTTAATGAGACTGATAATGTATGACTAGCCCAAACAACAATCATACCGATACCGAGAAAAGGTTCAAGTAAATCAACAAAGATATAAATAGGTATCCAGGGAGGTATCAATTACCTAAGTAAGGGTACCTAGTTACTCTTCATCAAGCCCTAATTGATATTCAGTCTTGTAACTTGAACACTATCCACAGGTAAGGCACTTGCCCCACTGCCGGCGCGCGATTAACGAGAAGCAAGTAGAGCTAGCAATTAAAAAACCGGCCAAGTGCGAGTCGGACTCGCGTATGTAGGGTTCCATACCATTATATATAAAAACGAGCAAAAAAAATCATGTTTGTTGTATGGGAGCCCCTTAAATATTGATTTTATTCTGTTTTTAGTATTTGTTGTTATAGCGGCAACAGAAATACATCATCTGTGAAAATTTCATATGTTTAATTATCACGGTTCATGAGAAACAGCCTGGTGACAGACGGACAGACAGACAGACGGACGGACAGCGGAGTCTTAGTAATGGGGTCCCGTTTTACCCTTTGGGTACGGAACCCTAAAAATGAGTTGGCGAGCAACGAGCAGCGGGTGTACAACGGCGACGAGCGATTACTCGCTGGTATGTGTAGTAACAAGCGTGAATCTCTCAGTGAGTGCTCTGCCCGTCAAGCGAGCGTCGCTGAGCGAGTACTCTCTTCGATAGCTCTTGTCGCTTTCACAAACGAGTACGCGCCGGCGAAGTCAGCGAACAACTGGTAATATATTTATCTCTTTTTACCCGACTACGACAAAACCAAAGGATTAAATGTTATGATTTTAAAAGGCTATGTATGTGTAGGTATGTATGTTCATCTGTTCCCTCATAACTCCTTAACTACTAGTCGTATTTTGAAAAACGAAGCGTCATGTTATTCCGCGTAATCTGTACGTCGATTAATGATGTTTGACTCCGGTTATACGAAAATCGATGTTATTTTGTTACAATGCCTTGTTTATAGCGTATCAGACCTCCAAGCTTTTGTACGTTTCTTGAGCGAGAAAATCGCTGATAGCTTGTCGCTTCCTCGTCGGCGGTGGGACAGTTACCTTAATCTAGGAATTGTTTAGTCTCTACAAAAAGCAAGAACAAACGTCTTAAACTAAATCCTGACCTAAATTAGAATTCAAGATGTTTGCCTGGATTTTGTAAATAATTTAATGTTGGATTATGTTCTTGTTACCTTGGGGTTGTACTGTGTTCGTTGGCACGTCTATTGTTCTGGTGATAACGGTCTTATGTCTCATGTAATAGAACACAAACGTTTTTGTTAGACACACACCTAAAGTCAAATCTGGGTCTAAGTAGGTACATATACGTATTCCCCGAAGGGATCGACAGAAATGCACCTTAAGTACACCCATATTTCGCCAGTTATGTCCCATGTAACAGGGGGCAAGCCTATTGCCGTCAACCGGGCACTAATTCAAACTCTAACAAATCCAAACTCCGGGCTGCTATTGAGAAATTCCAGAGGGAAAAACCTAATAACTAAGTAGGTGTGGCTGTATCGACAACGCCACATGCGGACTTCGCATCAAAGACTTGACGTCACAAATCCTGCATCGCGCAATCAGTTTACCGTGCGACTAGCATAAATACAACATCCCGACATCAACCGCCGGGCAGTTGCCCACCAGACACAACACCCGTCTGGTCGGAGGATCCTCCCTTTTCCATAGACTATGAGTGAACTTTACACACTGTTCCTCATACCTCTATATAGGTAATGCATTAAAAAAAACTATAATGTTTTACCGCGATGTCTGAAACTTATTCTGTAAAAGTTTTGCACCTCAGGTGACTCCATTCTTGAAGTTATATATAAGTAAGAAGTAAGTACTTTCCCAGACGTAAATATGACTGAACAATGAATCAAAACTCATTTATTCAAATTAGGCTGAGAATCAGCACTTTTCAAACGTCAAAATTACATAAGACAGTCCCCCAAAACCCCACCCTTCACCACTTCCTAGTGCTTTAGCTGGAAAGAAGAGGTGGCGCAACAAACTCCTGAAGCACAGCTGTCTGAAGAACTTGATTCTATACTATCATCATCATTTCAGCTGAAAGACGTCCACTGCTGCATATAGGCCTCCCCCAAGCACTGCCACTTCGACCGGTTCTGTGCTTCCCGCATCCAGCGGATTCCTGCGGCCTTCACAAGGTCATCGGTCCACCTTGAAGGAAGCCTTCCAACACTACGTGATTCGCTACGCGGTCGCGGAGGTCAATCGTCGAATCCGACTCGGCTGGGCAGCGTTCGGGAAGCTACGCAATATCTTCTCGACCCACATACCACAGTGTCTCAAGACGAAAGTCTTTGAACAGTGCGTATTGCCAGTAATGACCTATGGCACTGGTCGCTCAC
The DNA here is from genome assembly GCA_947523025.1 of Dryobota labecula. Lineage (NCBI taxonomy): Eukaryota > Metazoa > Arthropoda > Insecta > Lepidoptera > Noctuidae > Dryobota > Dryobota labecula. Next base: position 6,193,645 of record OX383289.1, on the reverse strand, counting down.
AATGGGCTTTATTAGAAGGCTAAAAGTCACCCAAATGGAGAGGGCTATGCTTGGAGTTTCCCTACGTGATCGAATCAGAAATGAAGAGATCCGCAGGAGAAGCAAGGTAACCGACATAGCCCGAAGAATTGCGAAACTTAAGTGGCAGTGGGCAGGGCACATTGCTCGCAAAACAGATGGCTGATGGGGCCGAAACGTTCTGGAGTGATACAATAATACGCAATGTAATTAACAGATTACGAAACTAAAGTCGATGTGCCATTTTTACGGGCAGGAACTACTCCTACACCACATACTACATACACCATTTCATATTGCTATTCACAGATTATTTACACTGCACGTAATAATGAATAACATTGAACGAAACCGTAGATACTACTAAGTATACTATTTTTAACACGAATTCCGATGTCTAAAGCAAACGAATGGAAAGAATTTTGTATAGCTTTACTGACTGTAATATATGATTGAGATGATAATAAAATCTGTATAGGTGCCTATAACATGTTTGATTTTTTTATGTAATGAATAAGTTGGCATACATAACACCACGCCGATAATCGCCGTAGGGTTAGGGCAAAGGTGTAACCTATAATACACCGACATTTCGCGATTTTTCGAGTTTCATTGATGTATAAAAAAGGAAGATAGGGCACCGCTCTAACGTCACGTAAACATTATTGGACTAGAAACAGTAACATGTAAACACACCCGCACAACTACATTTACCGATGTCATATGTCATGCATAAAGTAACCATTTATTTTTTACCCAAAACGCAACTGTTTTAAAAGTATTTAAAAGAAGAGTGAAGAAACACAATTTTAGTGATATTTATTTTCGAAGTATGTATGTAATACTTATTATATGTTTTATCATAATGTGGTTTTTTTTTTTTTCACCGTCTGTATCTACATCTCTTATTCTCTGTCCTATCGCAGGTATCAATCAACTCAGCCTATCGCAGTCCACTGCTGAACATAGACCTCTCCCATGCTACGCCACAACACCCTATCCTCCGCCTTTCGCATCCAGTCTATCCCAGCCACCTTTTTGAGGTCGTCGGTCTATCTAGCTGGGGGGCGTCCCACACTACGCTTGCCGATACGCGGTCTCCACTCCAGGACTCGTCTGCTCCACCGGCCATCGGTCCTTCGACAAATATGGCCAGCCCACTGCCACTTCAGCTTGCTTACTCTGCAAGCTATGTCGGTAACTCCGGTTTTCTTCCGGATAATTTCATTCCTGATTTTATCCTTCAAAGAAACTCCGAGCATAGCCCGCTCCATAGCGCGCTGAGTGACTTTAAATTTGTGGATCAGCCCGACTGTCACATGTCGACTGTACACGTTTCGCCACCGTATGTCATAACGGGCAGGACGCACTGGTTGAAGACCTTACACATTGTCGTCTTCAAACATTGCGGTATAGGTGACGAAAAGACTTGACGGAGTTTTCCAAACTGCCGGTATGCTGGAAAAGATTTCTTTACAAATACGCATCATCTTTGTACGTATTTTTTTATTCCTTTCTTCTTGTCTGTTTATTTGTGAGTACATACATTGTTAGCGCGGGTAGCAAAAAAGAGTGGACTATATTTTTAACCGACTTCACAAAAAGGAGGAAATCTTTTTAATGTTTGTTACCGCAGAACTCCGTCGTTTTTTAACCGAATTGGGTTTTTTTTTTAAAGGATATTCTTTCAAATTGGACCCATTTTTTTCAAAATCCAGTTCTGATGGTGGTATCCATGAGGAATTGAAGGAACTCCTCAAATTTTATAGGCAAACATAGCGATTTTTATATTTTCATCGACAAATCAAGCATTTGCTTTCAAAAAGTATCATTTGTTGAACCGAAATTGATGAAGAAGACCACAGTTTGATGGCCACCGGAACTCGTCAATGATACGTATTTCACGGGTAGCGATAAGATATATCGATTAAGATAGTTAAGCGACTATGACGAAGCAAATTTAAATAAATGCTGATCAAAATGGTATCATCAAACTGATCTGATGATGAAGCCGGAAGGTAGGCAACGGTAATAAAGCTATGTATCCTAACCGTGTTTGGGCTTATTGGAATTGTCATGAGATGTACTCTGGCTATAAATGATGTTTAACCGACTTCAAAACAAGGAGGAGGTTCTCAATTCGTCTAGGTATATGTATAAGGTGTTAAAAAATTTACTCTACAAACTTTAAGAGCTGCTTATGACCATCGAACTGAATAGCTTTTACTATGGGACCAGCTTTGAAATTGCGAAAAAATAAACAGCTGTCCCATACAAATTAGAACAGTACCTAGGTATTAAACATTAGTATGGAACAGCTGTTTTTTATTAATTAATTGTAAAAACAACCGACTTAAAAAAAAACCACTAAAAATTAAAAATAACTTTAATTTTGGATGTCGGTGGCAAAAAACGAAAATACGGAACCAAAGACACCGACTTCCAAAATTAAAGTTATTTTTCATTGTTAGTGTTATTTTTTTTTTGTAAAAAAAAATTAGGCAATGATTTATTGCCGTGCTTGCTCCATAATTATAACTTTCCCGGACAAACAGTAAATAATTAAGGAAAATCGTGCGTCGCGATTGAGTCCATTGAAGAGAGTGGCCATCGTACCTAGCCGTGTCGCCGCTGCGCTGCCCCTAACCTTGCCGTCGCGTCGACGCGTTTATCACATACTCGTAGCCTGCTTATGCAGACCGCGCGCAAAGGGTTGGGTTCGATTCCCAACATAATAAGTTGGCATATTCCATGAATAAACAAAATTGCAATTACATTTTTAATTTGCCGTTTTAGCTAACAGTTTATCAATTAAATCAAAACAGTATAACCTCTAATGAATCATTCTAACATCAAAAGAAGTGATAGTTACGAGTATCAAGTGGGCAACGAAACAAAGCAGCAACAGGCTTTATATCGTAAGTTAAGACAATACAGAACCTCAAGCATTGTGTTACAAAGAGTTTTATTCATTTTGAACCTCTTAAGATCTCTTTAGGTTTTAATATTATATCAAAATTGACAAGCTCCACAATACACGTCAGTTCATTGTGATCCAATATACGATAGTTCTATTTTGAACGAACAAAGCTCAAATACTATTTTATTAAAGCCAATAAGCCCATTGTTGCCAAAATCTGACGACTGAAGTGGGTTTATTATGAACGCTCATCGGAATTTATATGGGAAGAACCAAACAAATTATATGTGTGCTCTTGTTTGGTTCAAATCTTATAAGGACAGGGAGCAATGGCGTGGCGTAAGTATTGTATTTATTGTATTTCTTATTTTGTTATTTTTGTCTTTATTTATGCTGCACCGGGTGACGTCATCACGTCAGCGCCGGCTGTCGCTGAAAACCAGCGCTGGGGCTCTGTCTCGCATAGGGTCGCAAAATTAGATAAAGATAAGATAAAGATAAATTTATTTGTTCAAACATGTGTAACATGATACATATGCACATATATGTAGATGGAAAATATTAAGTAAGACCAACATGTTTTGCCTCACTTGGCGTACAAAATGTTTATATGATATTAATTAAATGCGATTATGCTGAGCGATGGCCGTTTTGCGTGGATGTGGCGCAAAATTCCCCCAACTTGTTATTTTAGTGTTTGTGTTCTTTGTCTGCGTCATGTTTGAAGCAAATAAACATATTTTCTTTCTTTTTTCTTTTTTTAGCGCCATATATGTATACATAGGTATTATAAATTAAAATCACTTTTCGTGTCTGTTTTGTGACCCCGTTGTTCTTCTAAACTACGCAATTGATCTTGATACGGTTTTCATTTAGATAATTTATTCCGAAGGGTTTAGGTGTTTAATAAATCAATGTGTTACTAACATAGAAAAATATTGCTATTTATTATTATAAAATCGTATACAGTTAATATTAACATAATTTAAAAGAATAGTCTTAAAATAATAATAATATGTACAAGTAGACAGTATGGAAACCACATAAATGCAATAAATTATACCACATACCTACTTGTTGTTGCCTTTTCTGACGATATACAAAAAATGAACAAAATCGGTCGCGAAAAGAAATCTGCTGTTCCCTACATTTTGACGAGTTATGCGAACATAAATATTGGGAACAGCAGATTTATTTTATTTTATTTTTTACCAATAACCCTGTATATACACCGTGGCATTTTAGTCGACTTACAAAGACAGCCCACTTCATGTATCCAATGACTACTAATCATTCATGTAAAAAAAAATTTTTTTTGAACATTTGTATACTTTTTTTTGTTAATTATGACGCATAACATAGTTTAAAACACCCTGTTACGAGTGCAGTCCGAGCCTTGTTTTCCAAGGGCGGCGCGGAATGGAGCGGCGACATCTTTATCAGAGTTCATTCACCCTAACGAAAAAATGTGTTTCTTACTATTGCAACTTAAACATTCACCGGCGCCCTTGTATCACAAGGCTCGGACTGCACTCCTAACAGGATGTTCTAAACTATGTCATGGTCATAATTAATAAAAGTTAAAAAAAGAAACCAAAATGTAATGTTCAAAAAAAAAATTGTTTTACATGAATATTTTAGTAGTCATTGGATACATGAAGTGGGTTGTCTTTGTAAGACGACTAAAATGTCACGGTGTATAAAAAAAAAACAAATATGTATAAATAAATATCAATGTTTTGTCAAGTCGTAAAACTGTGCGAAGCAGGGACTGTTTGCTAGTAAGCATAAACAACATTAAAACGCAAGTTTCCTGGCAGGTGGCCCGTGACGCCATTTAATAACAACACTGAAAATGTCAACACACCATCAATAAAACTAACAGCAACGCTATAAATTTTTTACATAAATCAAATCACAAACGGTTCCTTTGATCAACATTTTAATAGTTAATAATTTAGGCAACTTGAAAGAGTCAATTATTTATATATTCAACATTCAAAATCGTTAGTCAGTGCCAAAAGAAAATTTGTCAAACTACATAATAAATCAAATGAGACACCCAAAACTGTTTCACACTCTTTCCACTTTTTCGTATTTTCTTTCAAACCTATGGATCGTCCTTTATTTTAATAACTGCCCGGGAAGTTTCTCATTCATATAGGTAACATGAAAAAGTAATAATCTTAAATTAGGTTAGTTTAAGCGCCAACAGGAAAATAATTTTCCGTCAAGCATTCCCGTTATTTCATTATCAATGAATGAGACGTAATAAAATCCACATTGTGAACACTCGGTCGCTAGGATAATATTATCTCTTTCTAGGAATCCAGATCATACAAATCCTTCCGCGTCTGTATTCAAAAAAACCTCATTGTAGGTAATTCTTTTCGCAATTTATTTGAAACACTGCACATAACTAAGTTAATGCGACGATAACCGACTTTTAATGATGTTAAGGCTCCTACAAAGAGGTCGACACGCGACGCGACACAAAGAGATCGCACGTCGCGCGGCACGTGGTGTCTTTGTGTCGCGTCGCGTGTCGCGCCTCTTTGTAGGAGCCTTTATACTGAAGACCACGTTTTAACGAGTAGTGTTAATGATTTGAAAAAAAAAATATGTTAAATGAGAGCATTTTCTTAATAACTAAATATATGAATATTTTAGATTATGTTTATATTACATAGTGAAATTAATTTGTAAAGTTATGTCTAACGCGGATAAAAAACTGAGAATCACGCAAAATCTATCGGGCGTATTTTTCTGAAACCTTTTTAAAGATAATTTAATTATTAATCTTTTTGTATACGTGTTTTATTTAAATACCTTTTGTTTTATGTATAATAAATTAATAATGCGTCTTATTTGCGACAGCGCTCCTAGATGGGCGAGTCCTATTAATGGCTTGACGTACAACGCGTTGCATGAGCTCAGTACACACTCACATATCACACATATACACACACTCATGTTTGTACAGACACCCTTATGAGGACCTTGTTAGTTCTTGAACGAACCGAGGACCCTCCAAAAAACTGGTTTATATACCTCGTTGGCCTTTTTACATAAGATAGAAAGAGACAGGTGAGTAAATCTATAGTGATGAGGTTATTGGGATAATGCTATCTCAACATTTTTTCGTATGAATTGCGGCTAACATACCGAGGACGTGAAATACACATCTAAATGTGACTAGCGATGCACATACGAGGACTTTGTGTAGGCCAACCGAGGACCCCTTATATAAGCCCTGCGACGCCCTTCCGAGGACGTATTTTTACACAATATTTCTTATATCTTGAACAAAGTGCGGACGCTGTGTTAGACTTTATACTACCAAACCGAGGACAGTTTTTCGCGTAGAACTTGTACAAAGCGAGGACATGGAAAATCTACTGAATTCATTTTACGTGTAAGATAACTAATTAATGCAGGCAGAATGTTCCAATGAATTCTTACACACATTTTCTAAAATGAAGTACCAAGCGAGGATCTATCTCTCTGTTGCTTTTAACGTAAACAGTGGGAGAAAAAATATTATCCAATATATCCATACTAATACTAATATTATAAAAGTGAAAGTAACTCTGTCTTTCTGTCTGTCTGTCTGTCTGTATGTTACGTTTTCACGCCTAAACCGCTGAACTCATCATCATGAAATTTGGCAGAGATATAGCATGGGTTATGGAGAAGGACATAGGCTACTTTTTTACGCGATAACCGTCATCCACGCGGACGGAGCCGCGGGCAAAAGCTAGTGTAGGTATATAGCCGTATTACTCACAAAATAATAAAAGTGAAGCGTTGAGCACACGTTATTATTTCCATGATATTGTAATACCTAGCAACGTCCGGACCGCGAATAAGAAAGGTGTAATCACTGTGAAGAAGAAGTAAGTTTGTGCTGATGCTGCAGCCAGGGTCGTTTCTTATTGAGGGAACTCCTCAACAGTTAATAGCATCGTCTTCAAATTTGGCATATGCGTTAGGTTTATATAGCAAAATTAAGACAATACCAGCTTGTGCTGATGCTGCACCCAGGGTCGTTTCTTTATGAGAGAACTTCTCAACAGTTAATAGCATCGTCTTCAAATTTAACATATGCGTTAGGTTTATATATTAAAATTAAGATAATTATCAGTTCGTGCTGATGCTGCAGCCAGGGTCGTCTCTTCATGAGGGAACTCCTCAACAGTTGATAGCATCATCCTCAAATTATGCATACGCGTTAGGTTTATATAGTAAAATTAAGATAATAACCAGTTTGTGCTGATGCTGCCGCCAGGGTTGTTTTTCATGAGGGAACTCCTCAACAGTTAATAGCTTCGTCTTAAAATTTAGCATACGCGTTAGTTTTATATAATAAAATTAAGATAATAACCAGTTTCTACTGATGCTGCAGCCAGGGTCGTTTCTTCATGAGGGAACTCCTCAACAGTTAATAGCATTGTCTTCAAATTTAGGATACGCGTTAGTATTATATAGTAAAATTAAGTTAGTAGCCAGGTTGTGCTGATGCTGCAGCCAGGGTCGTTTCTTCACGAGGGAACTCCTCAATAGTTGATAGCATCATCTTCCAATTTTACATACGCGTTAGGTTTATATGGCAAAATTAAGGTGATACCAGTTTGTGCTGATGCTGCACCCAGGGTCGTTTCTTCATGAGGAAACTCCTCAACAGTTAATAGCATCGTCTTCAAGTTTGGCATACGCGTTAGGTTTATATAGCAAAATTAAGACAATACCAGTTTGTGCTGATGCTGCACCCAAAGTCGTTTATTCATGAGGAAACTCCTCAACAGTACATAGCATCGTCTTCAAATTTAGCATATGCGTTAGGTTTATATAGTAAAATTAAGATAATAACCAGTTTGTGCTGATGCTGCAGCTAGAGTTGTGTTTCGTGAGAAAACTCCTCAACAGTTAATAGCTTCGTCTTAAAATTTAGCGTACGCGTTAGTTTTATATAGTAAAATTAAGATAATAACCAGTTTCTACTGATGCTGCATCCAGGGTCGTTTCTTCATGAGGGAACTCCTCAACAGTTAATAGCATTGTCTTCAAATTTAACATACGGCTTAGTTTTATATAGTAAAATTTAGATAATAACCAGTTTGTGCTGATGCTGCAGCCAGGGTCGTTTCTTCATAAGGGAACTCCTCAACAGTTAATAGCATCGTCTTCAAATTTGGCATATGCGTTAGGTTTATATAGCAAAATTAAGAAAACACCAGCTTGTGCTGATGCTGCACCCAGGGTCGTTTCTTTATGAGGGAACTTCTCAACAGTTAATAGCATCTTCTTCAAATTTAACATATGCGTTAGGTTTATATATTAAAATTAAGATAATTATCAGTTCGTGCTGATGCTGCAGCCAGGGTCGTCTCTTCATGAGGGAACTCCTCAACAGTTGATAGCATCATCTTCAAATTATGCATACGCGTTAGGTTTATATAGTAAAATTAAGTTAATAACCAGTTTGTGCTGATGCTGCTGCCAGGGTTGTTTTTCATGAGGGAACTCCTCAACAGTTAATAGCTTCGTCTTAAAATTTAGCATACGCGTTAGTTTTATATACTAAAATTAAGATAATAACCAGTTTCTACTGATGCTGCAGCCAGGGTCGTTTCTTCACGAGGGAACTCCTCAACAGTTGATAGCATCATCTTCTAATTTTACATACGCGTTAGGTTTATATGGCAAAATTAAGGTAATACCAGTTTGTGCTGATGCTGCACCCAGGGTCGTTTCTTCATGAGGGAACTCCTCAACAGTTAATAGCATCGTCTTCAAGTTTGGCATACGCGTTAGGTTTATATAGCAAAATTAAGACAATACCAGTTTGTGCTGATGCTGCACCCAAGGTCGTTTCTTCATGAGGAAACTCCTCAACAGTACATAGCATCGTCTTCAAATTTAACATATGCGTTAGGTTTATATAGTAAAATTAAGATAATTATCAGTTCGTGCTGATGCTGCAGCCAGGGTCGTCTCTTCATGAGGGAACTCCTCAACAGTTGATAGCATCATCTTCAAATTATGCATACGCGTTAGGTTTATATAGCAAAATTAAGATAATAACCAGTTTGTGCTGATGCTGCAGCCAGGGTTGTTTTTCATGAGGGAACTCCTCAACAGTTAATAGCTTCGTCTTAAAATTTAGCATACGCGTTAGTTTTATATAATAAAATTAAGATAATAACCAGTTTCTACTGATGCTGCAGCCAGGGTCGTTTCTTCATGAGGGAACTCCTCAACAGTTAATAGCATTGTCTTCAAATTTAGGATACGCGTTAGTATTATATAGTAAAATTAAGTAAGTAGCCAGTTTGTGCTGATGCTGCAGCCAGGGTCGTTTCTTCACGAGGGAACTCCTCAACAGTTGATAGCATCATCTTCCAATTTTACATTCGCGTTAGGTTTATATGGCAAAATTAAGGTAATACCAGTTTGTGCTGATGCTGCACCCAGGGTCGTTTCTTCATGAGGGAACTCCTCAACAGTTAATAGCATCGTCTTCAAGTTTGGCATACGCGTTAGGTTTATATAGCAAAATTAAGACAATACCAGTTTGTGCTGATGCTGCACCCAAGGTCGTTTCTTCATGAGGAAACTCGTCAACAGTACATAGCATCGTCTTCAAATTTAGCATATGCGTTAGGTTTATATAGTAAAATTAAGATAATAACCAGTTTGTGCTCATGCTGCAGCTAGAGTTGTGTTTCGTGAGGAAACTCCTCAACAGTTAATAGCTTCGTCTTAAAATTTAGCGTACGCGTTAGTTTTATATAGTAAAATTAAGATAATAACCAGTTTGTGCTGATGCTGCAGCCAGGGTCGTTTCTTCATAAGGGAACTCCTCAACAGTAAGTCAAAGTCAAAGTCAAAGTCAAATAATTTATTTCAAATAGGCACGAAGATGCACTTATGAACGTCAAAAATTACATGAATAGTTAATTGATTCTAGTTGCGCCTTCCAAAATGTAGTTATGTATGGAGAAGAATGGGCAAGAAACTCCATACTTACTCTTTTAAAATGTTAACAATAGTTTGTATACATTAATTAATATTTATAGGTGAAGACTATGTACCTAGAATAAAAAAATAAAAAATATAAAAAAATTCATCAAAATTACTTACCACAATTGGTAAAAAGAATGAAAAGTGAAGTAATAACAGAAAAATTAATAAATGCGATAGGTACATGGTGCTCACATATTTACAAACATTGTATATGATTTGCCAAAAAAAAATAAAAAATAAAAACAACATATAATAAGTCAGTGTGTGAGTTAAAATATTAATCACAGAAAATAAAATTAATATCATAAAAATTATAAATTATACAGTTAAATTAGCAACCAGTTTGATTTTGTCTAGACTCTAAATTGTCCTATGGAGCAGGACCAGCATGTTTCCAAGCATTCTTATCTTGGATATAATCCTCTAATTTGTAATATGCTTGTTTACAAAGTGTACTTTTAATATGAGTTTTAAATTTTCTTTCATTTAATTGTAATATATCAGAAGGTATTTTATTGTAACATTTAACACAGTACCCCATAAAAGATGTATGTACCTTAGATAATCTGAAAAATGGTTGATCTATTTTATCTTTATTTCTAGTATTAAAATTATGCCTATCACTGATTTTATTAAAAATATGTAGATTTTTTCTTACATACATAATATTTTCATAAATGAATTGGCAAGGTACCGTCATTATATTAATCGTTTTAAATAGTTCTCTAAGAGATTCGCGGCGATGTAGATTATAAATGGCTCTGACAGCCCTCTTTTGTAAAATAAAAATGGATTCAATGTCGGCAGCCCGACCCCACAGTAAAATGCCATACGACATAATGCTATGGAAGTAGCTAAAATAAACTAAACGCGCGGTTTCTATATCTGTTAACTGTCTTATCTTTCGAACAGCATACGCGGCCGAGCTTAGCCGCCCCGCAAGAGATGTTATATGAGGTCCCCATTGTAATTTCTCATCTAGCGTGATTCCTAGGAACATAGCATCGTCTTCAAATTTAACATATGCGTTAGGTTTATATAGCAAAATTAAGATAATTATCAGTTCGTGCTGATGCTGCAGCCAGGGTCGTCTCTTCATGAGGGAACTCCTCAACAGTTGATAGCATCATCTTCAAATTATGCATACGCGTTAGGTTTATATAGCAAAATTAAGATAATAACCAGTTTGTGCTGATGCTGCAGCCAGGGTTGTTTTTCATGAGGGAACTCCTCAACAGTTAATAGCTTCGTCTTAAAATTTAGCATACGCGTTAGTTTTATATAATAAAATTAAGATAATAACCAGTTTCTACTGATGCTGCAGCCAGGGTCGTTTCTTCATGAGGGAACTCCTCAACAGTTAATAGCATTGTCTTCAAATTTAGGATACGCGTTAGTATTATATAGTAAAATTAAGTTAGTAGCCAGTTTGTGCTGATGCTGCAGCCAGGGTCGTTTCTTCACGAGGGAACTCCTCAACAGTTGATAGCATCATCTTCCAATTTTACATACGCGTTAGGTTTATATGGCAAAATTAAGGTAATACCAGTTTGTGCTGATGTTGCACCCAGGGTCGTTTCTTCATGAGGGAACTCCTCAACAGTTAATAGCATCGTCTTCAAGTTTGGCATACGCGTTAGGTTTATATTGCAAAATTAAGACAATACCAGTTTGTGCTGATGCTGCACCCAAGGTCGTTTCTTCATGAGGAAACTCCTCAACAGTACATAGCATCGTCTTCAAATTTAGCATATGCGTTAGGTTTATATAATAAAACAACGTGATTATGTCGTCGAACAGAACTAACAGATTTTAATTAAGGTAAACTTACACTAGAGATGGCAGCACCAGTACACATTGTAGATATTATTTTACAACACCCCCACTATATCCTACAATGTCATTACATATATAATAGTACATTTTTTAAATTTGCTGTACACCCAACTTATCCAAAAAATAATAATGCTTATTAGCACATAAACTCTTAGTGAGTATATCAGCGGGCATCTCAGCTGACGGCAAATATTTAACATTCACAATTCTATTAGTTACACAATCTCTACAAAAATGATAGCGTATATCAATATGTTTAGTCCTTTTGTGGAAGACTGGATTTGCAGTCAGCTTTAGTGCACTCTGATTATCATTGTAAATGTCAACAATGTACTTTTTCTTTGTTATTTCATACTGAAGATTCCTTAAGTAAACAGATTCTTTACAGGCTTCAGTCAATGCCATGTATTCTGCTTCGCTGCTAGATAAAGCAACTGTTTTTTGTTTTTTCGTTTCCCAAGAAATTACACAGCCTGATAATGTAAAACAGAAACCTGTGTATGATCTCCTATCAATACTATTACCACCCCAATCAGCATCAACAAACCCTTCTATAATTGAGTTTCCATCAGCAGTAAACTTTAAGCCATGGTGTTTGGTCAGTCTCAAATATCTTAATATACGTTTAACATATGAGCAATGTTCTTTACTATGGCAATTATTAAATTGGCTCAAAAAACCCACTGCAAAAGCAATGTCGGGTCTGGTAAGTACTGCCAAATACATGAGGCAGCCTATTATTTGTTGATAAGGAAACAATTCATCTACACTATTCTCAGCTGTAGATACATTTAATTTAGTCTCCATTGGAGTTTGAACAGTTTTACATACACTCATATTAAACTTATGCAATAGCTGATCAATATAATCTTTCTGACTTAATGATATTGTTTTCTCAGATTTGTTTACATTTACATTTACACCAAGACACTTCTTGACTTCACCTAAATCTTTAATTTTGAAATGATCAGATAAGACATTCTTCAAGTACTTGGTTTCTTTATTATCATTAGAAAAAATAAAGAAATCGTCCACATACAGTGTAACAATAGTTTTCAACTTATCCTGTAACTTTAAAAACATACATGGTTCTATCTTAGATTTAACATAACCAATTTTTAACAAACATTCCTCCACTTTCTTGTACCACGCTCTTGAAGATTGTTTTAGACCATATATAGATTTTTTTAATTTAAGAACTTGACCTTTCTGTACTGTCTCAGAAAAACCCTCAGGTATTTGCATATAAATATCTTCTTCAAGAGTTCCATACAAGAAAGCGGCTGTCACATCAAGATGCGTTATATCAAGATCCAGTTGAACAGATAGAGCAAATAAAAGTCTCAAAGTAGTATGTCTCACTACTGGAGAAAAAGTATTTGTATAGTCTACACCTTCGATTTGCGAAAAACCTTTCGCCACTAAACGCGCGCGAAATCGAATATTATTCTCACTATCATATTTTTTACGTAGCACCCACCTGCACTGAATAACTCTACCATCTTGTGGAGCACTCCTCAACTCCCAAGCATCATTATCTTTGAAACTCTGTAACTCTTCAGCTATGGCCGACTTCCACTGTTCCCTTTCTGGTCCAGTTAAAGCTTCATGTAGAGACAAGCCTGCTGCATCATCATAGGTGTCCTCACTTGTACAGAAGTTTGAAAAATTAAACCAATTTGGCTGCTTTCTCTCCCGCGTAGATCTAAGAGGTCTGACTGGTATATCTTCCAGTTCACGATCACTGGGTACATATGTCTCATCATTCACATCTAGAAATGTGTCATCCGAACTTTCTGTATCATCTTGCCTTGCATTTTCAGATATTTCCGAATTCAAATCTTCCATCTTAGCTTCTTCTTCCCCCACTGAATCAAAACTCTGATCTTGCACTTCTATCTGACATTCAGGTTTTGATTCCTGCTCAACTATGATTACATCTCTACTAGTTAATACAGTCTTTATTTCTGGGTTATACAGTCTATATCCCTTTATATTTTCTGGATATCCAATGAGAATACATCTCTCTGACTTCTTGTCCCACTTCTTACGTTTTTGTTTAGCTATATGAACCATTGCAGTACTACCGAAGATTCTAATATGGCTAACATCCGGTTTACAGCCAGTCCATATCTCATATGGCGTCTTATTTCCCAATGCTGCAGCCACGCTTCGATTCTGTAGATACACTGCTGTGTTTGTGGCCTCGCCCCAAAACTCTTTACCTAGGTTGGCATCAAAGAGTAGGCACCTTGCCTTTTCAACGATTGTGCGATTAAATCGCTCACATAACCCATTTTGTTGTGGTGTATATGGGTTAGTTCTTTGGTGTATAATTCCACCACTACTTAAGTAGTTATCAAATTCTTTGTTGCAGTACTCTAGCCCATTATCACTTCTTAATACCTTGAGTGTCTTCTTTGTTTGATTTTCCACTTGGGCTTTGAATTCCTTAAAATACTTCAATGCCTCATTCTTGTGTTTCAGAAAATAAACAAACGCCATACGGCTATGATCGTCAACAAACAACAAGAAGTATCTGGACCCACCCAAGGATGCATTTTCCATAGGTCCACAGATATCAGTGTGTACTATATCTAGTAGGTTACTACTTCTCTGGCTAGTACTCTTGAAGGGTAAGCGACACTGCTTGCCTTCACAACATGTAGTACATGAAGACTTCCCTATCTCCACTTTGTCATCAAAAGATATACCCTGTACAGCAGTCTTCATCTGGTTCAAATAATCTTTATTGATGTGTCCTAATCTGCGATGCCATGTAACACTTGACACAACTGATGCAGCTAAATGTTCTTGGTTTAACAAGTTTAACTTGTACACTCCATTGTCCAAAATAGCTGTAGCTACTAATTCATTATTCTTGTTGTATATAAAACAACTATTGTCTGAAAATGATACTTTGTTTCCTTTGCTTATGAGTCGGCTGACTGATAGCAAGTTTGTTGTCAGACTTGGAACACAACATACATCTTCTATCACAATGTCATAATCGATATTATCAGTAGTAGTCGTAATCTTCACATCGCCAGAACATAAAACTGACAACTTTTCACTGTTTGCAACAATAATTTCCTTCTTCTGTTCATAAGATGCATTCATAACCCAACTTTCATTTGCTGTTAGGTGTACACTGGCCCCCGAGTCTATATACCATGCATTTTTGTTGAAATTTCCACTCAGGAATACTGCGCTAAACGCATTGGATTGCATTCGACTTTTATCCTTGGAATTCGATGAATTATTTTCGTTATTCGTACATTGGTTTCTATAATGTCCTTTTTGTTTACATCGATAGCATGTCACTGCCTTCACGTTTGATTTTGACGGATCCACAGTGCTACCAACATTGATATTTTTTCTCGCCATAGACAAATTCTTATTTTTCTTTCCAATGAACTTAGAACGCGAAGCGAATGCGCCGCTAACTTCATCTTGTTCGTCAGTGGCGGACTCCATGTCTAATAATTTTGATTTGATGGAATCGGCCGTTATGTTAATTCCCGAATGCTCGATTGCCATGATCATTGGTGAAAAACGATCAGGCAATCCCGCCAACAGCAATGATCCTGTCCACTGATCATTAATTTCGAATCCTGTCCCACTTAATTTTTGAGCTGTATCAATTATTTGAGTAACATATGAGGTCATCGAGCTGCACTTTTCTAGGCGTATCGAAATTAAATTCCTTAGCAAATTTATTCTTCTTGAGAAACCGTTATCATCAAATAATTGTTGCAGTTTTTCCCACAATTCTTTCGCAGTTCTTACACTTTTCACGTGTACATACAAAGACGTGTCAATTGTCATAATCAATTTGGCTTTGGTTTTTTCGTCATCTGCAGCTCCTATGTTTTTCCCTTCTTCTAGCTTCACACAATGTTTCATGCCTTCAAGGACTAGGAAATTCTCTGCCGCGAAACACCACTCACTATAGTTTTCTCGACCCTTTAACTTGGGTACATTTACTAGATAGTTAGCCGACATGGTAACAGTTTCAATCACTAACTCCGCGATAAGTCAATTTGTCCGTCACTACACAGTGTAAACACGTTTAAAAATAACTTTAACACTCGTTTCAGTCCGAAATTCTTGTTAAAAACACTACTTTTATAATAATTTACTGGGCTCATAACCTATAATAAAACAACGTGATTATGTCGTCGAACAGAACTAACAGATTTTAATTAAGGTAAACTTACACTAGAGATGGCAGCACCAGTACACATTGTAGATATTATTTTACAACAGTTTATATAGTAAAATTAAGATAATAACCAGTTTCTGCTGATGCTGCAGCTAGAGTTGTGGTTCGTGAGGAAACTCCTCAACAGTTAATAACTTCGTCTTAAAATTTAGCGTACGCGTTAGTTTTATATAGTAAAATTAAGATAATAACCAGTTTCTACTGATGCTGCATCCAGGGTCGTTTCTTTATGAGGGAACTCCTCAACAGTTAATAGCATTGTCTTCAAATTTAACATACGCGTTAGTTTTATATAGTAAAATTTAGATAATAACCAGTTTGTGCTGATGCTGCAGCCAGGGTCGTTTCTTCATAAGGGAACTCCTCAACAGTTGATAGCATCGTCTTCAAATTTGGCATACGCGTTAGATTTATATATTAAAATTAAGATAATAACCAGTTTGTGCTGATGCTGCAGCCAGGGTCGTTTCTTCGTGAGGGAACTCCTCAACAGTTGATAGCATCGTCTTCAAATTTGGCATACGCATAAGGTTTATATAGCAAAATTAGATAATACCAGTTTGTGCTGATGCTGCAGCCAGGGTCGTATCTTCGTGAGGGAACTACTCAACAGTTGATAGCATCGTCTTCAAATTTGGCATACGCGTTAGGTTTATATATTAAAATTAAGATAATAACCAGTTTGTGCTGATGATGCAGCCAGGATCGTTTTTCATGAGGGAACTCCTCAATAATTGATAGCATCGTCTTCAAATTTAGCATACGCGTTAGGTTTATATAGTAAAATTAAGATAATAACCAGTTTGTGCTGATGCTGTTTACTGATTGACAGTTGTACAATGTTTCCGTTTTTGTGATAAAGATCGTTTACCTTGACTCAAAATTAAATAACTTAAAAAAAGTAAAACCAGAATTGAGGTTTAAAATAAAAAAAATTTGGTCATGATGAATTAGGTAACTACTTATAAAGTTTTAACATTTAGAAATTCACAAATGGAGTATTAGCATTTATAAATTAACACATAGCATGTTTGTATACTGCCTTCTAACCGTGTCGTGTTATATTGACAGATGATTTATTAAAAAGATGCATATTTGATTTTACAAAGACAGCTTTAGAGGTATGAGGAACAGGGTGTAAAGTTCACTCATACTCTATAGTAAAGGGAGGATCCTCCGACCAGACGGGTATTGTGTTTGGTGGGCAACTGACCAACGGTTGATGTCGGGATGTTGTATATATGCTAGTCGCGCGGTAAACTGATAGCACGATACAGGATTTGTGACGTCAAGTCTTTGATGCGTAATTCGCATGTGGCTTTGTTGATACCGCCACATTACTCCCCTCCGGAGACCGGAGGACGATAGTGGACTGAGTCAGTGCATCCTATGATGCTTGCCAGGGCCAGTTGTGATTCCAGTGAGTCGGAACCGGGTGCCGCATAGTTCACGGTGAGTCGGAACTGTCTGCGGTGATTCCCCAGTGAGTCGGGGTGGCGCTGCGTTTGTCGATCCAGTGAGTCGGACGCCGTACAGCGCCAGGTTGAGGCTGACTGCTGGCGTCGACCAGGAGAGCGTTGAAGGGCTCTGCTTGTGGACCGGCCGAAAGTGCAGTGTGCTGTGCGAAGGTTGCTGATGAGGCTGAGGGTGAAGACCAGGTATGCGCGTTCGCTGCATGCTGGTGGTCAGGATACCCGTTCTAGCCGTGGGTGATGGCTGGTTGTGTGACTCGTCGCTCGAAAGCTTGAGGAAGTGATGGATGACGTCACGCTGAAGTAGTTGCACGAAGGCTGCGCTAATGTCCATGTTCGGGATCACCAATTTAGAGGTATGACGAACAGGGTGTAAAGTTCAGTCATCCTCTATTGAAAAGGGAGGATCCTCCGACCAGACGGGTATTGTGTCTGGTGGGAAACTGCCCAACGGTTGATGTCAGGATGTTGTATATATGCTAGTCGCGCGGTAAACTGATACCGCGATGCAGGATTTGTGACGTCATGTCTTTGATGCGTAGTTCGCATGTGGCGTTGTTGCCACACACAAAAAAACACAATTCGAAAATGTAAAGTGATGGGAATGTTAGCAAATTTAGAGACAGTTATGCAAATATATGTTACTTTCATGTTACACATTGCCCTTATGCATCGTTTTTGAGTCTTGAATACCTGTTCTCTCAGACTAAAATTTTAATGACGCCACCAAACCATGGTAAGCATCTAATCTGGTGGACATATTAACTTCCCTCGATAGATTAAAATGCACAAAAGCTGCTGTACTTAATTTTTTGCATACTTCTTCTGCGTTCTAACTAACCATTGTGTTAAGTAATGTAATGTTAAATTTTTCGACCAAATTATGTCGATCTCTTTTAATTATAATTTCTATAAGTCGTTTTGTTTAAGTGGTTTTATAATAATTGTTATAAAAGTTTTCTTATCATGCTTCTCAAAGATGTTGCTGCAACTTGGTTATCATTTCAATGGTAAAAGTTAGAACAATTTAAATTTAATTTAATTAAATTAATAAAAATAAAATTTTTTGATCGTTGGTAAAAGTTTAGTTAGTTAAATAATTCGTTTCATTTTAAAATAGACCAACTTCTATTTCAGTAAAGTTTATGTTGTTTTCTTTACAACGGTGTTATGTACGTTCACGTTCTTTATTTCTTTGTACTTTTTCTTTGTTTCAAATCTTGCTAATATTTCACCTTTAAAGGAAGGCATTTCTACTTTAGATTCTTCATGAATAGCACACGTATTCATATTTCATGACAATACAATATTTTATGGTGCAAATCATAATGTTATGTCTCTCTATCTAAGCAGGATACTTAGCACATACTGCAGAAAAAGCCTACTTAATCCTCTTGCACCTAGTAGCTACAAAGATTTTGGTTAATGATTCAGTCTACCTTCGATTTTCTCCTCCATAATTTTATTTAAACGATAGCACATAAGTCATCTTCTACACATAAGGAAAACTGTCGAAACGAGGACTAGAATACACACTGTTTGGAAAATCTAGCAAACCGAGGTCTTAAATACACATTGTCTGGAAAAGCTAGCTAACCGAGGACTTTTGTGTTAAAGTTAACACATAGGTCCTCGGATAATACAACGAACGTGAAATGAGTGTAAAGAGGCTGTGTATGAGGCGACAGTGACGCCACCTGATGGATACACAATGTTTGTGTAAGATTATGAATAATCTTGATCAAACCGAGGTTCAGACAACTTTTTCTTATTAAGTATACAGAAAGACTCAAAATCGCTTGCAGAATACGAATCTTTGGTCAAGTCGAACCGAGGACCCTCGAAAAGGTCCTCGCTTTGAAAAGGTCCTCGGTCGTGCCTTGTGTATTCATATGCACGTCCTCGGATGGTACTTAAAACAAACACACCCTCATACACCACATATCACACACACACACCCTCACACACATCACATACACACATGCACACAACTTGACAGTGACATGTGACATAAAATATCACATGTCACTGGCATATATCTTCGTCTTAATTCGTTTTAGAATGACTGCGTACGGGTTTTTGTAGATCAGAAATACACAATTAGAAAGAAAGATAAACATTTCACAATTCTACTCCACATAACATAACAACACGCCTGTAATCCCCGAATGGTTAGGCAGATGTATACCTTAGTAAAACCCACATTTCGCCAGTTATGTTTAAGTCCCATGTAAAAGAGGGCGAGCCTATTGATCAACTGGGCACAAATCCAGACTCCGAGCCGCTACTGAGATATCCCTGACGGGAAAACCCAATAACACTTTGCTCGACCTGGGAATTGAACCCAGGACCTCGTGCCCAGCAGCAGCGTTTGCGACCACTACTACTAATTCTACTCCCTACTTCTACAAAAATACTTTTGAATTTGTTACTTACTCCATCACGCTCTAATGGCTCTAATGGCAACGGATTTGGATGGAATTTAGCATAATGTAGTACCATAAATCCTGAATTCAAACATAAGATACATTTTATCCGAGTGTTTAAAGTAGCGACCCTAGTAACCGAGTGAAACCGCAGGCCAAAACTAGTATTAATAAATCCAGATCGACTTAGTTCTCAAAAAAATTCACAAAATCAAAATCAAAATATTTTATTTCACGTAAACCTACATGGGCACTTATGAAACGTCAGAATCTATGTGCACGGTTCCAATTAATCGTTTCCTATGGAGAAGAGCCGGCGAGAAACTCCACGGTTACTCTTTTCAAAATGACGTCTGTAGTTATATCCACCATTAAAATAAACTAAGCTATATCTGATAGCACAAATAAAGAGGGAATCGTCTGACAAGCCAATAATATTACAGTGCCTGATTTTCTCAGGGCATGTGGAGATCAAACGACAATTTCATTTTTATAATTCAAAGTCTACAATCAAACACAAGAAGACGGAGTAATGAAGCTTTGAGCTAGGTGCTTTGAAGAAAGAAGCCAGAAAAGAATACGTTCACCTCTTTAGGTCTGTATACCTTGAACAAACATTATTGACACTTATTTCACATTTTTATTTCGCTATAATAATTCAACTTTTCATAGCTACCTATTTAATCTTTCATAGACTCGCGTTGGGCCATTATCTCACAGGATAGTAAAGCTACGGTATTCTATGACAGCGGTGGCCGCCACATAACGGCGGGGTTTGACTTTACGGTGTCAAAAAACGCTCTCTAGGGAAACACACCAACTTATTTCATATATAACGTTTCAGTGACTCTACGGCCGTTATGTGGCGGCCACCGCTGTCGTAGAATGCCGTAGCTTTACTATCATGTGAGATAATGGCCCAATGCGAGTCTATGAAAGGTTAAATAGCTATGAAAAGTTGAATTATTATAGCGTAACAAAAATGTGAAATAAGTGTCAATATTGTTTGTTCAAGGTATACAGACGTAAAGAGGTGAACGTATTCTTTTCTCTACGACGTTAAAGTTTTTCGCTGTCTTTTTACGTGACACGAACTATACACGTCAATCATATTTTAAAAACTAGATGAGGTCGGCGTTTCCTATCTGACTACTCTGAGAAAAAAGGCCAAAACAATCTCTCTGCAGAGCAAAGACCTCCTTTGGTACTGCCGGCTAGTCTTTTCAGTCGGAGTCGAAGTCAAGCTCGTCCAGCCATCTTCGGCTTGGCTTTCCGCGATGTCGTCATCGTTACATACTATTCAAATCAATCTGCCTAGCTTTTTCCCAAATATGTTGGGGTCAGCTTCCAGTCTAACCGAATGCTGCTGAATACCAGTATTTCATATGGAGCAACTGCCTATCTGATCGCCACAACCCAGTAACTGGGTAATACGATACGCCTTGGTAAGACTTTCAGACTTTCGGGCTTCTGACGACCCGTAACGACTGTCAAAAATTCACGAACGATAGCCGGGACCAACGGCTTAACGTGCTTTCCGAGGCACAGAGTACTCTCGGTATGTAAAGATGTTCACCCATCTACGGACCAACCCCGGCAAGCGTAGCTTAACCTAATGGATCGACCTGTGCGCCTGTTATTACTTAGCCATGAGCTCCTTCTACTAGCCGTTGCGTACAATTACGTATGTTAAAAAAAATCTCCAATATTAAATATGTAAATGTACCTAACCAAACGCTGACGTCAGCAACAAGCCAAGGGTTCGTTTTGTTTCCATTATGAATGAATTTTTATGTTACGATGCCGCTTCTACTGAGCTAATGTTTTGTTTAATCAGTTCCAACGTAACTCGGCCTAGTTAATTTTGTGAAATAATATCGCTTTGATTCTCGTTATCTACCATTTTCAAGCGAGACTTATGAATTTTGAATTAATATTTAAATTTATTTAGAGCTGGGAAGAGTTCAAGTAAAAAGATTGATCCGAATTCAAATGCTTCCGTGGTCCATGACGCTTTATAGAACTTAGCGATGGAAAGTTCAAAACCAACATCAAACGTGTCCTTATCAAAAAAGCATATTTTATAAGATAAAAGACTACGTAGAAGACAAGGAAGTTTGGCAATAATTCCTTCTGCACATGTGGCTTCCCTGGTATCTCATAAACGGCATAGCTATGTAAATTTCTATTAACTGCTCCCAAACATCGAAGTTATAATTAGTTTCTTTTTTTTTTACGTACTTCCTTGACATATCTTTTCATTATTTGACATTATTTACCTACAAATCGAATTCCAATTCTTTATTCCAGGCTTTTGTGGGCATGATATTTATTCAGATTTGTTACTGTAGTTCCTTGACAATTCAAAAGTGCCTGTAAATGGTTTAAATGAAATAAATGATTTGAGTTTTTTTATTTTTTATTTGAGTCAAGCAAGATTCATGTCATTTGGTTTAAATAGGTTTTCATTTTTCTTTCTTTTTTTTAAATCTTTTATATAGATTCTTATCTATTTTATGAATGTGAGAACGTTGTAGGCCTAGTAGTGTAGATTTGTTGGCACTTTTCTATTTTGTTAAGTACCTGGTAATTTTTGAAAGGCGTACACTGTCCTCCCATACCTATTAACACTGTTATTTGATGATATTGTAAAAGCCAATTATTTTAAAAAATAGTAACCGTGGAGTTTCTTGCCGGCTCTTCTCCATAGGAAACGACTAATTGGAACCGTGCACCTAGCCGTAGGTTTATGTGAAATAAAATATTTTGATTTAGATTTTTGATCTTACAGTACTAAATTCTTTTTATAATAATTCAGTCATGATTCGAAAGACATATGGCGCCATCTATTATCATAAGAATGATATTGTTGTTTTCCTCGGGAACAGTAATTTTTTTCGGAATAAAAGGTACCTATGTCCGTTTCTGTACACCTGACAACGTATATATGCAAAATTTTGGATGATTGGTTCAGTGGTTTAGGCGTGAAAAGGTAAACAAACAAACCAACTTACTTTCGCATATTAGTTAGGATTACGATTTTTTAAGAAGTTTCACTACAAACACGTTTTTTTACTAACACAACCAACGCCAACTTAGTTCATCTGCTGAAATAGTTTTTTATATGACTGTAAGGAAACCAATTTACGATATATACGTACTCCTATTTGTGTTACTGAAGTAATCCCGACGGCGAACGAATGCATTTTTGTCACGCTCAATCGGATTGGAATACGATAAAAAGTCCGTTGGCGAGCTCATTGAAAAGGTATCCAGGATTTTATCTATAGGATTGGTTACATAATTATACTACGGTCTGTTCAAAAATTATCTGATGAATGTATAAACGAACGCTGTTCAGATTTTATTCTTACGCAATCACTCACTAAAGGAAATTTGTAACACATTCATCTTATTTTATATGTCAAAATAATGATTGTTTGAATAACATGATTAAATTGTAATGTGATATTTTACAATGGTGGTAACATAAAATATTTTATTCAATTTAAAAATTTAAAAGCTAACAGTCTTAAAATAATCTATACTAAACTAACAAAACTAACAAGAAAATAACATTGTTAAACTGCTAAAATTTAAATAAAAAAAAAAAATATAATTAAATAATTGTAGGTAATTGTAAAATCATCGACGAAAACTGAGGTTAGGTTCAAAGTTAACCTCAATTGTCAATAAAAAACATTTTTAAGATTTAAAAAAACCGGCCTTGTGGTTGTCATACCATACACAATGAAGGGTGTTTAGACTTGTTATGAAGATTTCAAATAGATTTTTTTTTTATAATTTTAAAATAATTATTTTTAAAGGTATTAAAGAAAATACATAAACAAATACCATTAAGCCCTCAGATCCTTATCGAAATGGCTAAGCCTACAATTTTGAAAAAGTACAGAGAACATTTCTATAATTACGAGAGATTACAGTAAACCTATAAGAAGTCTAATTTTAATACATTAGACTTGACTATTAACATGGTAAATCACTCAATATTGTGCGTACAAGCTTACATTTGCAGTTGAAATGTATGAGGGAACACGTTTGTCAACTACAATGTTAAGTTTGTTCTTCGGAGAAATTCATCCCAACTACGGAAGCCTTCATTGTGAATGGTCTGACACGCACTTCGACGGTTTTTTCCTTTTGAGGTAGGGACGCCTAAAAAAAAACGGGTCAAAGCACTCAATTTGTATTTAAGTGGCACTACAAATTGGCACCCACGGGTAACGTACCTGTGGGTACCAATTTGTAGTGCCACTACAATACATTTGTTTAGATTTTCATAAGATACTTTTGGAATAAACTATAGTGTGTAACTGTCTACGTTTGTTTGTATTGACTGCTTCGATGGTCTTGTGATCGCAAGCGCGAATGGTAAGCGTGGGATTCTGGGATCGGTTTCCAGATTGGGGCAGTTTTATTTAGTTTTCAGGAACTTCTCGTTAATAGCCGTAGTCTGGATTTGTGCACAGTTAATGGCTATAGACTCGCCCCCTATATGAGCTGACGCAGGTTAGGCCCGACACACCCCATTGTAGAAATATTCACTTTTGTACATTTTGATCGCGTCACGTAAAAAAGGTATGGTATGGTATGGTATGGTTGTGCGGTCGGCCAGCGCTCTTATTACGTGACACGATCTATACAACGTTACAGTTGTTCGCTGGCCATTGGTATTTTTACGTGACGCGAACTATACTTAAGAGGGCCCTTCCTGGTCCGTCTATCGTCAACGCGAGCATGATTGAAAAGCTTGTTGTTTCATCCAGCGCAATGTTAATGCTAACAAGCAAGTGAGAACGCAATAACATTGAACGAAAAATAGTGTGCGGAAATTTCATATAACTTGTTCCAGGAAATACGTGTTTTTGAGAAAGCCTTATAAGTTTGTGAAATAAATGTGTGTTATTTAGAATCTTCATTACATGTGTAATGTTTCTATGGAGATGTGTTCTTTATTTTTACAATTAATGAGTACATTATGAACGGCCAAAGTTCAGGTAAAATGTGTGCAAAAGGCAGATTTTTGGAGGCTTGTACTGAATTTGTTTCTCCAAATTTTTTTTTTTTTGCTTTCGTAGAAATCTAGATATAGTGCACGTGATAACAATTAGTTCAAAATTTCCATTGAAAGATGTGTTCCAACGCCATAATCACGTACGGGCGTTTGTATGAAAAGTATGACGGGTTGGCCGCTCTTAAGCTACTTTTATTTTAAAAAAAGCCAACGCGGGCAAAGCCGCGGGCTGCAGCTAGTTAATTAATAACAATAACTAAACCAAGTTATGTAATCAAATTGCCTGTGAGGTTACTTTCTTGTTTAAAATCGTATCTCTTATATCGGATTTAGATTAGAATAAGATTGTAGAAGTAAAACAAACATTGGGAGGCAGCTAAAGAATTCTAAACAGTTTATTGAAGAATTATATCATTCGGCTTAGCTTCGGCCAAGCTTTATTGAGCTCGTGTTATTTAAGTGTTTGATTTAATTTATACACCTGGGATTTATTTATTTTTTGTAGCTGTGCCCGCGGCTTCGGCCGCGTGACTTTTTCGAAAATAATAATAGCTTAAGTTACACCACCTACTTATCTAAAAATCCCATCTAAATTGGTCCAGTGTAAGAGTGGCCCGATCCTGCTGTGGGACAGTATTTATGGACTCCTGTCTACCCGCAACTACTGTCAAAGCTCTACAAATGGCAGCTGGGATTGGTCTCGGCTTCCAACGTTTAACGTCTGTTTCCCTAACCTAACCCTAATCTATTCAAAGTGAGAGTGAACAGGCTTCTTCTGGGTATGCTCACTCCATCGTAGACTTTGTCTCTGTCACCCTGACCTAGACTAGAGTCAAGAGCAAACAAATTGTAAAAAAAAAAAACGTACTTAACTTTCTTTTCGACGCACGGAGAGGTCTCGATACGTAATGGACGGTCACAAATCCACGGAACGGCCTCGGCAAGCGTAGCTGTAACCTTCGATCGACCGGTGCGGCTGTTATTATTTAGCCACGAGCCCCTCGTGGCTAAATAATAATAGTATGGTATCCTTAACATGGTATCCTTCATGGTAATTATTACTATATTATGTATTTATTGCTTAACAATCCCATACATTTGTTAAAATACATAATTTTATACCAATAGGCCCATGTGGTGTGACTATTCTTAGACAAATCTTGTACGAACCTTGCTAACGTTCTAGTCTTCATCACTTTTAAGGCGAGGTTCTTCAAGCGTGCATTTTCGTTCTTGAGGTGGCAGCAGGGCACGAGTAAATTGTGCCGTGAACTTCGTTAATTTTGGGTTGAAAATTATATGTTTTACGATATTAACAATGTTAAACCAGACGGACATTACATCATCATAGACATTATTTTGATGTGATTTTCAATACATAAAGTAATATAATATTGAAATAAAATGAGTTTTAATCTACAAAATAAGGGTATGTTAGGATTTTGTTCTATCGAGCGAACTTTGTCCAATTATGTAACGAGTACCCGACGTACCTACAAAAAGGTCTCAAAAACAACATATAATTTTTTCACGTGTTTAATCATTACCGTTGCTAAATAAAATGACATTAAAATTACATTTCCTACAAGTTAACTTGAAGAACCTTGCCTTAAGCTACCAACGTGATCTGGTTATGGGCAAACCATCATAGACGTACAATAATAATAGTATTCTAACAAAATTTATAAAGTTTGAAATAGATTGCTTTAGAAGAGTGGGTGTGAAAAGATTTATACGTGGTCTGTCAGTTGAAACTACGTAAGAAGATACTACAGACGTAAATGATTACATTTCTTAAATTTAATGTTATTTCGCAGATATTTCTTACACGTAGCGGTTTTTAATGATAAATGGTTTCATTTTTTTCCCTATAAGCGTGATTCGAAAACTGATTTATGAACTTAGCCTACTGAACAGTGTTTCTTACCCATTTTATTTAAGATAACTTTTAGATAAATCTTAATTCTCACAAGATTTTTTCGATCTCCTAAAGTAACGTACTCAATGTGAACATTCGTTCCATGAATTTGTTTGGCAAACATTTGAAGTGCGAGCTTTTGTTATGCGACTAACATTCATTCGAACGAACCGTTTGGTGAGTATGTGAATTAAAACACAAGAAACATTCTCTAAAACACTGCTACAAGGATCTAATGGGCGTTTTTATAATTTAAACGTGACGATATTATTTATTATCCACGGCATCACGATAACAGAGAAGTAAAATATAATATATAGAAATACTAGCTGACCCGACAGACTTCTTTCTGTGAAAAGCTATATAGTATAAACGACACTACTCTACCCTATCCTACCCTACCTACCCTACCCTAACTCCGTACCTAAAACCATTTTTTTTTTTTATAAAAACCTATTCTCAGACCTACCAAACATACATATAAAATTTCATCAAAATCGGTTAAGCCGTTTCGGAGGAGTATGGCAACTAACACTGTGACACGAAAATTTTATATATTAGATATGAAGACACTTTTTTCCGTCCAAGATAACGTTATATCGTGTACGCACGTGGATTTGGACGACAAAATCTTCACGTTAAGACTGCATCGAGCGCACAGTGGCGCCCTCATCGTTATTTAGGTGATTTCTTTTATTTTAGAAAGAAAATGCAGAAAATAAGCTCGTCAAGTTGTGCTTCACAAGACTATACGTTATTATTACTACAAACAGTAGTTTTAAATTGTTGTTTTATTGTAATCATTAAAACGGAGCTTAGTGGCTACTACTTTCCGTTTTAATGATTACAATAAAACATAACAATTTAAAACTACTGTTTGTAGCTATAATAACGTAGTCTTGTGAAGCACAACTTGACGAGCTTATTTTCTGCATTTTCATTCTAAAATTAAAGAAATCACCGAAATAACGATGAGGGCGCCACTGTACACTCGGTAGCCTCTTAAGAGATTATAAAAGCGCACATTGGCTCTCCAATGACGTTGACAGGAGGGCGCTGTTGTTAAACGTTTGTGCAATTGTTTTGTGAAATGTCACTTCAAATGTATTCAAAAAACAAGATGGCGGATTTAGTTCCGATTTATGCCACGCGACAAAATAACCTTGTAGCGCTAGTTGTGCTCGCGAACGAATTTTCGGTTTGCGAATGAATGTTCATAGCGTAAGCACGCGCAATGAATGTTTGCAGAACAAATTCGTGAAGCGAATCCTCGCGGTGAGTACCTACTGTTCGTTAATATACAAACCGCAGCTTCTGACACACTGACATATAAATGGTGATGCAGTGGTGTGTTAGGGTCAGCTTCTAGTCTAACCGGATGTAGCTGCATACCAGTATTTTACATGGAGCGTCTGCCTATCTGACCTCCACAATCCAGTTACTGGACGTTAAGTTTCGGTGTTAAGTTGCTGCTTTTGAATAGTACATTATTGCAAAGGCCGTGAAATAGGCAATTGCAGGTCGAGTATAAGTTTGACGGCCGAGCCGTAGGCGAGGACTTCACTAATACGAGACATGCAATTGCCATTTTCACCGAGGCATATATAGTGCTTTTCTCAAAAGAATGCAGGGAAATAAAACTTAAATATGTAAATAACAAATCAAGACCAATTTTCAGCTTTGCCGCCAATTTTCTATTTATCATCTGAGCCGAAAGGCAAACGCATTTATTTATGGCTATACAGCCACGTGAACGCAATTTGTGCTAAGCAAAGGTCTTACTTTGGTATGCCAAGAATGATAAAAGAGATCCAATCAAAAAGTATTTAATAACCCCAGCACGCCGTTTCATAAAACATTGCTGGAGCGTTATAATGTTCCTAATTCAAAAAACACTCCTGCAATTGATTTGATTTACTTTGTCCGTAAATTCGATTCTTCGCGTGTTCTTTTTTCGAAAATAATGACAATTTTTCCATGCATGTTTGAGAGAAAACATCCTTTATATAGCAAATACTCAATTATATAACACCGCACCCCTTGGTACTGGTTGTCAGACTTTCAGGCTTCTGACTGGACGACCGTCAAATATGTACAAATGACAGCCGGGACCAACGGCTTAATGTGCCTTCCGCGGGACGGAGGGTTCTCGATATGTAATGGATTGTCACCCATCCACTGACCGACCGCGGCAAGCGCTAACCTTGAAGATCGACCCGTGTGGCTGTTATTATTTAGCCACGAGCCCCTCGGTTTAAATGGCTCTAAATGGTGATGTAGGTACTATCGCGGACAGTCGAATAGAACCACCGTAAGAACTATTTTTGCTTGCAGCGCTCGGTTCTCGGTCGGAATATCGTCTTTTGGTGTTTTATTGTTCTATTCATTTTTTTTTTTTTAACGTTGCCCCACACTAGGTATTTTTCCTGTATCGTGGGTGCGTTTACAAACATTTAAACTCACATACACAAACAGCCAGACCCAAAACAACTACTTGTAGGTCATACAAATATTTGTTCCGTGCGAGAATCGAACCCGCGACGCGCAGCGCAGCAGTCAATCGCTTAACCAATGCGCCAACCGTAAAAAAAAAAACAACGAAAAAGGACGGTCAGACATCTGTGATCATTGTAACAGAGCATGGGAAATTTATTTAATCAAAATATTCCTATGTATTTTTATTTTATTGATCGATGCAAAAAGGGGAGGTAAATAGAGTGGGCACCGTGAGCACGGGATTTTGTTTTGAAAGTGAGCCGTTTCGGCTGTCCGCGATAGTACATATAATAATTACTAAACCCAAATTACTCTGTTATCGTTCAATGATTATGTCATTTCCCGGCGACACGGGAACACAAACAGTTAACTCAAACAACTGGTCATTAATTTGTTTATTTACTGGGGACAACGTCAATTTACACATAATTTGCACCAAGGTTGAAATAATTTTCGCAAATTTTGTTATTTAAACTTCCGTGGATGAGTTGTATTGTTTGTTTATGAATGATGCGCTGAAAAGCTTGACTTTTCACATGGATTATAACTACTCACATACCTAATAAATTGTTATTGTCCAGACTTAACTCGCAGGGAGCTCTTACGACTGACGAAGAATGAAACGAAAAATGGGGTGTGGCCACAGATATAGACCTAGATAACGCAAGTATCATGATCTGTATGAAAACCAAGCGTGCCATTTATTGACTACCTACTATGACGGCACAAGCACTATTTAGTGATTGGAAAGTTCGTATACTGTACGAATACTATTTATTAAGTAATTGTGTACATTAAAGAATTATTAAGAATCGTTTAAATAGATTAATTAATCGATTTTGTGACAGAGTAACAAGACAGAGTAGTAGTAACTTAAGATTTTTGTATTTAAGCTGGGCACGCGAAGTAGTTGCTCTTGCGTTATCTAGGTCTATCTATATGTGTGACTGTATCTTGGACAAGCCCGTGTGTTTTACGTGAATACTTTTACGTGACGGGTAATATCTTCGTCCAGAAGTACTGGCACCGTCGTTGATCCGCTCAGACGCCTTAAATTTTTTACGTTCCCGGCGCTGCTTTATTCTGTCGTAAGGTGTTTTGCTCTTGAGAAGCCCTTGCCAACTGTATATGATTTCTTTATTTTGATTTAGCTTATTGACGAGTAAAGTAGTATCACTATAACTATTTCATATTAATATACGCAATCGATAGATCTTGACGAACTCAAACAAACGTTGTAGCTTCTCCGAGACAAAATTTATACTAAACAGAAATTATGTAACGCAGCGAAACGACCTCAAAATGGCGGCGCTCTCCCATCCACCGCACGCGATGCGTCAGAGTCCTCACTCAACGTAGCAAATTCTTTGATCCTTTAGCTACCGAGTGATGTAATTAAATTTTGGATGTAGATGATACATACATATGTAGCTGCAATACCAAACTGTATCCCCTGATTTTGTTATCATCAGTTTTCTGAATTGCCTCCCATTATGGAAGCAAACTTAAAGACGTATTCACTTCAAAAAGCAGGGTAGGTAGTTTCAGTACAGTCTTTTGAATTCACGGACAATTTAAGTTCATAGTCAATTTGCTTATTGACCTGAGTCAATAAGCAAATTGACTATGAACTTGACATTGATCGATTGCTTACCTATTTAATCATAGTGTCCAGTCCGAACTGGACACTATGATTAAATAGGTAAGCAATCGATCAATGAAGTCCATAGATATTAACAAAGATCTATTTATGCCTCTTGAGGAAGCTCCGTTTCCATAAATAAAGAAAATATTTCCAAAACCTTATCATAATCAATCTTAAATTTATATTTGTTGTTCTTATTGAATTATTTATGAGCACAAAACAAAAGGCATTTGTGTCAATCTTTATCTAGAGTTATAAATAAAGTGAAGAGATTGCTCGATAAGAAAATGCCATTAAAGTCAAACTCAAATAATTTATTTCAATTAAACCATTTACCCCTTGTAAAATTTCTACATTTATAATCTGTAGTTTTTATAGTATACATAATAAAGAGTATTTCCATCTTCCTATCTATTACCTAATATTACCTAATAATTCTGGGCAATCAATATTCTAAAAAGATCTACGACTTTTGTTGCTAACTTTGCCTTTCCACGTACAGGTATGTAACATATTATGTTTTTGCAAGCTCATTCTTACGTACTTCTAGAGTACATTATAATGTATGGAGCCACATGATTGCTTCCAGCTATTATCCCATCATAATTCACTTAGCGATTAATCGCTTCATCTTCATCATATCTCTATGATATATTGATTAGCGCACAAACACAGTACATCTGTTAAATTTCCTTCGCCAAATATTTTACTAATTAAAATAGCTTTTAAAGTTTATTTTCGTCAAGCAATTTCCTTTTCAGATAACCTCTTTCATTGAATTTCTAAAGAAGGCTTTATAATTAATATTTCTTGGTTTTAATATTTTTAAAAGAAGTAGAATTCTTACAATAGCCATCTATCTTTACAATAAGCATTTACTGTTGGTACTTAGAAAACGTTTTATTACTAATTTATTTTCTATCTTGAATCAATTAAAAGTAATAGATTGTAAGAATTTTATTTTTAGTCTGGTAATACCCAAGAAGACTGATAAAATATTGCATAGATCGCCGTGAAACTACCTTTTGGAAGGGGCAACTAGAATCAATTTTATTTCCGTGTAAATTTTGACGTTCATAAGTGCCATTTATGTGCCTATTTGGAATAAATGCTTTGGCTTTGGTATACTTTCATAAATCGCCGGGTTAAAGGCAAAACCGACTATCTGTACCGACTATCCCGAACTCTAACGCAAAGCGATGAATATCCTTTTACCCTTCGCAACAACTTACATATTATGAGAGAGTGGGTTTTCACACATGGTCATGACAAAAAACAAATACAGAAATCGAATTGACGTTGAGTCAGAATTAAGAGACAAATTGTCCATAATTGCTCCTAAAATCGACTCAATTTGCGACAGTAAACAAGCCTATCTATTATCCATCACATTAATAATAACAAAAACAAAAAAAAAAACACTATTACCTACCTTTTAATAAAATAAAAACCTAATTCTCTTAAACCCAGATTTTCTTATTTTGGGGGAGGGGATTAGGGGTTCGCAATCGCTTGGGAACTTTAACAGGGGTACGTGGGGCGATAAGTTTGAGAAACCCTGCACTAGACCAACGAGGCAGCAAATAAAGTAATAAGTAAAGAACAATACTCAAAATTATAATTTTCGTGTGTACTTCCTTTGTTTTAATACCTCTCGACGTCTCTTGGAAGTATAGCTGGTCGTAAAACCATGGAAGTAGCAGAACCATACATCATACAAAATATAACATAAACAAAACAAGCGTCTATCAAAAAGCCACAACTCCGCACTCGGTACAAACATTATCTTATTCCTGAAGTTTAGTAGTGCATAATTTCTACGTGTTTATTTTAAAATCAATTCATGTGAAATTGTGTTACGTGAAAGTTTTCAAAATCTGTTTTGGTGAGGATAAAATTAATAACTATTTAAGATCTTATGTATAAACAACAATGTAAGATACTTATAGAATACTCTTTATTGCACATCATAAAAATTACAGATTTTTATGTAGAAATACAAAGGGTGACACAATGGGTGGTCATATCGCTTAAAGCGATCTTTTAAAGACAACCGTTGGATGGACTAAGGTGGAAGGAGAGACAATACTGTAGGTAGTCAGTGGTGTACCATTTACATATATAAAATAAATACATACATACCGTACATAAAACATTTTATACTTATCTATATAATTAAATACAATAATAATCATCAAACAAGTGCAAAGAACAAAAAAGATGAAGGAGAGAAATATACAGGGTGGAAAAAAAAGACCGTGGTTGGAGGAAAGTATCCTTAATATTGATGATGGCAAATTTTACTGAAAGGAA
Source organism: Dryobota labecula (assembly GCA_947523025.1). NCBI lineage: Eukaryota > Metazoa > Arthropoda > Insecta > Lepidoptera > Noctuidae > Dryobota > Dryobota labecula. The sequence continues at coordinate 6,160,315 of OX383289.1, read as the reverse complement.
ACATTCCTTTATTTTCAAAAATAATTAAAACTGCATTAAAAGATTTTTTTTTTTTAAACGTTGCCCCACACTAGGTATTGCTCCTGTATCGTGGGTGTGTTTACAAACATTCAAACTCACATACACAAAAAAAAATCACCTGCTTGAGCCGGGAACAGAACCGGTGAAATGTAAAAAAAAAACAACCTGTATTTTATGATACCAACCGAAAGAGTCATTCATAAGGATCAATTCCTTTTAAATAACATAGTATCTTAAAAAAAAAAAAAAATGTTGTAAAACTTACTCACTATCTAAAGAAAATAATAGTTAGCTTATGAATTGCTCAAAATGAGACCCACTTTCACGTATGCACAGACGTGTTTTTCAACTGAATTCGCTACGTGTCGCCTTTTATATCGAGTTTTTTATCGTCTTTCTTTCATTTAAGATACTATTTTGTTTAAAAGGAATTGATCCTTATGAATGACTATTTCGGTTGGTATCATAAAATACGAGGTGTTTTTTTTTTTTTTTTTTTCACTTTGCACCGGTTCTATTCCCGGCTCAAGCAGGTGATTTTAAAAAAATCTTGAAATGCAGTTTTAATTATTTTAGAAAATAAAGGAATGTTTCCTTTCAGTAAAATTTGCCATCATCAATATTAAGGATACTTTTCCTCCAACCACGGTCTTTTTTTTCCAACCTGTATAATCACAATCATTTCTAGAAATTTTGGATCGTATCACATACATATATATGTATGTAATATGAACGTTAAATTCCTTCATTCATTACACGTCAATTCAGCAAATCACTAACGATAATTATTTTAAGTGGGTATATGAATAAAAATGATAAGTATTCTGTTTACATGATTATGGTAGATAAAATTAATTTGTTTACATCAATGACAAGCATTGAATAATGAAGGATTTGATCAAGCTGCTAAGCACACAAATTCAACGGAGAGAAATGGCGCGTTACAGTTGCAACAGAACATGGCCTCGAACGTTTCCGGACTAGTTTCGACTAGTTTCCAAACTTCTCTTGAATACAGCAGATAAAGTGATCGATGGAAACACTTGAAATCGATTTGTTGTGTAAATATAAATAGAGGGTAATACAATTAAAGAGGGTTACCAAGACAGATTACTTATACAAGGTTATCGGTAAAACTCTCACAACCTCTCAGGGCCTCAAGTCTGCTATTACAATAGTGTCAGAATGGTCTCGCCATTGTGAGTACTCGTATTTGACAATGTTTGTATGTATGGCAAATCTGTCCAAAACTCACAATGAAGAGACCATTCTGACACTATTGTAATAGCAGACTTGAGGCCCAGGACTCTAATCATCATTAACAATTTTTATTTTATTTTTAAAATTCACTAATTATTTATTGGACTTCATTTACAAATTAATTGTTTGAAGAAACATATTTTTTTTTTTAGGGTTACATACTAAAATTCCTAAAAAGCTCTTTAGTTTTAATTATTTATAACTATTCCGGGATTTTAAAGGAGGTATTATCCACTCTATGTTACATCCTTCCTCGAAGTTCAGGTAAATTATTTCTACCTTATCCGATCTCTGATGATGACTCATCTGTAAAAGACAGAGAAGGTCGTGACATAATTATGAGAAGGTCCAGAAATGGATCTGGTAGGTGCCGCCAACGAGAGCTGAAAGTAGTAGAAGAAAAAGATAATCTTACAGTTTTCTGAACAAGCGCACTAAGAAGTTTGCCATTCCCACTATTCTCCGACTGGCTGCGATCCAAAGCCCTGACCCTATTTGTTTACATACACTGCTGTTTACCTTTACAAAATGAAATCATCTGTTGATAGATGGCAAGTGACGGACGTCGAGATGGCTCGAAGTAACGGTTTGTCTGCGGCCACCCTTTCATCAAAGCCGAACCGGTGCAAATGTTTGCACCCAGAGTAAACACCGCGAAGAGTTGTAACATGTCCCAGTTACAAACCTCATATGATTTACTTTTTAATTCACATCTAAGTAAACAAATTGGATTGGAATTGGATTAGAAAAATATTGCTCATGTGCTATAGCGGTAAACATTTCGGTCCTTAATTAGATTCTGAGATGGATAAACAATTAAAGAATGAAAGATTTAGTAGTACACATAAAATTTATAAGAATATTAAACACTGGCCCAGACTCCATTTCAATATTGCAATCTGCAAAATTATGCAAACGTTATAGTGTAATTTTGAAAAGCAAAAACAAATCTGGGAACATACGATGATTCACTAGGTCTACAAACAATTTTATCACAGACTTGGCAAGTCTAAAAAAAAAAGAAACGCTTATTTGCGGTGAACCGCCTCTGTGGTCTAGTGGTAAAACCACCTGTCACAGATCCAGAGGTCCCGGGTTCGATTCCCAGCGGGGACAAAAATTTCTGCTCGGTTTGGTTGGTGGTAGGGCTTGTCATAAGTCCGCCTGGCTAGCTACCACCATCTTATCTAAGTCTGTCGCCAAACAACAATGTTAACAACATTTGTTGTGTTTCGGCAGTAAGAGGTAAGATAGCCAGTTCCTCTGTGGTTGAGGATTCCGGGTGAAGCTCGCTTCCATCTTCGGCCTTATCATCACTTACCATCAGGTGAGATGAAGGCCAAGAGCTTCCCCGTTGGATGTAAAAAAAAAAAAAAAAAAACATGACGCAAAAAAAGAACACAACATATTAAAAAAACAAGTTGGGGGTAAATATGCGTCACATCCACGCAAAACGGCCATCGCTCAGCATAATGCTGTGACCCTATGCGAGACAGAGCCCCAGCGCTGGTTTTCAGCGACAGCCGGCGTTGACGTGATGACGTCGACCGGTGCAGCATACAATGAGTCGTAGACAACAATAGTCTAAGTTGATTGATGCACCGCCTAGAACAAACCATAGATCAGGTAAAGGTAGAAAAACAATAAAGAACTTGTACAACACGTATCGTCCATTAGTCTAACAACAAATTAAGCATCGTCCTATTGTGCCAGCTCCAATAACAGAGACTTGTTCGGTGTCCGGATCAATTTGCTAAACGCCTATCGACTAAATTGTCTCGGCGCGGCTCGGTTTACGCAACAAAATTGATTCCATAACGAACTATTACTGCGAACGTGGGGAGTAGAGACACGATCTAACAAGTCCGCAATGATTTAGCGTCTTCTACATCAATTTAGATTCAGGTTATGAAATGTTTTAGAAACATTATTACCAAGGCCAAGAAAATTGTGAGTTTTCAATCAGACATTTAATTAGCAAATAAATACCTATAATATGTTTTTTTTTTTTTTTTTTGTAAATTGGTTTAAAATACTTTCACACGTAATTTTTTATTCAAAACTACCTGTGGTCGGTATTTTCGTATCTTCCAATTGTACACTTTAGATTAATTAATGATAGAAAACTCATAAAATTTATTTAATGAATAAAGGCTCAGTATACAAATTGATAACAGTTGCATTCACAATTTCTTCAAGTCATTAAAATATCTCTCTCAATACAAACACATATACAAACCCCCACATAGGTACTTTAAGAGGCAACTTCATACATGCATTTGCGAGCAAGTAGTTATCTTATTAATAATACACTGTGCTCTTCTTACAGCTACTGTTAAATGTTCAAATTATAGGCGAGGACGCTGGCACCCTAAACACAATTTAAATCTTACTCTGGGTGCCTGAGTTCATCTAAAACACTCTTTGTCTTAGTTGTAACCCTGCATTTTGTTTTGTTATGTGTTTTTGTACAATTGAAGTAAATAAAATAAAAATATTATTAATATAGCAATTACCTACGCTGTCTATTTTAATAAACAGCTTAGTTTCATTTACAATCTGGCCATCCCTTTGCTGTCCAAAGGTATCGTCAGCGCAGAGAGGTGAGAGCTCTGTCTATGTTGTTCTCTATTCTTGACAAACCCATTTCTCCTTCTTACCTGACTTCCCGTATTCAATACTTATTGCTCTGCCCGTAGTAAAAAAAGTAGTCTTCTTCGATGTCCTTCTCACCGCTCTGGTTTCATTCACTCTTCTTTCTTTGTCCAGGCGGTCTTTCTTTGGAATGCGCTCCCTCTGAACATCAGGACGGCACCCAGTCGGTTGTCTTTTATAGTGAAGGTACGTAAACATATAGGTAAGAAGTTCATCTCAGCTGATTTGCTGGATTCGTTTTCTCCTCTACTGATCTTTATTTTTCCTCTACCGATAGTGATCCTGACAAAGTTAATTCTGTTTATATATATATATACTTATTCCTGTATTATAAAGTTATTTTCGTTTTATCTATACCTTATGTTGCACCTGTCATGTTTCCTCTCTGAATCACCCTAAGTTTGACTGGCAGAAAATGCCTCAGGCATTAAGTCCACATTTGTATGTTTTTTTTTTTACTTGTGCAACATCAAAACAGGCTATCGGTAGAATAAACAGACGCATTCACCTAACTATTGATAACAGGAAACTGCAAGCTCAGAGCTTCCAAGGGTAATGGTTATGATTATATCCTCCTGTGATCGTTAGCATCCAGCCGTGCGCGGCAGATATGTTCTTCAATAGATGTGTATGGCCTGATACGGTTTAATCTGTCTATCAATTTAGTCCAAGGTCACATGTACTGTCCAATAAACGATAAATGGCTGTTAACGTTCATTCATATTAAAAAAAAATGAACTTAGGACTTGTTCCTATTTATGGAAGTATGACAGCTGAAAATTGTCTTCGTATATTGAAAGAGCGTCTAAATAAATTTGATATTTCCCTGGAAACTGACATCGTGGCCATTGTAACCGATGGACAGAATGTTATAATAAAGGTGGGAAGGCTTGCTTGCACTGAAAAACAAATGTGTCTCGCACATGGTGTGAATTTGGCCGTCTGTGTTGTGCTTTATGAAAAACATAATTATTTGCAAGATGATAACTACGTCGGCTGTTCTTCTTTGAATGATTTTTTGAACATTGTATAAAGAAAAACATCCAAACACATACATAAAGTTATGCCAACTTCCCATGGGGGTAGGCAGAAACTATAGAACGCCATCCTGCTACGATCCATACATAGGTATTTCTTTTGCTTCGTTTACATTCATAAATCTGGTAATACACGCACGCCGGTTTGGAGTACTACACACTTGACCTTTCTAAAGAACACCAATAAGGTCATTATATGTCTTTCTAGGGCGGCCCCTCCCAATGTTTCCTTACACATCATGTCTTGTAAATACCTTTTGTTAGACGCCTTTCATTCATCCTCTCGATTTAGTCCCATCTCTTCCCCTTCCCATCTCTTCCCCTATGCGTTTATAGAATAAATGGGAGATTTTTGTAGTTATAAACGCATACGGGAAGAGATAGGACTAAACCATTCTCTCAACATAACTGATTTTCAATAAAAAAAACCTTTATCTAATAAAGGACTTATTGCAATTTAAAAAAAAGTAGCTAATAATTTAAAGGTAGCAATTTTTTACCTAAAGTAAAAGTAAAAGTCAATTAAGCTTTTATTTCAAGTGTCATCCTTATTCAAACCCAATACCCTGTATAATTAAAAAAGCGGTCAAGTGCGTATCGGACCACGCACAATGAAGGGATCCTTAGTGGAGACGAATTTATCCCAAGAACAAACCTAACATTGTAGTTGAAATACATGTTTAAAAAAAAAATGTTCTCCCATACATTCCAACTACAAATGTAAGTTGGTTGACTATTACTCGTTATCTTGTAAAGCCTACTTATCTGTGATTAGTCTCGATAAGGCGTGATCAATCTTTGTCCACTTTTAAAATTCTGATTAAAAATCACTTCCTCTCTCCTTAAACATCATCATTACTTAAAGTTCCTTGCTCTTGTATCATGTTTATTATTGTATGTATATATACATATATTTATATGGATAAGTATCTATATGCTTTATGTATGTATGTATTTATTGTTTATATGTAAATGGTACACCAACCTGCAGTATTGTCTCTCCTTCTACGTTTTGATCCATCCAAAGGTTGTCTGTAAAAGATCGCTTTTAGCGATAAGACCGCCCATTGTGACACCCTATGTCTCAGTTCTACATTTATATCTGTAATTTTTATGGTGTACATAATAAAGAATATTCTATCTATCTATCTATAGTTTTCCTTTTAACTTCGTTATATATACTGGCGTGAATTTTTCCACATACCCAAGAACAACCATTAAGCTCGCAAAGGGGGGAGGTGGGGAATTGACTCTAACAAAAATATGCACATTAAAGCTTAATATTACGCAAACAGATCCCTGAATCGAAAAATTGTTTTTACAAACCCGCAATATTTTTGAACTGCCTATCCAACAATACCCCACACAATGGGATAGACGAGAAAAAAAAATGTCATTCCCACTTTATGAGTAGAGGTACCCTAGGGTAGGTTTTCATGCCCAAACCATACCCATACCCATGCCAAATTACAGCTTTCTAGTACTAAGAGTCTCTGAGCTAAGTCGCGGACAGACAGACAGACGGGCATGGCGAAACTATAAGGGTTCCTTGTTCACTACGGAACCCTCCAAAAATTAAGAGTCAATCGAAAAGAAATTACCTTTGGTTCATTGTATTAGAATTGTGAAATATATAACATTTTATGGAAAAAAAATGTTTTCTAATGACTTTGGTTATATTGCCTTAAGCTGCGGTTTTCTAGAAAAACGTTGGCCGTCATATTAAAATGGCCGTCAAGAAAATCTGTTATCATGTTATTATAATTGAAACGACTATTTGTATGATACTTTGACATCCTAATTGAATTGGCTTTTTACTTTGACATCTTACTCTTTGTTACTCTGACATTACTTTGACATTACTTTGACATATTAAATAAATTGTGTGTTTAAGATATTATTTTTAAGTGACATACTTCAAATTGTAATTTAAATTCATAACTATACAATCAGTAATGTTAATGCTGACCTATTAATCTCTATACTGTAATAAATAAGAAATATAAATAATAAATATGAATAAGTAATAAGTGAGAGTGAACAGGCTTCTTCTGGGTAAGCTCACTCCATAGTAGACTTTGTCTCTGTCATCCAGACCTAGACTAAAGTCAAGAGCAAACTCATAGTAGAATAAAAATGAAAAAAATAAAAAAATGTACACACGGCCACAAATCAAGCTATAAATTTCCAGTTTGGGCTGATCTCGCATTGTATAGGATTTCCGTACAATGAGAGGTCAGCTTATACTGGAAATGTATAGCTTGATTTGTAGCCGTGTGTACAGTCGCCAGCATATCAGGTTATACGAAACTGTCAAATTTCTCCAAACGATTTTAAAACCTTTTTTGTATTTTAGTTTTTTAAACGTTGCCCCACACTAGGAATTTCTCCTGTATTATGGGTGCGTTTACAAACATTTAAACTCACATACACTAACAGCTAGACTCAGAACAACTACTTGTAGGTCATACAAATATTTGTTCCGTGCAGGAATCGAACCCGCGACACGCAGCGCAACAGTCAAATTTGCACGCCACACATGGCAGAATGTGATGATACCATTAACTAATCTTAAGACCATATTAATGTACGGTGGCCAGCACATCAAGTTACCACAAACTGATAATGACTTCCTGATAATTTAGCTTTCTATTGGTGAAAACATGGTAAAAATCAAACGAACAAAAAATATTTCCTCTTTATAATATTAGTAAGTATAGATAACACCACACCTGTATTTGCCGAAGTATTAGGCAGAAGTATACCTATACTTAGTACACCCACATTTCGCCAGTTATGTTTAAGTCCCCTGTAATAGAGAGCGAGCCATATATTTTTTTTGCCTTTATTTTTGTCTACAGCGTATAAAAAAGAAAGAAAGAAAAGAAAGAAAAAATAAAAGAAAAAGAAAAGAAAAGAGAAAGAAAGAGGAAAGGAGGAAGGAGGAGGAGATGTGAAAGAGGTCCATCAAATCATCAAACTTTCTCCATAAGACCAACATGGAAATCGCGAAAAAAATATCCCAGCTATCCGATACAAAACTTCAATACGTACTCGACTCAAATGCATGGGACACCTGACAATTTTTTCGCAATTACCATGTTGGTCCTACGGAGAAAGTTGTTCAGCTTGATGATCTGTATCACACCCTTAAATATGACCAGACATGATACATGCTATAAACAGGGTTATTTAAAACACTAAAAACCTTGCAGGACTTTAGTGTTCCCAAAAACACTTTCAAAAACATAATAAACAACAACTTTTGTTCTATGACTTTTTACAAAACATTATCAATTTACCAAAAAAAAACCAAAGGTAAGGTACGGTTTGGTTTTGGTAAATGAAAATGATGAAACAAAAATAAAAATATTTAATGTACAAAAAACGTGTCATCATCATCATCATTTCAGCCGAAAGACGTCCACTGCTGGACATAGGCCTCCTCCGAAAGGGGGGGAATTTGCCATAATCGCCACGCTTGGCAGGCAGGTTGGCGATCGCAGTATGGTGTTAAAAAATGCATAGAGAACGCTACTGCCCATTCCCTAGTAAGTCCCTTAGTCGCCTTTAACGACACCCATCACGAGAGGAAATGGGGTGTTGCTATTCTTTACGTCCGACACCATACGGTACAAAAACCGTGTGTGTGCGTGTGTGTGTATTTTTGTATGAAAGTCTGATGAATTAGTAAAAGTCATAGTACAAAAATTGTTGAATATGATGTTAGTAATATAGTCCTAGCTGAGAGTAAAACACTAACAACTGTTTTACTAACAACCCTGTATATACTCAACCCTCATTGTGGTCCGGGATGAGTTGTATATATACCAGAGGTCCTAACGGTTGGTTCTTTCACTCAGCTAAAAAGATCCGTGACTTTACAAAGAGAAGGTTGATTTTCAAATGTTGGGAGTCAACCCACATGAAACTGGGTACCGTCCGTTAAACGTTAGGACCTCTTTGGTATATACAACTCATCCCTGACCACAATGTGGGTTGAGTCCTTTCTGCTTAACTGCGTCCAATTATGAAGAGTAGATCAGACATGTTTCCTTTCAAAACCACATCTCGTCACATCTAACCGGGAAATACACAAGAACACTTTCAAAATGTAACAAAGCGTGTTTAGAAAGTTGAAGAACAGATAAACAGGCCGTTTGAGAGAGAAGTTTATTTCCAACTCAAGTTTATTTACCACCCCTGAGGCTGCTTCAGTATTACGTACTTAAGTACCAAACATCATTCATAATTATTTCAGCCGAAAAACGTCCACTGCTAGACATAGGCCTCTCCAAGCACCGCCACTTCGACCGGTTCTGTGCTTCCCGCATCTTGCGGATTCTTGCGGCCTTCACCGGCACACCTTCAAAGAGGTCTTCCAAAGCTACGTCTTCCGGTACGCGGTCACCACTCCAGAACCTTTCGGCCCTATTAGCAAACTGTTCTGCGAGCCCACTGCTACATAAAAGACAATGACCAAAATGTATAAAGCAATGGTGCTTTGTTTTTTTCTTGGCGACCATTAATGAAACTTTAATATTTGACACATTATTACATTATTAACAAAATAATGTGTCATGGTAAATCATAAAAGTCAGTCAGAACTGAGTTATATTTTTAGTTTATATAAAGTGATTTTTGCGATAGCATATCAGGGCTAAATCCGAAATTATGGGTAGTAGAACAAAGTGGTCAAAGGAACCCCGATCAAGATTATGATCCTTATCGACAATAATCTTATTTCTGCCCTTGATAAATAATAAAGGCTTGTCTAGACAGACACAATAAAGGACCAACTCTAATAATGACATAAGAACTTTCCTAATAATCTACGAAAGAAAAAAATAATCATCATCATAACACTAGACGACAAGTGTTCTTTACTTTCATAGTACGGGCCCATCCAGTTAATATAGAGTAGGTAGTACAATGATAAAATGTGCTTACTACATTCTCGTACGTAGAAAACAGTTCCAGCGAAAAATACAAGTTTTATCCCTGAAATATTCCTCCTTAGTCAATAACAACTGTCATAAAAACATTTACTAAATATTTATTTAGAATATTCTGTCTTCTTAGTTTAAACTCAAACTATTTACTTCGATTAAACCATTTCCAGGCACTTTCAATTGTCAAAGAGTCGGTCAGTTACTCAGAAATTTGAAGCTAGTTGCCCATTCGCAAACGTAGATCTTTATGGAGAAGAACGGGCAAGAAACTCCAAAGACTCTCTTTTAAATCAAGATATTACAAAATCCTGGGTACATTATTCTTGTTGCTTCTTTATGTGAGAACAATGTAAAAAATAAAATAGAACAATTTAAAATATAAGATTAAAAATAAGCCCTGGCAGTTAAGAGGCCGTGCACGAAATCTACTGATTTTGATCAATTTTTTTGATTGTTTGTGAGAAAGGGAAACATAATTTAAACAAAATTATTTTTGATTTGAATAGTCGTGTTCTTTGTTTTGCATGTGGCTGAAAGGGATTTTTCAAATAAATTAAGTACTCACGGTAAATCACTAATATTTGCAACAAGTTTTCCGAAAAATGACGCGAGACTGACATTTGATCATCATTCTACAAGAAACTACTTTTGATTTTGAACATTAAAAAATATCATCAACATCAATATATGGTCTACTTGCATGTGGCGGAACCACTTTTTTCAACTTCCATACAAAATATAGCAGAAAAATTATATTGAAAAAACCTTTTTTTGTTTTAAACCTCGTCAGTAATATATATTTTTCCTATTATTTAGCAAATCATATCAAGAAATTTAAAAATCACAAATTAGTCTTCAGCTATCCTTGAAATATAATCAAAATTTTATTTAATGATTATACAATATCTTCATTAAGTAAATCAATGGCGAAATAAACTATACTTAGGAGAGCACAAAAATGATGAAACTATTAAAAGCTGCTGTGACTGACACGAATGGTTTAGCACCATGAAAACTGTACTTTTATAGTTACACAGACTTAATGTTTCGATTATTTCAAGTTTTCTGACAATTAGATAAGAAATTGATAAAAACGAGTTTTTTTCGTGCACGGACCCTTAAGAGATGACCAGTCTCAACTGACGGCGCCCGTTTACGAACATGACGCATGGATCAGCACCATCCAGCTCAACCATTTAGTAGGGAACCGAATGATCCAACACACGTGCCACCATCAGTGATACATTTAAGTGAGCATGACTCTCAAATGCCATGCTCTTTCAAGTAAACATACATCATAATAACATAATAAACGGCTCCATGGTACTCACATTTACAAAGTTGAAAAAGTGCTTCTAAATTATACAAAACTATAGTTTGCATCGTACTTGAGACATGAATAAAAATTTACTACAAAAAAAAACTTTTGATCAGCATTAATTTAAAGGACATCGTCGGAAATGGCCCCAGGACCAACAAACATCTGACCTACATAATAATTATAAATATATTTTATTAGACTAATTGCGAATATCTGTATGAAACGGACATTCTGCGTTCCATAATAAAAAATTAAAAGAGCGACTATTGACATCACGTAAAATATCTTTGACAATTAGATTAGACGTGACAATTAGTGATGTCCAATCTTTCAATAACATGACTAACATACATAGGGTAATATGACTTCCTACCTAAGTATAAATAAATAAAATCAAAAAAACATTAGGATAAAGTCGTTTGCATTGAAGTTAAATAAATAAGTACTTATTTATCTACCTACCTATTTTAATACAAAAACTAGAAGATTTATCAAATACCTAATAGGTACTTAGGTGAATACTTAAATGTTTTTCTGACTCTCTTAGCTTAACTAGCCACATACAGGCAATAGAAATAACAGTGACATGCATTTATTTCCATGTATTTCGAAGTATTGAAAGGATTGTTTCTTAATAAATATAACCTCAAAATATTTGCTTTCTTTTAAAATAAATCCTTTCTGCAAGTTGTCCGTCATTAAACTTTGTCTTCATGGGCATATACTTGTAATTTAGAACACGCAAAGTAATTTTCCTTTGCTGTTGGTTCTGGGGCGAACGATGTATGGATGCAGAACAATCTCCTTTGCTTCGTCATAGTCGCACTAACCAAGTCCAACCAAGTCGAGATATCTTACCGCTACCCGTGAAATACGTATCATTGACGAGTTCAATTGGCCATCGGTGGTCTGCTTCATCAGTTCCGGTTCACCATAGTTATGATACTATATGATACTTTTTGAATGCAAATGCTTGATTTGTTGATGAAAATATCAAATATCAAAACAAAAGTCGCTATATGAATGCCTATAAAATTTGAGGAGTTCCCTCAATTCCTCATGGATTCCATCATCAGAACTGGATTTTGATCTGGAAACATATCCTTTCAAACAAAAAAAGAATCATCAAAATCGGTTCACAAACGACGAAGTTATCCGCGAACACACATAAAAAAAATACGGTGGAATTGAGAAACCTCTTCCTTTTTTGAAGGCGGTTAAAAAATCAAACGAACTTACCAAGTGAAGTTCGATGATAATTTTGTGAACTTCGAAACTGCAGTGCAAGTACGCACTTTGCATCGATAAGACATCGAGATCGCTAAGGTTTACATTTTTATCGATCTTGTTAACGAATTTGGAAGTACGTAACACGTAAAAAAAGTAAGTACGGTACTTACTTTAACAATCGGTAGATAAACTCTAAAATTTTAACGAATTTAACGAAAATGCAACTACGAAATGACATTTTGACAGTTGAGATCGCCAATTTACACTGTCGAGCTCGGTAATTTATCGACACCTTGTAATAGCCCGATAAGCATAGCGATCATTACTAATCATGGATTTAGGACTATGAAGTTATGACTTTATTGCAGGGTGAATCGAATTTGACAATCGCGAGTCCACGTGGTATTTTTTTTTAGCTTCGCAACGTTGCACTTGTTTGCCCTATCTCATGATTATTTTTAGAGCTGGAGGTGCGCAGGGGCGGGGCAGCCTCTACGTGTTTCATATGGAAATTTTCACTTTTTGTATGGAAAAAAAAAAATTACCTACATGTTGAGGATTATGGGTTTATGTGTTTTCTAAAGGGTGTCGGAATTTTCATTATTTTTGCGATAGGACGCACCATTTTCGAGATATAAGCAAAAGAAAAGAAAATATTATAGGGTGTATCTATTCAAACACAAACCATGGAACCGATAAAAAAAAAAACTTTAATTTAAAATTACTTGATAAAATATGATGATTAATTATCTAAATTCACCGCGCTCGTGCCGCCATAGTCGCCGCGTCCGAGCGGGTCATTCATAGAATAAGTAAGTAAAGGTTTTTTTGCAAAATGTCTCAAGCAATTTTAAAATTATAAGCGTAGCTTAAATTACAATGTAGCTTCTTTCAATTATACCCATAAATATTGTTTACAATCCAAAAATGTATGAAAAAAAAAATATTTTCTAAATATGTCGGACATTAGTCGTGCCACAGAAATCCCACCTTAAATGTTTTGTCTGCAGACATCCTCAGTATTGCCATTTTACAAGCGATCCTTAACGACTCGAATCGGCCCACGATATCTCGATAGGACATCGAGATCGCTAAGGTTTGCATTTTTATCAATCTTGTTCGTATTAGTACTTAATGATCGCTATGCTTATCGGGCTTACAAGGTGTCGATAAATTACCGAGCTTGACAGCGTAAATTGGCGATCTCAACTGTAAAATTGTCGTTTCGTGCATTTTCATTAAATTCGTTAAAGTTTTAGAGTGTATTTACCGATCGTTAAAGTAGAAGTTACATACTGGCGACATTGATTCGATTCGATAAAAACTCATTTTATCGAGAATAATTGTCAAATTTATCGAATCGAGTCCTACGTACTTGCACTGCTGTAAAGACATTTTGTCGATGTCGATAAAAATCTTTCAAACGGGCTTGCGAAAGAAAGCTCATCACTTTCTAAAAAAAAAAAAACAATTTCTCCTCCATCAAATTGTATTCGTAAATAAAGCTAACAATCAATAACTGTGTGGTTATATTTTTATACCCAACAATCCCATTTCTACCCCTGGGTGTTGTAAAAGGCGACTAAGGGACTTACTAGAGAATGGGCAGCAGCGTTCTCTATGCATTTTTAACACCATACTGCGATCGCCAACCGGCCTGCCAAGCGTGGCGATTATGGCAAACCCCCCCAATTGGAGGAGGCCTATGTCCAGCAGTGGACGTCTTTCGGCTGGAATGATGACCCAACAATCTTAGGTAAGTACTTACATTTCGAAATCAAAAATAGATTTGCCCGACCGCGGTCGACATCAGTTGGTCATTTATGTACTCTCGTTAAGGACCATTCTGTGAGTCCCCAAGTAATTCAAAATGCGGGCATATGGGGTAAATTTTGCTATACAGTTTGGGATAAGTCATTTTAACTAAACTTAAGATAAATTAGATTTAACCCCCGTTTATTGAGCGTTTCAATATTGTGTGCCGTTTTATTCAAAACACGAAAAAAGTTTTTTTTTCTATAGATTGATGAAGTATTTTGTGGAGGAGCTCGTAGCTAAGTAATAACAGCCGCACAGGTCGGTCCATCAGGTTAAGCTGCGCTTGCCAGGGTTGGTCCGTGGATGGGTGACCATCTTTTTTATATACCGAGAATCCTCCGTGCCTCGGAAACCACGTTGAACCGTTGGTCCCGGCTGTCATTCGTGGATCTTTGACAGTTGTTACGGGTCGTCAGAAGCCCGAAAATCTGGCCACCAGTCTTACCAAGGGGTATCGTATTATCCAGTTACTGGGTTATTGCGGTCGGATAGGCAGTCGCTCCATGTAAAATACTGGTATTCAGCTGCATCCGGTAAGACTGGAAGCCGACCCCAACAAAGTCGGGAAAGATTTTTGCGGAATATTGAAATATCAAAGCCACTTCAATGAACATGGCAATAACACACCGGTAATTACTATGTTAATACACACACACACATACATATACACTCACCATTCTTCGCATGAGGGTAGGTAGAGACTTCAGAACGCCACCTGCTACAATCAACTCAGCCTATCGCAGTCCACAGCTGGACATAGGCCTCTCTCAGGCTGCGCCACAACACCCTGTCCTCCGTCTTCCGCATCCAGTCTGTCCCAGCCGCCTCTTTAAGGTAGTCGGTCGATCTAACTGGCGTGCATCCCACACTATGCTTGCCGATACGTGGTCTCCACTCCAGGTCTCGTCTGCTCTCACCAGCCATCGGTCTTTCGACAAACATGGCCAGCCCACTGCTACTTCAGCTGGACATACGCCTCTACCAGGCTGCGCCACAACACCCTGTTCTCCGCCTTCCGCATCCAGTCTGTCCTAGCAGCCTTCTTATGTCGTCGGTCCATCTAGCTGGCGGGCATCCCACACTACGCTTGCCGATACGCGATCTCCACTCCAGGTCTCGTCTGCTCTCACCAGCCCTCGGTCTTTCGACAAACATAGCCAGCCCACTGCCACTTCAGCTTGCTTACCACCACCAGCAGCATCTTGTTTGCCACCTGCTACGACCCTATCCGAATCCGACTCGGCTGGGCAGCGTTCGGGAAGCTACGCAATATCTTCTCGTCCCACATACCGCAGTGTCTCAAGACGAAAATCTTTGATCAGTGCGTGTTGCCAGTGATGACATATGGCACTGAAACGTGGTCGCTCATAATGGGCCTTATTAGAAGGCTAAAAGTCATCCAAAGGGCAATGGAGAGGGCTATGCTTGGAGTTTCCCTACGTGATCGAATCAGAAATGAAGAGATCCGCAGGAGAACCAAGGTAACCTGACATAGCTCGAAGAAATGCCAAACTTAAGTGGCAATGGATAGGGCACATTGCGCGCCGAACAGATGGCCGTTGGGGCCGAAAGGTTCTGGAGTGGCGACCACGTACCGGAAGACGTAGCGTTGGAAGGCCTCCCACAAGGTCGACCGATGACCTTATGAAAGCCGCAGGAATCCGCTGGATGCGGGAAGCACAAAACCGGTCAAGGTGGCGGTGCTTGGGGGAGGCCTATGTCCAGCAGTGGACGTCTTTCGGCTGGAATGATGATGATGATGACGATCCTTACATACACCTTTTGCTTCTTTTACATTCATATATCTGGTCATACAATTATAGCTTTTGTAATTTTACTATTAGTCTTTAAAGAAAATAGAAATCAGTTTTACCCGATACTGAAAAATATGAATACTAATATTTCCCTCTTAAAAAAGTAGTCAATAAAATACAAAACTCTTGCAACACCAAGCTGACATAGATGCAAACTGTGTCATAAATATTTACCTAGGATACAAGAGCAAATTCTAATATACGATACCCATTTATCAGTTTTATTTTATTTTGCTGAGAGCTTCATAAGAAAAACAAATCGGCTATCATTTTTCCCTATTTCTTTTAAGTGACGCGGTGACATGAGAATATAAAACCTGTTTATAAAAGAGACCTCCATTAGTCTTACTTAGTCGAGACCGGTATGACTTGATTGAGAAAACCGAGCACCAATAAAAATCCGATTGAATGCTTTTAAATCAAGAAAACATAATTATCCCAAACCAATATACTCTAAAGGATTATTAAGACGCAGATATATGCCAGTGACCTAGAGTGGTTAGCTTGCGTGTTCTGTACTGAGCTCTCACAACGCGTCGTAGGTCCAGCCAGTAACAGGACTCGCCCATCCAGGAGCGCTGTCCCAAATAAGACGCATTATTAATTTATTATACATAAAACAAAAAGTATTTTAATAAAACACGTATACTAAAAGATCAATAATTAAATTATCTTTAAAAAGGTGAAGGTTTCAGAAAAATACGCTTGATAGATTTTGCGTGATTCTCCGTTTTTATTCGCGCTAGACATAACTTTACAAATTAATTTCATTTTTTAATATAAACATAATCTAAAATATTTATATATTAAGTTATTTAAAAAATGATCTAATTTAACATATACATATTTTTTCAAATCATTAACACTACTCGTTTAGACGTGATCTTCAGTATTAAATAATTTAAAGTCGGTTATCGTCGCCTTAAGTGCTGCAGAATGAAAAGATCCGAGAAACAGATAAGTTAAGAATATACAAAAACTTTCTATAAAGTGTATAATACTACACTTTACTCGTCAAACTATACAGTTTAAAAAGAATCGATCAAATTGAAGTGTTTGTCAACAAACTCCACTCAATTGTTTGTGAACCACCGAAGACGAAAGTTTTGAAAAGGAAATCTTGTAATAATAACTTTCCTTATATAGTAGAAAACTATAAAGAACACGTAAATCAAGTGTCTTCCCCTGAACATAAAGCGAATAAGAATGATGTTATTGAACGATTTCTTAATTTTATAGTTACTTAGCAATTTAAGTTATATTTAATTTAATTAATTCCTTCTAGCTAATAGGCTAGATTGTAATGTGTATAAAGTATCACAGTTTGCGATACTTTACACAAAGGAAAAAAAAAGACATCTTGAAATTCAATATAAGGCTTCGGAAAAAGGTTCATCACGCATCATGTATTGACTTCTTTTATTCAATGACAATTCCTCATATTCTATTCATAAAATAACTTAGAATAATTAATATCTTGGTACAGGTCCGAGAATAATTACTTACCTACGAAGATACACGAGAAAATTCAAAAGCTATTTTGTCCGAAATAATTGATTGAAATTACAGGTAGGTATTACATAAGAAAATAGCCTCTGTTTTCTGATAAGTCTATCTGAAAAATATGTAATAAGACCTCTTCGAGTCCTCCTAAGATATCTAATCACATTCACTAATTAGTCCCTTCTCAATTACAATATACTTTGTTATGAATCAGCGACCATCTTGTCCTTTGACACACACAAAATCCACGAAATTAATATCCATGAAATGGATATCACCCAATTACGAAGATCATTTATTATTACTACCTAATAGATATGAAAATAATGTTGTCTTTGTGACCTTTCTCCTTTTAATAGAAAAAGGCTAAAAGTCACCCAAAGGGCAATGGAGAGAACTATGCTTGGAGTTTTCCTACGTAGTCGAATCAGAAATGAAGAGATCCACAGGAGAACCAAGGTAACCGACATAGCTCAAAGAATTGCCAAACTTAAGTGGCGATGGGCAGGGCACATTGCTCGCAGAAAAGATGGCCGTTGGGGCCGAAAGGTTCTGGAGTGGCGACCGCATACCGGATGACGTAGCGTTGGAAGGCCTCCCAAAGGGTGGACCTTGACCATGACCTTGTGATAGCCGCAGGAATCCGCTGGATGCAGGAAGCACAGAACCGGTCGAAGTGGCGGTGCTTGGGGGAGACCTATGTCCAGCAGTGGACGTCCTTTGGCTGAAATGATGATGATGACTTTTCTCCTTTTAATATACCTACACTATTATTTATAGATATTTTGTTTCGTCTTTGTCCCTTATCTTTTATCTTTCTCGTTTCGGGCCAACAAAATTTTAAAATCTGTCGTACCACGCACGACACGACGAAGTAGTAAATGATAACGAATTATATATTTAAATTTTTTCCAATGGTTCAGTAATAGTTAAAATAAAAAAATAGATCTGCGCTTATATCGAACCTTCTTCATAGTTTCCTTTGAAAGACAAAAATTGTCCTTTTGTATTTTCAAATGAAAAGCCAAGCAACTCATAAATTTATTTAAGGATACGTTGGGGTACATGAAAACCGATATCACATAAAATTATCAAAGGTATTTAAACAATCATGTGTTTTATTGCCATAGGGTGGGTTGTATTTCTATATTTGGAGCGTACTTTGTAACTCTTTAATTGCTCATTTTGAATTTATAACTCCCTAGGCTATTGATGCTCCGCCTTTTAATTACTTTTATAGCCATCCATAGGTTACGCGGAAATACAAAATTATAAATTATAAATTTATTGTTTACGGGTGGCTTCGGGAGAGATAGCCTATAACTGTTTTCACTCTTACAATGTTCAATTATTATTATAATAAGAGTTTTACGCTTTTACGCGAACGGACTTTTGCACGAAAGACACTTATGCGAATCCACTTGCGCAAAAGACATTTGCGCGAAAAGTCATTTCCGCGAACTTGCGCAAAACCACTTTCGCAAAAGACACTTGCGCTAAAAGTCATTTCCGCGAACTTGCGCGAATCCACTTGCGCAAAAGACACTTGCGCGAAAAGTCATTTCCGCGAACATGCGCGAATCCACTTACGCAAAAGACACTTGCGCGAAAGACACTTCGCGAATCCACTTGCGCCAAAGACACTTGCGCGAAAGACACTTGCGCGATAGGACAGTTGAGCTAAAGAATTGCAGAAATAAGATTTCTTCATAACACACACACGCCTGTATTCTTTCAAATGCAACCTTCTAGGTAGGGTTGGGTTGTTGGGTGTATACTATGACACCCACAATTTGCCATTTAAGTTCCAGTTAATAGACAGACTGGAAGTAACTATTCCAATTAGGCGTCAATAGAAATTGTCGTAGTTTTTTTTTTTTTCGGTTTGGGTTCATTTTCATGGTTTTCGAGGGCGCTGACAACGATAATGACAAATTCAAAATTTAAGATGGCTTCAACGAAAATTTGCAAATGTTTCGTCATGGGTGTCGTTTTTAAGGGTTTTTAGCACTATCTGTCATGTTCCCACTTTTGTGTACCAGATTGGTTTTATTAATGTTACAATAATACGGTATCAAATCGGGGTTTGATTTTAACGGATTCGCTCTAGAGCTGTGTACATTAGAAATAAATCAACAAAAAGATAGACCAAGCTCATCCATACTAAACTTATAAATTCTTCCGTAAGGGCTGAACGGATTTAGACAAAATTTGGGTTTTTATCCAGGTAGTACGTTCCCCTGGGGTAATTTCTGCGGGCAATAACTAGTCAATTATATTTTTGAAATAAGAAGCTTTTAACACAAATACATACTATTTGATTCGTACAAATTAAGACTAATGACGAATAACATAAAAGCCAATTTACTTAACTGTTTTTTTCTATTCTCAAATATCACAACAGGACTAAGGGCTCCTGCCCACGACACGGTTTTAACACGGCCCGGTTTTTTGCCGGCGCCGGGTCGAAACCGTCCGAGCTTGCACACAATACGGTTTGTACACGACCTGGTTTCATGGAGGTGCAGCCTTCATTCGCTCTTTTTATCTGTGAATTGTGGACGTACAAAATGTTGAGTGTTAAAAAGAGGAAATGTATTATTGCGTGGTACATGTATAAAAAGCTAAAAAAGACTACAAAGACGGTATTGGGTACATCCTATGTTAACAGAAAGAGAAGATTATAGTGCATTTCATGAGCTCATTCAGAAGCAACTAATGAAACATGAAGTGAAAAAGAGAAGTACTTTCGAATGAAAAAATAAACATTTAACAAAATGTTGCACATTTTGATTTCGCGTAGGTAGTCGGCACGCGCCTGGCGTAGGTCCGGTCTCGTGTACATGCGCTCATACACTGCCATACTTTACTGGGCACCGGGCGTAGATGCGGCGAGCACCGTGCCCGGTTGCGCGGTGTGCCTGCACTAGCGCCGGCGTCGTCGTGTGCATGGCTTCATAGTGTCCCACACACGACTGAACACCGGACGTAGACCCGGTTTGACGCCGGACTTAGCTCCGGCGAAAAATCATCTCGTGTGCATGAGCGCTAAGAGTACATACAGAATGAGGATGTAGGACATAAAATTTATAAACGTCCCGTTACAGCAATTCCTCTCTATATGAGCATGTCATAATTTCCCGAGGTAGACATTTTAGTCGTGATAAAACGCCATTTTGTTTTTGTTTCTCTACCAAACCTGACTGACTTACGGAGAATATGAAGAAACGGACTTCATCATCATCATCACCTGCCTTATTGTAAGTATGTTGGGGTCGGCTTCTAGTCTAACCGGATGCAACTGAATTGCAGTATTTTACATCAAGCAGCTGCCTACCTGACCTCCACAACCCAGTGGACTTATACTTATACTAAAGTTCTAGATCTCCTGATTTTTATTCGTTTTGTGTCTTATTTGTTCTGTCGATTATAATTTGTTTCGTGTCCTTGTTTTGTTGTATTACTATTGTAATAAAGGAAGTGCCTGGGTAGGCAGAGATACAAGTCTTCAAGTAAAATCGCTTTTATTAAATTTACCCCGTAACAATCTAAGCCCGCGAAGATTTATGCTTGTTTTTACTCTCTCTAACTACATATGTTAGGCAATATTCTTTACAAAAAAAACTTCATTTTTACCACCAAAATACCTGATGGTAAAATACTTTGAAAAGTACACAGTAAAAATTACGAATGGCGCAACTAACTTTGACTTTGATGGGGCCATAAGGATTTGTCAGATTTACTACCATATTTTGCCACAAGTTTCTATAAAAATCAAGCTGGCACAAATAAGCATGTAATTAAAAAAAAAAAATAGTTTATTGGCACAAAATACCTTTGTATGACAACACCAAAACATTTCACATGGTTAATTTTGTAATGTAATTGTAATGCACAAAAGAAAATATACTTATCTTCAGGAAGTATCAGCAAGTTTTTAAAAGTAAATATATCTTTGAGTCGAGAAAGTTCCCGAAAGCGTTAATGTTTCCAAATATGCTTCTTTACCTAGAACTTTCCGTGACTTATTTGTCACAGCGATGTCGAACATAGGAACTCTAATTTTATCAAAAATAAAATAAAAATTTATTAAATTCTCAAACTTATCTAACTCAACTTAAGTCCTTCCAACGTCACTTTACAGACACAAATACACACACACTTTACAGACAGAAATACTTCTAGGGACGCTTAAAATGTCGTTTCAGAATTCAAGAGTTAGTGATATTTTTAGAATATTTGTAGTAAGATAAGAAAAAATGTAAACTAACCCTCTCCAAAAATAATAACCTAAAAAAATCACCAAAATATGCTGACATACCAAATATGCACGCGAAAAATTGATTTCACGCAAAAAGAATCAATTTGTACGGAACTTAATTTACGGTTGTTCGATTCGAAGGCCTGTCGTACTCATTACCAGTTCGCGGGGCCCTAAGTGTGATTGACAGGTGCTATTGAATAATTGGATCCGAATCCACTGGCCAGTCAATCTCAATGGAATACGCAATGTTAGTGGTACTGGTATCATTTTTGTTGGGACACTTATTTTAAGACCACGCAGTTATAACCGTAAGTATTTTTGCCATCTTGTCTTTTCGGGACATAGGCCTCTCCCAGGATGCGCCACAATTTCCTGTCCTCCGCCTTCCGCATCCAGTCTATCCCAGCCACCTTTTTTAAGGTCGTCGGTCCTACACTACGCTTGTCAATACGCTGTCTCCACTCGGACTCGTCTGCGCTACACTTAATATAATATCAATATAAGTAGACTATTCTAAGTTGAAGATTTTTAGTCCAATGGTTCGCTGTTTTTCCAGTTCCTACGAACGAATTTCAACAAAAGATCTGTAACCAGAAATCTTAGGGTAATAATACTGATAATTTTGCACGCACTGGCAAATTCCATTTGTGTTATAAGCGGGAAATTAAATTATTTATCAATACTGATTAATTAATTGAATGATACAATAACTCAATCAATTGATAACGCAGATTACGGATATAACGCAGATTCGTAGATTATGGATACTATTTGTTAATTAAATTTGGTATTCGTTGATACATGGTTTGAAATAATTGTATTGTTGGAAAATTACTATAGTGCAGATGTAGAACTTTTTGATAATAAGATCAAAAAGATATCAATAGGAGTAAAGCTAGGACGGCATAAAAACCACATGGAAATAGTACATGATTGCAAAGGCCGGGAAATAGGCAATTGCAGGTCGAGTATGAGTATGAAGGCCGAGCCGCAGGCAAGGACTTCACTAATACGAGACAAGCAATTGCCATTTCCGCCGAGGCATAATTATATAGTGCTTTTCTCAAAAGAATGCAGGGAAATAAAACATTGCTGGAGCGTTGTAATGTTCCAAATTCAAATAACGCTCCTGCAATGGATTTGATTTTCTCTGTCCGTAAATTCAATACTTCGCGTGTTCTTTTTTCGAAAAGAATGACAATATTTCCATGCATGTTTGAGAAAATCATTATTTCCAAGTAGTATTGGTGTGTTTTGAAAAGAAAAAACAGCCGTTATGGCGAAAGCGGATAACCCGCGGTATTCAAATCCTAGGTTTTTTTTTTTAATTGTCCTTGAAAGTGGTTAATAATAAAATAATGAAGCCTCGTCACTTCCTTCATCGGACATAGGCAGAGGCGTATATTGCACTCTTCTGCCTACCCTCCACAAATACCAATACAATACACCCTCCGAAAATACCCTGCTTGATATTAAGGTAAGGTTCTACAAGTTAACCTCTAGGAAATGTAATTTTAATGTCATTTTATTTAGAAACGGTAATGATTAAACACGTGGAAAAATTATATGTTGCTTTTGAGACTTTTTTGTAGGTACGTCGGGTACTCGTTACATAATTGGATAAAGTTCCCTCGATAGAAAAAAAATCCAAGCATACCCTTATTTTGTAGATTAAAATCGTTTTATTTCAATATTATACCACATTTTGTATTGAAAATCACATCAAAATAAACGTCTATGATGACGTAATGTCCGTCGGGTTTAACATTGTTAATATCGTAAAACATATAATTTTCAACCTTAAAATTAACGAAATTCACGGCACAATTTACTCGCGCCCAGCTGCCACCTCTAGAACAAAAATGTACGCTCGAAGAACCTCGCCTTAAGTACGTCAGATGTCAATTACATAATGCAAAAAACTTCCGCAATAACAACATTATGTTATGAAATGCTTCGAGTGGTTCATAATGCCCAGCTACTGAGAGTATTGGCGCATAAAATTCGAATTTGGAAGCTGGTCCCAGGTGGGTCTGTCAAACTTTACCAGGCATGTCGAGGGTTAAACCTGCAAAAAAAATGCCAACCACTCTGTTTTGCCGAAATTAAATTACAGCAATACCAACCAAAGCCATTTTAATAATTGCGTTACTTTCTTTATTACATATTGCCTCTTTACAAGAACAACGTGATATTTAAAAAAGACGTTTTTATGAAATGACACGTTGCTCTTGTAAAGAGGCGAAATGACCTGCTGCTACTGGCAGGAAAAACAACACGGATTGATAGTTTACAAATATAATGACAATACATTATGATAACTCGCCTCTTTACAAGAGCAACGTGTCATCTCATAAAAACGTTTTTTTTTTTTTAAATATCACGTTGTTCTTGTAAAGAGGCGATATTTTGAATTCTTTGCTAACTTTATGAGTGATGTCTTCCAAATAGTTGCTTGTTGTTGTTAACAACAACAAAATCTTAAATCTTTTTTCAAAAAGATTTAGACATACATTTTCTTTTATTCATTTATTTATTTATTTGGACGCAATCATTTCTTCATCAAGGCTCGAGCGACTTATATTGTCACTCATTGTTGTGACTTTATTGTTTTTCTTTCTTCTTTTATATTAATATGTTTGTCTTTGTTCGTGTTTCGGTTTCTTTTTTTATTCTATACGTGTAAGTCATACAAAGATACAAACACGCGTATAAGTAATGGTGTCTATGCATACTCGTAATCTTATGACAAACGTGATGCAATCTCTTTCACGATTATATCAGCAGTGTTTTTTTTATCATTTTGCCCTTCACTTGCACAAAGAAATAAAATAACTTTTTAGTTTTGGTACCTACCCCACACTAATTCGTATACCACTACTTGCTACATCACACAAACAACAGTGACACAGCTAATTGTACTGTGTGGTGCCGGACGTAAAGAATAGCACCACCCCATTTTCTCCCATGGGTGTCGTAAAAGGCGACTAAGAGATTTACTAGAGAATGGGCAGCAGCGTTCTCTATGCATTTTTAACACCATACTGCGCTCGCCAACCCGCCTGCCAAGCGGGGCGATTATGGCAAACCCCTCCCAATTGAGGGAGGCCTATGTCCAGCAGTGGACGTCTTTCGGCTGAAATGATGATGATGATGATGATCGAAGCTAACCCAAAACTACCCAAGAAAAGTTAATAAAAATCAGTTTTGTGTGTACATAAATAAATAAATAAATAAAAACCATTTATAGCCCGAGTTCATCTGATTACAATTACAATAAGCCCAAATACGGCGACGATTCATTGTTAGGCTTCATCATCAGATCAGTTTGATGGTACCTACCATTTTGATCAGAACCATTTATTTAAATTTGCTTCGTCATAGTCGCTTAACTATCTTAATCGAGATGTATTAACGCCACCCATGAAAAACTTATCATTCAGTAGTTCCGGTGGCCATCTGTGGTCTTCTTCATCAGTTCCACTTCACCAAATGATACTTTCTGTATGCAAATACTTGATTTGTTGATAAAAAGATAGAAATCGCTATAAGTATGCCTATAAAATTTTAGTAGTTACCTCAAATCCTCATGGATCCCAACATCGGAACTAGATTTTGATAAAAATGGAACCAATTTGGATATAAGTCCTTTCAAACGAAAAAAATATTTTCGAAAAATCGGTTCATATACGACGGAGTTCTGATGTAAGAAACATTAAAAAAAGAAAAAAAAAATACAATCGAATTGAGAATCTCCTCCTATTTGGGAAATCGGTTAAAAATGATTGAATTGATTTTCTTTTTCGACTTGTTTATTTTTTTTATGTAAAATGAAACCCTTGGGAGCCCTTAGGATTTTCCTCTAAAGTAAGATGGACGAGTTGTCAGAATTTGCAATAATAAATCAATCTCAAACCATTTTCTTTTTCCAGGATATATATATATTTTTTTTACATTTTTCTTCATTTACCTCAGTAACAGGAAAGTTGACTAAAAAACGTTCATACTCTGGCTATTAGTCGCTTTTACGACAACTATGGGTTGCTCTTATATAACGTAACGTACCTTATAATATTATCTAGTATAAAATCAACGTTCTGTATAAAACTTTAAGTACAGGTGTTTTGTTAATTATCCTGTCTTCAAGCATTGAGATAGGATTTCCTTTTATAGAAGTACTAGATTTTGCACGCGGCTCCGCCCGCGTGGATGTCGGTCATCGCGTAAAAAAGTAGCCTATGTCCTTCTTCATATCCCAGGCTATATCTCTGCCAAATTTCATGACGATCGGTTCAGCGGTTTAGGCGTGAAAACGATGAAGCGAAATTTATAATATTAGTATGGATGAGGAACCGGGTGTAAAGTTCATGCCTAAGCCACAGAACCCATCGATATGACATTTGACAAATAGTTAGCCTGGGACCTGGAGAAGAATATAGGCTACTTTCCATCCTGCTTATTTTTATTAAAAAAACTAGCTGCTGCTTCGCCCGCGTAGCTTTTTCTAAAATAAAAGTTACTACTTACCGTAATATCAGCTATATACTAATGAAAGTCCCGTCAAAATCGGTCCAGTCGTTTCGGAGATTATTCGGAATAAACAGAAAAAAAACAAAAAAAAAACAATTGTAGTATACATATATTAGTAAAAAAGCTGTTATTTTGACGTTACAAGCGGACACTTCAATTTTATTTATATATTATATATAGATGCCATTTTAATCAGATGAACTCGGGCTATAAATGGTTTTTATTTATTTATTTATTTATGTACACACAAAACTGATTTTTATTAACTTTTCTTGGGTAGTTTTGGGTTAGCTTCGATCATCATCATCATCATAATTTCAGCCGAAAGACGTCCACTGCTGGACATAGGCCTCCCTCAATTGAGAGGGGTTTGCCATAATCGCCCCGCTTGGCAGGCGGGTTGGCGATCGCAGTATGGTGTTAAAAATGCATAGAAAACGCTGCTGCCCATTCTCTAGTAAGTCCCTTAGTCGCCTTTTACGACACCCACGGGAGGAAATAGAATGGTGCTATTCTTTACGTCCGGCACCACACGGTACCACACGGTTCATATAAATATAGATAGTGAGTAAAACCACCTGTTATCATAACAGAAGTCAGTATTTCACCTAAATACACACTTACATAAATTTGTCAAAGGCCTTTAACAACATTGTTTCCTAGAATCGAATGTTAAACTGTAATTCAGCTTGTGCGTCGGACAGTTAAATTAACACATAACCTACTGACATATCGTGACATCGGCTAACACGCAACTTGGCTAAGGGGAAATATGTCACGTTAACTTATTACAATCTATTTATTAATGCCCGACGCGTGTACTTAAAACACGAATAGTTTATTTACCATTGATTGTGTTTTAATGAAAATTGAATGAACTAACAAACCGTTCCGACAAAGAAAATATTAATAGATAAGTGAATACTTATAATACGCTACGCTTTCGAGAGGTCTTTTAACTTTTAAGACTACGCTACGCTGTATAGGCTACGTTAGGGACGCTTGTTGCGTAGGCTACGCTACGCAGCCAGCGTAGTGGTGCTACGCTTCGTAGGCTCTGCTACGAAGACTACGCGTCTTTGAAATATGTGATGTAATAATAACTTATTTTTTTATTTTTTTATTACTGATTTTTCCTGCTCTTGGCATCGATCTCGCCTGATGGAAAGCGATGGATGAGGTTTATAATGGAACGAGCGTGCCCAGAAGATGCCTGTTCACTCTTGCTTTAAAGGTGGACGGGTTATATGTGGAAGGGAACACAGACGCTGGCAGAGAGTTCCACACTTTGGCTGTGCGTATAATAAATGTGGAGGAGAAGCGCTGAGTACGTCTGGACGGGATATCAACCAAGCACATGAACAATAACTACACGAATCATATTGGTATTTTGGTTGGCGCAGTGGTTAAGCCATTGACTGCTGCGCTGCGTGTCGCGGGTTCGATTCTCGCACGGAACAAATATGTGTATAACCTACAAGTAGTTGTTCCGGTTCTGGCTGTTTGTGTATGTTAGTTTAAATGTTTCTAAACGCACCCAAAATACGGGAAAAAATCCTAGAGTGGGGAACCGTTTATTTAAAAAAAATAAGCACTAATCAGTAAAATTCTAGAAAATGCCAAAACTACGGATTTACTACAAGCTTTTGAATCTATTAGAACTTAAAAGAAAGAGCAATGATAAAGAAAATTTCTCGTTCAAGAAAGTTTCAACAAGTAGTTGGTGACATAGTTTTGGAACTTATTTTCACGCCTTTACGAAGAAGTTAGTTTGAAGTTCCTACGCTTACAGACAGTATTTTCAGCAGGTAACTAATAACTTCTTTAATATATTTGACAGTAGCTGTAATCACGATTTTTCCTGCATGTTTTTATTTCCTTTCCCGGATTTAAAATAGAATTTTCACTTCTCATGCTCTAAAAGTTCATCTTTATGTCGTGCGTAGGCGACATAAAGTCGCTTTTTATGCTCTAGAGCATAGAGTAAAATCTTCGTCGAAGACCAAGGCACGCGTAAAATGGTGTGTTTTATGCCCTTGATGTACAATCTACTATTTTCACTTCTCATGCTCTAAAAGTTCGTCTTTATGTTGTGTGTAGGCAACATGAAATCGCTTTTTATGTTTTAGTGCATAAAGTTTTTTTTTTTTTTTCTAAGACTATTATAATCAGGCCCAACAGCCACACGCACAATAAAACTTCGCAAGTTAAAAAGTCATTATTGTATTTCACTTGCTTTTATTTATATCGCTTCCGTGCTTTCTATCGTTAATTTAATAAAACCAAACAAAATATTTGTCTTTGAAGCAAATGAAAGGTTTTTATGACTTGGCAGTATGAAGTACCTACCCAAGTCGAATGACACATGTTTAATATAAAAAAATAAAACTTTTAAAAAGTTTCGTGGCGGGAATGAGCTATTCTCTTCTTCAATTTTGCAACATTTTTGAACAGTGATAAGTGATTAAACTAAAACAATGGAATATTCAAGTGACGAAGAAATTACACTCTCGTCTAACACGCTAATGGAGCAGAATGCGAAAAACGTGGTTGTAGAAATATTACCGCCGAAATCCTAGCAGCGTTATCTCAACGTGTACGATAATTTCGTGCGTTGGAGATCAGACACTCAAGTAAATACTTTATGCCTGATTCATTTTCTCGCAATCGCAGTGAAAATCAGAGTGTATAACTCGGGCATAAACGAGCTATTTTACCCCTCGGTTTAACTATCCACCCTCGTCTGCGGCTCGGTCTCGTACATAGGTCTCGGGTTAAAATGGCTTCTTTTATCCACTAGCTGTACTTAATAAACTGTCTCGTTGGTCTAATAGTCGCAAGCGCTACTGCTGAGCATGAGGTCCAGGGTTCGATTCCCAGGTCGGCCAGAGTGTTATTGGGTTTTTCTATTACGAATTTCTCAGTAGCAGCCTGAAGTCTGGACTTGTACCCGGTTGATGGCAATAGGCTTGCCCCCTATTACATGGGACTTAAACATAACTGGTGAAATGTGGGTAGTACCACATATATCATATAGATACACCTCTGCCCTCTTTACCCTTCAGGGAAACAAGGCCTGATGTTATGTTTAAATTATATAATTTAAATATGTATGTAGACGCTGTGCGTGTGCGTACCTTGTTAAACGCTTATATCAAGTAAAATGAATTACCGAAATGAAACTTCACCCTTTCTCTCTCCTAAACCCATGTCAACATTATTTTATCGTAACTTAGACCTAAAAGACTTTATTATTTCATAAAATACTGAAGCTATGTCAAGCACTAGGCAGAAGCCAAACCCATTCAAGATAACGATTCCCAAATATAATAAAGCTCTATAAAGCCCGCATGACAATGTCCGTTTTGTGAAATTGGCTACTACTGTAAAATATAAACCCTGCCATTATTTTAGTGTTGGGTAGGACATACAAGAGGCACCTCAAATGTCCCATACAAAACGATTGAATGTCCCAACACCTCAAAATAAAATTTTGTACCGCTTCACTGTGACATACAAATGAATGAATCTCGAACTGACAAGTGAGTGAGTGTGGTAAGGTGAGTGAGGCCTGACAATGCTGACGTGAGGTGAGCGAGCGAGTGCAAGGATTTTCGTTGTCGGTAGAATTCGAATGTCGTCCTATCTTCTGTCGCAGTCGCACTTCTAGCTCGCGAACGAGGTCTTGTGTTGACTCGTTTCGTTGGTTCACTTCAAGTGCGCGGGACAGCGCGGCCGGACGAAAGAATGTGTACCTTAGATCTTATAATGTATGTTATATGAAGTGGCTAAAAAAACGACTGTGCATATCTGCTACGAGTGTTCCTTCGGAAATAATTTTTTCGAAGTCTGGTCAGGTTATCACCGAGAGACGTAACAGACTCAGCGGTAAAAAAGTGGCAATGATGCTATTTTTTAATTACAATTTGTAATTTTTTTTCTTGATTACCTATTAATAAAATATATTTTATGTCGTACGATGTTTACTTAATTTAAGACACAAATTTTATTCGTCATCCTTCTAAACTACGATGCGTTTGTTGTAGTCATGCATTACTCAGTAATATGTTTTTTTTTTAATCTATTTCTAATTTTAATTATATATTCAGAGCATGTGTACCTACTTTATAATGTGTAAGCTTAATTAATTGTAATTGAGTTTGCATTACAGGATAATGTATATTATAAACAAGTTTTTATAATTGTAAAAAATAATTGTAATGTATCTCGTTGGTAATCCTTAAATAAATAAATGTATGAACGTAAACGAAGCAAAAGGTATGTAAGTGGCTTCTGTAGTTTCTGCCTATTCGCATGGGAAGAAGGCTTAAGTTTTTGTATGTATGTATATACGTATAATGCTCATTAATATGAAAAACTTTTGCTAAAGAACCAAGTGTGAAATATCAAAAAATAAATATTGTTAGACGTTACTTTAATATTTGGTTCGTTCAGGAGAATCTTGCTATAACAATACAATATCAGTTATCATCATTTCAGCCGAAAGGCGTCCACTGCTGGACATAGGCCTCCACCAATTGGGGGGGGAGGTTGCCATAATCACCACGCTTGGCAGGCGGTTTGGTGATCGCAGTATGGCGTTGAAAATACATAGGGAACGCTGCTGCCCATTCTGTAGTAAGTTCCATATTCGCCTGTTACGACACCCACGGGAGGAAATGGGGTGGTGCTATTATTTACGTCCGGCGCCACAAGGTACAATATGAGTACACTCGTTTTATTTTTATTTTTCTTTTAGAAAGTCAATAAACACAAATACAACAAAGAGTTGAGTAACACCCACAGTACTTTTCAACTTCGCTGGTAAAGTTGATAAGTTAAAGTAGATTTTCAGTTTGGCCGAAAAAAAATTAGTTTATACTTAATGATAACTTCGTTAAAAATTATTTACTTAGGAACTAACTTGAACACCAAGTATTCTCCGTAGTTAGGCATCATTAGGTAATTTAAAAGATAATATAATTTGGAAAACATTAGTAGGTTTACAGTACTAAAGTTTATGAGAGTTTGCAAGGCTGTTTTTGATTAATGTGAAAAGCAGAGAAGTATAGAAAATTGTCGGCAGTATCTTACAATCTAAATAGGTAACAAGGCTTAAAAATCAGCAAAAAAACCACCATTCACGTAAAACAATTTTTTATTTTTTTAAAGTGATAACTTCTTTTGGCGCGTTGAGCACTTTTTGGTAGGGTAAAAACTTATGGGTTCGCGATCGTCACCGAACGCTTTCCATGAGCTATATGTATACTGTGTTTATATGTGTACTTTTTGGGCGAACAAAAATCATGGAACCCACGTCATCGTCACCGAACGCTTTCCATGAGCTATATAGAACAGTTATTCCAAAGTTTTGGTTTTTCTCTTCTGTCGGCAATCCTTAAGAGTGCCAAATTTTTTTTTTCTTTTTTTAAGTTCAATTATATAATTTATTTTTCCAAAACATGATAAACACACATGTGGCATGCAAGATGGTACAATAAAATTATATCACATTCATATTTTGCCTTTAACAAATAGATACAAACATAAACATCAAATAATTATTATTTAGGGTCATTGGTAAAACACAACATCCTCTCAGGACTATACCTATTACTATTACGAGCTTGGGGTTCGTGATAATTAAAAACTGCCGATTTAATAACCAAAAATGACACTTTAATTAAATAACACTGATAACAACTCAAACACACAAATTATAAAACACAACAGCACTACTGGTCACTCTAAAGTCGCACTTGAAGATCGCTTGTATCGTTTGAAGTTTACTTGTCGCTTGATCGCTTGTTTTTCGACTGACCCGGGTTGGGGTCCATACCGGCCTTATATAGTCTTCAGATAGTTCCAGAACCTTCTACTGTAGAAACATCTAGAATGTTCGAGTACATACCGGCCCCGATTGACCAGATGTCGATAGTTCTGGAAAGTTCTAGCTTCGAATCTTCTAGAAGAATCTTGACTCCACTAGTTCTGTTACTCAATACTAGATGGCGCTAGTGGTTACTAGTTCTGCTATTCGATACTAGATGGCGCTACTCTCTAACTTATCACGATGTACCAGGCATTAATTGCGGCGCGCAACATTACAATATCATTAACAACAACTTTTGTTCTATGGCTTTAATTAATTCATCAGATTTTCATTCAAAAATAAAAATATTTAAATTCTACGCTCTAAATATTACCAACTCTATGCATTGCAAAACAAACTGCCGTGTCTTACGAGTCACAGTGCATGAGCGGGAGGCGTAGGTAGGTACAACAAAATTTAGAATTTAAATGTGTTAGATAGAACAGCGTAATCTTGAAGGTTTGTTTTTATAAAACGAATGAGTTGCTAGTTGAGAATAGACTGTTTAATACTTCTAAATAGCTATAGACCTACTATGCTAGTACATATTTTAGTCACTAGATGGCGTTAGTATGAAGTAAACTAGTAATATTTTGATATGAATAAACATATTCTAACATGTTTTTGGTAAATGCTATGTTTCTAATCTAATCTACGTTTTGTGAAAAGTCATAGAACAAAATTGTGTTTACCAATAACCCCGTTTATCCATAATTCACATCACAGCAATATTACGATATTCTTTTTTTTTTTCTTTATGCAAAATACCAATATTGCGCTAGAACAGACTTATTAAATGGATCAATACCTACATCTTTATCGGAGACATGGGAAACAATATGTACGGAATCTAATTTGAATTACGTTGAGTAGACGTTCGACGAATATATTCCTTTTAAGGCTTATTGCACAAGAAAATAGATTTACCTTGGTTGTATCGGGAGTGAAATTAGATCGAGAAGTGTATTTTACCAATAGGACTTTATGGCTAAAGCATTTTAACGTTCTATACTCCATTTGAAATAAGACCACACATTTAAACAATTTTTTTTTACAGTTCGTCCAAACGATTTTGACTTCTATTGCATTGGTAGCATGACCAATGGCAGCTGCAGTAAACAGTTGATATTGTAACCACTTTTTTGCTTTGAATGCCATCCTTATGCAAGCCTACCTACGGAATAAAAGTCAAAATCGCTGTAAAAAAGGTTTTTTTTAAATCTTATTTTAAATGGAGTATAGTTAAATCTAAGGAGTAATGAATATAACGTCACGACTTGTTTCCCCGAAGGTGCCATCAACAGGGCACCAATCTACTCCAGGGGCCGTATTATGAAGTATAAATTCCATTATGATTCCTGACCGAAAAAGGGATGTTGCTAGCGGTCACGTATAGCTCCATCTCTCTCTTGCACTGGAATCATGATGGCATTAAAACGTCATAATACGGCACCAGGATGCTACTGAGAAATTCCAGATAGAAAGACCAAATAACAAATATCCAATAATCTGTACAAAAGGTGTCTGTTTTTAATGTCAAAATAACAACGTTTTACTAAATGCATATGAAAGTATATAAGGTACTTATAAAAAAAAAAATTGTTTAAAATAATGATTGTGTGTCTGCCTGTTTGTTCCTGCTAATCTCCGAAACGGGTGGACCGATTTTGACGGGACTTTCACTGGTAGACAGCTGATGTTAGAAGGAGTAAATTAGGCTACTTTTAAAAACCGGCCAAGTGCAAGTCGGACTCGCGCACGAAGGGGTCCGTCCGTTTTATCTATAAAAACGAGCAAAAAAATCACGTTTGTTGTATGGGAGCCCCCTTAATTTTTTTTCTGTTTTTTAGTACATGTTGTTACAGCGGCAACATAAATACATCATCTGTGAAAATTTCAACTGTCTAACTATCACGGTTTATGAGATACAGCCCGGTAACAGACAGACAAACAGCGGAGTCTTAGTGATAGGGTCCTGTTTTACCCTTTGGGTACAGAACCCTAAAAAGCCACGCTGGCAAATCCGCGGTCAGCAGCCACGAATAAATATTCTATAAAATTGTTTACTCTACGATTACTTTGTGGTCTTTACTACTTTTTGACTCCCACTACTTAATAACCTGGCACAGAAACCCCTAATCCCTAGTAGGCAGATAATATTATGATAATGTTAGCAGGTAATTAGTATCCTTAACGAGTTTGAATAGTATATTGTATATACTAGTTTGTAAATTCAAAACGTATGCTTGTTCATTAGTTACCAAACATCACTAGCAAAACACATTATTATGTAGGTACAAAATAATAGCCCATTAACCTAAATAAAACACTGTTTAATACAAACCCGTGCTAAACGAAAATTTATTATTCATTACAGTGCTAATGTGCGTATTAAATTAACGCAATAGTTTGAATTATTCAGCCCAGTTGGGATTAAATAAATAACCGGTCGTAATTAAAACTCGAACCATAGCCATAAGGTTAATCTCGAGAGGTAAGTCCCCGGACTTACCTCTCGAGATACATACATAGCGAAATATAAATGAAAATTCACCACTTTTAACAGGTATATAATTTAATAATATTTTGAAAAAACAAACAAAAAATATAAAAAGCTTAAGGCTGCAGTCTCGCAAAATTCACTCGCGGTGAGTTATTTGCGCAACTTTGTATTTTTTTTTTAAACAAATTAAAGAAATAACATGAAATATTATTATTGCACAGAAATCAACATAATATAAGTAACAGCTAGTATTTTTTTTTTAGTACATCGAGGTGGATTATGTTAGGTAAATCAAGCGTTGAATACAGCTCTTTCTGCCCAACAACATTTCGAGGTATGTTTGTGCTCCTACTTTATGGTAATTAAGAATTATTTTCAAAATCTGTTCAGCGCATAATTAGCTGAACATTCTCGTCTTCAAAATGCGCTGATTAGTTTTTTCTAATTATGTTTCATTTTCTTATTTCGGAGGTCACAAAGTCATCAAAATTCTCTGTTTTTACCTCTTAATAAACGGTTTTTTTCTTATATAAAATGAATCGTATATATGTAATAATTAAATTATTTTAATGCCAAGAGTACAACGAAACAAATACAAAAAAAAAATCACCTAAATCACCTTATTCTAACAATAATAACAATCTCAAAATACCCAAAAAGATGCTCGGCGCGTGGACTCACCGCACGCGATTCTTACATTGCGCACTAGAAGATTTTTAGGTCTTTTGAGATTATTATTATTGTCAGAGTAAGGTGATTTAGGTGCAATTTTTTTTTGTATTTTTTTCGTTGTACTCTTGGCATTAAAATAATTTAATTATTACATACATACGATTCATTGTTTTTATGATACAAACCGTTTATAAAGAGATAAAAACAGAGAATTTTGATGACTTTGTGACCTCCGAAATAAGAAAATGAAAGATAATTAGAAAAAACTAATCAGCGCATTTTGAAGACGAGAATGTTCAGCTAATTATACGCTGAACAGATTTTGAAAATAATTCTTAATTACCCTAAAGTAGGAGCACAAACATACCTCGAAATGTTGTTGGGCAGAAAGAGCTGTATTCAACGCTTGATTTACCTAACATAATCCACCTCGATGTACTAAAAAAAAATACTAGCTATTACTTATATTATGTTGATTTCTGTGCAATAATAATATTTCATGTTATTTCTTTAATTTGTTTAAAAAAAAATACAAATTTGCGCAAATAACTCACCGCGAGTGAATTTTGCGAGACTGCAGCCTTAAGTAAAAAATTAACCCTCCCGTCTGGGTCAGTCGGGTAAATATGATCAAAACCGATAATTTGACCTAAGTGAAGAGAGATTACGAGAAAACTTAAGGTACCCATATCAGATGGTAAATCTTAGCCAAGCATTTAGTTTCCGAACCAAAGAATCGATTACAATCGGTCTTAAGTTCGTGAATCCCAAATTACGTAACCTTTCAAATTAATAATATCTTATCAAGATGAACCTAAATTATCCTGACTAAAATAGCCATGGCTTAAAAAAAATGCTCAAATAAAAATGTTTAAACAAAAAGTACTAAAAACTACAGTAAATATGTGAGAAAATAAAACTCGGTCCCGACGAACTACTTCAAGACGTAACGCGTCTTGACTAAATCGCAGGCGATACTCTTAGGACGATTTATGTGTCGCACTCCAATACGGTCTCGGCGCTCTTCAAACTCCAAGTGTTCCAAGCAACCGGTAAGGACGAAGCAGTGACACGCAGATGTACCTAATTACGGTTTTTATTTATTTCTTGTTTCTCTAAATTATATTTTAATGCCACTTATTTTTAATCCCCTAGTGGGACTTATAGATTTCCGTAGGTGTGTCCGTAGCATTACTGCGTGGCATTACAGAATACCAGCGCTGCGGTATATATTTTTTTTAATATCGCAGCATTATGCTGAGATAGGAGCCTTTTTGGCCTCGCACAGGTCTTTTTCTGTTATGTTTTTTGTTGTTGTTTAGAATGTAAATTTTGTTAGTTTTAAATGATCTTTTTTTTTACTGTTTTTATTTCTTGTCCATGTCCTAAATAAAATATTTTTCTGTCTTTCTTTCTTTCTTTTAGATTCTATGCGACTGGTTAAAAACTAACTAAGAGTACACATGCCTGGTAGATATATCCGATATCTGGAAAGCAGAACAAAAAGTACGAAAGCGGCTCTTTTCATCTGGTTTAATACCAAATTCGAAGAAAATATTACTTCATTGGTTCCAGTATAAAAAATTGCAGCAAGTCATATTCAAACTTAAAAATCTGAAAATTTCAGAATAAATCATTGATGGCCAGTTAGGTAAGGCAAACCAATAGGTTTAAACCGCAGAGGTTACGCTGCAGTAGGTTATATTCCTACAAAATAATAATGACGAAGTATGTCAAAGTTCAGTAAAATCCCGTCGTCCTACGCTACATATTATAAGTGTATATATATATATGCGTATATCTTAGAAAGACAAACACTCTGGCAAAGCGAATGTGTGCACGTATCCAGATAACGTTCAACCGTAGCTGTGCACTTAGCACTAAGTTTAGTAAGCTATCAGCATATTATTTAACTACTAGCGACTCGTCCCTGCTTCGCACATTAAAGACTTGGTAAAATATTGTGATTTTTTTATTTATACAAATAAATAAAATTGAAGTGTCTATTTGTAATGTCAAAATAACAGCATTTTACTAAATTCAAACGATACTTATAACAAAACAAAACATTTTTATTTTGTCTGTCTGTCTGTTCCAGCAAATCTCCGAAACTGCTGGACCGATTTTGACGGGATTTTCACTGGCTGATAGCTGATCTTGTGAGGAGGAACTTAGGCTTTTATTTTAGAAAAAGCCAGGTGGGTGAAACCGCAGGCAGCAACTAGGTATATTTAATTTTAATATGAATGTATTATACGCATAAACTTACAGAATACTTCGTCATACCGGTGACAATTTTTTGACCTATATAAATATAATTAATTATAATTATCTTCGAAACTATGCATTTTCGGACCACATATTTTAGGACTTTTTGTATTATTTTTACATGTAGAATATGACCCTACAGTTATGGGATATCAAAAAAAACACGTTGTATATTTGATATCGCATCATTCTGTCTGAAGACACGACACGCCGACATAAAAAAAACACCCACTCGCTACTATTCCTTTCAAACCCGTCCCTAGATTGCACTTAACCAATTTATTGAAATAAAGTGGCATCTCTCATCCAGCTGGTATCAGCCACCCTACGAAGATCGTTGCTCCATCTAGCCTGAGAGCGTTCTATGTTACGTTCGCCGATTCGTACACAGATATGACACACAGATGTGACAAACACAACTGACACACCGCTTTAAAAAGCCGAATTTACTTTTAAATCGATGTGCTATATTTATGGCTTGCACCCTGATTGCGACACCCTAATTGGAAAGCCACTTATATCACAGAAGTTGCTTTCCAACGGTTATAAGGATATACAGTCATTGATTAAACACTAACAACCTCTCAGGACTTTATAGGGTGTATATCTATTCAAACACGAAATATTTAAGTGGTAAAGACGCCATGGAACCGATTTTTTTTGTACTTTTTTTAAATTTTTTATGTATATCAAAAATTAAATAATTTAAAATTGCTTGATATGACGATTAATTATCAAAATTCACCGTGCTGGTGCCGCCATCGTCGCCGCGTCCGGGCGGGTCATTCAAAGAATAAGTAAGTAAAGATTTTTTAGCAATATGTCTCAAGCAATTTTAAAATTATAATAATTATGTAAAAATATAAAACACTTAGATATTTTTTTTTTCACTCCTTTGGCTTTTTTACTACCTATAGTTGTATCTCTTAAAATATTTCGTGTATGAATAGATACAGTTGTTGTGGTACTGCTAGCTTCTTACGAATGTGCTCGCGCACTTTAACATTAAAGGATAATCGTTTGGTTGCCATCCTGATCTCCTGAGGGAGCGCATTCCACAGAGAGATAGACTGAACGAAGAAGGAAGAGTGAATGAAGTCAGTGCGGTGAGTGGGACATTGAAGAAGACGATTGTGCGATTAACATAGATTTCTATTGTTACGCAATCACCCCGCTCTGGTATTTTTTTAAAGATTGGGTACACTTCGAACTAGTATTTTAGTGGCACCCACATTATATCAGCTGCCTCAGAGGAAATGAGTTCAACAAACAATTAGTTTCGGAGCATATTTGCAACCAATTAATCGTAAGTATTAGTGAGGCGACCGCAATCCGAACGACAAGACACGTGCGACATTTGTACGTGAATTTGTTATGTTGACAGTTTAACAACCTATATTAATCACCCTTATTGCTTAGGGGTTTAATAAGCAAATGTACCTAAATGATTATAAGTCTTCATGCAAGAACGTTCTGGTTGTCATTTTAATTAAAGCTCCAGTTTATGACTAAGATGTTAATTCAGACGTGATGTGATATTACCGACTACCTCGTTGAACTGGTGAGGCTTGGGCACTTGTGTAATTAAGTATTTAAGGCGACTATAATCGACTTTTAATACCAAAATCTAACTTGAGCCCTCAAACTAAATTACGCATTTATGCCACACTGGTTCGTCCATGTATGACATACGCTTCCCCTGTCTGGAGTAGTATTAGTGATACTAATTACAAAAAACTGCAGGTCGTTCAGAACAAAGCACTCAAAATAGCATTCAACACACCTCTCTACACAAACCTTATAGAACTACATAATGACATCAAGTTTCCACCTCTAAAGGATTTCATTCTGAAAGTATCCCGAAAATTCTATCTCTTCAATAATCCACGTCATCGTAATTCTCTGGTCTCACTCATTGGCAAGAGTAGATTAAACCGATTACCTTATTCCAGGACTTATAATAAGTACATACTACCTCATCACCATTTCCTGGTGGATTAACGTTAGCTCACTTACCACCTGTCCAGCATTATTGCTGTCACCTAACTCACTAATTTGTATATTCAATTATGTATAAATTCCTAAACATATATTTAACCAATTATTCTTAATACTTTTTTATTGTAACTATTTGATAATTTCTAAATAATTAAAAATGGGGGCTTGGGTAACTTAAATATAAAAATGTGGGTCTGCAAACCCTACATAACAGTGCAGTTATAAAATATCTCTTAAATTAGTAGTCACACTAACAATCATACATGTTGTATGTTAATAGAGGGATTTAGCCTATTTAACATTGCTCGAATTATGTTACTCGTACATTTAGAATAAGACCTTTTTGTTCACTTGTATAAACCTTTCTGTTAATAAAAACCTTTAAAAATCAAAATCAATACCAAAACTGTTTCCTCCGTAAAATCACGGGAGCCCTCTGGACCCCAGGTTCGTTCGGAACACAAACCTTCATTTAGAACTTAAACACAACAACAAAGCGCTTCTTCAATTCCGCAGCCACTCACCGCAACAGTGTAGTTGTGAAGGCCGCCAATTACACACCCTCTCGCACCAGTAAGACCCGCCGTCCAAGGCATGCACTGACCGACCCAGACGACCCCACGACTCTCCTCCAGGAGAGCAGTAGGGAAACAAGTACAGTAGCTCGCAAACATAATACATGGCCGTCTTTCCGATCTCGCCGCCGCGGCCCATCGCGAAATCCCCGACTAAATAGTCCTCCCCGACCCTTGCTCGTAACCGAAGCGCCGGCACGCGCTATAGCTGAGCCTGTAGCTTTAGATTCCCCAGATAATAATCATAACCCTGATTTTATCCAGCTACCATCGGTCCCTTGCCATCCTCCCTCCGACTCTGTCCTAAGCCGAGGTTTGTACCCCACAGGGGGTGACCTTAGCGCGCAGTCGTTTAGTTTATAAGTTTTTGCGCCCTGGCTTTAAGTTTTTAGGAGCTTCAGGCAACCACAGGAAAGACCGGTTAAAGAGTCTCAACCTCTCATGGTTAACTCTGAGATGCCCTAGATAAAAAAAAACTTTTAATGATTTTATACTGAAGATCACGTCTAAACGAGTAATGTTAATGTTAATGAATTGGGTAAAAATTATGTTATATTAGAGCATTTTCTTAATAACTTAGTATAAGAACATTTTAGATTATGTTTATATTACATAGTGAAATGAATTGGTAAAATTATGTCTAACGCGGATAAAAAACGGAGAATCACGGAAAATCTATCAAGCGTTATATCCGGCTCGAAGGACCAATGATAGCGCGGGGAGCAAATGAAAGAGTGGACTGTATAAAAGGCAATGGTTTATTCGCCGTGATTAATATAAAAGTTAAACTTTCCCGGACAAACACAAAATAATAGGATTGAGAGGTATCGTCCGTCGCGGTAGGGTCCGTGGAAGCGAGTGGTCATCGGGCCGAGACGTGTTGCCGCCGCGCCGTGCTTCAACTTGCCGATGACGCGTTGATCATGCAGCCTGCTCATGCAGACCGCGCGCAAGGTGTTGGGTCCGATTCCTAACAAGCGTATTTTTCTGAAATCTTCACCTTTTTTAAAGATAATTTAGTTATTAATCTTTTAGTATACGTGTTTTATTAAAATACCATTTTTTTATGTATAATAAATTAATAATGAATCTTATTTGGGAAAGCGCTCCTGGATGGACGAGTCCTATTACTGGCTGGACGCACGTCGCGTTGCGTGAGCTCAGTACAGAACACGCAAGCTAACCACTCCAGGTCACTGGCATATATCT
Source organism: Dryobota labecula (assembly GCA_947523025.1). NCBI lineage: Eukaryota > Metazoa > Arthropoda > Insecta > Lepidoptera > Noctuidae > Dryobota > Dryobota labecula. The sequence continues at coordinate 6,118,813 of OX383289.1, read as the reverse complement.
GGGCCTTAAATTAGGAATTTCTAAGTAATAGCGTAGACTCAGGATTAAGGACTTAGGAACAGCAATAAGCTCGCCACCCGCTCGCGTAATAAGATGTTACAAAAAACATAACTTTCAATTTTCAAATATTCATTTTAATTTAATTGAATTTTCAAGCTCGGTTCTTGTATTGATTCCCTGTAATACCCTATTGGTCCCAAGGGATTAAATGGAGTCTCCGATAAATTGCGGTTGTACAACAATACACCTGCTTGGCGTGGCTTGTGGCCATACATCTTGTACATTTATAAAAGCATATTTAACCGTAAAAGTAGTAAGTAATCCACACATCAAAAAAGTCTAAGCAATATTATGTACGGTTTTGAACTTAAGAACAATTTTTACTATTGTAATATGTTTATATTTCTTTTATAAATAATAACTAACAAAATCATTCGTTTGTTCATTTAATCACAATATATATACATATATATGTTTTTTTTTTTTAAACGTTGCCCCACACTAGGAGTTTCTCCTGTATTGTGGGTGCGTTTACAAACATTTAAACGCACATACACAAACAGCCAGATCCAGAAAAACTACGTGTACGTCATACAAATATTTGTTCCGCGGGAATCGAACCCGCGACACGCAGCACAGCAGTCAATCGCTTAACCACTGCGCCAACCATGCCGTCAGCGCGCCAGCGCGGTGCCTTTCGATAATTAATCATCATATCAAGTAATTTTAGTTTATTTAATTCTTTTTAAATAACAGGTATACTCAGATTTAAAAAAAAAATCGTTTCCGTGGCATCTTTACCACCTATAGGTGTATCTCTTAAAATATTTCGTGTTTGAATAGATACACCCTATACACCGTGGCATTTTAGTCGTCTTACAAAGACAGCCCACTTCCTGTATCCAATGACTTCTAATCAATCATTCATAAAAAAAAAAATGAATATTTGTATTCTTATATTTTATTTTTATTAATTATGATACATTACATAATTTAAAACATCCTGTCACGAGTGCAGTCCGAGTCTTGTGTTACAAGGGCGCCGCGGAATGGAGCGGCGACATCTTTATCAGAGTTCATTTAACCCTAACGCAAAAATGTGTTTCTTACTATTGCAACTTAATCTAAATCCATTCTGCGGCGCCCTTGTATCACAAGGCTCGGACTGCACTCGTAACAGGGTGCTTTAAACTATGTCATGAGTCATAATTAATAAAAAAAAAAAAAGTCCAAAAATTTTTTTGTTTTTTACATGAATGATTAGTAGTCATTGGATACATGAAGTGGGCCGTCTTTGTAAGATGACTAAAATGCCACGATGTATAGTTGAGAAAAACTAGGCAGATTGATTTGAATAGTACGCAACGACGACGACATCGCGGAAGGCCAAGCCGAATAAGGCTGGTAGAGCTTGACTCCGACACCGATTGAAAAGGCTACCAAACTACCAAACGACAGAATTGTGAGGAATGGGAGACGGAGGCCTTACTCAAATAGCTGGAGTTTTAAACTCTCGAGAGAAGGAACCTTCTATCTAGATGTACGGTGAACCCGCACAATATATCGTAACATTAGTAGGTTAAGCTAAATCAGCGTTTTGTATACGCACGATCATTTAGCGAATTGGCTAAGTAGAGGTGTGTTCAAACACGGCGTGCAAAGTGCGCTGCAGCTACGCGCGGCATTCGCAAGACACAAATTTGCCGCGTGACTAGTTTAGACCTTCTGCGCGGCAGTGCTGCGCGGCACGTCCGAGACACGTCACGCTCTTTATTTCTTATTCATACCACAATGAAAGCGGTCGCGTGTGTTGTAGCTCCCTAGTATCCCATAATGGACTATGGGAGCCATATATTTCAATAAGACGAATTGCTGTTCCGTTATCCATTGTACTTGATAAAATACGTCCGTCCACACACAACCATTGGCGAACCAACACTACAACGTTCGCGGCGTTCGCCGTGTGCGGCAGGTAGCTCGTGGCTGCCGCGCGCGGTAATCGTACAATCATAGCGCGGCCAGCCGCGCGCGGCAGCCGCGCACGATTGCCGCTTAATGTTTGGGCACACCTTAAAATAAATCAGTGATTTTACCACACTCAAGTCGAGCGGCTTAACGTGCTTTCCGAGGCACGGCGGGGTCTTGGTATGTAAAGATGGTCACCCATCCACGGACCAACGGTGGCAAGCGTAGCTTAACCTGACTGATCGACTCGCGCGGCTATTTTCACATAGCACTTCAAATTAACTACCTTTTCCAATCCATAAATCGTTCCCATGTCGAATCGTACCAATATTGGCAATATTCCCAGCCTGTGAAGATAGCTACACAAACGTTTATAAAATATGACTGCTGTAGCCAGTAAGCACCGTCCAGTGCCATTGCTGCCTCGTAAACTGGCCCACAATAAAATTCTGATTCAATAGGATGGCTATTCAATCAGAATTTAAAACTCCTATAGGATAGGAGGACATAAAAGTGGATCCAGACTGCTTTCACAGACAATTGTTTTCGTATTCCCAATGTATTGAATCCCACAACAGAGGTTCGAATTAAAATAAAATTATATTGTTCTCTGGTGAATGTGAGCACTAATTTAAAGCGGCAATGCTTATAGCGTACCTTGGTGGGCGAGATATTATGATTTTTATGGTTCGTACCTGAAAAGGAAAAAACACTCGTGTGTCTGCCTGTCTGTCCGTCTGTCACAGCCAATTTTCTCCTAACCAACCGGACCGATTAATTTGAAATTTGATACACATATTAATTTTTGTGACCCAAACACGAACTTGTAACGTAATAGTACATTACTTACCAAGGGCTGTAAAAGAAAGAAAGCTCGAAATCGCAGGTATTTGTGACCCGAGCCGTAGGCGAAGGTTGTAAATATGGGCTCAGGGCTCAGGGTCTTCACCTGACCACAATGCAAGTTTTACTGTACGCGTAGCATACGGTAAAACTCACATTATGGCCAGATGTGACGTAAATAAATGAACTTTGAATATGGGGTTCACATTTGGGGAAATTTATAAAATTAAAAAAAAAATGTTTTGCATACTGTACCGTGTGATATATCAAATAAAAGGACTTGTTTTGAAGATTTCAAATTATATTTTTTTTACAATTTTAAAATAATATTTTTAAATTTATTAAAGAAAATTGATGAATTGATCGTTCTCCCTTATCTCCGATACAGCCTAAAATTTTGAAATCACATCAGATTAATTTGAATAAACTCTTGTTTTTTGTTCGGATCTGTTTTACTGGCTGATGGTATCGATATTTAGCATCAGTTTAGTACACTTAACTCTTTTTGACCATGTTGTGGATTGGATCCTTTTCGATTAACTACGTCCTAGACTGAAAAACTTTTTAAGTTGATTTAACCTTTTTTTAACCTATATTTTGGGTTAATATAGCACCTACCGACATGATTTGAAAATCAACAAAATTTTTGTTAATTCAACAAACAAAAATTCAAAACAAACGTCATGGACAGTTTTTTTAACACAATTTAATGTCAACTCAACCAAAAGGTATCAACAATCAAAAAATCAACTATTCGGTTTTTCAGTACAGAAATGTCGTAAACAAGAATTAGGTTACTTTACTCTTCAAAGATTAAGGCTCCTTAATCCAAATGGTATAATTAAACACTTACAAAAGGCCCCAAATTATCAACAGATTTGTTAGTCTAACTGTAATTATTTAGTTCAGAAACAAGTAGTGCTCTGCTTTCAAACAATTTCTAATTACGAACTCACCCTAATTTACTGCAAAGACAAGATAGATAGAATAAGTACTCTTTATTATGTACACCATATTACAGATATAAATGCAGAACTGTTACATAGGGTGTTACAATGGGCGGTCTTATCGCTACCCTAGTAGCATTTTCCGTTGGCATTTAGTTGGGCCACCTTCAGAGGTATGTGGCCCAACCAAACGCCAACAAAAATGCTACTAGGGTAAAAGCGATCTTTAAAGACAAGCAAAGAATTATGAGATCAGAAAGAATATACATTAAAATAATGAGAAAGCCCAACTTTTAGGTTAAGGAATCCGTATTATCTTATCTTGAAAGATAAAAAACTTTGAATCGCAATATCTCAAGAATCCCGATCAAATAAACAAGAAGCTTAGGTATCCTAAAATCTAGGGAAATATTTGGCAAAAACCCAACGTAGGAAACATCATAAAGAAAGTATATAAACTAAATTAGAATACTAAAATATCTGAAATATCTGTAATATGGTGTACATAATAAAGAGTATTCTATCTTCTATCTATCTATCGGTTTCAGCTACTTATGATTGGCAATCTTCTATTTCAAAAACATTGAGTTGAGTAAGTCTTGCCCCAATTTGAATATCGATAAATTGTAATCATGAAGACGATTTACACAGAAACCAGACGAACCTACCTTATTTCATGAAAAATCGAGCATCCACATTTATTCAAAAGGTATTGGTTAAGATGGTGCTGAGCGACAGTTGCGCTCATCGTTCATTTGGTGATTTCTTTTATTTTAGAATGAAAATACAGAAAATAAGTACGTTATGTGGTTCTCCACAAGACAACCTATACGTTATTATTATCACAAACATTAGTTTTACATTGTTATGTTTTATTGTTATCCTTAAAACGGAGCTTAGTGGCCACTATTTTCCATTTTAAAGATTATAATAAAACTTAATTTAAAACTACTGTTTGTAATTAACGTATAGTCTTGTGTAGCGCAACTTAAGGCGCTACCCCGAGCAAAACGCGTTTTTCAGAGGCCAAAAGTGACCCCATATTCAAAATTTGTTTATTTACGTTACGTGTCCGTGTTTGGGTTATAAAAATTCATATGTGTACGAAATTTCAACTTAATCAGTTTAGTAGATTCGGAGAAATTTTGCTTCGACAGACGGACACAGACAGACACACGAGTGATCCTATAAGGATTCCGTTTTTTCCCTTTGAGGTACAGAACCGTAAAAGTATGTTTATGTCCTTCTTCAGGAATCAAGTTATCTTTATACTACACTAGCGATCCGCCCCGGCTTCGCACGGCTGCAATTTACATGTGGTGTCATTTGTGTTTAAAAAAAAACACTGTTAGATCTAATCATTATCACCTGGCTATTGCTGTGTGTGCCAGTAGGTACTTTGTGTCCAAATTTTTGTTTTTGATTTTGCATCTGACCTATACGCATTAGTTAAATAACGGCTCAACAACGACAGTTATTGTGTAATATTGTTGAAATTACTGCACTTTAGAGTTATTTTTTTAATGTAAATGTTAAATAGATTACAGTGCTTTGTATTTATCGTGAAATAATGGAGTTGATTAAACGTTTACATCGAAATAACGAAAGGGAGAGAACAGTTATTTGTCTAATGTTATAATAAATGGAGTATTATAGTTGACAAATATCATCATAACTTTTAGCTTTTTGTATATATTTCCATAATATATTCCTTTATCCATCTGGAATAATCTACCTTTCAAATGGTGAAATATTTTTTCAAATAGGAGCTTTGGTTCCTGAGATTACCCTCCACATATACTTGTGTACATATATGATACACTCATAAAATTCGCTCTCTTTCGTCATAATATTAGATTTCATAAAAATCCCATAAGCGGTTTAGCCTTGAATACGTAATATACATACAGATACAGATCAGTCACTTTTACATATATTCAAAATATTACCTACCTACAACAATCAGAAGGAGCATTATTGCGTGCCTAAGAATGTTCACTGTTCAGACCCCACGGTATGTTCAGATATTGAATTCTATCAGCTCTTATTGTATAATAAGAGGTGTCGCTCGTCTTGTGTAGGAATGCGGGTTCACGTAGATGGATGTCGGATATACGAATATTCCCGATTGTTTGTTTATTTAACGAACGAGGAAGAAACTTCCTTGTATTTGTGGCGAGATAATTAAACATGGCTCAAAGTAAAATAATTTATTTTAAATAGGCACATAAACACACACACAGCACACGTAGTTATGCTGGAAGAGATTTCATTAGAAATAAGCATCACCTTTGTACGTATTTTTCTGTTCCTTTCTTCTTGTCTGTTTATGTGTGTACATAAATTGTAAAATAAAGAAATAAATAAAAGGCACTTTTGAACTTCCAACATTAGTAGAAAATATAATTGATTCTAGTTGCCTCCCCCCCCTCTCCCCATTCCAAAATTTGTTTCGTATAGAGAAGAATGGGCAAGAAACATTACAGTTACTCTTTTAAAATGTTTTTTTTTTTTACAAATATTTGTTCCGTGTGGGAATCGAACCCGCGACTCGCAGCGCAGCAGTCAATCTCTTAACCACTGCGCCAACCGTGTCGTCCAAAACTTGATACCTGTGATTTAAACCTGATGGTCAATTTTCCATGCAATGATTGGCTTCGACTGTACGGTAAGACATTGTTACCTGTATATAGTCAGTGATATGACACGTAGCATCCTGCGGCACCGGCTAGTGGATTTGCGGCGCCTGCGCGTGCGCCGCGGGCAGTTGCTGCGTGCTACTGTTGCACAGTAAGACATTGTTACCTGTATATAGTCAGTGATATGACACACACATTTTTCTTGTACCAACTTAAATTATATAATTATATGTGAACACGATGTACAGTGGGCTGCATCAATTGAGTACACCATTTGTATTTTGCTTTCAAGGAGAGGGTACCCACATCGTGACGCTGACTGTACCTAGAAAACAAATATTATACGACAATAGGTAAGGAAAGGGGAGGCAGGCTTTAAAAAAAAAACACGGATTAGCCTGGAAGTGGTCTATGCAATTAAATTGTACAACTACTTTTCATTTCTCATACTTGAAAAGTACGCTTGACGTTACTTGACCATAGGGTTGAAAACAGTACTTTTCGTCCCTGGGAAACCATTTTCCCTGCTGTCAAAAAATCTAAAAACTATGCAAGCTATGTCTCAACTTTTTATACAGCTACTCTTATGTAACATGACTTTATACTTATAATTTAATTTTCTCTAAATTATAATTTAATTTACATAGATTTGAGCTAAATATTTACCATCATCAATGATAAAAATACTGACTGATAGAATGCCACAGAAAAAGAAACAAGAAAGGCGGAAAAGCGGCAATTCGATCTTCAGTTGTTTTGTCGAGTGCTAATTATTTACATAAACAGATATTTGTATCAAATGAGTTCATCAGATTCAGATATGTATTTGTTTAACTAATAAGGTTTTTATTTAGTTTCCTCATATTCGAAATGAAAAGCAGAGTGTTTAACCTCGGGTGAAAGAACCTCTTTAGGCCCTCGAACTATTGACGCTATAGTCTCTTTCATCCCTTGTATAACAATCTACTATTTAAAGTAGCTATTTAAAATATTATTAACAAAAAAGACATTTACATTTTTCCTCTGTATAAAATCCAGCAGACTCTCGCCTGGAAGTTATTAAAAACCACGCAAGTCCGGATATAAAAGAAAATCTCCTAAAATAATTATAATCTAACACCGCCATTCAATATGAGCGTGGATTTAAGTACGCCATCACGGAGTAGCCGACCGAAGTTTCTGTAAGTGGCTCAAAAAGAAATCGCGGGAAAACCTTTGTTATCCCAAAGATACCAGCTACAGAGTAAAATTATAAGAAATATATTGCAGAAATAACTTTGTTTGAATGAATAATGAATGAATGATTTTATTTCTGTAAGTAGGTTTGTACACACGTCTTTTTACACGTCAATCATATTATAGAAACTAGATGAGGTCGGCGTTTCCTATCTGACTTTCTCGCAGTTTCTTTTTCTTCACAGTTTCTCATATTAGGTATTTCCCATACCTAATATGAAATACAAACTTACTTTTGCTGCCCTTAAAATAAATATTGTGCATGCATAAATATTCATCCCGATTACAGAACCCTTCACTGGGCTGGCCGGTCTTATTGGCGTCGACAGATATGCACTGTTTGCACCTAAAGATACCAGTTACTCGTACAGAGTAAAATTCTAAGAAATGTATTTCTCCGCAGATTGTTTCAAAACACTAAAGGGTGCTTCATTTATCAATGTCTGATAAAACAGTATCTTTCTTTGAATTAGATTCTGTACTAGTGTAGCCATTGCAGCATCTTGTTCTCTCAGAGTTTGTTTTGTTTTTGTATTCGTTGTGAGTTTTAGACAAATTGCAAAAACTATAATGAAATTCATGATAGTCTCGGCGGATTGGATGTTTTCCTGACATTTCTAATCGGTTGGATGATTTTTCAGGCAATATTTCAAAGGTTATTAATAAACTTAAATGGTGGGAGGATGATCTGCGAAAAGGTTGGCGAAGAATAGTTTTGGACAGGAATACGTGGATGGAAATAGAGGAGGCCTACCTATGTCGCAAGACAGCCTGACCTGGTAGGTAGCTGATAATTGCTAATGTAGGATTAACAACCAGAAGACAAAATGTTATTAGTAATAAGAACTCGTTTATGTACGAAGAAGGGCCAGAGAAAATAAAGGCAATTTTTAACCGACTTCAAAAAAGGAGGAGAAAAAAAAAACATTCAGACGCTCATGAGATCGTCTGAATGTTTTTTTTTTTCTCCTCCTTTTTTTTTGTGAAAAAGTTTTTGTTATTTTTACTTTATTTAGTAAACTTAAACCGCTCATGCGAAGCAGTACTTACTTAAAAGATATTCATCTTTTATAATCCTGAATACTCGTAATTATGTCTGTTTATCCTAACATAGCTTTTTCTGAATATGTCTCCTGAATATGTCTGTTTATATTAACATAGACGGCACGGTTGGCGTAGTGGTTAAGCGATTGACTGCTGCGCTGCGTGGCGCGGGTTCGATTCTCGCACGGAACAAATATTTGTTTAACCTACAAGTAGTTGTTTCGAATCTGGCTGTTTGTGTAGGTATGTGTGTTTAAATGTTTGTAAACGCACCCACAATACAGGAGAAATTCCTAGTGAGGGGCAACGTTTAAAAAAAAAATACTATGAGAATAAAATCGTAACAAAGGAAAATATAGGTACACACTTATTTCTTTATTTTACTTATATTAATTTACTCAGTATTCCCTTGTGAAATAACAGTTACTTACAACGCCAGCTGGCAACAACCACTCGAGATTGATTTCAGTTTTTCAGTAAAAGTACCTACCTATCGGTTCGATGCAGTTTAAACCCAGTTAATTCTCTTTTCACCGATTTGAGAATTTTATGAAGTCCTCGAAATTATCTCCACGGATGAGTCCCAAATCGATTTTAGATCGTATTACTGACGAATTGCTACGATTTAATGCGAGTCGCAAAACGAATCGTAAAAGTTTGTGAATTGGCAAGTGAAACTTAATAATACAGACATAATGCAGTCAGACAAATATAGTCAACCTTGTAGTTACTATAACACCCCTATTTTTAAGATTCCGTAGAAGAAAAAATGGAACCCTTATAGGATCACTCGTGTGTCTGTCTGTCTATCCGTCTGTCACAGCCAATTTGCTCGGTATCTACTAGATCGATAAAGTTGAAATTTGGTAGACATATGAACTTCTGTGACCCATACATAGACGAGTACATATTAGTATATATTAGTATGGATACATTAATTAATAATTATATGTAAAGACGATGCACTTATCTATATATACTAATATATAAAGCTGACGGGTTTGTTTGTTTGCTTGTTTGTTTGTTTGAACACGCTAATCTCAGGAACTACTGGTTGGAATTGAAAAAAATATTTTTGTGTTGGACAGTTCATTTATCGAGGAATATTATAGGCTGTATAACATCACGCTACGACCAATAGGAGCGGAGCATAAATGAATAATGTTGCAAAAACGGGAAATTCTTTTATTTTTGGGAGTTTCCTTTGCGTGCGCTGCGTAAACGGTTTAAGTTACGCAAATATCATGTATGATGGAATTGATTCTCTTTAAAAGTTATAAAAAAAGTCCGCGACAGCATATGTCTATCTTTGAAGATTGACTTAAAATAACCTTTTTTATGGTAATCAAATTTGTTCGAAATTAATGCATTATTTGCGAAGGAGTTTTGCCAAGATAATATTAATCCTTATCCAAATAAATATGTTATTAATCACAAGTATTTAAATGTAAACAAAATTGTCCTTGACATCACTTGATTTCAATCATCATCTTAGGAGATATCATAATTTTAAAATAAATTCGCAACAAAATAAGTGAATAGGCTATTTAACATCACGCTACGCCCCTAAGGAGCCGAGCAAAATGATAAAAAGTCGGAAAAACGCTAAGCGAAAACGAAGTAATTGCGCGGACGGGCGATGCGATGCGACGGGGTGGGTTGTGGCCCGAAATTTTACGCGGGCAGAAGCTAGTTATACATAATTGTAATCCAACACTAGATTTTCTAGCGACCCGTGCTGTATTTAATCATGGTGAACATACAGTATACCGTAATGATGATCCCTATGCTCCTAAGCATATTCATTCGGAGCTCCGTGTTTACCATTCATTGAGCATTATTACTTTTATAAACCTCCCTTATAGCGCTAGTCTACCTAATAAGCATATCCTGAACGCTTATTATCCCGTATAAAGAGTTTAGCTTCCTTATACAGTAATATTAATAAATTTTCTCGTACGGGGGATTAACTAATAATCCTGCATAACGTATTAAAACATAACCGTATGTGTCGTTTCGACACAATTTCGGGGGATTACTACAGATTTTATGCTTCGATCTTCTTCATCGTTTGCTCCGGACGGCTGCGGCGCACAGAGGTATTTTTTCCCAATCTAGACGTTCAAAAGTATTTCGTAGAAAATAATAATTTTAAATACATGTTATAATAATAATAATAATAAACATTTATTTCAGACCAGGTCCATATTTTGTTAGTAAAAATGTACTTAAAAAGAACTAATGTTAGTATTGGCAACACAATTAAATTACGACATGAAGCCGCACCCACCTTTGCAGCATGGGGGACTCCCACCGATTAGCAAAAACACCCAGTATAGTGTTGGTACTGCCACGAACGCGAGCGAGTAGGGAGGCGCATCTTTTCCTAACGATAGCGGCAAAGCCATCAACCCGCAACTCGGCAAACATCCCTCACGCACTGCAACGCAATGGCAGCCCCAACAGTACCCTTAGTGCATTATTATATTGGACACGCAGGTCGCTGTATGCTCGCTGCGAATAACTGACCCACAGCCTGCAGGTATAAAAAGATTGGCAATACGCTTTAAAAAGCGTGATTTTAACTGAATTCGTACACCGTGCAAACCTGCGGGCCAGCATGTTACATCGGACAGCCAGCGACCTGCGTTCCCTTTCTATGTCCACATTATCACTTAAGTCATCGGTGACCCAGTGATCCAAATATTTAAATTTAGACACCCTACACAGAGGAGTGCCATACAGTGATACATTGGAAAATGCTGGGTAAGAAAAACCAAGGGCTTTAAAAAGCATTAGTTCACTCTTCCCAACATTATATTTTAGCCCATGAGCCACCGCATACGATTCACATACCGACACTAACCTCCTCATAGCACTGATACTTCTATGTTCTATGTTAGAGGGTTTGGTTTCCGCACTTTTATTTTTATTTTTTTTATTCTACTATGAGTTTGCTCTTGACTTTAGTCTAGGTCTGGATGACAGAGACAAAGTCTACGATGGAGTGAGCTTACCCAGAAGAAGCCTGTTCACTCTCACTTTGAATAGATTAGGGTTGTATGCGTTCGGAAACACAGACGCAGGCAGAGAGTTCCACTCCTTTGCTGCGCGCATTAAAAAAGACGTTTGAAAACGCTTAGTGCGAGTTGGTGGAATATCAACTAGGTAGGGGTGGTAACTTGCAGTGCGTCTAGATGTCCGATGGTAGAAGGGGGCCGGTGGAATGAGGTCGTGGAGTTCATGGGCACTCTCTCTCTCTCTTTCTTAGTCCTTAAGATGGACCATTGTGCGTGGGCTGATAGCACTGATACTTATACTTACTTACTTATACTCACACCTGTGCCTCAGACGGTTAGGTAGAGACTAGAAATCTATGTCTTTTACGATTCTGTTGTGTAGCATACATACCTGTTTTGCATCTTTCTTTTTGAAAATAAAATAAAAGAGAAAAATTATTACGAGCATGAATTTTATAATTAGGCAGGAGATTTTTCTGCTTGCAACAGAGCACAAGTAAATGATATGTTTTTGAAGATGAGTTACAATAAAAAAATGTTTCGCCAGCCGGTGAACAATTTTCGTCGTTTTACTCCGCCCGTAAGGTCAAAAAAAAAAAAAAAAATTGCAAATTCGCACAGACAAAAACAAAACGTTTGTTGACCTGGATAAGTTTACTAAACAAAATTGAGGATTTAAAGACCAATCGTCATCTATCCCGAAATTCCGGATCGAATATCCAAACGAAATAAACATATTTTCCGTACAAAAGTGGATTTTTAAATGGTCGTCAAATAACTTAAAAATTTATCTTCAAATATTTTTTATTTTTTTTATTACACATACCTGAACTCCATACTAAGGGCCGGTTGTTTCAAACAGTTCGTTAACGTAACATACGTACGTCAAATATTAACGATTACATTATGATGTTTAACGTACGTCAAATACAAAGCGTTGTTTCACTGCATAAAAAACCGATCGTCAAACTTCAAATGTCGAAGAATAAAATGACGTTAACCAGTGGCTTACTGTAATCGTTATATTTTAACGAACGTCAAGGGCATAATTTTGTGAAACAACGGTTTGACGATAGTTACTGCCATTTATGACGGATACGCGTGCGTCAAGTGTACGTGAAACAACCCGCCCTAAGCAGATTATAATTTCATACACTATATCAAGTTGCACACGCTTTGAAGTTGGAACGCTGACTGACTGATACACGATAAAAACGAAATTGTCGCTCTGTCTTGTAGTAGACGAGTAGATAAATTAAAAAGCTATTGTCACTACGTTAACACCTCTATTAGGTGTTGTTTAATGTTTGTTTTATTCAAAAATGTTTCTGACGTTTTCATTCTTTTTGAACGTCTGGATCAAGAAAATAGACCTGCGATCGCGCGCCTGTGCTTCGCGATGCCTGTTCGCGGCTCCGCCAGTACGTATCCATACTGCTCGATATGCTCCCACAAACCAGGCGATCAATCTGCTGAACGCCCTGATTGCTCAGGAGCCGAATTTTGATATCTTTGTGTAGTTACACTACACAAAGATATCAAAATTCGTGTTTGCATGAACTTTTTTAGTTGAATTTTTGTTGTTGGCTTGTTGCACGCTTTAGTGTTTACTATTAGTGCAGCAAGCAATTTATATAAATAAATAAATGCTGTTTGGATTTTCTAATTTTTTTTTACCGACTTCATTAAAGGTGTAGGTTAAGTTTTCGATTTTTTCATTTGTATCTTCCGACTTGATAAAAGTTGGGATATTGTAGGAATATAATATTAATTTAAAAAATATTTGAAATCCTAGAACAGTACACACAACACAGAACACACACACACTTACATACACACACATTACAGAACTTTACTCAAGACTCCTCAAGCATTACTTAAAACTAGATTCAACCAATCAAATGGCTTTATATATATGTTCTGTAGTACGGGCCTTACTTAATTACGAACAAAAACTAGCGACACGCTCAATGCGTGTTGGCGATTTCAGGCCATTATTATGTCCCTATTTTCTCTACTAGAAAACATAATAAAGTGATAAAAAGACTTTTACTAACACAAAAAAAAAACGAATTATCTGAAAACAAAATCAATCTGCCTAGTCTTTTGCCAACTATTTTGGGGTCGGCTTCCAGTCTAACCGGATGCAGTTGAATACCAGTATTTTACATGGAGCGACTGCCTATCTGACCTCCACAACCCAGTAACCGGGTAACACGATACCCCTTGGTAAGACTGATGTCAGACTTTTTGGGCTTCTGACGACCCATAATGACTGTCAAAGATCCACGAATGACAGTCGGGACCAACGGCTTAACGTGCTTTCCAAGGCATGGAGGAGTCTCGGTATGTAAAGATGGTCACCCATCCACGGACCAACCCCGGCAAGCGTAGCTTAACCTGACGCATCAACCCGTGCGGCTGTTATTACTTAGCCACGAGCTCCTCACTAAATTTTCTCAAAACGTCAACTCAAAATTAATCATAGTGATTCGTATTATAATATTATTTTAGAGAGAAGAATACTTACGAAGCGCTGTGTAATCGTGCGGAAGCTTTCTGATAACAAGCCAAATAGTGACGCTCCTTTTGTGACGAAACGACGTCATGCATTCTTGTGATGAGACCCTTCAATTAAGTACCTAACTGGGGCCAACAGGGATACCATAACGGTAGAAACAAAAATATAGAAAAAAAGTGGAATGAACTAGTTCTTGGAATAACTAAAAATGTTTTATTAAAATGTCATTGGAGTTATTTGCTTTTGCGAGTACAAAATGTTGTACGATAAGAAAATTGGTCAGTGAAAATATTGTATTTTTTTTATTTTATTAGGGTAAATCCAGGATAGATGCCGCAGTGGGATAGGTGCCTTGTTTGCAATTACTCTAGTTTCGCGAACGAATTACATTTTATTTATTTATCTGTCGAGAGACTGCAACTACAACTAAGTTGACCATGTTGCATGTCTCTGTGCGATTGCATGGGACGGCTAAATGCGATCAAAGTTTTTGCGGGATAAATGTCCTCTTTCTCGACGTAATTTGGGCATCTATCCTAAACGTAATCTACATGGTTTAGGCAACTATCCCCTATATGGGATAGTTGTCCCAAAATTTAGAGGTCCGCAAAAATCGCCAATGCTCTGGAAATATGTATCAAACATGATGTTTATTCCTTTCATAAATTTGAAGATAGTAAACCAAAGTACACACCCGTTTTACAAATAAAGAATCTTGCTTTTTGTACAAAGAGATATAAACTAATTTCAAAAAGGGGGACCTATCCTGGACCTATCCTTTACCCTACTGATTGGGCCTGCTCTTGATGTTTTTGTGACGGTGCATGCGTGGGTATCTTTGGTCACTTTTGTTATTACAAACAGTTATGCAATGACTTTAAAATGATCATGAAGAAAGAACCATTACTTTTCCTCATGACAACACAACTACTATTTTACATAATAAATAATTCAAACAAAAATAAATATCTTAAAATATACAAAACAATTAATCAAAAAGTAACCCTCGGTTACATTAGCACGGTACAGTTTGACCTACAAGTGTCGTCGGCCGTAATTTATTAACGCAGACGACGTAACTGTTTTAGGATGTGTGTCAGTCGTGACTATCGCGAACATGGTACGCTGTAGTGGGCGGACACCTTAAGAGTGTGTTCAACAGTCCACTAGCGCCACTTGTTAGGGACCTAACTAAGGACTTGAACTAAAAAGCAATGGACTGTATTTAAAGTGAATGTAATCCAATAGGTTGTACAATAATTATAACGGTGTTGGTAAACGTATGGGTGCGCGCGCGTGCCGTCGTCCGAGATCGGTAGTGAAGTGGTCCGACCGCCCGCGTCCCGCACGCCGCCGCCCGCCGCCTTCCGATGTCTCACGACAGTAGCCGAAGATTGCCGGAGGCGCCCGAACACCACTCATTAAAAAAAATATCTCGTGACTGAGAAGGAATTATGAAAAACGACTCAATAAGAAACCTCGGTAAGTGTCTACAATTTTCTAATACCTTTTATAACGTTTCATATTGAGACACGAAGCAACAAAATTCGATCTAAAGAAATCGGCCACATTCCTCTAAATCGTATTTTGTTGCTTCGTGTCTCAATAAGAAACTTTATAAAAGGTATTAGAAAATTCTAGACACACTTGTCGTGGTTCCTTATTGAGCCGTTTCTTATAAATCTTTTCATAATTTTGTTTAAAGGGGTCACAGTATAACTGAAAATCACGCAAAATCTACCTTAGCGTATTTTTCTGAAACCTTCACCATTTTAAAGATAATTTAGTTATTGATCTTTGAGTATTCGTGATTTATTAAAATATATTTTGTTTTATGTATAATAAATTAATAATGCGTCTTATTTGGGACAGCGCTCCTGGAAGGGCGAGTCCTATTACTGGCTGGACGTACGACGCGTTGCGTGAGCTCAGTACAGAACACGCAAGCTAACCACTCAAGGTCACTGGCATATATCTGCGTCTTAAAAAACGGTGAAGACAAACATTATGAAGAAACATGCATAACAGGCATGCCTGAGGGGTATTTCTGGACGGCATGTCTAGTCAAATCAGAGACCCATGGGCGACATAAAAACTCTGACACTAGGTTAGTCACTAACCAAACGAAAAAAAAAAATGCTGATTTACCTACCTTAGTTTGGTTCAGTCGCAGAATGTACCTTTCGCAAAATGCACCCCATACGCGAAACGTACCATTCTCAAAATGTACATTTTTCAATATGTACATACCTTTCTCATAATGCACCTTTCTTATAATGCACCTTTCGCAAAACGTACCTTTGTGCTTTTGAATCAGAAGAAGACGTTCGACGTCAGGGGCACCCCGAGGTTCGGTTTGGTTAGATTCCTTTAAACCCTGTAGACGGAAGAGGGGCGCCGTCGACTAAGCCAACAGTTATCAATCAGGTCGAATAAAAAAAAAGTAAAATTTAAAAAATAAAATAATGACCATCGGGGTGGTAAACGCCACTAGTTAGTGTCAGCCACCACCACGGTGGCAAGGTCGAAGGGGGCAGATGGGAATAAAGGTAAAAAAGGTACCTTTTGCGAAAGGTGCATTATGAGAAAGGTGCATTATGAGAAAGGTAAATTATGAGAAAGGTGCATTTTAAGAAAGGTGCATTTTGCGAATGGTACGGGGTGCATTTTGCGAAAGGTACATTTTGCGACTGAATCCTTAGTTTTACTTATCCATCAATGACGCACCCTATATTAAGTATTATGAACGTAATAGATAGGTACATATACACTTCAACAATATTTGGAGCCTCAGACATGTCTGTTTAAATCCACTAATGTCAAACTTAATTTCATAAGTGTTTCTCACGAATTCAATATTTACCCATTCAATCCGCTAGGGATTTTGTCGGCTGGATCAGCGACTTCACTTTGTCTCAAGTTATCACGAATCTACAACGTCCACCCGCAAATGTATTGAGCTATGACTGGGGAAAATGGGTAAACTAAACAGTCTTGAGACCGCAATGAGCCCGGGGGGAAATTAGGAGATTAGGAAGGGAAGTAACAAGACAGGACTTTCGAGACACTTCGGATTTAACCAAAAAATATGTTTTGTCGATAATGTTTTTCATCGATAAAAACTGGGAGTATTACATTTAATCATTGTCAATGAGATCTTTAGATATAGTTCTCTTTTTTCTGTAGTTATCAATTTTGAATTCTTAGCTTAGGTTCTTATTAATGAGTAAAGAGTATATATGTAAATGGGAGCTTTATTTAAGTGTCAGATTCGTAATTTTATTTCTAGATTACATGATCATTGCATTTTACATTTCTATCATTATTCATTAGCCGGGGCCTATGATGTGATTTTTAAATAAAATGTATTGTCATCAATAAATAATTGGTATTTTTCATAACAGCGTGTGATGATATTTGTTTGGCACTACTTAGTATTATTGTATACATGCAGCAAAACAAATTATCATAATATCTGTGAAGGATGGAAGCCACTACATCCTAGATTACCAAATAAAATAAAGACTTTAATGATTATACTTTATCTTTACTATTTTACGTTTTACATAGTTTTTCCTAACAAACCATAGTTTAAAAAAAATCTTTATACTGACAAAAAAAGTATAAATACATACAGCCAATACTAAAATAATATTATAATAAGGTTGGTCGGTCCACAATAACCTTGATTGATTTATTATATTTTCCCATACTTACCAACTGTTAAATGGTACTGTAGGTCTAGCAAAATGGAAGGATGTGTAGACAATTACCAACTGTTTACGACGGCGCAGCAAGTTTTGTTACGAAGTTACTGGAATCACCGAAAAGGTCGGATATGATTGACACTGGTTGATGACAGTCACTCTCGCAGATCGTCGCATCGATCGTCGCGTGGCCGCTGTCTTCTGAGAGAGGATGTCATTGGAACCGCTGTTGTACCACATCCCCGACCAACTGCTATATTCTGGCACAATCCTGATGATTTTGAAGCTGCTGAACCACTAATACGATGACCACTTCTCGTAAAGGCTATCTTCAACCGTTAAGCATATTGGGCTCAATATCCTTATCGTCCCTGAGGTCACCTGTCCCAATGTAACCCTGATATTTAAAAGCTTAAACCTGCTTTAGGGCTATTCCAATGAGAAATACAGGAGGCACATGGGTAGGCTGTTGTTTGTCTGGTTTAAATACTATTTCTCTCTTAAGGTCGTAGCACACGTATCAAATCGGAAAGGGATCGTCACCGTATCAACTCGAGCCGTTCTGTATTATTTGTATGAAACTCCCTACTGCAATGCACACTAATCGGAATCGTAACGTAATCGCCTCGCCTCGGGACAAGCTCACAACCGCGGTGCGGTGCGTGGTCGACTTGCAGTTCCCACGCTTACGGTTCTCCGTAGCCTAGCTTACGGCTCTCCGTACCCTAGCTTATGTCTCTTCGTCCACGCCCCTCCCGCGCACAGTGGATCGTTCCCATACAAGAGGTGTGACATAGAATCAATGACTAGCCGTCAACCAGCGGTCGGCGAGCCGTAAGCGCGGCGTCGCCTAGCCGTAGCCGAGTAGACGTATCGGAGCTTCTGATCCGCCTTGGTTACGTGCTTACGTAAGGTTGACGACTGTTTGACGGCGACGCGAAAGGCGATACGGTTACGATCCCTTTCCGATTTGATAAATGTGCTACGACCTTTATAGTTATATTGTAACGATCGTCGACTGTGTCTCTTTCACCTCTGACCTAGATTAGAGTCTAGAGCAAAACCCATCATAAAAAAAAAAACTTGCCTAATGCCACATTCCAACTTGCAATCGGTGCACCTGCCCACTTCACATGGTTTTTCTGGTTTGCATACCAATACCTCAGGAGAGAGATACACTCCCCCGGCACACCCGTGCTGCTCAACTTGTCCCACAGAAGGTAGTATGCGACACGATTGAATGCCTTTATTATACTCAAATAAAACGAATAAATAAAACGCATAATAAAACGAATAAATAAAACGCATAATAAAACGAATAAATAAAACGCATAATAAAATGAATAAATAAAACGCATAATAAAACGAATAAATAAAACGCATAATAAAACGAATAAATAAAACGCATAATAAAACGAATAAATAAAACGCATAATAAAATGAATAAATAAAACGCATAATAAAACGAATAAATAAAACGCATAATAAAATGAATAAATAAAACGCATAATAAAACGAATAAATAAAACGCATAATAAAACGAATAAATAAAACGCCTGGTCTTTCAAACATTAATAAAATGTAACCTAAGTTTACGTTATCCTCCAAGATGGTTCTATTCAAGTGTCCGTTCTTGTGGTTCTCGTTAACAATATTAGCATCATTGTTTCTGCTGTCATGTCTTCACATAATACCTTCTGCAGTTAAACGTCATGCATGCTATTGTTTGTATAGCAATATTCGCAGGAGGCGCTTACTTGAGCCAATTTATAGTTTGGGTTATGAACATAGTTCAACTACTATTGTATAGAACTTCCTCGTACTACACAACTGTTATATACGAGAATATAATACCAATATTGTAAATATTAGCTATGGTTTTCATAACGTAGCACTTATTCATAATTGTCTACTTTACAAATTAAGTAAATGCTACGAGATGCTACAACGTCGTAGCACTTCGTAGCTTCGTAGCACACTAAGTGGGGAGGATAAATGCTTTTCTTTGCTCTGCAATCGAACTGATTTGTTTCTGTTGCGAGGATTACCTAATCACAATCACAATGTGCTGACTGTCAAAAATTTAGTATCGTAAATTTTTAGGGTTCCGTATCACGAATGGAAAAAACGCAAACCTTATAGGATCACATGTGTGTCTGTCTGTCTGTCTGGTTAAGTAGAAATTTAGTACAAAAACACGGACGTGTAACGTAAATAAATTAATTTTTAATACGGGGGTCACTTTTGGGAGACAAAAAAGAAAAAATAAAGTTTTGCACACTGTACCGTTTGACATATCAAATAAAAGGGCTAACTGTGAGGGTTTTAATCATTTGAAAATAAATAGTTTTAAAGTTATTCATGAAAATAAACGAAAATTTATCATTTCCCGAAACTACTAAGACTAAAATTAAAAAAAAAAAAATAGAGAAAAATTCTATACTTATAGATTACCGGAAAATCTTGAAGAAGTCTATGGTCTTATAATAACATTGTAAATCTCCCAATATTGTGCGTACAAGCTTACATTTGCAATTGGAATGTATGGCAGATTGTTTTGCAACAGTAATGTTAAGTTTGTTCCTGGGATAATTTATCCCAGCTACAGAACCCTTCATTGTGCATGGTCCGATACGCACTTACTTTTATTTAGTTAGATTTTCAATACCTTTTTTGACTATTGGGCTCCGGACACGATGCTAGTTTGCGAGTCAGTTCAGTTGACAGCTCAGTCAACCTTTAACTGGCCTCATCCTCATGTCATCATCATCATCATTTTAGCCGAAAGACGTCCACTGCTGGGCCATAGACATAGGTCTCCCACAAGCACCGTCACTTCGAACGGTTCTGCGCTTCCCGCAGCCAAGGGAAGGTGGGCCATCGTGTACTAGGTGCCATTTTTTATTTGAGGTTTGCTATAATCACCACGCTTGGCAGGCGGGTTGGCGATCACAGTATGGTGTTAAAAATGCATAGAGAACGCTGCTGCCCATTCTCTAATAAGTCCTTATCCACCTTTTACGACACCCATGGGAGGAAATAGGGTGGTGCTATTCTTTAAGTCCGGCACCAGACGGACCTCATATACAAGGACATTTTGCACTATTGGTAGGTACGTAGACACATATTACTTTTATTATATTACTGTAAAAGTAATTCATTATTTGATTCGCATTATACCTCCTCATGAATTTAGAACATTCAATAGTAAATAATCATTCTTTACTTCCTTTCACAGAACATGAAAACTGGTTTCAATGTAAGTCGATCATAATGTCTTCAACATACAAACTAAGCAAAAGATGGATCAAGCAAAAACCATTAATTCTCGCGCTGAATGGAACATTTGCGAGTTATATCAGTATTTCATAAAAAGAAATGAGCAGAATTGGATTACTAATGTAAGTACACTGTTAGCGGTATCTGATCCTATTTAAACCTGAGTATTTCAAAAGTCTTAGGCTTCTTTTACTAAAGAATAGACTTTAGATATAAGAAGTGGATAACAAAGAAAAAAAAATGCTGGATGGCGAATCCGTTCAAAAAATCTAAATATTTTATTATCACAGAAAACTTCACGGGCACTTATGAAACGTCAAAAGCTAGGTGCAGTTCCAATTGGTCGTTTCCTATGGAGAAGAGCCGACAAGAAACTCCACGGTTACTCTTTTAAAATTAATTGGCTTTTACAATATTTTCAAATAACAGTGTTAATAGGTATGGGAGGACAGTGTAGGCCTTTCAACAAGTACCAAGTACGTAACAAAATAGAAAACTGTCAACAAATCCACTGTCTACTAGGCCTTAAATTTTATTATGTAATCTAATAACCATTATATTGTTCTGGGAGTCGGTTGAGACATCCAAAGTAACCTACATGCAACACCTACCCACATCTGTCTGTGATTTTTTGAAAAATAATGACGTGACCTAACGTTAGACAATTTGAACTCAAGGCACGCATCTCTGGCTTTTCGGATTCATGTGCGTATTGTATAATTATCACTTGCTTTAAAAACGGTGAAGGAAAATATCTAGAGGAAACCGGCCATTCACGTAAGCAGAATTTTTGTAATTTAGAACTCCCACCTCCCCCTTGTCAGCAAAGCTCATACCTATACATCCTATGCTTAAAACATTGGTATTTTATTAAATTTGTTCAAGTTTCTTTATTGTTATTCTTGAGTCTAGAAATAAGGATTTTTGAGATTATCATTAATTGAATGCCCATTTAAGAGGGTGCTTACAGGTCAACTAGAGCCACTCCTTAAAAAAAAAATCATATTGAGACACGAAGCAACAAAATACAATCTAGAGGAATGTGGCCGTTTTTCGTTAGATCGAATTTTATTGCTTCATGTCTCTACATGAAATTTTATAAAAGGTATTAGAAAATTCTAGACACACTTACCGAGGTTGTTGTTTGAGCCGTTTTTGATCATTCCTTCTCAGTCACGATATAATATTTTTTTAAAGGAGTTCCCTCTTAAGTAATATCCCTGCTTTGGTTCTTTCTAACCATAAAACACCGCGTGAGAGCGAATAAATCGATTACTAATCAATCGAGAAAACAATATTAATTATTTTGGGGAATCCCTAACCCCGGTTGCCACCTTTGTTTAAATCAAAATCAACTAAATTTTGCAGAAAAAAACTGAAATAGTAAGTAAACAAATATTGCCAACGTAATCACCATCCAGAGTCCCCGTCCCCCATGTCATCAAAAATAATCAAGGCATAGACCCCCCCCCGCCCTTTAGTGCTTACGTAATACTTGAAAGACCACCATGCCTGAGAGATATTTCTCGCTTGCAGGTGTAGCCAAATCAGAGGCCCATGGACGGTATAAAAACTCTGACACCAAGTTAGTCACTACACTGACTGACCCAGACGACCCCATTACTCTCCTCCAGGAGAGCAGTAGGGAAACGAGTACACTTCGAAAGAGATCACACAATACACGACCGTCATTCCGACCTCGCCGCCGAGGCCCATCGCAAAATCCCCGACTAAATAGTCCTCCCCGACCCTTGCTCGTAAGCAAAGCGGCAGCACACGCTATAGCTGAGCCTGTAGCTTTAAATTCCCCCGATAATAATCATAACCCTGATTTTATCCAGCCACCGTCGGTCCCTTGCCATCCTCCCTCCGACTCTGCCCTAAGCCGAGGTTGGTACCCCACAGGGAAGAATGAAAAGTGAAGTAATGACAGAAAAATTAATAAATGCGATAGGTACATGGTGCTCACATATTTACAAACATTGTATATGATTTTCCAAAAAAAAAATTTAACATATAATAAGTGTGTGAGTTAAATTTATATTAATCACAGAAAATAAAAATTAATATCATAAAAATTATAAATTATACAGTTAAATTAGCAACCAGTTTGATTTTGTCTAGACTCTAAATTGTCCTATGGAGCAGGACCAGCATGTTTCCGAGCATTCTTGTCTTGTATATAATCCTCTAACTGACTGATGCATGTAAACCGTCAGTCGAGACAGGTCAACTCAAAGCTGCAATGGCTTTCTCTTTAAAAGGCCCTTCCAGACATGGCCCTGCATTATTAGACTCGAATAATCTTAATAGTACTAACTTTAGTACAAACATTTTATCATCAAGATTTTATGCGAGTCAAATAAATAAACTCAACCATGACCTCAGAGTTTAGTTGTGTTGCCTTCAACACAACTAAACTCAGAGGTCATGGTTGAGTTTGTTTTAGAATTTCTTCTCAGATCAGATCAGTCAGCTAGGATATACATACAGGATAAGTTTTAACCAGTGCGCAATTTTGTATTTGGTGGTTCAGTATCAGTAGTAGAACACATTTCCAATATTTGTTCAATACTTTTTTTTTGTTCCACTTGAAATCAGCAAAATATGGATACAATCTATTCGTAATGATATCAATGGGCGAGCGCACAGCTGATTGGTACTTACTACTGCGTTTCGCTTCACTGACCGCGCCGCCACCGGCGCGTTGCGCGATGAGTACCCATTATACCAGTTTCAAAATAAACATATTTCGTTAACGATTACTTTTTTTTTTTTTTGTGTTAGGACATGTCAAAATAAGAAATAGGTGTATAATAAAACACGTTTAAGTTTAATTTGTCAAAATTTTGCGCACTGATTAAAACTTTTCCTGTATAATCGCCATCTAGTTGTAGTAGTAACAAAAATACGTCAAACTCATACTCAAACTCAAACTCAAATCATTTATTTCAATTAAACCATTTACAGGCACTTTTGAATTGTCAAGCAGTCGGTCAGTAAGAAAAATTAAGCTACATTCCCATTCCAAAGCGTAGGTACCTATGGAGAAGAACGGGCAAGAAACTCCATGGACACTCTTTTAAATTAAATTGTTACAAAAGTATTCGTTACATCTATAATGTTGCATTTATAACAAAAAGTGAGAACGATGTAAAAATAAAAATAATAAAAACTTACACGTTAAAAGCGTCAAGCGTAGGTACAACAAATAGAAACAAAATAAAATAACCCGTGGCAGCTAAGAGATGACCAGTGTTAAAGTGTTTCAGATATTTTCAACGTGTCTTTATTTATTTTAAGCTGTGGTTTAACTGTAATTGAGTGTGCATTACAGGATAATGTATTATAAACAAGTTTTTATTATTGTAAAAGATAATTGTAATGTATCTCGTTGGTAATCTTTAAATTAATATATAAATAAAATATTTCATTTGAAAACCTCGTATCGTCACGCGCAGTAGGTAAATAACCCTGTATAAAATTTGTAAAAAGAATTTTACTCTTTTATTGTTTGCTACAAAATTTCCAGAAATACGTAGTCATAGAAAATAAATGTCGCGATAAAAACAAGTAATAAGTTTTGAAATATTATTTCCACTACCTACAGATTTTTATTTGGATACTGGAAAAATTCCAAGTCTGTCATTTGCTGCTTGTTTGTGACGGAAGGAGTATTAACTAACATGTTTTTATGATGGACGACCTTGACATTATTTTCGCAATCATAGCGCAGTCTCTAGTATAAGATAAGGTTCAATATGTCATGGCAACTTAGATATAATGGAACTGACGGCACCCAATTTTGTGCTTGACACTTGTATCTACCATCTCTAATATTTTCTAGAGAACCCTCTTATTACATAACAGCAGCTCTTGTCGCCGACGCTCTCAAATATCCGCACGAAATCGTACAAAGAATTATCGAGATATTCCGTAAGAACATATTGATACCTCACTTATCCCTGTATAAATAAAATACGTGTAAACAACCTCGGGGCATTGAATTTAATCTAAACCAAAAACAAAAGCAAATCTCCGAGGAGAACCTAAAGATTTACAAACACAAATATCGGTAAACATTCGTGCTCAGATAATTGAAACTGAAGCTTAATCAAATTAAATACAGAGAGCGAAGAGTAAGAATAAGCAAATTAATATAACTGTGATTTTATTTCTTTCAAAGTTAAACTTTTGCGGTGTTATCTTGTTTAATTATTTGTAACATTTGCAGGGCAGACTTCGAAACAGAACATCGTAACGAACCCTCCTAATTCATGCAAAAAATGTTCATGCCCGGAACATTGGCATAATTTAAAAGGCGTCGTTTATCATACTTTAGCGCGCTACAAATCTAGTGTATGTAGGTACTGTACCTACAGGTTTTAACCACGTTTTGCACGTGAGGTAATAAAACAAATCAGGTTTATTGGATTCCCATAACGTTCCTGAAATAATTTCATGTATCCGTCATCTTAGTATGATATACTGAATTCACCCCATAAATCTGCGGAGGGCTGTCCCATTACACCCTGTATAGAAGAATAGGAAAAGTTTTGAGAGTCAGCTGACAGACCCCGCCTAGATGAAATAAAAAAATTGGGAGGTGTCGTGGGTCACCCGATTGCAACAAAGATCCTTTCGCTTCGTATATCATCTATAAATAGCCATCTAGCATGGTCTCGAGTTTCTTGAAACTGACTTTTTCGGGCATAACGCTTTTTCGTTACGTGACGTTTTCTGCCAATTCACTCTTACCGCAAGCCGCGTTAAAGAACTTCGTTCCAAAAAAAATGGTATTCGTACCTCTTGAAAAATAATGAGATAATTATTACTAAATACGTGTTTGATTTTAGAAGCTTATTTAAATGACGAATGACGATCTCCTAAATTAGGTACTAAAGTACCTTCTTTTCGTTTTAGTAAATTAATTTATTTATATCCAATAGGAAAGAACATTACACCCCTTTTTATCATGCATGTCGGCCCAGGCATACGGTCTTGCCTGAAGCTATTCGCAAACTCGACTTCTGCGCCCAATTTTATAAAGGACTTCTGTGCCCAATTTTATAAAGGACTTCTGTGCCCAATTTTCTAAAGGACTTCTGTGCCCAATTTTATAAAGGTCTGTCAAAGATAAACACGGAAGGGCCAAGTTAACCTAACTTTACTGTCAATCTCTGTAGCCAAGGATTTACTGGCTGGTTATTTATCTAGAAAAAAAAACGTATTCTGTTCATGTTTACTTTTTATAGAGTTTGTTTTCCTGCTTTATTTACTTCCGACAACTCAACGACTTTCAATTTTTCCATTTAAAAATAGTTTTAATTACCTTTCCAAATTATTTTAACATATTTCTAATATATGGTAACCATGTAGTATCGAGCAAATATCTAAAATGTATTAATTATTTTAGTATTACGAGTAGGTACGTAGGCAACATGAAATAACTATTATTAACTTTTACCGAGAAACTCATTTAAACAATATTTCACCAAACATTATTTTCATAGAACTAATAAATGAATATTTGTCTATCACCAATGCGTATCTAGTTAATAAAGTCCAGTGAGTTAATTAACTCATTGTAGCTACACAATAGTTTGAGCTCGAAGTGAACTGGCAATGTTTTTGGCCCTTGGTCCGCAGCCTTTGTGGTGTCGCCTCAAATATATTAATTACGCGTTAAAAGGGTAAAGGACCCTTGAACTTGTGTCATCATGTTACGTTAACGAGTCTGATAAGTTGTATAGACGATGTAATCTGTGAGTAAATAGTTTGTTACAGTTAATTCACACGCCTGGAGCTCTGGGAACCATAGACTAATAATTGATTGAAGAACTCGAAACCAATCAGACTGCTAAGTTAAAGATCTTCATGCCGCACGTTTATATCAAGACACAAATTCATCACACTAATATTATAAAGGCGAAAGTTTGTGAGTGTGTGTGTATGTTTGTCTCTTCTTCACACTCAAACGGCTGGACCAATATTGATAAAATGTTGTACGGAGGTAGCTGGCACCCTGGATTAACATATAGGCTACTTTTTATTCCGATATTCCCACGGGATCAAACTCAAACTCAAATCATTTATTTCAATTAAACCATTTACAGGCACTTTTGAATTGTCAAGGAGTCGGTTAGTAAGAAAAATGAAGCTACATTCCCATTCCAAAGCGTAGGTACCTATGGAGAAGAACGGGCAAGAAACTCCATGGACACTCTTTTAAATTAAATTGTTACAAAAGTATTCGTTACATCTATAATGTTGCATTTATAACTAAAAGTGAGAACGATGTAAAAATAAAAATAATAAAAACTTACACGTTAAAAGCGTCAAGAGTAGGTACAACAAATAGAAACAAAATAAAATAAAATAAAATAACCCGATCGATACTTATGCGGGTGAAACCGCGGGGAGCAGCTAGTAAAGGATTTTTTTTAATCTTCTGATATCTACCATTACTAACATTACATTAATGTATAACATTATTACCCGTCGTTAGTTGTGCACCCGTCAGCGGCGTCTCCTTTAAAAGGTTGCTCCGAGCGCGCGTTTCTACTAGCAGTGGCGGCTGCCATCGTCGCCACACGTACCTGTCCGGAACACACAGACTCACCTGCCCTAAAATAACTGCATTATGCACCTTCCCTCTCAATAACTTAATTATATATGAGGTGAGTGCAAGATCCCTTCTAACCCTTAGCTCATTTTATCCTACCATACCTAAAATAAATATGGTTGGATACACTAATGGGTAAAAGGGATAGATTCCGTAATAAAGGTTATATACATATCTTATAGATTTATTTTGTACCCTCTCAGCATCCGTACTAATATTATAAATGTGAAAGTAACTGTCTGTCTGTCTGTATATAACGTTTTCACGCCTAAACCGCTGAACCGATCATCACGAAACTTGGCAGAGATATAGCCTGGGATATGGAGAAGGACATAGGCTACTTTTTTACACGATAACCGACATCCACGCGGGCGGAGCCGCGGGCAAAAGCTGTATGTTATAAATTTATTTTGTACCCTCTCCAGCATGAGACTATATTTAGCTTCATATGGAGCCCAGATGACTGCATTGCATACAGGTAAAAGGAGGTTGTCTGTAAAAGATCGCTTTCAGTGATAAGACCGCCCATTGTGACACCCTATGTAACAGTTCTACATTGTGTACATAATAAAGAGTATTCTATTATATTCTACATTCTAACTGGCTCCTTACCAATGCATTATATAATGCTATAATAGCTTTCACATTCGTGTGCACAACAAATCATATCTGTATAGGTCTGCTAGACAGTACCCTAATTGCGTAACATATGTATATATTATGTTGAATCACCATCAGAGAGTTTTAAAGGATATCGCTAATCCATTGTTTCATAGGTTCGTAAAATTCGTCTGCTCAACAACGCAAATAACGCAATGGACGTGAGTGAACCGTCAAAATGAAACTCATTGCGATTCAATCAATTATTATTATTTGTATTACGCAATATTACCCCACTGTACGTTGTGGCGATTCATGGGATGGCAGAATTATATATTCAGCAGTGCGACGTATTTCAACAGAAATGATGATGGAATGAAAACCTTTCGTTTCGTAGACATATTTAAATAAATACCATACTTAAATATGGTTAAACGATCAGTGACAAAACACACTTTTTTTTTGTTGATGTTGGGATCTCATCAAATGACCCCTCCCGCTCTGGGTAGAGCGGAAGCGAGTGTCAGACTCTTACTGACTAAAACCCACCCGTGTTCTTTCCTTGGCCCTTTATGTTCCGGGGCAGCGGTACCCCTTTCGGACAATCCCGCTGACCCGGCAGGCTTGGGCCCTAATGGGCCCCCTCGTCGTTGCTGACATCTCTTTGAGGCGCGCGTGGAACACGTACGCGACGTCCGGCACGGGCCTGGTCCTGATCGGACGGTGAGCTACCCATTAATCACCGCCCGCAGGCCCGCGCCTACGGTGGCCGGGAATCGTCACGCGGCTTCAGACGCCCGGAGCGTCTACCGCGGCGGCTGGGGCGGGAGGCTCTTTCCCTCTCCCATCCCGTCACCTCCTTCGCTAGCATGACTGCTTCGCAGAAGGAGGTGACTGTCTCCCATTCCCTCTCGCCCCGGACCATGGCTTGAACCAGGGCCGGGTGCGGGAGGTCGCCGCCGCTGCCGATCGCCTCTACGAGGACACGGCGGTGCTCCGTCCAAGCAGGGCAGACCCCCACCGCGTGCTCCACCGTGTCCTCAGGGCGATCATCGCAGTGGTGATACCCGGGCGTTTCCTCCCGCCTGATAATGTGCAGGAACCTCCCGAAACATCCGTGTCCGGAGAGGACCTGCGTCAGGCGGTAGGTGAGGACGCCGTGACGCCTCTCTAGCCACTCCTCAAAGAGGGGTCTTACCACCGCTATCGTGGCATGCCCTGACAAAACACACCTTAATAGCAACAATTCGAAAGCACAGCGTCTTCACAGTTTTATAGTCTGTTTTTATACGAATTACTTAAAAACCGCCGCGTTTAATTCTACGTTTACGACTGTTGCCTTTGCCTTGGACACGGATAGCTAATAAGGCTGTCTGGAGGACGTCTTCGCTTAATTCACCGATGTTATTAATGAAAGCTCATGTCAATTGATTCTGTGACCCCGGGAGATTGGAGATAATATTTATATGAAAAATTTAGAACTAAGTTATTTTATTTGTTATTTTTATCTCATTATATGCTGCACCGGTTAACGTCATCACGACAACGCCGGCTGTCGCTGAAAACCAGCGCTGGGACTCTGTCTCGTATAGGGTCGCAGCATTATGCTGAGCGATGGCCGTTTTGCGTGTATTTTACGCATATTTTCCCCCAACTTGTTCTTTTCATGTTTGTAATCTTTCTTTAACAAATTCACGCAAATAAACGTATTTTTTTGTTTATTTTCTTTAGATTAGCTATAGTAACAGCGAGGGATTGGACAACAAAAGTTTTAACCATCTTTATTTCTTTTCTTTTCTTTCTTTCTTTTTTTCTTTCTTTCTTTCTTTTCTTGTTTTTTTTTCTATTATTTTATTTATTTCTATTATTTATTGTTCCTACTATGGGTACACCTCTGCCTAACCTTTCGGGGAAACAAGTCGTGATGTTATGTATGTAAGTAGAACTATTTGTTATCTATGGAAGTATGATTCGGTTTTAATAGTTATTTACATGATTATATGTAGGTGACTATACATATAACTAACTACCTTTCATAAATTAACTTAAGCTATTAATAAAACATCAATAGGAAAAGAAGAATGAGCGATAAGAATACCTACGTATATCCTATTGTTCCTATTGTACCAATGGATAATTGCAGAGATGGAAAATTGGACACATTCCTATAGCTGAGTATTGTTTTTTTATATTTATACCTCAAAACTTGTTCCATTAAAAACTATCTACAGGGTATCAGAGACATCGACACGCAACATGTTGCCATCGATTCCGAATTTTTCGGTTCGGTTATTAAAAATAAAATCGGCCAAGTGCGTGTGTCTGACACGCACTTGGCCGCACATTGAAGGGTTCCGTAGTTGGTATGAATTTATCCCAAGAACAAATTTAACATTGTAGTTGAAAAACATGTTCTTCCATACGGAATGTATAGTAGAACAAGTTTTTCAACTGTAAATGTAATTTGGTCGAGTATTACTCGGTAACTTATGAAGCCTACTTAGCTGTGATAGTTTTCCTTCTAACTATGTGATATATACTACTGCTGTGAATTTTTTCCCTTATCCAAATACACTTAACTCTAAAAAAAATCAGCACTTTAAACCTTAATACTACGCAAACGGATTCCTGAACCGAAAAATGGCTTTCACAAACCCCAATATTTTTGAACGCCCTATCCAACGATACCCCACACCATGAGATAGACGAGAAAAAAAATATATCATCCTTACTTTACGTGTGGAGGAGGTATCCTAAAAAAATATTTTTTAAGTTTTTATTTTACCACTTTGTCGGCGTGATTAATATGTATATCCATACCAAATTACAGCTTTCTAGTACTAAGATTCTCTGTTATTATCACATGATGCTTATCCGTGATCATGGTGCTTGCAACAGCGCCGAAATATCGGAAACTCAGAACAATGAATAAACATGGTAAATATCCCGCTTATATTAATAATAATATTAGTGACCATGACAGTTTAAGATTCTCTGAGCTAAACCGCGGACAGACAGACAGACGGACATAGCGAAACTATAAGGGTTTCTTGTTTACTACGGAACCCTAAAAATCTGCTGTTTCCTACATACCTAGGCGGCCAAAATGTATGGAATAGCAATTTTTTTTTTTACCGCCCAAGATTTATAACCTGTGGGGTCCAGAATCATGCACTGAATCTATGGTTGGCAGTTTGTGCGTCGATGTTACTTCCACTCTGTATAGTTTCCTACAATCGGCAAGATTAGCGATTTTCTGAGCTTCCATAGTTCATAAAATCACCGATCAAAAGTCGTAGACCAGCCGTACATTACATAGGACTAAAACTGAAGTTGAAGTTTGATTTGGATCACGCTAGTCATATGTAGGCTTACTTAATTCATAGAGTTCTATTCTTTATTAGCTTAGAAAATTCCCATCATTTAATTTTCATTTCTTCCTCCCGTTCTCAGCTTAAATGGTTGCCTATCCGACTCAGGAGGTCCCTCAGATCTCTTTGCTTGCTCTGAACGATCCATGTGGTCCCGATTATCTAAAGAATTATTTCAAAGTGTTGGGCAGTTCTCATAGTCGTAACCTACGAGCTTCCAAGAATCTACTTCTCCAAATTCCTTCACACCGTACCGGTTTTATGTCAAATTCTTACGCTACTATAAAGCTCTGGAACGCGCTACCTTTTGACATAAAAAAATCTGAAAGCAAATTTACTTTTAAAAGAAAAGTTCGTAATCACTATTAAGTCGGACTAAATAACTCTCAATTAGTAGTTTAGTCATAGTAATTATTATTACGTGGTATTTGTTAAAATATCTATTAGTTTATTTTATTTGTATAAGTGTATTAGTATTAATAAAAGTATATAAATTCTCGTAATCAAGAAGTTAGTATTCTAGACATTATTTCTGTACCCTATCTCTATGTTTTTATATTTCACCCAAAGGTTGACTGGTAGAGAATGCCTTGTGGCATTAAGACTGCGCCGAGTGTACAGTGGTGCCCTCATCGTTTTTTCGGTGAATTCTTTTATTTTAGAATGAAAATGCAGAAAATAAGCTCGTCAAGTTGTGCTTCACAAGACTATACGTTATTATTACTACAAACAGTAGTTTTAAATTGTCATGTTTTATTGTAATCATTAAAACGGAAAATAGTGGCCACTAAGCTCCGTTTTAATGATTACAATAAAACATAACAATTTAAAACTACTGTTTGAAGTAATAATAACGTATAGTCTTGTGAAGCACAACTTGACGAGCTTATTTTCTGCATTTTCAATCTAAAATAAAAGAAATCACCGAAATAATGATGAGGGCGCCACTGTGCACTCGGAGCAGTCTTAAGTCCGCCTATGTACCACTATTGTACATGAAGTGTAAATAAATAAATAAAATGTAATATTATTTCCACTTGACGTTAATAATCCCCGCTTATTAATTCACAAAAAAATAATAATAATACGCAAGTCTTCGCTTCCTCATCATATTTTTTTAATTAAATCTATCGACCGTCGGTAAATTGGATTTTGATAAGCAAATCCTATTATCCTCATTTTTCCTTATTCTATTTCCGAGATGCAATATAAAGTAAACCGACTTACATCTGGTTTTGCCTGATAAAGACTGATCGCTAAATCTGCTGTTAAATTTTGCGTCTACAAGTAGTTGTTCCGGGTCTGGCTGTTTGTGTATGTGAGTTTAAATGTTTGTAAACGCACCCACGATACAGGAGAAATTCCTAGTGTGGGGTAACGTTTTAAAAAAAAAAAACAAAAAAAATTGTGTAAGCTGTTGTGATTTATTGCTTTGATAAAATACAAACAGCCAATCAAATAATTTCACAACTGATCAGTTGGATATAATTTAAAAAACGAATAAGTAAGCCTGAAAGGATTGGAGAGGAAATCGGGAACCCTAATAATCATTTTAAACTGATTTAAGCTTTCATCTTCCTTTTCCCATCTTTTTTCAGGTTTTTCAGAGTGTATATCATAAATGATACACTGGCCTACCAAATAGTTTTGTGTGATCTCATAATCTCCAGGGCCATGTGTATCATTTTTCATACACATTGTATTAACAAGTGTGTGCAAAAATGATACACTGGCGCTGAAGGTATTAAAGATTATTTGATAGAAAGAAAGAAAGAAAAAGTATTTATTGGGACTCATACAGGAAGATCACATTTTAAACTAAACACTCATAATACCACTAATTAAAAATAAAATAAACAATAAAAGTAAAATGAAAACAGAATCCTGTACGGGGCCAAAAGGCTCTTATCTCAGCATGATGCTGCGACATTTAAAAATAACTGTCGCAGCGCTGGTATTCTGATAGGGCCCGCTGTGATGTCACGGACAGATAAAGTAATAGTGGAGTTTCTTGTCCGTTCTTCTCCATAGGAACCTACTTCGCTTTGGAATGGGCAACTAGCTTCATCTTTCTGACTGACCGACCCCTTGATAATTCAAAACTACCTGTAGTTGGTTTATTTGAAATAAATGCTTTGAGTTTTAGTTTCAATAAAATAAAAAGAAACTAAAATGCTTGACTTTCCATAAAATAAAATATATTATTATAAAACAGTATAATTAACCTAAAAGAAGATAAAAGGGAAAAATAAAACCAATTCGAAGTTTTAAACAGAAACTTTTCGGATCACCCAAACGCCGTAGACTTCGTAGCCCGTAGACCTTTTGTCGTAGCGCCGTAGCACTTGCTACGAAATGTAATTTGTCAGCCATATTTGACAAATTGAGACGAGCTCATGGCTAAGAGAAAGGAGCTCGTGGCTAAGAGGGGAGCTCGTTATTGTGTACTTAGAAATGAACAGCTCTCACTACTCATGACAAGTTTAGAGTTTGCCACTTTTAAAATGTTGGTAAAAAAAAACACTTCCTCTCTCCTTAATCATCATTATTACATACAGTTCCTTGCTCTTGTTTCACGTTTATTATTGTAGATATATATATAAATATATACATATTGTATTGTACCTGTATGCTTTGTGTATGTATGTATTTATTGTATACGTAAATGGTACACCACTGACTATCTGCTTTTTTTTTTTTCATCTCTGCTTCTACTTTTAATTCATCTACAGGTTGTCTATAAAAGATTCTTCTAGCGATAAGATCGCGCATTGCGTCACCCTATGTAAAATTTCTACAGTTATATCTGTAATTTTTGTGGTGTACATAATAGTCTTCTAACTATCTTGTGGTTTAGTAGATACCTTACTAAGTATACTACTAGATACTATAGGATATACACAAGATAACGTCATTCATTCATTCATACAAATACCTGCTACGACATGAATATGAATATGCAAAATTAATATAAATATGTTTGAAATACCTCCTTTCACGTATTAACTGAGTACATACAAATGTATGTTGGTTCCGCTACTCGACAACAGATGGTGTTAAAATTAGTATAGTAAAGGAATTATTATAATTTCTGCGTAAATAAATTCATTTTGAGGGAACTATTACTAGAACTGAACTATGTCTTCTTCAGCTATGAAGAGTTAAGAGCCAACTAGTCGCGGGCTCGAACTCACTGGTGGGCGTGGCCAAAAAGCGTGCTGTCTCACCTAGCATCGTGTCCGTCATCGTGTGTTGAGTGAAATGCACGATAATTCGTAGTAAACCGCGCGCGTAAATAATTACGAAAAGTCATTTGGAAGGTTGAGTTTTATGAAAAAACTACTGAATAAATCAATTACAAATAAAGTTTATTGAAATCTTCGATAATTGAGCTTTGTTGAAGCGGACTTTGTTTTGGAGATTTTACACTTCTTTTATTACTTATTTACGCCCAAAGTTGCATTAGAATTAGCAGGAAAAACGAATCTTTGTTGGCTCATAACTTTCTAAAGTCTTTTTATTTTAATATTCTGCTTTCGTACAGACAAAATTAATAATCAAACAAAACGATATCAAGTTTAACTTTGGATGAACAATGTCAAACTGTGGAGTAATACCCCCCCGAAATTTGTATGGAAAAAGTATCGACTAGTTTCATTTTAAGCCTCGCCACTGGTAAGCTTTCCCTGATTTTAAAACCAAACGTAGTCTTTTGTTTAGACTACATCAAGCCCTAAAATAATAAAACTGATAAACCCAACATTTGCTAGCAAAGTATTTTTTTTTTTACAATTGTTTGCACTTGACTCTAGTCTAGGTCTTGGTGACAGAGACAAAGTCTACGATGGAGTGAGCTTATCCAGAAGAAGCCTGTTCACTCTCACTTTGAATAGATTAGGGTTGTATGCGTTCGGAAACACAGACGCAGGCAGAGAGTTCCACTCCTTTGCTGTGCGCATTATAAAAGACGTTTGAAAACGCTTAGTGCGAGTTGGTGGAATATCAACTAGGTAGGGGTGGTAACTTGCAGTGCGTCTAGATGTCCGATGGTAGAAGGGGGCCGGTGGAATGAGGTCGAGGAGTTCATAGGCACACTCGCCGAAGTACAATCTGTAGAAGACCGACAAGCAGGCAACCTTGCGGCGATGAACCAAGCTTGTTAAGCTTGGCATCCACCAGTTTTACGTCGCCAATGAGCCTCTTAGCTCTGCGTTCCACCGAGTCGAGCGCAGCAAGTTGGTACTTAGCTGAGCCATCCATAGTGTTGCTAAAAAACGGACGACTTTTCTAAAACATTAAAATACGTAGACTAGCCTACTAACAGAAGTTTACAGCTCAATAAAAGTAAGCAGAATTTTTCTGAATTTAATAGCCTCTTTATAACTATGTTGGGGTCGGCTTCCACTCTAACCAGATGCATATTTGACTCGGAGCGACTGCCCATCTGACCTCCATAACCCAGTAACTGAGTAATACGATACCCCTTTTATACCTACCACCTTAATTCATTGAATTTTCAGAGCGGGAATAAAACTCGCCCCCGACCAGTTTTATTATTTGTCCCTTAAATTCATATTATCAACATGACCACAAGCCTTAAAAAGGGACCAAGTACTAAAAATAAAACAGGTCCTGAAAAACTCGTTAACTTTGTTTTATTTGAATAAATACGGCCTTTTCTGTTTAACATCTGTTTACTCAATCTAGGACCACGACTCATGCCGAGTTCCAAAATAATAAGTCAAAGTCAGAATTAAAGCATTAATTTCAAACTAGCTTTTGCCCGCGGCTCCGGCTGCGTGGATGTCGGTTATCGCTTAAAAAAGTAGCCTATGTCCTTCTCCATATCCCAGGCTATATCTCTGCCAAATTTCATGACGATCGGTTCAGCGATTTAGGCGTGAAAACGTAACATACAGACAGACAGACAGACAGACAGAGCTACTTTCACATTTATAATATTAGTATGGATAGGCACATAAATGGCACTTTTGAACGTCAAAATTTACACGGAAATAAAATTTATTCTAGTTGCCCCTCCCAAAAGGTAATTTCACATGGAGAAGAATGGGCAAGAAACTCCACGGTTACTCTTAAACTTTTTTACAATACTTTGTATACATCAATTATATCATTACATGAGAAGACAATTTACCCAGAATAAAATAACAATACCACAACAGGTAATAACAATAAAAAATGAAACAATGACGGATAAATTAATTATGTGTTAGATACACGGTGCTCACATATTTACAAATATTTTTAGAGTAGATGATTTTATTTAATTTGTTGATATGGAAGAGAGGGACTATCGTAAAGCATTTTTTTTTTAAATAGTTTATACCATAAAGCCGATACAATCAATCTGCCTAGCCTTTTCCCAACTATTTTGGGGTCGGCTTCCAGTCTAACCGGATGCAGCTGAATACCAGTATTTTACATGGAGCGACTGCCTATCTGACCTCCACAACCCAGTAACTGGGTAACACGATACCCCTTGGTAAGACTGGCTGTCAGACTTTTGGGCTTCTGACGACCCGTAACGACTGTCAAAGATCCACGAATGACAGCCGGGACCAACGGCTTAAGTGCTTTCCGAGGCACGGAGGAGTCTTGGTATATAAAGATGGTCACCCATCCACGGACCAACCCCGGCAAGCGTAGCTTAACCTGACGGATCGACCGGTGCGGCTGTTATTACTTAGCCACGAGCTCCTCTAAAGCCGATACATAACAAACAATTACGATGAAATTAAACTACTATTAACAACAGGCCTACAAAATGCTATTATTTCTTTTATCTTTTTATTTACATTTTACTTCCACTTACATTTGTTTTTACAGTTTTGGGACCCCAATAGAACAATGTTGTCTCAATTTCCACAATCAGAGCCGTCACCCAAAAACCAAATAAACACCACCACCAACAAAAATTAAATGTTTTTAATACTGGGGGAGCCACAAGGCTCTTTAGACCATAAATAAACTTTAAGAGCCTTACACTGTAACGGAAAACAAAGCCACGCGAGAAAATGAGTCAAAATCAAAAACACAAAAAAAAAAAACACATAAACCTACGTGGGCACTTATGAAACGTCAGAAGCTAGGTGCACGGTCCCAATTAGTCGTTTCCTATGGAGAAGAGCCGTCAAGAAACTCCACGGTTGCTCTTTTAAAAATAATTGGCTTTACAATATTATTAAATAACAGTGATAATAGGTATGGGAGGACAGTGTAGGCCTTTCAACAATTACCAGGTACTTAACAAAATAGAAAATTGCCAACAAATCTACACTCTACTAGGCCTACAACGTTCTTACATTCACAAAATAGAAAATAATCTATATAAAAGATTAATGACATGATTGCAATTACAACTAAAATAACAAATCTGAATAAATATAATGTCCACAAAAGCCACTAATAATGAATTGTAATTCGATTTGTAGGTAGACTAAGGAGCATGCTAGTCTTGCTGAATGAAATTATTCTCTAAGTGCACAGAATAATTTTATTTACAGTACCTATCAGCGTTAGATGTATTATCACGTTGTCATCAGTGTTGCAAAAGTTCCCGATTTTTCGGGAGATCTACTGATTTCGGCTCTTCCCTCCCGATATCCCGATTTCACGACCAAATCTCCCGAATTTCAGTTTTGCTTTTTTTGTTTTTTTTTTTTATTATTATGGTGGCAAAAATATTATTAAGCCGACAACACTAAAATTTACCTGGTAACACTAAAACAATTCAATGGGATTCCCCACAACTTCTCGCACGTCCTTTCAATACCGCAGTATACATAAAATATATAAGATCGAAATGCGTTTGAAATAAGGTTCATTATTGTTTGGTGAGTGTATGGGGGAAATTCCCTAAAAATAAATGTTTAAGTTCGAGTTGTTTGGTGAATGTACAGAGATGTTTTTTTACACTTTATTATCGTTTCGTCCGTTCGCAAGTGTACTGGTTTTGTTGTGCTTTACCTTCCATTTATTTACAATGTCCGATAGCGATGATTCGGATGGAAATACGAATACCCCAAGCACTAGTACTGGAGCTAAACGTAAAAAATATGCCCAAAATTATAAAGTGGAATGGGAATCACGACCAGAATGCTCTAATTGGCTTAAAAAAAGTTTGAAAGAAAAAAACTACGCACATTGCAAAAGTTGTAATAAAGATATTAATATTTCTTCTGGCTTCGACGCTGTTAAAAGACATGCCGCTTCCCAACTTCACATCAAAAGTATAAAATGCATTGCGGATCAACCTAAGATGACCAATTTTGTGAATCGAGAAGTGATCCAATTTAAACATCAAGTGAGGGAAGGTAAATAACAAAATATATTATTATGACAATGTACATACTTAATTTAAAAAAAATTGTTCAACTCTGTCAATTTTTATCAGGTCTATGTTTAATGGATAGAAGTGTTTTTGACTACATATATACTTGGTATAGATTTGCAAGTTGTTTTTAAACAAAAACATTTAAACTATTTCATCTCATTGCATTATTTAATTGTTTCAGGTGAAATTCGGATTGCCGGCTTTGTCGCTGAACACAACTTGCCATATGCGATAACTGACCATCTAGGCAAGTTAATACAGAAGATTTGTCCAGATTCAAAAGTAGCTGAAAATATGAAGTGTTCTCGCCCCAGGATTCAAGCTGTCGTAAATAACGTAATCGGACAAGAAAGCTTTCATACTCTCTGCGAAGATCTACGACAGGTTAAGTTCTCACTTATAATTGACGAGTCCACCGATAGGAGTACCACCAAACATCTTTGCCTCGTCGTTAGATATGTCAAAAAAAATCATGTAGGAGATAATTTTTTTATCCCTGTTGTGACTGCAGACGCAACTACGTTACATAAAAGCATTGTAGACTTTTTTGAACAACATGGCGTTCCATTTCGACAAAATCTCATAGGTTTTGCTTCTGATGGTGCAAGTGTTATGATGGGACGTAATCATTCAGTAATGACGTTACTAAAAGCTGATGTACAACATTTATTTATAATGAAATGTATATGTCATTCATTCCATTTGTGTGCGTCCTACGCTTGCAACAAAATACCTCGGTTTATTGAAGAAGTTGTAAGGGAAATATACAATTATTTTTCTTCTAGTCCCAAAAGATCAGCTGAATTTAAAGAATTTCAATTATTTTGTAATTTAAAAATACATAAATTATTACATCCTTGTCAGACGAGGTGGCTGTCAGTACACGCAGCTATATCAAGAATTTTGGAGCAATATCAAGCTTTGAAATTATATTTCATTGATGCGTCGCTAAATGACGATATTGCAACAGCTACAAATATATTACACAAATTAAACGATCCATTAACGTTACTCTTTCTTCAATTTTTACACTTTGTTTTACCTATTTTCAATAAATTAAATCGAGAAATGCAATCTGAATCAGCAAGAGTACACGTTTTGTATTCCCAAGTTTGTGTTAGTTTAAGAACTTTGTTTGATTGTTTTCTGAAAAAAGAATATTTAGAAAAAAACAATCTCGAAAGCATTGATTATAAAAACCCACGTAATTTTCTACTTATAGAAGATGTATATTACGGAGCAAATGCCATTAATACTTTGCTTACAGATAAAAGATTGACTTCTGAACAAATCCACTTATTCCAAACGAGATGCATTCAATTCTTTATTGAAGCTTGTGATCAAATCATACAAAGGTTCCCAATTAGCAATAACCCTTTAAAAGATTTGGGAGCTTTCTCTCCGGAAAATGTAAAAAAAGGTGATCTGTCATCAATAGTACCAATATGTAGACAATTCCCAAATTTAATAGACAACAATAATTATCAAAGTATTGACACAGAATGGCGATTGCTTCGGAACACGAAAGAAATTGCGTCGTTTAGTGAAAAAACTGAAGAATTTTGGGCGAGCATTGGCAGCATGAAGTATGGTGATGGTACACTCATATTTGAAAACATTTGTTCTTTTGTTTTTAAAATACTATGTTTGCCACACTCATCTGCCAACGTGGAAAGAATTTTCTCTTCAATAAATTTAATGAAAACTAAACAACGCAACAAACTATCCACGGAATCGATAATAGGTCTCCTACACACCAAACGAGTTATAACAGAAAACAACCAAACTTGTTATAATTTTAATATAGAAAATAAAATTTTCGAAAAAATTTCTACCAAGAAATGGTATGAGGATCACTGAACCTAAAAATCTTAAAATGTACCTATGTATGTTTCTTTTTAATAAAGTAATTAGAGCGCAAAATACATTTATTTTATTTTTTTAAAACCTCCCGATTTCTCCCGATTTTTGGCTGGAAAATCTACCGTTTTTTTATTTTTGACTTTTGCAACACTGGTTGTCATAGATATAGGTAAAGTTGTTCTATACCTAGTATTGCCCTTTAGTCATCTTTTACGAGTCCTCAGGGAAGAATACTACCTTTTTACTTCACATACTTAGGTGACGCACACATATCTCTCGAAAAGGTAGTATTCATAAAAATATTAAATTTTCTTTTTACACATCTTTTTCCATTTATTTACAAAATAATTAATAATAATGAATTTATTTATATATATATATATTTATATATATATATTATTATTATTTATTTTTTTATTTTATTTTTTTAATAAGTTTGCCCCACACTAGGAATTTCTCCTGTATTGTGAGTGCGTTTACTAACATTTAAACTCAAATTTAAACACACATACACTAACAGCCCGGCAGTTGTTGGCAGTTGCTCATTAATTCAGGGACATATATTTATAGTTTACAGAAAAAAAATTGTTCCTCAAAAGTTGGGACGGACAAATTCAGGGAAATACAAAATTCATTTTACAACTCAAATGCATTTAAGCAACTTGTTATCAAATGCATTTTTTTATTTTACCGACTTTATTTAAATGCTGTTTGATGACTAACTGAGGACTTTAAATGTCACCAGTAATCGGTGCAGGGAAAAGTTGAGCTAGCGAAATTGTAATTGCAGCAGTGGTGATGTAACGGGGGAAAAAAGATATGCCACTTATACTTTTATTTTTTGACTAGCGGGTGCCCAAGGCTACGCCGCGTAAAATAAAAGCAAATAATAATATTTTCAACACAAGGGTGTTGAAAATATTATTATTATCTTTTATTTTAGCGGTTCATTAAGAGCTACTTTACTAGTCGGATAATTGCGCTTTTTTTAATCTCATCAAAGTGACTCCCATAATGCTGGAGCCATACTTAATGCCATATTTCACTTTTTGTTTTAATAGTCTGATTTGTCCTTGGTCCCAAAATGAACTAAAAATTTACCTTAAATTGTCTGCGGTCCCTCCCGGAACCAAACAAAAAAGACCTGGCTCGCGTTCTATTATTGCGGATTCTCACTGAACAAATGTATATTTCTCTATGCCAATAGTGCTTTCTAATTCCATACTAA
The DNA here is from genome assembly GCA_947523025.1 of Dryobota labecula. Taxonomy (NCBI): domain Eukaryota; kingdom Metazoa; phylum Arthropoda; class Insecta; order Lepidoptera; family Noctuidae; genus Dryobota; species Dryobota labecula. The sequence goes on along the minus strand of OX383289.1, from coordinate 6,076,571 downwards.
CTAAACTACAATTTGACATACGAGAACACTATTATCAGTCTAAACATTATATTGTGGTTTTTTTTTTATATAGGCTCTTTAGCGGTTTTTCCAGTGCCTTTATATACAACTGCGCGGCGCGCGGAAAAACAAATCCAGCGCCGTTTTCCATAAAGTTAATAACAATACAAGTCTGCTTTTTCCCTCACAAGTGTGTTGAAAAATGTCGTATGAAACGCGTGTGCACTGATCATTACACTCTCGGCTTCCTTATCGCGCTCGTCTACGGCTCGTGCGAATAATACCGCCTTGACCGCAATGATCAACTTCGCACACATGTAGCATAATGTGCTATTCTAAAATAAAAGACGTATTAAATAAATTAAATTGAAGTGCTGTAAAAAAGCTGTTATTTTGATATTACAAATAGAGTAATATCAAAATATCAGCTTTTTACTAAATGCATATGCAAGTATATACGGTACTTATAACAAAAAAAAACCGGCCAAGTGCGTGTCGGACCACGCACAATGAAGGGTTCCTTACTTGGGAAGAATTTATCCCAAGAACAAACTTAACATTGTAGTTGGTAAACATAGTCTCCCATACATTCCAACTGAAAATGTAAATTTGTAAGCACAATATCGAGAGATTTACCATGTTATTTAAATACCCTAGACTTCTTATAGATTTTCCGGCAATCTATAAGTATAGAACTATTTTATGTATTATTTTTCAAAATTTTAGGCTCAGTAGTTTCGGTGATAAAGGGAATGGTCAATTTTCGTCAATTTTCACTAATAATTTAAAAAAAAAAAATTAAAATTATAAAAAATATATATTTGAGACCCTCACAGTACGCACTTTCATTTGATATGTAACACGGTAGGGTTTGCAAAACTTTTTTTTAATTTTCTTATTTGCCCCCCAAAACTGACCCCAATATTCTAAATTCATTTATTTACGGTTCACGTCCGTGTTTGGGTCACTCAAATTGATATGTCTACCAAATTTCAACTTAATCGGTCCATTACATTCGGAGCAAATTGGCTGTGACATACGGACAGACAAGGGTTCCATTTTTCCTTTTGCAGTACGGAACCCTAAAAAAAAAACATTTTAAAAATTGTTGTCTGTCTGTTTGTTCCGGCTAATCTTCAAAACGGCTGGACCGGCAGATAGCTAATGTTATAAGGACTAAACTTAGGCTTACTTTTATTTTATAAAAAGCCACGCGTGCGAAGCAATACAAAAATTCAAATATACCTACTTTGAAATACTTACATTTCTTCATCTAAAACTCAAACCTTATTAAGATGTGAGCATCGCGTGAATTTAACTATGTATAAAGTTTGTACATGTTTCCCACGTAGCATCTTGTTGAACATTAATTAATGCCAACACTAAGTTTTGCTCCGTTGGCATCCTTTAGAGTTATTTAAATAGAAGGAAGATGGGCACCTAAATAAGGGTTTTCTTTTCGGGAGATACTAATGGGGTGGCCGAGGGGCCCGTGGCGTGGTCCAGCTGTTTCGGAGATTAGCCGGAACAGACAGAATTTATTTTTATTTTTATTATTATTTCCTTTATTTCATTTATAAACATATAATTTACACTTTTAAATATTTTTATAAAACATACAGAAATAAAAACATTTAAAAATATTAAAAATAGTAGCGCACCGGTATCGGGAACCGGGTCCAAGCTACCGGCGGTCAGGGCTCTTATTATTATTATTTCCTTTATTCAAATAAATGTACAAATAAATTATATTTTTAAATATTAGAAAATAAAAAATATAAAAACATTTAAAAATATAAAAAATAGTAGCCCACCGGTATCAGGAACAGGGTCCAAGCTAGCGGCGGTCAGGGCTCCAGAGAGAGGAACTCCTAACAATGCGAGCCGTGTCCAGAAGTACCGCTTTCTGAATCACGCCTTGATCCAGCTGCCCAACGAGAGCCTCTTTAGGTGTTGGTCGAGGCTCTTGGCAATTAAGCCATTGGCTGAAACGACTATCGGCACAATGATTGCTGAGTCTACATCCCACACTACGACAACCTCGCGAGCCAAGTCAAGATACTTGATTTGTTTATCTTTCTCGGCTTTCACGAGGTTCTCGTCATGTGGGACTGTTATGTCAATAATCATTGCGCGCCGCTCTATTCGATCCACCACCACTATATCAGGCTTATTAGCAACAATAGTCCTGTCAGTGATGATGGATCGATCCCAGTACAATGTGATATCGCCCCACTTCTCGAAAATGGCACCTATAATACGGCACTTCCGAATCCACTAGGCTGTATTTCAGAGCAAGTTGCTGATGGATAATCCTGGCTACAAGGTTGTGTCTATGCAAGTACTCTTCGTTAGCTAGACGAGAACAACCGGAGATAATGTGTCGGATTGATTCTCCCAGACGGTGGCATGCCCGACATTTATTATTATTATTATTATTAAAGTACATACTTTCATATGCATTTAGTAAAAATCTGTTATTTTGACATTACAAATAGACATTTCATATTTATTTATTTGAATTTTTTTATAAGCCGCATTACGAGCTGCGCTGAACGTCTCCTAATTGTATTCGTTGAACGAAAACTACCTATATATAGATCGTGTGGTTTTTCACACTTCGTCATCATCATAGGCCTCTGCCCACTGCTGAGTATAGGAACCTCCCTTTCTTAAGCTTCTCTGGTCCGTGCGAGTCTCATCCAAGTCTTCCCCGCAATCTTCTGCAGGCAGTTTCCTATTTTTTTTCCTTAATGAAAGAAAAAAAAAACGTTTTTTTTGTGCGGTAAACATGACGCAAAAAAAGAACACAAACACGAAACGAACAAGATGGGGGAAAATATGCATCACATCCACGCAAAATGGCCATCGCTCAGCATAATGCTGCGACCATATGCGAGACAGAGCCTCCAGCGCTGGTTTTCAGCGACAACCGGCGTTGACATGATAAAGATAACAAAATAAAAAATTAAATAAATACAATAATAATAATAATAACGCAGGGCAGCATGGGGCGAGCTGATTAGCGACCCCACGGACCCTATCTCCCGGTAGAAGTCATGTTCCTCATCTCTGGCTTGCCTTTATTGGCCGGCTGGAGTGAACACTGACGAGGAACTGAGCTCCCACCTCATTCTTGCCTTTATTGGCCGGCTTAAGTGGAGATTCGCAAGAAAAAACGTGCTCGGAGGAAGGAAGTATTCCAGTAAGTGTCGGTAGGGATCTTGACCATTTTCCGGGCTCTGGGATTGTTCTGATAGTCTTGGAATACCTCTCCAGTCCTCAAGCACCTCAGGATATGTTGCCCCCTTGTTACTACGATACTAAGTGATAGCGACCATTTCCGGGGGCCCATTAATGAGTGTGCAAGTCACCCCTTGCCATTTTATGCGTATACAATAAAGCATTGATCAGGCAGGGGCCATAGTCCTTCCATAGTTTTAGGTAACCAGTCCATTTTAACCACCCAAAACCTATAGTCCAATATCTTTGTTTCCATATCCTGCAATAGTTTTACACCAACCGGGGGTTATCCTTGGGTGCACTTACATAGTGTGTACAGGGATATTCGTCGGTTAGTGCCTCATTTCATTAAAAGCGTCTAACGGGCCTCTGCGAGTTGGTTTCGTCCCCTCGTACGCCTTCCAAGGACCGACTCCAGAGTCCCGAGATATGTTAGGCATAAAAATAATAATATATATATTTTTATTCAGACAACTATTGATCCATTATATTACTTCGTTCTAAAAGTTTAAATAAATATTATATTTAAGATGGCAACATTCCGTTCCGTCGGCAACGACTCACGCGACACTGGCATAATGTGATCTGTGCGCGGAACTGTCATAAAACTATTAGTTAGTATTAGTTTGAGCTACTTAATCCATCTTAATCACAACTAACTATGATCACTAATCCATTTGCGTGGTATAGGTTCTTATCGACTTTGCCATAATGCGATACGTATAAAGGCATAACTGGCCATTTAGCAGTCATTGTTTCATAATCATCATCATTTCAGCCGAAAGACGTCCACTGCTGGACACAGGCCTCCCCCCAAAGGGTGGTTGCCATAATCGCCGCGCTTAGCAGGTGGGTTGGCGATCGCAGTGTGTTAACAAAGCATTGAGAACGCTGCTGCCCATTCTCTAGTAAGTCCCTTAGTCGCCTTTTACGACACCCACGGGAGGAAATAGGGTGTTGCTATTCTTTACGTCCGGCAACACATGCAACGGAGTCACGGAGTCACGGAGTGATCGTTTATAAGTAGATTTTAATTGCCCACAACAGACATTGTTCAAGCAAACAACGGATCGACTTCATTATTACACAATGCCCCTGGGTCTTACGTTTGTGTACAATACACCATTTATAAGTTAAATTCTAGGTTAAATCAATATTCCCTGAAGCGATGGTTTCTTAAGTGCGTATAATTGAATAAAAACATCCAAAGCATGGCCTGAATAGCTTGTAATTGATTCTGAACTAGAGCGTAAAGTATCTTTTGAATTTATTTGGAAAATATGCGGATTCTATCCGTATGTTTCTTAAGGCAGGTTTACACGAAGCCAGCGCTGGCCATCAGTTAGACTTGCACCCAGTGCTGGCTTGGTTTTGGCCCCGTGTAAACATTTTTTCTTGCCAGGCCAGCACTGGCATGAATAGAACGCCCGTCTGTTTTTCTAGCCAGTGACCTCCGCCCGCGTCCTCCTCATCCCCCGCGCCAGAGGTTAGACTCGTGTAAACGCATCCGGCCAGTCGCTGGCGCATCTTCTAAAGTGCGCATGTGTTAGGTTTTGTGGTTTTGCAACTCCTCTTATAATAACCCAGTTATCTTCTTTAGACATTTCTTTTTCAACAGTCGGACTGTTCAGGAATTTATTTTTTATTGATACAAACGTGCGTATACCACAATACTTAAGAAATGACTGGCCTTGTGTAAACAACACCGGCAAGGCCAGCGCAGGCAAGTCTGTACGACTAGCGCCAGTGCACTGACTTTGTGTAAACCTGGCTTTACTTATAAACAGACACTGAAAGTAAGTAAATCGCTTCATTACTTGCCAACCTCCTCCTCCTTCTACTCCTTTTCTTGTGCAATAAAACTGCTTCACTCCAGTAGGTATAGGTATTTATTTCAATACGACAAATCATAAAAAACGCAGATATAAATGCAGATAATCTTAGTACCTACTAATAATTACTGCTATCCGATAACCAGGAATGCAAAAGACCAATTGTGCGTCCGATTTAGACGAGCGTCAACCGAACAAGACCGTTTCAATTACCGTCGCCCGCCATTACCGTACACTGGTGCCGATTCCCTTGTTCACAAACTAAACTAAATTTAAGTTCAGTGCATCTTTTTCTTTCTATTTCATTAAGAAAAGGACAGAAGATAAATTTTAGTTTAGTCCTGTCAAATTAATCAGCGCCTGTCACTACTCCATACAAGTTTAGACGTGATTAAAAACTTGCCGACTAAAATTACGTCAATTTACGTCAAGCGCTGATTAATTTGACAGGACTAAACTAAAATTTATCTTCTGTCCTTTTCTTAACGAAATAGAAAGAAAAAGATGCACTGAACTTAAATTTAGTTTCGTTTGTGAACAAGGGAGTCGGCACCACTGACAGCTTTACCAAAAATAATCACACAAAAATCGTTTCGGTGTTGCCAGCACAAAGTCGATGGCAACAAATAATTGAATACAAAATAAATTAAATTAAAATCTTGATCACAATCAATGAGGACTATCGCGCTAGAATTCGCCGGTAGAGGCGTAAGTGTAGAGTGAGGTCCCTAGAAATGTCAAATGTGAAACTGAACGTTCACCGATTGTCGGATTTTCTATCGCAAAATGTTACTAATTATTCATAATTGTAAAGATTGTGCCATTCCTGATTAATTATTATGGCTTAGGATTTTAAGTGACTACTTAGGATCTAATTTCGTAGCACTTGAAGGAAGAATAATATTTGTCTGCTTAACCTCTCGTATTAATACTTTTTTTTACTTTTATTAATTACAGAAACAATTAAAATACCTGTATTTTTGCCTAACTATTACATAATAACACAATCTTGTATTTTTGTTTAGCAACATGAAACCTGCATACATTAGAAATCGATACACACTAGTAATCACGTAGGTAGATCAGTAACGTTTGATTGTATAGATGGGGTAGGTAGACATGAGCTCATCGCTGCCACCGCGGCAACCAATTTCCTTTGGTTAACGTTTACACGGGGAAATACGGAATACGGACGACATTCCGCACTGGTCGTATTTTTCTAACATTCCTTTTTGTATGGTAGATGAAGAGAATTGATATTTATTGGGTAGAACTAAAGTGGAAAGTTATGGGGGAGATCTTTGCCCGGCAGTGTGAATACAAGTTGATACATAAAACAATTTTTTTCAAAAAACAAAAAACCTGACTGCAAAAACACTGAAAAGAGAACACTTCCTCTCTCCTTAAACATCATCATTACATAAAGTTCTTTACTGTTGTGTATGTGTATATATGTATATATTACTATGTTTAAGTATCGATATGCTTTATGTATGTATTTATTATATAAGTGAATGGTACACCACTGACTACCTGCAGTTTTGTCTGTCCTTCTCCCAAAGGTAGAACCTTTGATCCATCCAAAGGTTGTCTGTAAAAGATCGCCTATAGCGATAAGACAGCCCATTGTGACACCGAATTTAACATTTCTAGATTTATATCTGTAATTTTTTTGGTGCACATAATAAAGAGTATTCTATCTATCTATTCTAAAGAGAAAAACATTTTCCCCAGTCGGGTAAAAACAAGCATTATAAAATTATTATCTATATAATATTGGTATCGCCGGCGGGGAGTAAACAAAAGTTACACCATATTTCAGGTTATTAGTTTGTGGCCTGCGATACCAATATTCTATAGATTATAATTTCATAATGCTTGTTTTTTTATTCTTTTCAGTTATGTGTTTTTGCAGTCGTGTTTATGTTTTTTGAAATAGTTTGTTTAATTTCAAGCTTTTTAGTTTTGTTTATATACATATATTTGGAATCGACTCATTTCTAGCTTTTAGTTGATACCAATATTGTTGTAATTTTTTTTTCCTTATCCTCCCTTTTTTTGTATTTGCAGATGCAATATATAAATATTTCATGTCTGTCCCACAATTGAGACGAATCTATCGACACCTCATATGATAAAATCCACCAAGCCGTTTATTCTACGGAGCGTGCCAAAGAAATAGACATACACACATATTCTCGAAAAACATTACCCTCCTTCTGGGGCAGTCGGGTAAAAAAAAAGAACTAAAGTGAATATACAGGATTATCAACATCCTTCAAAATCATTCATATTGTGATTGATAGTGTGTTACGCAAGGAACACACACCTTAGAGCCGTTAAGAGCGTTCATCCCGCGCGGGCTGGCAACGCCGTATTTCTAGAGGTTTTTCGTGTTTATTTTATTAAAGTTAAATCAAAGTATTTTTTTATTTTCAGCCAAACACTAGGTAAGTTGCAAAAAAAAAATTTTTTCTTATTTGCAGAATAATTGGGCAAACGTCATCTAAAACTATTCCAAATTTCAGGCTGTTAGCATTAATAGTTCTTGAGATATCGCGGCGCCGGAAGCCACGGTTACTAGCAGTGCCACACGCACGCACCAACTTGCTCAGCAAAGCGCCACTGACGTGCGCCTTGCACGCACTGAATGACACGGCTGACAGGATCGATTTATTTTCCTGCTCCCTTCGCACTTGGCCGGTTTTTTGTTTTTTGAACGCGCTAATATCTGAAACTGCGAGTTGGATTTGAAAAAATCTTTTTGCATTTTACAGCCCAACTCTTGAGGAAGAATTACATTCCTATTAACTAGAACACCATTTTTTTAATGAAAGTTTATGCGAAAACGAAGTAAAAGCACGGGCAGGCAATGTGTTCCGACGGGGTGGGTCGGGGGAACAAGAAATTTAACGCGGACGAAGTCGCGGGCAGAAGCTAGTAGGTAATATTTATATGTGTATGTATTTGTATGTATATTTTATATAGTTATAGTTTTTGTTTTAAGTGTTTTAATTTAAATTTTCTTGTTTAACTTTTGTACACACTGTTTCTACATTTCTTATCCAACTTTCCTCTCGCAGGTCTGCTGGAAGAAATTTCTTTTGAAATAAGCAGTACCTTTGTGCTCTTCTATGTTAATATATTGTCCTGTCAAGAATTTTGTGTGCCATAAATAAATAAAACTAAAAAACTACGTACTCGGTTGACGCCGAATAAGTTAACAAGAGATTATTTAAACACTCGTCTGATTCAAACATTTAGCGGCCCACAAAGCCAGCCAAAACTAATCCGTGCTTAATTAACTAGAATCCCCATACACTAAAATATTCACAGCGATTAACTTCCGCTTTGTACATGAACTGATGCGATTATAAAGGTAACAGTGTGAATAAGTTTAATTTGTTTAACATTTACTGTCATACCGCAAAATTCTGTTGTACAGTTGTTTATGGTAAACGGGGATTCTATGTTGTATGTTAGAGGGTTCTGTTTCAAGATTCAAGACTATTTATTTGTGGAAACATGAGTACACATACAGAGCATGCAAGTTATTAAATTACATTATAGTTTAAGATCAGTCATGTTTGGCCTTAGTGGCGTACAAATATTTACATTTCAGTTATTGGATAAAGTATTAGATTATAAGAACAAGATAGCAAATGTCAATTTTGAAACCAAATAAATTAAATATAGGGTCATAGTTACGTAACAATGATTAAATGTCAATTACTCGTAAAATTACATTCATAGCAATAATATGTTGCTTTATGTAGATAGTAATAAAGATGTATTGATAATATTGGTTACTACATGGTATTAGATGTTGTCATTAAGAAGTTCTAGAATACTGTAGTAAGCTTTCCTTTCTAGCATTTTCTTTCATTTATTTTTCAATTGACGGACATTAAGCTCCTTCCAATTATTTGGGAGTTCATTGAAAATTTTAGGGGCCATACAGAAAACACTCTTGTGCATTAATGCTGTTTTCTATCTATGTAGTTAGAGAATACTGTCATCGCGTTTCCGCACTTATTTCTTCAAGTGGACCGTTGTGCGTGGGCCATGGCAGCCATCGGTGGTTATTACAACCACCCCACCTCCCTCCAGAAATTGATCATGGCTCCTGGTCTGTTTAGAACATCTGTGAAAGATCTGGGTGCCTCAAGGGTTTCTGTTAATCTGGGTGAGGCCTGTGCATTCGAAGAGCACATGCACTACGGTTTCCTCAGCCTCCATGCAAGTTCTGCAGAGAGTTCTTGTCTTTCCGTTATGCCTTTTGTGTGGAAGTGCTTGTTTAGTAAGGAGTGTCCCGTGATAGTCCCCGTCAGCAAGCGCAGGCCGTTCCTGTCGGCGTGAAATGTGCCTGGTTAGATAAGGATGACATAGCCGCTCTGGACTGCCTGCTGCCCCGTGTCGAGGTCCACCAGCTTTCCGCTTGTGTGTGGGTAAACTCCTGTAGCCATCTGCGTAGTTGGTTGAAAGGAATGAGTACGATAGGTTCGGGTCAGGTCACAGACTGACGTGTTGGATGCTCTTTTTGTTAGATCGTCAGCTGCATCGTTTCCTAGTGATCCGCTTTGTCCTTTTATCCATTGTAGTGTCACAGTATTGCGGTTAGATGCCGTTACTCGTTCTAGTGCATTGTGACATTCTAGTATTAATTTCGAGATTATATATTTTTTCCCTAAGGATTGGAGAACTGAGGCGCTGTCGGAGAGGATACGTATACATCTGTCCGTAACTATCCTGACTTCTATGGCGTAAATCGCTTGTATGATGCCCATACACTCTGTCTGGTAGACGTTGTTGAACATTCCAAGCGGGCTGGATATATTTATGTTAAGGTCTTGTGAGAAAACTCCGACTCCCGTTCTGGAGTCAATGTAAACGGGGATTAATCACGTTTTGTTTAATTCTTACGATATTAAACTTGGTTTAAGATTTTAACTAGATTTGGAGAGAGATTAAATCTGTCAGTTTTGAATCGTTTTAGAATCCGGAAAAAATCTTGTGCACTAAGACCCTTAAAGGTTTTACTTATTTGTAAAATTAGGTACATTTTAGTTTTTAAGTCCAGCTTTTTGCCATCGCATTAACAGCTACTTTCACTAAATTTTCGACACATTCATTTCGAAACTTTTTAAAAAGAAGATCAGCAAAAAATTAAGTTTCCAGTGGTTCAGCCTTTCTCATAACGCTTGGAATCCAATATCCTTCAAAAACATTCAGATTGTGATTGATAATGTATTACGCAATTAGTGCTGATCAGTTTGATAATGTATTATTAAATTACTGATTTACTAACCTAATTATAGTTTTAATTAATTCAAACTTTTGTCGGTCTGGGCCTTTTCAATAATATAGGTAAATACATAATTAGTATTTTAATTAACAATATTTGTCATTCGTGATGAACTTCTCCCGCCTTATAAACGCGGAATAAAGTTATACTAGGTATAAACGTCAAAAATGTATGGTCATACCGAAGTTTTTCCTAGTATAACTAGGGTATGAGGAACAGGGTGTAATGTTCACATATAATCTATGGAAAAGGGAGGATCCTCCGACCATTCGGGTGTTGTGTCTGGTGGGCACACTGAAAGAAATATTTAGCCTAATTACTTCAGCTATTTCAGGAATAATCAGTTTGACAAGACTTTGTAAAAGTAAACTTGATTTAATAATAGTGATTTGTCTATAAAATACAGAACAACCTTTTGGTTTTGGTTACATGTTGCATAAAGTTATGTGGTCACTTTTTTGTGTTACATGTTGACGAAAGTTTGCTACTGCCCGACGCCGTTCTGTACAAAATGTATGAGAAAGTGAATTTAAACATTTTTTTCTATATTTTCCGCATGTTTTCAATAGTATTCTACTATTCAGGGCAGAGACAAATCCAACAAACCCAAGATCATAAAAATCAGTCCAGCCGTTCTTGAGTGGTGTAAGTAACCCGACTTTGTTTTATAAATTAAAATTATCCAGAGTTACTGAAATCAAATTGTAGGTATATAATCACTATCACTATCACTATCACTACATATTATAAAACAAAGTCCTCCGCCGCGTCTGTCTGTCTGTCTGTCTGTCTGTCTGTCTGTCTATTCGCGATAAACTCAAAAACTACTGCACCGATTCTCATGCTGTTTTCACCAATGGATAGCTTGGTTCTCGAGGAAGGTTTTAGTATATAATTTGTTATGTTTTTGTATGCATTTTTGTATGAATCAACGATATTTGTTGGAGGAGTCGGAAAAAAATAAGCCGTCTGGGAGCTTTCAACTAAAACGCTGTCTAAACCCTTTGAGATATAACAAAATAATGTATTGTGGAATTATGTATTTTATAAAGATCTTCAAAAAAGTCCGCGATGGCATATGTCTATCTCTTAAGGATAACATACTATAACCATTTTATTGTCTTTTTGTAGGTATTTGTTTGCCGAATTTTACTCTTGGAAATACGATTACGATAACAATACGCAATAATATGAGTAGCTATTAGCCAAATTATGTTCGTAGATAAATAAGCTAGCTACTTATGTGTATTTCAAACAGTGTACAAGAATATTTATCATAAAAACATTACTAAACACGGCGGCCTTATGATCAAAATTTGTGCATTCCAAAACTTTCGTTCCTTTTTCACTGACATATTTATCACTTTTCGATAAACTAACACTCAATACGAAATCTACACTTATTTCTCAGTAATTCTGTATAAGATTCTTCTAAGATTAAACCGTTTTCTCATTGAATCCATTACTTTACGCACGTTTAACCTTGATGAATGTTTACATTAAGCACCGCGCCACACCGCCACACGACCACAGAGTACAGACGTATTTTGTTTTCTTTTTTTTTTCGTTCGTTTAGTGGAGTTCCCGCTAAAATGTCAACCGGTCAAGTATTAGTCGATTATTCTAATTCTACAGCCATATCGTGTTGCAAGTTCAAAATAAATGTCAAATATTTCGTCCAATTGCGAACGACCCTGAGAACAGATATGCACCAATGGTGCTCATTAGATATTTCGAGCGTTTTGTCAGCATAAATGGTGTATCATGGCACATTGCGGAGGATTTCGTTTTGTTTTCACATTGTTGGTACTTACGTGAATTATTTTAAAATTATTATTTGTGTCGCACTTTTATTTCGTGTTGTAATTTGGTACAATTGATTGCTTTAAGAATTTGAGTGAAATTTCGTATTTTGATTTTGTGTTTGTTATCTTTAGGTAAAGACTCATTCATGTTCAGAACATAAGTACTTTTATTATATTAAGTCATTTGTTTCGGTTTCTATTCACATATTGAATCACATTAAAATTAATATTAAGTTAGAATTTTGAGATATAGCCTGGGATATGGAAAAGGACTTAGGGTACTTTTTTATGCGATAACCGACATCCACGCGGGCGAAGCCGCGGGAAAAAGCTAGTTTATAATATAAGTATGGATTATCAAGCACTTAGTTTGCTTTTCAAGCACATCAAACTTCGTTCTAAACGGTCAAAATTGTTTGACAAGCACGAAAAATCCAAGCAATTTTGACCGTCTAGGGACCCTATATGTATCTTCAATATCTTTCAATCGTCGAAAGGAAACTTACCCGACTGCGAACTAAGCTTAATCATTTGACTCTACCCTAAGAAAAGGCGCGATAAAAATAAATCTTCTTGATATTAATGCCTTCAGGAAATCATTTAGTTGGATAGCTATCTGGGAATGAAAAATGTGGCAGCTGCGTGTCATCTTATATGCGATAGTGAATGTTAAATGGAGAATTGAAGAGTGAATTGTGGTTATTTGTCATCCAGTATGAGAGGAAAGTAAAAAGGGGAAACTAGAATGTATATTCTCTCTCCATGACAGTGTCTGGCAACGTTTTTTGAACCAGGGACTACTTTAATTTATTTGTGGTTAGCAGAGACCTTATAAGGTATAAGAAAAAAAACCGGCCAAGTGCGTGTCGGACCACGCACAATGCAGGGTTTCATAGTTACAAACAACACAACAAACTTAACATTGTAGTTGAAATACATGTTCTCCTATACATTCCAACTGCAAATGTAAGTTGGTTGACTATTGCTCGTTAACTTGTATGAATTTTGGTATCGCAGGCAAACAAAAGTTACACCATATTTCAGGTTATTGGTTCGTCCCCGCCTGCGATACCAAAATTCTATAGATTATAATTCTTGTTTTTCTCTTTTCAGTTATTTGTTTTAGTTTTAGCAGTCGGGTTTTTTGTTTTATTAAATAATTTGCTTTTTTATTTTTTGTTTTATTATTATATATATATACAGGATGTAAAAGAAATTGCGTGCCATAGCTTAGGGGTAAGTTCAGTATCGATAAAAGAATACAGAAAAAAAAATTGCAAGATCAACCTAATTTAATCCTATAATGGTGCCGATTCCCTTGTTCACAAACTAAACTAAATTTAAGTTCAGTGCATCTTTTTCTTTCTATTTCATTAAGAAAAGGACAGAAGATAAATTTTAGTTTAGTCCTGTCAAATTAATCAGCGCCTGTCACTCCCCCTTACAAGTTTAGATGTGATTAAAAACTTGCCGACTAAAATTACGATAAAATACGTCAAGCGCTGATTAATTTGACGGGACTAAACTAAAATTTATCTTCTGTCCTTTTCTTAATGAAATAGAAAGAAAAAGATGCACTGAACTTAAATTTAGTTTAGTTTGTGAACAAGGGAATCGGCACCATTATAGGATTAAATTAGGTTGATCTTGCAATTTTTTTTTCTGTATTCTTTTATCGATACTGAACTTACCCCTAAGCTATGGCACGCAATTTCTTTTACCAATATCAATTTCTTCTATAATTCTATTTACGTAGTTACAGGTAGTAGTTTACTATTGGGCATGAATCCTTTCAAACAGGAGATAATTCTAGCCTTTCAGCAGGTTCCTTCCAACAGAAATAAAACTAGCGACCATTTAACTAATTACCTACTCTGTCACTGTCATCGCGCAAGGTAAAATAAACATACCAACACCAATAGACTTCTCTGTCACCTAACAACTAAATCGTCAGCTCGGAAAAGTTGACAGCGCAGGTCAGACACGGCACGCCCATCTATTCCATTACGGGCTTAAATTTCTTTCATTAGATAATCTACACACATCGTACATCGATCCGTTTGTTTTATCCCAAAAAAAGAGCCTAAATAACGCGTGTGATGTACACACATCAAAAAAAGTTTGTGATCACTAGCATAAGGTGATATAATTTTTTAAATTGAACTTTATCATGAAAAAATCTTTTTTGTGTTTTCTGTAAATATAAATATCCTGTTTGAAATTAAAAAATAAAACTATTTTTATTAAAAAAAAATTGAGTAGTTAATCAGGGCCTCAAGTCTGCTATTACAATAGTGTCAGAATGGTCTCACCATTGTGAGTATTTGACAGTGTTTGTATGGCAAATCTGTCAAAAACTCACAATGAAGAGACCATTCTGACACTATTGTAATACCAGACTTGAGGCCCTGAATGTAATTGTAACAGAGATAGAAAGAAAAAGACTGTTTAACCAAACTTAAACTAAAATTTATTAATAAAAGGTTTATATTCAATATAATAAAACTCCTCTCCTGGCTCGAACACATGCGATGATCCTCCTGGGCTTGTTGAGAATAAAGTTATCCAGCATTTCTTGGGGTAACCTGTCCCATTCTTGAATGGCGGCTTCCCTGAGCTCTGGCACTGTCTGGGGACGTGGCTGACGGTTCCAAACAGCTCGCTTAAGAGCATCCCACGCATGCTCTATTGGGTTTAAGTCAGGCAAGCCGAATCATAATAATAATCTACCACACCTAACAAAAAAGATTTTGATTTTTCAAAGTGATCGCAAACTTTTTTTGATGTGTGTACATCGATCCGTTTGTTTTATCCCAAAAAAAGAGCCTAATTAATTGATGTATAAAAAAGGAAGATTGGGTACTCGCTCCTAGACGTAGACCGCATAAACTATGCCGACTGGCATAATTGGCCTTAGTCACAATCGAACTGGCGCACGGTGGGCTGTAAATCGCCTTTCATAGACATAGAGACTTGAATTTTGAAGGTCCTTTTTTTTTGGCTAGATATGGATTCTGCTGATCATTACTATACTACAAAATTTCGGTGTGTAGTGCCACAATACGAAGTATATCAAAAAATTATAAATAAATAGTACTATATCTGTGTGTAAGGATATAATGGCCAACCTTATGATTCAAGAGATAGCCTCATTTTTCTTGTCAGAATAATACAAATATTTTCTTTAAAAAATGATAACTCCTTCATTTGTATACGCAATTGCCTCATACGAAATTTTATAGTATAGTAATTGTGACATCGGTCGGTACTCATAATTGTATGGTGGTGGGTAGTTAGTTTACGTTTGCAAATATATCAGTCTGTCGTTGAACCACGTATTTTATTGACGTTACATTGGCGACGAGAACGGGATTTTTATAATTTATTTTTAGTTACCGAGGTTTCGCATGTGTTAAGATGCCTATTGGTAAAATTGAACCGTTCAATTTAAGCTCGAAACAGTGGCCAGCGTATATTCGGCGGGTAAATCAGTACGTACGGCTTAACGAAGTAGACAATGAATTGATAGTGCCTTTGTTAATAACGGTTGTGGGGGAGGAAACGTATGCGCTTATGTGCGATTTGTGTTCACCTAGTTTTCCGGAAAACAAAACATATGACGAACTAGTGAAATTGGTGACGGAACACTTAGAACCGCAACGATCGGAGATCGCCGAGCGCCACGTGTTTAGATTGCGCCGACAGCGTGCGGGCGAGTCCCTTACGGAATACCTGCAGGCATTGAAACATCTGGCGTCTACGTGCAGTTTCGGAAAGTGCAAGTCATGTTCGACGCTTGAAGAAAATTTGCGCGATCAGTTCGTGTCAGGGCTGACAAGTGACGTAATGCGATCGAGAATCTTCGCGGAAAAAAAAGTGTTATACAAAGAGGCAGTGGAGCTAGCGCTGGCTCTAGAGGCAGCGGAGAAACATGCCGAGGTCAGCGGCACCACAACGACGGCGGCGGCGGACTCAACAAAGGTCGCAGGCGGCGAGGCGGGCGAAGGCCTGCATTATGCGCGCGGCGGACGAACGCGCCTGCGCGGGGCGCAACGGGCGCACGGCGGCGGCGCAGGTGATGGAGCAGCAGGCGCTGAAGGCGCAGGGGGCGCGCGCGCGGACGCGGCCGACGGGCGCGCGCGGGCTTGCTGGCGTTGCGGCAAGGCGCACCCGGCCGAGTGGTGTCGGTTTAAAAATTACAGTTGTGATGAGTGCGGTAAAAAAGGGCACCTAAAAGTGATGTGCAAACAAGTGCGCGGTAGTGGCGGTCGGCATAATTATTTAAGTGACGAATCAGACGATGGTATGTTCAACTTGTATGTGGCAACTCGAGGTAACAAACCATTTTTTATTAAATTGTCTGTGGATAACATTAATATTGAATGTGAAGTGGACACAGGTAGTCAGCAATAAGTGAGAGCATGTACCAATGTATGTTTTCGCATAAAAAGATTGAACCGGATAACTTAGTTTTACGTTGTTACTCAGGTTCAAGAATTGAATCACTCGGTTACGTTGAGGTAGACGTTTGTCTGGGTGAATTTAAAGCTAAATCATTACGATTATACATTATTAAGGGTGGGGCTCGGCCGTTGTTAGGACGAGAGTGGATGCGCGCTTTAAAGATAACGCAAATAAACCTTAATGAAATCATAGATGAAGATTTTGTAAACAATTTATGCAAGGAATACCCAGAAGTATTTAGCGAGAAGTTAGGTACATGCAAACAGCCCATACGGCTACAGCTGTCCGATAAGGAACCAGTTTATGTGCGAGCGAGACCTATACCGCTGGCATTGCGCGCACGTGTCGAGCGGGAGCTGGAGCGTCTCGAGGCGGACGGTTCCATCTATCGCATTGACTACTCAGACTATGGAACTCCAATAGTACCCGTGGTAAAACAAAACGGAGACATACGCATTTGTGGGGATTATAAGATAACCATCAATCCAAAGTTAAAAAGGGATTATTACCCGTTGCCGCGTATCGAAGAGTTATTCGCAAATCTTAGTGGGGGGGATAAATTCTCAAAAATTGATCTGAAACATGCTTATGAACAGTGTCTGTTGTCGGACGACTCGCAACCCTACACGGCTATAACTACGCATATGGGTACTTTTGTGTATAGACGTACGCCCTACGGGTTGTCTGTTATACCGGAAAAGTTCCAAAAGATTATGGAAGAGACACTGCGCGGGGTGCCAGGGTGTGTAGTATTTTTAGACGACATTTGTGTGACGGGGTCCAACACGCTTGATCACATGAAGAATCTGAGAACTGTACTAGAAAGGTTGCGGCACATGGGACTCACTGTTAAACTAAGTAAATGTAAATTTTTGCAAGATAGTGTGAAATATCTAGGTTTTATTATTAATAAGGAAGGTTTGCGACCGGATACAGAGAAACTAGAGGCCATTTCCAGCGCGCCTAGACCAGAGAACGTATCACAACTAAAAAGTTTCTTGGGGATGGTTAATTACTACGGGCGATTTATTCCAAATTTGAGCACCTTATTACAACCATTACACAATTTGTTAAAAAAAGATAGCGGCTGGCAATGGGACTCCAAGTGTGATAAAGCTTTCGTGGAGGCCAAGCGATCACTTCTGAGCGAACGCGTATTAGCACACTACGAGGAGGGGCGCGCTTTAGTGTTGTCCGTGGACAGCAGTGCGTACGGACTGGGCGCCGTGCTGGCGCACCGGTATTCGGATGGTAGTGAGCGACCCGTCAGCTGTGTGTCACGCACGCTTAGTGCGCCTGAGCGTAATTACAGCCAGCTCGACAAAGAGGCGCTGGCTATTCTGTTCGGTATAACGAAACATCACCAATATTTGTTCGGCAGGCGTTTTATGCTACGCACGGATCACCAGCCTCTGACTCATATTTTTGGGGCCAAAGGGGGAATCCCACAGACGGCTGCCAGTCGTTTACAAAGATGGGCGGCGCGTCTGGCTGCTTATGATTTCGACATAGAATTTGTGCGATCGGTGGACAATGGTCCGGCTGATGCTCTGTCGCGATTACCGTTACCTCGGGAGGGTCGCTTCGTCGACTCAGTAGATTATTTAAATCTTATAGAGGAGTCGTTGCCTGTTTGTTTTAAAGATATCGCAAAAGAGACGGAGGGCGATACGTTATTATGTAAAATTAAAGGATTTGTACTATTCGGTTGGCCGGCAATACCGAGCTGCGATGCGGAAAAACCATTTTTTGCTAGAAAAAATGATTTCCTAGTAGATCAAGGATGTGTTATGTATAAATATAGGATAGTGGTCCCTCACGTTCTGCAGAAGAAAATATTAGAGGAAATTCATGAGGGCCATCTAGGTATGAACAAAATGAAAACTTTATCGCGGAGCTACATTTACTGGGCGAGTTTAGATCAGGACATTGAAGAAGTTTGTAGATCATGTGCTGCGTGCCGCACCGTGCAGGACGCGCCGCCGCGGGTGCAGCTGCATCCCTGGGAGTTTCCGCTGCACCCATGGCAGCGCGTACACGCTGACTTCGCAGACTGCGGCGGCGTGCGGTATCTGATCATAGTAGACGCGCATTCAAAATGGATAGAGGCACTGCCGATGCGCGGCACGAACGCAGCTTCTACTATTAAAGCTTTTAGAAGTACATTTGCACGTTTTGGTTTACCATCGCAGCTCGTGACTGACAACGGCCCGCCGTTCTCTTCTCAAGAGTTTAAAGTTTATTGCGAAAAGAATTGTATCAGACATACAACTTCGGCACCGTATAGGCCCCAGGGGAATGGCGCGGCTGAGAACGCAGTTAAAACCGTGAAAAAGGCAATAAAGAGAGCGATGTACGAAGGCGAGGACGTGAACGTCGCCCTAAGCAGATTCCTTCTCCAGTACCGAAATTGTGAACACGCGACGACAGGAGCTTCGCCAGCGCTGGCGCTCCAGGGGCGGCGCTTACGCAGCCGACTTGATGCGCTACGGCCGGATGTAGCCGCAGTGGTACGCGCGAAACAAGAACGTCAGGTCGCCCGCGTTTCGGGGGCCAATAGGGAATTCCGCGTTGGAGATACGGTAATTGCTCGCGATTACACGGCGAGGGGGGACAAGTGGACCGAAGCCACAGTTATTAAAAAGACGGGGCCAGTTTCATACAAAGTTAGTTTAGGTAACGGGGTTGAGTGGCGTAGACATGCCGACCAAATTATTTCAGCAAGTAGCAAAAATAAGTACTCGTTATCACGCGTGAGTGACGTGGCCGTAGACGAGGCTACAGGCTCTGGGGTAGCCAAACCGGGGGTCGATACCGGAGCCGCAGGTGAAATGTTGGAGGACGCATCCAGCGATGATGGTGATACTAAGGTCACGCCGATGGAAGGGTCAAAGTCGACGCAGGTTCGACCCGATCGTTTTTCGTCGTCGGTATCACCACCACCGCTGGGTGCGTCTGCTCGCGCACTGCGTGCGTTCAACCGAGCTAGACAAGCTGTCGATAATTTGCCACAATAGTTATAGGTATAGTTAAGCATATCTAGTTGTTAGTTCTAAAATGTATCTGTTGTGATTAGTAGACTTGATGAGGAGAGATGTGACATCGGTCGGTACTCATAATTGTATGGTGGTGGGTAGTTAGTTTACGTTTGCAAATATATCAGTCTGTCGTTGAACCACGTATTTTATTGACGTTACAGTAATGATCAGCAGAATCCATTTCTAGCCAAAAAAAGGACCCTTCAAAATGCAAGTCTCTATGTCTATGGAAGGCGATTTTCATCCCACCGTGTGGCGTTTGTGTAGCACATGCGTAACACGTTAAGTAAAATTACCGTAATCGTCTAAATAAGCAGCAACAATGCCTTCCTTTGTTTTCAAATTGTGCACAAATAATTCACAAACCAAAAACAAGTTCCACTGGATTACTTTCCACTCGTAAGTACATCAAAACTTATTTTCTTTAAAATTCTCTTGAATAATATTGCTTTCTAGGTCGCCATTTGTTTCTGAGTTGTTATGGGTACATAACAGTGACGATTATTGCTATCTCGTTCGCACTACAGTCCGCGTCATATCTCTCTATTTCGGTTGTTCATGCATGACTAACGACATCGGGAAATGTAGTTGTGTGTTTACGTGGCATTAGAGCGGTGGCTTATCTTTCTTTTTTATACATCAATGACGTTAGCACATTACGGAGTTAGTTTCGGAAAAGGTTACATGCAAAAGGCGACCTTATGTCGTGGGTAACTATGGTTGCATTCGATCATTCAAGCGAATTTGGAATTACTTTTAAATTAAAAGTATTAGGTTTTTGTTTCAGAAAAATTTACAGTGAAAAAAATATATTATACGTAACGTAGTGCACGTTTCTCTGAGTTACACTGATAAACGTAAAATAAATATAATCAAGTTTATCATCTGTTATTCAACGCCCCCACATAATACATTACGTTCTATAGAACCTACCTATCAGTGGCGAGACTTGACATTTCGTAGGATCCCAGCCAAAGAAATTGTTTAGTTCTATATAAATAGTAATATCGTCAAAATTAATTTATTGAACAAAAATAAAAATCATTCCTTTACTGTTAGTCAAGTAGCAGAACCAACAACACGCTATCAATACACAAAACACACTGTAAATGTTTTACAGAAATAAACTTAACTTAAAATTTTACTAATAAAATTATTATTGGAATATAACAAATCAAATAAAATGCAATTGAACAGGTGAAATTAAAATAAAATGTGTAATATTCCTCTGTCTCGTTCTCGCCGACGCGTGTTTCTATGTCTGTGTCGATCATAACCCGATAGATAGAGAGTTACTGTCGTTCATATCAAGCCGTGGCACGTCACCTTAAGTGAGGTCATGACGGGATCACTGTTGTATAAATATTTAGTTCACGATTTTGTGTTGTTCGAATTCAAAACTAAAAATAGGCGTTTTTGTTGTTTGAATGTTATGGTGTATTAAATACCTGTAGTGTAGAATATCTATAGTAAGAAGTTGGTGTTGCTCTTCCGATCGTCCAAAGGGAAGCCGGTAGGAATGGAGTTATTAGCGTGCTACGCCTCTGCTACTCAAACACTCTTGAACGCCATGTTGGGAAAATAAAAGGACACGCTTTACTAACAAACCTTATTTGTTTGCGCCTTTTTCAAAAATAAATTCTAAACTTCTTTTTGAATTTCAAAGTTTATTCCAACCGCCTACGCTTGTGATACAAACTCTTTGTTTCATTACCCTTTGGGTCTTTAACAAGAGCCACTGAAAATTACCTTCTAATTAAATGTTAATTAACATAACATCACGCCTGTATTCCTTGAAGGGTTAGGCAGAGGCGTACCCATAGTACACCCACAGTTCGCCTGTTATGTTTAAGTCATAAGTAATAGGGGGCGAGCCTATTGCCATCAACCGGGCACAAATCCAGACTCCGGGCTGCTACTGAGAAATTCCAGATGGAAAACCCCAATATCACTTTGCCCGACCTGGGAATCGAACCCAGGACCTCATGCTCAGCAGTAGCCGTTGCGACCACTAGACCGCCGAGGGAGTTAATTAAAGAGATCCCGAAATATATCATATATCCTATACAGGGTTATTGGTAAAACACTAACAACCTTGCAGTACCTATATGTATTACCAACATCATAAACAACATCTTTTGTTGGTTCAGTCGCAAAATGTACCTTTCGCAAAATTCACCTTTCTCAAAATGTACCTTTCTCATAATGCACCTTTCTCATAATGTACCTTTCTCATAATGCACCTTTCTCATAATGCACCTTTCGCAAGACGTTTACCTTTATTCCCATCTGCCCCTTCGACCTTGCCACCGGGGTGGTGGCTGACACTAACTAGTGTCGTTTACCACCCCGATGGTAATTATTTTATTTATATTATTTTAGATTATTTTTTATTCGACCTGATTGATTACTGATGAATAAGGCTTAGTCGATTATGAGAAAGGTACATATTGAGAAATGTACATTTTGAGAATGGTACGTTTTGCGTATGGGGTGCATTTTGCGAAAGGTACATTCTGCGACTGAATTCTTTTGTTCTATGACTTTTTACAAAACATAATACATTTACCAAAAACAAACCTTCAAAATTTCGTTGTTCTACTCGTATCTAACAAATTTCAATTCTGTATTTTGTTGTACTTATCTACGCCTCCTGTGGCACTATATCACTTGCTTTGCAATGCGTAGAATTTATAACATTTATGCCCAAATACTCAAACGTTACTTAACTTTAAGACGTTCTTATAAGTGTTTCTGTCGCTACAAAACAGTTTAAAGTGACAGAGACAGCATTAGACTTAACGGCGACTTAAAATTGAATTGCGTTTGAGTATTCGGCAGTTAGAGATCTGATAAATTGAAATCTGATCAATTATTAAAAGTCACAGAACAAAAGTTGTTGTTAATGATGTTAGTATTAGTACTAAGAGGTTTTTAGTCTTTTACCAATGACCCTTAATATCCTTCAATTACATTCACTTTGTGGCAGGCTACTGACTATTAATTAGCTAGTCCCACGCTTGACGATGAAAAAGTTTGAAAACAAAATTAAGGGGAAAAAGTGAATAGGGCGTAATTTTCTATTCGTTCATACAATTTTTAATAAAATTCTCGTCTAGACTGTCAGATTTTTTCATCGTACGTGATATACAGAAGGGTTTATTTGATGACGAGCTTCCGCCTGCGTAGAAGTCGGTTATCAAAAAAAAAATTGCAGGAAAAGCTCTGGTAGGTATTTCATTTGTACTATGATGAATAGTTGCAATTTATCACTTGTCTGTTAGTGTAATGGTCGTGTGGCGGTATCAACAACGCCACATGCGAACTACGCATCAAAGACCTGACGTCACAAATTTTGCATCGCGCTATCAGAGTTTAGCATATTATATATACAACATCCCGACATCAACCGTTGGGCAGTTGCCCACCAGACACAATACCCGTCTGGTCGGAGGATCCTCCCTTTACTATAGAGTATGAGTGAACTTTACACCCTGTTCCTCATACCTCTAAAGTTGTAATGAATCATTATGCCATAGGTATCTAACATGAGGCAGAACAAATAAGCGAGTACCTGCATTTCTGATAGTTCAACACTTTCTGACGTGTCATATAAAAGAAATGACCGATTCTTGTGTCCTTCTCCATATCCCAGGCAATATCACTGCTAAATTTCATGACGATCGGTTCAGCGGTTTCGGCGTGAAATCGTGCCAGACAGACAGTGTTACTTTCATATTTATAAAATCATTATGGATTAGTACCACATAAGATTGTAAGGCTAAAAAAACGAAATCCATCTGCCTAGCGTTTTCCCAACTATGTTGGGGTCAGCTTCCAGTCTAACCGGATGCAGCTGAATACCAGTATTTTACATGGAGCCACTGCCTATCTGACCTCCACAACCCAGTAACTGGGTAATACGATACCCCTTGGTAAGACTGGTTGTCAGACTTACGGGCTTCTGTCGACCCGTAACGACTGTCAAAGATTCACGAATGACAGCCGGGACCAACGGCTTGACGTGCTTTCCGAGGCACGGAGGAGTCTCGGCATGTAAAGATGGTCACCCATCCACGGACCAACCCCGGCAAGCGTAACTTAATCTGATGTATCGACCCATGCGGCTATTATTACTTAGCCACGAGCTCCATATAGAAGCTAAAAAACAAAATAAACGAAATAAATTACTTAGGTAACATCAATCAAAAGTCTATACAAAAGAGGCCGAAAATCGATTAAATAACCACCTTCAAAGAAAAAGACGTAATGCCTACATGCAAGAAAAACATTACAACTACAAGTACTCAATAATCTTCCATTTGGCGTCACGATTTGAACAATAAAGAAGTCGTTAGCTGTTCCGTGGAAGCACGCTAGATCACTGATAAAGAAAATTAAGTAATTTTCTTTCAGCCTTTGTAAAATAAATTATTTCAAACCTATTTCAAATTATAACATTCTATCGATTCGTATTCTAAAAAATCTCAACCATTTATGCAAGGGGTCAACTAATTGCAGTAACTGACTGTACCAAGTGTTGAAATGTACATAGATATCGGTTAAAGTTAGAAATCTTTGTTAAAAAATATTATCCACTAGCGAAGAATAATTAACCTACAATTATTGTGTAGTAAATTCTATAATTATTGTGGGTAATTTGTTTTAACCGTATTCACTAAAGTTAATAAATAAATAATCGTAACAGATAATAGTAGATATATACGCGAGACTTTTATCGGTTTACGGATATAGAGTGTAAAATGGGTTTTATGGACGAGTTGTACACTCTACTTTTCACATCGATTGCGAGGAAATGACATGTAAAATAATAAATGGACGAAATAAAAAATATAAGTTTATTTAATGAAGTTTTATTGTGTATTTTGGCTGTTGGTATCCTTGCCTTGTTCTTAGAATACTAACGAAAAAAGAGGTTATTCTATGAAGTTGAAGTTGTTCGTGTGGCTGTTGGACCGATTGCCTTGGTCTTCGACGAAGATTTTACTTTATACTCTAGAGCATATAAAGCGACTTTAGGTCGTCTAAGCACGACATAAAGACGAACTTTTAGAGCATGAGAAGTGAAAAGATAATTATTAACATAGTAATCTAACGGCATGCATAATCAGCCAATAATGTTCCCACTGCTGGGATACGGGCCTCTTCTCTTCGAGAGGGAGTGGGCTTTAATGTACCACGCTGGCCCACTGGGGGTTGGTAGATTTCACATGTCTTCAAACTTTTGGTTCTAGGTCATGCCGGTTTCCTCATGTTTTATTCTTGGCCGTTTTGAGAGCAATGGTGATGAAATTATTTACACAAAGTAAAGCGCCTGCCATTTCGTTTTTTTTTTTTTTGGGTGGGAAATTATCAAATAACTTCTCCCGCTCTGGGCGGAGCGGGAGGGCGTGGTAGACTTTTACTGACTAAAACCCACCCGTGTTCCTTCAGTTGCCTATGTGCCAGGGGCACGGTATCCCTTTCGGACAAACCCGTAACCCTGGCAGGCACCGGTCCTAGCGGACCCCGTCAGTGCGTGCTGACATCTCTTTAAGGTTCGCGTGGAACACAACGCGCCGTCGACCCGGGCCTGGTCCATACTGGACTGCGAGCTGCCGTATCTCGCCATCCGCAAGCCCGCGCCTACGGTGGCCGGGAATCGGCTACCGATTCCCGCCGCCCAAGGCGTCTCCTGCGGCGACTAGGAGCGTGAGGGCGCACAGACTGCCGCTCCCTCACGCGTTCCGCCTCCTCCTTCCTGGGTTCGAATCCACAATCCGTAACTTGGGACTTGTAAGTCGGGCTGATAACACTGGGCCAGCACTGTTTTAATCTATCGAAATCAAACATTATCTTTTTTGGGCTGTCACTTGCAGATTTACCGCAAAAATGTATGAAGACTGGATAATTTCGTTTACAGAGGATTTTTTGTTGTGCATGTGTTTTTACAGCTAGGCACTACAGAGACAGTTAGGTATATAACTCATCACAAAATGATAGGTAAATAAAAATATGTCAATTTACCATACTGAAGGTATATGAAAATCGATAGATTCTGCCTCGAAAGCATTTGGCGAGCAAAGCACAAAATAAACAGACAACACTGATGAAATTCGGACCCAGTTCAACCAATAAACGTATGCAACAGTTGGCCAGGCTGTGGACATAATGGGCCAATTTATAACCGTATCATCATCAATAAATAGCACTCGAAAGCTCGTGTAACTGTTATAACCTCCAATATTTGATATCCTGTCAGATATTTTCAACAACTGCTTTTACATGTACATATATCCAAGAATATTTGCATAACGTCATATTGATATCAATCATTGAAATATTTTAAAGTTTCCTGTTTAAATGGCAAATAAATTGAATTGATTTGATATTCTACACCTGGTTGATAGCAAGAAGCAATACAGAAAACATCGTAAGAGCTGAATTCTTGATCCGTGTATTGATATTTGAAAACTTTTATAGTAGAAAAATGAATGAGTCTCAAGATTCAATTAGCATTAGATTGAAGATAATTATAGGTACTTCATTTGAAATAAGATTAGACATTTATGTAAACCTTTTTTACAGTCCGTTCAACCGATTAAAGGCTCCTACAAACAGGCGCGACACGCGACGCGACACAAAGACACCGCTCGTCGCGCGCCGAGCGGTTCCTTTGTGTCGCATCGCGTGTCGCGCCTGTTTGTAGGAACCTTTAGACTTCTATTGCGTTGATGGCAGCTACAGTAAACAGTTGGTATTGTAACCACTTTTTTGCTCTTAATGCCATCCTTATGCCTACGGAATAGAAGTCAAAATCGGTTGAACGGACTGTAAAAAAGGTTTTTAATTTTAAATATCGAATGTTATTTCAAATGGAATATAATAATATATAAATAAATAGATTAATCTTTTAATTGATGCACACAAAAACCAGCAAAAAATGGAAACCGGCCAAGTGCGTGTCGGACCACGCTCAATGAAGGGTTCCGTAGTTGGGATGAATTTATCCCAAGAACATAAAATTGTACATAGTTGAAAAACAAAATCCCATACATTCCAACTGCAAATGTAATTTGTCGACTATTACTCGTACACTTGTAAAGCCTACTTAGCTGTGATAGTTTTCCTTTTAAATTCGTTATATTCACTACTGCCGTATTTTTAATTTTTTATTAGGGTTTTAAAGCTTACGCAAACGGATCCCTGAATATCCTAATTATAACAGACCCGCAATATTTTTGAACGGCCCCCGATTCCCCACACCATAGAACAGAAGATAAAAAAAATACATCATCCCCAGTTTACGTGCAAGGCAAAGACAAAAAAGGCTTTTTTTAAATCTCCCACTATAAAGGTATGTACTTCCATAATATAAGCAATTACTAAGTTAACTGGCCTTTAGAAGACCAGTCAGCAAACTAAACCGTAGTAGGTACACACAGCCTTCACCAAATTCTAAAGGAATTCAAACCCAATTCGGCTCTATATCGACAGTATCTAGGGCCCAATAGATTCGATACAGTCCGTCGATTGAGGCTACCCTCTGGAGATAATGGACGCTTCCCTTTGTCCGTTTATCTATTAAACGTCTGTGCCAGCTGGGACAGATGCTGTCCTAATGTATACATTGTTTTTATATACCTAGGCGGATTTACAGTCTACTTAGCACGCATTAACGACCTATGAAGGCGTTCTTATCTCATGTGGGTTGCG
This sequence comes from Dryobota labecula, assembly GCA_947523025.1. Classification (NCBI taxonomy): domain Eukaryota; kingdom Metazoa; phylum Arthropoda; class Insecta; order Lepidoptera; family Noctuidae; genus Dryobota; species Dryobota labecula. The sequence continues at coordinate 6,049,168 of OX383289.1, read as the reverse complement.
AGATATACAAAAAAAACCCCTGACCCTGAACTCCTGACTGAAAACCGACCCCAATGTGGTGATGATGAGCTTAGGTAATAGGTAGTTAATCCATACTAATATTATAAATTCGAAAGTAACTCTGTACTCTGTTTTCACGCCTAAATCGCTGAACCGATCGTCATGAAATTTGGCAAAGATATAGCCTGGGATATGGAGAAGGACATAGGCTACTATTTTACGCGATAACCGACATTTACGCGGTCGGAGCCGCGAGTAAAAGCTAGTAGATAATACGGACTAGTATCCGCCACTCCACGTCAATGCGCGTTTTTGCGTACGCATGGGGATTTCGATTATTTGATCCATCCCAGCTCCTCAAAGAAGGCCAGCAACGCCTTGGTCTTACTGAAAATCTCACGTAGGGTACCTGGGCTACCGAAGTACCGAACACCGTGTTATGGACTCCCCAATGGTGTGGCTATGTGTATGTTGAAGTCCTCCGAGAAGATTCCAGCACCTTTGCCACTACCTGTTTTGGATCCATCTGTGAAGATGCGCAGCTCTGCGGGGCGTAACCCCTTGCATCGGCGATCCTCGTGAAGTTGGATTCTGTATTTTTTATCAAAGATAAATTGTTTGGGTACCCGATTATTTATGGCTTTCGTAATAGTGAACTCCTTGTTGAGTCCCTCAAGCAACGCGGTATGTCGTGTCTCTCTCTTACCCCAGAGATTGCATTTAGACGCACTGCCACCATCGTCGCTTCCTGCTGTACGAACAGGTGAAGCGGCGATGAGCGGATGATGAGCTTATGTCATGAAAAGTGGACGTTTTTCTAGTCCCCCAATAAGCTGTACCAAATAAAAATATATTATTCAGAATTGTAACACTCTGCAAGAATCTATAACTGAACACATTGATGTATTAAAACCGTAGGTAGATACGGGACTTAATAACAGCGCCTGGTCCTATCAAATTAAGGGATGGACCGTAGTTGGCACTCAGTCGCGCACGGGATAACGTTGATCAAACAGCTCCATAATTACAGTTTTTTGTGATAAATACGCATCAAAATGACTTCTTGTGCAGCTAAACAGTGTTTTAATAATACAAGGAAGAAAAATAAGACACACGGAATTACTTACCACTCGTAAGTACAGCCAAAAAATGCTAATTTGTTGAAAGTTATAATAATATTTAATGTTTGCTTCGCCATGTTTGTGCTACCACATGCCATGTTATTCATAATCGTAAACATTCGGCAGCTAACGCTATTTCGCTCGCACGACAGCGACGTCTCCTATCTCTGTTCTTGTCTATCGGTAACTGTAGGTTTGCGACTGTGATCACACTAATCACAGATGTGTGAGTTTTGGATGTAGTCGTGCGCCGAGCCCAGGTTTACTGATTGCGATGTTAGCACGTAACATATCTTCCTCCTTTTAATATATCAATGAACTGAACATGATTTTTCCCTAGAGACACCCACTAACAACAACAACAACAATTAAAATGACTACTCGTAAAACAGTGACCTGTACAGAAACTATAATTACATAGGTATCGTTTAAAAGATATATAAAGTTGCGGTAACTTTTACAAACCTACCACGTGTAGTAATGGCGTAGGCTACCAGTGGGTCTAGCACACACGCGCGGAGTAAATCAATCTGCCTAGAATTTTCCGAACAATGTTGGGGTCGGCTTCCAGTCTAACCGGATGAAGCTGAATACCAGTATTTTACATGGAGAAACTACTTATCTGACCTCCACAACCCAGTAACTAGGTATTACGATACTCCTTGGTAAGGCTTCTGACGACCCGTAACGACTGTCAAAGATCCACGAATGATAGTCGGGACCAACGGCCTAAGCTGCTTTCTGAGGCACGGATGAGTCTCGGTATGAAAAGATGGTCATCCATCAACAGATCAACCCCGGCAAGCGTAGCTTAACTTAATCGATCGAACCGTGCGGCTGTTATTATACAGAAAAAGTTTGTAATCAGTGCGCAAATTTTTACAAATTAAACTTAAATGTGTTTTATTATACAGCTATTTCTTATTTCGATATGTGTTAGTACAAAAAAATGAAGTTATCGTTAACGAAAGAGGTTTATTTTGAAACTGGTATAATGGATACTCGTCGCGCAACGCGCCACCGCCGTCGGCGCGGTCATTCAGCTGTGCGTTCGCCCATTGATATTATTACGAATATATCCATATTTTGCTGATTTCAAGTAGGACCAAAAAAAAAAGTATTAAACAAATAATTGAAATGTGTTCTATTACTGATACTGAACCACAAAAACATTTTGCGCAATGGTTAAAAACTTATCCTGTGTAGCCACGAGCTCAAACGCGCGTATTTATGCGCGTAATTTTATTATTTTACACTTGAAAATACTCGTTTAGCACATAACACCGGTAAAAACCCAGCGCGTCATAATGTAAACATCTGGCAAGCACGGCGGCATTCTGATGACGTAAATTGTGCTTGTCGCAAAAAATTTAACCAAAAAGCTATAGGATAGTAGTATTTTGGATCTAAAATTTTCGAATTTACGAGACATTTACGTCGCGCGTTCGTGTTAGGGCTTCTGATTTTAAACATTTACAGTCGTCCCGAACGTTAGGGCCGTACTTCTAATAACGCTCGCAAGTGGAGATTAAGCTTTATGTACCTTTCAATATTAAAACCAACCTTTACTTTATGTGAATGCTTTTTAACTAGACATTTCAGAAACAAAGAATACAAGATGCTCCTTTTTTTCTAAAAGATACACAGGATTCCGGTTGAAAGCAACTATGTATATTATCCCGAAATGACAGATCAAAACTTAGTGACTGATCATTGACATTGACACTTAATAAACTATATATTTTATTTTCATTGTATGTAACTACGATCAACGCAATAACAAGCATCGCTGGAATATTTATTTCTAAAGATTTGAAATAAACATTAAGAGGAAAATGCTGAGCAAATTTTGCTCCTTTCGGCTCTTTTTCTAGACTTTTTAACACTAAGCAGATTCGAGAAAACCCGAGCGGATATCAACCCTACACGTAGTAAATTCATTCTACAGTCAAAACACCACTCTCTACAAAACTAACCAACCCAGATCCGGAAAAAAAACACAAAATTTCGTCGATTCCGGTATCATGGGATTTTTACGATCGATACAAAAGAGCATTCGATAGCAAAGAGCTTTCATATAAGCGAACATTCGAAAGTAAGTAAATATACATCCGATTATATAATCAGAAACCTAAGTTTATCGATCCCGGAGATTTTTTCGATACAAAAGCGCATTCCATATTAGCCAACGTCTCTACTTTAGTTGAATATGCATCCTAATATCCGATCTCTAATTATCACAGTCATCCACAGTCGCCGGTTTCGATCAATCTCCGCGATCTTTCTTTATTTTCCATTTCGGCGGGCCTCAGAACCCGGGGTAAAGTCAAGTTGACAGCTGTCTTAAAATCGTTCTTAAATCAACTCTGTAAGTTTGGCGTCGTAAAACCTTTAGACGCGCCGTCATAATTATTAATTAGGTGGGTATATTTATGCATTGTCTATCTAAAGAATCCTGAATTTGTGAACTAGTTTTCAGGTTATTATATAATCTGCGCCTATTGTTGGAGTAATGCTAAATTATGTAAATGAGATCACCTATATACCTACCTATATTTTGATGTTAGATACCTACTATTAAATCTGTTTATTCGGGTGTTTATCTATTTTTTTAGCATGTAATGGTCTGCAAGATTGTCATATGAAGGTACTATAGTCATTATTTTAAAAAACGATATTATATAGGTACCTAAGGAAAAAAAATACAAAAAAAATAACCAACTTTAAAATGATAAAATTTACATGGGAGCACCACGCGAACTTCCTCAACCAACTGAAAAAAAAAACCGCCGTATGCTAAACCGGGGGAGGTTTTTTTAAGTCGGTAAAAAAAAAGAGCTCTCTTCAGGAGCAGAAACGACTATGCGAATGAAATATTTCAATTTCATCTCAAAACATTGGCAAAGCATCGGAAAATCTTTTGTTGTAGATACAAGCTTTAAGCTGGCGTGTACTCTTATATCATTCTAATATGATGATATTATCGTGAACGTCCAAGGCGCCACGATAACACAAGGAAGTATATCCTTTTCACCGAATCCAGCGACAGCGACCCAGACTACTTTTCTTTTCTATCGTGAGCTTTCTGATGACTAGCAAAACCAAATTTGGTCTTGAAAACCCGGTCATACTGTGTACAGAAGAGCTAATCAGCATCGTTGTATGTGTAGATATAGGAAGATTTTGGCACGAAACACATATACAGAGGACGGTTTTGTCCGAGACTTTTCTCCTGAATTTGCTTCACAATGAAAATCCCGGCAATGTTTCCTCTGCCAAGTCTAAAACCACACTGCGACTCTGGAAGTATCTGTTCAGCAAGAGTTTCCAAGCGGCGATTGATGATATGCGCCAGTAAAATGTATGGAAATAAATGTAGTCGTCCGACCACGATAATGTTACAACGTGCACGTATTTCCATACATTTTATGGACGTGGACGTCAACGATAACAAAGTCACGTATAAAATTATAAAAGCGCACTTTGCCTTATTAAAGAAGACAATATAAGAATTTCATAACACGGTGAAATCGTTTTTAAATGATGTGCTTTTCATAGCCAATAAAATTAACTTACACCTACATTCTATTGTTCCCAGGTACGGCCCCATGTTACGATGCTGGACGACCTGGTGCCCACACTAGCGACTAACAGATCAACTGCACCAGGACATGATCATAACTACTATGTCACCTTCTTCGATGACGTCAACAACAGATATATCAACGAGAGCCAAAATGCGACGGAGGTAAGATAATTAGGCTAAAGAAAAAGATAAAGATAAATTTATTTGTTCAAACATGTGTAACATGATACATGAATATGCACATATAGATGGAAAAAAAATTATACCGGACCAACATGTTTTGCCTCACTTGGCGCACAAAATGTTTATATGATATTAATTAAATTGGCAATTATAAATTAATTATTAATGTCAGTTTCACACATAAAATTAGAGTTGGTGCAAAATATGGTATATAATTCAATATACAATCAGAGTCAGTACAAAAAGTAGTCAATATTAATTACAGACAAAATATGTCAATATAATAATCAAAATAAATCAACAATAACATTCAAAATTTATCATTTAAAAAGTCAACAATGTTATAGTAACACTTATCAGTAAGCAGCTAACATAATTTTCAACAAACAACTCATTACATCGCAACTCATGTTTATGTGGCCTGCAATACCTACTAACGATTCTCAAACAGTTTGTAAGGATTGGGTCGATTATTGCAAACGCCGTGTTACCCAGTAACTGAGTAACACGACTTGGGGATGGTAGTCAGATAGGCAGTCACTCCATGTTAAATACTGGTATTCAGCTACATTCGAGCGTAGCAGGTGGCGCTCTATAGTTTCTGCCTACCCCCATGGGAAAAAGGCTTGAGTTTATGTATGTAGCTACATTCGGTTAGACTGGAGGCCGACCCCAAAATAGTTGAGGCAAGGCTAGACAGATGATGATGGATGGATTGCTATTACAGCATTTCTATAATTTTAGCATGCATTTTGGATAAGCAAAATGTACCTAAGCTTTTAAAGCACGTCGCGTATTTTAAATTATACTTAAGGTACACACATATACCTACTTCAACTACATTTAGTTAGGTACCAACGTGCAAAAAATAAAAAAAATAGAAGCCGGTGTTTTTTTTTTTTAAGTATCTGCCAACCCCCATAGGAAAAACGCATGAGGTCCTACTTAATGTATATGTCGCAGATGGATTGTCGAATCCAGTTTTACAAAACCATTAGTTGTTTGATGTAAAACAGCTGAACGACGCGCAGTGATTTTCCATAATTACTGATCTTTACCACGCAGAATTGCATAAACGGTCAATGAATTGCGGTTATTTAGGTTGGTTATGTGAAACAGCGTGGAATTAAACGTAAAGATGTAGAATTTAGTTCTAAATTTTGGCGCTCGTAGCTCTCTATGTCATAACAACAATAAACAGAATTTTGTTTGTGTTGTTTATATGAATGAAAAGGACTCAAGAGAAAACAGTGATTAAAAGGTTAATTTTAAGATAAAGTTGTTTTTATTATGAAAGTCAGTTAAAAATATGAAATAGCGAGTAACTGCGACCAACTTAGAAGTAGCGCTCGCCAGCCGCTACCGCGGCACCGCTCGCTTCGCTCGCTCGATTCGCGTGCGGTTTGTTACAGTTCTAACCTAAACCAATTGGTTAGGGTGCCCTAGCTTAGTTACTGCTACAGATTCGGCATTAGAAGCCACACCAAACCTTTATTGTGACTGTAGATAAGCCATTCTGCATTACGTCTAAACGTGGGTAGCAGTTTAGTTAAACGTAATGCAATGGCAATCCAGCTGAACCTTGTTCAGCTGTATTACATAATAGAGCTGTTTTGTGAACCGCTAGCGGTTATATAAAACAGCGGATTTTACAATCCATCTGCGATATATATAAGTCATATCAGAAAAGTCCTCATCCATGCACACCTTCACTTTATTTATATCAAAATCTTTTCGATGTGTTCCCACTCAAGTCTCTTACAAGGCAGCAATCAACTCTTATCTACCGGTTTTTATCTATGCTGACGCGAGAAAGTGTAAAAAAGCGCTGAATGAATGAGAGAGGCTCAGACCGAGGCTAGTTTATTCTTAGCGTTTTCTACACTTCCACTTTCAGCTCTCTTGTTTGGCCAAATTATAAAACACAACTGCACTACCTACTGATCACTCTATAAAGTCGCACTCGAAGATCGCTTGTATCGTTTTAAGTTTACTTGTCGCTTGATTGCTTGTTTTTCAACTGACCCGGGTTGGGGCCCATACCGGCCTTATATAGTCCTCAGATAACTCCAGAACCTTCTAATGTAGAAACATCTAGAATGTTCGAGTACATACCAGCCCCGACTGACCAGATGTCGATAGTGCTAGAAAGTTCTAGCATCAAACTTTCTAGAAGCATCTAGTTCTACTACTTGATACTAGATGGAGCTAGTGGTACTTAACGCCGACAGATGTACCAGGCATTAATTGTGGCGCGCAACAATATTAACAAATGGTCATCTCCATGTGATTGAGGGACATATATTTTTGTAATTTGAATGATTAAACATAGTTAGTTGGTTTAAAATGAACAACTCATCTGTTAACAGCAATTATTCAGGAAAAGACTGAAGTAAAAGAATCCGATAACAATTCTTTTAATGCCAAAAATATGCAAAAATGTGACGTATTTCTACGTAGGTAGGAATTTATCTTTCAATCTTATAAAAATAATACTAAAATTACATAACTGCAACTATTTTCGCTTCAACGTTAATGCGAACAAAATTATACGGTAGCAACAACCTATCTGATTCGCAATTCATTCGTAAAATACATTTTATTCAAAACTTTTGTTTTTCGTATCCAATTGTTCTGTTTTGATTGTTTCCAAACAAAATATCTCATACTACCGCCTGTCCGTGGCTTCAGCTAGACAGCGAATTTAATAACTGTAGTGGAATCAAAACGATATGAAAACTGAGGAATTTATTTTAAAAGAGAAATGAAAATAATAACATCACATAACATCACGCCTTGTTTCCCCGAAAGGTTAGGCAGAGGTATTCCCATAGTAGGAAAATCCACATTTCGCCAGTTATGTTTAAGTCCCATGTAATAGGGGGCGAGCCTATTGCCATCAACCGTGCACAAATCCAGACTCCGGGCTGCTACTGAGAAATTCCTAATGGAAAACCCAATAACACTTTGCCCGACCCGGGAATCGAACTCAGGTGGTCGCAAGCGCGACTGCTGACATGGGGGTCAGCAGTCGCGCTTGCGACCACTAGACAGACCAACGAGGCAGTCTCCAGGCGTGAAAATCACACTAATATTATAAAGGCGAAAGTTTGTGAGTGTGTGTGTATGTTTGTCTCTTCTTTACGCTCAAATGGCTGGACCAATTTTGATAACTGCTGACACCCTGGATTTACACATAGGTTAATTTTTATCCCGAAAGAATGTAGTGTTTGCGGGTAACACCGCGGGGCGCAGCTAGTTATAATATTTTTTAAATGTTAGCGTTGTTATCAAAGTAATATGAAATTGCTCTCCTAACTCCTAACAAATTCCAGTGCGTCTGGGTGTATCTGGCAGTTCATTTCATACAACCTCATCATCTGCCTAGCCTTAGCCTCTGCTCTATGTTGGGGTCGGCTTCCAGTCTAGCCAGATGCAGCTGAATACCAGTATTTTATTAAGCCACTGCCTATCTAACCAACCAACTCTCTCTTTTAACCAACTAACTCTTTTGTCTTATTAGATACTAATGTTAATGAGGTTGTAAGTATAATAGATGGATTAAAGGAAATTTGTGCCGTAGGATGTGATGACATACCTAATAGCATACTCAAAAGATTTAAATACGTCATTGCCCCTCCCTTGACTCACATTTTTCAGTTATGTTTAACAAAAGGTATATTTCCTAAATTGCTTAAAAAAGCCGTAGTCACCCCTGTGTTTAAAGCTGGAGACAAAAATTGTTTAAATAACTACAGGCCAATTTCAGTTCTAACAGGGCTCTCAAAGATTTTGGAAAAAATTATAAACAGAAGATTAGTAAACTATCTTGAAAGTAGTAAATTACTCTCTGATCATCAATTTGGTTTTAGGCCTAAAAGGTCAACGAGCCAAGCTGTTCACCATCTGACAAATTTTATAAGCACAAATTTGGATAACGGCATGTATACCATAGGGATATTTTTAGACCTTGCCAAGGCTTTTGAAACAATTTCTTGTACTTTGCTTTTATACAAAATGGAAATGCTGGGAATACGGGGAATACAATTGCAACTATTATCTGATTACCTTACCGACCGCCATCAGTGTGTAAAAATAGGTCAATGCATTAGTTCTGAACTTAAGAATAGCTGTTATGGAATCCCACAAGGCAGTATTTTGGGTCCTACTTTGTTTTTAATATATATAAATGACCTGTGCAATTTGACACTACAAAAGGGTGTAATTATGTCTTATGCGGATGACACAGCTCTACTGTTCGCAGCTAAATCAAAGGCCGAGGTCTATGAGGTAGCACAGAATGGTTTTAATACTGTGTCTAATTGGCTTCATAAAAATCTCTTAACTTTAAATACAGATAAAACCAAGTACCTATTATTTACAATGAGAAACACTAATCCAACGCTTACTAATCTAAACATTCAATCGCATAACAACTGTAATTTACATTATGCTGACATTGCATGCACTTGTCCCACTTTAGCTAAAACCGATCATATCAAATATCTAGGCGTCACGATTGACACAAACCTGAATTTCCGCAAACACATCGATTTATTATGCACCAGAGTGCGTAAACTAATATACATTTTTAAAAATTTACGTAACATTGCCGACTTTAAATTAATTAGGCAGGTTTATTTGGCGTTGGGTCAATCTATTATTACCTACTGCATAACATCCTGGGGGGGTGCTGCTAAATCAATTTTACTGCACCTAGAACGCGCCCAAAGAGCAGTTTTAAAGGTTGCTACTTTTCGTCCATTTAGATTTCCTACACACCAGCTTTATATGGCATGTAAGGTGCTAACAGTACGTCAATTATTTGTTTTACGAATATAGTTTTATTCCAACACACTGAACTCTATTTTAACCCAGTACCTTCTGATAGGAGAAGAAAAGATTTGGTTTGTGCTAACTCTCAGACTAAACATGCTTTTGCTAATCGATTTTATTTATTTTTAGGGCCCTACTTGTATAACCAGTTTAACAGAGTGTTAAAGATTTATAGTTTAAGTTATAATAGGTGTAATTTACTGGTACAGGAATATTTGTTAAAACTCAATTACGCAGACACGGAAAAACTACTAGAAATTTTAAAATAATATCTCTAGCTACCTACTCTAATATAAGTCTCTTCCTTTACCTAAATATTAATGGTGTCCACTTTATTTACTTTAATATTATTTGTTAATGTATTTAAACATAATCTATCTTACATAATCTAGTTTTAAAGTAATAAATATATTGTTGTCTTCTCTTTAAATGTTTGATGTAAATTGATGGCCTGAAACACAGGTTTTTAATAAACCTAGATCAGGCAGGTCTACATTACAGTTAGAATAAATGTTAAATGTTATCTGACCTACACAACCCAGTTACTGGGTAATACGATACCCTTTGGTACGACTGGTTATCAGACATTCGGGCTTCTGACTACCCGTAACGACTGTCAAAGATCTACGAATGACAGCCGTTTCCAACGGCTTAACGTGCTTTTCGAGGCATGGAGAGGTCTTGGTATGTAGAGATGGGACCCATCCACGGACCAACCGCAGCAAGCGTAGCTTAACCTGATCAGTTTGTTATTACATAGCCACAAGCCCCTCCCATTTCAAACACTCTATCAGAATATCTGATACATAATTCCCATTCGGATACTGTGAAATACTTATTTTTATTCATCATCATCATTTCAGCCGAAAGACGTCCACTACTGGACATAGGCCTCCCCAAGCATCGCCACTTCGACCGGTTCTGTGCTTCCCGCATCCAGTGTATTCTGCGGCTTTCATAAGGTCATCCACCTAGTGGGAGGCCTTCCTACGCTACGTCTTCCGGTACGCGGTCGCCACTCCAGTACCTTTCGGCCCCAACGGCCATCTGTTCTGCGCGCAATGTGCCCTGCCCATTGCCACTTAAGTTTGACAATTCTTCGAGCTATGTCGGTTACCTTGGTTCTCCTGCAGATCTCTTCATTTCTGATTCGATCACGTAGGGAAATTCCAACCATAGCCCTCTCCATTACCCTTTGGGTCTTTTTAGTATCTAAACATTAAAGAACGTCTATGTCTACCTAATCTTAACCATCTCATTTATCTCAGATTCTGGACTTCAAGCCAGATGTCCTGTCATCATCATCATCATCATTTCAGCTGAAAGACGTCCACTACTGGACATAAGCCTCCCCCAATTGGGGGGGTTTGCCATAATCGCCACGCTTGGCAGGCGGGTTGGTGATCGCAGTATGTTGTTAAAAACGCATAGAGAACGCTACTGCCCATTTTCTAGTAAGTCCCTTAGTCGCCTTATACGACACCCACGAGAAGAAATGGGATGGTGCTATTCTTTACATCCGGCACCACACGGTACTCCGGCACCACACGGTACTCCGGCACCACACGGTACGATGTCCTGTAATCAACTTTAAACCTGTATTCAATTGTTTAATCCAGGCTTACCAGTCCTTCATCCTGCCATGGTGGCGGCAGGTGCTCTGGACAGTGCTGTTCGCAGGCATGGTGGTCGTGGCCACCGTGGGCAACCTCGTCGTCATCTGGATAGTTCTCGCTAACAAACGTATGAGAAGCGTCACTAATTATTTCCTAGGTAAGTACCGCAACGTTATTTTTGACGGCACGGTTGGCGCAGTGGTTAAGCAATTGACTGCTGCGCTGTGTGTCTCGATTCCCGCACGGAACAAATATTTATATGACCTTCAAGTAGTTGTTCCGGGTAGTAGTTGTTCTGTTTGTGTATGTGAGTTTAAATGTTTATAAACGCACCCACAATACAAAAGAAATTCCTAGTGTGGGGCAATGTTTAAAAAAAAATCGTACTTCCTCATTAATAAATTAATCTTAGGTACACGAGGACTATATTTGAATATCAAATGTATGATTAGACAGTTCTAAATGTATTTTGTGAATATCTACTCAAATATGAGTGTTTTATTATTTACAAGCCGAATAAATTGAATCCGTGGTTAGTCAGTTTTGAATGGCACTAATGCGGTCCTTAGACGGTCAAAATTGTTTGTCAAGCAATAACGTGCAACAAGCACGCTTTCGAGGCTTAAAGCAACGTCAAGCATGCTTGTCAAGCACCCGTATTCATTTTTAATTAAGCATTGCAAAAAAAAAGCATTATTAAGTAAGTAGTTTGCTTGTCAAGCAGATCAAGCTTCGTTATAGACGGTCAACATTTCTTGACAAGCAATGTAAATTCACGTGCTTGTCAATTAATTTTGACCGTCTATATAGGAACCGCAAAACATACTAGAGATTACCAACCCAAAGCGCTAAGCGGCCAATTGTCTTGTTCGACCAGTAAATATCTAAATTGTTGTGGAATGAACCAAATTGTAAGAGCAATACCTACGAGTACAAAGCAAATAAATTTACAAGTAGGTTTCTTTATTAACATTTAGTCGCAAAAATGAACGAAAATACAGCAAGAAAACTTCGTTTAAAACCCTGTATGCAAAATCTAGGCGCCGCATTCATAATGTGCAAATGTGAAGGCTGCATTCCCGCGCATCGCTTTTAATTACTGAAGCCCCTTCCCGGCTTTTAGTACAAAATAAAACGAAGGCAACGTTGAAGTGACTATATTTTACTTATATTATTTTGGTAATTTTAGAATTTCTTCGGAATATGTAGGAGAGATTATAAGCTCATGTTATTGAGTAGCTGATCTTGTTTTTGTCAAACAACATTCTCGATAGCTTTTCTATTTTTAAACATGTATATTTTCCTACGAAATCTAAAATGAACCCTTGTTTCTCACCAGTGAACCTGTCAGTGGCAGACGCCATGGTATCGACCCTCAACGTGACATTTAACTTCACGTACATGCTGAATTCTGATTGGCCGTTTGGACACTTCTACTGCAAATTCTGTCAGTTCATCGCCGTACTCAGCATATCTGCGTCTGTATTTACGTTACTGGCCATCAGTGTGGACAGGTGAGTTATCAGTACCTACCTAACTTATAACATTAGTAACTGCTAGTAACACGTACAGGATAATTAAAAATAAAACTTATCTTTTACCTACATACCTATCTACTTCTCGTTACATGAACATGTAATCTGGGATTCAGTCGCACTGTCCTCCGTACTTATCTAATAATCACTGTATTACGGTAATTAAACGTCATCTGACCTGGAATACTTTAATTATAATAGATATTTGCATAATAATGTAAAGTTAGAGAACGTTTTCACATGTGTTACCCATATTCAAGCAGACAATAGTTATTTGTGACAATAGTTGTATGTAAATAATATTTTCTAATTTAAATTGAATTGAATGTATTCTTTTATTTTTTATTATTGTTTTACCTGTACATCTAATACTTGTTCCATGCTGGATTATTTTCGAACACAATGTGAATTGTTACGGACATAAATTGAATTGAATTGAATTTATGATACTAGTGCGGTAAGTTGGTCTTTACAAACGAATAGACGAATACCCATACTACCATACCATATGCTTACCATAGTCACAAGTTTGTAAGTACCAATTTCCGCAAGTGTCTCATACAACGTTTTTCAACACATTTGCGCGAAAACATTACAATAGGTGGTTAAATGTCTATTTTTAATAGCAAATAAGAAATTATACAGATAAGTCTATCTCTTGGAAGTTAAGAGTAAAATTTGAACAATTATTGAGATTCTGTGAAATTTGCTGCTTTGGACGCTTAACTGACTGACTGACATTATGAATTTCACACGTATTATGTTGATTGGGAGAATGTGGCGTAAACGTCGGCGAAGACGGCGGTGGCGGCGGTGCTTGCAGCGGCAGAGGCGGAGACAGTGGCTGGTCGTTTTCGCGTGAGGTAGAAGGGCGCGGTTCCACAGCATTATTTATATTTATGGACTTTGATATCTTGTCGCCTATTTCAATTTTATTGTGTACCGAGTCTTCAATATAACCCTCTGCAACATTATTAGAGCGCCATCCTCCGTGGTGTTTCAGTATAATGATATCGGCCCGGAATTCTCTAGTAATGTTGCAGAGGTTCTTCTAAAGCTGTGACCGGTATAGCTACCCGGATTCTCCAATTTCAAGAACGTGGAACCATTTCTTTTGATACACTATCGATTTTATTAACGGCAACGACTTCCCGCATGTATTTTATTGTATTGCTATTAAATTGTAAATCCGTTATTGGCTGTAAGACTAGCTTATATATTTTAAGTTATAATTTCAAAGAGCTGTGGATTTTCTGAATAATAAATAAAATAAATAAATAATCTAAATAAAAAGACAAATTAAAACAAATGAAGTGTCCAATATTCAAAAGCTTATCTTTATACAAAATGTTTATTTTCTTTTTTCCTTTTGACTACAAAGCGGAAAATCGTCAAAGAAAAGAAATGTAATTTTCCCATTTCCATAGGTACCTACCTATTTACATACAAAATCACCACGTTATGAGTATAAAAAATTGAGCGCACGCACAAGGACTTTTTTGCTGTCAACTAGCAATAAGTCACATCTTTCGTAAGATATTTTCTTTATTGTGTGTCGTTCCGAGTTTTTAACAATGAATAATGATATGAAATATATTAATATAATACATTTAAGATTGAAAAACTCGGAACGCCTCGTACAAATGGATAATCCGTCTTATTACATAATTTTTTATTAATACCTATACCTATACCATAATAATTATTTAATTTATTGATTCTGTGCTAAATAACACAATACCACAGATTGATACAGATGGGACACTCCGCAAAATCATTTAAATAAAAAGCGACTCTAGCTACGACACAATAAAGTGCAATTCAGGCCTCACAACGCTTATTACCTACAGTTACATTCACCTACAAGTTGCCTCTCTTTCTACCGCGTAACTCTTATATCGGCGGCGCGCGTCACTCCTACTGAATTTGCCCAGTGAGATGGCCCCGCCGCCAACCTTCATACCTAAACTGCGGAGTATCCCGTCTGTATTAATCTGTGACAATACTACATAGTATAGCACAAATAAAATAAAAAATTGCTGCTATTATTGTTGTTTATAAATATGTGAGCACCATATATCTATCGCTTAATTAATTTGAATGGCATTACTTCACTTTTCATTATTTATACCTATTGTGGTATAGTTATTTTATTCTAAACTCGCATTCGCATCCCGTCGCTCGCCCGCGCTTAAACTTCGTTATCGCTTAGCGTTCTTTCTGACTTCCGTTCTTTTCGCTTGGCTTCTAAGTATCGTAGCGTAGATATATGACCTAAGCCTTCCTCGATAAATGGGCTATCCAACACTAAAATATTTGTTCAATTCGAACCAGTAGTTCCTGAGATTGGCGCGTTCAACCAAACAAACAAACTCTTCAGCTTTATCCATACTAATATTATAAATGTGAAACGTCATGAATATAACCTGGGATATGGAGAAGGACATAGGCTACTTTTTTACGCGATAACCGACATCCACGCGGGCGAAGCCGCGGGCAAAAGCTAGCAAATTATATATAGCTGACCCGCGCAACTTCGTCTGCGTCACCTACTCGTAAGAGAGAGTGGTTTAAGTAATGAATTTTCTACTTATTTTGTTGCGGAGTTATTTTAAAATTATGATATCTCCTAAGATGTTAATTGAAATCAAGTGATGACAAGGACAATTTTATTTTAATTTAAATACTTGTGATTAATAACATGTTTATTTGGATAAGGATTAATATTATGTTGATAAAACTCCTTCGCAAATAATGAATTTCGAAAAAATTTGATTACCATAAAAAAAGGTTATAGTGAGTCAATCTTAAAAGATAGACATATGCTGTCGCGGACTTTTTTTTAGAACTTTTAAAGAGGAACAATTCCATAATACATGATATTTGCGTAACTTAAACCGTTTATGCAGCGCACGCAACGGAAGCTCCCAAAAAGGAATAATTTTTCCCGTTTTTGCAACACTTTTCATTTATGCTCCGCTCCTATTGGTCGTAGCGTGATGTTATATAGCCTATAATATTCCTCAATAAATGTATTATCCAACACAAAAAGAATTTTTCAATTCCAACCAGCAGTTCCTGAGATTAGCGCGTTCAAACAAGCAAACAAACAAACCCTTCAGCTTTATATATTAGTATATAGATAAGTGCATCGTCTTTACATATAATTATTAATTAATGTATCCATACTAATATTATAAATGTGAAAGTAACTCTGTCTGTCTGTCTGTATGTTACCTTTTCACGCCTAAACCGCTGAACCGATCGTCATGAAATTTGGCAGAGATATAGCCTGGGATATGGAGACGGATATAGGGTACTTTTTTACGCGATAACCGACATCTACGCGGGCGGAGCCGCGGGCAAAACCTAGTACAAAATATTGTTAACATTTTAAAAGTGTAAGTATGGAGTTTCTTGCCCATTCTTCTCCATACGTAACTACCTTTTGGAAGGGGCAACTAGAATCAATTAATTATTTTTGTAATTTTTTACGTTCAAAAGTGCCTTTTATGTGCCTATTTGAAATAAATGATTTGACTTTGACTTTGATTTTTGCTAAAGTTTACAAAATAAAAACAACCGTTGCAACGACGCAGTTTTAATTTTCCCGTCTGTTTCCTTACTTTCCAATTAACTTCTTATATTACATGCATTTTCCGTAAAAACGCTGGCAACATAAAATATTTTCCTGACAACTATAAAAAACTTAATATCGCTGATACGCGGTGTTCAAAGAATGAGCCCTAACGTAGGAAATCCATTACCTACATTTATCGCTGGAGCTTTTACCGGCCCTGTCCTTGTCACCACACCCCGGTTGCTTCTTTCTTCACTATTATTATACCTATCATAATATACAACTATTAAATTCGAAAAGAAAAGACGTTATGTATACCTCTATTTTGTAGCAAGCTCGATAAAATAGTTGTATGACACTGTTAATGGATGGCTTGGTAAATACCGGTATAGTACGCGTCAAACTTTATGGCAGCTCTGAAGTGCGCTACTCGCTGCGCAGTACCGCACCCCTCACCCCCGCTGACACGTGAATTTGTTGTACTGCGCAGCGACTCGCCTCATGTTCCGAGCCGCTACAAAGTTTGAATCGTGCTGTACTCACTTCGGAATATGTAAGGAGCGTAGCAGGTGGCGTTCTATAGTTTCTGCCTACCCTCAAAATGCTCTGCATAGCCTCAAAATTTAAGTACCTGGGTCACTGGGTCACCGAGGACTTATGTGATGATTTAGACATAGAGAGGGAGCGCAAGGCGCTGTCTGTTCGAAGTAATATGCTGGCCCGCAGATTTGCACGGTGTAGTTGTGAGGTTAAAATGACGCTTTTTCGAGCTTATTGTCAGACTTTCTACACCTGCAGCCTCTGGGTCAAGTATACGCAGAAGGCATACAGCGCCCTGCGTGTACAATATAATAATGCCTTTAGAATGCTCGTGGGGCTGCCGCGGTTTTTGTAGAGCTTCGGGTATGTTTACTGATGCGAGGGTATATGATTTCTACGCCATTATTCGGAAGCGAAGCGCTTCTCTCCGGCAAAGACCATGTTTTAGCTCCCACAGCATGTTGAGAGCATTGAGTGACCGGTGGGACTGCCCGATGCTTGGCCGATGGGTGAGACTGCACACACAGGTCGGCTCGAAATAGGACGGGCATCTTGTTTTGTTTATTTTATTTTTGTTATGTTGTATATTTTTTTTTGTTTGATTTGTGTAATAATAGTTAAATAAGTATATTTCATGTTATTACTAACACTATGGACTTCAAGGTCTGCAAATAAAGAAATTATCATTATTATTATATAGCAATATACCTCCAAGATTTGCTTTATCGTTCTAGTCGTTAGAATCAAATATTAAAAATTATTGCTTTGAGTAGCTCTCAGATTTTCAACGCCAATCCTGAATCTCAGGTATTACTAAAAGTTTCATACAAAGTACCTACTCATCTGAGAAAATATTAAGCATACCTACGATGTGAAACGTATCTATTACACTCTAAGGCGGCCTATCCACTGGAGCGGAGAAGAGTGGAGAGGAGCGGAGCTGTGCCAATATTAACCAATAGAATCGAAACTCCGGAGCGGACTTTAGATTCTATTGGTTAATATTTCTCCGTTTCTCCGCTCCGCAGCCTCGCTCCGCTTCAATGGACAGGCAGCCTAAACCTTGCAAAAACCAAAAACCAATTAGACACCACCACCAACAAAAATGAAATGTTTTGACCGACAGGGTCCAAATTTATACCTGTCGATTAACGTGTATATTAATTAACAAGTCCTAAATAACAACTCTGAATACCGGCACAATTCAATTCATACAGAGGACAATAAGTTAAGTTGCACCCTTTGGAATTCCTCCAAAGAGCAAATAAAGATATATCCAATCGCAGAGAGGCGCTGTTGAGTATCTTTATTGCCTGCACCAGCGGTGCAATTTTAACAAGTTTGTACGGGCCACCGGGACTTTAAACAGGCTCTTTCTCGGCCCTTGTCTACTGTTTGGAACGAGAAATTCCAAAGATTTCAGTATTTGCGAATTATTCAGAATACCACGAAAAACCATAAAAACATATTTAACCTGTGCGAAATTGCACCTTACCTCAAACTTATAGTAACCAACCATCCCTTTTACAAAGAGGGTTGGATACATCAGTGGATAGAATGGGTAGACGCCAAATTGCTTCATATAAAGGAACCAGGGTAATGAAAATTTACACAGCAATGGGTACGCAGGTACTTACTTATTTTCGTCCCTCGTATTATCGTCACTTACTTACTAAACCATAACTCCTCTTTCCATAGATACGTGGCCATTATGAGTCCGCTGCAGCCGAGGCTGGGCAAGCGAGCCACCTTGGGCATCACGGCTGCTATATGGGTGTGGAGCTCTGTCCTCAGCGCTCCCAACCTGATTTACTTCACCACAGACATGGACTATCTACCTGACGGAACGATAAGGTGAAAATATGTGCCACAAGTCTTAGAAACACATAACCACACTCCACATATTCCCGTCAACCTTTATAGCAAGAGTGAACATGCATTTTCTTAGCACGCTCGTTCCATCGTCTTCCATCAAGCGAGATCGATTAAAAAACATTTTCTTTGCCAAATAAATCTCGATATAAGTATGAAAATCAATTGGTAAATCTAATAATAAACTCACGTTTGCAGATCAAGTTATTACAATTTACAATGAAATACTCAAGCCCAACAAAAAATAAGTCTTGAAAACTTTTTGAATACACAACAAAAGTCCAAAGTAGCTGTACATATGTACATCAATAATTTATAAAACACGATTGCTACAATAAAAGCCAATTTTCAAAGAGCTCTTTAATTTCGAGCCAATGTTTGACATAATCAAAAATAACAAGTTTCAATACAAGTAAAAAGTTTTGATGGCTCAACTTAAAAGTACAAAAGAACTTCCTTGAAAGCTTTTAGTAAAATTTCACAATTAAACTCTCTGTCGCTGAATTCCGTCTAAAATGGTGACACTCACAAAAACTATTATCTGTAAGACTGTATAATGTTAGGCAGTAACTCTTTAATGCTATGTTTTACAGGCGGGTGTGCTTCTCCGAATGGCCTGACGGTATTACTACGAGGTCTCAGCTTGAATATTGGTAAGTGCCTCTCAAAATGTTAGAACGTTCGCAATAGTACGTAGCATTTATTTTATAGTGGCCTAGACTGAGGGATTGCATGACCTGGTTCGTCAATCATACTAGATCGAATAAAATGTAGGTATTGGCCTTCTGACCTACTTATGTTTTCTCACAATCACAATTTACAGGTACAACGTAGCATTCATGGTGCTAACCTACTTCCTGCCCATCATGTCAATGACATACACATACTCAAGAGTAGGCATCGAACTATGGGGTTCTCAATCCATCGGAGAATGCACGCAAAGGCAACTGGACAACGTCAAAAGTAAACGCAGGGTGAGAACATAAATATGAAACTACCAACATAAATAGTAATAATTAGTTGCGTCGTTTTATGCAATCATTTTAATGTATTTGAAATAAACAGTTATTTTTTTTTATTTTTTTTTTTCAAAATGTTGTATACGTTTTGTCAAATTTGATACAACTAGGAATGTAGAAGCACGTCACACCTCATTTGATTCAGCTCCAAACAGCAATGCGATTCGTTTCAAAGACTTTATCGTAAGTACAAACGTTATTTAGGTTTTAATACTTTGATCATAGGCAAGAGAATAGTTATTTGTGCAACAAGAGAGCAAAATTGTTTTTTGCTGCAAGTGTTGATTTTGAATCCCGAGCAGGAGAAGGATTCTATAATTGAATCACGAGCGTAGCAAGTGATTCTAGGTTAGAATCCTGAGCGAAGCGAGACATTCAAAGACACGAGATGTAAATAAGTTTGGTCTCGTGTAACACATACAACTTTTCACTTCAGCAGCGAGAACATATCTAATACCTACCTAGAATAAAAAAATACAACATGGTAAAAATTAAACCACATGTATATTTGTAAAACAAACAATATAAAAGAAGTTAAAAGTTTTAATTTTTATTTTTTTTATTGTTGTCTCACTGACATTCTTAAAAATGCAATCAGTTTAGGATAGGATTCAACGTGCACGTCATCTTTTGTCTTTATTGTGGATTTCAACATTGAGTAAACACTCCACATTGTAGATGGTTGCCTCGTTTGTGATAATTCTATGAAGTACGATAGCAGTACATGCAGTCTCCGAAAAAGTGTTTGCACCCTTTGTAAGTCTCCATTGCTTAAAAATTTTGAAAGTATAGGTTTTAGATATTTTGCGCGAGACTTTTCAGGCAGGAAACAATAAAAACAAAAAAAATTACAATAAATGCAATAATAATTTTTAATACTGCATTTTTACAGGCTGCTTCAATTTTCGGTGTTAAAATGCAGACTTCGTCACTATACTCATTCACATTTATTTATTATTATTTTTAGCTAGCGTAACAGAAGAAAATCAATAAAAATGTGAATCCCGTTATTTTTAAGCTATTCCATAGCTTCTATCGCGGGCCTTGAGCGCGGGGACCGAATCCAGAAATTCCGTAACGAAAAAACCTCACGCTCCCCACTCCGACGGTTATTTTACTACACCAGTACCCTCTAGTGATCTAATAATTTCTGGCAATTCCTTTTTTCTGTGTACTGCGTATTTTATTCTTATAAATATTATTTTATAAAATTATGATCTTCACAAAAAGTGATTGTTGATAGTGGGGTTTGAACTCACGACCAGTCGATTATGAGTATATTCAGTTCCCCTGTTGCACCGCAAGGCTACAATGACTTAATTAAAGCTTGCCAAATAGTTGATACCATTCCAGTTGAACAATATTTAAACTGGACTAGACGGTTGGAAATGACTCATGTACATGAAATTTTTTCGTTGTCAAAACAGTTTGTCACTATTTTTTTATTTAAAATTACTTTAGGTTCAACACTTTCGTCTATTTTAAAGTTGTTATTATGCTTATATTTGAATAGTATTTGACTTTGTTTACGTAGTTATACACTTTTACGACGTTCAGCACTTATTTATTTTGTTTTTAAGCTATTGCATAGCTTCTATCGCGGGCCTTGAGCGCGGGGACCGAATCCAGAATACCGTATATCAAAGAAAGTATATAGAAAGTATATCAAAGAAAAAGAAATACTGCATAAATAAAATAAATAAATAATTATAATTGCATAAGTTGATACAAAATGCTATGCAATAGCTTTACCGCGGCAGTCCCCGAGTGCCACACGTCTTTTTTTAATGATGCGTTCTGAAACTGCACCTGCGGTATTTTGTCACAATATTAAAGATTTTTAAAACTATAACCCTTTAATACAAATAAACACGAAATAAAGATATGCTAGGTATAAACGTCAAAAAAATGATGGTTATTCCGAAGTTATTCCTAGGATAACATTATTCCGTGTTTATTTGTAAGGCCCTCAATAATTATGTCGATACAAATGATAAACTACGTATTATAATTTTTTCAACATTTTCTTTATTTGATCATAAAAAAAATATAATTCGAATACTTATTCGGATAAAAATATAATAATTACATTTAAAACTTTAACAGATGATTTGCAACTTTACGGTTATCGGTATCCGAACATTTTATTGTTTGACTTGACTTTTTCTATCTCTCGCTTTATTCGTATCGAAGTGAAAGTGACAGAACAAAGTGAAGTTCAAATCTATGGAATTTTGTGAGTACACTCAGCATTGTTCTCGGTATTTAAAAACAAAAATTAAAAAGTTACATCGTCAAAAAAAATAAAAAAATGCTAAATCTAATTTTACTCACTGTCTTTATACAGCAAAACCTGCTTGTTTGAGGTGCTTAGGTGAAAAAGAATTTTTTTACGTCATAAAGAACCGATTTTCACACGAATAAATTATCTTACACCTGCTTCAAAAACATACAGGGAAAAAAAATTGGTTTCGATGTATGAGATACTCATTTTAAGTATAACCAAGTTAACTTTGTTCGAAATGCATAGGAATTTCATAAAAGCAATCTTGTCTAAGCTCACGATACGGACCCATATTCAACGCAATATTTCCATGTGTTTGACATGTAAATTAATAATTTGGTTATACTAAAGAAAATGTCACAAGCTTCAAGGAATATGACAAAAGGATATTTCAGTTTTAAATGCAAAATAACTGTTTTATCGTAGTTGCTATGTTAGCTGTATTATCATCTAATTCACTATAATTATTTAACATTCAAGTAATCAATCTGACTTAAAAAAACGTTCTAAATTAATGCATTTATAAATAAACCCCAGTTTCCAATACTCAACAACAGTTCCAGAAATCCTCCAAACTTTCAAGGCTTATTAAAATCTCGTCTTGGAGAAATACATTTCATCCTCGTTTTAATAAAATCTCTTCTAAACTCCTAAGCAGTTTCGACGACCGCATTTCGAGGGTCCAGTAGGTACTTGCTAGCCTAAGCCGCATTGAAATATTACATCCCGAGTAAATTAAACAACCTATCTTCATCTATTGTCTTCCTTTCTTAATAATGGGTTCCGGATTCGTACGGGATCCTTTTTAAAGAAATTGATTTCCCTAGGGTTGACCTCCCTTCGCAATATGTGCCAACCTATACTTGTAATTTAAATGATTTCCTTATGTTTATGCGAAGACAAACTTAGCAGTAAAAATAAGCGCCCTGACTAAAACTTGTTACAACTATCTGAAATAATATACAGAATTATGCCTACTTAAGGATTTTGTTATTAAAGACGAAGACATTTTTCAACACACTTGCTCCTAAAGTTCATAATTCAGCTTATTATACACTAGTGTTTTTTACTTTCCTTTCTTTGTTTTTCAATCTCTGCAAATAGTTTATGTCCAAAAGCAATGAATATTTTTGTGAATAAATAAACTATTTTAGGTTACATTTATGATTAATCAATTATCATTTCATCAAATTATACAGGGTGGAAGGGACATCGACACGAAACCGGTTACCATGGATTTCAGCACATGATTCTGGGACCCCTAAGTTGAAAAAAAATAAAATCGTCGGTTATTAAAAAAAACTGCTATTTTCTACAAAAGTGCAATACCTACACGGTCAAAATGTATGGGATAGCAATTTTTTTTAAAATTTCCGACGAAAAATTTCTACGCAGAGGGGTCCAGAATCATGGATGGACTGAATCCATGTTAACAAGCTTCGCGTCGATGTCCCTGCCACCCTGTATATTTTTCACTACTTAATTAAAACCTTAATTTGCGTATTCAAAACATTATTTTGTGTTTATTATATTTTTTATAAATAATAAAGGCACTGCCTTTATTTATGCCTGCAAGCCGCGCTAGCGCGCCGAGCGGAAAAAATAAAACCAGCGCGCCATTTTCCATAAATATTTGTCAACGTTTTCGTTGTGTGGTTAATTATACTCAAAAATTTCGACTTCACGTAGGGCAGAAGAGCAATAAGTAGATTTAACCCCGTCAGAAAAGTTATTAACAATAAAATACAAGGCTGTTTTTTTCCTCGCAAGTGTGTTTAAAAACGTCATATGCTTTGCTTGTGCAACGCGTGTGCTTTGATCATTACACACTCGGTTCCCTTATCATAATAATACCTACATAATAGCATACTTGTATCATAATGTACTAAATATAATGCAAATAAAGCGTCAAACTTAGGTAAAGGTAGTAGTAGGTAAGTAGGTAATGAACTGGGTTTTGGAATTACATTTACACGTGTCGTAAGTACTAGATTAAGACGCAAAGAGGATCATCTGACTTACAGATAATGATCTATTTTTCCATCAAGGAATTAGAGTAAGCTGACAAGATAAAAAAAATATCCAAGAAGACGAAATCAAATTGTTTGTTCCTCCCACAGGTAGTTAAAATGATGATTGTAGTGGTGGTAATATTCGCTGTCTGCTGGCTGCCATTCCACGTGTACTTCCTGGTGACGTCATACTACCCAGACGTGGTCAACTACCCTCACATCCAAGAAATATACCTGGGCATCTACTGGCTGGCCATGAGTAACTCCATGTACAATCCCATCATTTACTGTTGGATGAATTCTAAGTAAGTATTACGGAGCTGTAAAACTTTTATTGCGTAAGAACGATTATATTTCCTCTACCGTGAATAAATGCCTTGTGAATCTTGAACTTATTGGTCGAAACTTTTATTGATATTCCTTTATAAATGTTAGATTCTACCCTTAATTTACTATCTATTCTTGTGTCAGCAGAAATCATTGGTCTGAAAAATAAATCTATTGGATTCACATCATGGTATCAACCATTTAGGTACCTTGGGAAAATTACCCAAGATGTTTTTCCTCGAAACTTTTGTAAAAAGGGTCCAAATGTCAAAGTTAAGAAACCAAATTATATTTGAGACTCTTGTAACGTTAATTAAACTGAACAAGGATTTTAATTAGTTTTATTTTTCCATTATGTTAATGGCACAATGTCATAAAAAGTTTCTTGCTCAGATTTAGAAGAGGATTCAAGCAATTCTTCTGGTGTTGCGGTGCGTTCGGAGGAGGCGGGCTGGACAGACGCAGAGGCTTCGGAACAGAACGTTTGGATAGATCGGTTCGATCCTTATCACCAAGCAGGAAGAATGGTACCAGTAAGCTGATGAAACGCCTTTCTTTCGTCGTTCTAGACAATAGCTTGCTGTAGATGCTTGTCATTGAAATTTTGGTTGTATTGAAGATTTTTTTTGACCTTTTCCTAAATTGTGTTTAAGTTTCAACTACCTACGATTATCATCACATGTACATAATTCATTTTATGTTGACAAATCCGATCAAATACAACATTCAACAAAAAAGAACATTACGATCATACTTTATAAAGAACATACTTAAAAGAAGATACTTTCGAAGTCAATTCATTAATTTCTCTAGTCATCAAACTCATTATTTCATTGGTACAGTTTTTACTCCCCTTCAACCTGATACCTAGTTTTCTCCATTTCTTCTCAAGCTAGAACGATTTAATATTCAATGAATAATAAGTACAATTGATGGATAAGAATTTCTTCTTCATAGGTTTATTCAAGACGACAAAATTCACCAAAAACCCACCTGGCTCTCCCCACTTGCTCCATGCAAATAAAATACACAAGTAAGAAATACTGAGGAGCCAAGTTCAGTTATTTTGTATCTGACCTTATCGATGTTATAATAGAACGATCTAACATGACACACTCGTGATAGCTTTGAAATCGTCAGTAGTTAAGCTCTTTTCTTTCGGTTGGTCATACCCTATTATCTTTATTTGCTTTCCCATAGCTTTCTTCCCAAAATGTTACACATGTTCCAGCGGCTTCATCATCTACAACTTGACTGTCATTATGTTACTAACACTTGTCATAATTCCGTGAACGATTGGAGGAATAACATCTAATATATCTGAAATTAATTGCGATTTTTTTCCAACAGGCACTATCCGAATTTCGATGCATAGCACTTACAACCAGACGCTGGTGAGCACCGCCTGACAGCGGCGCGGTGCGGGCGGCGCACTCGACGCGGGCACTGACGCGCATCTAGCGCAGCACGCGCCGCTCGCGCAACACGCGCAGCTCGCGCAGCATGCGCAACACGCGCAGCATGCGCAGCACGCGCAGCACGCCACCGAGCGCACGTGGATATGACGCGAGTGCCGCTCAACGCGAGCACCTCGCACGCCCCACGACCTCTACGCCTGAACTAAATACGGCGCGTGAGGAAACTGTCACTTCAGACTTGAGCGTTATAAACGTTTCCAGGTCGGTACAATTAAAAACTCTATCTTAATAATATGCATAAGTGGTATACTAGTCAAAACTGAGTATTGCGTAGAAAATATTGAGAATGATGACGTAAACGTAAACTTTTTGTACATTTGTTGACAGTCAACTGTGAAACGAGAGAAATGGCGCAATCCGTACAATAGAATTCCCTTGGTTTTAATGTTAAATGCTTTAAATAAGATTTCTACGTCATGATTGGGTCTAATAATATAGAAGGCTTCGATTTGTTACAGTTTTACTGGCTCCCTATTAAATTCAATATTTTTAAGCCAACTGCACGAATAAAAAATATACATTTATTATTTTATACTGGGTTATTGGTAAAACGCTAAAAACCTCTCAGGACTATATTACTAACATCATAACCAACAACTTTTGTTCTATGACATTCAATAAAAATAAAATGTAAAAGTAATAGTACATTAGGGTACAAGTGTGTAATGTTGGTGATTACCGCTGAGGCGCCATTGAGACCCGAGCCGTTAGGTGAGGGTCTTAAGAGAGCCGAGGACGGTAATCATCAATACACACGTGTATCATACGACGTTTTTCAACACACTTGTGAAGAAAATAATAATAAAAAATCATTTTATTTAGTAGATGAAAGTTTATTTAGAGAAACAATTAGTAAACGTGCATTTAGTAAAATTATAATTAACTGTTTCTGATGGCATAGCAGTCTTATAAGATATATTATTTATTGAAATATTTTAAGAACAAAGCAACTCCACCAATAAAATAAAAATAAACTCTTTAACTCACTTATGAATAATAGCAATGAAAAAGTCACAGTTTATTTAAATACGAAGTTGCATGAAATGAGCAAGCTATAGGTACATTAATTTATTTGTTCTATTGAACACGATCTTTTTTGTATCGAAACTTTTTTAAGAACAAAGCAATTCAACCAATAAAATAAAAAATAAAAACTCTATGACTCAATTGTGAATAATAGCAATGAAAAAGTCACAGTTTGATTACAGGTGTCATTATGTGCCTGATTGCAGTGAAATTAGAGCCACTTTATGAGCAAGTGTGTTGAAAAATCTTTAAATATATTAGTAAATATACATATGACGAGACAGAAAACTTGTTGAACATAGTTAAATAGTAAACCTCACTTAAACTCACCCTCCTACACTCTTTCAATCACTTTCA
This sequence comes from Dryobota labecula, assembly GCA_947523025.1. Lineage (NCBI taxonomy): Eukaryota > Metazoa > Arthropoda > Insecta > Lepidoptera > Noctuidae > Dryobota > Dryobota labecula. The sequence continues at coordinate 6,021,796 of OX383289.1, read as the reverse complement.
TCGAGAGATTAACACTCCACACACCATTTATTTATTTTGTTATAAACTTTTTTTCTTTCTCCGTGTAATGATACCTATTCCTCGTATTATTAATATGTCTAACTAAGTTAGTAATGGGAAGAGCCTGTGGATGTCTGAGATACAGATATGTTTATCTAGTTCAGACACAGATGCCTTCAGTATAAAATTAAGAAAATTTTAATGTGTCCTGTATATCTGTTCAAATGTAACGTGTTCTGTGTCAAATAAATAAATAATAATTATTATTATTTATCATATTTACATACAAAAATATAAATATTTAAATTCAACGCTCTAAATGTTACGAACTCTATGCGTAGCAAAACAAACTGCCGTGTCTATACCCAAAGCCTCAAATTCAGATAATTTATGTAAACAAAGGGGATAACATATCAAAAAAATATCTTCGTAATGGTAATTCACATAAAATGGCGAAAAAAGGTTCCGTTTTTTTTTAAGTACTGATTTTAAGAAATAATAATTAAAAAATAATCATACCGTGATTATTTTTATACATTTTAGGTTTTAAACAAAGTTATTAAAAAAAGGAGATTTTCTGGTATACAATATTTTATGATACTGGTAACAATTCAGGAGATCCAAACATTTTAAATTTTTTTACATCTTCAACAACACTAATATTACAACTCTCATTCATAGATTAATTTTGTAAGTAGCGTATCTAGCCATATTTTGGATGAAAACTGTTTTGAGTGGAAATCGATTTTGGGAGGCCTACGTCTAGCAGTGAACTTAAAAGGGCTGATTATGACGATCATAGGCCGTGTCTCCGACACACTACACAAAACATTGTTTGGGAACGGTATTTTGTTTGCATAGTTCTTATAATTAATTCACTTTAATTTTATAGATGATTATTTACAAAAATAAAGTATATGATAAAACGTTTTCAACCACTGTCCTGTCATTTTGACAGTGACATTTCTTGACATTACTTTGTTTACATAAATTATCAGAATTAGAGACTTTGGGTATAGTGCAAAAGGCAAGGACGACAGTAGGTACAACAAAATACAGAATTGAAATGAGTTAGATAGAACAACGAAATCTTGAAGGTTTGTTTTTGGTAAATGTGTTTGTGTTTTGTAAAAAATCGTAGAACAAAAGTTGTTTATAATGTTAGTTAGTGTTTTACCTTAAGTATAGGTTTACTTTATAACAAAGACGATTTTTATAACATTTTCTGAGTTAATAGGTATTGGAAACAGTTTATTTCTAAGCTCTGTCGTTAAAAATGTTACCCTTAGGGTCTTGACTTGATTACATTTTACTATCAAAGTCACAATTAATTTTAGTTTAATAAGCATTTTATCATCGAGTATATTTTCTAATGACTCTAGGCTAACGCTATTAATTTTATATGAAAAGGGCCGTCAGATTTGATACTGAATAATTGCGTTACCAACTTTGTAGCTTGATTTATCTTGATTAAATAATGATTAAGAAAGATAAAAGGGTTTTGTGTGAAAATGAGCGAAAGGGAAAGATTTTTATTAAATGTACCTAAAGAAAGATTGTATTTATTGTAAATAAAATTATTATGATATGATATTATGAATAAGTAGATATTTAATTGAATGTATAAATCTATAATTGTGTGTAATATCAATTGTATTAAATAATAAGAGATCAGAAAGAAAGGCATAATTAAAAAAAAAAAATCTTCTTGATTCGAAGTTTCAATCATATAAAACAACAAACTTTTCTTTAATTTAAACGTCAAATTCAGCATTTTACGTCTTTAAAAGCTTTATATCTTACGAAATACCATTCCAGTTATATTATTAATACAGAGTTAGCATCACTGTTCTGACATCAGTCTCTCATGTCACTTCTTCACTACCAAAAATGAACTTCGTATGAATCCAGTTTTATTTATTTTTATTACTGATTGAGCCTGCTCTTGACCTCGATCTCGCCTGATAGAAAGCGATGGATGAGGTCTATGATGGAACGAACGTATCCAGAAGATGCCTGTTCACTCTTGCTTTAAAAGCAGACGGGTCATATGTGGAAGGGAACACAGACGCTGGCAGAGAGTTCCACACATTGGCTGTGCGCATAATAAATGTGGAGGAGAAGCGCTGAGTACGACTGGAACGGATATCAACCAAGTACGCATGGTACCCTGCAGTACGTCTGGTAGTCTGGTAATTAAAGGGCGATGGTGGGATCAGGTCGTAGAGCTCCTGCGCACACTTTCCGAAGTACAGTCTGTAGAACACCGACAGGCAAGCAACATTACGCCGATGGGCAAGGCTTTGAAGCCTAGATACTATACGTTTCGTCGCTTATAAGCCTTTTCGCTCTGCGTTCCACCGAGTCACGTGCAGCAAGTTGATATTTTGCTAAGCCATCCCATAAGTGGCTGCAATACTCCATCTCCATCCATAAAGGAACGGATCTGTGCTTTGTACAAACTTAAAAGCTGACCAGATGTGAAGTATCACCTTACCTTATTTAGGATGCCTAGCTTCTTGGCTGTAGTCTGTGCTCAATGATTGAGCCGAAGTTGAGATCAAACCTCACCTCCATGCCCAAAAGCTCTAGACGGTCGGTAATTGGTACAGATGCACCTCGGAAAGTAGGAGATAACTGAAACTGGCTCTTTACAGCAGTAAAAAGACACGCCTGTGTTTACAGAACATTGAATTTGACCAGATTATCGTCGCCGCACTGCTAGGAAACGAGATAGCTACCCACAACATTCTGCTGTATGTACGGGACAAAACTTTGTCACTATAATTACGTCGCAAGATGCTTTTAGACTAGAGTAATGCCACTATTACTCTGAAAGTCATACCGCTATGCAGCTGCACAATTTACCGGCAAAAGTAAAAACTTTTACCTCGAAGCTTCGTCAGTTTAAAGAATAAAATGTTGGGAGCAAAGAATGTCGAATTTAAGTAGACAGTTTCTTTAAATTTCTAAATAGTACAGTCACTTAACTTCTGGTGCACTTAACTGAAATGCTGCAAAATTCTTGCTTGAAACTTTTACTGAAAATCTTTTTAAAGATAAATCTATTTTTCGAGCTCAAAAAACAGTAAAACAAAACATGGCAGATTTTTATTTTCTATTTCCGTACAATCTGATGCTGTATTTGAAAATACTACTAAAAATATAAAAGTAAATTAAAACAATATATCCCAATTACTTCCTCATTCATGCAAAAAATATATTGAAACGCTGTTGACATTCCCTTTGAACGAATAACACACGATTTTCAAACGTCAGTACTTACTATAGCCATGCATTTGACGACGTCACGTCGTTGCAAAACTCCGTGTGCGTGCGACCTTAAGCATTTAATTCGGAACTTAACGAAACCCGAGCACTGCACTACAACCGTCAATAGGAAAACGATCTAATAACTGATCTCTAGTCATTGTATTCCGATTTCCGATACATTTTCCGTCAATGTATGGAAAACTATCTATGCACACAATTTTGGACTATGTGGTAGCGTCAAAGGTTTCGAAGAGAAGCTTAATGTAGGTATGTATAGTACAGCCAGGGAATTTGTTGTTAAGCAAATTGTCCATACGTCAATTTACCGTGTCATAGGCATTTCATACAACTGTTAAAGAATGACATTTGTGATTTGAATATACGGACAGTTTACGTTGGTAGTCGATTTGATTTACAATTAATTTTCCTGACTTTACAAACACCTTTTATGTCCGAAAAGGACTCACTTTCCATCATTGTGGTTTGTTTTTTGATAAAATCATAAGTAATCATAAAATATGAGAGATTCCAGCAGCGACGAAGATATTTTAACACCTGCGGACTTAGTGCAAGCGGTACATTTTTATTCATGCACCTAGTATTTTCCTCGCTGTAGCGAGGTGAAAAGTTGTGTGTTTCGCTCGACAGCAAAGTAATTCTGCATCTCGTACCCTTAAAACCCTTGCTACGCTCAGGTTTCAATACAAATACTCGCGCTAAAAAACAATTTTGCAACCTTGCATAACAATTTTTACAATGATCCTCAACTATTTTTGTCAGTACGCAGATGAAACCTCAACTAGGTACTTGTTACGTTACGTGGGCCATATAGCTTCACAATATATTATGTAAGCCTAAGGGCCTCACTGTTATTTGGAATGCTGGTAAAAGAGGGACGTTACACAACTTGGCATGATATAATAGAAAATGTTTTCCGAACAGAAAAGCCCAAGGTATAATGTCATTTTACTTGTACATAATAGACCCAAGGATTCTATAACTTAAACGAAGCTTCCAGCTTGAAAAATATTCTGGAGTTTCATGCTTGTTATAAAAAACTATAAAATAACAACCTGTCTTTACTTTACATAAAAATAACGTTTCCATATTTATCCCGGATATTCCTCATAGCTACCACAGTTTTAAGACTTCCATAAGACTGCTAACTGGAACTTGACAGCGTATATAATTAAAGAAAACCTGAAATCCTGATGCCATTTTACCATACCAGTAATATAATTATATTTAAGCTATTGTAATACTAATAATATCATAAGTTACTCGTATACGTACATTATATAATAATAACTATGTAAATAATACAACTATGTGTACATATATTTTTTATGTAAAATGTAACGACATCTTGTATTTATTGAACGTTTAGAAACTCTATGTGAAATTGGAAAATAAAAATTAATGAATATTTTATTTTGTGTTTTATTTCTCTCCAATCACTAGAACCACCATTGTTTTTATCTTTTTGATGGAATCTACCAGTGGTCCACATTATTCCTGGATCGCAAACACTGGAAGTCATGGGGAGAGGCCTTTGCCCAGCTGTGGGATGATACAGGCTAAAAGTAACAGTAATTATCACCAAATAAACACTTTCTAATACCAACTATACAATGGTCTTGTTGAAGTACCTACATTAAGAAGGGACCTACTTAACCTCATTGAAGCCCAAGTTGTTTGTAAAGTACTGTGAGAAGGTCGTATAGTAACATTACCCACTCATACTAAGATCATCAAAGAGAGCCCCTCTTTGATGATCTTGGTATGAGTGGACCTATTTTATAAACGTTTGTGTGGCTATCTTCACAGGCTGGAAATATTGCCAATATTGATATGATTCAACATGGGAACGATTTTTTTTATTATTTTTATTCTACGATGGCAGAGTTTGCTCTTGACTCTAGTCTAGGTCAGAGGTGACAAAGTCGATGATGGAGTGAGCTTACCCAGAAGAATCCAGGTTCACTCTCACTTTGAATTCATTAGGCTAAAGTATAGCAGTAGTAGTAGTATAGTTTAGTATAGTGTAGTAGTGTATTTAGGTTATTTATGGATTGGAAAAGGTAGTTAATTTGAAGTGCTAAGTGAGCTTGTGGCTAAGTAATAACAGCCGCACTGGTTGATCGATCAGGTTAAGCTACGCTTGCTGCGGTTGGTCCGTGGATGGGTGACCATCTTTACATACAAAGACCCCGGAAAGCACGTTGTTGGTCCCGGCTGTTATTAGTGGATCTTTCATAGTCGATACGGGTCGTCAAAAGTCCGAAAGTCTGATAACTAGTCTTACCAAGGGGTGTCGTATTAGGTATTAACCAGTAGCTGGGTTTTGGAGGTCATATAGGCAGGCCATGTAAATTACTGGTATTCAGCTGCATTCAGGTAAACTGGAAGTCGACCCCAACATATTTGGGAAAAGGATAGGAAGAGTTGACTTACAAAGAACATCCTCGAAAGAAAATTGCTAATGTCTTGCAAACGACAAAGGACCACTATTCCCGCATTTGGTCAATCCACTTTACGTTGACACGATGTCTAGCATCCAGTGCCTCGGACATGAGGGTAATTAATTTTAACGTCATGTAAATGCTACTCGCATTTTGTGTTATACAATATAGTAGGGCAAAAAGCTTCTCCCTTACCAGCTCCACTATCCGTTACTGCAATAAACCAGGGTGCTGTTTTTGTAAACAAACAGGTTTCTGGCTCAGGCAGAGGCTTTTTAATCAAAATCATCATCATTTCAGCCGAAAGACGTCCACTGGTGGACATACGCCTCCCACAATTGGGGGGGTTTGCTACAATCGCCACGCTTGGCAGGCGGGTTGGCGATCGGTGTTAAAAATGCATAGAGAACGCTGCTGCCCATTCTCTAGTAAGTCCCTTAGTCGCCTTTTACGGCACCCACGATAAGGTAACGGTGTGGTTTAAAAGAAGATGTAGTGACAGAAATTAAAAAGAGTATGCTTAGATGATTTGGTTATGTATGAAGGGCGACAAACAATAAGTATTTACAAGGCAGATGTGAGTGGAAACGCCGAGAGGGGCGCCTTAGGAGAACATAATATAGTGACCTAATTGGTGATGTTCTTCAGAAAGGTCAGGTGCGTAGCACTCGCAACCAGCGTGCGTGTATGACCAGATGTATGAATGGAAACGAAGCAAAAGGAGTATGTAACTAGCGTAGCAGGTGCCGTTCCATAGTTTCTGCCTACCTCTATGGAAACAAGGCGTGAGTTTATGTAACACTTCAAACATAAGAAATAACCAATACCAACTTCGTTCTCCACAGATTATTCCAAGTATTTATAGCTATAAGCTAGACAGTTGATGTAAATTAAAATAAAGTGATGACTTTAGACTTCTACTTCAAAAGCCGAAAATCAAGACTTGCCTTCAAATCAGGCAAGTCATCGGCCAGTCTGTTAAAAAGAAAAAATAAATCTTCACACTTTTACAAAAAGACCGTCTGTATATCAATTTGTATTACATTTTTGTAACACGAAGTCTAGTAGTAGCGCGATACCTGAGCGTAGTTAACTTGTTAAGTTGTTAACAATGATAAACGCCTGTGTAGGATTGCGGTAGAAACTTTTATATCAGTACTTGTTCCAGTTGCTAACTCGTATTCATCTGAATACTTTCAGAGAATAATAGTTTCGTGACTACAGCCTGTAATGAAATATAATATATTATGTACACTTATTATATAATAATCTGTGGAGTTTCTTGCCCGTATGGAGAAGTCCATAGGAACCTACTACCTTTTGTAATGGGCAACAAGCTTCATCTTTCTGACTGACCGACTCCTTGACACAATCTTGACAATTCAAAAGAACCAATAAATGGTTTGAGTTATGAGTTTGATAACAAAAACAATAACATGTAGAATAAATAAAAATTGTAGTTTTTGCTTTTACCTAATTACGATTTCAAACTTATATTACATAATATCTACTCTAACCATTTTGTTAATTAACATGTCCTATATAAGAGAGCCGAGTGATCTGTAACTCAGGACCCTCCTATCTCAGACACCTTTCCCTATTTAAGATTGTGCATTTTATTAACTAGTGCCTGTGCCTGTAATATGTTGTTGAGATAAATAAAGATTTATGATTATAGGATAATTTATTACCCCATTGATTCTATAATCAATGGGGTAATAAATTAATAGTATTAATTAAAGTAGTTGTACGCAAAGAGTAGGTCTGTGCCTATGCACAGATCTACTCTTTGCGTACAACTACTTTAGCTCTACGAGCTTACATAAGCTATGTGCAAGTTACGTGCGACCCAGCTACGAGCATCTACGAGAAAAATGTTTTGCTGCAAATGCTACAGCGCAACGAGTTTGATTGAAAAAGAAAACATTAGTAGTACGATCAGTAAGCTACGACAATATACAACTTAGATCGTTGAGGTGGATCAGTTCATAAGGATGTATTTTTAGTAAAAAAAAATAGGAGGAAAAAGTAGGAGGTACCATGTGGTGCTGGACGTAAAGAATAGCACCATACCATTTCCTCCCGTGGGTGTCGTAAAAGGCGACTAGGGGACATACTAGAGAATGGGCAGCAGCGTTCTCTATGCATTTTTAACACCACACTGCGATCGCCAATCCGCCTGCCAATCGTGGCGATTATAGCAAATACCCCCAATTGAGGGAGGCTTATGTCCAGCAAAAAAAAAATGTAATGATGATGATGAGGATGATGAAGTAGGAGGTTGGCATTTTGCAAGAGTATTTTCTACAGACCATCTTTTAAACTATAGTAATTACTTTATCCACTTGATGACACTCACGCGATTACTTGCCTGAAATAACACAGCGATAACGTGCCAGTAAGCCATTCAGAAAATAAAACAAGTAGGTTAATTAACACGAAGATACTTAGCCCGATTTTTGACGCTGATTTTTTACACAGATAAGTAAACTTTCGTACTTGGCTTACCGCAAATCGGAAAGTTCAATATTCTTATCTTTTGCTGACAAAACTTTACCGCGAGCTAGGCAGGTAAAGTAAATACTTCGGAACATCTTCCTAACTGATCCCATTTTATTTAAATTTGGTATAACACCTATATAGATACCAAATTTAGGTAAAAGGAAAGAAATCTCGAAAGATTATCGTTCTTGGTTTGTTTTAATAAACTAACATAATTTTACTTTTACCTGTTTCTTTAAAACACCACAAATGGTAATAAAACTACCCACAAACATGAAACAAACGTCATAAAATAGTCTTCCTTTTTAGGGTTCCATAGTCAACGAGGAACCCTTATAGTTTCGTCATGTCCGTCTGTCTGTCTGTCTGCGGCTTAGCTCAGAGACTTAGTACTGGAAAGCTGTAATTTGGCATGAATATATGTACATATAAATTACGCCGACAAAGTAAATAAATAAAATAAAAATAAAAATTGTTTATTTGCACCTTCAAGTCATAAAAAACATGGTTTATATAAAAAATAGGTACTTAAGGTAAGTAAGGTTGTATGTTCGAGTTGCAGCCAATACCTAAGCTAACTTAATATCTTGTAATTATAGGTATCAGCGCCCACCCTCGTTATCATCACAGGCGATGTTTTTGTACAAAGTGGTAATATAAAATAATGTTTTTTTTTTAGGGTACCACCCCTACACAGTGATAAGTGGGGATGATGTTTTTTTATCTCGTCTATCCCATGGTGTCAAAAATATTTCGGGTTTGTGAAAACCATTTTTCGATTCAAGGATCCGACTGCGTAATATTAAGCTTATTAGTGCTAATTTCTGTTAGAGTCAAGTGTCCCACCCCCTGCCAGTTAAATGGTTGTATTTGGATATCTGAAAAACATCACATCACAACAGTTTCTTTCTTTATGCCAATAAAACTTTTTGTATTTGTTTTTGTATTTTTTTTTTTGTATTTTGTATTTGTATTTTGTATAGTAGTAGGTATATAGTTAAAAAGAAAACTATCACACAGCTAGTAGATAGTTTTATTTTTAACTAGCAAGTTACCGAGTAATAGTCGACCAACTTACTATTTACAGTTGAAGAACATGTTTTTCAACAACAATGTTAAGTTTGTTCTTGGGATAAATTCATCCCAACTATGGAACCCTTTATTGTTTGTGGTCCCACACGCACTTGGCCGGTTTTTCTCGTTATTGTCACTGCTACTGAATAAAACATTACTACTGTTCTTATTAATACCTTTACGAAAAAAAAATAAACATTATTGATTCATGAATTTTATCCTTAACAAAATTGTCAGTCAGTGTATGCTCGACATACGAAGGTGTATCCAGTGTATCTACATCACACAGAAGATTGTTTCTGCTCAATCGACCTAATGATCACTGATTAATGAGCTATGTCGATTGAATATCCTATAATATTCAAGCTTCATTGGTTCAGGTCCGTAGGAGACGTATTAACGAGGAAGCCCTTATGGTCTGTAATGACGTAATTAGTTTCTGAGTTAGGGGCTGTTTAGCAAGGTATCTACTAGTTTATAAAGTAGCTAGACATACTTCAAAGCTTTTAAATATGTTTAAACTAGCTTTTGCCCGCGGCTTTGCTCGCGTTAATGTAGATTTGCCCGAGCACGATCGACCGTCTAAAAGTGTTTTTTCTATCCCTCGGGAACAGTACTTTTTTTCTAGATAAAAGTTCAATTTCATGATGATCGGTTCGGTAGATAAGACGAGAAAGAAGAAAAGTTAGGATGTTGTTTCACCATCGCCAGCTTGAATATTAAGTAATCTCAGTATAGTCTTAAATCTTGACATAATTAAAGTTTCATTTTAATTTGAATTCAATAGGTTAGGTTTAGTTTATAGTTCACTGGGATAGGAATGAAGACGATATCTGTAGGATATTCAGGTAATGGTCGGTTTATCCACGGGAGGGGCTTGTAGCTAATCACCATCTTTACATACCAAGACCGTCCGTGCCTTGGAAAGCACGTTAAGCCGTTGGTCCCGGTTGTCATTCGTGGATCTTTGACAATCGTTACGGATCGTCAGAAGCCCGAAAGTCAGATATGTCCGCCTGCAAAAGTCTAGCGTCATTTAAACTCTTAAATGATGTTCACACTTTCATGTCATCTTCAAAAATTAGGTGTTAAGAATGTTTGAAGTACTCGCCGATATCATTAATGAAAGTATAAATAATAACGGCCCCAGCAGGGAGCTCTGCGGTACACCAGAGGAGATGATTGGCCAAGAGGATATAAAACCACTGAGGACCACTGCTTGTGTCCTATTTGGCACATAAGATGATAACCATCTCTATAAGTCTCCCCTAATGTCCATGTCGAAAACTTCCCTCAGTAGAATGTCATGATCTTTTTCTCATCGTGATTGGCAGAAACTACAGAATGCCACCTGCTACGTTTCTTACACATCTACCTACCTAATTTGCTTTATCCACTTTCATGTACACACGCAAGCCGGTTGCGAGTAAGTAGGTACAGCGCACCTCACATTTCATTTCTGATTTCTCACCTCTTATAATAACCTAAGAAGTAAACTAATTATTAATTTACAACTTACCTGTAGAATCATTCGACATCTGGAACGATCTATCCGGTAGACTTAAAAATAAATTGGCAAACTTCGACAAGTACTTTTCTCTATATCGTCGTTACGACTTTAAGACCTCTTATGTGTAAAATTCAACTTTATGAGAAAGTCGATATTTTAAGCACCAACATTTTATTAGGAAGCACATTGAAGATCTTGAAATTGGTAAAGAAGTGACGATTAAATCGTCGTATACACATGAAAGTTTTAACATTCGATAGAGCTTCAAAGTGTGGCTGGCGTAAAAAAGTGATTTTGCCAAAAGTGACACATAAGAGGTCTTAAAGTCGCAACGACGATATAATGGGGCGCTTAGACTACACTACACTACATTATGAGCAAATATTAATTAATAAAAACAATACACAGTTCGAACACGACCTATAAGCTAAATTGATTACAATTAATTCATCATATTATAATTTTCCCATTGCTGGGACGCAGGCCTACTCTCTGGAGAGGGAATGGGCCGTAATTCACCACGCGGGCTCGGTGCGGGTTGGTAGATGTTGGCACATGTCATCGAATTTTTGGGACATGCCGGTTTCCTCACGATGTGTTCCCTCACAGTTTTCAGAGCCGTGGTGATGAAATAATATACATAAATTAAAGCGCCCGTTATGGTTCGAACCCACGACCTTCAATTCGTAAGTCGCGGCCGTTATCACAGTGCCAAAACCGCTCTCTACAATAAATTACATAGATTACCCAAATTAAATTAGATGTTATTTTTAATCATTTTAGATTAGGTCAATATTTTAAACTAGGTACACCCATTATAGCCAGCGCAGCTTTAAAAGCAAGACATAAAACGATTTCCAATTACCGGTTGCCTATGGCGGTTTACAACGTATGGACGCCATATCGAAAGGCAAGATGACATATTTTCATTTCAACCAACAAGTGACCGATTCGCTAACAAAAGCAAGCACTGTGTAGCCCATAACCCTAAAGGTAAAAACTTCTGTAGAGAAAATATTTCTCTCTGACTCCTAAGGCACGTGGAGATCCGATTATTCAATGTCAAAGTGGATGTCGATTAAAGGCTTCAGAAGACTGATAGTTATAGCTAGACATTTTTAAAGCTAATGGTAACGGGCATTGTGTTAATGAACTAGAGTTGACTGAACTTATTGAGAAGTTTAAAGATACCTTCGTCCAATTTAATACCTTAGAAAAAGGGATCATAAATTAATTCAGGCGCCCTTTCCACAGCTACCAGCATTTTTACGCTAATACCGAAATATCTACTTATAACTTTGAACGATGAATGTTAGACAACGCATGCATGGCTTGCGATTGGAGAGGCCTAAGACCAGCAGTGGACTGCTATAGAGACTGGCTGATGAAGACGATGTGGATATCATTTTGGAAGACAAAAATAAACTTTTTTTCTGCATTTTTTTTATTTTAGAATAAAATATAATTTACGTAAATAAATTTTCCCCTTTTGGGTACTTTTCCCGTTGACAGCAATGTGGACGAATTTTTTGACGCCCTATGATTAGTTCCCCTCCCTTTTTATATACTTGTGCACATTATTATTATTATTTTAAGACCTTTAGCTTTCAATTATGTATGTAATAAATAAACTTGAATGTTGTATACTTATGTCACTGCTTAATCAAGTTCATGAAGAACTAAAAAGGTTTCTATGTTCTATGTTAAAGGGTTTTGTTTCCGCAGTTAGTCCTTCAGGTGGACCATTGTACGTGGCTTTAAACAGTTCTTGTTATTGCAGTTAATTTAATATGCATAAACTAAGTCAAGCAGAAACACACAGTTGGGTAAACGTTACGGTTTCATAATGTTTCCCTAACTTGATTTTCAGTTCAAATTATGTTATTTTTAGGTATGATTTTGTATGTGAATGAATAGTTTAGTCATTCGGTACTAGCACTAGTAACTCTACTGGTTGCAATGGTTATGGCCGATTCTTCTTCTTCGTGTCGATGGCATGGCAATTTATTAAATCTTGTTGGCCCAAATCTTCGCCACTTCCACGGTATCGTCGGTTTTTTTTTTTTTCATTTATTACCATTTAAAAATTAATTACATTTGTTTTAGCAGAATAGCATTTTTAAACCACTAAGGTTTGTACTTAATGCTACATGTAAATTCTTCATCGTAGTAAAAACAAAATCAAGGTAAACAATAAATACAGCATAATTCCTTCGGTGGCAGCGCAGAGGTCACATTGGCTGCATTTTTTGGGCAGGATAGAAGATGAAGCACAGTTTGTGACACAGCTCCACATCCACACCCTGCTGCCGTTTGTCGAGGTAGCCCCACTTAACAAGGTTGTAGTTACATCTTCCCACTTGGATTCGGTGCCGGTTTTCTTGGTATTTTAATTACAGAAGGAAGAGACAGTGTGTTGCAAAATAAGTCATGAATATAAAGGGTTTAGAGCTGTAACTTTAAAAATATACTTCCTACTTTTATTTGTAAACTCAAGAAAATGACACCCACATCTACCCTTTTCAAACATATTGAACCTCGTCTAAGATTCCTTTTTATGAACCACCATCTCGTTAAAATATGATAAGTCATTAAGTCTGCTTATGTACCGTATCAATTTTGTATATGAAATAATAAACAAATTAGGACGATCACACTGCCGTCATAATGAAAAAGGGCACAACTAACATTTTTTCCGAAATTGAGTTATATACATATTCGGAATCAGAAAAAGAAGACCCATCTGCCAATATTTTTTGTATAATTTTAGGAACAAGATAAACAAAAATACCGTAAGCTCAAAAGGCACAACTGAGCCAATTTTTAAGTTATTGTACGTAAAAAGAGCACATCTGACTTATAGTACGTCAAAAGGTCACATAATGCATAAATGCGGCTTTTATTTGTACCACCATAAATTAAAAAAAAAATAGTATTAGTATTATTTATTTAGTTGAAAAGGCATAATTAACCTGCGTTAAATATTAAAGGCATAACTACCACAGATGTGCTCTTTGATTTAAAGTTTACCAATTAGAAAATGTTGATTATTTAATAAATACCAATAAAATAAAAACTTATATTTCAATAATCCTATCGGAATCGTGAAAATTAATTTATTTTAATTCATTTATTTCCGAAAAATAATATTATAGTCGATATTTTTCGCCAAAAACCAATAAAAATTTTAAACTCGATTTTCTCCATATTTACAAAATGTTAGATGTGCCCTTTTTCCTTATGACGGCAATACAGACAATGGATGTAGCTTGCCAAGTCTGAGTTGCAAGTATCGCGCTGTCACTTGCATATGTTGCAGAGCATACTTGCAGAGTAATGTCTCTCGCATACATAGTCTGAAGAGGAGAATTTATACGGTAATAAAATCGTAGCAAGAACTCTTGAAATTAGAATTTGTAGCCACTATTCCATTTGTAGAACGTGCAACCTGCAATACAGTGTTCATTGTCCTGAACAAACACCTCTTGAATTCCACGTTATTTAAATAGAATCAAGATGAAATTGTCTAGCTGTGTAAACTATTTTTAAATTATAGCTTAGAAGAAAGTTTGCACGTGAAACTACAATTTTATGCCAGAAGTATAATACAAAATCATAGCATTCTTAATAGTTTCTTCGCCTAAAAAGAACTTGTTATTGCAATGATGACATATTTGCAAAGGTTACCTCGTGTTAGATACTCAAATGACCGAATCGAAACACGTGCTAGTCATTTCGGGTATCTACCAAAAGCATGAACTTTGATTATTGACGTGACAACGTCTAATAAATCGAAGAAATCGCTGCATGCATGAAAAAGGATGACTCGTTGTCCCGTTACGCTCATTGTCCCGTTACGCGCATTGTCCCGTTACGTTCATTGTACGCTTGCGCCGCATCAATGTTTTGTTATGACGTTGTCACGTTAAACTATCGTCCGTAAACCAACTTTACAGACAACCAATTTTTTTCAAAAATGCTTTAAACAATTGCAAAAGCAAATAAAAACAACAATATTCCAATGAAAGATTTTAAATGAATTTCAATACTTACAGTGCGACATAAAATAGTAGCGTTCATCGATTTATTAGACGTTGTCACGTCAAAAATTTCCATACTAAAATGTTGCCATGTGTGGGCATTTTACGTCAAAAATGTGAGTTACGTAGAAAGTGGCGCCCTCATTTAATTTCTACAATTTTATTTCGTACTGTACTTGCTTTTATTATAATCTAGCTGCTGCCTGCGGCTTCACCCGCTTGGCTTTTTCTAAAATAAAACTAGCCTAAGTTACTCCTTATAACATTAGCTATCTGCCAGTGAACATTGCGTCATAATCGGTCCAGTCGGACAGACCAGAATAGAGAGATTCAGACAGCGCTGCAGAATACCAGCGCTGTGGCATTTATTTTTTAAATATCGCAGCATTATGCTGAGATAGGACCCTTTTTGGCCTCGCACAGTTCTTTTTTTTTTCACTGTGATTTAATTTTTTGTTTTTAATGTAAATTTTGTTAGTTTTAAATGCTCCTTTTTAGGTTTCCGTAGCCAAGTGGCAAAAAACGGAACCCTTATGGATTCGTCATGTCTGTCTGCCTGTCTGTCTGTCCGTCCGTATGTCACATCCACTTTTTTCCTAAGAACTATAATTATACTGTTAAAACTTGGTAAGTGAATGTATTCTGTGAACCGCATTAAGATTTTCACACAAAAATAGAAAAAAAACAATAAATTTTGGGGGTTCGCCATACTTAGAACTGAAACTCAAAAAAATATTTTTTTCATCAAACCCATTCGTGTGGGGTATCTATGGATAGGTCTTCAAAAATGATACTGAGGTTTCTAATATCATTTTTTTCTAAACTGAATAGTTTGCGCGAGAGACACTTCCAAATTGGTAAAATGTGTAAATGATAATGATAAATGATTTTATTTCTGTAAGTAGGTTTTTACAAACACTTTTACACGTCAATCATATTTTAAAACTAGATGAGGTCGGCATTTCGTATCTGACCCCCTGTAACCCCCTGTAACTTCTAAAATAAGAGAATGATAAAACTAAAAAAAATATATGATGTACATTACCATGGAAACTTCCACCGAAAATTGGTTTGAACGAGATCTAGTAAGTAGTTTTTTTTTTAATACGTCATAAACCGTACACCGCAATTTACCTTTCATTCAATCAACTCAAATATGAAAATTAAAAAAAAACATTTAGTTTTAGAAAACCGTAGATAAACCTAAGTAGCCAGCTGTTTTTAATCTCATATACAAATAAAATAAAATTGAAGTGTCTGTTTGATGTCAAAATAATAGCTTTTACTAAATGCAAATGAAACAATGAACAATGAATGAATGATTTTGTTTTTTTGTCATTAGAATAAAGAAAAAGAAAAAATAACAAAAAATAAATTATTAAAATTTTTGTCTGTCTGTCTGTCAATTTGTTCCGGCTAATCTCAGAAACGGCTTGACCGATTTTGACGGGACTTTCACTGGCAGAAATATGAGGTTATAAGGAGTAACTAAGGCTATCTTATTTAAGAAAAAGACACGCGAGCGATGCCGCGGGTAGCAGCTGGTAGGTAATAATCAGATTAAATCCTAACTAATATTATAAATGCGAAAGCAAGTTTGATACCTTTTCACGCCTAAACCACTGAACCGATCATCCTGAAATTTTTCATATACGTTGTCAGGTCTACAAAAACGCACATAAGGTACCTTTCATCCCGGAAAAAAGTACAGTTCCCGAGGAAAACAAAAATAACGTTCTTATGATAATAGATGGCGCCACGCGTCTTTCGCATAATGATTGAATTATATTATTATAGAAACTTTAGTAGTGTGGCCAAAGCTAGTAATTTCATGAAACAAACAACTTTATGAAGCTGCCTACGACTTTCCGAGATTTTGCGAAACCCCTAGCGATTTACCGTGACGATACACTATACCTTTTTGTTCCATTTATCACTGTCATCCTTCATATGTTTACTTTCATCCTAGCCATGTCATCTTTCACATACCTAATTCATCTATATTTTGTTTTTCCTCGTCTTTTCGTAGGGCCAACTATGACTGTTCACTCTTTTGATTAGGTAGGTAGATAGGCACACCACCATGGATATTAAAATTAAAAGGCTAATATTTTTTTTTATATATACCCTACGTTTAGATCAAAATGTAAAAAGACTATTACAAAATGGCTACTTGAATTAGATTATGCAGAGACTGAAAATTTACTAAACATCCTAAAATAATTTCGTAAATCGGAAATATTCACCTATTCAAATTAATCCTAGATCGCGTTTCACCTTATTAATCACACATTTGTATTGTTTTAATTCTCTTCCTCTCAGTACTTGGAGTTTTCAATGTACGTAAGTGCTATTAAATATTGTATTTTAAGGGTGTGAGCCTGGAGATCTGTCATACAGGTCCCGAACCCAGTATAGACTCCAGCTCTCACAAAGGATATACCGGAAAATGTAACTTATGCTATGAATCAAAATTTTACCTTTTTGAGAGAAATAAATTACTTACTTAATTACTTTATTATTATCTTCGTGAATTCAACCGCTATGTACATTTTCATTAGTAATAAAATAATAAGCGAAGCAATAAAAAAAAAATTACGCCTGGTTTTGCCTTGTTCTTTTTTTTTTTTTTAATGTGTTTATTGAATGACTGCTAGCAGAATATAATAAGTGAAAAAAACATATTTATAAATATTTATATTGTGGCGGAGTGTATAACGCCACATGCGAACTACGCATAAAAGACCTGACGTCACAAATCCTGCAACGCGCAATCGAAGTTTACCGCGCGACTAGCATATACAGTGTGTCTTTATAATGTCACATATCGATTGGAGGGAATAGCCCAATTCATAAAACGCGCTTCAAAGCGTTTCTTTGATTCTGCCGCCACTCACCGCAACCCCCTGGTTGTAAAGGCCGCCAACTATACTCCCTCTACTATTAGCAGGACCCGCCGTCCATGGCATGCACTGACCGACCCAGACGACCCCATTACTCTCCTCCAGGAGAGTCATAGGTCTACTAGTACAGTTCGCAAAAGAGTACACACTACACGATCGTCATTCCGACCTCGCTGCCGAGGCCCCGCGCGAAATCCCCGACTAACGAATAGTCCTCCCCGACCCTTGACTGTAAGTGAAGCGCCAGCACGCGCTTTAGCTGAGCAGCATTTAGTCCAAACTCCCCATGATAATAATCAAAACACTGATTTTATCCAGCCACCGACGGTCCCTTGCCACCCTCCCCCCTCCTCCGACTCTGCCCTAAGCCGAGGTTCGTACCCCGCAGGGGGTGCCCTTAGCGAGCAGACGGAAATTATTTAGCTTATAAGTATGCCCCTGGCTGGAGGCCTAAAAAATCCGTTAGGAGCTAAGGCACCACCGGATAGTCCGGTTAAAGAGTCCGAGCCCCTCGTGGTTACACACTGAGTTGCCCTTCAAAAAAAAAAAAAAAATTGGAGGGAATCTATGCTTAATTTTATCTACGGAAAAAATACAAAAAAAAACTAAATTTATTTTTTTATTTTTTATGGATTTTTTATTTCAAAATTTCTCAATAAGACGAGATTATTATTGAGAAATTTTACAATTATTGTAAAAAATGATGAAAAAAAAACAGATTTTTGCTAAAAAGTTTCTTTTTAATTGAGGGTAGTTTTTTCGCCAATTTTTATTTTATGAGGACGCCTAATTACTTCCAATCATTATGGAGTTTGTTTCATCGTGATAGATCATTTAGTTTAAAAATTACACCGTTTTGTTTACACTGAGAACATTTTTTTTTAATTCCATAAAAAATAGAATAAAATATTTAGATTTTTTTAAAATATTTATGCCGTAGATAAAATTAAGCATAGATTCCCTCATTTCGATATGTGCACATTATAAAGACTCACACTGTATTATACAACATCCCGACATTGACCGTCGAGCAGTTGCCCACCAGACACAACACCCATCAGAATCCTCCCTTGTCTATTATGAGTGATCTTTACACCCTATTCCTCATACCTCTCAGATTTTTAATGAATATTTAGCTCTTTAATTAAGATTTAAAAAACTAAAGTATTAATGGACTTTTGTTGCTGACCGTCCCTACTTAAATGTAAGTAGCTGCATTTTTTTATTTAGATGCAATCATCGCAAGTGTAGGTAATTTCCTAGGTACAAAACATTCACCCCCAAATCCAATAAGTATTCAACACACTTAAATTTATTTCTAACGATTCCGTCCAATCTCATTACAAAAACAAACCCCACTTTAAAATTGCGTCGGTATTTCGAAGCGGTCCTAACATTACGCTTAGTGCTTAGTAACGGGATACGGTAGGGGCGGTCCACTTCCTGTTCAATATTGACACCGGCGCAATTGACGCTGCCGGCAATTTGCATTTGTATTATTGGACCCGTCCACTCAGCACCGATCGCTGAATAAATGTTTATTTACAGAACCGATTGCGTTTTGTTGCCTTACGAATTTAGCTAAATTAATACTGAAGAACGTTATGGGAATTATTAAAATTATGTTTATTTATCTCCACAAAATACTCACTAGAACATTATTAAGTTGACAGTTTTCTACGTTTAATATAATAATTAATTAAACGTAGAAAACTATCAAGCACTTGTCCCGCGTTAACCGAGTAGCTTCCCGTTGATAGAAGCCACTCGGACATCGTGGAACAAGCCCCAGGAATATAATGAATAAAATAAACAATTGTAATAAATATAGGTACCTTACTTTACTATCTCAAGGACTTTTTCCATTTCAGCGTAGCTTCGATTTAAAAAACTAAAGATTTTTAAATTTGTTTTTACATTCAATTTTACAACAATTTTCAATTTTATTTATGTTATTGAAAATTCGACCCCTCGGAAAAATCTTTGCGCAAGGGAGGAGTTGACAGCAGTTGACTCACACATTGCGTAGTTTCTCCTGGAGAGGGCTATGCATTTTTTTCCTTTCTTCAGGTGCAAATGCACTAATACCGTAGTGCAGCTTAGTAATAAAATTTCGAAAATATAGCGGCGCTATGATAGCTGGATGCTACGATTTTTTAATTCCAAGGCATCGCTACTTAACTTAAAGAATCACCTCATAATATAAGAAGAATAATATTGAACTTATTTTCTTCCTAAGTCCCAAAGAAATAGAATGCAATTTTAAAATTTTGTATAAAACATCAAATAATACAATACTTCTTCTACTTCACGCATACAACTTTGTGGTACGAATGGCTCTTCCCATAAATCCGTAATTTTAGAAGTATGCGTACCTCTACGCAGGGCTAAATTTAAAAATGTGGAGGTCCTGAGGCAACCAAGAAGTGGATTTGAAGTGGTGAGCCCCCGATTTTTTTTGGAAAACACGAACAAAAAACAATTTATAAAGGTACCTTGTGAATGTGAACTTTTTTTTCTTTGATGGATACAAACGATATATTTATTTTTTCTTATCTAAAAAAGTGGAAGCCGGGGCTAGAGCCCCTGATGCCCTGCCCTAAATGCGGCCCAGCCTCTACGGGGCTTTTATAAAAATTCTAATCTGCTTGAAACTTCTGTAGGTAACAAGAATAAAATGAGAAACGCAATAATGTCGCTGCTCCCTTCGAGGCAGTCGGATTGAGTGACTCAAACGGATTCAGCGGGGTTCAGATTGCCTGTTTGCTACTACGAACGTAAAACCGTAAGTAAGTACCTACCTATGCAATTATGCATCTACTGAAACCCTCAGCCTTAAGCCCTTAAAGATAAAAATATGTTGGGTAGAATAGTTGAGAAGATCTTCATAGGGATGTTTCCTGAAAAAACAAAAACTGTTTAGTCCGTCAGTCAGACAATAAAAAAATATTAGACATGTGTTTTTTTGCTTTATCGTATTAATCTATACATCTATACATAATAATAAAATCGTAGCGAAGTCAAAACCGTATATTGAATATTTTTGAAAAAAAGTAATTGCCACGAGGTCTGGGAACGATTCTTATGCCGAAAATATAGTTTTTAGAATTTTTGTCTGTTTGTCTGAATGTATGTTACAGCATCACGCAAAAACTACCAGATAGATTTTATTCAAATTTTGCATAAATATTCCTTATAGATCTGGTCAAACTGTAGGGTGTAAATTATCACGCTATTTACTATGGGGGATGAGCAGTATTGCATTATGTTTTGAGATGGGTCAATAAAGGCAGGTAGGTACCTTAACCGTGGTCGCTGCAAGAAAACGGTCTTAAGAGACTATCCTTAACATTTAGAAAAAAAATTGATCTGCATTCACAGATTTTGTAAAAAAAAAATACAGTCAGCAAGAAAATGGCCAATTTTCATTAAAAGTTATGTAATGCCAATCGATACTTTTTCCTACAAGGATAAAAAAGTACTATGGGACCAACAGAGGTTTGAGTGCTAGAAAAGACAGAAATCACAAAAAACTTTTTCCATACAGTTCGTAGGAATGAAGCTGAGATGAGAGCGATCACAATTTACCAGTGTATGACAACAGTCGAATTATACCATTACTTACTGGGCTGAATAGGAAATGATTATAAAAAATCGGCCCAACTGCAGTTTAACCGCAAATCACGTTTTTTCTTTAGCGAAACAAAACTAAATGATTTAGTAATGATATGTTTAATTTGACATGTTTATTTACACCAATTTAAGCACAATATGAACCTAAAAATTAATTTAAAAAAACTATATTAAATAATTTTACACTTTTTTGGATTCATTTTAAACACGCTCTAATTTTTTTGTCATAAGTGTTATGAACACAATTCTTGCAGTTTAATATTGAGTATTCCCCCCTCTTGCTCGAATGATGGCCTGCATTCACCGTTTTAGTGACCTAATCAAGGTTTTGATGGTCTCTTGAGGGATTCGGTTCCATTCTTCCCTGATGGCGGTTTCCAGGTCTCCTAAGGATCTAGGGGCTGGATTACGGGCTCTAACCTTTTGTTTAAGGGTGTCCCACATGTGCTCTATTGGGTTAAGATCAGAGCTTCTTGCTGGCCACGACATAACCCAAATGCCGACCTCTTCAAGATAATCGGTGACAATGCGCGTTACGTGTGGCCTTGCATTATCATGCATTAATTCAAAATTTTCTGCAATATAGCCGGCATATGGCACCACATGGTCTTCCAAGATCTCTGTGATGTAGCGTACCACAGTTAAAGCACCTTTTCTTATAAAAACCAGCTCCATGCGTCCAGTTAAAGATATCCCAGCCCAAAACATTACAGAGCCCCCACCATAACTGACTGTTTCTTTTATGCAACACGGCATACCGTTCACCTGGCCGTCACATGACGTTACGGCGTCCATCAGAACCGTATAAAGTCATCCGACTCTCATCACTAAAAGGAACTGACTCCCATTGGCCAATAGTCCAGTTGAAGTGATTCTGCGCAAATTGAAGTCTGGCTTGTCGATGAGCTGTGGTCAATTTTGGCCCCGTTGCTGGCTTGTGTGGTCTTAAATTCTGCTCACGTAGTCTCCTTCTTACAGTACTGTCACTTATAGCCACAGCCCGATTTCCACGTAAGCGTCGCTAGAGATCAATGCCAGAAAGGTGTCGATTTTGTAAAGCTGATACCACGATGAAACGGTCATCCCTTTGAGTTGTCACCCTATATCTCCCAGATCCTGATCTTATTCGATACTGCCCAGTCTCCAGAAAACTTTGGTAAACTCGCCGAACTGCAGAACGGCTCCTGGCCACGACACGTTGACTTAAACCTTGTTGCAGCAAAGCCACAACTTGGGCCGCCTCAGCTTCAGTAGTGTCCATTATTTTTAAACAGAATTAATCAAAACTACAGCCTTAGCAATTGAACTTAACGATATGAACATGAAATCACTACAAAAATTTGTTTCTGACTGGAAGAGAGGGTCGTTTTGTTCCGATGTAAAACCGTCAAATCAGCACTCAACAGTATTTCTGTATAAAAAAATTGTTAAGTGCCTTCAAGTGCAATAAGATTTACGAAAAACAAGACGTCAATCATCATATCGACCCTCAAAATAAAAAAACAAACATGTGAAATAGCTTATCTGCGAAACAATCGACTAATATTAAACAAAAACTGGGTGGGTCGATTTTTTTGATGACCAGTAGAAATACGACGTTTGTCAAACAAGCGAAAAGTCCTGGACTGGAGAATTATGAATTTGGTTGAACTTGAATTTTTACATTTAAGTAGTTACAGATTTAATCTTATAGATGATTATCATACCTTTATGGGTCTAAGCAGTCAATCATGATTTTCAGTCAACTTTCAACAAAGCAATGCAAATCTGATTTCGATTCCCAAAAATTGATATTTTGTGTGCTTCTTTTTTTTACATTTTGTTACTGTTATTGTTATAACAGTATTTAATATATTATAATAATATATTTATTTGACCTAAAAAGTAAACATACAGGTTGACACTTAATTAAACATGGAAATAGCCTGGTACAAAATATTGATCAATGACCCCTATGCTAGGAAAAACCTGTGTTACAGGGGTCATCCATCCGTCCATTATGGATGTTAAAATGGAAAACAAACAAAAACACACGGCCGTGTAAAAATCGGGGTGGTCATGTGTGTGGGTGGTCTGGTGGGTGAGAGAGTGAGAGTGAGAGAGGCTGTGAAGCCCCTCTCACTCTCACTCTTCCTCTCACTCTCTTACTCTCACTCACTCTCTCTCTCTCACTCACTCTCTCTCTCTCACTCTCTCTCTCTCACTCTCTCGAATTTCCTTTCACTGTCTCTATCTCACGCTTACTCTCAGTCTCTCTTTATCTCACTCTCTCTGCCTCACTCACTCACTCTCTCTTTCTTTCTCTCTCACTCTCTCTCTCTCACTCTATCTCACTCTCTCTCTCACTCTATCTCACTCTCTCGCACTCTTACTCTATCTCTCTTTCTCACGCTCACTCAATTTTACGTCTCACTCTCACTTTCACTCTCTCTATCTCATTATATATATATATATATATATATACAGCATGTAACAAAAACCCTGTCCGATCCTTATGAGTATTATTCGGCATCATACTGCGTACACTATAACGTAACCATTTAATAGATTTGAGATTATTATTTTTCCCCAGTGAATATATTTAATTAAATAAAAATAAAAAATAAAAACTGATCAGAGGCAACACTGATTGCTCGAAAAAGTTCACAAGTTCACTACCTACAGTTTTTTGTCGCCGCCGAGCGAGGCGGTTTGTATGATTTTTTGTCATGAATCTACTTTGTCGCGTGCCGCCAAACTTATAACGAAAGAAACCTACGCTACGTCATACCCAGTGTTTCAAAAGTTCCCGATTTTTCGGGAGATCTACTGATTTCGGCTCTTCCCTCCCGATATCCCGATTTCACGACCAAATCTCCCGAATTTCAGTTTTGCTTTTTTTGTTTTTTTTTTTTATTATTATGGTGGCAAAAATATTATTAAGCCGACAACACTAAAATTTACCTAGTAACACTAAAACAATTCAATGGGATTCCCCAAAACTTCTCGCACGTCCTTTCAATACCGCAGTATACATAAAATATATAAGATCGATGCAACAGCTACAAATATATTACACAAATTAAACGATCCATTAACGTTACTCTTTCTTCAATTTTTAGACTTTGTTTTACCTATTTTCAATAAATTAAATCGAGAAATGCAATCTGAATCAGCAAGAGTACACGTTTTGTATTCCCAAGTTTGTGTTAGTTTAAGAACTTTGTTTGATTGTTTTCTGAAAAAAGAATATTTAGAAAAAAACAATCTCGAAAGCATTGATTATAAAAACCCACGTAATTTTCTACTTATAGAAGATGTATATTACGGAGCAAATGCCATTAATACTTTGCTTACAGATAAAAGATTGACTTCTGAACAAATCCACTTATTCCAAACGAGATGCATTCAATTCTTTATTGAAGCTTGTGATCAAATCATACAAAGGTTCCCAATTAGCAATAACCCTTTAAAAGATTTGGGAGCTTTCTCTCCGGAAAATGTAAAAAAAGGTGATCTGTCATCAATAGTACCAATATGTAGACAATTCCCAAATTTAATAGACAACAATAATTATCAAAGTATTGACACAGAATGGCGATTGCTTCGGAACACGAAAGAAATTGCGTCGTTTAGTGAAAAAACTGAAGAATTTTGGGCGAGCATTGGCAGCATGAAGTATGGTGATGGTACACTCATATTTGAAAACATTTGTTCTTTTGTTTTTAAAATACTATGTTTGCCACACTCATCTGCCAACGTGGAAAGAATTTTCTCTTCAATAAATTTAATGAAAACTAAACAACGCAACAAACTATCCACGGAATCGATAATAGGTCTCCTACACACCAAACGAGTTATAACAGAAAACAACCAAACTTGTTATAATTTTAATATAGAAAATAAAATTTTCGAAAAAATTTCTACCAAGAAATGGTATGAGGATCACTGAACCTAAAAATCTTAAAATGTACCTATGTATGTTTCTTTTTAATAAAGTAATTAGAGCGCAAAATACATTTATTTTATTTTTTTAAAACCTCCCGATTTCTCCCGATTTTTGGCTGGAAAATCTACCGTTTTTTTATTTTTGACTTTTGCAACACTGGTCATACCTTGTGCCTACGCGTAGGTATCAGCTGATATTGTTTTGTAGGCATAGTGATCCGGATTTCTGACCTAATTCTGTTAATCAAAAAACGAAAAAAGAAAGTTCTTTAAACCGAAGAAACAATTTAGTGAATTAAATGTAGCCCTGATAAGGGCTCTTTTAAATGTGATGTGCTTTTGGCAATTTACTTACCGACCAGGTACCTAATCAGTTCGCTTGTTGTTGTTGCATACTTCGGCGATCGTGCTCCACATGTCCACCTCCAACTCTAATACACATTCGACACCTTTTCACTAAATTTGCACATACTCTTTGCAGCGCACATACTGTTTCATAGGGTGCAGGTTTTAGAGCGCCCACACGTATTCGTTGTGGCAGTTGAATACCCACACCTGTTCTCTCAAACAAGCATTCATCGGCGAAAAGCACACGATTAGACCTGAGAACTGTGTTCCTCGATTTCCACGTTGCACTCTCGTGGTCTTCCAGCATCAGCGGCCTGCGACTCGTGCCCATGAACACTACCTGTGGTGTATCTACACACGGTTATGCAGGCGATGGAACGCACGCTCCGATGGTATTGTCACACCTGGCATATTAGCGAAGCGCACCTCATAAGTTCTACAAGCAGCTGCATAATTACAGTCGGTCTTACCTAAGCACATCAACATATTAAACGAAACGATAGCGGCACGTGATACGTACAGACGTCCGATCAAAAGCTATCTCCACGAAAGACTGGCCATTGGCCAACAAGTAGCGCGTCGGTAGGCAACCAGTCGGCGACATCAGAGTCGGCGACTAGTTGAAAAAGTGCCTACAATGCGGTAGTGTAGGACGGTGTTCTTTGAAATAAAAATAGGTAAAAATAAAAAGATTTTGCCGGCGGGCCATATTCAGTGTTAAATTTCGCATGGATTATAAAAATAAAAAATCAATAACTTTTGTTTTTTATGAGTTAGTTTTTTTATAACCATTTTTTCTAGTACGTATATGTTGAACCAGGAATATGCCTTTATTGGATCGGACAGGGTTTTTGTAACATATTGTATATATATATATATATATATATATATATATATATAATGAGATAGAGAGAGTGAGATATATATATATATATATATATATATATGTGTCGGAGATGGTTGTCAATTACAATTGTGGGTAGTCAACAGAGTTTGCTATTCATTTGATTTATTATTAATTTAAGTGATTTTTACTATCAATTATTGTCTGATAAATCGGAACATAATTTATTAAGTACTTGGTGTACGCTATAATTGATATTTGGTTACTTATTTCTATTATTGTAACCGATGGGTTTGTTCCAAACAACTGATGACACGTTACTTTAATTTTAAAATGATTTACTTTGTGAATTCACTATTGTTTATTTACAACAATTATTCTTGTATTATTTGATTACTTTATAATGTAAATCGTATTAGATTTAGTACATTTTAGTGTTTTGTATCAAGTAAACACGTGACGTACTTCCGTACGTCATCGGACAGAGTTGTCGTGGAGGGATTGCAAGGTCCCCGGACATCGCCTTATAAAAGAACGTGCACTCGGTGTGCTAGTCAGTCGATCTTTGGATTCGATTCAGTAAAGAGCCCCTGTTCCCGACAAAACTGTCGGTTTACCTGATATAGCGCTGCTGTATATTCACATAGCTGTATTGGCTTGCTGATACACTTTGTTATTGGGTGGCTTGGCCACTATACGAACTGTGACCTTAAACGTCTGTTCGATTTACCATGTTGTTGCTGTCTATTCACCTGCTTTATGTTGATACTAGTTGCTATTTTATTTTATATTGTGTTATTAGTACCTACCATAACACAAACCCTGTAATTGCTTATACAGTCTTGTTTATCCCGATAAAATGGGAACTTCAAACCCTGACGATATACCGCTCGGCACTCCTGATATATATATATATATATATATATCTCTCTCTCTCACTCTAAATCTTAACTTTACATCTCTCTCTTTCACTCACTGTCTGTCTATCTCATTCTCTATCTCACTCTCGCTCCCAATATTACATTTCTCTCACTCTCTTACTCAATCTCTCTCTATCTCATTATCTCTCTCTCACTCTAAATCACAAATTTACATCTCTCTTTCTCTCACTGCCTGTCTATCTCTCACTATCTCTCTCTCACTCACTCTCTTTATCTATCTCGCTCTCTATCTCACTCACTCTCTCTCTCTCTACCTCTTTCAATCTATATATCTATATATCTCTCTCTGTATGTCTATCTCTCTCTATCTCTCTCTCTCTCTCTCTAACTCTCTCTCTCACTCTGTCTCTCACTCTCACTCTATCTGTCATTCTCTCACACTCTTTCTCTCACTCACTCTCTTTTATCTCACTCTCTCTTTCTTTATTTCTCTCTCTCACTCTTTCACTCTCACTCTATCTCTCTCCCTCACTCTCTCTCCCTCGCTCTCTCTCCCTCACTCTCTCTTTATCTTACATCTGTCTCTAACTCTCACCCTCTTTTACTCTCACCCTCTTTTACTCTCACCCTCTTTTACTCTCACTCTATCTCTCTCTCTCTCAATCTCTAACACTCACTCTCTTTTACTCTCACTTTTTATCTCACGCTCTCTACCTCACTATCTATCTTACGCAGTATCTCACTCTCTGTCACTCAAACTGTCTCTTAATCTCAATCTCAATTTTTCGTATCTATCTCTTTCTCTCACTGTCTCTGTCTATCTCTCACTATCTCACTCTATGTCACTCACTATCATATTTTCATCTCTGTCACTCTCACACTCTCTCTCACTCACTCTCACTCTATCTTATACTATCTCTATCACTCTCTCACTCTGTCTTCTTACATCTCACTCTCTATCTCTCTTTCACTCTCACTCTATCTCTCTCAGTCTCTCTCTCACTCTCTCTCTTTATCTTACATCTCTCTCTAACTCTCACCCTCTTTCACTCTCTCTCTCTATCCCTCATTCTCTCTTTAACTCTCTCTATCTCTCTCTCTCACTCTATAACACTCACTCTCTCTTACTCTCACTCTCTTATTCTATCTCTCTCTTACTCTCACTCTCTTATTCTATCTCTCTCTTTCACTCTCACTCTCTCTCTGTCTCTCTCTCACTCTCTATCTCTCTCTCTTTCACTCTCACTCTATCTCTCTCAGTCTCTCTCTCACTCTCTCTCTCTCTCTTTATCTTACATCTCTCTCTAACTCTCACCCTCTTTCACTCTCTCTCTATCTCTCATTCTCTCTTTTACTCTCACTCTATCTCTCTCTCTCACTCTCTAACACTCACTCTCTCTTACTCTTACTCTCACTCACTCTCTCTACCTCACTCTCTATCTCACTCAGTATCTCTCTCTCTCTCACTTAAACTCTCTTTTTATCTCACTCTCACTCTCAATTTTTTATATATCTCTTTCTCTCACTGTCTCTGTTTATCTCTCACTATCTCATTCTCTGTCACTCACTATCATATTTTCATATCTCTTTCCCTCTCACTCACGCTCTCTCTTACTCTATCTATCATTCTCACTCTCTCTCTTCCTCTATCTTTCTCTATATCTCACTCATTCTCTCTACCTCTCTCTCTCTCTCTATCTCACTCTCACACTCTATCTTTATCTCAATCTACAATAACAAGACACTAGGACAACACCAAGATTATGCTGTATAACAATGGTGGACGTAGAAAAGTCTACCGAAGACAGGGAGAACGTTTTCAGCTATATTACATTGAAGAGAAGGTGAGTTATGGCCGCGGGTATGAACAGTCTGGAGTGGATTTCCAATGAAGGAAATACTGGCATTGAAGTTGTGACGGGACCACGGGTGCCACCACTAAAGGCTTGTACAGACTCGCGCAATATCGCGGGCGCGACAGGTACCGACAAAGAAATTGTGCTACTAGTGTCACGTCGCGCCTACGTTATCGCACTAGTCTATACGAACCTTAATAGAAACCGACCTTGAATAGCGACCGATACATTCGTCAATGCCTAGGATCAAGTGATGCCATATACCGAGTTTGTGGGGCAGGATTTAATTTTGTGCGTGATAATGATATTGGCGCAAGGGCGCACACTACAATTTTTTTTCGAGAATACCTGCAATTTTGGAAGCATGGAAACATTCCACAGCACGTCATAGATTCAATGAAAAACCGCATGACGGCTGTTGTAAATATTTTTGGAGGTTACTAAATAATCGTTTTCTCTATGTATACCACTGTTTTCTTCAAAAATTCAACGCAAATTTTGCCCCTGAGAAACGCGAAAAAACGACTTATTGCAATTAAACAGTTTTTTTTTTTAGCTTTTCTGATTTCTTTGGGGGCAATGGCAAACGGAAATGATAGTGAGTGGCTTCAAAAACACTTTTTTTTATAGTACCCATTATTTAAAATAACAACAAAAATATGCAGGGTGGCTCGATTCAGGTGTCCGGATAGACCTTTTCTGTCGTATAAGTTTATGATAAAAATAAATATCTATGGTTATGTGACTGTTAATGAGAAATCCCGTGTAGTCAAAGGTATTCGTCAAGAATAATCTGTGAGAATGACAATAAGAAACATTCAATGTATCAGAGTTGTGCCATTAGTGTATATGCAGGAACCTATGCAGACCTTCATTAAATCACTATTAAAGAGCCGGTTGACCTCGACAGCGGGCTGCAGACAGTCCAGGAGCCTCCCTGGACGTGGCCATCCTTAGATGGTAGGCTAACCAGGCGTTTATTACGCCTGGACAGGCCTGCGGTGGTGACGGGGACCATCACGGGACACTCCTCGCTAAACACAACGCACAACTGTGTGGAAGTGTTTGTTTAGCGAGGCAGAACGAACAATCCTCTGTGCAGGGCTTGCATGGAGGCTGAGGAAACCGTTGCGCATGTGCTCTTTGAATGCACAGGCGTCACCCACCCAGATTAGAACAGAAACCCCCGGGGCAGCCAGATCTTTCACAGATGTTCTTAACAGACCAGGAGACGTAAATAACTTCTAGAGGGAGGTGGGCCGGTTGGAATAACCACTGATTAAGGACTAAGTGCGGAAACCAAACCCTTTACCATCAATACTAATAATAATAATAAGCCTTTTAACACCACATAGAACTGTACGTCACTTGCTCCCGTGTCACCAGTCCTGACTCTGTATATTTTGGCTACTGTGACCAAAACTACAGACGTAGTATTCAGGGAAGTTTTATCAAAATGTGGCTGGTATTTTAATATATTGTGGTGTCTTACTTACGACTTCCACGCGAATGAAGTCGCGTGGAGAAGCTTTAGATAAAACACATTAAAATTGGGGAGTGGGGGCTCGTGACGTCACAGTTCTAACAAACTACGTATTACTAATCGTAACTAATAACTAAAACGCGCTGGTAAAGTAGCCACAGTTTATTTAATTACCATTGCAAAATCGTGAATGATGAAAAAAAAAGGGTGACAAGTCTCAAACTTGACAGTAATACTAGAATTTAGAATACAGTTAATGTTCCGAAAAGGTTATATGCTGCAGTATGCTGCAAATAATTTCGATTCGTAACACTACGTATAAAATCTAGCGAACAGTGACTTCATGCCACATTTGAACTCAAAGTATCACCGTAGTTTTTTTGATTACGTTTTTTTTTTTTTAAATACATGTCCAATGTTTTTTAATAATCTACATAACGGACAAAAAATTGTTTAGTCAACATCCCTATTCTAATATTCTACATTTTAGAATAAGGGATTTTTCGAGAACCCCTAGGCCGCGTATTTACCAAAAGCGGCCGTCGCGCGAGTACGCGATTGTACAGTTAAAGTTGAAGTTTGTAGGTTTACGATCGAAGTTAGTGGCAACAGATTATAATCATTTTGATCCCATCTATCTACTTATCTTGTATGAGTTCCCACCTACTACCTACGTAGTTTTACTAAACAAGTGTGTACCGCCACATGCTAAAAATATTATTTCGTAAGAAAAACCGCACGATCATTTGATTAATGGCGCTTTCAGGAAAACTACAGTTGAAAAAATAATTAATCAAGTAGGTTCTCGTAATAAGATTGTACACACGGCTACATATCAAGCTATACATTTACA
This sequence comes from Dryobota labecula, assembly GCA_947523025.1. Taxonomy (NCBI): domain Eukaryota; kingdom Metazoa; phylum Arthropoda; class Insecta; order Lepidoptera; family Noctuidae; genus Dryobota; species Dryobota labecula. Next base: position 5,990,207 of record OX383289.1, on the reverse strand, counting down.
GTCTGCTGATCTCGAATTTTATAGTATTTCCATATACTGAGAGGTCAGCTTATACTGGAATTGTATAGATTGTACACACAATTTTTGCGCATATGTTTCTTGTCTTCATCAGCGCGACTGCTAAGCATGAGGTGCTGGGTTCGATTCCTTGGTCGGGCAGTGTTATTGGGTTTTTCTATCTGGACTTTCTCAGTAGCAAGTAGCAACCCGGAGTCTGGTGCCCGGATGATGGCAATAGGTTCGCCCCTTAATACATGGGACCTAAACACGACCTGCGAAATATGGGTGTATAGGCTGCTTATCCTTTCGGGGAACACAGGCGTGATATTATATTGTTTATGTAATAAAAATAATTATCTGCCTTGTAATTCAAATAATTAGGTACGTGTAAGGCGCGAAACTCAGCGGGGCGGGGCAGTCTTTTTGACCGCGAAGCAATAAAGACCGCGTCTGACCGTCGATGCCCGCAGCTGCCCTCACCGCGAACACAAATTAAGGGATATGCCTTCTATGTGCGTTGGTAGTATAGGATTCCCTTTGCACTATCGTTCGCGGTCAAATTGACCGGCCCGGCCCGCCCCGCCTCGCTGTGTGCTTCGCGCCCAAATGGTTAACTTTCGACCAGGGAAGGTTAGATAAGTTACGGCTAACGCTACAACGAGCGGACCCTAGGGAATATTACCTACCTTAATCACTACCCTTACTTGACAGACATGCGGCAGATCGATTATCGCGGTACAGGAAGATTTAGTTAGTTTGGTAAGTATGGTCTATGATCAGAGTGTCTAACTTTCAATTCGTTTCCGAAGAAAAATGCTTAAAATTAATGTCTACACAGCAAATTGCCTAAGCTGTAAATCGCCTAGAGATCAAAATGTTTAACAAGCAAAATGCCTAAAATGCAATAATTTCTAAGTAGTCGAGATGGTTAAAATAAACTTACACTAGGGCCTCTGAACTGTAGGTTAGGTTAGGTTTAAAACTAGCCGACAGAGCGCAGCGAGTGTGCCGGCGAGTGCCAGAAAAGTTTCTCCCTTTCTTCTCCTAAAATAATAGACATATTGCAAGGTAGGCATTGTGCTTCCTAGTCAATATAAGGTTTAGGCAAAACTTGGCATAGACGTATTGATTTTTAGTCAGCATGATCATAAAGGGTAAGTATTCGTAGGTATCTTGTATTTATCTTTTAGGTATTTACCTATCGTACGACACATCCCGAAATTGCCAATGGTCTTTCTCAAAGAACATTGAATGTCAGTAAATAATGAATTCTAAGCCCTGTTAATGCAATACAGAGGATACCACGCATGCATTTTTAATTAGGCCTCTGTTATTCATGTAGTTGTTGGTACCTATCTACCTACTCCTACAAACACCACCTCCTACATACATTTGAATTTCTAATCTAAGTAGTTAGCACAAGATAATGGAAATTAATGACCCGGTCGACTTAACTAGGTAGTTGCTAAGGATATAAACAAATCTAAAGAATTTACTTTAGCTCGGTAGTTGTTAAATACAGCCTGAAAAAACGTATTATAAACTAGGAAGTTTCCGGCGGAAAACGTACCTAATGGTGTGTTGGAAATATACCTATTTTATTTCATTATGGTAGGTAAACGAAAAGAAGTGAAAGTGAAAGAAAAGTACAAATTGCACCGGTAACAGGTAAATAAATCAGACCAACGAGTAATGATCAAACATTAAAAAAATTGGAAAAAGAAATCCTTTTCCGGTCACAAAATTCCGTACGAAACAAAAAAACCCTACAAAATTCGATCGGCTGTCGCTGAAAACCAGCGCTGGGGCTCTGTATTGCATAGGGTTGCAGCATAATGCTGAGCGATAGCCGTTTTGCGTGGATGTGACGCATTTTTCCCCCATAGTTCTCAAATTATTATTTTTTGTGTTTATGTTCTTTATTGCGTCATTTTTACCGCAAATAAACGTTTTTTCTTTCTTTCTTTCTTTTAGATGCCAGGCACAGTTGGGACACAGTTCTAACGAAACATTTCCATACAATCAATACTTAAATGCACACGTATAATAATATATTATATGCAATATTTACGCGCGGATTGCGGACAATATTCTCGTGGGGCAGATTTGTAAAGCCAATCTGCTTTGTAACCAAGCTTTAAGCTATGCCCTTCGTCTTTCATCATCTACATTACTAACAATTCAACAAAGATTTACAACTTCAATTAAGGGTTGGAAAATCTCTTTTTAATTGCGTACCAGCCTTCCTTCGTGGCTGTCGTAAATTTTGAAGATGCTCGCGTCTCTTTGTTCTACATTCAGGAGAACAATCACAATAATGATCCTTGCAAATGGGGTTGAAGCAATTAAGGCCGCCGAAAAATTATAAAGGACTACTACTTAGTCATGATTTTAATTGTAAGTTCAATGACTGACGGCTTCTTTCAATAAATGTCTCAAATCTTTTAAATCTGACGTATGTATGTAGATAAGTAGCTAGCCTTTTATAGGTATTTATTTTATTAGAAGTTAGAACTGGCCATTGAATCAGTAAGTATTTTTCTCACAAAAAAGCTTGTAGATATTTAAATAATTTTGAAACACTTACATGTGCATCTCTTCTTTGCGTTTTCTTGGTAACCACAGCGCAGTTAACTTCCTTTAGCTTCTGACCTCGATTCAAGATTCAGCTACTTGGAAACTATGGCTAGTTTCTCACTCTTAAGTAGCCTTGGGAGTGGGACTCCAGATATTGAACAGATTGGAATGTTTTGTTAAATCCTACGCAAATGGCAACAACATAGGTACAAAAGTGCCTACACCTAATAGTTTTTTTTTTTTACCTGCTAGGTAAGTAAATGAAAGTATAAATTACAAAAAAAAAATAGTTCTAGTCAGAATTCCCGCGCCTGCCAAACCAACCAAGCCAGAAACCATAGAGTAGGTATGTTAGACGAGATGAGAATAATAGTCTATAGTTATTTATGAGTTGTTTAAAAAGGGATAAGGGGTATTAAAACACGAATAATCACGAATTGTGATAATTGTATGACATGAATGTTTTAATACCTAAAAAGTACAGTTGCATAGGTACAAGACTTTATCTACACCCATGTTATCTACTCTGATAGATATTTTCCAATTCATGAAATCTTGGTACGCCTTTTCATAAATTGTTTTCTCTAATTTTCTGGTAATAATTGGTTAGAAATGTCCTTTGCTGCATTAGAAATATCAGGTATTTACCGAGGCTAGTAATGATCAATGCACCCGCGTTTCATAAGACGATTTTCAACACACTTGCGAGGAAAAAACAGACTTGTATTGTTAACCTTATAGAAAACTAGCTTTTGCCCGCGGCTCCGCCCGCGTGGATGTCGGTTATCGCGTAAAAAAGTAGCCTATGTCCTTCTCCATATCCTAGGCTATATCTCTGCCAAATTTCATGACGATCGGTTCAGCGGTTTAGGCGTGAAAACGTAACATACAGACAGACAGACAGACAGACGGACAGAGTTACTTTCACATTTATAATATTAGTATGGATGGCGCTGGTTTTGTTTTTCCGCGCGCCGCGCTAGCGATGTGCACGCAGGTGTAAATAAAGGCATAACAAAACCGTTAAAGAGCCTTTATTAAAAAAAAAAATGTGTAGACTGATCAGTGTTATCGTATGTCAAATTGTAGTTTAGTTAGTATGGAATTAGAAAGTACTATTGGCTTATAGAAATATACATTTGTTCAGTGAGAATCCGCAATAATAGAACGCCAGTCAGGGTCTTTTTCTTTTGGTTCCGGGAGGGACCACAGACAATATATGGTAACTTTTTAGTTCATGTTGGGACCAAGGACAATTCAGATTATTAAAAAAAAGTGAAATATGGCATTATGGAAGTCTCTTTGATGAGATTAAAAAAGCGCAATTATCCGACTAGTAAATAGTTATCTGTGTCGTTACAGCATTAGCGCGGTGACGTAAAGTAAAACGCACGCGTTTTTAATACTCTGCATTATGGACCTAAACCCGGTTCATTAAGAGCCACTTTACGAGCAAGTGTGTTGATTTTTTTTACTGGATATTATTTAATTAATTTAAAAAAAAAAAACAATAATTTTGTTGGTTGAAAATATTAGTTAATATTTTAAATCAAGGAGGCAGGGCTTAGAAGGCAGGGTTTTTTACTATTTGTGCAGCCTTTTCCCAAAATTCAATGTAACCATGTGAAATGTTTTGGTGTTGTCATGCAAAAGTATTTTGTGTATAAACTTATTTTTGTTTAAACTTATTTTTATTTTTATGTAGATCTTATGTTATAATCAATTATTTTTGCAGATTTCCTTCCGAGTTGTCGCTAAGACACATGTGGTTACAAAATAGGTATGAAAGCCTTAAACTGGAAAAACCTTCACCTTTAGCTAAAGGATTTCTGACATTAAGAAAATCGAAAATTCGATCGATACATCTAATAAATTTTACCGTCGGACCTGAACCTTTGAAATCGGGGAGGTTTAATTCTTGATCACAAAATTCAATGTCGTCTGCCATACTACTGCATAATGTTTGCGCAGCTATGAATACTGTCAACCTACCTTTTTATACCTACTTTCAACTTACCTTTTTATATACAACTATACTGCCGCGCTAACGAAGATTGCAATAACTCGATTTTGGACGATTTTGAGTTATATATTCGTTGAGGTATATATTTGGAGTCAGCGAATCGAAATCTATTAACTCTCTCTAAGCAACTTTTTAATGATTCTTCAGGAACTCGGTTTTTCAGTAAGTAAGATGCAATAACTAAAACTTCTTAACAAATTCAATAATCAAAAATACAATTCTCGGAAGCGGCAAAATCGAGTTAATGCATTTTTCGTTAGTGCGGCAGTATAGGTCAGTGTTGTAAATGTATATTTTTTTAAATAAACGTAAGAAGTATTTCTGTTTTTTATTTTGTATAATATAATATATCTAAGGGTCACTCACTAGAGAAGCCGCAGATAGTGTACTTATTGTAGCTGTGAGTAATATTATCATTAAATTCATGTTGTAAAGGGGTAGCATAATGGATTTGCCGTTGCATATGAAGAAAGCAGCGCCTATGAAAGAAAGCAAAACACAAGGCCACTATAAAAGTAATAGCATGGTGGTGGTTCTATCAACGCTACCCCATAGTGGTATATTATACAGTAATTGAGAATCTGTCCACCCTATGTTCCACATGTCGCACATAAAATGGAACATTATCATAAAATAACTCAGGGTTGCTTCAGAAAAAGGGACTCTATACCCTACAAATAAAATTGTTTTTTTCTTCAGCACTTTTTATAGTTACGATAGTGTTCCCTATCATGTGCGAATGTGTATGCAGGATTTAGTAATTATTTTTCCGAAGCAATAAGCAAATACACACATCCTCTATGGTTTAATAAGATTCTTAAAATCGGAAGTTATTATGAAAAGGTACTTACTCGTATTTATATCATCGATGTGTATTATCAATGATAATACACATTGAATAAAATTAGTGATGTTCCTAAGTCGACTGTGGTAATGATAATTTATCATTACCACAGTCGACTTATGAACATCACTAATTTTAGTTCCATGGACAATCGTATCTGCCTACAGCCCCAAAATGGCGATACTCAAATAGGCACAAAAATATTATGACAGCAGCCAGTCCAGTGTGAAAGGAGAATGGGCGCTTTTGTATGGCCTCCGTCCCCAGACTGTATCAAATTGAGCAATACGTCATTTTAAAGCTTGTTAGAATGGCTTTATTTCATTATATGACACCAACCATCGCACTCGTGCAGGGGAAGAACTACTAACAAACAAACATTTCACACATTTTGCTTAAAGAAAATGTCATTTTCGCTTAGATTAACATCGTCCACCTCTTTTGCCTTGCCGATATCCTGGGGTATACCTATACCCAAAGTCTCTAATTCAGATAATTTATGTAAACAAAGTATTGTCAAGAAATGTCACTGTCAAAATGACAGGACAGTGGTGCAAAACATTTTGTCATATTTTTGTTTGTAAATAGTCATAGCTAAAATTAAAGTGAATTAATTATAAGAATTATGCAAACAAAATACCGTTCCCAAACAATGTTTTGTGTAGTATGTCGGAGACACGGCATATGATCGTCACAATCAGCCTTTTTAAGCCCAGTACTAGACGTAAGCCTCCCAAAATCGATTACCACTCGAAACAGTTTACAGCCGCTTTCATACAAAATGTGACTAGTTATGCTACTTACAATATGAATCTAAGAATGAGAGTTGTAATATTAGTATTGTTGAAGATGTAAAAAATTTGAAAATGTTTAGGTCTCCTGCATTGTTACCAGTATCATAAAATATTTTATACTAGAAAATCTCCTCTTTTTTATAACTTTGTTTAAAACTGAAAATTTATAAAAATAATTACGGTATGATTATTTTTAAATAATTATTTCTTAAAATCAGTACTTAAAAGAAAATAAAACCTCTTTTTTCGTCATTTTATGTGAATTACCATTACGAAGATATTTTTTTGTTATGTTATCCCCTTTGTTTACATTAATTATCTGAATTTGAGTCTTTGGGTATAGACTATTCTATCCATCCAAAGTGCGATGGAGAGAGCTATGATCGAAGTCCTATCGTGTGTGTCCTCGAGGTTATAAGTGTTATGACAGTAGCTTATTGCATGCCACCAACAACGAAACTCGTGCAAAGAAGATACTACGACTTTTTTTTTCGACAAGGATAGACCATAAAACTCGCAATTATTGCAGCAAAAAGTGATATTCATTGGTACGTAAACGGCCACGCGGCCGCCGCGTCGCGGAGTCGCATTGGAAGACGGCGCAGGATGGCGGTGATTAAGCGAGTGCGGGCAGAGGTGTGTAGTGCCAGCGATACTGAATGGGGTCAAAGGACTATCATCTGATAGTGCCATGCATGCCTACTTTTACTGGGATCGGGCCCGGTGCCTAGATATTTCGTAGTTATGTGGCAATACGTTGCATCTTAAAAGTGGAGTACTGTTAAACACAGCGTTTTGTAGATTTTTTTGTTAACTTAGCAACAACCTGAACATGTAGGTACACTACCTAGGTAAGTACAAGAATGCGGGGCGCCGCGCCACGGTGGGCGCTAGTGCCTCCGTCGACGAAGTGAGGTCGCAAGTCGTGTGGGCTCTCTCTCTGCCCTACGCATACGCACTGTTACGCGGTACGGTACACGTAGGACCTTCATGTAACATGAGACAGACGGGGTCAAGTGACTAACAGCTAATAGCTGCGGTCCGTAACCAAAGTAATAAAATATGTAAAGGAAAACATAGCGTCACCACTATCACACATAGTTAATCTTTGCATTTCTGAGGGTGTATTCCCAAGAAGTCTCAAGAAAGTGGTAATTAAACCCATTCACAAAAAAAAAAACGAAATCAAAAATTACAGGCCTATTGCAAAAATACCCGTTTTCTCAAAGGTTATTGAAAAAATTATATATAACTCAATATACACATATTTCGAAAAATTTCAGTTATTTTGCCACGAACAAAAAGGATTTAGGATAAATACTATTATAAATATGGCACTATTTGACGTGCTATCAAGTATAATGACTTCTGTAGACAAAAGAGAGCCTGTGTGTTCCATCTTCACAGATATGACAAAAGCTTTTAATTTTGTAGATCATAAAATCGTGCTGAAAAAATTACATGAATACGGGATTCGAGGAAACATACATAAACTCTTAGAGTCATATTTGAGTGATAGGACACAATGCACAGAAATTTCTAGAATTTGTCCTACAAGTAAATTAGAAACTAAGTATATATCTGAAGCAAGATATGTTAAATATGGCGTACCTCAAGGCAGCGTATTGAGGCCCCCACTCTTCTTAATATATATTAACCTCTCGTATGTCGTAATTAGAGACACAATTAAAAACCCATTGTGTCTCGCGTAGATCTACGTTCCCACATATGAAGGATTAATGATCTTTAAAAAAATTCGCGGAACAAAATGGTACTTTACGCAGATGATAGTACGGCTCTATTAAAATGCACCGATCCAGACAATTATCGAAACGAAATTAATAACTCTCTAAATAATATCATAACTTGGCTTAATAATAATAATCAGCGGCGTGAGTATCCGCCATTAAATATAACTTATAATGAATGTGAAATTGAAGAAGTCACGAGTACGAAATTCTTGGGTATAACTGTAGACCACAAATTGACCTGGAAACCTCACCTAGAGCAAATTTGCAAGCGACTGAGTAAATCTGCGTACCTACTCGTACTATTCAAACTGTCTAAGAGAGTAAATACTGAGAGTCTACTAACACCCTATCATGGACTTGTAGTCTCTATTTTACGAAATGGTGTTGTTTTTTGGGGGCAATCAACAAACAGGGAACTTATATTCAGGATGCAAAAAAGATGTGTACGATCCATGTGTAATTTAAAACCGACAGACAGCTGCGTTCCCTACTTTAAGAAATTTAATATTTTAACGTTACCAGCTATATACTGGAAACTGCATTGTTTGTGAAATCAAATCCGGATTTATTTACTAAATTGTCAGCAGTTAAGAAGACCCCAATCCGTACTCAATATAAAAATCTGTTATGTACGACAAAATGCAATACATCAATGTCAATCAATGCAATACATCTTGAAAAAGAGCTTCTTTGGTGTTGCTCCCAAAATTTATAATAAAATACCAGATATTGTCATAAAAAGTATGCCATAAAAAAAAATCAAAAAATGTTTTCATTAATTATTGGTTGAGAAATGTTACTATGTCCTAGATGATTACTTTAATGATAACACACTATAATATAATACTGTACCTATTATTAATCCAATATATTGCATGCATTTTTGTCTTTATTTTGATATTTTTTGTGTTTTATTTTATATAATTTTCACTGATATTTGTATGACGTCATCAATGACAGAACATAGCGCAACATATAATTATTATATAAGACCTTGACCTTTAAAATGTGTTTTTTACAAACAAACAAATAATTCTAATTCTACTAAATTTAATAGTTTACAAGATTCAATTTAAAAGATTTAGATTTAGATTATTCATAATAATAATCTTTTAAATTAAATTGACTTTAAATTTTGACATGAAATGAAATTGACTCTGAATATCGAAACATTTAATTTGCATGCATGCGTTAACATAATTAGATACTCGAATACTTATATAATAATATTATAATCAATTTATTATTGTAATTAATAGTACTCATTCAATAGTTTTTTAGTAATATTAATCATTTGTATGTCAATATATTGACAAAACATAGCGCACTACCTAATTTTTAAGATCTTTGTATGTAATCACCTATGTTTTACAAATAAACTATTCTATTGTATTCCGTACGGTTGTTAAATTATTTTTATGTTTTGTTTGTAAAAAAGGATAAGTAGAAACTAAATTAAATTACAGCTGATGGTCTTGTTAGGTACGCAATATTCTATTGGGGTGTTGGGGTCATGCACTTAGTGAATACAAAAATCGTTTCTTTGGGAAGTTGTTTGTTATCATGAGTACAATCATGTCTTTAAAAATAAATCAACTGCTCCACACACATTATTATATTTTGACGACTTATGCAAACATAAATGTAGGGAACAGCTGTTTCGTCTCATATTAAAAGTGGTTTGTTATCACGAGTACAATCATGTGTTTAAGTGTCGATCTAACTAGTCACCCTATATATTACGTTTCGGGTAATGTAATGTGTTATGGCATTACTTTGAAATACAGGGTGTTAGGCGCATGGACTCACACAATTTTTTGAGGGATTTGTTTTGTAAGTGTGACGGCAATTGAGATAATTATGGTTTTTTAAGTTTTGAATTACCCAAAATCTCACCTTTGAACCGTTACTTTTTTTTTTTGTTTATGGTTATAATAGAAGAATATAACTTTTATTCTAGTCTGCAATGTATTCTTATTCTAAATAAATAACTATCTATACTAGGTTACTATACTCGTATCTACAATAATAGTCGTCAAACCAAGTCGTAAGCTATGTCAGAGGCCTTTGGCGGCTCAATAACTTTGGCACTAGGGTTTGTGAGGTAGGTTAACCTTACAACACACACGATAATAAGAAGACTACAAAAAACCAATATTTTTGTTCGATTCACTTCGGAAAATAAAATAAAAACTTGTTGTGTTTGTAAATGATCCATTACATATTGCGCAAAGCTAGGTCTTGCATCTAAAATTTCTCTCGTGAGCCGATGGCGTTCTCGCACTCACGCTAGAGAACGGTCACAAAGAACACAATGACGGTTTACACGTTCCATCTTAACACAACGTATCCAATACACTTGCAATCAGGTCCATTCAAGCTAGCCAAAATCAAAGTAAAAACAAAGAAATCAAGTCCATTTAGCGTGCTGAAGTCAAAATATACAGTGTCACACCGATGAAGGAGCAAAAAATGTATGCAACGTACGTATTGTAAGGCAATATCAACCGAAGTGCCATTACAATACAAACCATTAACTGAAGACAAACTAGTACGATACAATAGTCAGAACTGTAAAAAAATGTTTTTGTCTTTATCCCTCTCGCCTCCATATTATTGTTATCTCGTTTGGGTTCACCCGCCCCCTGACGTTCTTCACCCCGATGCGAAGACGCTTCTTGCATTGAGTGCACATGGTTACCGGCTACAAATACAGCCTGTCTCATTACCAGGTACCTATGCCTTACGCACAAAAGTTGTTTATTTGTGAGCCTGGTAGTATGTAGCATATAGGTGTACGGGGCAGCAATTAAAGAAGCGACGGAGCCGACAGGTAGCCGCACCGGACTATACGCTTAACATAGTAATGTTAAAAAAAAAAACATGGTTCCTTTCCTGCACGAGTTACGTTGTTGGTGTCATACAATAAAATAAAGCTAATTTTATGACCTTTAAAATGACGTATATCACATCTTGATACACCACTGGGCAAGAACCGCCCATTCTCCTTTATGGAGGTCAGTATAGTAGCTGGCACAGAGTAAATACAACGTTAGCGATAGTTACGCCACCTAGCGTTCTAAAGTTAAACAAAAGTATCCGTACTATTGACCGCGCATATGAGGCTAAGTTAGTATAAAATGCTTCTTCGTAAACAATGCTGTATGTTTTCCGGAGGAACATCAATAAATATTTTTTGATAGAAATAAAATCATAAAAATTATCAATACAACTCTCTACAATTTATTTATGTAATCCTATTAAATAATTATTTTATGAATCATTACTTATAGGATTAATACTAACTTAAGGAGTTGTATTACTGATTCTAATAATTATAATTCTGTAAATACATATATGTTACGGTCGCGAATCATACTTTTATCAACATGCACATATACAATAAGCTGCAAATTCAAAACTACTAAGAAAATTTGAATTTCGCGGGTTACCTTAGCGCTCTCACCTTAAATGTTCTATTCACAATGTATCACTCACATACCAAATAAGTAATTTTATACTTTATATTCGGCAGATAAAAGTCGCAAAATCATTACTTTCTACACTCACATTTGTAAAACAATTAATTAAAGTATTATATTCAAGAAATAATCAGTCTCTGACACAGAGTAACACTGGTTTACACGGGTTCTTAAATTACGAACGCACCCATAATCTCACTTAGATTATGGGTGCGTTCGTAATTTAAGAACCCTCTATGAAGTCTGAGGTGCATAGACAATTAACTCCTTAGAGTAGTCTGTGATTAACTCCAAAGTTGAAAAATAATACCTAAATAAAACATTGTATTATTACAATTTTAATTAATTTTCCCAATGAAGGCTAATGTTTTGCTTCAAGTTTCTAAAAGAACCGAACTACGAAACGAACTGTAAAATCCATAAACAAAATAGAACTAGGAAATCGAAGGACAGGCAAGTGGGACAGGAGGGACGTCGAATGAATCGTCGATCATCATTCATCAATCAAATAAACCAATATGGCCGACTGCTTACAAGGGGGCTGTTCGCGGTTAAATTATATAAATTTGCTGTTCTAATTAAATAGTTTCGAAAGAGAATACATTGTCTTACATTATAATGTAAGTCTATGTACCTAATGAAGACTTATACGTAAGTATACCAAATGATAAAGTGAGATTTTGGACGTTATCCTTGACATGCCATGGGAAAGTTGCGAAGTGGCCTCAGTATTTTACGATTATTAATGATACTTACAATCTCAATTTGCAGGTATGCTGAAGATGCCATTTAACTCTGTGACTGAAACGAAAAAAGGAGTCGACAAATCTAGATTTTCCCTGTCATTAAATAGGAATAATGCATATTTGAGCAACGAAAATAAGAAACCGACAGAGAACTCGAAGGAGAACACTGACCCTTTTAGGCAGTCTACTAATAGTAATAAAGAGAATAAGCCTTTAAAAAGGCCTCTAAAGAGTGTGTATTCAAATACTTTATCAGCTGCAAAGCGATTGAAGCCTCTTTCTGAAACAGCAAAGCCAGGTATTGTGTAACTTACCGGTACTTGAAGCCGCCGATGTGCAATACTCCAGTGATTTATTACTGTTCTGCTCAGTGCTATCGAGGAAAATCCTGTCTCGTGTAGTGTTTGTGCCTTAACATTTTCATTTAAATTGTTTTTTGTCAGTGTGGTGATAAAAGTTAATTTTATTTTGATTTGATCCATACATATATGTTTCAAGAAAAAGTTTCAACACTTAATTGGCCTACAAACTAACTCAAAATATGAAACTGGACCTGATTTGTATAGAAAGTGCTAGCTACAACCATAAATCTAACATTTGCTGATATGACTATGGAAAGATCATGAAACTCCCATTCACTGCCCAGTTATCCTCTATGGCACTAGTCAACAAAGTAATCACAGATTTTTCTTACATAAATCTTGGATCCTGCCGTTCATATGAGAAATATATTCCAGAAAAATCATCCGAGCTTGAGTTGATACTCTTGGAGCCTCTCTCAGCCAGCGCTGCCATGTTGAATGGCCACCATACATCGGATACACAATATGCAGGGAGCACACAACAACGAAAGACTCCCATTGCCACCTTATCTAACTTGGGGAACACTTGCTTCCTCAACAGTGTGCTCTATACTTTACGGTAATGATTGTTACTGCAAAATTTAGCTTTAGTCTTGTGAGAATATTGTTATGCTGAAATCATGCCTAATTGTTGATGTAAATGCAATGCAAAAGATATGAAGAGAAACTGCCTTTTCCACTGTCATGTTTCCCATTCCAACTGATGTTTTATTAAATAATAGGTAATAGTCAAAACCAGTTGCAATTTTATGTAGTATTTTTGCAAAATTCTTTAATCTTACTAAATAGACATGATTTCCCATTATTTTCATAAATTATTGTTACAGTTATGCACCACGTTTCCTCCACAATCTGCACCACCTTGTGTCTGACCTAGCGAGTGTGGAACAGAAGCTGGGCAGCATCAGGCTAAAGAGTTCCTCTCTGGGTCGCAGTGCAGCTGGGTTGGCATCATCAGGGACAAGGTCATGGAGCAGTAAAGACCTACTGTCTTTGGGACAGTCTGATAGCAGTGCGGGGAAGAGTAAAATACAGGTAATAATATTTTTTAAGACTTATTTTAGTAATGTAAATTCTTTAGCCCCTGCATTCATCTGCAAAATTGGTATTTTTGCTTTGGATGTGCATTAATGATGCTTTAAAATAAAAAGCAGATGTTTTTTTATGGTTTTTGTCAAAATATTTCACATAATTTAATCTTGGCATTGTGTATTTCCACCATATCGTTATTTGTAAGCGGATGTCAGAAAGATAAGCAGATACAAATATTGCCAAAAATATGACAATGTTTACTGATTCATTGGGCTTTAATATGACAATGTGTGCCTATCATTTTCCTCTGCATGTAACAAGAACTGTTTTCTTAATCATATATTTATTTGGTTTATCATAAGCAAGATGAGGGTCACAATTTATCTGATATGAGCATATTGATAATGATAATACAACAATCAGGTAGATCCAATTTATGAATACAGAATTTTTAGGTCAATATTGATTAAATGATTATTACTTATTACTATATTTACTTGTATTGCATAAATAATGTTTAAGAGGGTTGTCACCTTCCCCTCAAAGTGAAGCAACAAAATTCGATCTAAATAAAAACGGCCACATTCCTCTAGATAGTATTTTGTTGCTTCGTGTCTCAATATGAAACTTAATAAAAGGTATTAGAAAATTATAGACACACAGATATAGTTGATTGAGCCGTTTTTATAATTCCTTCTCAGTCATGAGATAATATTTTTTGAAAGGAGTGGTGCTAGTGGACCGGTGACAACGTTGTACAAATACATTTTAAACTGTGACTTAAATTGGTTTTTAATCATTTAAATAAAATTTCTCCCATCAGATAGCAACTGAGAAACTCCACGAGACATACTTCAACCTTCGGGCAGCGGAGAGCAAGTGCCTCAACAGCAGCTCTGCCGACGCCAGCCCGGAGCCCTACGCCGCTGACGCCTTCTTAGCCGCCTTGAGAGATGTAAACTCCACTTTCGAAGGTATAGTGACATTAGAATAAGAATAAATTATTTTTTTCATCATTATCAGGCCCCTAGTCTACTCCTTGATATGCAATGGCCAATGTAGCCCTATGAAACATGAGGCTCCAGAGGCTAGTGTGAATCTTTGGGTTCATTGGAGTAATCGACGTCTGGTTAAGCCACGCTGGGGTCGGTGCATTTCATTAATTCATGTTTAAAGATGATGTTACAACTATTGCTTACTTATAATTATTTTATGAATGGTGATCCCCAAACTAGGTACCTACCTGTATCTTGAGGACCTGAGTTGTGATGGTATTAAATATTATTCACACTGTTGTGTGGACATGGATTAAATGGATAATAATAGGCATTCCATGAACCTTGCCTACCATTTTATATATTACTAGCTGCTGCCCGCGGCTTCGCCCGCGTGGCTTTATACAAAATAAAAGTAGCCTAAGTTACTCCTTATAACATCAACTATCTGCCAGTGGAAGTCCCGTCAAAATCGGTCTAGCCGTTTCAGATATTAGCTGAAATAAACAGACGACAGAAATTTTAAAAATTGTTTTGTTATTTCTTTTTTGTTATAAGTACTGTATATAATTTCACATGCATTTATTAAAAAGCTCTTATTTTGACATTACAGACACTTAAATTTTATTTATTTGTATAGATGAGAACCTGTTAATAAGCTATTGCCTTTTGTATCATTTCCATTTACAGCTATACAAACCTTGAGAAAAATCCTTGTATTTCACTTTTAATAGTTAAACCTGTAATGTATAAGAAAATTACGTTTATGGGTTGGCTATTGGCTATTTCTCGCCATAGTAGACTGTTATTCTTGGATAGATAATGTTAAGTGGCCGTGAAATTGATGATGTCATCCCTTTTCATCCCGTTGATCTTATAAATCCGATAACATCAATATGCTGTATCACAAGTTGCTTAATGCAGATATAGCACTGCAGAAGGCTCATTTACATGACGTATTGCTCGAAATGTAATATTTATGCATTATTGATTGGTTTAAAAATAGTTTGCGGCAGTTTGTCTAGTATGACTCATGGACTCACAACCCTCCTTACCCACCCACACAACAATACTGTTAGGAAGTGGTGCATAACAACTAACTTTATCGAACATTTTATTTATTTTATTTGAAAGGTACACCAACGACCTATTCAGTAGAAACATTAACATAATAAAAAATTACATAAGCATTGAGCTATGGTGAATTAGTCACTTACCGGGTACACAGCAATCACATAAACAATAGCTTCTTAAATATATGTTTTAACAAGATTTTTTAATCGTAGTGAGAATAGAAAAAAATATTAGAAACAATAAACAAAACATTAAGTAAAAAACAAAATAAAAATAAATATCAAAATTATCATTAGAATCAAAATTAAAATGAACACAATAAGATTAAAATTTAAAAAAATTATAAATAAATAGTAAATTTGACATTCAAAACGGCAGAACGTGATAACGAGTGCAATAAAAAACATTCCAACATTGTTGAAGTGGTAGGCACATTTTATCTTGCGCCAGATAAGTTTTTCGAGAGGTTTGTTGGTAAATACATATATTATTTATTTACATTAATTAACAAAGAAACATTTAAAAAAAAAATGAAATTTTTTGTATATTATTTAATTAAAACTAGCATGGAACAGTAGACTCCCTTGCATACTTTTTCTCACAGAACACCAGACATATACCTACGCATAATTTTACTCCATTCCGCAAACACATCACATTCAGGATTGGCAGTCAGAAGGGCGTTGACCATCTTGAAAGTACGACACACTGGGGATTCAGCTCTGTCGACAGTTTTGGTTGACGGTTGCGCAAACAGATTGTGCCGGCGACTCGGACGGTGTCCGATGTATTTGTCGGACACAAATAGCCGGCAGAAAAGGCCATAGAGCTCTGGGCAGTCTATACGCCCCCGTAAGGTCTTACAGGCAACCGTGAGCTGATCAAAGCCTCTTCTCACCTCCAACGAGTTAAGGCCCAACATCCCTAAAAGATAGTTGGTAGGGTACTTAACACATTGACTGCCACCGCGGTCACCGGTGACCGCTAACAATAGTTTTTCTATTGTGTCTGTTGTCTGGCAGTCAAAGCCTTAAAGAGAAAGAAATTGTATGAGCTTTGGAAGAGGTATCTAAGGTTTTCTGAACTTTTTTGAGCATCAGTGAAATCTATTTATTTACATTGAAACATCAAAATAATGAAATGACCTCTCATTGTACGGAAATCCTACACAATGCGAGATCAGTTTATACTGGAAATTTATAGCTTGGTATGCAGCAAATAAATCACCCCTTTTAAGAATAAAAGAGTCGCTCGCGAAAGAAATTATGTCAAAATTAAGGATGAAAATAAGTTTATTTTTTTAAACTTCTCATAGGTACAAAGGCGGACTTAATGTTTTAGGCATTCTCTACCAGTCAACCAAGGGTGGTGAAGAGATAAGATGGCAGGTGCTCTGATTGAGAGATAATAATAATAATAAAAACATTAAAATACAATATATAATGAATAAAAACAAAACATAACAACTACATAACAACCATAAAATAAAACAAACAATCATAATTATAAAAACATTCTGCAATCTGTATCTCTGTACATAAAAGCTTATAATTTATTTGTTCATAACTTAGGACAGTGTTGATACTAAATACGATTCAAATGAAGAAATATAAAACGCAATATTGTGATTAGTGATTAAACTTTGTTAAAATACCAGAAATCTACATAACCACTTTATATTACTTTGTTCAGGGAACAGACAACAAGATGCCCATGAGCTGCTGGTCTGCATATTGGACAACATCCGGGAGACGTGCAGAGCCCTCAGTGCGCGCGCCAGTAGGTTGCAGATACATGAGAATGGTGACAGGTAACATAACTCTGCTTTATCAAATTAATTTTAATCTGCACTAGACTTAATATATAATTGAATTAGCTACATAACAAGCAACGAAAATCATTTTTCAATTGAAGAGAAAAAAAAATAGATTCTTGAGAATTGTGGTAGGTAACACAACTCCTCTTTTATTAAGGGGGAAGTGTCAGGGTAGCCCGCGAAATTCAATTTTTTCTTAGGTATTTTGCAATTTGTAGGGCAGTATCAAATATTTATTTATAGAATTATAATCATAAAAATCATCATTACAACTCTCTAAGTTCATAATAATCTCATTGGATGATTATTTTTGAAATAGTAATTTAATCAGATTATACGAACTTAAGGAGTTGTATTACTGATTCTATCATACACAGACCCCATATAATACATTACATAGACCCTATGTCAGCTCAAGCTAACGTAGGGTCCAGTGGCGGCTGGTGCCTCAGAAAACCGGTGGTGCACTGCACGGGTTTAGTGAATATTCTCAAATAAAATATCTATTTTTTACCTTATAAAAAGGACACCCGACGTTTCGAAGCAATTACATGCCTCGTGGTGTACGGGAAAGTTGCGGTCCAGTTGATTTAATATCTAGTTTGTTTTGATAAGTCCTGTTGCTTTTAATGTAGTCAATATTGTATTTTACAATCATTTTTACTCACAAATATTCACTCTGATAAGAAGTAATTAATTACGCAGGTACAAAATTACTCTGCAATCGCGCGCGAAAAGTTACAATAACCAATGCGTACTGCGTAGGTCAAGGCCTCGGGTCTTGGATGCGAAAGCAAGCTGTCGCCGCTACCCCGCGCCGCCCGAAAATCTTTCGTATTCTTTCGGCAATTTCCGGTCGCGTGCGGCGCACGTATCTATCCTAAAATTGCATACATTTTGTTCAAAGCATCTTCCGTCGCACGCGCTCGGACGTTTTCATCGTGTCTCATAGAAGTTGTTAGAGCTCGCTGCGTGCGCTTTAGCGAGCGCACGGGGCCCTTTTTGTTCAAGCAAAAATAAGATCTAATTCTTTTGCAGTAGAAATCAAAACAGGTCAGCTTGATTTTATTTAACTCCAATAACAAAACCATTTTATCAGAAACGTAATTTCTGTGTGTAGTATTATGGATTGTTATAATAGGTATAGATCATTGTTTTTAAAGTTTATACCTTAGGTTTATACTTTATAGATAGTATGGTATGGGGTACCATGGTATGGTAGGTGTATATTATAAGGTTTAAACTGGTAGTGCGGCGCACGAGCGCACTTAAGGTGCAGCCGCCACTGGTAGGGTCTGTGTATGGCTCTGCATAGCTAAACTTTTTTTTTTTTTTAAATTAAGCTTCAACATTACAATTTTACAGGACATGGGACTGAATATCATCAAACTTTGATTGAATCTAATTTACAATTTACCTGCACCCTAATTGCGTAACACAAAATCAAAAACAAAATGTTATGTTGTTCAAAATCAAAAGGTTTTATTTCACATAAACCTACATTTCAGGGCACTTATGAAACTTTAGAAGCTAGGTGCATCATTCCAGTTGGTCGTTTATCAATCACAATCTGAATGATTTTGAAGGATATTGCTAATCCATTGCTTCATAATTATGCAAGCAATACATTATATGTTGCAAGCGATACCATTTCTTACCGTTAAACTTAAGGCGTAATATTAGTGACAATCATTTTGGTAGACATAGCAAATGGCTCGATTGATTGTCTGGAACTACTCGGCAAATACTTTTCGCACTAATCAAAATAACTTACGCACGCGACCTCTGCTGCAGGCACCATGCGCATCGACCAATTACAGCCGCAACGCCTTCTTCATTCGTAGTGTAAAAGCCTTCAATAGTTTACCATCGCACCTGGAGATAGATCTATTTTGCACGAACGCTCACAATTAGAAAGATCCTAAACAAGGAATATTTTGGAGGTAGTCATGAATAACTACTTATACTTGAAGTCTCAAATTCAGATAATTTATCTAAACAAAGGGGATAACATAATAAAAAAATATCTTCGTAATGGTAATTCACATAAAATTGCGAAAAAAGAGGCTCTATTTTCTTTTAAGTACTGATTTTAAGAAATAATAATTAAAAAGTAATCATACCGTCATAATTTTTATAAATTTTCGGTTTTAAACAAAGTTATTAATAAAAGGAGATTTTCTGGTATAAAATATTTTATGATACTGGTAACATTGCAGGAGATCCAAACATTTTCAAATTTTTTACATCTTCAACAACACTAATATTACAACTCTCATAAATAGATTCATATTTAAGTAGCATATCTAGCCACATTTTGGATGAAAACGGCTATAAACTGTTTCGATTGGAAATCTATTTTGGGACACCTACGTCTAGCACTGGGCTTAAAAGGGCTGATTATGACTATCATATACCGCGCTTCCGACAAACTACAAAAAACATTGTTTGGCAACGGTATTTTGTTTGCATAGTTCTTATAATTAATTCACTTTAATTTTATCGATAATTATTTACAAAAACATTTAAGATAAAATGTGTCTGAATTTGAGACTTCAAGTATAGTTCGGCTTATGATATTGAATGTAATGTTATGTGTTTGATTTTATATGATTTAACTGTTTGATGTTGCACGACTCGTCTAATTAACTTTTGTTGTGCTTATAACCTTTTTTAACTTTTTTTTATTTTGTTTTTTCTCTTGGTTTGCAAATCGCTGTAATCAATATAGTCAATGCAAAGTACTTGTAACTAGATATATGTATGTGGAAGCTTGTAATTTAGCATGGTTTCCAGCCTACAAGTGATTTTTAATTTGTTATTAGTCTGGAAGCATTAAAAAAGTATATGTTCGAAAAATGTGTCCGCTCAACAAATGTAAACGCAATGAATGTTGTTGAATTGTTACCCATTCAAACCCATTGCTACTGTACGAGTGTCAAATACCCCGCTGTTTCCATAATTTACCTAACCTTCCTAGTTACTACAAGAATTTAAGAAGTGTATCTTTATTTAAAAATAATCAAATTGTGTTATTCCAGTAACGGCATAGGCCACCAGCCTAGTTTAGAAGGAGACGGCGTGAAACCAACCTTGGGTAACCTACGCAAGTCATGGAAGAAACGCAAAGAAGTGAAGACTAGTGACAAGAGTCGAGCGTCACCTACTGATGACCGTCCTCCTTCGCCGGCTGACCCTGAGAGAGATGAGAGATCCAGACCTGGGTGGGACTTCGTCGCTGATGACTTTGAAGGTAATATTTTAAGACTTTATACTTTCTACTAAAACTGTTATGGGTGCCAGTGAAATTACAGCACACATTTTAGTTGGAAAAGTCAAACCTCTTGGTGTTGAACATTAAACAAGTTTGTCATTATTAACCTATTTGTCAGATGAAATAATTTGGATTGGAACATCAGGTACTACTGTACTGACTCCGAAGCTTATTTTGCGGATTCTACTTTGAAACAAAAAGGCAAACGAGTTTAATGTGATGGATAATGTATGTAGCGTGTAGTAAAATATAACAGCCCATCTTTTTTATATAATTCCAGAGTCACACCTTAAACTTTGTAGTTTCCATACATCTGTACGAAACAATTTCTTTTTGTTTCATAGGCACAATGGTGGTCCGGACGATGTGCCTAGAATGCGAGGCGGTGACGGAGAAGGCGCAAGCAGTATGTGAACTGTGTGTGCCTGTTACTGATGACGATGCGGACGACGAGCCGTTCCGAGCTGCCTGCCTCTCTACTGAATACCTGCGTGATCAGAACAAGGTATGTGCATGATCTGAAGGCTAATGGGGTTAAAAACTGAAAGCTTATCATAGGTGGCAGCCCAATTATCAAGTAACGGGTACTTAAACATATCAAATAAAAGTACTGACAGGTCTTTACTCGCCAGTGGCGCCAATTGGTGAGGACAAAAACGATAGATTTCACATTGTAATACCTACATTTTGTAGAGATAGTTAGATAGAATACTCTAAGATCGTATCTAAGATTCATATTGTATTTTACCAATTTTGATCCTGAATAAAGATTTAATATTATTTTGTGAACTATGTGTTCCAGTACTGGTGCGAGCGTTGCCTCCGCTACAACGAGGCGCGTCGCTCCGTGGCGTACTCTCGCCTGCCGCGCCTGCTCGTGCTGCAGCTGAAGCGCTTCAGCGGCGGCATGGAGAAGATCACGCGCCACGCGCCCACGCCGCTGCTCATGCCGTGCTTCTGTGAGCCGTGCGCCAAGCGCCCGCCCGACCAGCCGCCCACGCACAGGTACGCAGACCTGCGGAGCTAGTTAGAAGATCACGCGCCACGCGCCCACGCCGCTGCTCATGCCGTGCTTCTGTGAGCCGTGCGCCAAGCGCCCGCCCGACCAGCCGCCCACGCACAGGTACGCAGACCTGCGGAGCTAGTTAGAAGATCACGCGCCACGCGCCCACGCCGCTGCTCATGCCGTGCTTCTGTGAGCCGTGCGCCAAGCGCCCGCCCGACCAGCCGCCCACGCACAGGTACGCAGACCTGCGGAGCTAGTTAGAAGATCACGCGCCACGCGCCCACGCCGCTGCTCATGCCGTGCTTCTGTGAGCCGTGCGCCAAGCGCCCGCCCGACCAGCCGCCCACGCACAGGTACGCAGACCTGCGGAGCTAGTTAGAAGATCACGCGCCACGCGCCCACGCCGCTGCTCATGCCGTGCTTCTGTGAGCCGTGCGCCAAGCGCCCGCCCGACCAGCCGCCCACGCACAGGTACGCAGACCTGCGGAGCTAGTTAGAAGATCACGCGCCACGCGCCCACGCCGCTGCTCATGCCGTGCTTCTGTGAGCCGTGCGCCAAGCGCCCGCCCGACCAGCCGCCCACGCACAGGTACGCAGACCTGCGGAGCTAGTTAGAAGATCACGCGCCACGCGCCCACGCCGCTGCTCATGCCGTGCTTCTGTGAGCCGTGCGCCAAGCGCCCGCCCGACCAGCCGCCCACGCACAGGTACGCAGACCTGCGGAGCTAGTTAGAAGATCACGCGCCACGCGCCCACGCCGCTGCTCATGCCGTGCTTCTGTGAGCCGTGCGCCAAGCGCCCGCCCGACCAGCCGCCCACGCACAGGTACGCAGACCTGCGGAGCTAGTTAGAAGATCACGCGCCACGCGCCCACGCCGCTGCTCATGCCGTGCTTCTGTGAGCCGTGCGCCAAGCGCCCGCCCGACCAGCCGCCCACGCACAGGTACGCAGACCTGCGGAGCTAGTTAGAAGATCACGCGCCACGCGCCCACGCCGCTGCTCATGCCGTGCTTCTGTGAGCCGTGCGCCAAGCGCCCGCCCGACCAGCCGCCCACGCACAGGTACGCAGACCTGCGGAGCTAGTTAGAAGATCACGCGCCACGCGCCCACGCCGCTGCTCATGCCGTGCTTCTGTGAGCCGTGCGCCAAGCGCCCGCCCGACCAGCCGCCCACGCACAGGTACGCAGACCTGCGGAGCTAGTGAGGGCCAGAGCTGTTGTGAGAGGACTTTTATTCACTGAAAACAGTGGAATAAAAAGCACTTTTAATCACTACTAGCTTTTGCCCGCGGCTCCGCCCGCGTGGATGTCGGTTATCGCGCAAAAAAGTAGCCTATGTCCTTCTCCATATCCCAGGCTATATCTCTGGCAAATTTCATGACGATCGGTTCAGCGGTTTAGGCGTGAAAACGTAACATACAGACAGATAGACAGACAGAGTTACTTTCACATTTATAATATTAGTATGGATTTTGGTGTTTGAATTTAGAACACACCAATATATTCGACCTCCATCTCAATGCTATTACAACCTCTTTGCGAAAAATAGGTACTCGATACAAACAATACTCGACGGCACGGTTGAAGCGATTGACTGCTGCGCTGCGTGTCGTGGGTTCGATTCCCGCACGGAACCAATATTTGTATGACCTACAAGTAGTTGTTCCGGGTCTGGCTGTTTGTGTATGTGACTTTAAATGTTTGTAAACGCACCCACAATGCAGGAGAAATTCCTAGTAAGGAGCAACGTTTAAAAATAAAAATAAACTCTTTGTGAACTCCACGCCCTTCACCGTCCAAAGATGCCCCAGAGTTTCCTCCAGCAGAAAGTTCTGACCATCGACAGGAAATAAATATCGCTTTACAAGTTGACCATCCTATCCATAATAATAAGAAAATTACTCCAAAATTGTTCCAATTTTAATGTGCATTTTAATTAATTTAACCTTCCTTTTTTCTTCATTAAATGTCTATTTTCGCTTAAATCTTTCTTTTTCTCGTAGTCATGGTATAAAGTATAGTATGCAACACTTGAATAAAACGGATTTATATCGAGGGCCATGAAGTACTCACGTCGCTCGGGATTTTAACATTTGAATCACTCACTACGCTCGTGATTCAGTCGTTAGAATCTTTCACTTGCTTGTGATTCATCTATGGCCCTTGCTTTAAATCCGTCCTTTATTCACTAATTGCATAATATACTATTAATAGGTACTTGTTTTCGTAATAAAAAAGTAAAAAAATGGTGCTTTGATATTCAATACTTCTGTAACCAGAAGGTTCCTAGGTATGGTCCAGCACAAAAATTGACCACAATGATGGGAAGTGTAAGTGACTCCGCTTCGTTAAGAGCCATTTTACGTTTTCGCGCGAATATCTAAGATTTTAGTCGCCTAATTTACCATCTTAGTTAATTCTCTGATATTGGTGAATATATGTAAATAATAGATGATTCTTTCGTATTGACACTTCATGTAACACATTTACAAAAACTTATTTGTGTACTTTGTAGTTATTAATCTCCCAGAACTAGTTTACTGAAAAATCAGCGCAGAGGCAATTTCAGACTCCTATTTCTATAATTAATATTTATAAATTTGACTGAAAAAAATACACAAAGCATCAGACATATAGTTTTGTCGACAAATGAAGTACTAGAATTTCGATTATTAATAACATTAATAGGTAAAAAAAATAAAGACTTAGGACAATTTTTACGATTTATTCGCAATTATATTGCGATTTTTTTGTTTGAATAAAGCGTAATTACATTTTAAAAATCATCTCAAAATGAACTATGTTCTTTAACAAATCGAATTCTCAAGTTTGATTAAAATCCCTTCATTTAATTAGCCACAATATCCTTTTTTTAAACACTCTAAAAAAGAATAAATTGCGATGCACAAGTGGGCACCGTTTCGACTCTCCGTTCGACATCCGCCCTGGACGGTCGTTACGCTGCTCCCGCTCGTTGCGCCCGCTCCAGTGCGCTTGCTCGGTCATTCCGCGTCGCGACACCGTTCGGAACGGTCGTGTGCTGCAGCTCCCGCTCGCTGCGCCCGTGCCGTGTCAAGTGTCCGCCGCCGCCGCCTATCGGTAATCGTTACGCCCAGTCGTAGCGATTGCTCTAGTAGTCCGACTACTAACAATAATATCAACTATTGTCTTTTTCAAGACAGGTTGGTATTGGTTTCTTTAAACCTTGTCATCTAAAACGTTGCGCGCGTTTTTACCCCATCAGGGAAAAACCACAGTTTCGTGGTCCTTGGTTGATACCTAACGGTGCTAACGAATCCAAGGGGGTGTTGACCCAATCACACCCGCCGAACCCCATCAGGGCAAGGCAGTCAATTGGACGGGTCCCAGAGTTAACCGGCCTTGGGGGGTCTCCTAGTCGGCTCTGGTGACAGTTTTCCTTTCACAGCTACTCACCCAGTGTCTTTAAGGTGTGTCTACACCTTTCGCGCTGGACTAGTAGGGCCCCGTTCGCACATTAAGACTGGCGACGGGTTTACAAGCTTAGGGCACGCCATAAGTACTCATCTCCCTGCCTATTCCCGGCAGGGAGGCTTCACTCATCCCCGGGCCAATCCACCCGGGGAGTTAGGAATAGGTTTTGTTAGGATTAAATTCCCCCACCATTCCCCGTCAAATCGTCTCCCCCCACCCCCAATCATGGAGGACGCCATTTTGGCGTTCCTCAAGGAAGTGGTCATGAAGGACCCCGTTGTTTTTGCCAAATACGGCAAAAAGTTCGGGGCCCTGACGCAGGCCACCCTCTCCGCATCCGTTCGCGCTCGCTCCCGCTCGCGCTCCCGCTCCCGCTCTCGCTCGCCACTAAGAACGGCCGGCCCGTCCGTGACCTCCATGGACACAGATGAGCCGGTCAGCGACAGAGCTGACACTCCCGCACCCTCTGACGGTGGGGAGACATCCGACAGTACGGTCATCCCATCGGCCTCTTCCTCCTCTGGCTCAGACGACGACGGCTTCAGCCTAGTCTCGGGAAAGGGGGGAAAGAGGAAGAAGACCAAGACCCCGTCCACCCAGACGACCAAAAAGGGCAAAGCAGAGGGCTCGGTTACCCCCCCTCCCCGCTCCAATGCCCCCTCCCCCGCTCCGTTCACCGCGTCCGCGCCCTCCGCGTCGCAGGTTCCCCCTCCCCTCATCCAGGCTTTCCTTGACAGTCACCCTGTCAAGAAAACTCCCCTCCCACCGCCCGTGTTCATTCAGGACAAGGCGAAGTGGACCGACATCTCCAAGTGGTGTGTCGAGCTCCATATCGGTTACACCCATGCGAAGTCAACGCAAACGGGTATTAAAGTATCGGTCCCTACGTCAACAGACTATAGGAACCTAACAAAGTTGCTCCGATCGAAAGGTGTGTCGTTCCACACCTATTCCCTCCCTGAGGAGAAAGAGGCTCGAGTAGTGGTCCGTAGGATCCCGAAAGAGATCCCTTGCTCCGAAATCCTGGCTGACCTTCAGTCCCAGAACGTCCCCGCCAAAGAGGTCCACCGTATGCATCGCGCGCGGCGCGGTGAGGCTTATGACATGATCCTCGTGATCTGTTCTCCATTTGAGGGGCATAACCCCATATTTCAAGTCAAATCGATTTGCAATCTCTCCGGTATAGAGATAGAAAAGCCCCGAAAGTCCGGTATCATTGCGCAGTGCCATCGCTGCCAACTGTACGGGCACACGCAGAAGCACTGCTATGCGACGCCCAGGTGCGTAAAGTGCCTGGGTTCGCATAGCACTGCGGAATGCGCTCGCCCCAAAGATCGCACCCTCTGTACCGAGCCTCCTAGCTGCGTGCTATGCGGTGAGGTCGGCCACCCTGCCAACTACCGTGGTTGCGCAAAAGCCCCCAAACCCACCTCCTCTCGACTGACAAAGCGTGACGGCACTCGCCTAAATCGTGAATGTCCTTCGTTTAGGATCCCCTCCGCGCAAATGCCAGAAAGACTGAGTCCTCAGAGACCCAGTCCCTGGAACTACCTGCATCACCAGCAGGCATTCCCGAGCCTCCAGGCTAGACCCGCCCCTCAGGCAATCGCCCCTCAGGCAATCGCCCCGCAGGCCACCAACCCCCCTCAGGGTATCCCCCGACTTATGGATCCGCGCATCCGTAACACGCAACCGACGCCCGCGCCCACCGCGCCCCTCACCAATCCCGCGCCCGCCGCCGCCGCGCCCGCGCCCACCGCCGCCGCCGCCGCTCCGAATGCGCGCGCCCCCCCTCAAAACCCAATGGATCCCTTCCATGTGATCGCATCCACATATATGGTCTTCCTCACCCCCCGCGCGAGGAGGATGGCCAACGAAATAGTCGCCGCGACTAACGCCGGTGACTTATACCAAATACAGGCGATTTATAATGCGTATCCGGAGATTACGCAGGCTCTCACTAGATTCGCGAACAACCCTAACCCACTTAATGGATAATAGGTCCCCCGCTAGACTCAAACCCCGATCCCTCAAGTTAGGTTATTTCAACGCTAACAGCCTCGAAGGCCAACGCGAAGAGATCGTCGAATTTCTCGGCGATCATAAAATTGACGTACTCCTTATCCAAGAGACCTTCCTAAAACCCCGGCACCGTAACCCGTCAATAGCGAACTATCGCGTAGTTCGTAACGACAGGTCGCGCTGTCACGGTGGAGGTACTCTCATTTACTTTAGAACCGAGCTCTATTGCATGCCCTTAGACCCTCCCCCCCTCAAATCCCTCGAAGTATCGATGTGCCGCCTCGGCATGACCGGTCACCAGCCGATTACGATAGTTTCGGCCTATCTCCCCCCCGCGAACACAGCAGGAAATGACCATCAACTACTGACTGACGACCTCCGTACCCTCCTGAGCCTGAGTGACTCCGTACTAATAGCGGGTGATCTCAACGCCAAGCATCCAGCCTGGAATAGCACCAAGATCTCCCCCAGAGGCCAGCACTTGCATGACCTCTGCCCCCTCCTTAACTTTGACGTCATCGCCCCGATGAACCCCACCCACTACCCCCATATTCCCACCTCCATCCCTGACGTGCTCGACGTGGCGCTTCTAAAGAACATCAACCTACGGTTGGTTTCCATAGAGGCGCTACACGAGCTTGACTCTGACCACCGACCTGTTGTCGTAGAGATGGCCCCTCGCATAGGTTTTTACGACCCCAATGCCCCCACGCGCACCATAAGGGTAACGGACTGGAGGCGAGTAGGCGAAAGCTTGAAAGCCAAAACGTCCCCCCAATTGGACTCTATCCCCGACCTCTTCGACTCTATCGCTGACACGACGGCCGCGATCGACTCATTCACAGAACACGTACAATCTGTCCTGAACGATTGTTCAAGGGAAGTTTCGGCGACGGATAACCGTCGCGGAAAGTTGCCGGACGATGTACGTGCACTGATTAATGAGAAGAACGCGGCCACCCGTGCATACAGCACCTTCCCCTGTACGGCTAACAAAATCCACATGCGCTACTTACAGCGTGCTGTAAGTAACCGCGTGAAGGAATTTCGTGACACCGAATGGGACAAGATGCTGAGCGATCTAGAGCCGAACCACCAGGCCTTTTGGCAATTACAAAGGAAACTAAACCCCCGAGGTTGTTCCGCCTCCATGCCCCCACTGATCCGCCCAGACGCGTCTATCGCTTTCGAAGACATCGACAAAGCCGAATGCTTAGCCGAAAGTCTAGAGGCCCAGTGCACGCCCAGCTCTCAACCAGTAGACCAAGCTCACCTCGACGAGGTCGACGCTGAAGTCGAACGTAGAGCCTCCCTCCCGCCCGTTGAAGACCCTGAGTATCCCCTGGCTCCCGTCACACCAGACGAAGTGCAGGAACTCATCAAGGGTCTGAGACCTCGTAAAGCCCCTGGCTCAGATGGAATCACCAATAGGGTACTCCAATTGTTCCCCGCCCACCTCATAATGCTACTGGCCACCATCTTCAATGGAGCTATGAGCAATAATATCTTCCCACAAGCGTGGAAAGAGGCCATAGTTATCGGCATCCCTAAACCCGGTAAACCCAAGGCGGAGCCCGCGAGCTACCGACCCATCAGTCTGCTCAAAGTCCTAGGCAAACTCTACGAGAGGCTTATTTATAAGCGACTCAGAGAGTACGCCGAGACCAAGGGCCTCATCCCCGATGAGCAGTTCGGTTTTAGAACCCAACATGCCTCGACCCATCAGGTCCACCGTATCGTAGAAGACATCAGCGCTGGTTTCCAGCGCGGTCTTAAGACAGGAGTGATCTTCTTTGACATAGCGAAGGCATTCGACAAAGTCTGGCACAACGGCTTATTATACAAGCTGTACCAACTCGGTGTGCCGGAACGTCTCGTGCTCATCTTACGAGACTTTTTGTCGAATCGCTCCTTTCGCTATCGCATAGACGGTACTCTCTCCGCCCCCCACCCATTACGCGCAGGCGTCCCTCAGGGCTCTGTGATTTCTCCCCTCGCGTTCACGCTATTCACCAGCGATATCCCGAAGCAAAGACAGGCTCAGTTGGCTCTGTTCGCAGACGATACGGCCATCTATTGCAGAGGGACCAGTCACGATAGGATCTCTAGCACTCTCCAGACCGCAGCCAACAAGCTTGGTGAGTGGTTTAGAAAGTGGCGCATAGAGGTTAATCCCGACAAAAGTCAAGCGGTACTCTATACGAAACCGCGCCAGCGCCCCCCTAGTATCCGACCGATCACCATGTTCGGCAAGCCTATCCCTTGGGAGAAGCGAGCTAAATATCTGGGTGTGATTCTCGACCACCATCTCTCCTTTTCTGAGCACCTAAAGAAGGTACGCGCTCGCGCAGCCTTCGCTCTCTATAGGCTCCACTCCATCCTAAATGCAAAAAGCAAATTGTCACTCAAGTGCAAATTGCGCATTTACACCGCGTGCATCCGCCCCATCATGACCTATGCGAGTCCAGTCTTTGCACACGCAAAACCCCATCTCATCCATAAGATGCAAACCCTACAGAACCGGGTACTACGTAAAATCACGGGAGCCCCCTGGTTCGTTCGCAACACTAATCTCCACGTAGAACTCAAAATCCCCACGATAGCTCAATTCATGAAGCGCGCTTCGAAGCGCTTCTTCGATTCAGCAGCCACTCATCGCAACGCTCTAGTTGTGAAGGCCGCTAGTTATGTCCCCTCTAGAATTAGTTCGACCCGCCGTCCAAGGCATGCACTGACCGACCCAGACGACCCCACTACTCTCCTCCAGGAGAGTCGCAGGGAAACGAGTACAGTTCGCAAGATAAGAGCACACAATACACGATCGTCATTCCGACCTCGCCGCCGAGGCCCCGCGCGAAATCCCCGACTAACGAATAGTCCTCCCCGACCCTTGACTGTAAGTGAAGCGCCAGCACGCGTTTTAGCTGAGCAGCAAGTAATCCAAACTCCCCAGGATAATAATCAAAACACTGATTTTATCCAGCCACCGTCGGTCCCTTGCCACCCTCCCTCCGACTCAGCTGCCCTAAGCCGAGGTTCGTACCCCACAGGGGGTGCCCTTAGCGAGCAGCAGTCATTTAGTTTGTAGTTTTTTACGCCCTGGCTGGAGGCATTAAGTTTCGATAGGAGCTTAAGGCAACCACAGGATAGCCCGGTTAAAGAGTCGGAACCTTAGTGGTTACACTCTGAGATGCCCTAGATAAAAAAAAAAAAAAAAAAGGGCACCGTTTAGTACAGCGCGAGCGCCCATCGAGGAAGGACCTGTGCTACTTTTTCCCGCATCTCAATTGTCGAGTGCTCATATCGTAACCGTGATATTATACTACGACCACAACATTTTGATGCTTCCCAAATTGACTCGTTTTTACGAAGATTGCGTATTGCCGGAAATTATAGACCCTAGAAAAGCAAGATCAATGCCTTTACGACAAATATTTATTTAACGTAAGTGATAGTCATTATTACTTGACATTATTGTCAAATAATAATGACCAACACTTAGATTTTGTACGATGTGATTGTTTTCCTGTTCATTTTTATTATATACTTTCAAAACATATATTTGTATTTTTTTATTAGTCTAGAAAGCTTTAGTAGACTGAATAAATAAAATAACTTTTTTAATCAATCTCTAAATACCGCATTATTATTATAATGGCTCAAGATTATTTAGTCCGTCTCGACACTCGCGTTACACTGCTTAAATTGTGTATGTGTGGATAGTTACGCTCACATACACAGCGCTGCCGTCTTTTACCTAAACTCGAGCGTTAAAATTTTGTGAAATGGCTCTTAAGTGTCTTTTATACCCGATTTAAATATGATTTTTTAATGACTCTTGAGTTCTACGAACATGACTGCAATAATGCTAACATCATCATCATCATCCACAGCCTGACTGCACCCACTGCCTCTCTTTTCTTGTGCCAATCCCCACGCTCCTGTGCCAGCCTCATCCAGGTTCTACCCGCGATGGCAACAACGTCGTTCACCCATATCACCGTTGGACGACCGACACTTCGCCTTGCTAGGTGCCCATAACTCGTATTCCGATATCGAAAACCTTCGTACGTCTGCGAATCTCGACGGTTGGGACTCGGTCTACAAGACTTTGCAACTCAATGTTAATGGACCCGTCCATTTCAGATACATCCTCTGGGGCGTGATCATGCACCTGGGCCAGACGCTGACGGGCGGGCACTACGTGGCGTACGCGCGCGAGGCGGCGGGCGCGGGGCCGGGCTGCGCGCGCGGCTTTGGCGCGGCGGCGCCGGGCGGCTTCATGCGCGCGCTGTTCAGCCGCCCGCGCGCGGCGCCCGCCTGCGCGGCGCGCGACTGCTGCGTGGCGCGCGCGCTGGCGCCGCCGGCGGCGTGGCTGGCCTGCGACGACGAGCTCGTCAAGCCCATCTCCACCGAGGAGTTCGAGGACCTCCTGTCCGCCGAGCCCGAGATGCGCTCGGCCGCGACCCCCTACCTGCTCTTCTACGTCAAGAGCGAGGTCGGCTAGTGCCGCCCGCGCCCGCCGCGTCCCGACGCCCTAGTCGTTGCTAGTACTTCGTGTGAGCCCCGGTTCGGGTTCAGCCACCTTCTGATCCAAAAATTGGATAGTGTGACCTCTTCGAATAGGATACTTAGTAGTGTCGGAAGGTGTGTAGAGCCATTTTGTTTACCCGTTCCGCTTCATGCCGGGCGCCCGGAGGTCTTCCGACGCGTCTTGTGAATGTGTCGCGGCGTTTGACTGTCCACTTAGCGATCGTTCTGTGAGCCGTTTCTTTGTTTAGATGCTTAAAAAGACATAGTATGTAGGTACGGACCGTGTGTGTCGGCCTGACGTGATATTATGAGTGTAGCTAAAATATTATATTAGGATATTATAGAGATCGATCAAAATATATTGTAAAGTATATAAATGCATTCACAATATTTTCACTTGTTACAATTTGACAATATGGACTCGAGTAAAAATAAAATAGATTGAATGTACCTTCTAATGTATTCATACTGATTGTATATCGACGTTGATGCTATATTATCTGTATTTAAATATTATATAACTGTGCAAATGACGAAATTATTTATTGGCCTAAAAGTATAATTGTTCCAAAATTGAATACGTAGAAGTTTGCTATATTCCCTTTTGAAATCATAGTATAACAATCCATGGTCCAAACTCACCGCGTGCCCGTCAATTACAACATATTTATTTAAAAACCATTTTACAAACTATTATACTACTAATACTAAGACAAAGTTCAGAATACGCGTTTTTTTATCGCAGCTTAGCTACAAACCCGAATAGGGGCGTGATCAGACCAATGTGATTTTCTAGTTTTCATACCATTGAGTATGTTATAATTTCAATCCAATCCTCATTGATAGTAAAAGAATAAAGCGTGTTAACGAAAGTAGAAAATATATTTTTATGGCACTTTTTTGTTAGTAGTTCACAAAGTACATGTAAGAACGAGTGCAAAATATCCTATGTTGATAAGACATTGTCAAAAATACAACATTTTGACATCCAATTTAGTTCAAATGGACGGTTTAATTAACTGTAACTTAATATGATATTAGTTGCAGCTTGTTAATGAAACAATGTCACAAAACGTTGAGTACCTACATAAGAGTGCCTCAGTAAAGGCGTCAATTGTGGTAGAAAAATGGTCATTAGTGTGTAGAAAAGCATACTATACAAGTGAGACATTAACAACTTCATTAGTCTAGTATATTTCAGAAACTTCTGGATCATTCGCTCAGAGTTTATTCAAAAGTCTGCTTGCTAGTACCATCTTAAACTTACGCACAGAGTAGTCACCTTAACTTAGGAAAACAGTAACCTCGAGACCACAACGATCATAAATGCTTGCTACGAAATGCGACTGCTTTCATTTTACAAACTTTTTAACTGTGCTATTGTGTTACAACTAGCTCTTGCTACGATTGATAATACCGTGTATTTTTGTATGGCAGCTATAATTAAATTGTATCTAGTTTTATTTCTGTGTATATTCAAATCGACGCTTGAAAGGCAATATTGACCAAACGACATGTTGGCAACTTTACATTAGAGCATCGTAAAGTATTTTTATTTCTAAAAAAAGAGTATTTTTTAATTATTTTTTTGGGTATACTCTAGTAGTTACACTAAAAAATTTGCTTTTCTTTTTTTGAAAAATAAAATCTTTAAAATGCTCTTGTGTAAAGTTGCGAACATGTCGTTTGGTCAATATTGCCTTTCAAGCGTCGAAATAATATGTATAGTCTGTTCACGATTTGAAACTGCAGTTGTCTTTGCATTACTTGAAAAATTCTCGGATACAAAACATAATGTAATAATAATATGGTGATAATGTTCATTGTAAAGAAGTTTGCAAAGACTACTGCAGTAAATAATCACTTGTGACTGTCTTATGATTATGACTAATGTGTGGCCGCAAATTAATACAAATTATATACAAGGTTAAACACTAAAAACCTCTCAGGACTATACTAATGACGTCATAAATAACAACTATTGTTCTATGACTTTTAATCATTCATC
This sequence comes from Dryobota labecula, assembly GCA_947523025.1. NCBI lineage: Eukaryota > Metazoa > Arthropoda > Insecta > Lepidoptera > Noctuidae > Dryobota > Dryobota labecula. Next base: position 5,956,416 of record OX383289.1, on the reverse strand, counting down.
AGATTCTCATACAAAAATAAAAATATTTAAATTCAACACTAAATGTTACGAACTCTTCTTCTTCGCTTCGCTCTTGGTCGTGGTCACAATGAGCTTTGTCCAATCGCAGGTGTTGTCGTAACTCGCCTCACGATCTGCCTCCATCTGGTTCTGTTAGATGACAGTCCGGCGCATTCACTAACAGGGCCTCCAACTGCGGATTTAATTTGATCGGTCCACCTTATCGGTGACCTCCCGCGTGGCCTTGACCTTCTTCTCTGCCCTGCACCACTAGACGCTCTATGGAGTCATTATTCCTTCTTGAGACATGCCCAAAAAACTTCAGTATTCGAGACTGTACTAGTGCTGATAGACGCTGTTTGATACCGAGTTTTTGGAGTATGGAACTCTAAGTGTAGCAAAACCGTGAGCAAAACAAACTGCCGTTTCTAGTGCACGGGAAGCGTAGGTAGGAACGAAAAAATACAGAGTTGAAATGTGTTAGATAGAACAATGAAATCTTGCAAGTTTGTTTTTGGTTAATGTTCTATGTTTTGTAAAAAGTCATAGAACGAAAGTTGTTTATGATTTTATTAAAACTGTCCTACAAGGTAGTTAGTGTTTTATATATTACACTGTATAAATATTATTTTGATTTAGTCATATTCGAGAAAGTTGAATATTGTAGTGATGAAAAATTTACTTATCTTAAACTAAGCGTAAGTTTCAATGTATTTTTATAAAACAGTTAAAATGTTTATAATTATAGTTCATTGCTACAATCATCGACTTGTCTAATTACGCTCGACTTTTAAGTACTCGACCGAAACTAAATTACTTAATTTTTTTATGTGTTAATGCGGATGCCATTCCAAAAACCTTTTAAAAAGGTAAAATTCTTGTCAGTAGCTATATGTCTTTGTTTTTATTATCGGTCAAAATGTTAATTATTATCGTTCATTTTCATTGTAAATTCGATTTGGATAATAAAAATAAGTTCAATGACCTTTGTTATTATTTTAAATGGGTTGCAGAGCGGTGAGATTAAACTTTGCAGGCAGTAGTCGTGCTTGGCGGATTTGTAAACATAGAATTTTATTCCCATTTTTTTTAAACTATCACAACTCAACTAACATCTCGGAGTTGACCTTGAGAGGTCGTGACTCCTTAACCGGACTCCTGGCGAAAAGCCTCCAACCAGGTAATAAAACTTAACTAAACGTCTGCACGCTAAGGGCACCCCCTGTGAGGTACGAACCTCGGCTTAGGGAAGCGTCGGGGGGACGATAGCGAGGGACAGGCTGGATCAAATCAGAATAGGGGAATTCAAAGCTACAGGCTCAGCTGCAGCGCGAGCTGGCACTTCGTCGAGCAAGGGTCGGGGGGATTTTATTCCCAATGAAGCTACTTTCCTTCTGCTGCTTCCGCCGCTCTACTGCTTCTTACGGCTACGGTTGAGGAGTACAATACTATAACAAAGTTAATGCACGAAAATGTAACGTGCTAAGTTAAAAAATTAACACCTTTGAGGCGTGCTCATCTAAAAACAAATGCGATAATCCATTCCCGCGTTTTTTGTTTTTCGTTGCTTAAGTAGAACAACTTGGATTATTGTTATCTCAAAATATAGAAGATAGGGGCAACTATCAACAATGTTGCAAATAGGTTTAATTTATTGACAGCTGATGAAGATAAGGGTTTATAGGTAGAGTTATCACTTCCAAGATAAACCGACGGGTCACCGGGAACAGTTCAGTGACAGATTTCAGTGTGTTAGCGTGTCTCATAATTAATTTATTTGATTTATAATTACAAAATGAAGGCTGTTGAAACAAGGAGCAGGTTCGCAAAAGTAAGTAAATTTTTATTCATACTAGGAATTCAATTGACTTCCTGTATTTCAAGTAGATTTGCCCGGCATGGGGTCCAAATTACGAGTGCCTTTTATTTCTAAATATTAGAACCATTAAAAAAATTAAGGTTCTTAGCTTAGCAATAAAAATCTTAATTTTATTACTGAGAAAGTAATATGATAGGTAAGTTTTTATATTACTTCAATTTTTTTTTTTACTATTCGTTATTCTGATTTCATTTTTGAGTATGTAGCACAGGTTGTAAACATTTTGGTGCCATATAACTACATTTTAATCATGTTTTATTTTCTAAATCGAAGCAGACATTTTAATTAGAAAGAATTATTATTTTGCCGATGTGGTTTTGTAAATTTGGGCTCTTTCTATAGAGAATTATAGCATATAATCAGTGTTTTGATTTTTCAAAAGACGTTGCCAACTTTTGCCGGTAGGTTTGTTATGAAATGACGTTAAAAATGGCTACCTGATTACCCACTTGTCTATGACATTGAGTTGACCTCTAAAAGTCCTTGCATAGCCGCTGTCAAACTACAAAAAGTTGTGTGATAGTGATTGTGGAATTACATGTTTCATTGAATATTATAATTTTTAAATCATCATAACAATGGCATTTGTAAGTAAAAATATTTTTTTTATTACATTATATATGTTAGAAAACTAAAGCTAGGTTAGTTTCTAAAGTTTTTAACTTTTTTATTACCATAAAGGTGCATGTGCATATACCCAAAGTGACGTAGTACGTAGAAGCTTAAAGATAGCGAAAACAATAAATTTTAGACAGTGTAACCACTGCACACTGGTACAATTAATTTGTAATACAATTAACACTGGCCGCAGGCTAAATAAATTAACAATTTTATTGGTACCTAAATATTTTTTCTAATTAACACCCAACATTTTTTGTTCATAAAAATAAAAATGTCACGTGTAAGAACCAACTTTTCCACTTTTATGTTTACGAAATGAGGATTTCTCAATGAAATGATCAAAAAATCTTCATGTATTTTATAACCTAAAAAATTACATTCGTACCTATTTAATTAACTGTTTATGAAGGTACCTATCAAATATTATGAATTTCATTTCAATAGAATAGAAATACATAAAATGGTTAGCCTGCAACTTATATGACATTGTGTAGATATCATTTTATGTGTAGATATAAGCATAAAAAAAAAAATACATATCAGCTGTCCCAAAAACTTTGGTCACCAACTTACCACATTTACATTGCTATTAATATTCTATTAGTATCTAGGTATGAATTCATTATTAGATGAATAAATACAAAGATTTAAAAAACACAGGTAGGTACAGTACAATGCGCACGGCTACAAATCAAGCTATACATTTATAATATAAGCTGACCTTTCAATGTACGGAAATCCTATAAAATGCGAGATCCGCTTATACTGAAATGTATAGCTTGATTTGTAGACGTGTGTACACTATTATTGCTGAGTACCCACACACACTTATCTCTACTTAACTGTTCTTGTAGCAAATAGATCCATACATTTTATACTAAAAATAAACAAGGTGGGTTATTTCTACAAAGTGGAGAATCGCGAGCATTCAGTTCAACATCACACTATCCGTACGCCTCAACCCCTAAGGCCTAGGGACTACTTAGGAAATTAAGAATTAACAAAAGTTCAAGCATTATTGTATCGATAATACGTACACAAACATGACACAGATGAAATTTGCTTCTTTTTCTTGGCCTGGATATATATAAAAAATCGGATGTTTGATATTTGTTATAAAAATCGAATTTTTTCGAACCCTGATCATAAGTAAAAATTACATGTTTGTCAGTGATCAGGCATTTTTAGTATTCAATAAATTATATTTATAATATTAACAAAAAGTCGATCTGAAGTACCTACCCTGCTTCCCAAAAACTGCATGAATGCTTCTCTAATTGACACTTATCACTGATATCACCCAACATCATAGAATAAGGGCATATTATATTGACGATAAATGGTACGGTGGCCAGCACATCAAGTTACCACAAACTGTCAAATTTTCTCGTTAGATTTTGAACTTATTTGAAAATATTTTAAAGTTTAAAATCGTTTGGAGACAGTTTCGTGTAGCCACGAAATAAAAAACAAACTACAAAAAGCGGTGAAAAAAAACAGTTTTGTTGAAGATCTTTTTACCTTTTGTTATTATTATTAAAAGTCTGTGTTTTGCCACTGCAGGGTGAAGGCCTTCCGTTTCCACTTGGCTATCTGACGCATTCACAGGCAATTAAATATACATAATTTATCTTATATTAAATCTAGATAACGTATGGTAATTTTAGAAATAGTTTTTTTTTTTTTTGCTAAATAAATTTGTTTATACTTTTAGGAATATATTAACCATTCAAAAATTCATAGTACCACCGAAGTTTAACAATTAGTAGTGAGTGCGTCAAAGTAGACCTGAAACTCAGGTAGCGATTGAACCGTTACGAGGGCCCAAAGTCTTAACAAAGGATATAATATGATTCCTTTAAAGCGTTTTGATGCTAAAAATATCTCGGGTAAATTTGTTGCTATGGAATCTATACTAATATTATAAAACTGAAGAGTTTGTTTGTTTAGTTGAACGCGCTAATCTCAGGAACTTCTGGTTCGAATAGAAAAATTTCTTTAGGGTTGGATAACCTATTTATCGAGGTAGATACCATATATAACATCACGCTATGACCCTTAGGAGCCGAGCAAAAAGATAAAAAGTGAGAAAGAACGCTAAGCGAAAATGAAATAATAGCACAGGCGAGCGAGGGAATGCCACGCGGTGGGTCGGGCTCCGAAATAGCACGCGGACGAAGTCGCGGGCAGAAGCTAGTAGGTTATATTAGTTAAAACTATATAGTTTATATTAGACTCACAGAACATTATTTCAGTTCGTTTTGTGATACAGTAGTGTATACATATGTCGGAAATGGATTGTCGAATCCGCTGTTTTACCACTATATAGCTGGTTTAGAAAACAGCTAGACAACGTTTGGCTGGCTTGCCATTGTGTTACTTTTAACAAAACTGCTACCCACTTTAAACGTGACACGGAATGGCTCCTCTGTGTTTGAGGATTCCGGGTGAAGCTCGCTTCCATCTTCGGCCTTATCATCACTTACAATCAGGTGAGATGAAGGCCAAGCGCTTCCCCGTTGTACGTAAAAAAAAATGGCTTATTTGCAGTCACAATAAGCGTTTGGTGTGGCTTCGAATGACGAATCGGTCGCAGTAACTGCAAGGGTACCCTGACCAATTGGTTTAGGTTAGAACTGTGACCGACCGCGCGTGAGCCGACCGAGTGAAGCGAGCGGTGCTGCGGCAGCGGCAAATGCTTCTTCCAAGTTGGTCGCAGTTAATTGATTATTTAGTATTTTTAGGATTGTTTTTCATAAAATTTTGAATACTTAATATTAAAATTAGCCTTAAAATCACCGTTTTCACTCGAGTTGGGGTCATTTTACTCGTTTTATTTATTTCTGTTTCGGACGCCATTATTGTTATTATGACACAGAGCCTCGAGCGACGCAATCTGATATGTCATTTCACGCTGTCCTGTCTTACATAACCTCTAATCGTTAACCCGCTGCATTGACAAATGAAAAACGTTTATGCAGTTCCGCGTGTTAAGTTCAGTCATCATTATGGTAAATCGCTAAACGTCGTTCAGGGCCTCAAGTCTGCTATTACAATAGTGTCAGAATAGTCTCTTCATTGTGAGTTTTTGACAGATTTGCCATACCAAACACTGTCAAATACTCACAATGGCGAGACCATTCTGACACTATTGTAGTAGCAGACTTGAGGCCCAGCTGTTTTACATAATGGAGCTGTTTTGTAAAACGGCTAGCGGTTATGTAAAACAGCTAATTGGACAATCCATTTGCGACATACATATTATCCCCATATGTATACTATAAAAAAATGTTTTTTTTTTTTTCCAAGTAGTAACTTATTATTAAAAAGTCGAAACGAAAATATTTAGATGCAAAAGGTAGCCGAGGAATTGGACGTCCTTGTCGGACGTCGGATAAGAAGAAAGGTCCGATAAATCCGTATTTAATGGAAAACGAGGAAGCATCTTTCGAGTATAGATTAATTAATTTTGTATCTGTTTTTCTGTTATAATCGAAGTGGTAAAGTGTAAAGAGTGCGGCGGTGATACAAACTTCACTGAAACATCACTTCATGGTCTTGGTAAAAGATAGTGTTGTTTTTTTTTTTTGAGTAGTTTATTACCATACCTAAGGGTGAATGTTACTTGTTTGTCATAAAACGAAAAGGTTTATTTGTCTATGTGATAGTTAAATAGTTTAAACCATAGTGAAGTTTTAATAATGTCGAAGTGATTAAGAAGACAAGTGATGATGTGATAATGCCCCATCCAAAAAAATGCAACCTGTATATCTAGAATTGAAATACATTTGTAACTGCTCTCTCCCGAACAAGGTTGTAAGTTTTGGACCCTTGAAACCTGTATTTTGTAAGTTAAAAGAAACCGTTAGATACTCAACTGGAAAAGTAAAGACATTATTATATTTTTATACAAAGGTACACCAATAGATTCTGTATATATAGGTATAATAATATCTTAAGTACTATAGGTAACTATACTCGGAATTACACAGTCGCCAATTACGGATGATAAAAAAGGGTATTTTATAAATAGACGTATTTTTTAAATTATTAATTGAAAGAAACAAGCAAAATTTTACGGGAAATAAGAATTCCCTAAAATAATAAACTGAACCTATGCAGTCCGTCTGTAAAAATAATTAATTGACATCAATAAAATGTTTTTAACCCCTGCAAATTTTGACTACGGAAATGAAGAAATCCGGAAGTTGGGGCTGTCAACTTGTCAAGTTTGACAACAGACGTCAAAAATAATGCGGAAAAAATAAAAATCAAAACAAGCCGCTTGGAAATACAACTTTTATATTGAAATTACTTTGTTAATTTAATAATAATGACTAGTGCTAACTATTCTAACCAAGACACAATATTGGCAAGATTTCAAATGTGTAAATATAGAAGAAAATCGATCTTATTCCTCACTGCACTGAAAGGGTTTCTTCAGTTAGTTGCAGCTTGCGCTAACTAATTCACTATATGAACGAATTATGATGTAAATCAAGTAATAATAGGTGGTCTAGTTGGTTTCGGTGGTTTTACTCACCCCTCGGTGGTCGCGTCGTTGTTCTGCGCGCGCCGCTCGCGTCTCGCAAAGTACGCAACTCCGTTCGCACGGCGCTGCGGGAATCCGATTTTCATTCGGAAGGGCAGTTCAAGATCACGAAAGCCGGCAGTCCGACCTCCCGCGTTGTTCAGTGAAAGATTTCTGCATAAAAACACTGCCGCTATGGTTTTTACTACAGTCTACGATGGCAAAATTGAGGTAATGTCCCTTTGTATGCTATTATTCTATTTTCGTCCCGTACCTATTACGATTACGTGAGCCCGCGATTTGCTACGGCTGTTGCGGTTACCTTGGCGATCATTTTTCACGCCGGTTTTGTCGTTCTAATTAAAATATAGCTCTAGTTTTGATGTAGGTGGAATGCTTATTCTGTGAAAATTGCAGTGCTAAGTATTTGCTGTACCACAGTTTGAAAACTGACTGAATGCCTACCATATTTATGAAATCTTCCATTTAAATAGCTGTCTCTATATACATATGAAGCATAGACATAATGTGCAGTTCAGAATCATTCAAGATTAGGTAGTATCAGCTGTAATCACAAATGCAAGCAATCAACATTATCAGTGCTATGCATGTTTAAATAGTTGCAATATTATTCTATTGATTTCCTGCAACTAATCGGATAGGTACCTATTTTTACTATTTAAAGAATGGTAAGTGATTTAATGTATTTATTTGCCACGGTAACTACCTAAATAATTAAAAATCTAAATTGTAATTAACTTTAAGGTATGCAGGGCCTCAAGTCTGCTATTACAATAGTGTCAGAATAATGGTCTCGCCATTGTGAGTATTTGACAGTGTTTGTATGGCAAATCTGTCAAAAACTCACAATGAAGAGACAATTCTGACACTATTGTAATAGCAGACTTGAGGCTCAGGTATTTTAAATGATTCTAAAAGAAACTGTTACCTTTAATCACTATAAATTTATTAATTTAAAAAATTAAGATCTGCATCTATGATTTATTAAAATTATGAACAAATCACTACATACCCCGGAATCCTTTTTTTTTTAAACTGGAACATATTTCTAATATCTTCTTTTTATAAACAAATCTCTTGTTCTTATAAACAATATTTTAATGGCCATGTTGTTGAGTTTGTAATAAGAACCATGCTCTATGGTGACATGTAGTTTGATGCACATGACATCACTGGAATAGATTACGAGTTTATGACCTATTGTAATCGTTTTCTGTTTGTTTAAGGAAGTGTACTTAAAAGTACCACTGATTTAAATGAACTATTTTGTAGTTTATGTCAAGTTTGTGGTCAAAATTTAACCAGAATGGGTAGTTTTAAAATCTCCTGTTACCATAGGGTTTGAAAAAGTAAACTGCTTAGTAAATAGCAAGGGCAGTCTTATCATCCTCTCCCTGTTTGAAACTTAATAAAACTGTAATTTCTGATATGCAAATTTTGAATTTTGATGCCATTAACATATATTTTAAAACCCTGCCTCACATAAGGCATATTAACTTCTGTTTATCACAGAAGGAATGATAATTCGTTTGGAATGTTTTTATAACTAATCTAAACAATAGTACTGTAACTCCGACTGAAGTAATATGATTTCAAATTGTTTGTTTTAGTAAATTTTGTAATAACATTTTAATTCTACCTTCATCTCTCCCCTGGTTTTGAATGAAAACCTATTTTTAAAATATTTGTGTAGGTTGTTGATATTTTTGTAAGCCAATCACAAGAGCACAGGTCACAGACTTAGTCTGGGTTTCCACACTAAAAAAAGGCAAAAATTGCTTTCTAAAATAGTTTTATTCCCATTGAATAAAACAAGGTTCTCCAGAGCCTAATCAACACTTATTCATGATTACATAATTCATTATAACAATCATAATGTTTTCCCCCTTCAAATAAAATAATACCCACAATTCTGTCTAGTTGAACCTTTATATACTTCCTTGTAATAATACAGGTGGATTTTTTAGACGGAGCAGTAAGGGTAGGTACCTTTTCCGTTGTAGTTACAGAAAAACGATTTCAGGAGACTCCATAATTTTTCGAGAAATGTTGTTCCCCATTCACAGGTTTTGAAAAAAAAAATTACAGGCAGCAAGTAAATGCAACATTTTTCAAAAAAAAAAAAAAAAAATTATTCCAATCGATCCTGTTTCTTATAAGGATCGAAATACTCATAGGGCCAACTGAGGTTTAAGTTCAGTTAAATCTGATCTGTGAATGTAGATCAAAATATCTCCATAAAAAATAAGGACAGTCTCCTAAAATGGTTTTCCTGTAGCTACAGCGGTTAATGTATGTGAATTTTTGAGATGGGGTAGTAAGCGCTAATACCCCATCTCAAAAATCCACCCTGTATACTGTATCAACTATTTAGTTTAGATTAGATAAAATATCTTATGATAGAACATAATCTTCAATTTCTTAATAAAAAAATTACAAAATATATATATTTAAAAAAAAACATAAATTTTTTTCATTTAAAAATGAGTCAAACAAAGCATTTATTAAAAAAAATAACAAGAAATATGAAGCTAGTTGCCCATTCCAAAGCATAGTACGTACCTATGGAGAAGAACGGGCAAGAAACTCCACAGACACTTTTAAAACAAAATGTTGTTACAAAATATTGGTTACATCATTACAAATTATATATGTGAGAACAATGTAGAAAGACGTGCACGTTAGAAGCGTCCGTAATAAAAAAAAAACAGTTAAAAAATTAAAATAAGCCTTGGCAGCTAAAAGATGACCAATTGACCAGCCCCGACTGACGGCGCCCCTTCACGGACTTGACGCATGCATCAGCACCATTTAGCTGAACCATTTTGAAGGGAACTTAATGATCCAATACACATGCCCCCACCAGCGAGACATCTCAGTTAGCATGACATGCTCTCAGCCGCCAGGGCACATTCAAGTCAATAAAAGACATTACCCGGTAAATGGTAGCTCTATAGTACATAGTACTCACACCTGTGCTATGCAATTATATAATAATGAGATGAGAGTGTTATACCAGTTCATTGCCATTACCAGTTTGATTGTGCATCAATGTCAATGCTATTAGAACTAGTTAAGGGAATGGATCTATGGATGACTACTTGTGAATTGCACGTTTTATTGTACTTGTATGTAAATTAAATAAACATGTCTTCACACACGTATTTACTCATAGGTGATCAAGTCTTGAATTTTCTACAATTTTTTTTTTTTTTTTTAATCCTATAAGAACTTATTGATTTCTCACAAGTTTTACTGACGCACGAGCTTTCGATCATCAATCAGTCTATATTTTTCATATCATAGGTAGGCATTGAGATAGACTTAATTAAAGTCGTGAAGCTTCGAACACTCGCAGGATTCGTAGAATTCGCTTATGTAGCTGAAGCCCTGTATCAGACAATGGTGCCGATTCCCTTGTTCACAAACTAAACTAAATTTAAGTTCAGTGCATCTTTTTCAATCTATTTCATTATGCAAAGGACAGATGATAAATTTTAGTTTAGTCCTGTCAAATTAATCAGCACCTGTCACTACTCCATACAAGTTTAGACGTGATTAAAAACATGCCTACTAAAATTACGTAAATTTACGTCAAACGCTGATTAATTTGACAGGACTAAACTAAAATTTATCTTCTGTCTTTTTCTTAATGAAATAAAAAGAAAAAGATGCACTGAACTTAAATTTAGTTTAGTTTGTGAACAAGGGAATCGGCACCATTACTAGCCATTAACGTTAAAATACCCTACTAATTAGTTAATTAAACATGGCAATTTAGTGCAGGTACCTTTACATTTTAAAGTTTCCATACATTAATTCAATGCGGTATGGGATGGCTGCAGCCTGCATTATTCGTGGAAAGTAGGTACCTATCGATCGTGAGTCCTACTCCTGACATAGTTGAGGAGGTCATACACTGGCCTTTCTACGTCGCGTCCCAGTTAACGACTTTCAGTATGATAAGGCTTTAACTATTAAATCATACTTACTAACGATCACCGATAACCACACTTCATAAAGCCGTAATGGAAAACACAAGTTCAAATAAATAAAAAATGTTTTAATGATATTTTTTTTGTACACTACCCACATTACCTCGTTGACAGCAAAAAAATATCATCAATAAAATAAAATAAAAATCTATCATATTTAGATATCGATAAGTACCCCATCACATCTGCGGAGTTTGGCTAGCTAATTTAATTTGACCCTGAATACTAACAGTGATACGAGTAGGTACAGGCTGGCCGGAAACTAAACGACGGAATAACAGTCCTCCATAGATTTCCTACATATTTGTATCAAGTGACTCGAATAGCCACTTGCATGACAATCGTGATCTTTCTGTTTGTGTTCAATAAACAGCGTCACTGTGTACCTAGATTTATACATAGGTAAATATTTCACTCAGTATTTATTGAAGCATTCGTAAAGAATTGACAGATAATCAAAATGAAAAGGTTTTTTATAAAGCCTCGTAGATTTAGTCAGGATATGAACCATTTACAGTAGCCAAGGACGTCATATTTGGTAGGTTGATCTTTTGTAAGCAATAGATCGGTCTATGTTGATAGGTCTAATGGGTGCCAGAAAGTTTAAACCTTGCCATCACGTTTTCAAGATGAGTTCAGAGGTCCTAGTGTTTCTTTTAGGGATGCCTCGATACGCCTTTTTGCCGATACGATACCGATACCGATGCTCTTATAAAAATATCGGCGATACCGATACGCTTATTTAATTCAAAATGAAGGTAAAATAAATAAAACACAAGTCAGTTTATTTTTTAATTAATATAAAAAGAACAAATAACAGGACAAACTAAATAACACCGTTTAAAACTATAGACAGGTTGAGATTAGTTAATTGTTTTAGTAATTAAAATTAACATTAATGAGAAAAGTATCGTTGAATCGGCCATAAAAATATCGCCGATGCCGATATATCGGCAAATTTCGAGTATCGCCGATATATCGGGATCGGTATCGGACGCATCCCTAGTTTCTTTTAACCGTCTCGACTTTACACTAATGGGCAATTCTGATCGCGATCGATGCGTAAAATTGAGATGGTTAAAATAAACTCACACTAGAGCCCCCGATATTCAAGTGACTCATCACAGTTATTAGCGTTACTACCAGTTTAGCATCAAAACACAAGTCAGCAGCAGTAACATTGTAGCGACTGAAAAATGTATAAAAACGTTTACGAATTTGGAGGTTGGTAACTTGTATGTTTACCCGTCTTGAACTGTCGGGTAGTGGCACGTTAGATGATATCACCCGTCCGGTGGTAGGACCCTAGAAGAAAATTCTGGTATCCGGCTGCACCCGGTTAGACTGCAAGCCGACCCCAACGTAGTTGCTAGGCTAGGATGATGGTCATTGGACCCTCTCTTCATGTTCCTCTACAGTCTACTGACAACTCGTTCCTCCAAAGACCATAGTTTAAAGCATTATATTTTTACAGGCGGGTTCCAATGACAAGCCTGCGATGCAGCTGGGAGCCGCCAACGCGGCATCCCACCTCCAGAACATGTGCAGCCTGGACATCGACTCAAAGTCCTCGTACGTACGTCTGTCCGGCATCATCTGTACCATCGGTAAGTAGATACTGTCTACGAGCTGAATACTACTGTAACTTGACGATAGTTGTCTTGTTCATAGTGTCATGCCTTGTACATTTAAATGAAGTGGTTCATTTAAACCCCGGCACAATTATTACTATCTTCAACGGTTATTTTACTGTGCGATTTGTCATTGTTCTTTCGACAGGGCTTTCCAACAATAGAATCGTCTACACAGTAGGAACTGGCTCTAAATATAGGAAATATACAGGCATGTTGCCGCATGTGTGCCGTCTGGTGCCGGACGTAAAGAATAGCACCCCACCCCATTTCCTCCCGTGGGTGTCGTAAAAGGCGACTAAGGGACTTACTAGAGAATGGGCAGCAGCGTTCTCTATGCATTTTTAACACCATATTGCGATTGCCAACCCGCCTGCATGCCAAGCGTGGCGATTATGGCAAACCCCCCTTACTAGGGGAGTCCCCATGTCCAACAGTGGACGTATTTCGGCTGAAATGATCATGGTGATGACAGGCATGTCCTGGTGGCGCTAAAATCGGAAACATTGGCAGGCGGTGGGACGGCCCTGCCAAGGCAATTATCAAGTAAAATCAGAACAAGAGCGCAATCATAACATTTGTACAGCAGTTTTAAATCTTATACCCATCAAATACCATGATGTTTGCGGGAAGTGGCTTGTGGCAAAGTAATAACAGCCGCACAGGTCGATCGATCGGGTTAAGCTACGCTTGCCGCGGTTGGTCCGTGGATTGGTGACCATCTTTACATACCAAGACCCCTCCATGCTTCGGAAAGCACGTTAAGCAGTTGGTTCCGGCTGTCATTCGTGGATCTTTGACAGTCGTCAAAGCGAGTCGAGCGGTCCTCAGAGGCCCGAAAGTCTGACACCCAGACTTTTCAAGGGGGGGGTGTCAACAACCCCCTTGTTTGTATAACCCAGTTAGTGGGTTGTGGAGGTCATATAGGCAGTCGCTCCATGTTAAATACTGGTATTTAGCTGCAGATTCGGTTAGACTGGAAGCCGACCTCAACATAGTTGGAAAACGGGGAGCCAGATGATGATACCGGGATGCTTGACTAGATTTTAGTATATCATCTATGTGTTTGTTGTTTGAAAACAAAAACCAGATTGTAGTTGGAATAAAACTTAAAGACTGCGGCCATAACTAGAACCGCCATTGAGGACAGTCGCCAACCATTAAAATTAAAAAAGTCTGTGACAGATGGACAAAACAGATCTTATAAGACTCCGTTTTTCCTTTAAGATCGGAACTCCTACAATTAATTAATATCCAATGCCAACATAATGCAAATCTCTTTTCACTACTAGGTCCCGTATCCCGTGACCCAGCCATGCTAGAGCGCATGATGGAGACCGGCATGAACGTGGCCCGCATGAACTTCTCGCACGGCTCGCACGAATACCATGCCGAGACCATCAAGAACTGCCGCATTGCTGAGAAGAACTACAGCGCCAAACTCGGCACACCTTTCTCTCTGGCCATCGCTCTTGATACTAAGGGGCCGGAGATCAGGACTGGGCTGTTGGAAGGCGTAAGTAGTTAGGAATATTGTACAGCATATTGCATTATCAGTTTGTACAGCTTATTACATATATAAACTTACCTGCCCCTTTTTCCCGTGGGGGTAGACAGAAACTCTGAACGCCATCTGTCCCTGAATTGACAGCTTATTCTGTTTATTTTTGCCATGTTTGTTTGTTTTTAGGACAGTATGAAACATTCAGATAATTTTTTTCTACAATTTTCGGCAATTTAATAAATATGAGGAATAATAATACCAATATTATAAGCAATATATTTTTAATGGTTAGGTGGTTGTCTTATATATTGTATATAATAATTTTAATGTATATGAATTAGACAAAAGAGATATATTTTAACCACTTTCAGTTCCTATTTATAAATCCTCTAGTTGCTTCTCACGGCTTCTTCCGAAAGTTTTGCTGCCACTTCGGGTTTTATATTACTCGTGTCAATTTATCAATCAAACTGGGGCCTAAGTCTACTAATTTACAAACGTTGCAATGGTCTCGCCATTGTGAGTATTTGACAGTGTTTGTATGGCAAATCTGTCAAAAACTCACAATGAAGAGACCATTGCAACGTTTGTACATTAGTAGACTTGGCACCCTGTTGTTATGGCAGACTATCATGTGGGTTAATACGGGCAGGATATGCATCTCGATGAGTTTGCGCTTCAGGGAGATCGGTAGATAACCCTTCATAAGCATTTTCATGGACCAGTAGCTTTTTGAGGCGTTTTCAATTCGGCGATCGATTTCCCTTTCCAGCCTGTTTTCGAAAGATACTAACTGGCCCAAGTTGATATACTCATCGACATAAATTATTTCCTGGCCATCTACCTTGACCCTACTTACAGTGTTTAATACTTATGCACTTTAAGAATCCTCAATATCATAAATCTATGTTCTAACTAGGGTGGCTCCGCGGAAGTAGAACTGAAGAAAGGTGATAGCATCAAGCTGACCACCGACCCAGCTTACGCAGAGCGCGGATCTGCCTCCGTCATCTTCGTGGACTACAAGAACATCACCAACGTTGTAAAGCCTGGCAACAGGATCTTCATTGATGACGGCCTCATCTCCATCATCTGTGCATCCGCCAGTGCCGATACTCTTGTCTGCACCATTGAAAATGGAGGTTAGTTCACAATTCATTACAATCTGCATAGCATTATCATCAGTGTTGTCAGGCATATCAACAGGATCTTTATCGATGATGGTCTCATCTCCATCATCTGTTCGTCTTCCAGTGTAGATACTCTGGTTTGCATTATTGAGAATGGAGGTTAGTTCACAATTCATTATAATCTGCATAGCATTATCACCAGTGTTGTCAAGCATATCAACAGGATATTTATCGATGATGGTCTCATCTCCATCATCTGTTCGTCTACCAGTGTAGATACTCTGGTTTTCATTATTGAGAATGGAGGTTAGTTCACATTTAATTATAATCTGCATAGCATTATCATTAGTGTTGTCAAGCATATCAATAGGATCTTTATCGATGATGGTCTCATCTCCATCATCTGTACGTCATCCAGTGTAGATACTCTGGTTTGCATTATTGAGAATGGAGGTTAGTTCACAATTCATTATAATCTGCATAGCATTATCACCAGTGTTGTCAAGCATATCAACAGGATATTTATCGATGATAGTCTCATCTCCATTATCTGTTCGTCTACCAGTGTAGATACTCTGGTTTTCATTATTGAGAATGGAGGTTAGTTCACATTTAATTATAATCTGCATAGCATTATCATTAGTGTTGTCAAGCATATCAATAGGAATTTTATCGATGATGGTCTCATCTCCATCATCTGTTCGTCTTCCAGTGTAGATCCTCTGGTTTGCATTACTAAGAAAGGTTAGTTCACATTTAATTATAATCTGCATAGCATTATCATTAGTGTTGTCAAGCATATCAATACGATCTTTATCGATGATGGTCTCATCTCCATCATCTGTTCGTCTTCCAGTGTAGATCCTCTGGTTTGCATTACTAAGAAAGGTTAGATCACATTTTATTATAATCTGCATAGCATTATCATTAGTGTTGTCAAGCGTATCAATGGATCTTCATCGATGATGGTCTCATCTCCATCATCATCAGTCTCATTTTCATATACAAGATAGACATTCATACATTCTACTGAAGTCAGTGTTTAAGAAATCTCGTACTTTTTATAAGGGTTTCAAGGAGTTTTTTTGGGTGTAGACCTTTTTAAAAGACTTTGAAATGCTATAAACTATATACTGCAGTATCCAGATTATTCTAAATACTCGTACGTGTTTTGTCTATCGTAATGCACTAAATACTTATCAAGTTCTTTATAGTCGGCTTACAACTCGGTAAGTCGTATGATAACTCATTATGAGTCACGTTAGGTCGATACTCGGTTCTTTTTAAGTTCCTGTCGACTGATTGATTTTGTGTTTGTGTGAACCTAGTCATTCGAAAAACGTCGTTTAAAAATAAACACGGCCAAAACTAAAAAAAAAAATACATTGAGCAGCTCTTTGATCGCCAATCATAAAAGGAGAACATGTTTGACAAAAAACGAGATTGAATGGTCCCCCCATCTGTAAACTTGAATGAACTATTCAATATAACAACTTAAGCTTCACAGTGCACTATTATGAACAGATTTCTTTTATGAAGCGAGATGTTGTAGAATTCATCTTATAAAGTAGCGCATCTGTCGCATACACGGACTGATGTCTTCGTATACTTTGGCCATATTTGTTGGTATAATGTGTATACATAAGTACTACCACGGGCATCCGAATCGGACCACCGTAAGGACTATTCTTGCTAGCAGCGCTCGGCCGCTTTAGTAACTCCCCAACAAACATAAATTGCTCTTGTAGCGGCTAATATTGCCAAAAATAATATTCTTATAGGAGCCACATTATCGCTAATAAGGGTGGGTTTGGGCACAAATTATAAGGACAATAACCTTTTACCACCCTTATAGTTGCTTTATGGTCCGCTTTTTTTCCTTGTAAGTGTTATATTATGACAAGAAACAAGGCCAATACACTTGTAAGAATCTTATAGAAAGCGTTAATACGGGCGTATCACCCTTATACGTGTTTTATTATGGTCCGATACAAGGGACTTAAACTCATTGCGGCAAATTAAAGGCTCTTAAAAATCCGTAGGCCCTTATAGCCGTCCGTGTATGATTCTGCAATAAGACTTTTTCTTAGTGATTTACATTTTCGCAACAGTTTGGCGAATAAAGAGAAACGTCAACCATTTTACTGAACGGTAAGTTATTATTTTATGTAGTTTATTTAGCTGATTTATGTGCTCGTGTATAGTGAAAAGTGTATGGGAATTCAAATGCATGATAAAATGTGGTACGCTGTGTGTTGTAGTATCAACCCGCCTTTGAATTTGAGCTGTTTTTGTGCTACAAACGTTAGTAATTATTTAGTCAAGTTATAAACAGTGCTATTATGAGAGCAAAACGATTCGCACATCGTCTACAAGGAGTCTATGAGAGTGAAGTCTTGATGGCATCATTAGCTGCTTATGCTATCGCCATTTTACACATCGTTAGGGTTCCTTTCTCACGAACAAAATCCTGTCCCTAGCTATTATAGTCTTGTTCCCATATGTATAAAATTTATGTTTCACTATGGTTGGGTTGGCTGGAAGAGATCTCTTTATAAGCTTGCTTTTGTGCACTAGTTTTAAGTTTGAAATATAATTATAATTGTAAGTACACAATAAAGAATATACTTAATTATATATATGTTTGTCCGCAGATATTGCAATGGTAGTATACATATTGGCAGATGTTGACAAATTACTACAAAGAAAAGATCTTAATTTACATAATATCCGATGGCCATGGAAGTGGACACATTTTATTTTAAGAAAGTTCAAAGAAAATTTTCATTCTCATTTTCTATAAAATAATCCTCTGCGGAACCACTGGCCGATTCGTTGGTATCGGCTTGTATTTTGGTATTTTGTAGCATCATAGGAGTAGAGGTGGTGGGTGTAATGCTCCTAACCATGTTTTCGTAGACTTTTTTACTTTTCTTCTGTAACCACCGCTCCTTTTAAACTTCTTCCAGTCTTTTGAATCCATTTTTTAAATATAAATTCCGCTCCGTAATAAATTCACACAATCTGCTGTACTTCAAAATGGTGAATCTAGTTATGTAAAACATGTTAATGTAACCATATAGAGAATAATATCTTTATAATCACTGTACAAGGGAATACGGATTGCTATCATCCTTGTAAAGATCATATAAAATGTTAGAATTTGTTCGTTGGATAGACGTCTTATCCAATGCTCTTATAAGTTAAAAAGCATCTTACCTAGTGCATTACTTTTTTAAGAATAGTTGACCATATTAAAAGCCTTTATATAACTTTGAACATTATATGGCTAAAAAGCAATGTAACTAGCCTCTATAAGAAGAGCACATTTTGAACCCTTATTGTAGCCGTATTAATTGGATTAATTAACGTTTACCCAGCCAAATTATAAGAATAAAGGTAATATTAGCCAAATCTTCTAATAATGTGCCACTATAAGGAACATTGACATAATAAATGCTCTTTTATAACAAGTATAAGAGTTTAGACCTTATAGACTTAATTTTATAAGCTTAGTTTGTTTGTTGGGTCTTACCTACGCTCATCAACTAATAGCATCGCAGCATCAAATATTTACTGAGCCCCTTGTTTTTGTAAATGAAAAGAAATAGCCCGTAAAATAGAGCCTGAGAAATTTATTTTTATTGGTTGTCGCAAAAAGGGGCGGTAAACAGATGTAGACATAGACATCTGTGAGCACGGAGTTTTGTTTTGAAAGTATGCTTATTCGGATGTCCTCGATAGTACATATCGACGGTTAAAAGGTAATAAGCGACATTCTAGTCGAAAATGAGTCATGAATGCCATCCTACTTAGTCTTATTTTAAGTAGGATGGCATTCATGACTCATTTTCGACCACCTACCTACTACTTACCTTTTAACCGTCGATATGTACCAAGGTATAGCAACCAAACCCATTCACATGCTGTTAAAAGAAGTCTAATTGACTCTGATTTGTGAATCTAGTGTCAAATCTCATGCTAACTGTTGTGATGTATTAAAAGAAATAATAGCAGACAATCAATGCACTTGAAAACAGATTTACTTTATAGAAGGCGTAAAAATTCATCACCATTTAGAAACATTAATCGCCTCTGTGGTTTAGTGGTAAGACCACCTGTCTCAGACACAGAGGTCCCGGGTTCGATTCTCAGCGGGGGCAAAGCTTTCTGCACGGTTTGGTTGGTGGTAGGGCTTGTTCTAAGTCCGCCTGGCTATCTACCACCTTCTTATCTAAGTCTGTCACCATAATAACAATGTTAACAGCATTTGCTGTGTTTCGGCAGTTAGGGGTAAGATAGCCAGTTTCTCTGTGGTTAGGGGTTCCGGGTGAAGCTCGCCTCCACCTTCGGCCTTATCATCACTTACCAACAGGTGAATAATAAAATTAAAAAAGCGGCCAAGTGCGAGTCGGACTCGCCCATGAAGGGTTCCGTAGCAGCAAGCGCGGTTTACAATTTATGACGTATAAAAAAAAACTACTTACTAGATCTCGTTCAAACCAATTTTCGGTGGAAGTTTACATGGTGCATGTTTAAATATATTATAATTGATTAATTATTTATTAACAATACATTTAATTGCCATTATTTACTCGAACGTGACTTTGTATTGTATAGATTCAGACCAATTACTAAAAAACGAATATATTTGTACACCAATTTAATTGGTAGGACATAGAGCTCAACTAAAATGTATACACAAGACCTTTATTGTAATACCTATGTTCACAAAAAAAGATTGATGGATTGATTTTTTTTGGTTTTATCATTCTCTTATTTTAGAAGTTACAGGGGGGGACACATTTTACCATTTTGGAAGTGTCTCCCGCGCAAACTATTCAGTTTAGAAAAAAATGATATTAGAAACCTCAATATCATTTTTGAAGACCTATCCATAGATACCCAACACGTATGGGTTTAATGAAAAAAATAAATTTGAGTTTCAGTTGTAAGTATGGGAAATCCCCAAAAAAATTTTTTTTCAATTTTTTTTTTTTTTGAATATCTTAATGCGGTTCGCAGAATACATCTACTTACCATGTTTCAGCAGTATAGTTCTTATAGTTTCGGGAAAAAGTGGCTGTGACATACGGACGGACAGACAGACAGACATTACGAATCCATAAGGGCTCCGTTTTTTGCCATTTGGCTACGGAACCCTAAAAAAAACACCTACAACTTTACCAGAATTTTTCGTCTATCCTAGCCATTTCTCCAAAATTCTTCTTTTTGTCTGCCTTAACCCTAAAATAATCAATGCTATCTCCCCACCAGGTATGCTCGGTTCCCGCAAGGGTGTGAACCTGCCCGGTATTCCCGTGGACCTGCCCGCCGTCTCAGAAAAGGACAAGTCTGACTTGCTCTTCGGTGTTGAACAGGGCGTAAGTATCTATAAAGGAAGCTTATTTCGTCGCCGTGCAGTGAAAATCTCGTACAGTAAATTTAATTGTTTTTCTTTGTATTTGTTGTATAAGAAAATCTCGTTATGCATATTTAGAACAAACTTGCACAGTTCTAAGATGCTTCTATTGCCTTCTATTGGTGTTAATGAACTTAGGAGAACGGCAATGACGGCCATTTTTCAGACAGTTTTTATCATGTAAAATAACGCATATTGCAATCACGAGGTTTTCACTGCACGGCGACGATTTGGAGTATTGGTCAAAATATTTGCGATAGGTATGTTACCAATAAAATATAGCATTTTCGATGCTGCTGTCTGCGGCATCGCATGCGTGGCTTTTTCTAAAATAAAAGTAACGTCATCTATTTGCTAGTGAAAGCCCCGTAAAAATCGGTCCAGCCGTTTCGGAGATGCGTGAGAGCGGGGAACAAACAGACAGAACGCAGACAAAAAAAATAACAGTTTTTTTTTTTATAAAGACCGCATATACGTTCTTATACATTTAGTAAAAAGCGGTTGTTTTTGCATTACAAACAGACACGTCCATTTTAATTATTTGTAAGTATAGATAACGAATGGAGGAAAATATCTGTACAAATACGCCAAGTGTAGTGCCCCTTATA
Source organism: Dryobota labecula (assembly GCA_947523025.1). Lineage (NCBI taxonomy): Eukaryota > Metazoa > Arthropoda > Insecta > Lepidoptera > Noctuidae > Dryobota > Dryobota labecula. The sequence continues at coordinate 5,935,074 of OX383289.1, read as the reverse complement.
AATTAAGTTAGCGGAACTTCACATATGATGGATATCGACATCTAATCAAAATAAAATAAAAAACGATTTTTTAAACTCCATCATATTTTTGAAGACCTACTTGTCTGCAACTGATCACGGCGTCAGCACCCGCGGGTCACGTGAACTTCGGTAGCCTTAGAAAAAAATTTTTTGTTTTGTTTTTACTATGATTAGATATCGATACCTACCTATCACGTAATAGTACATTACTTACCAAGGGCTGTAAAAGAAAAAAAGCCCGAAATCGCAGGTATTGTAAATATGCGATAGAGGGGTTTTTTTTTACTGCTCGTGGTGAGTACAGAATTTTACGTCTTCACCTGGCCACAATGCGAGTGCACGCTACGCGTACAGTAAAACTCACATTATGGCCAGGTGTGACGTAAAATATTATTATATATATTCCCGTGGGTGTCGTAAAAGGCAACTAAGGGACTTAACACCATACTGCGATCACCAACCCGCCTGTCAAGCGAGGCGATTATGGCAAACCCCCTCCTTTGGGGGAGGCCTATGTCCAGCAGTGGACGTCTTTCGGCTGAAATGATGATGAATGATGACCTATCACGTATGTAGTTTAAAGTCAGTGTGAAGTTTTTTAGGTATGACATGTTATCTGCTCTTGATAACAGGTGCTCAAATAGATACCGATAATTCCGCATTTAAATGCAGAACTCGTGATGTCATCGTTTTAAGTATGCCACGAATGAATTGACTGGCTAAATTGTGCACTATTAGTGAACTATACCAATAAGAAGTTCTTTTGGCACAATGGCATGCAAGCTACTTGCTTATACTGTTGTGCGAGTTACAAGCATGCGTATTTGCGGTTTTAAATACCGGGTACGATAGGTATTTTAAAACCGCAAAGTATCGTCACTGGTAAGTGACGATGCTTATGTTTCTACAATGCACTCTAAATAGCCGACCCCTTTTTTTTTTGCTGATTTGGTCAGCTCTTGACCTTGATCACGTCTAATGGAAAGCCATGGATGAGGTCTATGATGGAACGGGCGTGCCCAGACGATGCCTGTTCACTCTTGCTTTAAAGGCAGACGGGTTATATGTGAAAGGGAACACAGACGCTGGCAGTCGCTGGCACTTTGGCTGTGCGCATAATACATTTGGAGGAGAAGTGCTTAGTACGACTGGACGGGATATCAACCAAGTGCGGATGCAGTACTTCTGGTATTCCGGTAGTAAAAGGGCGACGGTGGAATTCCTGCGCACTCTGTAGAAGACCGACAGACAAGCAACATAACGCCGATGAGCCTAGCCACCAACGTCTCATCGCCTATGAGCCCTTTTGCTCTGCGTTCTTCTGAGTCAAGTGCAGCAAGCAGATATTTTGTTGAACCATCCCACAAATGGCTGCAAAATTCCATACAGGAAGGGACCTGTGCTTTGTAAAGACCTAAAAGCTATCCAGCTGTGAAGTATCGCCGCACCTTTTTTAGGATGCCCAGCTTCTTGGCTGCAGTCTGTGCTTTGGACTCGATGGTTGAGCTGAAGCCAAAAACTCTAGGCGATCGGTAAATGGTAGAGATGCACTTCGGAAAGCAGGAGATAACTGAAACTGGCTGCTTTTAGCAGTGAAAAGATACGCCTGTGTTTTCAGAGCATTGAATTTGACCACATTGTCGTCGCCCCATTGGGAAACGAGAGTTAAGGTCAAATTCATTCGCTCCACCATGGCCTCTCTAAGAGTAGCTGTTTCCTCTCTGCTGCCTCTTGCACTGGACAGGTATCTTTCTGGGACTGTGCTGTCATCTGCGTACCCGATAGCACCAAGTTGTAGCAGGTCGCTGGTGTGCAGTAGAAATAGAGTCGCAAAAAGAACATCCCTGAGGAACACTCCCTGAGGATCAATAGCCATATGATCCGATCGGAAATCTAGTTGCAAAAGTCAGAAGGGATGCCGAATGCGGATAGCTTACTCAACAGACTAGCATGCCAGACCCTGCCAAAGGCCTTTGAGATATTATTACACTAACACTACTCGAGTTGCAACGGATAGCCATTTGGCCGAATACTGGATGCCGAATAACCGGTGACTGCTGAAGCCGGATAGCCGGGCTGAAGCGAATGTGGAAGGGAGAGGGACGCTGACACTCGCCAGTCACCACTCCGCCGAACGTGCAGTTGATTGAAATTAGGCCAAAAAATGGCCGAATAGGCCGGATACTGGATAGTGGCCGAATATCCGTTGCAACTCTAAACACTACATTTAATTCTGCTGATTACCTTTTCTTCACACCACAGTTTGAACATAAATTACAATAATACCTACAAACATCCTTTAGTGTAGGTACCTATAGATACATGAAGACATAAATCATGATTGGCACGAGCATTCACCAGAATCGTGTTCACAGTGTGCTATAGCAAACATCCGATACAATTAATTGATGTCAACATCAACACTCATACGTGTTCCGTTTGGTCATAAATATAATTTATAGATGTCACCTATGAAAGGTCAGGAATTATACTTAGGTATGTAAGCAACATACCTACTGAGACACTTGTCTCCGCGATGGTAACGCACCTACGATACATTATCCATACTAATAACTACGGCTCCGCCCGCGTGGGTGTCGGTTATCGCGTAAAAAAGTAGCCTATGTCCTTCTCCATATCCCAGGCTATATCTCTGCGAAATTTCATGATTGGTTCTGCGGTTTCGGCGTGAAAACGTAACATACAGACAGACAGAGTTACTTTCACATTTATAATATTAGTATGGATAGATGCCATCGTTAACTAATTTATCAAAAAAGAGTCTAGAAGCATACGATCTGAAATTCACGTGTATTTAACAAAAAAAGTGTATTAATACCGTAAAACATCATTCGCGTGTCAGCTAAAAATAATCATCGAACACGAGAACCAAGCGTGAAAATGACGTCATTTTTCCCCAAAACTGTTCATTGCTCTGAATCGGAAGACACTCATTAAACCGAGTTAGATAAAAAAACCAGACAGTAGTGTAAGGTGACGTCACAAGTCAGTGATCGATGAGTGGTCTTGAAAAAAATGTGAAACACGTGCGAATGTTGTGACTTGTGATATGTTATCAAAAGTGTCGATAAAAATACGTAAAAATTTAATAACTGTCTGTTGATAAGCATCCCCGCAAACAATTATATCAGTTCAAAATGTTATAGGTAGTTACAAAACAATTTTTTTGTTATTTTTTTGTGACATTCATTTTATTTTCTGTGATTAACTCACACACTGACATAGGTTATTAAATGTTAAAATTTTAGGGAAATCATCTACTTTTATACAATGTTTGTAAATATGTGAGCACCATGTATCTAACGCATAGTTAATTTGTCTGTCATTGCTTCACTTTTCATTCTTTTTACTTATTGTGGTATAGTAATTTTATTCTAGATAAGTGCATTGTTTTCACATATAATTAATAAGTAATGTATACAAATATTGTTAACATTTTAGAAGAGTAAGTATGGAGTTTTTTGCCCATTCTTCTCCATACGTAACTACCTTTTGGAAGGGGCAACTAGAATCAATTAATTATCGTTGTAAATTTTGACGTTCAAAAGTGCCTTTTATGTGCCTATTTGAAATAAATGATTTGACTTTGACTTTGAATTATGGTTTTTGGAAATAATTTTAATATTGGCATATCAACTTATGTATCTGCCTTAGGGTCGGCTTCCAGTCTAACCGAATTCAGCTGAATACCAGTATTTTACATGGAGTAACTGCCTATCTGACCTCCACAAAGTCAAAGTCACAACCCAGAAACTGGGTAATACGATACCCCATAGTAAGATTGGTTGACTTTCGGGCTTCTGATAAAAGAGAAGTATGTGTGGCGGCATCTACAACGCTACATGCGAATTACGCATCAAAGACCAGACGTCTCACAAATCCTGCATCGCGCAATCAGAGTTTACCGCGCGACTAGAATATATACAACATCCCGACATCAACCGTCGGGCAGTTGCCCACCAGACACAATACCCGTCTGGTGAACTATACACCCTGTTCCTCATACCTCTATATATGGAAGAAAAATATATGTTGCCCAAATAAATTGGGTTATGGGCAAGAATAATGATTTTCTTAAGTAAATTCAGTAAACTTCAGGCATTTTTTATTTATGACGAAATGCACCAGTTCACCTACTATATGAAAAAAAAAAAAATATTAGTTATAAACTTGTTTGCAAGTATGTGTTCATTTTATCACTGCGTTATGACAATGACCCTGAAACTGAGGACAATTATCACTTCGCGTAAACATTATAATATAGCACAAAGCATGCACGTCAATGATGTCAACAATTATATTATGTAACAGGCATTTTTATTATTTTTTATCTTAATGTATCATTGAGGAAAGCAAACATATCAATCGTCCTGCGGGGTAATTGCGTAACATTATCAGATGAGCATTATTTTTAATTTTTTCGAACATATGATTTAATGGATTAGCAATTTGCTTTAAAATCATTCAGATTGCGATTGATAGTGATTTACGCATTTAGGTATTGGTCTTACTTCTGTAGTAATGAGTCTTAAAGAAAATTACTTTCTTTTAGTTGAAAATGCATGAAAGAAAACTGAGTTCTGTCAATAATTTAGCGACAGCTCCTTTTTGGCTGTAAAAAGGGGTGCCATTTATAATCAGTCAAAAGTAACGTTGCTTAAAGCATATTGCACGTCACTTAACGCGGAGAGCTTGTGGTTCAGGTACACCCAATAGGCCTACAATGCTCTACAGATCCAGTTTAACAACGCATTTAGGGTGCTGTTGCGTCTGCCTCGGTTCTATAGCGCATCATCGATGTTCGCTGAGGCACGTACCGACTTTTAATGCTGTGCGGCGTAAGAAAGCGGCCTCGCTGCTAAAAAGACTCCGTGGCAGCCCCAACAGCATTCTGAGCGCCCTAGTCGGGAGGCTTGACAGCCCGTTGGTGAGGTCACTAGTCACCTGTACACTGTCTTTGTTTTTAGTTAAGTACTAACGTACCTTATGAATATTGTTACTAACAAAATGGATCTTGGTTATCTGAATAAAAGTATTTATATTATATCTGTACTATAATATTATAAAGCTGAAGAGTTTGTTTGTTTATTTGTTTGAACGCGCTAATCTCAGGAACTACTGGTTGGAATTGAAAAATTATTTTTGTGTTGGATAGTCCATTTATCGAGGAAGGCTATAGGCTATATAACATCACGCTACACCAATAGGAGCGGAGCATAAATGAAAAATGTTGCAAAAACGGGAAAAAATATTCTTCTTTGAGAGCGTCCTTTGCGTGCGCTGCGTAAACGGTTTAAGTTACGCAAATATCAAGTATGATGGAATTGTTCCTCTTTGAAAGTTCTAAAAAAAAGTCCGCGACAGTATATGTCTATCTTTTAAGATTGACTCACTATAACCTTTTTTTATGGTAATCAAATTTGTTCGAAATTAGTGCATTATTTGCGAAGTAGTTTTGTCAACATAATATTAATCCTTATCCAAATAAATATGTTATTAATCACAAGTATTTAAATGTAAACAAAATTGTCCTCGACATTACTTGATTTCAATCAACATCTTAGGAGATATCATAATTTTAAAATAACTTCGCAACAAAATAAGTGTATTGGCTATTTAACATCACGCTACGCCTCTAAGGAGCCGAGCAAATCGACATAAAGTCGGAAAAAACGCTAAGCGAAAACGAAGTAATTGCGCGGACGAGCGATGCGATGCGACACGGTGGGTCGTGGGCCGAAATTTTACGCGGACGAAGTCGCGGGCAGAAGCTACTGTATAATAATTATAATAATAAATATTTATTTAGAGTTAAAATTGGTAAAATCTACACTAATATTATAAAGAGGAAAGATTTGTACCTATTTTTGTATGTTTGTATGTTTGTAATGAATAGGCTCAAAAAGTACTGGGCCGATTTAAAAAATTCTTTCACCAATAGAATGCTACATTCTTCCAATTTGACATAGGCTACATTTCATTTTGAAAAAAATTAGGGATCCTTGGTAAAATTTGAACAATGTAACCGAAGGTGTAGAAAAATGAGTCTTAAAATGATAATTGTCTACCCCGTGCGAAGCCGGGACGGGCTGCTAGTATTAACATAAAAATACTAGAAATAATTAACAAAGGTATTGCAATATTAGATGTCTGTACTACGTAGTATAAACCTGTATCAGAGACGTCTGGTGGTCATACGGTATGGTAATTGTAGGACAATACTTAACAACAATCCTTGATCAGAAAACAATTTACAAGTACGAAAGTTAAGGCTATTTTTTTATAGAGGGATCATTATAATAGCATTCACGAGTGGTGATACATAAGTGTACAGTCGCCGCACTTTAGGTATTAGCCCCACTAACATCTTGCCATTCTGGGTAAAATCACCACGACAGATCACAGATATAGAAAGTTTATACTGATAGGAGATAATAATAATACTAGCCTATTACTGCCCCAATGCAGGGCATAAAGTGCTTCTACATACAGAGCAGACACGAGTATTGATCGCCACACTTGCTCAAGACTGGTTGGCGATTTTAGACTTATAGATGCTCCATGCATTGTAATGCCACGGAAAGTAAAAAAGAGTTTAGTCGAACTTTTTTTTTTTGGGCCAATACTTTGGTAGGGGTGTTCTGACGACGTCAGGGAGGGTTCCCTGACGTCGTCAGAACACCCCTACCAAAGTTTAATGACTATCTGATCAATGGTTTAGGAATGCATAAAGGACAATTTATATAGATAGATTAGCTATAACTCCAGGTTTCCTCACGATGTTTTCCTTCACCGATGTCAGTTATGTCCAAGATGAACTCAGAAAGTACATTTGAATTGAAAAGTCACATTGGTACTTGCCCGGACTTAGGAGAGAAGAAGATGGAAAATAGGAATGTTACTTTACCACCATATTTTGTGTGATCCAGGTGGATATGATCTTCGCCTCCTTCATCCGTAACGGCGCGGCCCTGACAGAGATCCGCGGCATCCTCGGAGACAAGGGCAAGAACATCAAGATCATCTCCAAGATCGAGAACCACCAGGGCATGGTCAACCTTGATGAGATTATTACCGTGAGTACACTATATTTATTAAAAAAAAACAATAAATGGCAATCCCATATAATAACTTACATTATGTCAGTAAAATAAAGAGAACACATTTTTTTTTTTTTTTCACTCTCTTGTTGTGGTACATACGGCTAACATCTAACTATATATTTTCAGTATAAGCTGATCTCGCATTGTATAATTTCCTTACAATGAGAAGTCAGCTTATTCTGGAAACGATAACTTGATATGTATCCGTGTGTACCTGCTTACCCCACAGCAATTCGTTTACCACTAAGTACTTGCTATATAAACAACAGTGACAGGAAGTTTTATACACTGAAAGACCCAGACGACCCCATAACTCTTCTCCAGGAGAGCAGTAGGGAAACGAGTACAGTTCGAAAGAGATTACACAATACACGACCGTCATTCCGACCTCGCCGCCGAGGCCCATCGCGAAATCCTCGACTAAATACTCCTCCCCGACCCTTGCCCGTAAGCGAAGCGCCAGCACGCGCTATAGCTGAGCCTGTAGCTTTAAATTCCCCCGATAATAATCATAACCCTGATTTTATCCAGCCACCGTCGGTCCCTTGCCATCCTGTTTCATCACAGGGGGTGCCCTTAGCGCGCAGTTGTTTAGTTTATAAGTTTTTACGCCCTAGCTGGAGGCATTAAGTTTCGTTAGGAGCTTAAGGCAACCACAGGAAAGTCCGGTTAAAGAGTCTCAACCTCTCAAGGAGAGATGAGATGAGAGATAATAGAGATAATCTGTGAGATGCCTTAGTAAAAAAAAAAGAAGTTTTATAACATCATCAACATACACCAAGTAGATACGTATTATTGAAGCTAACTCAAAAACTCCCCAAGCAAAGTTAATAAAAAAAATATTAGACCACCGCACAATCTTCCTCTACCAAATGAAATAATTTTCAAAATCGGCCACAATTGACGAAAATATCGATGGACATACAGGGTGTAAGGGACAGCCCTCCGCAAACTAACAGGGTGAGTTCAGTTCCTTATTTTGAATTATATTCTAACGGACATTTGCTCAGGATTTTTTTTTTTTTTATCCATTAAACCAGCAATGGATGTTGAAATACTCTAGCGAACGACGCGCTAAATCAGCTGTTCACTTTCTGCCTAGCTACAGAGTTCATCGAACTCACTCGCTGCGCTGTCGTTCGCTACTTGCGTTTTGCCACGGTAACGATACATTGCGTGTGAGGTAATAAAACAAATCAGGTTTATTGGATTCCCATAACGTTCCTGAAATAATTTCGTGTACCGGTCATCTTAATATGATATACTGAATTTACCGCATCAGTTTCCAGAGGGCTGTCCCTTACACCCTGTATAAGGAACTGGAACTAGAGACGAATTAAATAGAGACCCGATTTTAAAACTGCTCTGTAACGCCCTATCTTTTTTGCCAGATTTATGGCACTCTGAACAAGTACATGACCTTACGTAGCTCATACGTAACCCTAGAATTACATGACACTACCGCAATTACGAAGTATATCAGGTCAGATTTACAACTCGATGAAATTAGCGGATGGCTGCAATTTGCATGACATGCGATTCATACTCCCACTTGCACTATGTAGGCTGGAGTTAATAAAATGCAGGTATAACTAGATATATTATGCAGTGGAAATGGAAGATCAGTGATGAAATATGACTTTCAAGAACTTCTGAGGTCAATTTAATGTAGTTTTGATCTTGAAGACACCTTTTAAAGTACAATTCGGAAGATACTGTAATTTGTATAGCCAAGAATAGGCTACCTCACGGAGCATCCATCTTCAGAATTATGGTTCAAAGTGCTTGGTACCTTGAAAAGACAGTTGTTTTTGTGTAAATTGTACAAAACAGTAGCTCGTTACAGTAAAAACCATACATCCTTAACACGTTAACTGCCAAGGTATATTTTCTAAATCCTCCAAATTTTTGAGTATTGATTTAAAAGGGTTTAAAATGAATAATTATGTATAAAAAAAGTGTTCCCTGTTCTTTATTCTAGATATAAAAGTAAGAGGCCATGTTGAACATGTCTTGCTTGGGGCCATGTTAGTCATTTCTTATAGAAAATAACACTGTACACGTGCCAGACGGCACACTGCGGTCATTTGAATTTGATGTATCGGTGTCAGTCACCGGTGGCTGACATGGCCTGAGCAGATAGTGAGTCTGTCAGGCACCGGTGACTGACATGGCAGTTAACGTGTTAAAAACCACCTCAGACACTTAATCTGTATGGTCCACAGATGGCCTGACTAAGAATATGTCTGGACTTTAAAAGAGACTGTGAGCTCTGTTTCGGTCTTTCATTTCAGAGTAATCCGCTTTTGAACGGGCAACTAGCTTCATCTTTCGACTGACCGACCCCTAGACAATTCAAAAGTGCCTGTAATTGGTTTATGACTTTATTTGAAATAAATGCTTTGAATTTGAGTTTGAAACACTAAACTCATCTGGTTTTATGACAGTTTATTTTTGACGAAATAAACAGAAATAAATTATCATATCATTAAAAAGGGAAAATTTGGGATTAACCTAGAATCTATAACTTTGATTTATTAATTTTAACTGGGCAAGGCCCAGTTTCTTGACGGCTATTCAAATCTAAAATTAACTAATGATGTGTTAAATCTCTTGTTAAGTCAAAACGAGTAGCACGAACTTTAATTAAGTACTTTGATTTAAATCTTTGATCACTTAACAAACTCAAATGCCTTAGGCATTCTCTACCAATCAACCAAGGGTGGTGAAGAGATAAGATGGCAGGTGCCAATAAACCCCCCAGTTTTTGGGGATTTTTATTAAGAGGAGATAATAATAATAATAAAAAATAAATAAAAGATAATTATATAATATAGGTACACAATTACATAAATAGGTTATAAACATATAATAGACATACATACATATTTATTATAATATATGCCTAGTTTTTCCAACCTATCTTTTACCTACATTTTTTGATTCCATTCCTAATTCCGTAATGTTAATTTGTTTCTAGGCTTCGGACGGTATCATGGTTGCACGTGGTGATCTCGGTATTGAGATCCCGCCAGAGAAGGTGTTCCTCGCACAAAAGACTATGATCGCTCGTTGTAACAGGGTAAGTTGATATTATCTCTATTTATCAAAATATCTTCCGAAAAAAAAAAATACTTCCAGCGATCTGAAGTTGACTGTAATACTAATTGTGTAAAAATACTAATCTTCCGAAAAAAAATACAATGTTTCTGAAAACAATTCAAAAATTATGTTCACCGTTCGCTTCGCTCGCTCGGCTCACGTTTCTGCGGCAGATTGTAGGTATGATTCGTCATTTTGAAATGGGTGAAATAGGTTAGAACTGTGACCAACCACGCGTGAGCCGAGCGAAGCTGGCGGTGCCGCGGCAGCGGTCGGCGAACGCTAAGCTGGTGGAAAAATATTACGTCAGCAAATATTGTATACATTTTTCGGAATTTTCAGTATTTTATTCGGTCGTTTCTTTATTTGTATTCGCTTATAAGCTGTCGGAAAGTTAGTATTTAAAGTAGTTAATTTCATATTTTGAGTGTGCTCATATTTCTGCGGAATTTACCTAGCTAATTTAAAATAACCCTGTATACTATTAACATAAATAATAACGAGTGTTTTGATTTAAAAAGAGCATTAAAATGCTTTTAGGAAGCACATTAAATTAAAAATTAATATTATTTTTAATGGATTTTTTTTAAACTGGTGTTAGCTCCTGAGCGTATTCTGCATCTTTATTTAATTTATACACACCACATAAACAACATATTTTCAATTCCCAGGTCGGGAAACCAGTAATCTGCGCCACGCAGATGTTGGAATCCATGGTAAAGAAGCCTCGTGCGACTCGCGCGGAGATATCCGACGTTGCTAACGCCATCTTGGATGGCGCCGACTGCGTCATGCTGTCCGGAGAGACGGCCAAGGGAGACTACCCGCAGGAGTGTGTGCTGACCATGGCCAACATCTGTAAGGAGGCCGAGGCGGCTATCTGGCACAGACAGCTGTTCAATGATCTGGCTGTTGAGGTGAGTTCTGTCCATCTTAACATACTTAAACTCATGTTAGTTTCCTTGGCGAGGCGTCTTTGAGATCATTAGGACAATTAAGAGTATACTCCATTTGAAATAACATTAGACATTTAAGTAAACCTTTTTTACAGTCCGTTCAAACGATTTTGACTTCTATTGCGTTGGTGGCATGGCAAATGGCAGCTGCAGTAATCAGTTGCAGTTGGTATTGTAACCACATTTTTGCTTTTAATGCCATCCTTATGCCTACGTAATAGAAGTCAAAACCGGTTGAATGGACTATAAATAAGGTTTCTTTAAATGTCTAATCTTTTTTCAAATGAAGTTTAGTAATAATGTAACCATTCTTACCAAGCCCCGCTATAAAAAAAAAACAAATTCTTTATTGCAAAAAAGTTCTATTGTACATAAATATTCAAGTTACAAGCACAGGAAGAATATAATGAATTGCTGGAAGGCACATATCGTATTTAAATACCTATCACGTCTGCGGAGTTTCGCTAGCTTATTTAATTTAACCCTGTATAATGAAAGCGAGTTCAAAGATAGAATTTTTGAAAATTCATCCTCCAAAGGGGTTAACTAGGGGATGAAAGATTTAAATGGAAGTTGGTCATTTTTGGCGATGACACACGGCTTATAAAAAGATTGAAGAAAAAAAAAATGAGCGAGCCTTACGGTAGTCGCATATGATGTGTAACATCTGACATCTCACCTTAGCTTAATATTAACATTATATCCTGAAAAAAATGATTCAGGTATTATTTTGAAATGATTTTTCGTAACGATTGATCTGATAAACCATGAAAACGACACCCATGATGAAAAATTTGAAAATTTTCGCTGCCGTATTCTGGATTTTCATTTTGACCTCACTATCGGCTGTAGCACCCTCGAAAACAGCGAAAACGACACCCATGATAGAAAATTTAAAAAAATTCGCAGCAGCCATCTTGATTTTAAATTATAGGTGGTAAAGCCAAATTTTTGTTTGTCAATATGTCAAACAATAAAATTAAAATAAAGGTTCACCATCCCATCTGACGGTCAACTCTACCATCGCGCGCGCTCACTGGTCAAATCAAAATCCACATGTTTCCCTGGCTTCCTGTAACACGCTTCCGTCCCTTTTCTCGAAATCACTCCCACAGAAAGCGAGAGAAAAGATGTTACACATCAATAGAGCAGACATTGACCGCAACAAATATTGCAGGTGAAGCCCCCGATCGACCCCGCGCACTCCACGGCCATCGCCGCCGTCGAGGCGTCCACCAAGTGCCTGGCGGCCGCCGTGGTGGTGGTGACGACGAGCGGCAAGTCGGCGCACCTGCTGTCCAAGTACCGGCCGCGCTGTCCCATCATCGCCGTCACGCGCCACGCGCAGACGGCGCGCCAGGCGCATCTGTACCGGGGCGTGCTGCCCATCGTGTACCAAGGTATGTTATACTGTACATTAGTTCAAGTCGGCGCACCTGCTGTCCAAGTACCGGCCGCGCTGTCCCATCATCGCCGTCACGCGCCACGCGCAGACGGCGCGCCAGGCGCATCTGTACCGGGGCGTGCTGCCCATCGTGTACCAAGGTATGTTATACTGTACATTAGTTCAAGTCGGCGCACCTGCTGTCCAAGTACCGGCCGCGCTGTCCCATCATCGCCGTCACGCGCCACGCGCAGACGGCGCGCCAGGCGCATCTGTACCGGGGCGTGCTGCCCATCGTGTACCAAGGTATGTTATACTGTACATTAGTTCAAGTCGGCGCACCTGCTGTCCAAGTACCGGCCGCGCTGTCCCATCATCGCCGTCACGCGCCACGCGCAGACGGCGCGCCAGGCGCATCTGTACCGGGGCGTGCTGCCCATCGTGTACCAAGGTATGTTATACTGTACATTAGTTCAAGTCGGCGCACCTGCTGTCCAAGTACCGGCCGCGCTGTCCCATCATCGCCGTCACGCGCCACGCGCAGACGGCGCGCCAGGCGCATCTGTACCGGGGCGTGCTGCCCATCGTGTACCAAGGTATGTTATACTGTACATTAGTTCAAGTCGGCGCACCTGCTGTCCAAGTACCGGCCGCGCTGTCCCATCATCGCCGTCACGCGCCACGCGCAGACGGCGCGCCAGGCGCATCTGTACCGGGGCGTGCTGCCCATCGTGTACCAAGGTATGTTATACTGTACATTAGTTCAAGTCGGCGCACCTGCTGTCCAAGTACCGGCCGCGCTGTCCCATCATCGCCGTCACGCGCCACGCGCAGACGGCGCGCCAGGCGCATCTGTACCGGGGCGTGCTGCCCATCGTGTACCAAGGTATGTTATACTGTACATTAGTTCAAGTCGGCGCACCTGCTGTCCAAGTACCGGCCGCGCTGTCCCATCATCGCCGTCACGCGCCACGCGCAGACGGCGCGCCAGGCGCATCTGTACCGGGGCGTGCTGCCCATCGTGTACCAAGGTATGTTATACTGTACATTAGTTCAAGTCGGCGCACCTGCTGTCCAAGTACCGGCCGCGCTGTCCCATCATCGCCGTCACGCGCCACGCGCAGACGGCGCGCCAGGCGCATCTGTACCGGGGCGTGCTGCCCATCGTGTACCAAGGTATGTTATACTGTACATTAGTTCAAGTCGGCGCACCTGCTGTCCAAGTACCGGCCGCGCTGTCCCATCATCGCCGTCACGCGCCACGCGCAGACGGCGCGCCAGGCGCATCTGTACCGGGGCGTGCTGCCCATCGTGTACCAAGGTATGTTATACTGTACATTAGTTCAAGTCGGCGCACCTGCTGTCCAAGTACCGGCCGCGCTGTCCCATCATCGCCGTCACGCGCCACGCGCAGACGGCGCGCCAGGCGCATCTGTACCGGGGCGTGCTGCCCATCGTGTACCAAGGTATGTTATACTGTACATTAGTTCAAGTCGGCGCACCTGCTGTCCAAGTACCGGCCGCGCTGTCCCATCATCGCCGTCACGCGCCACGCGCAGACGGCGCGCCAGGCGCATCTGTACCGGGGCGTGCTGCCCATCGTGTACCAAGGTATGTTATACTGTACATTAGTTCAAGTCGGCGCACCTGCTGTCCAAGTACCGGCCGCGCTGTCCCATCATCGCCGTCACGCGCCACGCGCAGACGGCGCGCCAGGCGCATCTGTACCGGGGCGTGCTGCCCATCGTGTACCAAGGTATGTTATACTGTACATTAGTTCAAGTCGGCGCACCTGCTGTCCAAGTACCGGCCGCGCTGTCCCATCATCGCCGTCACGCGCCACGCGCAGACGGCGCGCCAGGCGCATCTGTACCGGGGCGTGCTGCCCATCGTGTACCAAGGTATGTTATACTGTACGCATAAAAAACATTACCCTGCCTTTGCCGTCGCGCAGTCGGGAAAAAATAAACATTATTAATAAAATTTTAAGGTCGACAATGTGGGGAAAACAAGAATTCTTCAACACCATATTTCAGTAACAAATAATTTTTTTTTCCCATAGAGAGCCCTGCCAGTGATTGGCTGAAGGACGTAGACAACCGCGTGCAGGCGGGCTTGAAGTTCGGGCGCGCGCGGGGCTTCGTTAAGACTGGCGACAATGTGGTCGTCGTCACCGGCTGGAAAGCGGGATCCGGATACACCAACACCATGCGTGTCATGTTAGTATTGTTATCATCTTAATTTTCAGACAAAGAAGTCCAATGTTGAATATAGTGCATGACCTGAAAAAACCTAGCCTTTTAATACGCGACTAGGCGCGTAAATATTTTTACGTACCGCACGCTACGCGTACTGTAAAACTCGCATTTTGGCCAGGTGAAGACGTAAAATTGTGTACTCACTACGGGCAGTAAAAAAGAAAGCCCTCTATCGCATATTTACAACCCTCGCCTGCGGCTCGGGTCACAAATAGCTGCGATTTCGGGCTTTCTTTCTTTTACAGCCCTTGGTAAGTAATGTACTGTTATAGGAACATGAAGGATCGCTGTAACGATTGATCTTGCGCTACCCTCATCCCGTTTTGTATTTCAAATAGGAAATTTTGTTTTAAATGTGACAGTTCTGTTACGAACTTATGATTGGTTCAGAAAAACAGATTAGATATGCTTGGTAACTGTGTTGTCTCCAATTATTATCCTCAAAGCATACGGAAATTCTCACATGACTGCATAAGTACCCCTTTCCTGTCTTTTTAATTTTTAGCCAAATTTACTTCAAGTTCTATTTATTAACAATTATATTTTTACTTTTCAGCCAAGTGGAATAGAGTTGCAGCACAAAGCTACAGGCATAATAAAAATACAATAAAATATGTTTAAGTATTAGCTGAAAAGTGACATTATAGCGTGCAATATGGAGTTTCCCATCATAAACCATGCCTCATTTTTTAAATACTGCCATAGAGAAAAAAAAACGATCAGAGGCATAGAGGTAGATTCTCATTCCAGGACAGTGCCTAGGTTTTTGTGATAACATGGAGACTCCATATACGTTAAGTGATAATATACATATATGTATAAAAGAATGTATCTCGAAATTTATACATTAGAGTTAGGCGTACATATTTATTATATAATAATTTATATGTTGCATGTTTGTGTAATGAAAATAAAGATTTGAACGTATTTTTACTGATTTTTACTATATTATCATCATTCCCCATAACAAATGAATAAAGTATCTAGCCTTTGGTGGTTTCACACCGGCGGCGCGCGGCGAGGCGAAGAGTGAATGGGATAGCGAGATTTGAAAATTGTATGTCAAAATTTCAATTCTCGTCCCGTTCGTCTTTGGTGTGAAAAGTCTGGATGCGTGATTCTCGCCTCGCACATCGCGAGGCGAGAATTGAATATTTTTTGGAACAGCATTGAAATTTATTGCTGCATGAATACATAGAGAAAATAAAATAAATTTATTTTGACGGCACGGTTGGCGCAGTGGTTAAGCGATTGACTGCTGCGCTGCGAGTCGCGGGTTCGATTCCCGCACAGAAGAAATACTTGTATGAACTACAAGTATTTGTTCCGGGTCTGGCTGTTTGTGTAAATGTTTGTAAACGCACCCACAATACAGGAGAAATTGCTAGTGGGACACCGTTTAAAAAAAAATTGACGAAGGTTTTTTTTTTATATTCTACTATGAGTTTGCTCTTGACTTTAGTCTAGGTCTGGATGACAGAGACAAAGTCTACGATGGAGTGAGCTTACCCAGAAGAAGCCTGTTCACTCTCACTTTGAATAGATTAGGGTTGTATGCGTTCGGAAACACAGACGCAGGCACAGAGTTCCACTCCTTTGCTGTGCGCATTATAAAAGACGTTTGAAAACGCTTAGTGCGAGTTGGTGGAATATCAACTAGGTAGGGGTGGTAACTTGCAGTGCGTCTAGATGTCCGATGGTAGAAGGGGGCCGGTGGAATGAGGTCGTGGAGTTGAATGAAAGAAAAAAAAAAACATTTCTCATACTTGGATAGTACGCTTGAAGTTACCTGATCAGAGGGGTGAAAACAGTACTTTTCTGGGAAACGATTTTCCCTGCTGTCAAACAAAATATTTAAAAACTGCAAGCCATGTTCCAACTTTTTATACAGCCACTCTGTTATATCGTGGCGTAAAATTGAAATTAAAAAACAGTATTAACAATTTTGTAACATGACTGTCTATACATATAATTAACTTTTCACTAAATTATGATTTATTTTACATAGATTTGAGCGAAATATTTATCATCATCAATGATAAAAATACTGGCTGGTAGAATGCCACAGAAAAAGAAACATAAAAACCAGCCAAGTACGAGTCGGACTCGCGCACGAAGGGTTCCGTACCATCCATAAATATTAAATATGTGAAAGTAACTCTGTTTGTCTGTCTGTCTGTCTGTATGTTACGTTTTCACGCCTAAACCGCTAAACCGATCGTCATGAAATTTGGCAGAGATATAGCCTGGGATATGAAGAAGGACATAGGCTACTTTTTTGTCGCGATAACCGACATCCACGCGGGCGGAGCCCCGGGCAAAAGCTAGTTGTCTATAAAAACAGAAATAAAAAACATGTTTGTTGTATGGGAGCCATGTTTGTTAAATATTTGTTTTATTTTAATTTAATTATTTATTTTTAAAGTGAATATATAACTAAGTATTCTGAAACAGGTAGACCTGTTGCCCTTATCAATATCGAGCAAAAACAAGGAAAAAAAACACGTTTGTTGTATGGGAGCCCCCTTAAAAATTCAGATTTGTATTTGTTTAACTAATCAAGTTTTTATTTACTTTCTTCATATTCGAAATGAAAAGCGGAGTGTTTACTTCGGGTGAAAGAACCTATTTAGGCACTCGGAACTATTCGTACGAGCTTACTTTCTTTCATCTCTTGTATAAAAATCTACATAGGTACTATTAAACAGGGTCAAATAAATTTATTTTGTTTTCTTTCTTTTCGGATTACTTTGCAAAACGGATACACAAATCTCGCAAGCTGGACGCAGCACAGCGCGAGATAAAGATATACGTCTTTGGGTGTGACCCCAGCGAGATTTCAATTCTCGCCAATCCCATATACTCCTCGCCTCGCCAGTGTGTAACCAACTTTATTCGGTGTAGCGCCTATATCGATGCCCTTGTTTAACATCATAATTAGAAAATGAAATAATTTTTGATCGTATAGAAATGTTCACTAATGAATTTATTGGAACTCATAAAAGTACCAATGATACTAGAGAGAAGCATTGTCGTAATCACGCTTGGCTTGGCGCATGCGCTGGTTACAGAATGAGCATAGAACCAGAACAAGAGCATTCTAGATATTTCTGGTATTTGAATATGAATGTCTTCAACGAAGACTCGTTGAAGACATTCATATTCAAATGCCACAAATATCTATAGCGAAATTTCTATAGAGCAGTCGCTCTATCTCCGTTTTTACCTTTGAATGATGTTCAGGCGTTCAGGAAGTAGAAACCTCATGATTGATTATGCTATCTTGCTCCATGAGTATGACGTCGAATAATATCCCTAGTAGCATTTTCCGTTGGCATTTAGTTGGGCCAACTTCAGAGGTATGTGGCCTAACCAAACGCCAACAAAAATGCTACTAGGGATGTGTGTATTGTATTGACGGTGCACGGTGTGCCGGTTACTCTATTAATCGATTCGCATGGAAATCTACAAACATCGTTTTATAAATATCCTGTTTACGCATCGATTTAATGATTTGTTTATTACCTACCTACAGGTTGAGTCAAAACACGGAAATACACCATGATTTGTGCAATCTTGTATTTAACGCCATCTAGTAACAGTTTTTGTTTTAGTTCTGTAGTTTTCTTCTAGATGGCAATAGCAGTTTCATATTTGTTTGTAGGGTAGTTTTAATTCTGTTTTCTCAGTGGGAAAATCATGTAACTTATCAATAGTGTAAAATTGATGGAAATTGACTTTTTATAATCTAGGTGACCAAGTGTTTTGTGAATATAATGTCGAGAATATAAAAGACAGATTTGCTGGCTTCAGCTAATTTACTATTTGGCTACGTTTGTACCCACACCCACCTAACAGCTGACTTTTGATAAAGTGAAACATCTTATTATAAACTGTTATCTAAAGGAATATTCTGATTCTCTGAAAATCTGGCTGTTCGCTGGCAAACGCCGGTTAATAATGGAACTTGTGAGTGGAACATCAGCGAACCATAATATGATTCGTGGCAAAGTGTTATGAAGCCGTTTTAATGAGACCATAAACATTGTGTGTAGCGTCATCGAGGCTCTTTGTCTGGAGGGGCTTAGCGTGTGCAGCGTCACAACAGAGTGGAGCGGCGCGTCAGTGGCGGCGCCCCCAGCCGCCACCGTGGCTTGAGCCGCTCGGGCAGTATCGCGCAGCCCGCCATCGGCATCGCCACCCCGATTCCCGAGTGCCAGTTACACCACTGTGAGGCGGCCGAACCACGCCGCTGACTAAAAATAACCGCGCGCCGCTCAGTACCGGCGCAACTACCGCGCGCGTCGCCCGCTGCGTCCGCGACTCGCAACCATGGCGGAGACTATCGAGGAGACATACGAGAGCGCGGTCACCCGCAAGGTGGTCCGCACCAGCCTCAAGATAGAGGAGGTGAGGATCGACACACGACAGTTTTATGTAACGACGCCCGCGCGACACAAATATAGCCGGCGCGCGCGCACGCCGCGACGCCAGCGCCACGCACCTGCTCACATAACAGATAACACGTTTGACAGTGAACACAACGTAAACACCAGATCCTGCCGCGGCGCGCACTGCGCCCGCCACGGCGCCGCTCCCTCGGGACGTCGCCTGTCATTCACGAACCACCAAACACCTCTGCCATAGCGCTCTTTCTCTCTTTGTACGGCCGACGACAGACAGCCGGATGTCCAAAAGTATTCCGGGAACACATTAGAACACGAGGCCCTGCCGGCTCATACCTTAGTATCTGTTATGGTGCGAGTGTATGGCAAGCGAAGGTCCGATGCTACCTACGTCAGTGTGGAGGAAGTGCGCGCGCGATGCGCCACTTACAATATTTGTGGCAATCGACGATGTAAATAGAACAGGCGGTTGAATGAAAATTTCCGTGCCCACCTTGACGCGTGTGCATCGACCTGTCTCGTACATGACCACTCCACGTGTGACCTTGCAAGACATACACAAACATGGGACACTGTACACAATGAAAACACAACACACACAGATAGGTACATACGCTTTCTATAACTCATTACACACCACACCCTCAGACCTCACACGTTATCGACCGAAACAAAGTAGAACTTAGAACAACAACAAGGCGACCAGTGTGCAGCGTTCTCTTTTAGAAGAAAGTGTCGTCATTAGAGATGTATTCTGGTACATGTAATGAATCTCAAGCGTGACTAATATATTATTCTGTGTACGTGCAGCATCCGACACCAGCATAAGTGATAGCAGTCGCTTGCTGTTATCACATTCCATCTGAGTAACAATGAATGTCTGTCGGTTCTGTCGCGACTACTGTTCGTTTCCAAAGCGCAAAATCCAATGGAAAAACGCGCCGTGGCATATTTTCGTCTTGGCTCCCATCCTAGTTTATCTGCTACATTACGATGTTTATTCACAATACGAATGCGAGCATTAATGTGTGCGTCCGTACCACTTGTGTTTAGGTCTTTACAGTTGCTTTGGGTGCAAAACCTATGTACAGTAGGTATCTGCCTGCCTGCATACACTCGTAAACATATTAATGGGACACTTTTAGAAACGAACTTTGGTACACCACGAGTGGGAACAGCATCCTTGATGTAACACTTTTTAAATGTGAAACAGATTTTATATTAGCGGTTGTTAAACAGCGGTCTGGCAGTATCGTGCGTGTGTTTATTTGACATCACCGTCCTTGCATACCTGACTCAAGACATCGAAAATATTTGGATGAATCTTTTTGGCAAATGTTTTTGTTTTTTTGTTGAAGATCGATTATGTTTAAAAGCGCATCAAAGGGACACGGTATTAAACTGTAATGATGAATGACGAGCAGCTGCGGTTTTCCAAAACCATCTCACAAGTCACAAGCTACACAAGTTAAGACACACAAATTTTTCAGTTAATTCTGTGAGCTCTCTATGTTAGAGGTTATGGTTTCCACACATATGCCTGTATTACATAACGCCACTCAATACTCAAGCATTACTTAAAACTAGATTCAAGCCATTTGAATGGTTGAAACTAGTTTTAAGTATGCTTGACTATTTCGTGACGTTCCGTAATACGGGCCTTATGTTGAGTTGCACGAAACCAACATTAGTTTAACGGAGACTTTAAATTCATGTCATCCCTTACATTTTGTATCAAAAAGAAAGTGACAGCATCAATTTAAAGTCTCCGTTAAACTAATGGTGGTTTCGTGAAACTCACCCTTAGTCCTTCAAGTGAACCATTTTACGTGGGCATGTTCTGTGAGCTCATTAGTGTATCAGTCTTAATAGTTCTCTTATCTTCGCATACGCCCTATGTTTGTTGTTAGGAATGTAGAAAAAAGTGGAATAGCTTGTAAAACCCCTAATACTTTCTGCATGCCAAGATATTTGCTGTTATATTTTCTGAGTATTCTAAAGAACGCAAAACATGCCCCTGCGTCACAGAAGACGAAGCTCCAGATATCCAATACAATGTAGAAACAAAAAACTAGTTAGGTATCTACCAAAATATTTACTGGAAAACCAATTTTACACAAGAATTTAATGCTTGCATTTCCTACACTTTGTAAATTCCAAGAACTGTATTCGCTTGAATGAAATCTATTTTCCATTGAAATCAAAATATTGCTTTTCTTACTGGGCTAGCCTAACCGTATCCAGAATATTCTACACATTATATGACAGACTAGGATGGAAATAACCCCGCACAAAAACATTTGAGAACGAATAACATCTGCGATGTAAAATAACATTGAGCCCGCCAAACGTGGTTTTGGCTCTAAAAAATAATTGAGATCCTTAACAAATGTTACAGAACATTTTGCTTCACATATTATTGTGTAGACTATATGACTGGACCTAGTATTGGCCCTTGAATCTCATCGATTCACTGATCAATGAAAGAAAGGGAAGAAAAAAAATTGTTTTGTACATGTCAAAATAATATTAAAACCAATGGCATTTCACAAAAATACGTCAATTATAAAGCTGTGATATCTAATGAACAAACTCTACAATAGCAGTAGACCAATAAAACACTTATTTATGAATACAACACATTAGCTACCAATCTATCATTACGATTATAATACGACTACAAACAAAAAATTGAGCAAGATACGACATGTACTGTCGTGGGCATCCGAATCGGACCACCGTAAGGACTATTCTTGCTTGCAGCGCTCGGCTGCTATAGAAACGCTTGCCTACGCTCATCAACCAATAGCATCACACCATCAGATTATGGCTGAGCCCCTTGTTTAAAAAAAAAAGAACGTAAAAAACCAGCCGAGGTGGTCAGACATCTCACAGATGTCTGACCACCTCGGCTGGTTTTTTACGTTCTTTTTTTTTTTGCAACAGAGCCTGAGAAATGTATTTAAACAAAGTTTTTTTATTGCTCATCGCAAAAAGGGGCGGGATTTTGTTATGAAAGCGTGCCGATTCGGATGCCCGCTATTGTACGTTGAGTATTTTGAATTTGTAACGTTTAATTAGTGCTGCACGGTCGAATTGCGTTTCTGAGAACATTAGTGGGCGTTTATGAAAACATGTGGGTAATTATTTGGGGCCCGGCCGCCATGTTTTGGTACTCGTCGTATAAACCACAAGGCCTTATTCGTTACTACAGCGCTAAAATTGTTAGTTACGCATTGGCAAAGGTGGCCGGGACAGACTGGATGCGGAAGGCGGAGGACAGGGTGTTGTGGCTCAGCATGGGAGAGGCCTATGTTCAGCAGTGGACTGCGATAGGCTGATTTGATTGATGTATTGGCAATATACACCATACTACGATCGCCAACCCGCCTGCCAAGCGTGGTGATTATGGCAAACCCCTCCAATTGGGGGAGGCTAAGTCCAGCAGTGGACGTCTTTCGGCTGAAATGATGATGATGATGATGGTTGGCAATATTATGTTATTTGTAAGTTCGGAATAACAGAAAACACAAACAAAAATTTAGAAGACATGAGAATTAATTGTGTACCACTTGCAAATTGGCTGTGACAGACGGACAGACAGACAGACACATGAGTGATCTTATAAGGATTCCGAATTTTCCTTTTGAGCTACGGAATCCTTAAAATATAAGGCTCAAATCCTAGACACTAAAGCCGAGATCTATAAACGTTACTCAGCACGTGCTTTGACATAGACGTGTTCTCGAACCCCGTCTATATCTTACACCTTGAAGTTTGACAGTTTGTGCGAAAGTGACAGGAATAACGCTTTGCGTAAGTACTTGCTAAGTAAAGTTCATATATCTTGGCCAGCGATGCCAGATGTCCCGACTTCGGCGGGACGTCCCGATTTTTTGCCCAAAATTAAAACTCTAGCGCGGTACAGGCTCAGTACCGCTTATCGGGGATAGAAAAATAAATAAGTAATTCGAAAGTAATGTAGGTATTATTTTTTAACTAGCTTCTGCTCGCTCTGCAATTACAATAGTGTCAGAATGGTCTCGCCATTGTGAGTATTTGACAGTGTTTGTATGGCAAATCTGTCAAAAACTCACAATGAAGAGACCATTCTGACACTATTGTGATAGCAGACTTGAGGCCCTGACTTTGTTTTATATATTTAGATTAAAGAATATACAATATATGTCGCAACTAACTATTTACACTAGGTACTAAATTTAAAGACTAACAAACTAAATATACAAAAACAAAAAAAAATATATAAACAAAAATACAAAGAAATACATAAGGAGACTTATGCGTCGGAAGTATTCGTCCGCATCGCTGTCATCCGCAAAACGTGCTCAGAAGACTGGCAGCATTGCCACGTTGAATGGCAATGCTAATTATTGTTTTCTTTTAACTGCTAAGTACTTATTTATATTATATTCCTCTGAAGACTTAACTGCCTCACACTACAGGTTAGCCCATATATTTAAATTATTGTGATTAGTATAGTAAAAAAAGTATATTCATTCAAATACATTTTCTATGGGTATCTATCATAAATAAATAAATGAATAATAAAGTATTTATTTCACAAAAAACAGCTCTTTGCACTGTATATAAAGTTTGAAAAAAATTTGTTTTTTTCATTTTTATGCAATAGTAGAAAAACTAGGACTAGCCTGTATCTTAAAAGATAGGGTTCAGCCAAATGGATTCTGTTAATATTCACAACCAAAAATCAATGATTTGTACTAACAGCTGTACAGAAAAGAAAAATAAGAATAAAAATAAAATAATAACAAAAACGAAATCCCAAGTAATACAAATAGTGTGAAAGACAGCAGACATGCAAGTGTGTGTAATGTATGTGTGGGTGTTAGTGTGTGGGGAGTGTGTGTGTGGGGGGTGGGCAAGTGATTGCATGAATGTAATAATATAATTATAATAATTAGATATAAAGTGTATCATCATAATCATCATCATTGTAAACTTAATTTGAAATACAAGTAAATGGAAAAGTAGTAAAAAAAACACTGATATAAGTACACGTTTTTTTTATATGTCCCACTTTCGGCGAAAGAATCCCGCTTATTTTTTCAAAGGTCAAAATCCCGCTTTGCCCGTTATAAAATCTGGCAACTCTGATCTCACGAAGTAGTGGAAACCCTCAGTGTTGCAAAGCCCCAATCATACACTCGTTCGTCATGCCCCATTACGTGTTAAGCTGCTACTGGTTGCTACCATATCACCTAGTTATTCACTTGTCACGGTAAATGATCGCTGATGACTGGACTGTTACCCTCTAATGGGCAAATTAGTGAATAAGTGTGCTACGTTAAGGACAAAACACACACATATAATCGGTTTTTAATTCAAGTAAGAACCTAACTTAATTAGGTACATAAGGGTTGATGAAAATAGAGAGTTTGGATTCAATGGGGAGACGGAAGGCAAAGCACGTCAGAGAACTACACCCTATTACGCCTGGACAGGAACAGTCTGCGCCTGGTGACAGGGACCATCACGGGACACTGCTCGCTAAACAAACATTTCCACACAATAGGGATAACGGACAGCCCTCTGTGCAGGGCCTGCATAGAGGTGTAGGTAACCGTTGCGCATGTACTCTTCGAATGCACAGGCATCACCCAGATTAGAACAGAAACCCTCGGGGCATCCAAATCCTTCACCGATATTCTGGACAGACAGGGAGACTTGATTAACTTCTGGGCTTCAAGTCTGCTATTACAATAGTGTCAGAATGGTGTCTTCATTGTGAGTTTTTGACAGATTTGCCATACAAACACTGTCAAATACTCACAATGGCAAGACCATTCTGACACTATTGTAATAGCAGACTTGAGGCCCTGGAAGGAGGTGGGCTGGTTGGAATAACCACCGATAGCCGCCATGGCTTATGCACAATGGTCCGTCTGAAGGAATAAGTTCGGAAACCAAATCCTCTGACATAGAATATAGAACTACACCCTAATTGCGTAGGTACCACACTATCAATCTCAACCTAAATGATTTTGAAGGATTTTGCTAACACATTGCTTCATATGTTCAAAAAAATTGTCTGCTCAACAACTTAATAGCGCAATGAATGTTGTTGAACTGTCCAAATCAAACCCATTGCTACTGTAAGTGTGTTACACAATTACCCCGCTATAGTTCGTAAAATGTTTATGTTTATCGTGAAAGAAAGAAGGCTTACTGCATAAAAATCTAGGAATCTTACACTGCAAAAAAAAAAATTGTTTCCACCATCAAGATTTGGTTTAGATTGACTAAGTAACTTGTTTGCATCTGAGCCTATCAAGCACAATGATCATAGCTACTACTTTTATTTGATTGAGATTTGAAACGGGATCTTGATTGGAGTTATCACAAAACCTATTTGCAGCAATCAAGTCAAAAAATAGTTGCTCCAATCAAGATTATTAGATTAAAGTTTCAATGATCTTTATTGAGGTAATGAAAATGCTTGATTGACACAACTAATTTACTTTGTTACAGTTAACATTTTTTAAACTTTTCTCTTTTTTAACTCTTCTACAATGATGTCATGTTAAGGGTAATCGAGAAACTTGTTTGAGCGTTCAATCATTTGAACTAGTATTGCTGCAATCATGTCGTGATGATCAACTTAACTAAGATTTTGATTAATCTAAACAATATATCGTCAATCAAGCTAAAAAGTCACTTGATTGTCGTGCATTTTTTTTTTCAGTGTAATACAATAATTCATAAGCTATTGAAACTTTTAGGTTCCTCGTGTAGAAATGTAGGAAAACTTCAGAGTTAGAGAGCCTAAAAATAACAATAAAAACCCGGCCAAGTGCGTGTCGGACCACGCACAATGAAGGGTTCCATAGTGGGGATGAATTTATTTCAAGAACTTAAGTTGTAATGCAAATTTAAGTTGGTAGACTATTACTCAGTAATTTGTAAAGCCTACTTAGCTGTGATAGTTTTCCTTTGAACTTCGTTATATATACCGTAGCTGTGAATTTTTTCACATATCCAAATACAACCATTTAGCTGGCAGGGGGGACTCACTTGACTCTAACAAAAATGAGCACTTTAAAACTTAAACTCAAACTCAAAGCATTTATTTCAATTAAACCATTTACAGGCACTTTTGAATTGTCAAAGAGACGGTCAGTTAGTCAGAAAGTTGAAGCTAGATGCCCATTCCAATACGTAGATCACTATGGAGAAGAACGGACAAGAAACTCCAAGGACACTCTTTTAAATTAAGATATTACATAATCCTGGGTACATTATTTTTGTTGCTTCTATATGTGAGACAATGTAAAAACTAATAAAACAATTCAAAATATAAAATTACAAATTAAAATAAGCCCTGGCAGTCAAGAGATGACCAGTCCCAACTGACGGCGCCCGTTCACGAACATGACGCAGGATCAGCACCATCCAGCTCAACCATTTTGTAGGGAACCGAATAATAATTAAATTAATATTACGCAAACTGATTCTTAAATTGAAAAATGGTTTTGACAAACCCGAAATATTTTTAACGGCCTATTCAACGATACCCCACACCATGGGATAGACGAAAAAAAAAATATCATCCTCACTTTACGTGTAGGAGAGGTACCTACCCTAAAAAAAATATGTTTCAAGATTTTATTTTACCATCTTGTCGTCGTGATTATTATGTATACCCATACCAAATTACAGCTTTCTAGTACTAAGAGTTTCTGAGCTAAGCCGCGGACAGACGGACATATGGCGAAACTATTGAGGGTTCCTTCTTTACTACGGAACCCTAAAAATGGCTCTTTCAAAGCAAATAAACACGGAAAAAACTTGTGCACCGAAATATCCCATCTATAGGCTACAACAACAGCCCAGTTTCTTCCAGAAGAAAAGCATCATGCGTTGTACAAAAACAATTCTACGAAGTTTTGATCGTGTTTCTTTCTGGCGATTTCCCTAGAAAAAA
This sequence comes from Dryobota labecula, assembly GCA_947523025.1. Taxonomy (NCBI): domain Eukaryota; kingdom Metazoa; phylum Arthropoda; class Insecta; order Lepidoptera; family Noctuidae; genus Dryobota; species Dryobota labecula. The sequence goes on along the minus strand of OX383289.1, from coordinate 5,907,860 downwards.
AGCATAGTATTGGTAAACAAATACACGCGTGAAACAGATATTTTACCTACATGCAACAATTTTGGAGCATTTCAAACTTTGGACATATCCACCTATAAGTACCTACACTAGCTACTTACCTTATTTATACCTTATAGATACGCAAAATTCAAAAGGTTTTTTCTCGTGAAAAAACAATTGCAACTTTGAGAAAACACCCATTTCATAATAGGTTTCGAAAATACTATGTTCGTAACACCGTCAAATATTGATCAATAGGGATGTGTCCTGGGTAAAACAAAAAAGAAAAACTGTTTAGTCCCTCAATCATATAACAAAAAAAATTAGACACGTATTGTTTTGCTTTATCTATTATATAAAAATGAATCCCTATTTCCCTTGGTCACGGCATCACGCGTGAACGGCTGGACCGATTTCGCTAATTATTTTTTTGTTGTGTTTGTTATTGTCAGGAGAAAGTTCTTATGTAAGAAAAATTAAAGAAAGTTAAGAAAAAAAAAATTGTAAGAAAACGACCATATTTACATTTTTATTGTAATAATAAGTAGGTAATCTTCTAATGTAACTTTATGGCGTTTGACATAACGTGTCAGTCATCATTTGGTAGGTCTGAGAATAGATTTTATAATATAAAAAAAAAATTGAATGTTTTAGTTAGGTAGGGTAGGGTAGAATAGGGTAGCGTAGGTAGGTAGGGTAGGGTAGGGTAGGGCAGGATAGGGTAAGGTAGGGTAGGGTAGGTAGGTAGTTTCCTTTGCGCGTAGACAAACTGCCACAGTCAAATAGCTTTTGACAGAACGAAGTCTGTCGGGTCAGCTAGTCGTATTAATAAAAAATGACTTAGATAAAACACATTAAACTTGGGGAGTGGGGGCCCGTTACGTCACAGCTACGTATAAAATCTACTGAGAAGTGACGTTATGCCACATTTGAACTCATGTATCGCTGTAATGTTTTGATTACGTAAAAAAAGAAAAAATATGTGTGCAATATTTTTTAATAATCTACATGACGGACATTAAATATTTTTTTAGTCATCCTCCCTATTGTTTAGGAGAAAATGACTTGAATTTGTTGTAAATGATGTATCTACTAGTATCCCGACAAATATGAACTGGGCTTCAATCCCGCTAATGAAAAGAAGGAGGAGGGATACCCCTGAGTCACCATGCAGGGGAGGCAGTCTGTCATATTGATCGCGGGCGCAGAGCCAGTCAACTTGCCCATTAGCACAGGTGACGCGTTGTATGTCTTGAATTACAGGGTGTCACCTTTCCTATGATTATTTGGGAAAGCCGAAAGTTTTCTTATTTTTTGGTACATTAGCTGTTACAAATATTGTACTAAAGTAGGTACCTAGCTATGTTTTAAACATATTTTTAAGTATGTATGTAGGTACCTAACGGCTATAAACTGTAGGTAACGTAGCTTATTGTTGATATTTTTTAGGCACGGTATGATTGAAAAATATTGAAATATGTCGCCGATATTTTGATGAATACTAGACATACGGGTTTTACTGAATTTTATGAATAAACAATAGTACTTAATATATTAAAACCGGCCAAGTGCGTGTCGGACCACGCACAATGAAGGATTCCGTAGTTGGGATGAATTTATCCCAAGAATAAACTTAACATTCTAGTTGAAGAACATGTTCTTCCATACAGAATGTATTGGAGAACATGTTAATGTAAGTTGGTCGACTATTACTCGGTAACTTGTAAAGCCTACTTATCTGTGATAGTTTTTCTTTTAACGTCGTTATATATACTACTGCCGTGAATTTTTTCACATATCCAAATACAACCATTTAGCTGGTAGGGGGAGGGACACTAGATTCTAAACATAAAAAAACAAGATTTTATTTTACTACTTTGTCGATGTGATTAATATGTAAACCCATACCAAATGACAGCTTTCTAGTACTAAGAGTGTCTGAGCTAAGCCTCGGACAGACGGACAGACAGACAGATGGACATGGCGAAACTATAAGGGTTCGTTGTTGGGTACGGAATCCTAAAAAGTACGTTTAACTTGTGTTAATGTGCGGCAAGAATCTCGACCGTCGGTGCAACATGCGTATTGCGCCATTTTGCACAGAAGAGTGCTCATGCACATAGTGTCAAAATATGTCTTTTGTATTCCCAGCTGTAAAGAGAACTTAGGTTTGCAAACAGACAGCTATTTCATACATTAGTACCTAGTTAAATATTTAAAAAAATCTTTGAAGTTTAATTGAAGCCAAGCTTCCGGCGGCGATATCCACTTAACTCTCAAGGTGTCTATATATTTTATATAAATAAATAAATTGACTGAGTCTTCGAACAAATAGCAATCTTCCAGTTTTCCTGATTTCCCTGTGAATATTTTATTTCCACATCTCTAAACGACGTCATTTATCGATGCTATTTCCATTTTGTGAAGTTGTTTGAGTTGCAAGATATTCGTTATTATATTTTTTAATAAAACTTAGTTTTTCTTTTAAAGGATCATAGATTAGACAGATTTATTCCTCTGTTGATGGAAGAATGGATGCAGTAAACGTAATATATTAGTAGGCTTGTCATACAGCGCAAATATATAGTCCAAGACCACGAAGTTCGTAAGTAAAGCTTACGCACGAATGCAATAATAAATCACTTTATGACCAAACAATTTTGTATAGTATACAGTGTGGCACTTCGTCTAAGTAGATCGAAGAATACAGTATTAAAAAAATAACTTTCTTCTCCATAGTTTTGTAGTAAATAATGGTACTGTCAACCTGGATATATTATCTTCTAACTTCTACGGAATCGATCTATTTATTAACTTGAAAATGTTCCCAGCTGTCCTGATATAAGTAATTATTATAAAAATACAGTTAATTAAAAACCGTAAAGCGTCGTCATCGATAATATAAATATCGAAGTTACTTTTCCTTGTTAAAACATAGATTTGACAACAAATGAAGATTTCCACTACCGGCGCGACCGCGTACACTGTTGCGATGTTAATGCTTTAAATGATGATTTTTATTTAGAATGACGACTGCCAATAATTTCTGAGGCGCCTTTGTTCGCAATAAGAGTATTTACTTATACGAAGTGACTGCTTGCATTATATACGGACTAATGCGCATGTTCATTCGAGAATACGTCAGTAAATCTGCTTGTAGGATATCATTACTAATTAAAAATTAACAGGTTTTTTTTTGGCAAAAGCAATAAATCTCGCTTCGTTACGCCTAGCGTGATCTGTATCATCGTCTGCCACTTCACAAGAATATATTTTTTGTCTGTGTTCGTTTTACAAACAACACAATCACCTAAAACTGTCTTAGCAAATGATCCAAATAAAAATCTACGAGATTTACAACTCTCGTGACACAAATTCGTTGTGGCTAGTTTTTGCGAGTGCTCGTTTTAGGCCGCTCGACTCAGAAACTGTGCAAGTTTGCAATACCGCCAAAAATGGACATGGGCGCTCCTCGTTTCGCGAATCGAACGCTAAAATCTCGAGAGTGGAACAACTGTTCGGGAACATTGCCAAATGTGCGATTTTGCTTAATTGACGAGCACGGAACATCCCGTTCGTTTGATCGCGCTCCAGCGCACGCTTGTCCGCCATTACACCGGGTATAAAACATGCTTTACTGCGAAAATAAAATGTATGGCTTGTCATTGTGCATTACTGGATGTTCTAGAAGATTTTGATCGCAAGTTAGGGTTGTTGAACGTAAATTGGCGTGGTGAGTTTAATTTTATCCATGCGTCCATCATGCATTCGACGGGCGATCGTCGATCGGGTCAACGTCAAGTCGCGGAAGCCGTTGCGGCACGGTTGGGTCGCGAAGCGCGAAAATGGAACGCAGCGGATATAATTAAAACTGTACGGACAAATCGTTGGCGGGGGATTAACGCTCGAATTCGGTCAGCCATTGCTCGCCCAGCGATGTTTTCAAAGCTTGTTGTTGTTTAAGTGACACTAAATACTGCTGTATGGACGTGAACCAAGTCCACATCTACGTGGCACAATAAAATTATAGCAAAGACTGAAATTTTCCACAATGAATCTACATGCATACTAAACTAATCTAAAAACACGAAAACCACATTTCTACGTGTGGTGAAATGTGTTTTTTTGCCACTAACATCAACACGAAATCTAGATGTTTTTCGAATACATTCGAAAATTGCTTATTCAACATACCTACCCATATACACACCAATCGAATCAGTGCGCACAAATCTAGTCCTATCACTTCGAAACGACATGATATAAGTAACCAAAATACAAGTTAATTTACACACTTACTAATCTCGCAATCTATTAAGGCGTCACACTACACGAGAAAATTAAGAGAGAACTGAACATAATTTGTCAAATTATATTGCTCTAATAAACCGCTCTAGTTTCGTTAAGGTCGACGCGGTTGTTAATAATCTGAAATGCACACGATTTATTAGAAAAACTCCTGAAAGAGCTGACATTTGCTTGATATAAAAGAGAAGATCATGAGTATCTTGACACATTTATACAAACACATTTTCCTCATGGTCAGTGGTGGCTTTGAAGAGTATTTACAAACTTTATGATTTGATACCCTATCTTAATTAAATTATATTTAATGAACCTGCTGTTGTCTCCAATTAGGTACACACATTAAAAGTTTTGTTAGCAAATTCTCTATAGTATAATTATTTATAACGTAACTATTTTCATTGTTAAATGAGTCGGAAACAAGGTTTAGTCAAAAAACTGTTCTTGAGCGCTATTTTTCCAATATGGCGGCGCTAGCGGCAAAGTAAAAATTCGAAAAGAGCACGTCGAAATCAATTAAATTAGCCATTTTTAATACTTCCGAATAACTTTCACTACTGCTCCTTTGAATATAACGCCTGCAGTGTCTTGTTTTCCGATTAATGACCGTTAAAACTCCAAAAATCCCATTGAAACCATGTTTTAGAGTAGTTTCGTTATCTATTCGTTTCGTTCAACCATGCACCCTAATTGCGTAACAATATCAATCACAATGAATCAATCGAATGTTGTTACAATGTCAAAATGAAACCCATTGCAAGTGTTAGTTACGCAATTAGCCCGCTGATACACAAGCTCTACTGGATGTGTTCTTCCCAAATAAATCGATATCAACAATAGCGTCTTGTGACCTAAATTTTTAAGAATTAATAGACAAAGCTCACCGACACGCAATTTTCGCTAAAATGTTAATAGGTTCTTTGACACCGATAAAACTTAATTCAATGTCAACATAGTGTCGGGCGAAGTCAGGACGTTTCTATTTCGAATTTTCACAGACACTATATTTATAAATACAATGCGTTATATATATTTGCGATAGACGTGTGCAATTCCCATTGAATATCGACATAAGCCATGTCAACATGTGATTTTTTTGAGTCGTGCATTTGATGCCAAGTCGGGGTCAATGATATTTCATACATAGATACAATTATTTACTTGTTCTATTACTATCAAATAAAAATGAAGATGACTTCACGTTTCAAAATTATTGAAATCAACTGCTGCCATATTATTTGCCCAAAACAAAATTGCTGAATGCACTGTACCAGATGATGAAAGCAACATATTGTATGAAAGTAGTGATGAGTTATGAACTGATGACCTATTCATCACTCACTGAAATGAGGTAGGTAACTGAAATAAATTCAGTATTCATGATGCACATCCATACAGAATTGAGTCATAAAAAACCCAAACCTTCCGCGTGGGTTGCATTCAATATTTTATTCCTATTGTTTTTAGATTTTGGATAGACGATCGACATAAAAAGTAGAAGTGTTTCTAAACAACAAAGCTTCACTTCCTGTCAATAAATTATTATGTTTTCCACTTTCTATTGGGACGTTTTCCACAAAAATCATAAAATAAGCCATTTTTGCATGTTTTATTTTCACTTGTGGCATGGTCCACATTTCGTATAAATAAATAGGCCTGATATAATAATGTCTCGCGTAAATAGATCAAACAACATCGACTTACCTATTTTCTTGTGCACGGCTTTATTATTTTGAATCTGAATTTTATAGTCTATGAAGAGATAGTCAACAGCTAATGTTGCCCCTCGACTCCTGCTCTTAAGTTTTGGCTAAGTACTTTCTTAATGCCTTGAACTGATCATCATCATCATCCACAGCCTGATTTCGATAAATTGCTGCTAGGCCTTTGAACTCTGTAAAATAAATAATTAATTCTCTAGGGTCCATTCTTGGTCCAAGTTAGTTAATGGTTTCAATTTTATTTCTATTTTTTTTTTTTTTTTTTGCGTCATCCTGAATTTCTGACCGTCAGAGTAAGGAAAAGTCCAAAGCTAATGCACTGATGATGTGATTAGCCCATGGCTTGTCATGATAAGGCTATTGGAAGTAGAACAAAACAGTTATTAATAACTATTGAAAATAAGATGAAAAACATAAAACTATGTGCTGTCAAAAGCGAATTCCTAATGAAATTGGTTGGAATAGTTTCCGTTCATCCGTTTATTTTCACGCGGTCAACACATGCTATTATGGCGTACTAAAATATTTGTCTAATAGAATTTATTAATGTTTTTATTTATTTTTTACTACTTCTTAATGTGTGTATGACTAAGGCACGGTTTTTTCTAAATATAATAATTTTCAATCAGCCTTAAGTAGGTCCGTGGTTTCAGACGGACATGGAAATAAAATAAAATTGAGAATTTTAAAGAAATGGAAAGTTATTTGCCTAGAAGAGGCACATAACACAGCACACACACAAGCACAAGAATCCTATGTTCCCACTGCTGGGATACACGGGCCTCCTCTCTTCGAGAGGGAGTAGGGTAAACCTACAACGTGGGCAAAATAGATTGATAAATAAAGCAAGTCAATTTACTTTTCTAATATTAACTTACTAGTCACCTGAAATAAACTAGTGTAAGCAAGCCTTCAAAAAAGGAGTTTAGGATACACATAATAAGAGTACAAGAGAAGTAGTGAACACTGCAGTGTCTGCATGTGTCGCCATGTTGTTAAAGACGTTACAAAGTGGGTATGAATTTTGTTTGCTCTTATTAAATTGAAAGCAACTTGTGCCATAGTCATCTTCCTGCCCTTGTCCCATGTTACTTGGGGTTGGCGCAACACGTTTTCTTTTTCCATCCATAGGGAGTGAATGATAGAGTGACGGTTGACAGGGGGTCAACCGTCACTCTATCATTCACTCCCTTCTCTTTCATATCATTCTTCACACAATCTACCCATATTTTTTTTGGCCTTCCCCTCCCGCTCCATCGATCTATATTTATCTTCATCACTCTCTTCATCACATGCATTTCCTCCCTCCTCATCACATTCCCATACAATGCCAAACGACGCCCTTTCAACTTTTCTATCACCGGCGCCACTTTCAAACTTCCCCTTATATATACTCATTTCTGACTTTATCCATTCTCGTCACTCCACACTTCCATCTCAAAATTCTCATCTCCGCTACATGCAATCTTTTTTCATGCGTCCTCTTCATGGCCCAGCATTCCGATCCTTACAATACGACAGGCCTTATCACAGACTTGTAGATTTTCCCTTTTAACTTAAGGGGCATCCGTGGGTCGCAAGTTGTTCTTGTGAATTGTCGCCATTTCATCCATCCCGAGTTGATCCGGTGCGTTACGTCGCGGTCTACTTCAACATCCTCTTGGACAAGAAACTTGGAAAGCAATTAAATTTCACAAAGTAAAGTAGTTTAGCGCCTGCTTGGGTTACCAACGACCACGACTCGTCAGTTGGGGCCGTTACCATTGGACCACCACTGCTCTCTCTCTCTCTCTGCCCTAGAACCAGAAATTCGAAGACATGTGCACATGTCTGGTTCTAGGACAGTAAAAGTAAAATAATTTCATCACCACAGCTGTCAAAACGGTGAAGGAAAACATCGTGAGGAAACATAACACATGCTCGTAAAAAAACCATGTAGTTTTTGGTGTGCACAATCAAAGATTCGAATGCCATGAGCAAAATAGCTAGAAATTATTATCTATGGCAGAAGTTGCTTTCAATTTAATACGAGCAAACAAAATTCATATAATATATAATACCCACTTCGTAACGACTTTAACAACATGGCAACATATATGTTTTTCTAGCATCTTATGTGCTGCAATGTTCACTACTTCTCTTGTACTCTTATTATGTGTGTCCTAAACTCCTTTTTTGAATGCTGGCTCACACTAGTTTATTTCAGGTGATTAGTAAGTTAATATTAGAAAAGTACATTGACTTGCTTCATTTATCAATCCATTTAAAAAAAATCACTTTGAACCCGCACGCCATGCGCCATTACCAAACCAAATTACTTAAATCTGAAAATCATAAGATCTGCCCATCTTCAGATGACACAATCAGAGAAACATAACAGTTGTTTATCTATTTCGTCTATTGCAATACGTTCACAATGAACGAAGATGAAAAACGAGCTCGGAGGGGTACCGAAATAGCCTCGCGTCGCCCGACGCTGCTCCAATGTCGAGGTGATATGCATTGTGCGTACGATCACGAGTATTTCGTACACTAAATATTCTTTTTTAGCGACCTTAGAAAGTTCATTACGTAATTTTTACAGGATTTTGAGCTTCTAGGTTAGAAGTTCATGGGGATAGTGAGCTTTAGAGAGCTTTTTTGGGCGGAGAAATTTTATGTTATATAATTTTTAGAGATGAACTGTGTGATGTGGCATTTAGGCTGGTTTTGTTTGCAAAACTGACGAAGTCAATTTTGATTCTGATGTTAGAAAAAGCTACATCTCAATAAGCACTGCTTGAACTCGAAGATTCACTAGCGCTTTTCCGGGCTTACCTATAAATTTTCTTTGAGCTTTTGTTAATTTATTTTCTAGTAGATATGGTTCCCTCATGTTTGAAAACATTACGACACCGTTAAATAAGGAGCTAAGAGTATGTACACCACCACTTATCTTGAGACACGCACCGAACGCTTTATTTATTACAGAGTTTCTGTTCACACGGTAAGGTCATTGGCACGCGTGTTGTATACAGCCATCCATATATCGGCTTTCAAATCTTTATTGCTCATTTCCCCTAAAAAGTCTTAAAGTTAAAAGTAGTATAGTCACTGTAATCTTTGAAATGCCATGTCCAAACGCGGAGAAAGGCCATCGCGGTTACAAACGTTTTGGGTTTTAGTAGCTCACGTTCAAATTAAGTAAAGATAATATGTGTTTTGGATTATAACCAAGAATCAGCATCGATATACAACGTGGTAATGCTGCTAGCCTTTTGGGCACTTTTCCTGTTGGCAGCGATGCTGAAGAACTTTTCGATGCCCTATAATCCTTTCCTCTCTTTTCTTTTTTTATATACATGTAGGTACCTACATATTATTTTAAGTCTGCTATACCCAAAGTCTCTAATTCAGATAATTTATATAAACAAAGTAATGTCAAGAAATGTCACTGTCAAAATGACACGACAGTGGTGCAAAACATTTTATCATATTATTTTTTTGTAAATAGTCATCGCTAAAATTAAAGTGAATTAATTATAAGAACTATGCAAACGAAATACCGTTGCCAAACAATGTTTTGTGTATTATGTCGGAGACACGGCATATGATCGTCATAATCAGCCCTTTTAAGTTCAGTGCTAGACGTAGGCCTCCCAAAATTAATTTTCGACTCGAAACAGTTTACAGCCGTTTTCATCCAAAATGTGGCTAGATATGTTACTTACATTATGAATCTATGAATAAGAGTTGTAATATTAGTGTTGTTGAAGATGTAAAAAATTTGAAAATGTTTGCATCTCTTGCATTGTTACCAGTATCATAAAATATTTTATACCAGAATATCTCCTTTTTTTAATAACTTTGTTTAAAACCGAAAATATATAAAAATAATTACGGTATGATTATTTTTTAATTATTATTTCTTAAAATCAATACTTAAAAGAAAATGAAACCTCTTTTTTCACCATTTTATGTGAATTACCATTACGAAGATATTTTTTTGATATGTTATCCCCTTTGTTTACATAAATTATCTGAATTTGAGACTTTGGGTATAGTTTATAGAGTGGCGATTAGGTTATCACATTAGGCCTGTGTTCACCAACATTCAAACCACTGGTTAGGTATTTAAACAGTTGGTTTATGTCAAATTTCCTATGAAATTTTGAGTAAACAGCTGATTAAATATCTAAACAGTTGATTTAAATGTTGGTGAACACAGGCACATATTTAATCAGCTGTTTACTCAAAATTTCCTAAGTAAACAACTGATTAAATATTTAAACAGTTGATTTAAATGTTGGTGAACACAGGCCTAAGGCCTGTGTTCACCAACATTCAAACGACTGGTTAGGTATTTAAACAGTTGGTTTATGTCAAATTTCCTAAGAAATTTTGAGTAAACAACTGATTAAATAACTAAACAGTTGATTTAAATGTTGGTGAACATAGGCCTTCATATTACTGCGGTTATTACAAGTTGTTATGAGTCTGTTTAAATAGCTGAATTGGCACGAAAAAAACCACCCTTGTTAATAAGGCACTAGAAACAGGCGGGGCGATGGTATCAACAATTCAACACAAACTTTATGGTACTGTCAGTTTTTTTTTTTTTTTTTTTGTTTTTATAGTAAGTTTAATGTTGTTAAATACTAAAAAAAAAGAAGTTCGCACGGCTAGAATATAATTTTTATTAATTATTTTAATTCTGTAGGTATGTTTAAAATACGTAATGAATACGTGGTTTTAATTAATGTGACAACTTACCATAAATTCGCCATATTATCTTGTTTAAAAATAAAGTCCTATTATTACTTTCTCCGTACATATTTTTAAATATTATAGAAAATAGAAACACAAACGATGTTAATTTTACGAAGAGTTTTAATATGTCAATAAATATTCATTACAAATCGTTATTCACCCGTAAGGTCATTGGCACGTGAGCAACGCTATTCCGAATACTTCCTCGCTTCCTTTAAAGTGATCTAAACCGTTCACAAATATAAATAGTTCGGCAGTTCCGTACACAAATAGCCTTAAACGTTAGTGTTACTAATAAACAGTCTTTTTTTTCTTTTGTTGTGTTCCGAAACTGGGACGTTGACTTTAGAATATTTACGTTAAACTAGTAGTTCGATACTCGATTGATGACATACGTTTCGGGGAATATACAGAAATGTTTCACTGGGTTATGTTGTCTCTGGCTGTTGTTGAGGCTTTGTAGAATATTTTTAACTTTATATTGACACAGTTTCGATAAAAAAATGAATGTCTAAAGTAACAGCAATCTCTGTGCAACGTGGCTTAAAAATGTCATTTTGCACAGAGTGGTCAGACTGCACATAAAAGTTGTTAAATTCAAATAAGGTTGCAGGCGTTGATTTACAAACCATTTCTGGTTTAATGGTACAAAACAAACGAACCTGTATTAAGACTGTATGCATAAACAATAATAATACATTTAAAAACAATCAATTAACGACCATCGAAAAATATTGTGCATTTGCCTTACTCACAACAAAAATTTTGCACATAGTAGAAGGTTGATGAATTTACCTTTTTGAAAACACGAAAAGAAATGAAAAATTGCCATAGGTCATCCTTTTGTTTTTCAAAAAACTAATGAAACATTCAAGATTTTTACCATCGTGTGAATGGCCATAACTTTACGCTTCTCAGTAAATCGGAGAAAGGACCACAGACCACAGAACAACTTTTCTTAAAACACGTCGTTTGTTCTCACATCATCCATTGTCTGTGGTTTGAAACAATAATAAAACATGATGGCTCTTTTATGGTTTCCGTTTATTTGATGGAAGTGATATTCTTTAACTTTTCTTATTACAAGGATGTACTCACTTTATTTTCCGATGGTGTTGCCCATTAAACATACATAATAAGCATTTGCAATAACGTCAGAAACCGAATGACAGTATACTTTCAGTATACTTTAGAGTATAAAATTTTAATAAAAAGCTACAACTATGTATTTTATGAACGAAAAGACTAAAAAATTATGATGTTGACTAGTCATTAAAAATAAAGAATAGCTCTTAGCAAAAATATTTCGCATGAAAGTAAATTTTTTAACGCCGTGAGTAAGGAATCTAGAATAACACTAACATCTATTTAATGCAGTGTCTGCGATTGATTGAAGCTCCAATTGAATCCTATTTTTATACACATAATAATGTGTTTTATTTATAACTTATTTTATATATTAACCTCGTTTATTTATATTTTTTACTAAGTCTGATGTTGTAGGAAAATAATATCTATTAATAAGCTGTTGAAGTCTATATTTTCCTTTTAACAATGCTTATCTGTTGTTTAACATCCTGTGAATTCCCGTGCAACCTGCGGATTATCCTTAATACCAGCCATACTTCGTTAATTAATTAATGCGAAGTAAACACCGATCAATATAAAAGTGTGTAGGTATTGTTAGTAGTATCGAATAAAATAGAATACTCTTTATTATATACAGTCAGCGTCACGATGTGGGTACCCCCCTTGAAAGCAAAATTTTAATACAAATGGGGTACCTACCCAACTGATGCAGCCCACTGTACACCATAAAAATTACAGATATAAACGTAGGAATTTTACATAGGGTGACACAATGAGCGGTCTTATCGCTAAAAGCGATCTTTTACAGACAACCTTTGGATGGATTAAAGGTAGAAGGAGAGGCAATACTGCAGGTAGTGAGTGGTGTACCATTTACTTAAAGGTACAATAAATACATAAAACATATAGGTACCCCGGGCCTTAGCTAGCGAGCGCTGCGACACTTATTTGAAATGTCGCAGCATCATGCTGAGATAGGAGCCTTTTGGCCCCGTACAGGACTTTCTGTTGTCATTTTACTTTTGTTTTTTTTATTAATGTTGCTAAAAATAACGGCTCAATAAGGAAAACCTCGGTAAGTGTGTCTAGAATTTTCTTTGAAAGTTTCATATTGAGACACGAAGCAACAACATACGATCTAGAGAAATGTGGCCGCTTTTCTTTAGATCGAAGTTTGTTGCTTCGATATTAAAAAATTCAAGACACACTTACCGAGGTTTTATATTGAGCCGTTTTTCATAATTCCTTCTCAGTCACGAGATAGTATTTTTTTTAAAGAGTGGTGCTTGTGGATCGTTGCTCGCCCTCTTAAAAGTCTCCTGCGCATAAAGTTTACGTGCGACCTAATTGTGACAAGAGTCGTGACTCGCGTGTGAGGTGTGAGGTGACGTGACTCACCCAGGTCGTTGGACTAGTCATAAACGTATTAGGGGAAGTGTGAAAACGCCGTAAAAACCATTAAAGTTAATGCAAGGAGGAATGGATATATATTTAAAGGCGCAGATCCACCACGGCGCATGCTGTGCACCAGCACGCGGCGCATTTTAACTGCGTGGGTTCATTTGTTTGACCACGTGGGTCCACGTTTCCACTGCAGTACCACGACTGTAGCGTGGTCCTCCACGGCGCACGGAGAGGCTACGCACGTGTTTTCTGCAGTCCACGGACACGTTATGCATGAATTGACGTCATGTGGCTTGCTCGAATATGTTGCCTACGTAGCTCAACGCCATGCACGCTGTACACGTGGTACCAAGCGTGCGTAGCTTCAAAAAACTAAAAAATTCTTACTTCCTTCTTTAAAACTGCGCTGCGATACAGCTATACATAGTTGTGTGTAGTATGTACCGCAGTGGAAACCTAGACCCACGTGGTCAAACAAATGAATCCACGCAGCTAAAATGCGCTGCGTGCTCGTGCACAGCATGCGCAGCAATGAGATACACAAGCTGTGTAGCACATGATGCACAGCGTGCATGGATTTGACAGCGTTGAGCTATGTAAGCGCCTATTTAAGCAAGTCACGCATGTATCAAAGACGTCAATTGATGCTTAGCGTGTCCGTGGGTTGCAGAGGACACAATCACATACATTTCCTTGCAAAGCGAAGCTTAACAAACGTGCGTAGCTTCTTCGTGCGCCGCGGTGGATCTGTGCCTTAGGTGCTCGTGCAACATGAGAGTCGTGCTGAGGTCAATCACAAAGTATAAATCCCTTTTCTTCAAATTAATTATTTACCTACCTATCATAAATGATTCACATTCTCCAACCTATAGGAGTTGGAGTTGTTTTTACTAACTACTAACTTACTAAAGGAAGAAAAAAACAAAGAAGAAAAAAAAGGAAAGAAAGAAAAAGAAAGATACTTAAAAAGATATGTAGGTAATCCAAATACTTACAAGACATACAAGAAGATTCTGTTAGTGTTATTTACTGGAAACTAGCTAGACTTAGGCGTTCGAAGTTGGTATTTTGGCAGTCTTGTCTAGATCGGCGCACATTTCTTATCGTTATTGATCACACTGCGACAGGCGACACTGGTTTCTTAATGATCCGATGACAATATTAGTGGTGTTACTTCAAAATAAGAATCATTTGTAGAATATTTCAATCTCAGGATAAAACCAAAGTGCGCCGTTATGTAATATCCCTACAGAAATTAAAATATCAATTCATGATGACGCGTGGCGATTATGGCAACCCCCCTCCCCCCCAAATAACAATCTCAAATAAAATATGGCCCCTAGTGCCCGGCGGCCCACCTTCCCTTGGCTGCGGGAAACACAGAACTGGTCGAAGTGGCGGTGCTTGGGAAAGGCCTATGTCCAGCAGTGGACGTCTCGGCTGAAATGATGATGATGATTCAGAACTTCAAATAAAAAAAAACAATAAAGCATCACTCTGTAATATTTCAATCCAACGGTTAAATTAGATTCATGGCTTGTCTTCAGGACTTATAAGGTAAAACATAAATCATTTCAATAGCAAGCTACAGGTAAAATTAATTCAAACCAATATATCATGTACGAATATGGGCATTGGGTAAACCTAAACGGGCAACAAAATAAAGTGCATTCGGTCAAAGTCGGCCACCACACACACGCGACCATAACGACATGATTAATTTGACAGGACTAAACTAAAATTTATCTTCTGTCCTTTTTTTAATGAAATAGAAAGAAAAAGATGCACTGAACTTAAATTTAGTTTAGTTTGTGAACAAGGGAATCGGCACCACTATCTGATAAAATCTCACCGTGAAAACTAAGGTGAACTGAGCTTGAAGAGAGCTGTCATTCCACCTAATGCTAGGGATTGACGGCTAACTTCACTTCAATCAAGTTTTAACAGTTACAGGATTGATCGCCTGGTCTTAAAATATATTCAGTTTCCTCAAAATTTTATTCACACAGCTTACAATTAATTTCCCACTCTCCCTGTTACCTCACCACAATATGTATGTATCTCGTAGGCGGACCCTAAACCTTATAAATAAAGATAGCCATCGTCGCCTACTGTATTCACGATCTATTTTCATCTGGCTATTACTTGCATAATATGGCAACGAGACCAATTAACGATTAAATATGAGACACCGCCCACTGGCTGTCCGTCACAGGGCCCAGAGTTGCGAAACGGGCGGAGATGGGCGCAACACTAGATCAAAACGACTTTAGGAGATTACTTTTATTAGCTCGCCGTGCTGGCGTGTCGAAAGTTAATTCCAGATCAATATATTAATTAGTTTATTGTGGTCTTTTGAGTCGCCGGGCATTATTTGATAATTGATTTATGGGGCTAGGAGTTTAACGACCTAGCTTTATAGCAGATACAGTTATGCATGTAGTTGCATCTAAATGAAAGGCTATCACAATCTTCTTAGTAGTTTCCTCACGATGTTTTCCTTCACCGTTTTGAGAGCAGTGGTGATTAAATTGTTTACACAAAGTGCCTGCTTGGGTACGGACCTACAACTCCTAAGTCCGGCCGTTACGACTGGTCCATCTCTGCAAACACTATTACGTACTGAATTACCGTAGTCACACAACCAATAGTACATTATTGCAAAGGCAAATAGGCAATTGCCATTTTCCCCGAGGCATAATATAGTGCTTTTCTCAAAAGAATACAGGGAAATAAAAAAACATTGCTGGAGCGTTGTAATGTTCCGAATTAAAAAAACGCTCCTGCAATGTATTTGATTTTCTTTGTCCGTAAATTCGATACTTCGCGTGTTCTTTTTTTCGAAAATAATGACAATATTTCCATTCATGTTTAAGAAAAATACATTATGTGCCCGATTTAGTAAAGCCGATAGAACTTTGTTGATAGCGGACAACGCAGCTGCTAAGTCAGACACCAGACAGACAGAGGGCCATAATCACGTACTTTGATGTTGTTATCAGTAGCAACGTTACTGACTGACAATGAACTACCTAACACAGCCATCTTGTAATGGCGCCTGTACACTCTTCCGCGAGTGCTCTCGCCATGTTTCGCCGAGAGCACTCGCGCGAGAAGTCGAATTACGAGTGCGACCCTGTACGTGTACACTCTCCTTTATTCAGTACGGTTGCGAACTCCGTGAAGATGGACGCGTTACAAGTTACGGCAGCTGTTACCCTATGCGTTATCAGTTATACTAATTACGTGTAACTATACCATACAAAAAAAAATGGCGTCTACCCAGTTAGAAAGCTTGCGCTAAACTGAACGATGCGAGAATGTACAGTGACATACTCGCGTCTCCTCGCGAGGGTAAGCGTGGCCCTTTGACTCGCGCACAAAAAACCGACTCGGACCGGAGAGCAGACGAGGCGAGGCGAGACATTACGAGACGAAGCGAGTATATCATTGTACACTCTCGCACTCGTCATGCATCGCGGTGCCCCGAGGAGAGTGTACAGGCGCTATAAAGATAAGCAGTCCCCACACATGAAAAAATTATCATGTCAGATGCGACACCCAACCGCCTCTGTGGTGTGGTGTGTAGTGGTAAGACCACCTGTCTGTCAGACCCAGAGATCCCGGGTTTGATTCCAAGCGGGAGCAAAATTTTCTGCACGGTTTGGTTGGTGGTTGGGCTTGTTCTAAGTCTGCCTGGCTAGCTACACCATCTTATCTAAGTCTGTCGCCAAAACAACAATGTTAACAGCATTGTTGTGTTTCGGCAGTTAGAGGTAGGATAGGCAGTTCCTCTGTGGTTGAGGATTCCGGGTGAAGCTCGCTTCCATCTTCGACCTATCACTTACCATCAGGTGAGATTAAGGCCAAGATGTCCCCCGTTGTGGATAAAAAAGCATTGTTTTGGAAAATGAAAAAGTATTTTATTCATGAATTTTTCGTTGTTTTGCGAAAATATGTCTACAAAACAGACTATTACCAGTCTGTCCTTTACTATAGCTTCACCTCGTCTATACTCCATTTACTATAGCATTAGACAAATAACGGCTAAATAACGACAGTTATTGTGTAATATTGTTGAAATTACTGCACTTTAGAGTTATTTTTTTAATGTAAATGGTAAATAGATTACAGTGCTTTGTATTTATCGTGAAATAAATACAAATACAATACTTTCGAAATAACGAAAGGGTGAGAACAGTTATTTGTCTAATGTTATAATAAATGGATTATAGTGATGTGACGAGCTACAAAACTAGTGATAAAATGACTAGCAAGCCATTCAAGCATTCCGTTCTCACAGGGCCGAGGTTATACAGACTACCTACCCAATTTAAGGTGCACATATGTATAAATAAACACCTGGCGAGTACTATTTCCTAGAACCTTGGCACAATGAACTTGTACAAGGTATTATTAAGATAGCCAAAGAAACCGGCTTGTCATGCTTTGGTAACCGCCGTATCACTTGCGGCTGTGATAGAAAATACAGCTATGGGGGTAATGTTAATTCTAACTGTCTCGATTAAACGCTGATTGCCGATGCGTGAAACTGACATGGCTGTGTTGGTCAGTGGTCTTGATCTCGATATTAATTTAGCGTTAAATTCCGTATGAATTTAATCGATTTGAAATTTCTGATTCTATACTGTCATATCAATTAAATCATGTTTGTGATCTGATTTGAATAACATTTATTTATGCACTTTCGTTTATTATATGAAATGTAAGTTTTTTTATCTTCAACAGGGAAGCTTTTAGCCTCATCTGATGATTAGGCCGTAGGTGGAAGCGAGCTTCACCCGGAATCCTCAACCACAGAGGAACTATCTTACCTCTAAATACAATAATGCTGATAACATTGTTGTTATGGTGACCGACTTAGATAAGATGGTGGTAGCTAGCCAGGCGGACTTAGAACAAGCCCTAGAAAATTTTGCCCCCGCTGGAAATCTAACCCGGGACCTCTCGGTCTGATACAGGTAGTCTAACGACTAGACCACAGAGACGGTTAACAGGTTTCATCAGTTAAAATGTTGTATTATAACTAAGACTTCATCAGCTTATAGCAGTACTTACTAGCTTTTGCCCGCGGCTCCGCCCGCGTGGATGTCGGTTATCGCATAAAAAGTAGCCTATATCCTTCTCCATATCCCAGACTATATATCTGCCAAATTTCATGACGATCGGTTCAGCGGTTTAGGCGTGAAATCGTAACATACAGACAGACAGACATGCTGGGATAGGTACTTAGGTCTCTCCTACTGACACTGAGCTTAATCTTAATTCCGGCCTATAGAACTAAAAACCTAGTAGGCAATGGTTCAATTTCCAAATCACTCTTCTTTTCTGCATGCTATGAAGCTGTTGAAAAACCTATTTTTCAAACTTTTTACATTCATCTTTCAAACAGTAGAACGAATTCTGTTTTATAACATTTACTTAATTAATTCAACATAACTGGATCAGTTTTCACTTTTTGACGCATCGTATCGTCACGAACGATAATAAAACACCTTATTTTAGACGACGTCAATCTTTTTGCCAGAACCTGTGCATGAAATCGATTTGATTCTGTTGAATGTCTCGATTTGCCTAGTCCGTGCATAAATCGATAAGAACAAGAGTGAAACTTTTGCCGCGCAAAAAATGACAGCTGTCATCGATTCGTCGTCGTCTAGACTTATTTTAATGCCTTGCTATGCTACAAAACTTACGGTTATTTAAGTACATATTTCTCACTTCCTCTCTATTTTATAGGGTTATATTTCTTTTTTTTTTCTTTTATAATTGTGTCTTTAGTTTGTGATATTCCTGTGCGTCACAATAAATAGTTTTTCTTTCTTCCTTTTATCGTGTGATTTTGGGACGCTCCTCTTTGAAATGTTCTTTCCAGTAGATTAATTTTTTTCAATGTCGAGTTTTGTTTCTTAGTTTCTAAAATAGCATGCAGCATTTCTTTGCTATCTCTAAAGAAATTAATCGAAACGAACTTTTATGCTAAGAGCATCGCTTTTAAAATGATTATGGAACGAACCCGATAAACAAAAAAAACGGTAGCTTTTCTTGTACTGCACCTTTATTTTTACACACTATCAATAAATAATCTGAATCCGAATGATTTTGAAGTATACTGCTATCCATTGCTTAATATGTTTGAAAAATGTCTCTGCTTTACAACGTTAATAACGCAATGAATGTTGATGAACTGTCAAAATGAAAGCCATCCTACTGTAAGTACGCAATTACCCCGCTGGTCTTTTTCCCTTTTTTTGCGCTATGGAGAATTTCCATTCCACACAAAATATAAAGCACTTACACATTTGTATCATTTAAATGCTCATGTCGATCTGAATGGTGCACATTGGCATGCAATTTTTAAATAGAGTAAGTAGTACACACAGTGATTTATTTAAAGCCGACTGTCGATCAAACTCATTGACAGTCAGTTGTCTGTCATAGTTGTTTGTTTTGACAAATCGGATTAGATTCTAGCTGATTGATATAGAAGATCAATATCATGGTCGATCTATTTGTGTGAACAGGGTCAATGATTTAATTAATAGAATAATGGATGTGGATGATTTTATTTTACCCTAGATTTTTTTTCTAAAAGTTAAGGATAGTCTCTTAAGACCATTTTCTTGTAGCGACCACGGTTAAGGTACCTGCCCTTATGGAGCTATCTCAAAATATATTGCAATACTGCTCATCCCCCATAGCAAATAGCGTGATAATTTATACGTAGTAATTGGACCAGACCTATAGGGAATATCTATGTAAAGTTTGATCAAAATCTGTCCGGTAGTTTTTGCGTGATGCCGGAACATACATTTAGACAAACAGATAAAAATAGGCAAAAATTCTAAAAACTATAATATATTTTCGGCATCAGAATCGTTCCCAGACCTCGTGGCAATTACTTTTTTTTTTTCAAAAATATTCAATGTACAGTTTTGACTTCGCTACGATTTTATTATATAATATGTACAGATTAGGTCTTGCTTTTACATACTACCTACCTATAGATTTGTTTGGTATCTTGCCTATACAAGAGATACCTATAAATGAGATACAGGGCGTATTGAGTATCATGGGCGCAGTGCCCATGGTCTCATCGCAGCTTTTTAATTTTCAAACTCAAACTCAAAGCATGTATTTCAATTAAATCATTTACAGGCACTTTTGAATTGTCAAAGAGACGGTCAGTTAGTTAGAAAGTTGAAGCTAGTTGCCCATTCCAAAACGTAGATCTCTATGGAGAAGATCGGGCAAGATGGTCAGATTACCTAATGTGAAATCAAATCAAATTAAGAATACCATGCCATGATGATTAAACTCCAAAGAAACCCTTTCTTTGAAATTTGTCATGAACTCATGATGCATTGTGCTCATTTAATAAGAACAGTATGAGTCAACAAAGAAAGAAATGATACAATTTCCACAAAAAAACTTTATGACGACACTAAATTTTAAATAAAAAAACAAGGAGAGTTTCCTACACTAATTCAGAATCAGGTCATTGCACATTGGGAAGAATGAAACTATATCGACGAATGTCTATTTTATGACTATAAACCATAGACCGTCCATAAACCTGATGACGAATACTTCTAAAAATATCTATCAACGAATGTTTTGTGTCTCGGGTTTATTTATAATCATTCTTGTCATAACTAGATGCAGCTTCCTTACTAATTTAATTCTATTCGGCGTTGGAACTAATGATAGTCCTTTGTAAAAGATATGTCGTTGTAGAATTGTAATTCGCTATTAACCTCTCGTAACCGGTAATTACAGAAACAGTTAAGAAGCTATCGTGTCTCACGTGGATTTACGAAGGGTTAATCGAATGATAAGTAATTCTAGTCCAACTGAGCATATTCGCAATGATAATGTTATTTACATCGATGCGTTTATAGAGCTATCATTGTAGGAACCATGTACCTACATCTTCGACACCAGATGCTCACATAGCCCTGAAACAATAACTGAATTAGTTGTAAAAGTGACGAAGTTCTGCTGAATATAAGCTTTCCCTACCTATTGCTACATCGCCCCATTGTCTTCCATCACTATCAAGATTTCTTTCTTTCTCTCTAAGAACATTGGTTCCTCTTCTTCCTCTGCAAAATATTACGTTTGAACGACGTAATGCGTTTCGTCATATATATTTCTTCGAAACAGCCGACATTTAGTCAACATCTATCATCGCAGTCTTTGTTGGAACAGCACATGGCTTTTAGCGATTATACATGGATCGATATGTGGTGTCTGTCGATACTTATAGCTATATCTACGTATTGCTTTTGCAATTCCTTGGAAGATTTCTTGAAGGTCTAAATTAAATAGTAAGCAAGAGACATAGTAGTCCTTTGTCGGAGATTATTTCTTGTTGTCGGGAAGATTCCAAGACGGTCAATGGTCATGGTCATGAGTCAAGTTCACTTGGTTCTTTTGCTTAGAATATCTAAATACCAGAAAGACAAAATTTGTCTTTCACAAGATAAGATAAGATATTTTTTGCAAATATGGGTACAGTACATGGTTATACAGGGAATAAGTTCTGCCATATTTTACCAGTAGGCATGTAAACATTACGGATTAATTAATCCACTAAACTAATCTAAACATTAACAAACTGAACAAAACACACCACAAAACCTAACATAAATCTCATAAAAAAAAAAAAATGAAACTAGTCTGTTAATATTGTTTTAAAATAAAAACAATATTAACAGACTAGTTTCATTTTTTTTTTCTACATAAAAATTCTATTACGCTATAGTATGCTTTGACCGTTAAAAAGCTTCGAAGTATTTTTTTAAATAATGATAGCGGCAATTCTTTCCAGCTTTTAGGTATTCTATCATATATGACTGGAGCCATGCAGTAGACACTTTTGCGCATTAGTGCTGTCTTAGCGGGATGACGACACAGTAGGGTATCATCACGCCTATAACGTGAAAATACATCGGCAAGACGTTTAAAACGATAAGGGTTCGACTTAACAAACAATTTTATTTAATAAAATTGTGGTTTTCTTCTGTAAGTCTGCGTGGTTCTTTGAGTCTAAACTGAAAAGATCTATAGGACCAAAAAGAGAAATTAAAATCTAGAGCCTTTTAAACGAAACAAAAATCTTTCATCTGTAAAACTAGATAGCAAAATTTCTTCCAGCAGACGTAGACGCTGAAACTGGCAAACGCTACGCTTTGTTACGTAGGCCGCAGCCCGTCGGAAACGCTAGTTCATTCCCCGTCGCAGAGATGTCGCTGCCTGCATTAACCTACATCGATGAGTAGACACGCGTCACTTGCAGCTGTCCGAATATAATTTACCGGACAACAGCACAGTAAGACGTCGCGTGGACAAAAATATATTCAGGTTTATATTCCCTTTAGGGCAAACAAAGATTTTGCGGAGTCATTTGGTTGAAAGAGAGCCAAAGATTTGTGGCGCTTTGTAGTTTTTTTTTTATACCAATGTCCTGGGAGAGAAAATGGCCTGAAAAAGGAATAACATAATAAATTTACTGTTCCTGTAAAACAAAATTTAGGTTGCTTTAAATCGGACAAAAATACCAAAGTTTATTTTTTTTATTTGAACGTTTCATAACAAAATGAAACGTGCAAAAACGTGTTGACAACAAGATTCCTTTACGGCCCAGATATATGCCATTGACCTTGAGTGGTTAGCTTGCGTGTTCTGTACTGAGCTCACGCAATGTGTTGTACGTCCAGCCAGTAGTAGGACTCGCCCATCCAGGAAAGCTGTCCCAAATAAGACGCATTATTAATTTATTATACATAAAACAAATGGTATTTTAATAAAACACGTATACTAAAAGATCAATAATTAAATTATCTTTAAAAAGGTGAAGGTTAAAGAAAAATACGCTTGATAGATTTTGCGTGATTCTCAGTTTTTTATCCGCATTAGACATAACTTTACAAATTAATTTAACTATGTTATATAAAGATAATTTAAAATATTCATATATTAAGTTATTAAAAATATGCTCTCATTTAACATATATTTTTTCCAAATCATTAACACTACTCGTTTAGATGTGATCTTCAGTATAAAATCATTAAAAGTCGATTATCGTCGCCTTAAGTTCATTAATCCGATTTTTTTTATTGAGTGCTATTTTAGTCATGAAAGTGTGAGGGCTCGGGAATGAAGAAAAAAAAGTTATTGACGTGGTAGGTGATGTGTCTCGTTTTGGCAGACAGTGGGTGCGCTCGACCATTCCCCTTTTCAACGTATTTGTTCGACAATTATAAAAACTTGTCTTCTGAACTTAAAAAAATATTTAAATCTTACCTACTTAATCCCACACACCACACCTACCCGCAGTATTGTCTCTCCTTTCTCCATCCAAATGTTGTCTTTAAAAGATCGCTTTAAGCGATAAGAACGCCCTTGTAAAATTTCTACATATATAAAAAATATGGTGTACATAGTACAGAGTATTTTATCTATCTATCGAAAAAGCAAAGATCTTTTAGGTTATTTTTTATTCTGTCTTATTCCTACCTATTATGGAGTTGCATGGAGTTGCATAAGCATGAAGGATTAGGCCATAATCCACCACGCAGGTCCAGTGCGGGTTGGTACGAGAAAATTAAATATTGTAAGGAGTTTCAGTAAAAAAAAAAAAAAAAAAAAAAATACGCATCAACAATGCAATTACCAATGTTTTTTTTTTTTTTTGTTATGTTGATTGGCTGCCAGAAATGCAAATACTTCGCCACGAATGCACATTCATTGTACGAAGTACATTCTCGTTTCAGCTTTATCTTTTCGTATAAGTATTACAAGTAATAAAGCGTAAATAATTACCATTGAAATAACTCAGAGCCGAGTTCACGACCGCCAAACTACTCAAAAAATTTGACGAGATAGCGATGAAAGTTATTTCGGTGATGACGATATTATTTATAATTTCTGGCGTTGAGTTTGTACTTGCTTTAGAGTAACATATTATGATGATTATTATTTATTTTATTATAAGTAAATAAACAGTAAACGATGTACCGTGAAGTGACATATTATTCGTGTAAAATACATAAGGAGCCAAGGGCAATTTGTTAGTCATTTATTTTTATTAATTTATATTTTTGTTTACATTTAAGTATGTCTTATGTATCCAAGGGTTTTACTGGGTCAGCGATTCTGAAGGAGCTTACATACAAAGCATGATTTTGTCTTACTTTCTAAAGTTTTCGGCTGTGATGGAATCCAGGCTCATAAAGCGTGATACTTCGTTTATAAGTACACCCGGTTTATTCTGTTAAAGGGGAAACGCTAAGATAGCCCGCGAAATTCAAATGTTCTTACAATTTATACTATTTACAGCTCATTGTCTGGGTGTATGTTGATTAAAGTACCTATAATTCGCAATAGCAAAAAATATGTATTTACATAAATATAATCATTAGAACCAGTAATACAACTCTTTAAGTTAGTATAATCCTAAAAGTCATGATTTCATGAAATAGTCATTCAATAGGATTATAATATGAACTTACAGAGTTGTATTGATGATATAAATAAATATTTGATAGGTACAGCCGCGAATCATATTTAGATCAATAAACAACCTGAAACTGACCTTCAAATTGTAAAAAACGAAAGAAAACTTGAATTTCGCGGCCTACCTTGACCCTTTCGCCTTAAATCTCACCGTGACAAATTAGGTGAAGTGAACTGTCATTCCACCTGCAGTGCTATTCAGCCGACCTACTCTGTTAAAATCTCACCGTGAAAACTTAGGTGAAGTGAATTCAAAGTGAGCTGTCAATCTCTAGACTATACGCGTTCAGAAAACTGATGGGGTTGCCATGGCGTTACAGTGCATCTGGGATGTTTGCGGAGGCGTGTGTGGATTGTTTTTACACTATAATGCGCAAGCGCGCTGCATCAATGTTGGCACGAGTCATGGTCAGCCCCAACAGGGTTCTGAAAATGATAGCGGACAGAGTGGACTGTCCTTATATAGTTCACTGTTGTCAGTTACATGTGTCACCGTATTGTGTTGTTTACTAACACGTAGTCGTAAGAACATTGTTACTACACCTTTATGAGTCTTGGCTCGAAATAAAGTTTTTTGATTTGATAGCGCCAAGCAGGACGACAGTTCACTTCACGTTCACTTCACCTATATTTTTACAGAATCAACCGGCTGTAACCATCTCGCCGTGAAAACTTCGGTGAAGTGAGCAATGAGTGAGCTGTCAATAGTGTCAATCCCAAGCATCAGGGGCCCAAGTCTGCTATTTTTATAAATTCGTCACTCGAACGCGATCCCGTTGTCATTTTGCTAAAAGTTCGTAATCTGCTAAATTCATAATGGTCGATGATCGACCATTATGAATTTAGCAGATTACGAACGGTCTGACGGTCGGTCAGAAGTTGGAAGTTTAGTAGGAAGTTTCATTTGTCATTATGTACGAGATTACCAATTCTTTCAATGGAGTGTCAGTGGCTGACCATTGGAAAGTCATAATGACGCCATTATATTAGTAGATTACCAAACTTGTCAAAATAAAAAATTATAAAATCAATGATAAACCATTCTGACACTATTGTAATAGCAGACTTGAGGCCCTGGTGGAATTACGTCATTTCAAGCTTACTTCATCTAAGTTTTATTGCATTGAATAGCAATGCAGTTCTTTACAATAAAGGTGTATCAATAAGGTGTGGTACTTAATATCTCACTATTTTCATGTTTCCCTAACGCTAAACATAAAATTATGACATCATTAAAAATGAAAGTCAATTTTTAGAAAATTTTATCTGGCCAAAGATAATAAAAAAATATTGCACTTGCCTGAGTCATATGTTTATGATACGAATTTTAACTCCAGCCGATATTCAAACATTTTATTATCTCTTCACTTTCTAAACAAAACAATATCTTTATGTTTATACATTTATAACATTAAAATCTCTAAACCGCTTCTGTGGTTTAGTGGACCACCTGACTCAGACCGAAATGTCCCGGGTTCGATTCTCAGCAGCGGCAAAAAAAATCTGCTCGGTTTGGTTGGTGGTAAGACTTGTTCTAAGTCCGCCTGGCTAGCTACCACCATCTTATCTAAGTCTGTCGCCATAACAATAATGTTAACAGCATTGTTGTGTTTCGGCAGTTACAGGTAAGATAGCCAGTTTCTCTGTGTTTGAGGATTCGGGGTGAAGCTCGCTCCCACCTTCGGCCTTATCATCACTGACCATCAGGTGAGATGAAGGCCAAGAGCTACCCCGTTGTGGATAAAAAAAATCGAAAGAGAACAAAAATAAAAACACATAATTTTGTCCACATTATGCTTTTATAAGCCCACTATGCGAGCAGTGATTCATTCACGCCTACGATTGCCAAACTTTTCCAGTGTTGCCTGTAAACACAATTATTAGATACAAGGAAACATTAATTATTTCATTTCGATGATAACTACTAACTAATTTACTTCCTATTCGTCGTATTTTCCGTGACGTAGGTTAATGCAGTTTATAATCTCAGATTACTAATATTGAGATTATTTTATAATAGGTAAGTGTCATTTATTTTAACGTCTGACGTTTTGACGTCTGTATCAACGGGTATTGCATTTATGGAAGTAGAAAATACTAAATCTATTCGTTTATTATACCTACCTACATTGCGTTTAGGTGCGTAAAGAATAGTTTTCTAAATAAGTCAATGATTTTTGTTTTGGTAAAAATATGGCGTACCCAGCTGATTCACAGGGCTTCAAGTCTGCTATTACAATAGTGTCAGAATGGTCTCTTCATTGTGAGTTTTTGACAGATTTGCCATACAAACACTGTCAAATACTCACAATGGCGAGACCATTCTGACACTATTGTAATAGCAGACTTGAGGCCCTGGTCGTCCTTTTGATTTGGACCTAACACTCTTTTCAATTTCCAAATATAAAGTGATTAATTAAGTTGGCACACAATGTTTAGAAGACAATACAAATGAAAACACTGACGCTAATGCATAGGAGTATTTTGAAACTATCAAATAAATCCTATTATCGAAATATATAAAAAAAGCCGGCCAAGTGCGTGGCTGACCACTCACAATGAACGGTTCCGTAGTTGGGATGAATTTATCCTAAGAACAAACTTAACATTGTATATGAAAAACATGTTCCCCCAAGCATTCCAACTGCAAATGTAAGTTTGTACAATATTGAGTGATTTACCATGTTATTTTAAGACCATAGACTTCTAGGTTTTCCTGTAATTTATATTTATAGAACCATTTTCTGTATTAACAATCTGCTTCAAATCATTCAGATTGCGATTGATTGTGAGTTACGCAATTAGGGTTACCTACAGGTCGAATTGTATTTTCAAACCATCCAGGGACCCACTGAAAAATACACACAAAATTTGTATTTTAGTTAGACAAACACACGTACAGAAGAATTATATAAATAAAGATAAGGAAGTTAACTTTAATTTGAGTAGCAAATTGACTGAAAATTTCACCGTGATACATTTACGAATGGATAGAAAGAAGTGAGGAAGATTTCCGTGTTACATAATCAAAGGCATAACTGTTAACACTAAACGTTCTTCCGCGACATCCAATGATGTCGGGCTCTATCAGAATAACCGGGCCCCATCAGAATACTAGCGCTGCGGTATTTATTTTTTAAATATCTCCGCTTTATTTATGCTGAGATCAGGACCCTTTTTGGCTTCGCACAGGTCTTTTTTTATTGTTTTTATTTACGTTTTGTTCGTTTTAAATGCAGCAATTTTTTCTCTTTGAATTTCCTGTGCGTGTCCCAAATAAAATATAAATATCTTTCTTTCTTTCTTCTTCTTTCTGATGTATTCATTAGAATTTATTAGCACTGTCAAGGTGTGGCGCTATTAGAATACCAGCGCTACGGTGTTTATTTTTTAAATATCTCAACTTTATGCTGAGATAGGACCCTATTTGGCTTCGCACAGGTCTTTTTTTTAATGTTTTTTTTTTTTTTTTTATTGGAAATTTTGTTAGTTTTAAATGCAGCTTTTTTAACTCTTTGTATATCCGTGAACCAAATAAAATATAAATATATTTCTTTTTCTTTCTTTTTCTTTCTTTCTTTATTTCGTTCTTTCTTTCTTTCTTTCTTCTTCTTTCTCTGGGTATTCATTAGAATTTATTAGCACTGTTAAGGTGTCAACTAGAGCAAAAATATAACACACGCAAACATCACGACTTGTTTCCCCGAAGGGATAGGCAGAGGTGTAACTATAGTACACCCACACTTCGCCAGTTATGTTTAAGTCCCATGTAACAGAGCAGTGGTGGCCCAGTGGTAATCATCACGACTTACGAGTTGTAGGCCGTAGGTTCGAACCCAGACAGGTCTACTTACAGATTTAATATATTAACGTCGAAAAGGGCGTAATAAAACATACACTTTATTCTGTAATTTCTCAGATATTTATTGAACTAATAAATTGTTTAATTACTACTAAAACAAGAACATTAAAACTATATGTTAAAATACATAAATCTTCAGTAATGTTGTGTTAAAAGTTGTACAACTCTGCGAATTTGTCGTCGAGTGTTGACCTGGATTGGATGACATGTCTTTTGCTTCCTGGTAACTAGTCTAAAAATGTAAGAAATTATTATTATGAGTTACTTTTAGACTTTTAGTTCAGTCTGGACTTCAATGAAAGATAAGGAAAAGTGTTCTCGTTGAGTTCGATATAGGGAGGTAGGTATTTCTACTTCTTAAATCATTTTCTTTTCAATAGATGATAAAGCATTAGGGACTCAGAATAGATACTGCCATTTCAGTACCTACAAAAAAAATGCAAATAAAATATATATACGTAGTACTTCTTATCGATATCAATAACGGGGAACCTTTTTTTTTAATTCTTGGGTGGGAAATTATCAAATAACTTCTCCCGCTCTGGGCGGAGCGGGAGGACGTGTCAGACTTTTATTGACTAAAACCCAACCGTGCACTGAAAAAAAAAATGCACGCCCATCAAGTGACTTTTTAGCTTGAATGACGATATCTTGTTTAGATTAATCAAAATCTTAGTTAAGTCGATCATCACGACATGATTGCAGCAATACTAGTTCAAATGATTGAACGCTCAAACAAGTTTCTCGATTACCCTTAACATGACATCATTGTAGAAGAGTTAAAAAAGAGAAAAGTTAAAAAAAAATTAACTGTGACAAAGTAAATTAGTTGTGTCAATCAAGCATTTTCATTACCTCAATAAAGACCATTGAAACTTTAATCTAATAATCTTGATTCGAGCAACTATGTTTTAACTTGATTGCTGCAAATAGGTTTTGTGATAACTCCAATCAAGATCCCGTTTCATATCTCAATCAAATAAAAGTAGTAGCTGTGATCATTGTGCTTGATAGGCTCAGATGCAAACAAGTTACTTAGTCAATCTAAACAAAATCTTGATGGTAGCAACAATTTTTTTTTTACAGAAACCTTCAGTTGCCTGTGTGCCAGAGCCACGGTATCCCTTTCGGACAAACCCGTAAACCTGGCAGACACCGGTCCCGGCTGACTCCGTCAGTGCGTGCTGACATCTCTTTGAGGCGCGCGAATAACGGCGACCCTTAGAAATCAATTCCTTGCGTCTGCCCTTAGATGGCTCGCTAGACCGTATTTAGTTTCCACCTAAATAAAATAACCTCTATCTATAGTACAGTCGCCAGTACATCAACTTACCACAAACTGTCAAATCTCATTCGATTTTGAACTTAACCATTACTGGACCTGCCTGGACTGTGTATACGTGAGCCACTGTTGCGCCGTCTCATGGGATGTCTCAACGGTGACCAAACGTATTTCTTATTAGTTTTCCTTGTTAGGGTACCATACCTCAAAAGGAAAAAAACGGAATCCTTATAGGATCACTCGTGTGTCTATCTACCTGTCTGTCTGTCTGTCCGTCTGATACAGCCAATTTGCTCCAAATGTAATGGACCGATGGTATACATATCAATTTGAGTGACCCGAACACGGACGTGAACCGTAAATAAATTAATTTAGAAAATTGGGGTCAGTTTTGGGGGGAAAATAAGAAAATTAAAAAAAAGTTTTGCAAACTGTACCTTGTGACATATCAAATGAAAGGGCTTACTGTGAGGGTCTCAATTTTTTTTATAATTTGAAAATATATTGTTTTAAAGTTATACGTGAAAATAGACGAAAATTGACCATCGGGGGATGGTCAATTTTCGTCTATTTTTTTCCCTTATCTCCGAAACAACTGAGCCTAAAATATTGAAAAAAATACAGAAAATAGTTCTATACTTATAGATTACAGGAAAATCTATAAGAATTCTATGGTCTTGAAATAACATGGTAAATCTCTCAATATTTATCCCAACTACGGAACCCTTCATTGTGCGTGGTCTGACACGCACTTAGCCGGTTTTTTTTTTGTGTCTGTGCTTTCTAACATAGTCGTAAGTTTTATTAACATTCTTGTTGAGTCTTGGTTACTCCAATAAAGAAAAATTCTATTCTATTCTATTCTATTAATATTTTAAGGTTTAAAATCGTTTGGAGAAATTTGAGTTTCGTGTCATCTCAATGTGCTAGCCACCGTACTCAGGTACATTCTCATTCTGTGAAACCTAGCTCGAACTTGAAAAAAAAAAACACACATCTAAACCTTAGTTTCTGGTTTATCCGCTTGGTGACGCCACCAGCGTAGCGACTAATCAACGACTTTTTATAATAAAAAACCGGCCAAGTGCGAGTCGGACTCGCGCACCAAGGGTTCCGTATCAGAAACCTTAGTTAGTTAAGTTTATTCTTGGGATAAATTCATCCCAACTACGGAACCCTTGATTGTGCGTGGTCTGACACGCACTTGGCCGGATTTTATTAAATTTTTATATTTGAGTTGATTGAATGAAAGGTAAATTGTGGTTTACGATTTATTAAAAAAAAAACTACTTACTAGATCTCGTTCAAACCAATTTTCCGTGGAAGTTTACATGGTAATGTACATCATATATTTTTTTAGTTGTATCATTCGCTTATTTTAGAAGTTACAGGACACACATTTTACCACTTTAGAAGTTTCTCTCGCGCAAACTATTCAGTTTAGAAAAAAATGATATTTGAAACCTCAATATCATTTTATTGAAGACCTATCCATAGATATCCCACACGTATAGGTTTGATGATTTTTTTTTTGAGTTTCAGTTCTATGTATGGGGAACCCCCAAAATTTATTGTTTTTTTTTTCTATTTTTGTGTGGAAATCTTAATGCGGTTCACAGAATACATCTACTTACCAAGTTTCAACAGTATAGCTCTTATAGTTTCGGAAAAAAAATGGCTGTGACATACGGACGGACAGACAGACAGACATGACGAATCCATAAGGGTTCCGTTTTTGCCATTTGGCTACGGAACCCTAAAATACCGTTTTGCTCCACTTCCTTTGAAACCCATACCCTTTTTATACACGTAGGTGTCTAGTAAACGCCTTTATAAGTCATCTTACATCACCCTGCACCGTTGTTGCCTACAAAACCGTTCTGAATACATCCATTGATGAAACTACTGAATATGTAGGAGCCATTTGAGCAGATGCAGCCACGCACGACGAGAAATGCTGATTAATATTCATTGGAATAGCGTTATTGTAAACAGGAGGTCATAACGTGCTTGTATCCGCGTCGATTACTTGATTAAGTTGTCATGTAAGTAACTATTTAGCAACCATATCTACACTAATATTATAAAGAGGAAAGATTTGTACCTATTTTTGTATGTTTGTATGTTTGTAATGAATAGGCTCAAAAAGTACTGGGCCGATTTAAAAAATTCTTTCACCAATAGAATGCTACATTCTTCCAATGTGACATAGGCTACATTTCATTTTGAAAAAAATTAGGGATCCTTGGTAAAATTTGAACAATGTAACCGAAGGTGTAGAAAAATGAGTCTTAAAATGTCTTTCGTCGAATGCGCTGCCGTCTACCCCGTGCGAAGCCGGGACGGGCTGCTAGTAAGTAATAAACTAATAACACTTATTACAGAAATCAAAATGTGCACATACATCCAGTTTTTAGAGAATATGAAGTCGAAAACTTGTCAAACTGTATTTAAGGTGTCATCATCATCATCATTTCAGCCGAAAGACGTCCACTGCAGGACATAGGCCGCCCCCAATTGGCAGGGGGTTGACATAATCGCCACGCTTGGCAGGCGGGTTGGCGAGCGTAGTATGGTGTTAAAAACGCATAGAGAACGCTACTGCCCATTCTCTAGTAAGCCCCTTAGTCGCCTTTTACGACACCCACGGGAGGAAATGGAGTAGTACTATTCTTTACGTCCGGTACCACACGGCAATTAAGGTGTAAGCCCTCGAAATTCAAAAATTTCTCTGTAATTTCGCGGGCTATATTGAAGTAAAAAAGTTCCCAACTTCAATTTCTCAATGATCCTAAACGTTGAGTAGGTATCTACATATCTAATGTAAAAGCAGTTTGCGCTGCAGTTAGTAAATAGAGATCAATCTTATAGACAGAAGAACTCAACCTAATTTGCAGTTCTCGATTCACACAGACTAAACACATTCATACTGAATTGTATAGTTAGGATAAAGAGCCTAGCTTTTTGTTCACTAATGGAACCCTCAGTTTTCAGTTTTGAAGCGTAAATACGTCGAAGAACATCATTTCTTTCGTTACCGATGGCGTATAGTTTGTGTAAACAGAGATGGCAGAATGATGTGGTTAAAGAATCTTTATTTACTCAAAAGAAATTTGATGATATACTCAAAAGAGATATGATAGGTATACATACGATTCGATCAACGTCAATTTCAATTTGTACTTAACTTGAAGTAGCGCAGTCTAGTGACAATAAGCATCGGTGCACATCTCTCTAGGCGCAGCGCAGCGCATTAGTCACTGCCAAACAATATCGACCTTGCACCAGTTGAAATAAAGTTGGAAATATAAACTTCCATTATCTCGAGAGCGCGTTTAAGCGGAAAGAGACGCGCGTCTCAAGATATTTATTTATTTAATACTTTAAGCACACAAAATGTACAGAGGCGGACTTAATGTCATAGATATTTTCTACCAGTCAACCTTTAGGTGATGCAGAGACAAACAGTAGTAGGTGCAATAGCGAGGATTATTGAGGAATAAATATTCATTTAAATATAAAGATATACATAAACATATTAAAAACTATAAATTCAATATATAAATCTCATTATATATAAATATAAACACAAATAAATACACATAAATACAATAACAATCACAAGAATCAACAACCACCGTAATGTTATGTACATAAATATTGACGTAAGTGAACGTTAACGCGATCGAAAAGGTATAAAACTCGCTCTAAAGCGACAGTAATCCTGACGTAAGTCCGATCGTTTGGAGTAAGCGTTTTTAGAAAACGATCTCTTTAGAAAAATCCTATAATGTGTAATTCCGTAGCACACTCCGTAGGTCCTTCTACGATTTTGCGTAGTCGTTTCGCCTACGGCGTAGCGGTTAGTTAGACCATAAACTACGCGAGTTTCTTTTTAAGCTAAGGCTACGAATTAGGTCATTATCGTTTGATAAATATCAATATTGTATTAGCTTCCTCTGATTTGTCTATTCGTTTTCGAAACTATTTTTATTTTGATTAAGTTAATATCGACGGCACGGTTGGCACAGTGGTTACGCGATTGACTGCTGTCGCGGGTTTGATTCCCGCACGAAACAAATATTTGTATGACCTACAGGTAGTTTTTCCGGGTCTGTAAAATCAAATGTTTGTAAACCACCCACAATACAGGAAAAATTTCTAGTGTCCCCAACGTCTTTAAAATAATAATAATTGTTTTTGACATTTTGATTTATAAAGATTTACAGTAAAATTTTTTCATTCGATTTTGAACGTACTTCATCAACATTTAAGGTTTAAAATCGTTTGGAGAAATTTGAAAGTTTCGTCTAACCTAATCTGCTGGCGACTGTACAACTAGCCCAACTCTCATTCATTAACGTTTTAAAAACAAACTTCCCAAAAATTTGTGTTTACAGTTCTGAGTTTACCTGCACAATCAGACAGCTGTCAGCTGACTAAAGCTTTGAAATTGTGACGTCAGGCTATAAAGAGACGCGGAATCTGCAAACAGCCTTGCGTGACGCAAATGTCATTATATAACGGGTTTTAAACGAATGTGTCCCGGTATTTATAGTGCAGGTCACGGGCGGCGCCAGGTGAGGCAATAGTGTCCTCGCCCAATGACAGGGACGTTTCCCGCGCTTTCTTTATCACCTGTCACTTTTATTTGTAGCTGTCTGGACTTTCCGGTGTCTATGATTCTGCGTTTTCTTTTTGTTTAATTTGAAAAGCGAATGGAAATCTTGAGAGTTCTTCTTTTGTTTTTGTTGAGATAAAATTACGAATAAATTACTGGTTGCCAAGATTTCTACGTCGCACCGTTTGAAGCTGCAAATGCTTTGTTAATACCTATAATTCATTGTTAGACACAGTGGAACAGACAAGGAATGTGTCCGTTAATGCTTAAAATTGTGATTTATTAAAGGATGATGTGCCAATATCAGGAGATACGACAATTTATTTGCTATTTATTAGAAATCCAATGTCCAGTTCAGACATTAACGGGCTGATTATCATGAAAATGATAAATGTACCAAGAAACGTAAAACACACCAACATTGGTCCAATATTTGAGCCAAATAATCTCGTGTCATCTCACGAGATTTTAATGACCCTTTTGACAAACCAACCAAGCCATTCATTACATTTAATTTGGACTGTTATTGCAGGTAAGTGACCTTGGATCGCGTCGGCATGATGGAGCGGGCAACAACACGTGAGTATGCTTCCTCTTTGGAATGAAAATGTAAGTCATCATGAATTTTATGACACTACAGTATTTACTGAAGGTTGTAAACCTTCAGTGAATACTGCAGTGTCACAAAATATACCAAAGTGGTGATAACACGGTCGTAAAGATGTGCATTCATGGTACCTAAATAAAGGTTGTGCAACATTTAATCGTTTTATTGCAAACAGCATCATGTTTTTGTGTTTTTGAAAACATGTTTTGGCAACACTGCAGTAGTACCTAATGTATGTGTGCAACGTTTCAAGCAACTCCAAATTACATTGCATAATATTTGTTTACCTCTAAAGTTTTTAGCCGCCTCTGTGGTCTAGTGGTAAAACCACCTGTCTCAGATCTAGAGGTACCGGGTTAAATTACCAGCGGGGGCAAAAATTTCTGCTCGGTTTAGTTGGTGATAGGGCTTATTCTAAGTCCGCCTGGCCAGCTACCACCATCTTATCTAAGTCTGTCGCCAAAACAACAATGTTAACAGCATTTGTTGTGTTTCGGCAGTAAGAGGTAAGATAGCCAGTTCCTCTGTGGTTGAGGATTCCGGGTGAAGCTCGCTTCCATCTTCGGCCTTATCATCACTTACCATCAGGTGAGATGAAGGCCAAGAGCTTCCCCGTTGTATGTAAAAAAATATATAAAAAATAAAGCGTAGGTATTTACGGAATTTTCTTTTGTTTTCATTTTCATTCGTTCAAGTTTCGTGACTGATTTGTAATACTGCATGCTTCAATATGTTTTATGCACAATATTGATTTTTTTTAAAGTTAAGTTTAATTTACTGTTTTAAGAAAGAAAAAAAAAACTTTTTTTTAAGCACCAGCGTCACAAGCGTTAGTTTTGAAAACACAAAAGTATGTTTATTGTAGGCACTTATTGTTTATCTACCTAAGTAGGTCCGCCTATATTTAGGATTCACCCATCCATACATGATTGATTGATCCACTCTTCTTAGTCATGTCGATGGCACGACATTTTGTTGCCCCAAAACTTCGCCACTTCCACGGCATCCTAGGAGGCACTGCAGAAGCACAGCGCGCTGGACAGCTTTTAACCCTTTACAAAGTACAAAGCACAAGTCCGATCCTGCATGAAGTATTGCAGTCACCTTTGGGATGGCTCAGCTTTATACCAACTTGCTGTGCTGACTCGGTGGAACGCAGAGCTAAGAGGCTCATTGGCGACGTAAAACTGGTGGATGCCAAGCTTCACAGCTTGGCTCATCGCCGCAAGGTTGCCTGCTTGTAGGTCTTCTACAGATTGTACTTCGGCGAGTGTGCCCATGAACTCCACGACCTCATTCCACCGGCCCCCTTCTACCATCGGACATCTAGACGCGCTGCAAGTTACCATCCCTACCTAGTTGATATTCCACCAACTCGCACATGCGTTTTCAAACGTCTTTTATAATGCGCACAGCAAAGGAGTGGAACTCTCTGCCTGCGTCTGTGTTTCCGAACGCATACAACCATAATCTATTCAAAGCTCACTCCATCGTAGACTTTGGCTCTGTCACCCAGACCTAGACTAGAGTCAAGAGTAAACCCAAAGTAAAAAAAAAAAAAGTCGAGTATATCATGGAAACTTATGAAAAATTGCGAAGACACGCCTAGAAAAAATAACCCTGGAAACCTAAGAAAATGTCGCAGCATTATGCTGAGATAGGAGCCTTTTGGCCACGTATAGGACTTTCTGTTTTTATTTTACTTTTGTTTTTTTTATTAACGTTACTATGAGTGTGTTTAGTTTAAAATGTGATCTTCCTGTACGAGTACCAATAAGTACTTGTTCTTTCTTTAATTCTTTCTAGAAATCAACACCTCACTGCATTTTAAAAAATCTACCCTGATCTTGAAATTCATAGTTTTCAGGAACTGTTTTTATTACATACTTACAAAAAAATATTTACTCGTGAATGTATTACATTCCCTTCATTTGGCAGTTTACAAAGTATTAAGAGAAAAACAGTTTACCTCGTAGTTTTGAGACATACAAACAAACTAATGTTCTTGTAATTCCATATTGGCATTCTGTCAAAATATTATGTTGGTCAATGGGAAGTACCTACCTATGTACCTAATATAAGAAAACTACGCAATAATGTAACATTTTGTACCTTTTTAATTGTACCTAATGCAATAAATTGTACAGTGGTACACGTGGGCCGATAGGATCTAAGTTCCTTTCGCTGTATCATGTCAATAAAAAGCACAATGAAATAAATTAACAACGTTTATGAGTAACTCAATGAAAAAAACAAAAAACAAACATACTCTAGCAAGTGTCGATGTCGTGACGGGCATAATGTTATACTTTTCGGTCTAGCTCTCAATCGCCCTACAGAGTATAATCTGAGATAAGGAACATCGTTCCTATAGATATCTAATATTATGTTTTCAAAAGAACCTGAACATAGAAAAGCACAACAATCAATATTTTTCTTAGCACGAACATCTCGCGAAATAGAATCGTCATGTTATTAAACAAGTGCGTGCATGTCGGACCACGCCAATGAGGGGTTCAATGGTTTAATAATTAGAAGACTTATTATTTATAAAATATTTAAAAAAAAACGCGGCCAAGTGCGAGTCGGACTCGCACGTGAAGAGTTCCGTAGCAGCAAGCGCGGTTTACGATTTATGCCGTATTAAAAAAAAACTACTTACTAGATCTCGTTCAAACCAATTTTCGGTGGAAGTTATTTTTGGTAATGCATATTTTTTTTTTAGTTTTATCATTATTTTATTTTAGAAGTTACAGGGCAAATTTGTTGTGTCCCCCCGACACACATATTACCACTTTGGAAGTGTCTCTCGCGCAAACCGTTCAGTTTCGAAAAAAAATATATTAGTAACCTCAAAATCATTTTTGAAGACCTATCCATAGATACCCCACACGTATGGGTTTGATGAAAAAAATGTTTTGAGTTTCAGTTCTAAGTATGGGGAATCCCCAAAGTTTACTGTTTTTTTTTTTTCTATTTTTGTGTGAAAATCTTAATACGATTCACAGAATAGATCTACTTACCAAGTTTCAACAGTATAGTTCTTATGTTTTCGGAAAAAAGTGGCTGTGACATACGGACGGACAGACAGACAGACATGACGAATCCATAAGGGTTCCGTTTTTTGCCATTTGGCTACGGAACCCTAAAAATCCTCATAACAAGTGCTTTAATTTGATATGTCACACGGTACAGTGTGCAATTTTTTCCTCCAAAAGTGAACCCCATATTCAAATTCATTTATTTATTTTACACGTTCGAGTTCGGGTCACAGAAATTTATATGTGTACCTAATTTCAACTTAATCGGTCTAGTAGATTCGGAGCAAATCGTCTATGACAGACAGATAGACAGACAGATAGACACCCGAGTGATCCTATGGGTTCCGTTTTTTCCTTTTGAAGTACGGTACGAACCCCTAAAAACCATAGATTTTGTGTCAAAATTATGCACATCAGGGCCTTGTTAACGTATTTGGAACCAAAGAAGTATCAAATGTGAAATGAAATGCATTTTCAGTACGAACATTTCTGTGTTTATATTCTTGCACACAATATATAAACTTGATTTATAGTTTAACAAACTACTTAATTAGGAGACTATAGATTTTTTGAAGATAACCTTTAGATTCCGAGGCTCGAAGAGAACTAACTTTAGAAACTAGCCGACGCCGAAACATCATGTTTCCATTAGAAAAAAACAGTACTTTTTACGCGATGACTGTCATATGAGATACTTTTTTTCATGACTACGCAGATACAAAAATCAATTGAGGCGATCGCATACCTTAATTTTATATTCAGTATTTAAAATCACTACAAATCTTATTGATATTTGGAAATCATGACAAATGCATGGGCATGGCCAATACCTATGTGCAGTAGATCCAAGATCAAGCTCGTATAGATCAATTAATTGAAAACTTTAGGTGCGAGTGCGTTTTTGGGGTTCCGTAGTCAACAAGGAAGTATAGTTTCGCCATGTCTGTCCGTCTGTCCGTCCCCAGCTTAGCTCAGAGACTCTTAGTACTAAAAAGCTATAATTTGGCATGGACATACATATTATCACGTCGACAAAGTGGTCAAATAAAATCATGAAAAAAATAGTTATTTAGGGTAGGTTCCTCCTGTACATGTAAACTGGGGACGTTTTTTTTTTTTTTTAGCTAACCTGTTGTGTGGGGTATTGTTGGATGGGTCTTTCAAAAATATTGCAGATTTGTGAAAAAATAAATTCGATTAAGGGATCCGTTTCTGAAATATTAGGCTTTAAAATGCTAATTTTTGTTAGAGTTAAGTGTGCCCCTGCCAGCTAAATGGTTGTAGGTACTTGGATATGTAAAAAAAATCACAGCAGTAGTATATATAACGAAGTTAAAAGAAAAACTATCACAGCCAAGTAGGCGTCATAAGTTACCGAGTAATAGTCAACCAACTTACATTTACAGTTGAAAAACATGTTCTCCCATACATTCCGTACGGAAGAACATGTTTTTCAACTACGATGTTAAGTTTGTCTTTGCGATAAATTCATACCAAACACGGAACCCTTCATTGTGCGTGATCCGACACGCACTTGACCGGTTTTTTTTATTTTATTTCGGAAGTGTTTATACTTTTTTGTTCCACTGTACTTTTGTAATTAATGTTCTCAGTATGTAGGTTATGTTAATTGTTCTAAATACTGTGTTTCGGATGTGTCCTTTTATCCAATTGACAAATAGCACCGTGTGCATTGTTGGTGTGACAACATCGAAGCATTGTTGTAGGATCCTGTAGGTACCTACGTAACTGTTGAAAGGCCAAAGGGAGTCGTTATGAAGAATTATGTTATTTATGCCACGCGTATGTCAGCGGCCATAAAATTAACTAGCTAACAATAGAGATGAATGCTATTCGTGCCGTTGGACCATCCCAGAGCATAAGCGTGTAGAGATAACGTATACGTACCCACTACCCTGGTAGATACTGTTATATTTACCGGTATTCCATCATGAATACAAGAGTGGGAGAACACGGGCTAATGATGAAAACTAGGAAAGCATTTTTAGGGTTTCATAGTCAACGAGGAAACCTTATAGTTTCGCCATGTCCGTCTGTCTGTTTGTCCGCGGCTTAGCTCAGAGAATCTTAGTACTAGAAAGCTGTAATACATACACACATCAAAAAAAGTTTGTGATCACTAGCATAAGCTGATATAATTTTTTTTATTGAACTTTATTAAGAAAATTTCTTTGTTGTGTGTTTTCTTTAAATAGAAATACCCTGTTTGAAATTAAAAAATAAAACTATTTTTTATTTTTTACAAAAATGAGTAATTAATCATAATGTAATGGTAACTGTTTAAAGATATTAACATCATGACGGTACCTTGTCAATACATCTATGAAAACATCATGTACGTAAGGAAAAATTTAAATATTTTCAGTAAAAGAGGTGAAAGACACAATTATAGTACCAGAAATAGGGACCAATTACTTCAACCAGGTTTCAGACTGGCTAAAGTAGACTCATCCTTCATGGGGTACTGTTTAAAATGTTACAATAAAATACCTCCCCACATACTCCAGTTGAACGAAACAAAATTTAAAACTTGTATAAAACGCACACTATGCGGCCAGGCATATTATAAGTTGGGGGATTACAACGCTGACAAAAATGCTTGGCTCAATGCTGGTCCTGCTCCATAAGGGCGCATTACCGGGTAATATGTCTTTTATTGACTTGAATGTGCCCTGGCTGCTGAGAGTATGTCATGCTCACTCAAATGTCTCGCTGGTGGTGGCGTGTGTGTTGGATCATTAAGTTGCCTTCATAATGGTTGAGCTAAGTGGTGCTGATCCATGCGTCATGTTCGTGAACGGGCGCCGTCAGTTGGGACTGGTCATCTCTTAGCTGCCACGGCTTATTTTAATTTTTGAATTGTTTTAATTACGGACGCTTCTAACGTGCACGTCTTTCTACATTGTTCTCACATGTATAACTTCAACATGAATGATGTAACCCATATTTTGTAACAATATTTTGTTTTAAAAGAGTGTCCATGGAGTTTATTGTCCGTTCTTCTCCATAGGAACCTACTACGCTTTGGAATGGGCAACTAGCTTCATCTTTCTGACTGACCGACCCCTTGACAATTCAAAAGTACCTGTATTTGGTTTATTTGAAATAAATGCTTTGAGTTTTTTTTTTAACAGAAATTTGAAAGAAAGAAGAAGACTGTTTAACCAAACTTAAACAACAATTTATTAATAAAAGGTTTATATTCAATATAATATAACTCCTCCTGGGCATGTTGAGAATAAAGTTATGCAGCATTTCTTGGGGTAACCTGTCCCATTCTTGAATAGCGGCTTCCCTGAGCTCTGGCACTGTCTGGGGACGTGGCTGACGGTTCCAAACAGCTCGCTTAAGAGCATCCCACGTGTGCTCTATTGGGTTTAAGTCAGGCGAGCCGAATCATAATATAATCTACCGTACCTAACAAAAAAGATTTAGATTTTTCAAAGTGATCGCAAACTGTTTTTGATGTGGGTATGTACGTATTAATCATGCCGACAAAGTGGTAAAACAAAATCTTTTAAATGTTTTTTTTTATACGTAAAGAGATGATATTTTATTTTCTCGTCTATCCCATGGTGTTCCGTGTGGGATATAGTTGGATAGGCCGTTCAAAAATATTGTAGGTTTGTGAAAACCATTTTTCGATTCAGGGATCCGTTTGCATAATATTAAGCTTTAAAGTGCAAATTTTTGTTAGAGTAAAGTCCTTCCCCCCCTGCTGCTAGCTTAATGATTATTTTTGGCTATGTGAAAAATTCACGCAGTAGTACATATAACGAAGTTAAAAGAAAAACAATCATAGAAAAGTTGGCTTCACAAGATAACGAGTAATAGTCAACGAACTTAAAGTAGTTGTAATGTATGGGAGAACATGTATTTCAACAACAATGTTAGGTTTTTTCTTGGGATATATTCGTCCCAACTACTGAAACCTTCATTGTGCATGGTCCGACACGCACTTGGCCGGTATTATTTTTTTTTTCCTCAAATAAAACTTTTGTTCTAAGAATACGAAGACTTACTGTACAATCTTTTCTTTAAGCATGTTTTGCTATGATTTAGGCGATTAACACACTGCCACGCACCACGCAGCGTAGCGCGTGAATGCGTGTTTTAACGTTGCTTGTGAGTATCTCCGTTTGTATAGAAAACACGCACAGTCCAACACACAGAAAATGCATCCACGCGCGTTAAAACGCAACGTTAAAACATGCATTCACGCGCTACGCTGCGTGGTGCGTGGCAGTGTGTTAATCGCCATAGGGCGCCGAACAACGTCCATTTACCCTTCAGAATGCCTCAACAACTTTTGTACTACAAATAAATATATTAAAGAAACATAAATTGCCATCACTGTAATGCCAAATTCACCATGCCATGACTTTAATTCCGCGTAAATTAATACAAGATCGTAAAAAAATTAGTATTCAAGGAATTCGCAATAAAACGTTTTATGTAATAATTCATTTTATATCTACGCCTATGCTTGATTATTAAAACTTCAGTTCTAATCATAGTCCATCTGTGAGAGTTTTGCAATAAATAACTTTTCGCTCGAACGATACTTCTATTATGCGGACGAATTTTTTTTATGCCCAATGAGCTCTTCCTTTTTTTTTTCATTATATACTTGTATATAATATTTATTTATTTTAGTGTTAGATTGTTTATTGTCTTCTATTCCTATACTTACGTCTATTTAGATATTTCTGTAAAATACAACACTACATAATGGTCACAATATAATAGTAATGGTTAAAGATGCTAAATGAACTAAGTATTAAAAAGAAACACATACTTTTACCTAGCCAATCAATCCTGAAAACAGGAAATTGTTTTTTTAGGGTTCCGTACGTCCGAATGAAAAAACCGAACCCTCATAGGATCCCTCGTGTGTTTGTCTGTATGTGCGTCTATCGCAGCTAACTTGCTCCGAATCTACTATAAACCGATTAAGTTGAAATTTGGTATACATATGAATTTCAGTGACCCAAATACATTGGGGATAGGTTTTTTTTTTTAAGTTTTGCAACTGTACCATGTTACATATGAAATGAAAGGGCTTGTTGTGAGGGTTTCAAATATATTTTTTTTATAATTATAAAATAAATACTTTTGAAGTGAGACGAATT
Source organism: Dryobota labecula (assembly GCA_947523025.1). Taxonomy (NCBI): domain Eukaryota; kingdom Metazoa; phylum Arthropoda; class Insecta; order Lepidoptera; family Noctuidae; genus Dryobota; species Dryobota labecula. The sequence goes on along the minus strand of OX383289.1, from coordinate 5,864,485 downwards.
GACAAAAATTTACCATTCCATCCCCCACTTATCTCCGCCACAGAAAATAGTTCTTTACTTATAGATTTCAGGAAAACCTATATCTAATATTGTGCGGACAATATTACATTTGCAGATGGAATTTATGGGAGAATATGTTTTCCATCTACAATGTTAAGTTTGTTTTTAGCATAAATTTTGTGGGATAAAAACATGATAGATAATGTATTCATCGTACGGAACTCTCCCCACGCGAGTTCAATGGATTTCTCTCTTTATGCGAATTTAATTTATAGTGACAAGTCTGTCAGTCCTTAGACCTTGTTCACAGAATTTAATTTCATTTCGCGTTCCCAAGAGACAAGCAATGTTTCTTGGCACAAAAATTCACAATACGATTAATTCTTCACATTTTCTCATTAACGTCTTAAGTTTCCGAACTGTTACCATCTGTTACAACGAATTCGCAAATCACCGAGTGATCACTCCACATGAAAGAGATTTCGATCCAATTACCAGTTCATGCATAAAAACCTGGAATATTTGTGGGATGATCCATAATTTGTCGCTGCAATCGATTCTGAGCCATATTCTAATTTGTGTACGGTTTACATTGTTGTATCATGTTCAGTCTACTGATCCGACTACATTGGATAAAGGACTTTATCGATAACGATATAGCTGCTAAATTATCGTGTCGGGCCTTAATCCCCGAAGCATGCTACAGATTTATCGCGCGCTGTTAGGAGAACCGCGTATTTATATTAAGTGGAGGAGCTGTCAGCGCCTACGCCGACGCCGCTCTGGATGGCTACATACAATAATGTATCCCACCATCAAACACTAGATTTTAATAACTTTTTAGTAATTAATTTTGTGTAAATATTTACTATAAATAACAGGCAGAGGATTTTCACATAAAGCTTGTTTTCTAAGATTAAATCAAACGGGTACTAATTATTAAACAAAATATAAAAAATACGCTACGCACCAGCAGTTTATAACCTAAAATATCTAGGGGTTTAAAAAAGCTGAATATAACGAACTGCAGACATTTGGTTTGATATATAAATACTTGTTTTTAATTTAGATATCATAAAAACTCTGATGTTGAGCCAATTCTCGCAATGTGTCGGAATCGCACTTGGAATTCCACCATAACAAACGACATACGACAAATAAGACAAACCTGCAAGTCTGATATTTGTTTCGAAAATTAACCAGTTAGTGAGCTTAACTAAGCGTTTAAAAGTGACATTAAGAGGTAGTATACGTCAAAGTAAATTCTGTGAAGTGTGCGCAGGCAACCGCGCTACATTAAATGGGCGGTATTCGCGTTGCAAAATAATAAATGCGGAAAATATCAATATCAATCTGGAATAATTGTAGCAAAAGGCCACCGCGACACTTAACTCTTTCGGCTAGATCGTCCAACTAATAATACGCCCGCACGTGAAATGTTTTGGCTGGTGCTTTTTGTTCGCGCCGGTTATTTCAGTTTTCCAGTAGGATTTTATACAACATCAACTCTGGCCGTCTCCGCAGTGCAGCGCCAGAAAACGCTCCTGTCGACGCTTTCCGAATATTGATCCGTGATTAAAGTTTATCACAGCTATGGGCACACCACCCAACGAACCTGAACTACACGACAATAACGAAGTTTAAAACGGTCCTCATAAGATAAATCATTTTTGGTTTAATGTGTGATAGCGACCACTTATTTGTGAACGTGCCGTGAAGTGCAGTGAATGTGTGTCAAAGGTCTTTCGGAGTTCAGTGCAGTGGGTGTAGAAGAATATAACGGCAAACATGTCGGAGTTCTTTGGATCATGGACCGACAAGGGAGAGGACGATCACGAGATGACCATGGTGGAGGAGACTACGGAGACTATCACCACGACCACCACGAGGAGACAGATACCTTCAGTAAGTGGATACGGCCCTCAATTAATTGGCCTTGATCGAGACCCGCACCGCGGTTATATTTTTGCCACGAAGACGTAATTAGCACCAGACGACAGTTGCATTTAGGGTCAGGTAAAATGTGGTGTGTCATTGGACCATGATATCTGGGCCTCAAGTCTGCTATTACAATAGTGTCATAATGGTCTCTTCATTGTGAGTTTTTGACAGATTTGCCATACAAACACTGTCAAATACTCACAATGGCGAGACCATTCTGACACTTGTAATAGCAGACTTGAGGCCCTGTTTAATTCCAATATCACATTGTTAAAAAATGAGGGAGACAGCGAATGGCGACACATATATTTTTATTGCGTCTCGTCTGTATCATTGTTAGAGCTGTTTATTTTGGACAAGTCCAGAGCGCGGGTGTCACGGGCGCTGTCAATGTAGAATCTTCTTGATATAAACCAGCTCCCGCACCAAGGTGAAGGCGAGTTCCACCGTCAACTGTCACTGCTCTTATAAATCAACTGACGCACTAGTCTAAAATTACATCATTTTCGCTTCACGACCTGTAAAAAAGAAATTTGGAGTCACTCTTAATTTTGCATCATTAAGTGCAAATTAATTATTTCTGGGAAAACTGAAAAACAACGTTATACAGCCAAAGACCTATTTAATTAGTGCCCGACAGTAGGACGTCAGTCCAAAAAATTAAGGTGAACATAAAATGAAGAAGCTTTTGATCTGGGCAGGTTTATGACAAGCTGTGTCAAAAATTATATTTTACTTAGTTCATAAATTCTCATGTATTCAACTCTAACCATCGATAAGAAACTTGACTGCACTAATATTGTTTTTATAAAGCCGAAAATATTATTTTATTTAATACAGTAAGTACTAGTTTTTGGCGCAGGCCTCTAACAAAATTATTGCTGTATTTTAATGTTTTCTTGTTTATGGACCATGTAGCGCAAATGTTTCGTGAACAGCTAATTAGGATGGCTAGAGCCAACCTTTTGTGTTGACACTAATTTATATACGTTACGCAAACATCTTTTTATCTAAAGTCTGGCGAGTGAGGACCCTGTTCTCGTCTATTTTCCTGACGTTAAACGGGTCGTGTAATGCTACATTAGTGAAGCGTAGAAAGCTGCGAGAATGTCTGTTTGTATCCCTCTATTTTGAGGAAAATGTAGAAGTTTGTTAACAATATTTTAACCGACTATCCTCAGTATTGAAGTACTATTCAGAACGTCCAAAACATCAATAAAGTGGTTCCAATTCTGACTTTACCACAACAGAAATTGTAAGTTCAAGATGTTGTAATACGAATCTCGACTTACTATAATGTCGATGCGTGGAACCAGAGTCGTGTGTCAAGACAATGTGATATACGTCAACATAATGCGCTTGTGCAGTGAATGGCCTTTTGTTTGGGAACAATGGAGCATTTTGTAATTGGAAATGCTCGTGTCTTCACAGAAATCAAGAAATTATGATGCTCCGTGCTTTTTGGTCGCGACAATGTAAAATGATGTGGAATTGATGTATTGTATGCGATTTCAAATTATGGAGGAGAGGACAATAGACTTCTGATTTCTTCTTTCAACATGCTGATTTCTGGTTTTAGAATATTCTTCGTTCATACTTTAAAAATATTTCAATTCTAAAATGATTGACTTCGCACGCAATTTTGAAGTGGCTTCAAAATCTACCACTCCTGTACGTAGTCAAAATTATTTTACATTTTCTAATTTTGGTCGGTGTACTAACAATGTTTAATTTAGAAAACACAGTGTAAACAATTGGCATGATTCATTGCATCCACTGCTCCACATACTGAAATATTAGTTTCCTTGAGACAATGTTGAAGCCTGCAACTGTAAATCAGGTAAGCTGTAACATGTAGATTGTTATATTACGACTTATCGTACGTAATTAGATACATGGCCTAGTTTATGGCAGGAAAAATTACCACCATCCTTCATGCTTTCTTTCGTCTCATTAATTTCAAGGGCTTCAGTAGCTACTGTTATTGTATAGAACACGTTTTTCGGTCACTTCATTTGTCTTCATTCATTATTAGTTGGTAGTCTGTAAGAAGTCATTCATTCGCTAAAGTAAAAAGGTAAACAGCTTTGATTAAAGGTACAGAAAGAATGAGAGTTTCTCATGTTACATACAGTATAGGATCACACCGATCACAATGAAAGTGTATGAGATGAGAAAGCCCATTGTGTAACTGATATAATAATTACGACGATGGGTTCTCATAAGAAAAATGTACATCATCTTGGAGACTTGCAGTCTTAGAGCGTTCGCAGATGGCAATCAATCGGTGACCGGTTTTTTTTAGGAGCTAAATGAAACAGTAGAAATCAAATGTATCAACGCACCAGATCAAATAAAAAAAAAAAAAAAAAAAAAACTGACTGATTGAAGGACCTACAAAAAGTATGCCGAGTGCGAGCGCGTTTACTATAAAATCCCAAAGATTGAATTAAGATTTCCCAGACGTTTATTGAGGTTGATCCGCTATAGATGTTTAGTTAACCTACTATTTCGTAAACAAACGATCAATAAGGCGTTTCCGAAAATTCTCCAAAAAATCGAGACGTTCCTTTTGTAGGTACAAACACAGAAAGGCGTAAGAGACCCAGATATATTTTTCAATGTCCAAAATGTTGGTCGTGACTGCAAACTGGCGATAAACTAATATGAAATCAGTAAAGAAAGTGGTTTGTGGTGTGTAATAAAAATCTGGGAAGTATCCGCGGGGTCACTGAACTCGGCCGGGTGAATTGTGTTTGTATTCGAATTAGGGATGACGTGACTCACTGGCTTATTCTGAAGCATATGAGATGAGTTCAAAACTGAATATCTTGTATCTTGTTAGTCTTAGATGTATGTTCTTGTTTCATTCGATTATTTGCGGAAGTCTTTGTTCATGGTTTCATCAAACGCGTCTCGCTCTAGGATTGTCTTTGATTTTTAGGTAAGTTATTTACTCAAATATGAATCTTGATTCAAAACTGATAGCTTTTGAAATTTCTTACAAATCTCTGCTCATACCTACCTAGTTCAAGAAAATCATCATGTTCATGTTTCAGAATTCTTTTAGAATAGGTCAAGAGGTCTTTGAACCTTGTAACAACGATTTGCGCGTAGACTCTTTAGAAGTAAATTATTAACATGATAATAAGTTGTTAGTAAAATGAAATATTTTAAGTATAATTAGATTGTTTTTTGAGAGAGCTTTCGTAGCAGCGTCGCAGCTCAAATACGTAGTCTATTTAAAGAATCAGTTGCTACACTGGTTAAAGGCTCCTACAACCAGGCGCGACACGCGACGCGACACAGACACCGCGTGCCGCGCGACGAGCGGTCTCTTTGTGTCGCACCTGTTTGTAGGAGCCTTAAAAAAGCATTGCAATACTAGTAAATCTAGAACTAATGTAGGTGCGAAAAAAGCATTAAAAGATAATGGATTCATGCGCTGTTCCTTGATGCAAAAAGCTTTAACGCCCATTCGTATTTCTTTATTTAAGTATAAGTATTAGACACAGCATAATTTGAACTTTGAAAGGCAACCCTAAACGAAACTACATTCGCAATAAGTATACAAGCTGTATACAGGCTATCGATCGACAAAACGTGGCAAACGACTAGCAATTTGAACGTAAAGGTGAACCAAAGAGTACAGTAATATATGAGGTGAACATTGAACGTGCGGTGGCCAGCACATCAAGTTACCACAAACTGACAAATTTGCTCGTTCGATTTTGAACTTAAATATCAACATTTTAAAGTTTAAAATCGTTTGGAAAAGACAGTTTCGTGTAGCTTGATGTGCTGGCCACTGTACAATTCAAGTAAATAGCCAAATAAACTGTTGTTCGCTTTAAAGCATTCTGAAAGTAATAGGCAATAAGTTAGACAGCCCACTGGTGTGGAGAATTACCCAGAGGACTAACACCTATATATATTCTAAGAAGTTGACTCGAAAACTCCTCGACCTCGACTCAACTGAGGTTACCTTAAGGATCACCTCAACTAATCCTCGAAATCGGTATTCTTAGTTAAAACTCGGACTTGTCGTGAGGTAATCTTGAGGATCCTCGAGTAAGGTTGAGTCAAGTTTGAGTCAAGGTAAAACGTCATTAAATACGTCATTAAATCCTATGATTCAATGACGTGATTGCGTGTTGGCGTGTGACATGACATGATTTTTTTTTGTCTATTGACACTCAAACGTTTGTCAGATTGCTGTTTTTTGTCACTCCTCTTAGCTAGGAGTTGTGTTCTGTGCTGTCACGTCGCGTCTGCGTCGGTCTAGCTTGTTGTGAAATGCAATGTTTGTGTAGATTTGAAGTTTGATTTGTTTGTTGTCTTGTGGGTGTAGTACAGTTTTACCTCAGTTTTTAAATTTTAATTCACACTGTTTCTTATAATAATAAATTATATCTGGGAGACAATTATTCAGTGAGTCGGAGAAGTTATGCCTCCAAGAATTCATTTTTAAGCTTAAGATATTCAACACAGTTTCTTTCCTAAAACGATAGCATCTTTGGAATTCTACACTGTCATAAAATTCTATATGGGGTTTTCTGCGTCTCGTAAATAACGTCGTTCGGGATAATCGTACGGATTTATCATACAGATAATTCAGAAACCTTTGGAAATCCATTGAAAACACTAGGGAAACGTTATTCAAATATAATAATCACCTTTGTTTATTAAGTGGGGGTGTAAGAGTAGAGTAAAAAATGCGAATAATATCGTAAATCTTCCTTGAGTGTTCCTTCGACGTACCTTGAGCTTGACAGTTGTTTCCTCACCTCGAGTGAGGAAAAATGTCGAGTGGCGCCAAGTGGAGGAGTTTTTCGCAACTGTGAATACCGATTTCCTTGAATGAGGTTGAGTGGAGTCGAGGAAGTTTCGAGGAAACGTTTTAGAATATAGGTGTGGTTCATCATTAATCATAATTTTAGCCGAAAGTCGTCCACTGCTGGACATAGGCTTCCCCCAATTGGGGGGAGTTTGCCATAATCACCACGCTTGGCAGGCAGTTTGGCGAATCCTCTCTTAGTTATTAGGTACTAACATAGTTTTTAAGTTCATACTAACAATATAAAGGTAATGGATCAATGGTAGTCTGAATTAAAGAAAATGTATATATATAAAAAAAAGTTTCATATTGAGACACGAAGCAACAAAATACGATCTAGAAGTATGTGGCCGTTTTTATTTAGATCGAATTTTGTTGCTTCGTGCCTCAATATGAAACTTTAAAAAAGGTATTAGAAAATTCTAGACACTCTTACCGATATAGTTGATTGAGCCGTTTTACATAATTTCTTCTCAGTCACGAGATAATATGTTTTTAAAGGAGTCCCGCTAGTCGACCGATGACAACCCTCTTAACGATCTGAACAGCGCCTCTTACAAACGTGGCCAGCCAAGACCCCCAAGATACAAGCCCTGCTTAGTTTGAGGGTCAACGGCCAAATCAAAATATTGTGATGTACAAGCTAAATTGTGTATAAGTTAGACCATTGTCTGTCCCTTTCTTTTTGGCAATAAAACTTTTTGTATTTTGTACCTACTGCCTACTGGGCCCAAACAGTATATGTATCGTCGAAACTAAACAGAAAGAAGAAAGGCGTAGCAGAGGCGTAGTGGTAGCGTAGCAGTAGCGTAGCAATGACGTAGCAGTGGCATAGCACGTGTTTATCTCTATTAATCGTCCTCTCAGAGGTCACTTTCTTCCTAGCCACATCATCTTTGACAAAATCATCTATCAAACTCAAACTTAAACTCAAATAATTTATTTCAATTAAACCATTTACAGACACTTTTGAATTGTCAAGGAGTCGGTCAGTAAGAAAAATGAAGCTACATTCCCATTCCAAAGCGTAGGTACCTATGGAGAAGAACGGACAAGAAACTCCATGGACACTCTTTTAAATTAAATTGTTACAAAAGTATTCGTTACATCTATAATGTTGAATTTATAACTAAATGTGAGAACTATGTAACAATAAAAATAATAAAAACTTACACGTTAAAAGCGTCAAGAGTAGGTACAACAAATAGAAACAAAATAAAATAAAATAACCCGTGGCAGCTAAGAGATGACCAGTCCCAACTGACGGCGCCCGTTCACGAACATGACGCATGGATTCGCACCATTCAGCTCAACCATTTTGAAGGGAGCTAAATGATCCAACACACACGCCACCATCAGCGAGACATCTAAGTGAGCATGACATACTCTCAACCGCCAGGGCACATTCAAGTCAATGAAAGACATATTACCCGGTCAATGGTAGCTCTATAGTACATGGGACTCACACCTGTGCTTTGCATTTATATAATACAAAGGAGACTGAGTTTATACAATGCAAAGATAGTCTTACACTCTTCAGCAGCTCCAACATGATTGTCAAATGTTAATCAACTAGCTGTGGTTGTGGAGCAGGACCAGCATTCAGCCAAGCATTTTTATCAGCGATGTAATCCCCCAACTTATAATATATAGCCTGCATAGTGTGCGTTTTATACAAGATTTAAATTTAGTCTCATTCAGTTGAAGTATGTGGGGAGGAATTTTATTGTAACATTTTAAACAGTACCCCATGAAAGATGAGTCTACTTTAGCCAGTCTGAAACCTGGTTGGTATATTATCTTTGATCTACTTCTTTTATTCTTCTTCTTTTCGTTTCGACGGTACATCTATACTTTTTGGGCCCAGTAGGTGGCCACATTTATTGCGGTGTCAGAGGCGTTGTTCAAATCGTCAAGGGTGCAGGCGAACGGACAATTAGGACACTCCAGCAGATGGGACATAGTCTGTTCAGGAGCACCGCACTCGCATTGAGTGTTAGGTGAATCGACTATTCACTATATATCACTTCGCCAGGTTATGTTTGCAGCGGCCTACTTGACTACGCAGTCGATTGAGAGCTTTCCAAACAGGCCACTGCAGTTCGTAACCGGGAGGCAGGTGTTCCTGGGGTTTTACGAAGTCTTGAGGTGGTGGATACCTCTCTTCCCACAGCTTACTTCGCTCCCTGGATGGCCTGTCTTTGATCACCTGCGTGGACCGTAAGAAGCTCCTGCGACTTTTTAGTATACCCGGAGTAGTCGTGTAGTCGTAGAGGGGATGTCGGGAATCGGATTCTTGGTTCTTTATTATATCCAGTTTTCTTTGTTCGGCCAAAATCGAATTTTCTAGCTTATTATGAACAATTTCGTAACAAAATGCACGACGGCATTGTAAACAGTTTCATCAGCCATCACACGGTTCGATGACAGCCGCCGAAAAGTGCTAATTGCCCGACAGAACAAACTGAACTATCGCTAAATGAGCCAAATGCTAAACGCGAACAATACCACATTACTAACTACCTACGTATTGTCGATCTGCGCGAACATGTCGAAAATCTTTTACAGATTTTCTTAAGAATATCGTGTTAGAATTGAAGCTGAAAAACTAAAGAGGTTTGATTGAGATTTCTACACTCCTTGGTTTAAAACAATTAATTTATGAATATATAAAACCATTTTATAGCTCATTTTTGTCACATTAAACAAGGGTACAGTGAAATGTAAATTTAAAAAGTACAACTTTTTTGTTTACACCCAACTGAAAACAAACAAAAGCGCATCGTAACCGTATCAAAATAAAGATGAAATTCGTTTGACGGAAACATTTCAACATACGACGTTGTTGAATTGCGTGCAGACGAATCTAAAATAGATCCAACTGCTTCGCCTCGGTGAGATACGTACATTTTTGGAAATCAAATAAAAATAAAGCAAGGTTGTGTGTAAATAGAAAGCGCGGATGCGAAACGTTTGAATCATAGGTCAACATTACGTTTGTTTAGTGATAGACCGGTGCAAGGGTTAATAATCTCGTTTGACCGAGTCAAACGTGACGAGCTTACATTGAACGATCGAAATAGACGCGTGAACGGAGCTTCCACCAGACCACGCCAATGTACACACGGGTACATATCAAGCTATAATTTTCCAGTATAAGCTGACCTCTAATTGTACCGAAATCCTATAAAATGCGAGATCAAATTCAACTGGAAATGAATGGCTTGATATGTAGCCGTGTGTGCTCCGAACTAAACAAAATCTCAAGTCTAATGACAACATGATATCGCCCAAAATCACAACAACACATAAAATAGGTAATCTCGTAGTAACTGACACGTAATATCTATTTGTAATGATACGTCACAAAGAAATGTCACAGAATTTTTTAAATAATTTCTTCGTTACGAACGTAGGCAGATTTGTTGTCAGTTCAAGGAGAAAAGACTTGTATGAATCAGTCATGGAGTTGTAAGGAGTACGGTAAGAACCAAGATAGCCAATGCTAAAGTGCATACTGTTAGAAGATGAGTAAGCAACGTCATGGCCACTAATCCTGGGCTAATTTTGCATTTCGAACGCTGCCGTTCATAAAGTTTAAGCAGACCATAAACAATTTTACTGCAGAGAAGTTGTATGGACAGCTGTGTTACGATTTTTTTGAACTGACGTTTTTAATTCACGTTGGTTCCAGTAATAGCTCATGATGGCTACTCATCTTTAACTGTGAAAAGATATAATGCCTTAAGGCTCGTACAGACTCGCGCGAAATCGCGGGCGCGACAGGCAGCGACAAAGAAATTGTGCTGCTAGTGTTGCGTCGCGCCCGCGATATCGCACTAATCTGTACGAGCCTTTAGTTGTAGAAATTCAACCTATCTAGAAATGAAAAAGAACCTAATTATCAACGACTACCTTCTGCCTGCGACTTCGTCCGCGTGATATTTCATGTTCTCTCAACTTTACTTCGTTTTCGCTTAACGTTCTTTATTTATTAATTTTATTATTTATGTAAACACAGTAAAATACAAAGAGATACGACATAATTACAATTTGAGTACAAAGGTATCTGCTTATTTCTTAAGAAATTTCTTCCAGCAGATCTGCGAATGAAGAAATAGAATGTGTGCGAGAACAAGAAGCGCAAGAGTTGGGCTATCAAAAGGAAACAGAATTTTGCGAATCCGACTAGGGATTCCAGAGATTAGCGCGGTCAAACAAACAAAAAGAAAAACTCTTCAGTTTTTATCCATACAAATATTATAAATGTGAAAGTAACTCTGTCTGTCTGTCTGTCTGTCTGTCTGTCTGTATGTTACCTTTTCACGCCTAAACCGCTGAACCGATCGTCATGAAATTTGGCAGAGATATAGCCTGGGTTATGGAGACGGACATAGGCTACTTTTTTACGCGATAACCGACATCTACGCGGGCGGAGCCGCGGGCAAAAGCTAGTTATTAATATTTACGTCACACCTGGCCATAATGTGAGTTTTACCGCACGCTACGCGTACAGTAAAACGCGCATTGTGGCCAGGTGAAGACGTAAAATTGTGTACTCACCACGGTCAGTAAAAAAGAAAGCGCTCTATCGCATATTTACAACCTTCGCTTGCGGCTCGGGTCACAAATACCTGCGATTTCGGGCTTTCTTTCTTTTACAGCCCTTGGTAAATAATGTACTATAAAAAAATAGATAGATACATTATAAAAGTGTCCCATATATAGTCACTATACTTCCACAAGAGCAGTTAACGTGCTATAAATTCCGTAGGTACAGATTTTAGTGAGAGTCCAATGAAAAACCTTCGCTAATTTAAGTCCCGGAAAATAAGGGAAAAAAACTTTACACGCATCTTCTGCGTGTAAAAAAGGCGAAATAATTATAACAAAGATGCATCCTCGAAATGTCATAACTTCCAACCTCGCATGACATTTTCCTTCTTCTATTATAGTAAATCCAAACAAACAGTGAAGTGAAATCTCTCAAAGAAGTTCACATGATAATAATAAATTCTACGCGGGTCCTGAGAACGGTGACAGATATGGACAGATAGTGCCTTTCGTCACGTCACGTGTGACATGTCTGCACGACTCACGACTAGTCTGTAAAGTCCTTTACGATGAGCTCAACTTTACATATTCAATATCACGATGCTGATACCCAATAAAGCATGTTTATCCATACTTTCATACTTATATTATAAACTATCAACCCGCCCCGGCTTCGCACGGGTGCAATGCTGATACTTTTAATATACTACAGAATCCCCCGGCCAGTACCGCCGCAACCGCTATGTCCCTGCATTTTAAATATAATATCTGTAATATCTTCGAAAATATTAATTTTAATTACATGCTGTAAAGGGCCATATTGATCTATATTTAATGCGCAATATCACGATGCTGATACCCAATAAAGCATGTTTATCCATACTTCCATACTTATATTATAAACTATCAACCCGCCCCGGCTTCGCACGGGTGCAATGCTGATACTTTTAATATACTTCAGAATTCCCCGGCCAGTACCGCCGCAACCGCTATGTCCCTGCATTTTAAATATAATGTCTGTAATATCTTCGAAAATATAAATTTTTAATTACATGCTGTAAAGGGCCATATTAATCAATATTAAATGCGCAATGTATTTAAGGTACTTAATTGGATAAGGATTAACGCTGTATTGCTTAAAATCGCTTCGTAAATAAGCTATTATTTCACGTAAAAAGTTAAGGATATAAAATGGTTATTGTGGGTTATCCCTAAGAGATAGACACATTACCATTGTAGACTTTTTATAGACCTTTTTAAGGTGTACAATACTGTAGTACATTATTATATAATGTAAGCGCAAAAAAATGTGTTTATTTACGACATCACATTAGAAACCTCTAAAATTATCAGTGTTTCTCTCCTATATTATGCATGTGCTATATATATAAACCTTCCTCTTGAATCACTCTATCTATTAAAAAAACCGCATCAAAAACCGTTGCGTAGTTTTAAAGATCTAATCATACATAGGGACAGATAGACAGCGGCAAGCAACTTTGTTTTATACTATGTAGTGATGTGAAAGTAACTGTTTGTCTGTCTGAACCGAACCGATCTTCATGAAATTTGGCAGGGACATAGCCTGGGATATGGAGAAGGACATAGGCTACTTTTTTACGCGATAACAGACATTCACGCGGGCAGAGCCACGGGCAAAAGCTAGTTAACCATAATTATAAGCTACTGGAAAATGACAATGATTAAATTCGTGATCATGTTTGGACAATCACTATTCGGATTTTGTGGTTGATTCTAGCTTTTCGACTTCGCAAACTTTTGCTTAAATATTGCCCATGCACATCTTATCAGTATTAACTGGCATGGCATTGCTTTTTCTAAACCCAAACAATTTTCCCGAATTTCCCTTTAATCATTCATTTTCTTTACCCTTCAACGGAGTATGTGTCATGTCATGTCATGTTCGTGAACGGGCGCTGTCAGTTGGGACTGGTCATCTCTTAGCTGCCATGGTTTATTTTAATTTATTATAATTTTTGAATTGTTTTATTACGGACGCTTCTAACGTGCACGTCTTTCTACATTGTTCTCACCTCACATGTATAACTTCAACATGAATAATGTAACCCATATTTTGTAACAATATTTTGTTTTAAAAGAGTGTCCGTGGAGTTTCTTGCCCGTTCTTCTCCATAGGAACCTACTAAGCTTTCGAATGGGCAACTAGCTTCATCATTCTGACTGACCGACCCCTTGACAATTTAAAAGTGCCTGTAATTGGTTTATTTGAAATTATAAATGCTCTGAGTTTGAGTTTGAGGTAATCGCGTAACACACTATCATTAGGAATGGGTTTCATTTTGACAGTTAAACAAAATTCATTGCGTTACTTACGTTGTTTAGCAGACAATTTTTTCGGACATATGAAGCAATGGATTAGCCTTTGAAGGCCATTGCTTAATACGTTCGAAAAAATTGTCTATAACACACTATCAATCCAATCTGAATGATGTTGAAATTATTCAGATTGTGATTGTTAATTTGTTACACAATTTTTAAATTAGGGTGCTGATCAGTGCTGCTACTATAGAAAGAAAGAAAAGAAAGAATTAAAAACGCGTTTATTGGCATTACAGCAAAAAAAAAACACCTTAAGGTGACGATAACCGACTTTTATGATTTTATTCTGAAAATTACGTCTAAACGAGTAATGTTAATCATTTGGAAAAAATATATGTTAAATTAGAGCATTTTCTTAATAACTTTTTATATGAATATTTTAGATTATGTTTATATTACATAGTGAAATTAATTTCTAAAGCTATGTCTAACGCGGATAAAAAACTGAGAATCAAGCAAAATTTATCAAGCGTATTTTGTTTTTTTTTTTTTTCTGAATCCCCTTGTCAAAGATAATTTAACTATTGATCTTTTAGTATACGTGTTTTATTAAAATACCTTTTGTTTTATGTATAATAAATTAATAATGGGTCTTATTTGGGACACCGCTCCTGGATGGGCGGGTCCAATTACTGGCTGGACGTACGACGCGTTGCGTGAGCTCAGTACAGAACACGCAAGCCAACCACTCAAGGTCAAGGCATATATCTGCGTCTTAAAACTATAAAAAACAGAAAACAATGATAATAATGCCAAAAGGGCAGCATAATGTCAGATGACAACACAAGGTGTACCGTATAATTACCCCTAACAGATGGATATGTTCCGTGTCAGCCGTAAGAAAGCACATATATACATATGACTGTTTCTCTCACAACCATTTAAATTGTAATCTTGTTCATATAAATCCAAACTAAGTGCAAATTATTCATAATTAATTACTAATGAATTATAGAAGTAACAAGTTTGCCAAATTGTCTACTAATGGGGTGTGAGCTAAGTGCTGGAGAAACAAGGATAGAATATAAATCATGTGCAGGAAGGAGATATGAATAAGTAATAAATTGTCACGTGCCCCGGCTTTTATTAGAAATTATGATTATGATTGTCAGGAAATGCCAAGTCCGTACGGCTTATCCGGATGACGTACGTGTCTTTGTGCGTTTTTCCGGTTCAATGCCAGACGCTCCTGTCTGGCATTGAACCGGTAAAGAAAAGAAACAGCTCTTGCTTTCGGTAGTTTCCACAGAGTGTGCTATGATTCCCTCACTTCCGTATGCGTACTGTCCTTTGTTTATATATCATTGTCAAATTCTGGTGCTATAGAGAAATTCTTCTTTTCACCCCTTGCCTCACCATAGCCGCCGCCAGGCACTAGGAGCCATTTTGGCTTTGGTGCTTGTCATTGTGGGGTTGCCATAATCGCCATGCTTAGTAGGCGGGTTGACGATAGCAGTATGGTGTTAAAATGCATAGAGAACGCTACTGCCCATTTTCTAGTAAGTCCCTTAGTTGCCTTTTACGACACCCATGGGAAGAAATAACATGGTGCTATTCTTTACATCGGGCACCACTCGGACGTCAGTGTTTACTTTTAGAACGGAATAGCACCGCAAGACTCAAGATGCGTTTGAGACTTGTGTCACTTTGTTCACATAAAGTCCGCGATCTGACTTCCGCACCACAGCAGCCAAGTTTCGCAGCAGATTACATTATTAGCGCAGATATGCATGTTTCTCATAGGAGTACCTAATTAATTTTAATTTACATTGTACGGAGCTTTAGTTTACAAATAAACAATGCCGACAATTTAATGTTGTAAATTATTCGAGATTAGATTTATGGTAGGAGAGGTGCAGTGCCAAGGAAAATGAATTAGAAACAATGACTTCCTGTGTACAGAATACATTATAGGGCTTCTTTGAAAATTAATGAAGGAAACGACAGAAGAAACTCCTTCCTCTTTTTGTTATCTCTAAAACGCGTTTTGGCAGTCTTCTCCACTTTGAAAACTAGAGTACAGACGATTCCTTAGGACCTTGGGTGACGTTAACATAAACGTTTACGTCGCTGTAATAAAGTCACGGCTTCACAGGTTTCTCAGAACTCACAACTGTTTAATGATTCAAATGATCACTAAATGTTGGCAGCGAATATCTATGACTGAAGTTATGTCATATTTTCACACTTTTCTTTGGCATCGCTAACAGAGAGAGTTGGAGAGTTTTGTAATTTGTCTTGCTATGAAATATTGTGTGAAATTACACACCACGTTCCTGAATATAAATATTGCAAGTTAGCAGCTGGATGAAAGTTGCTGAGAATCGAGATGAATGGCGTACAATTGGAGAGGCCTATGTCTAGCAGTGGACTGCTATAGGCTGATGATGGTATTTAGCACAGTGTTAGCAGATTACAACGGCATTTCCAATCCAATTTCCCTTGATTTCTAAACTAACTTTTTACGAAACGAACAGACATTGTTTTTTTTTTTAATAGACAACGTCTTCGAGTAGCTTCCGAATTCAAACCACGAACGCAGAAAGTCGCTCAAAAAATGCAAAATTCCAACTTTCTTTCGTCTGATTTTTCTTACAATTTCTCCATAACTTTTGATCAAAATGTCTGATGGTTGTCATAAAAATGGTAAAATACTGCATCGTTCAAGCGATCCAAGGGCGATGCAATACGATGGCACGATTGCGTCAATCGGAATATTAGATAATATGGGCCAAACTTACGTATGCTGCCATTGCCGCCGGAAATCGGATAATTCGTAATTTGAATTTCGTATGTTCGGTGCGTTCTATTCGTCTACGAAATTAAATGCGTTCAAATTGTTTGTCTTATGAATTCTTAAAGAAATGTGAAATGGTTACATGCGATACGCACTTTGATTTTCTCACTATTTTATTTAGATCAGGCCAGTAAGACCCGACACTTTTTGTTGATTGAGATGACGATGAAAACTATCTATTGCAATATCAGGATGTACCATTTTTGCTCTACAATCTAGCACCACCTGCATGTATTCTTTCACACAAAATTAAATATTTTGAAAGTAAAGATAAAACATCAAAGTACTGTATTTTTATTGTGTTGCAAATATAAAGTTTTCGCACCAATTTTTGTATCTTGTGCTTTCCTACATTCTTGCAATAATTCCAAGTGATGACACACAAAATAATATGTTTCCGGCATAAAGTTACCCACCTAGACCCACTTTTGACAAGGAAATGAGTCAAAATATTATTGTTCAGGTGTGGGTGTATCATACGACCTTCGCTAGTAACGCGACCAAGGCAAGGAATGTCCACAGTCCAGTTCATCCTATTTATTATATTGCAGATAGAAATATCCAACAATCTCGAAATAGATACTTGGAATTCGTTCTAGAGGATGATTTATTTATTGTTTAGATTCGCGATATTTATACACGCAAAGTTAAAAGAAAGGAAAAACAATAAAACCAGGAAATCAAAATATAACTGTAATAAAATGCCCGATAAATTCTAATTCACTTTATTGACTCTTTTATCGGTTTTAATTGTATTTTTCTTGTTTTTTTTCTTTTTGTTTTCATTATTTTTGTGTGTTGCCAAATTCATTTCTGGAAACACAAAAACAAACAGAGGTTACGTCACGCCACGTGCGTATCGCGTCATGAAATGTTATTTTGGTATTGGTACGTACATACTATGAATATTTGGATTGGTACAATATGACACGGCGAAATTAATAACATAACCATTGCCATAATATGTCACGCAAATGCAGCCAAGCATATGACAAGACTATAGAATTCTTAAATAAATTTAGAGAATTTTCGTGTGCCTGGTTTTTATTGAAATTATAAAGACTAACTGGGCATACCTACCTACATTCATGTCCCGTTTTAAACCTACAATGTTGTTGAGTTAACGTTGCTAAGTAGTATCTATAACTGAAATAAATAAGGCTAAATCTATGCCACTCGTCGCGATAAGCGTGTTTGAAGATTTAGTTCAGATTGCATGGTCCTCTACACACTTAACAACCTAACAACCATTACTTCACCTACATCTGTAAGTGCAACTAGTTAGTTAAGTAATTTCTGAGTAATGATACTGTACTACAACTCAAACATTTCATTACGATAAGTGCTATAGTTACTATTGGCTAGTGATAAAAATAATAATGTAGTTTAGAACCTTATGATTAACATGCTGTTGCCTGTTTCTTAGGTACCTTGTAGAGCGTAATAGCTACTCAATCTGTTAATCAATCCGCCTAGCATTTTCCCAACTATGTGGGGGCCGGCTCGGATGTAGCTGAATACCAATATTTTACATGGAGCGTCCCCCTATCAAACCAGTTACTGGGTAACCCGATACCCCTTGGCTGATTGTCAGACTTTTGGGCTTCTGACTACCCGTAACAACTAGGCTTGCCAACCGTCCTTCGAGAGCCGGGACGTCCCGTTTCTAGAGCTTTCTTTTCTTTTCTTTAACTTTTTGGGAGGATGCGTACTGTGAAAGACGTGTCCAGGTCGCCAATTGTCCCGTTTTATCGTACCTACGGCTAAACCTTCTTACAGAAGTTATAGTGATTACTATTATGTTAAATTAGATTTCCTTGTGTGCCGTGTGGAGCCGGACGTAAAGAATGGCACCACCCCATTTCCTCCCGTGGGTGTTGTAAAAGGCGACTAAGGGACTTACTATAGAATGGGCACCAGCGGTCTCTATGCATTTTTTAACACCATACTGCGATTGCCAACCCGCCTGCCAAGCGTGGCGATTATGGCAAACCCTCCCGATTGAGGGAGGCCTATGTCCAGCAGTGGACTTCTTTCGACTGAAATGATGATGATGAGATTTCCTTATTGTAAGTCTTGTACTTGTATGCCAAAGTAAAACATTCAATAAAAGCTTTTAAAATTATTCCTATTTGTATTTTTCGCCTCCCTATACTTTGTCAGCTGAGCCCCTCTTTTTTTCCCATGTCCCGCACTTTGATTGCCAAAGTCCCGGTAAATTCATGCATTAAGGTTGGCAAGCCTAGTAAGAACTGTCAAAAATCTACAAATGACAGCCGGGACCGGCGGTTTTACGTGCTAGAGTAGAATAGCTCCCATAGTTTGCATTTAGATGTGTAATAATAACATGCCATGACCCCGTTAATTAGGTTAAATGTCTAATTAGGACACCGCCCATTGAATTATGGGGTCAATGCTGCTGTCGTCACTGAAATGCGATACAATACCATGTGTACAGTGTTGTGCAAACCTGAATTGTTGGAAAAAGCAGGAATATTAACAAGAACTGCGACCTTTTCTGGTGAAAACAGTTTTATTTGCAATAATTTGCCACAAAACGGTATAATATGGAAGCACAGCAACAAAATATTGCCAAATCGAACCTTTCATTCACCTACTTCTAAATATAGGAGTCTCTCACGCAATTGTTCACGGCGCTAACCCGATAAAACTTTTCATTTCTACCAATAATGTTCGGTTATAGGAACAAAATGAACCGTGAGAGCGTATCGTGAAATGCATCGAATCGATTCGACACATTTGATCGATTTACGATAGTCGCTTGTTCTAACTGAGGCCATTGTTATCGATTTTAATACTCCGTTAATGTAGTTACTGGAGGTTTAAGGTGGTTTGATAAATACATTTAGCTGTTTGTTATTCAGTTATTCTAGTGAGTTGCGCCTTTAGCTTTCACTATCTGAAAAAGCAATTATATATTCGCTGTGAATTAACAGCTGGTATCTACATTTTCCAGTACAGATTCCAGTAGAGGTGTTATCACGTTGACCTTCGGTATGCCACTGAATAAAACACCAAAAAAACGACCTTTTAATACCTGCGGATAGGGATTAATCACCATGCAAGTAGTGCCAGCGAAAACGAGTAGGTAAATTCGGGGAATTTTGTGAATGGTTTGTTTTGTAAGTTACGTGAAGCTCAACGATTTTAATTTTTTGACATTATTTTATTTCTTCAGGATAAAGGCTCGTACAGACTCGCGCGATATCGCGGGCGCGACAGGCAGCGACAAAGAAATTGTGCTACTAGTGTCGCGCTCGCGATATCGCACTAGTCTGTACTAGCCTTTACAGACAATTGCGCAATAATGCTTAAAATTACATTAAAAAGCTAAGCTTGTAAGGTTTCATTTTGCCTAATGATTTTTACTCAATGGTTTGAAAAAAAAATCAGTAAACCAAACTACATAGGTATACAACGGGTATGCGATTTGCTCTCATGTGTATTATTCTCCTCCACAATTTTACTGTTCACTAATAATGAAGTGATTATGCAAAAATTACATTAAAATCTTAACGACCGTCAGAGTTGATTGGCTTTTAAACTCATAACCGCTGCGCAAGCGCGGAGGTTAGACGCCAAACTCTAGAATAATGTTGTAAAACGTTTATAAATAGAAACTGGGAATGTTTAGGTATCAGGAAACGCTTGTAAATCATAAGATTTGTTAGTGTAGGTTGAGACTTTCAGGTAGATAAATTTATAACTGTGTACCCGTGCGACTATGGGCGAAATAAAATAGGTATACCTATATACCTAATGTAGACTGCATCAGTTGCTCATGAGTTTAGCTACACGATTACTGACAAATGCTTGCACTGATTGGACAGGTTCACTCTGATTTGTGTGGTTCTTTCCTCAAAAGACCATTTCAGACACGGACATGATCTGACCAAGATTATGTCTGGACTTTAAAAGAGACTTTGACCCTCAGTTTGTTTCGCCATTTTTTCTCAGGGGTAGTCAGATAGGAATTGTTGACTCCCATCTAGCTTATTTTTAATCCACCGATTTTTCCGTTAATTGTGAACCGATTTTGAAAATTCTTTTTTTTTTTTTGATTTGCCTACTTTCGAGATTGTCCCATATAAATTTTATTAACTTTGCTTGGATAGTTTTTGAGTTAGCTTGTGTGTCTTGGTGATATTATAATACTTCCTGTCACTGTTGTTTACATGTCAAGTAGTGGTATACGAATTGGTGTGGGGTAGATACCATAACTAAAAAGGGAAAAATAAAAAACTTTTTTACATTAAAAAAAAAAAAAACAACAGACTTCCAAAAAAGCACTATTATTATTTATTTATTTCAGACTAAGTATATACACATACAAGTACACACAATCCATATAGTATTAGTTCGGAAGTCGGCGACTTTTTTGGCAGTTTGTTTTTTTAGATTTTTTGGTAAAAAAGTTTTTTATTTTTTCCCTTTTTAGTTATGGTTAAAAAAAAGGTATTTTTTATTATAACTTGTTTAATATGAATGTTAAAGTGATTTCGATTCTTATTACCAGAATAAACAATTTCATTTTATCATCAATCATCATCATATACAAGTTGCAAAGATCCTATTAAATGAGGGAAGTGGTATATATCGGATTTATTGAAATAGCAACAGCCTGTCGTATATCTTAATGTATATAGATGAATGTATAGTTTATTGTGATCGCGAGTATTTGCGATCGCGAGCCAAAAGATTACAGCTAGCTGAAACTATCAGTGATTCGTTTTAGATTCTGGCAGGTTAGGTAATAGAGTTTCATGCACTTAATAATACTATAAATCTGCACCCTATTTGCGTAACACACTATCAATCACAATCTGAACGATTTTGAAGGATATTGCTAATACATTGCTTCATATGTTCGAAAAATTTGTCTGGAGAAAAACGTAAATAACGCAATAAATGTTGTTGAACTGTCAAAATTAAACCCATTGCTACTGTAAGTGTGTTACGCAATTACCCCGCTGTATTTATGGGCAATTAGTATGAGTATTATCAATAAATGCTTGATAAAACAAGATATTGTTACTATTTTTCTGACAGTTCATTAGCTCGTAACTTTAACTGCTGAAAATTGATGTTCACGTAATTCAAGTAGAATGTGATGTGTTCTAGAACTTGTGATAGCACTTGACTCTGTTTATTTAGACATAGATCTGAAACGTTATTTCCTATCCATCCGATCATGACCTATGCGAGTTCAGTCTTTGCACACGCAAAACCCTATCTCATCCATAAGATGCAGATCCTCCAAAACTGTTTCCTCCATAAAATCCCGGGAGCCCCCTGGTTCTTTCGAAACGAAAACCTCCATCTAGACCTCAAAATCCCTACTATAGCTCAATTCATGAAGCGCAATTCAAAGCGTTTCTTTGATTCCGCAGCCACTCACCGCAACATTCTAATTGTTCAGGCCGCCAATTATACCCCCTCTCGTATTAGTATGACCCGCCGTCCACGGCATGCACTGACCGACCCAGACAACCCCATAACTCTCCTCCAGGAGAGCAGTAGGGAAACGAGTACAGTTCGAAAAAGAATACACAATGCACGACCGTCATTCCGAGCTCGCCGTCGAGGCCCCGCGCGAGATCCCCGACTAAATAGTCCTCCCCGACCCTTGCTCGTAAGCGAAGCGCCAGCCCGTGCCATAGCTGAGCCTGTAGCTTTAAATCCCCCAGATAATAATCATAACCCTGATTTTATCCAGCCACCGTCGGTCCCTTGCCATCCTCCCTCCGACTCTGCCCTAATTCGAGGTTCGTACACCACAGGGGGTGACCTTAGCGCGCAGTCGTTTAGTTTATAATTTTTTACGCCTTGGCTGGAGGCATTATGTTTCGTTAGGAGCTTAAGGCAATCACAGGAAAGTCCGGTTAAAGAGTCTCAACCTCTCAAGTTTCACTCTGAGACTAGTTAAAAAAAAAACGTATTTCCTAAACTGCTAAACTCTGTAAGTAATATATATATATATTTTTTTTTATGCCAACAATCGCTAGTCGCTGCTACACCTTTATATTGATATTATATAACAATAGTTATTGCGAAATATACATTTTGTTATTATCACGAAACTGGTACACCATGCCAACTACATATATTTACTTAAGCCGCAACAGTGCGTTGTTTAATATTTGTTAAGTTATAAATAGCAGGTGATTTTAAGCCTACAGTAGTTTGACTGTCTAAGATACTAAATACAATAAATTCTGAATGGATTTTTTTACAGCTTTTCGAGCTTTTAATGTAATAAAAAGCTTTTCCCCAAAGGTTAATGTGTTCCTGAACTCAGAAAGCTAGTCGTCATGTACCTACTGAGAAAATGTGTTATGATGTATGTACTTAAGACTGCGCCGAGCGCGCAGTGGCGCCCTCATCGTTTGTTTGGTGATTTCTTTTATTTTAGAATGAAAATGCATAAAATATGCACGTTAAGTTGTGCTTCACAAGACTATACGTTATTATTATTACAAACAGTAGTTTTAAATTGTTGTTTTATTGTAATCATTAAAACCGAAAATAGTGGCCACTAAGCTCCGTTTTAATTATTACAATTAAACATAACAATTTAAAACTACTGTTTGTAGTAATAATAACGTAGTGTTGTGGAGAACAACTTAACGTGGTTAATTTCTGCATTTTTATTCTAAAATAAAATAAATCATTGAACAAACGATGATGGCGCCACTGTGAGCTCGGCGCAGTCTTAAGTAAAGTTATTTAGCACAGAAATCAACTGAAGCTCAGACTCAATATTACTGTATATTATTTTACAATATTCTAAGCTCTGTTATTATCATTTCCGTTATATTCTTCCCATTGAAGACGTAAATGTTTTGCGCACGCAGTATTGGTAACACATTGAGTTACATTTAATTCGAACACAACAAACTGTTGCAATCAGTGGCCTCGATATCCACTCCAACTAACGTTCTGTATTATCTGATGTCATAAAATTGTGACGTTTGTTGCAACTAGCGTTCAGCAAAGGTTCTTACAGAATCGTAAATTGTAACATTGTAAAATGGCAGAGCGTATACTAAGTGTGTTTTGATCGTATTATGGGTCTTCATTATTTTACGATGAGTAAAGAAAGTACGGTATATTTAAATGAATTTAGTGAATTGAAACAGAACAAGTTCCTTGATTAGCTTCATTTAAAGATCCTAAGCCATACTTTGTGTAGCCATGTCAATCCTGTAATACAGCAAATTCAAAATTACACATTGAATTTTATTCTTAATTGAATTACTCATTGGATTACAATCGAATTAATACGTTTAGCTAGCACATTCCCGTTAAACTAATTTCTTTTTGTGACACTTTTTTCCGATGTGCAAAAAGCTGTAAGTAATGGCACAAAACAGCAGTGGAACAAAACCGGCTGCAAACTAACGGGACATCAAGTTGGTCATGCAAAAAATTGCAAGTTTGGCAGATAGCAGATTAAAGACGTCGCCGCTTGCGCCTGCGCTCAATTAAAACTTTGTTTCAGTTTAATGCAGTAAAATTTGCACATTAAAACGATATCGTTATAATGTGCAAATTTTCTTCTAAATAATCAGAAATGTTGTCCTTATCATATGATAAGGACAAAAATTTCTGATTATTTAGAAGACAAAAAAGCTTGGGATTGAGCTGCTCGCTCTGCTTAAAGCCTTGTGATTAAACCGTAAAACTTGACATATTAATAATTATACAACGTTTTATATACATAATTATGTACATTAATAAATATTATATACAAAATGACATGAATATTTACTTTGAAAAGTATTACATATATTACTTTAATTATTGTGACTGTGAGCACTATGTGGGTCATTTGTTTTCTTTAAGATTATCTCTTTTTCCTTTTTCTCACGTAGTTTTAATGATGGTCTGGTATTTTGAGTACTTTATGCGGCCTACCCAAATGTCCTTTCTTTGGTATTGTTCGTCGAGTCGTTGAGCTCCTTAAATCCTGAGTGAGAGTGAGCTACACGTTTACTGACAAATGCTTGCACTGCCTGGACAGGTCCACTCAAATCTGTGTGGTTATTTCCTCAAAAGACCATTTCAGACACGGATCTACATGGTCCTCACATGATCTGACCAAGATTATGTCTGGACTTTAAAAGAGACTGACCCCTGAGTTTGTTTCGCCATTTTTTCTCAGGGGCAAGCTTGGTGAAGTCAACATTTCCTATCTGACTAAGATAGGAAACTTCGACTTCACCAAGCTTGTTTTTATATTTTTTATATGACGTGTAAAAGTGATTCCGATATCCTATTTAGAGAATAAACGATTTCATTTCATTTCATAACTAAGTAATTTTACATGTCATATAAATTGATTGACACAGTGTATTTCGGCATTTTATTAATTACCTAAGAGTTTTATAATAAAGTTATTTTAATTTCATAACCTGAAATCCCCGAAGAGTGCAGAGGTGTGTACCCCCATATTTCGCCAGTTATGTTTAAGGCCCAGATATAGGCCAGTGACCTTGAGTGGTTAGCTTGCGTGTTCTGTACTGAGCTCACGCAACGCGTCGTACGTCCAGCCAGTAATAGGACTCGCCCATCCAGGAGCGCTGTCCCAAATAAGACGCATTATTAATTTATTATACGTAAAACAAAAGGTGTTTTGATAAAACACGTATACTAAAAGATCAATATAATTAAATTATCTTTAAAATGGTGAAGGTTTCAGAAAAATACGCTTGATAGATTTTGCGTGATTCTCAGTTCATTATACGCGTTAGACTTAACTTTACAAATTAATTTCACTGTGTAATATAAACTTAATCTAAAATATTAACAATATTAAGTTATTAAGAAAATGCTTTAATTTAACATATATTTTTTCCAAATCATTAACACTACCTACTCGTTTAGACGCGATCTTCGGTATAAAATCATTGAAAGTCGGTTATCGTCGCCTTAAAACAGGGGGCGAGCCTATTGCCAACAAACGAGCAGAAATCCAGACTCCGGGCTGCTACTGAGAAATTCCTAATGAAAAAAGCGCAATAACACTTTGCGCGATAACAACAATAATAATTATGTTCCGATTTTAATTGAATATTTAGCTAAATGATTAATCACATTACTCTTTGACAGTCGTTACGGGTAATGGGAAGCCCGAAAGTCTGACAATCAGTCTTACCAAGGGGTAGCGTATTAGCGTGATAGGCAGTCGCTCCATGTAAAATACTGGTATTCAGCTGCATCCGTTTAGAAAGAAGGAAGAAAGAAAGAAAAAACGTTTATTTGCGGTAAACATGACGCAAAAAAAAAACACAAACACAAAAGAAATAAGAAAACTATGGGGGAAAAATGCGTCACATCCACGCAATACGGCTATCGCTCAGCATTATGCTGCGACCCTATGCAAGACAGAGCCCCAGCGCTGGTTTTCAGCGACAGTCAACGTTGACGTAATGACGTCGTCCGGTGCAGCAAACAATTATTAAAGAAAATTAATATAATTTAATTTAAAATGTGATAGAATAAAAACAAGAATACAAAAAAAAAAGATAAAGGAATTATACCATTATATTATTAAGGGGTTAGACTGGAAGCTGACCGCAACATTATTGGGGAAAGGCTATAAGGCACATTGATTTAGCTCAATCATTAAGCTAAGTGTTAATCGGCTTTTGTCGCTGAACGTGCCTCCTTCTAGATACAGCTCTCCGGAACAACACCAAACAGGGAGAACTTTCACGTGCAGGAAAAAAAGAGAGAAAACGAACTACTTATAGCGAACTGGTCGAGCGAGTGCACTAATATGGCAGTAGTGGTCCATATCGAGAGGAATCCTTAACGGGAACAATAACTGGAGCCCGTTACAGACACGCGAAAATGCTGCTTGTTTACGTAGGTACTGGCAAGAATACTGGCAGCTTTGAAAACTTTTTAACAAACAAAAAAGCACTTCCAAAAAAAAAAAACCACTGAAATGTGAAAAATTACTTTAATTTCGGAAGTCGGGGGTGTCCTTGGTTCTGTAATTTGTTTTTTTGCCACCAACTTCCGGAATTAAGGTTATTTTTTTCCTCCTTTTTGGGAAGGCGGTTAAAAAAACCCTAGGTATTGGTTCAAGCTGTTCAATCATATTTCAAGCTCAACAATTTTGCCGCAACAAAAAAACAAGTTGCTATAACAATGCTGCACAACTTTGTTTCCAATTTAACACGCGGCAAATGGCATGTGAATGAATGCTCATGAGCAGTCATGAGTCCATTTATATACTGTGTATGAGTTACGTAAAATACCTATACCTAAGAAGGTACGTACTACAAATAAAAATAAAAATATATAGTACTAGCTTCTGCCCGCGACTTCGTCCGCGTTAAATTTCTTGTTCCTCCGACCCACCCCGTCGCAACACATTGCCTGCCCGTGCTTTTACTTCGTTTTCGCATAAACTTTCATTTAAAAAAAAAATGGTGTTCTAGTTAATAGGAATGTAATACTTCCTCAAGAATTGGGCTGTAAAATGCAAAAAAAAATTTTTCAAATCCAACTCGCAGTTCCAGAGATTTTTTGAACGCGCTAGCGTTCAACAATCAAAAAACCGGCCAAGTGCGAGTTGGACTCGTGCACGAAGGGTTCCGTACCATCCATACAAATCCTTTTCCTTACTAATATTAGAAATGTGAAAGTAACTCTGTCTGTCTGTCTATTTGTCTGTCTGTCTGTCTGTATGTTACGTTTTCACGCCTAAACCGCTGAACCGATCGACCTGGGATATAGAGAAGGACATAGGCTACTTTTTTACGCGATAACCGACATCCACGCGGGCGGAGCAAATAAAACGGCAAAAAAATCATGTCCGTTGTATGGGAGCCCCCTTAAATATTATTTTTTTCTGTTTTTTAGTATTTGTTGTTATAGCGGCAACAGAAATACGTCATATGTGAAAATTTCAACTGTTTAACTATCACGGTTCATGAGATACAGCCTGGTGACAGACGGACAGACAGACAGACAGACAGACTGACAGCGGAGTTTTAGTAATAGGGTCCCATTTTACCCTTTGGGTACGGAACCCTAAAAACTAACTCTTCAGCTTTAGAATATACTACCTCGCAGAGTTGATCATTATTTTGCTGCGGAGTTATTATAAAACAGTTATATCTCCTAAGATATTCATTGAAATTAAATGATGTAAGGGCAACTTTGTTCAAAATTAAATACTTGTCATGAATAACGTATTTATTTGGATAAGGATTAATACCATATTTATGAAAACTCCTTCGCAAATAATGCATTAATTTCGAACAAATTTGATTACCATAAAAAAGGTTATAGTGAGTCAATCATAAAACATAGACATATGCTGTCGCGGACTTTTTTTTAGAAAATTTAAAGACGAACAATTCCATCATGCATGATTTTTGCGTAACTTAAACCGTTTACGCAGCGCACGCAACGGAAGCTCTCAAAAAGGAATAATTTTTCCCGTTTTTGCAACATTTTTCATTTATGCTCCGCTCCTTTTGGTTGTAGCGTGATGTTATATAGCCTATAATATTCCTCAATAAATGGACTATCCAACACAAAAAGAATTTTTCAATTCCAACCAGTAGTTCCTGAGATTAGCGCGTTCAAACAAACATAGATAAGCTGACCTTTCATTGTACGGAAGTCCTATACAATGCCAGATCAGCTTATACTGGAAATTTATAGCTTGATAATTATGTAGCCTTGTGTACAGTTACTTACCTATGTTTTATAATATTTCCTAGCAAAAAAAATTAATACTTATAACGTTACTAGCTTTTGCCCGCGGCTCCGCCCGCGTGGATGTCGGTTATATCGCGTAAAAAAGTAGCCTATGTCCTTCTCCGTATCCCAGGCTATATCTCTGCCAAATCTTCATGACGATCGGTTCAGCGGTTTAGGCGTGAAAACGTAACATACAGACAGACAGACAGACAGACAGAGTTACTTTCACATTTATAATATTAGTATGGATTTGTAATTAATGAGAATCATGCATAAACAGAGTTCTTCTTCCTATCGGGGTTTGAAGTAATTTTAGTAGGTAGGTAATTTGTTTCTAATTCATACGAATTGACCGCAAGTTATTTGTAATTGTTTGATGTATCACTGTAGGTTTCGTCTCTGCAAGCGGAAAATGGAAATAAACTGAAATAAACTTTCCTCATTGTTTTATAAATATTATGATATTAATACAGCAATTTACCTACATAGCCCATGGAATGTTAAATACCTACCCATTTACGTACCAACAGTATATTTTACTGTAGAGCCAAAAGAGCCTCAGCTCATATCATATTTATTTTAGTAAATAATCACTACCTATTATAGCTTATCCGCCTGTATCCAATGCAATTATTTACAATAACCTAGGCAACCCATTACACCTTCTTATGCCATGGCCTGGTTATGAGGTTGAACACCCTGTAATCGACTTTAATACAGAAGTTTCTAACTACCTAGCATACAATTAAAATGAAACGCTGTCGTCGATCGATCGCATTAGCAAGTCCGCTACTCCGCCTGCTGACATCTCAATAAAATTCTAGTCGTTCATAGAAACTCTCGTTTTAAATAACCCTGTCTGGAACTCTCAATTCATAAACAAATGCAATTAACTTAAGTATTATGAACCAAGTACAGTTGAAATCGGCTTGATATAACTAATTCCTAGTTCTGTTTCCTGTTGCTCAACGATGTGGAAACTATAAAGGGGAAAACTTAACGGTATTGCTAACGTATTCCTATCTTAAATCTCAAGTAAATATGTAGTTTAACGGACTTTGAAAATAAACATATTAAAATCTATGGTTTGAAGTTATGGTAGGTCAGTCGTCATAGGCGGACCCCGTTGATCGTAAATATCTCCGCCCAAAACAGCAAAAAAGTGGAAATACATACTTAAATCAGCTTATTGGCGTAGCCGCGAGGCACACATTGCTATTTTTAGTTTTTTCTGTCTGTTATGTGTTCTGTGTCAGTATTGTGTGCCTTAAACTGCGTCAAATAAATTTATTTTCTTTCTTTCTTTATTTATTTAAATAAAGAGTTTCTTTCTGTCTTTTTTTCTTTTTTATAATATTATATTCATTATCCAATTGGGAATAAAAAAGTAGCCTCATCGTCTCGTTCGTTATAGAGCATTAGGTACCCTACTATCCCTTCATATGTCTAGAACGTGCATCCACGCGAGAAACAATAGTTTTTTAATTGTCTGTAATTACGATACGAGTGGCTATACTAGGGACCTCATTATTTTTAGGTACTCTACCGTGCTTCGGCCACCAACCCTCAAGCCAAATTAGTACAATTTGTAATTGTTAAAATAAGGCAAAATATGAAACGAATGCTCAGTGATTCCTTTGTTTTCTAAAAGTTTCCCTACACAATCACTGAATTGATTATAGAGATCATTAAATAATTAGAAAGTTCATTAGTGGTTCAATTAGAGCAAGTCACATAACTATCTCAAGGCCCGATACTGCGTAAAGACTGCATGCACGAATAAAATTGCTACGGTTAGGTAATAGGAAAATTAATGCAGTCGCGTGTCCATGTGAGTTCAGCCTACATATTCGATCGATATTGATAAAACTAATGTTAATGTAGCTCGACCGCTTGAATAACCATCGAACGAACGTGACCTAATCAACGCTGGCTGTCAAGCCCAATAATGGCGGGAAGAAAAAAATGGCGCCGTTTTTCTTTTTTTTTTCTATCCGCATTCGCAACGGAACTCATCAAAGCATGACGATTATTGTTAAGTAATATTTTAATGATAAAATCTTTCGTTTCACTGACCCTTATTTCAATACCGTCCTAGTTTTAAATGTTGAATTACATGAGTAGATTGTATTCACGTAGCGTTGCCAGGCGTCCGGATAAAGCCGGACACAGTCAGGCTTTTCGGTTGCGCGTGAGGCCAAATTAGACGGTGTCCGAACAAATTATACGGTGTCCGGCCTGTCCGGCTTTTATTAGGCTTTTTAAATTTTACCTTTTTTGAATTTTGTTTTCTCCACCTCACCTTGTATCGCTAGCGCAAGCGAGCTGACTATCATTGCTGTTCCATTGCAAATTGCAATAGTAGTTACTGCTAACTACTACTGAAATTAATATTGTAATGAATAATGAATGATTAATAATAAAGAAGACTGATACATTAAATTTTATTGTTGTTTCATTAGAATTAAAGATTTTATGGTAAACTAGCTTTTGCCCGCGGCTCCGCCCGCGTGGATGTCGGTTATCGCATAAAAAAGTAGCCTATGTCCTTCTCCATATCCCAGGCTATATCTCTGCCAAATTTGATGAAGATCGGTTCAGCGGTTTAGGCGTGAAAACGTAACAGACAGAGTTACTTTCACATTTATAATATTAGTAAGGATGATAAAAAAGCCTTGTTTTACTTTTTATTTTTATTTTCGTGTTATGCTAAGACTAAAAAAATTAGGGGTGTCCGGCCTTTTTAACCAAATGTCCGGCTAAACTGGCTGGTCTTAAAAACGGAAAGCCGAATTACAGGCTTTACCTACGGTTTTAAGACCTGGCAACCCTATATCCACAGTTGAATCTAACTCCTAAAGACAACACAAAAGGGGCTGGCTAAACTAACCACCATTGTAGAGATAAGAAAAGCTAATACAGCGATAAAGAAAACAAATCTATGTTAGATAGGAGGAGGAGAATAGCATGCCTGATAGGTTTGTTAACTTATCGATTACAACCAAAGTCCGAAACTCCGAAAGCGTACCTACACACTGCGAATGCTCATAGACCACAGACAATCTTGTATATCACAGACGCACCAACGAATACACAATACTTATTATTTAGAGGCAGTTCGTCCTTTCACCAGCATACAAAATGGAGAGGATCCCACAGTAATTTGTATGTCATGGCGCACTCCGCGGTAGAAACATGGCGTGCATGACCACTGCATGTAGAATTACAAATTAATTAGTAATTCCGCGAGCATAGTTTCCGATTGAGATGCTGTGAGACAGGATATCGTATTCTATTTAAATTGAACGTCATTATAAAAAAACTTGGAGGTGAATCCTACTCATACATTACAAATTTTAATAATAGATGTTATTATTAGGGATGCATTCGATACCGATACCGATGCCGATATATCGGCTTTGGCGATATTTTTATGGCCGATTCAATGATACTTTTCTCATCAATTTTAATTTTAAAACTATTAACTAATCTCAACCTGTCTATAGTTTTAAACGGTTTTATTTAGTTAGTCACGTTATTTTTATATTAAATAAAAAAATAACCTGACTTGTTTTATTTATTTTACCTTCATTTTTTAATTCAATAAGCGTATCGGTATCGGTATCGCTGCTATTTTTATAAGAGCATCGGTATCGGTATCGTATCGGCAGAAAGGCGTATCGAGGCATCCCTAGTTATTATTGATCGAAGCATAGTAGGTATCATAGCGGTCTCGGACATTGGATCACCGTAAGGACTATTATTGCTTGCAGCGTTCGGCCGCTATACTAAGGTTTACCTACGCTCATCAACCAATAGCATCGCAGCATCAGATTTTGCCAATAAAACAAAAAAGACCGTAAAAAAACCAGCCGAGGTGGTCAGACATCTGTGATCTGGGGCCCAAGTCTGCTATTTTTATAAATTCGTCACTCCAACACGATCCCATTGTCATTTTGCTAAAAGTTCGTAATCTGCTAAATTCATAAGGGTCGATCATTGGTCGGTCAATGGTCTCGTAATAGAATTGTATTACAATGGCATTTTGAAAATTTATTCATGCTAGATTTCATTTATATATTTTTTTACATATTATTTCTTAGTGTTATAAGCAATCTGAAGTAGTAGGAAGTTGGAAGTTTAGTAGGAAGTTTAATTTGTCATTATGTACGAGATTACCAATTCTTTCAATGGAGTGTCAGTGGCTGACCATTGGAAAGTCATAATGACGCCATTATATTAGTAGATTACCAAACTTGTCAAAATCAACAATTATGAAATCAATGATAGACCATTCTGACACTATTGTAATAGCAGACTTGAGGCCCAGATCATTGTAACAAAACCTGAGAAAAGTTTTTATTTTATTGGTCATCGCTAATAGGGGCGGTAAACAGAGATATGAAAATCGTGTGCGCGGGATATTGTTTTCAAGGTGGTTAGACTTTCGTGCCCGCGACATTGCGTTTTCATAATTATGCAGCAATCCCTAAGAACCTACCAACCAACCTACTTAGGTACTTATAATAGGTATGTCGGATGGGTAGATGTTTGTGTTTAAGCAAGTTGATCACACTACTCGTAATATTATAAAGGCGAAAGTTTGTGAGTGTGTGTGTATGTTTGTCTCTTCTTCACGCTCAAACGACTGGACCAATTTTGATAAAATTTTGGGTGGACGTAGCTGACACCCTGGATTAACACAGGCTTTTTATTTCGAAAGAATGTAGTGTTCGCGGGTAACACTGCGGAGCGCACTTAGTATTGCATAATTTGGTTAATAACCAGTTTTATTAATGTTATTTAAATAAAAAAACAATAGTTTAGCTTATCATTGTTACAAACTTCACCGACTCCGGCGCATTATGAGCAAGGAAATAATCATGCTGATCCATGCGTCATGTTCGTGAACGGGCGCCGTCAGTTGGGACTGGTCATCTCTTAGCTGCCACGGCTTATTTTAATTTTTGAATTGTTTCTATTACGGACGCTTCTAACGTGCACGTCTTTCTACATTGTTCTCACATGTATAACTTCAACATGAATGATGTAACCCATATTTTGTAACAATATTTTGTTTTAAAAGAGTGTCCATGGAGTTTCTTGTCTGTTCTTCTCCATAGGAACCTACTACGCTTTGGAATGGGCAACTAGCTTCATCTTTCTGACTGACCGACCCCTTGACAATTCAAAAGTGCCTGTAATTGGTTTATTTGAAATAAATGCTTTGAGTTTGAGTTTGAGTTTGAGTTTGCAAAAACGGCTGAACGGATTAGGATAAGAAAAACCTGGATAATATAGTCCTGGATAACACATAGGATGACCTACTTTTTATAGTCAAATTCAAATACTTTATTTTTTTCTCTTCACTAACATTTTTTTATCCCGCTAGTACTTTCCAATGGGATAATTTCCCACCTCTACGCGTGTGAAGCCGCGAGCAAAAGCTAATATAACACAAATAATTTAAACTATGATACTTTTTTACGTAGAGCGCTTTATTTATTATGGCTGCTGTGTGTATTTATTTATTTATGCTGTGTGTATTTATGTTTGTATTTATTTATTTATTTATGTGTGTATTTATTATGGCCCGTCGAGGCGGTCCAACTTGTAAAATAAAAAATAAAAAAAACAAATCTAGTGCGTGTGATTTGAAGGAGGAAGGTAATTCCTCAGTTCATGTGAATCTGTTTCGCGAGTGCCATATCAATATTTTAAGTTTTCCTCAAAAAACTAACAAAAATTATTCAACTGAAGAATAGTTTCTTCGTCCAAAAATAATGCGACCTTTTTTTCAGGATTAATCTTCCGGGCACAGGCGTAGACTAAACTGCACACAGCGATATTAGAAATGATTTTTTACCATGTATTTTGTTATGTATTTTATTATGCGATAGTCAGCAGCTTCATACGATTAAACACAGCGCAAAGCACAATCGAATGTTAATATTCATTCATGTCATTAAAAAAAAAAACTTTCGCCGATTCTATATTGATTGAACGCAGAAGAACCGGTAACGCTGCGACAACAACCGGTAAATGAATCTCTATTTGCGTACTGCTGCAGTAACCGGAAACAGAGTTAGCTTACACTCGTACACGTTGTTTGGTAAACACAACAACATTTGGATCTAACGCAGTACCTAATGTCCCATTCGCAAAAATTCCCGTTCGCACAAAGTCCCATTTGTACGCAGTCTCATTCGCACAATGTCTCATTCACACAATGTCCCATTCAACAGCACCAATCATAAAAAAAGAAATCGGCTGTTCCATACTATGTGCAATACAAATTATTACATACTCGACCTGTTGTTTTTTCGCATGTGACTGGCCCCCTCTACTTCGATCAATAATATCGAAGCCCCTCTAGTATTTTTTTAGTATTGACTAGCGCTATCCATCTGAATATTGAGCACTGATAATAAAAATAAACCTGTAGGTATATGCGATATATTCATTGCCTCGTCAGTAGATAAAAGTCGTTATATGGGAAAAAATGTCTGCTACATTAATTGCATCAGGCGCATTATTTTATAACTCGAACGAAAAAACGGATTTGACGCACACTGTCCAAATTTGAATTCACTTGTTAGAAAGTTAGTAAACATAGTAGAAATTAAAGTTTGAAATGTTTAGTGCTTAGGCTAGGGCACTTATTTGTTTTAGTATATTCGTGTATTTATGTATGTTTATTTGTGCTTAAATCTACATATATTTAGCCTATTTAGGTATATATATTACATTAAAATTTATAGTTTGTAATAGGTATAAGTGTATCTTTATTTTTAAATAAATATTTATTCCTAGATTTTTCGTAATTACACCTACCACTGTTTGTCTCTGCACCACCTAAAGGTTGACTGGTAGAAAATGCCTATGGCATTAAATCCGCCTCTGTACATTTCTGTGCTTGAAGTATTAAATAAAGAAAGAAATAAATAAATTTAGTACATCTATAGTGCCGTAACAATTGTAAATTAATTAAATGAGTTTAGAGCGTCCTTTTTACATAACTTTTCGGGATCGCTTCCCGGTCGTCCGTTACACATGTCCCCCTAACGAGATTTGAACCCGCAACCGTTGGTTTCGAAGGCAGGGTCAATGCCAACTGCGCCAATCGGTCGTCATCTGAGATCGGATTTATATCGAACATAGGGATTTGTTGCACAATATACGAGTATATGGGAACTGGACTTTTTGAGAATGGGACCTTTTAAGAATGGGACCTTTGGAGAATGGGACATTTTGCGAATAGGACGTTTCGCGAATAAGACATTTGTTTTCACGATGACATTTTGCGAATGGGACATTCTGCGTCAGATCCCAACATTTCTGCACTGTGCGCTACGAAAGCGTGAACAGTTATAGGTAGGTAGGTATACATTATACAAGACATGAGTTTACAAAGTTGAAAAAAATTTCAAACGTTTACGAGAAGCCTCCAACCACTTTCTAACGAAATAAATATTGTAAATAAACCTACACCTACCTACTATCAGCTGCTTTATTAGAAATATGACTTATTCATTCGGTTTTCGTTTCAACAATCATTATGTTCGAAAGCCGATTTACTCCGAGTCACGTCGCATTATGTAACACAATACAAATAGATAGGTAAAACATTAAATACAATATCTTTGTATTATTTTGTTAGTTTTTATAGCTAGAGCCTCCAAGATTTGATGTCGCTTGATGTCACGAGCACTCGTGTTTAACTATTTGTCTCATAAAACGCTAAACAAGTTTTCTTGTCCATTACAGTTCTATCTACATCCGTAGAAAGTGTTGCAATCTCGTGTGAATGTTAAACATACCTAACACGTGGTGTTACAATGGCGCAAATGTGTTATGGATCAGTGAAAACTAGATAATAGCTTTTCTTAAACTTTCCCACTGTGGAAAGTTAAAAGTTATTTGCATTATGTACTGTCAGGTTATATGGACACAGGTTACAAGTTTCGCTTTGTCGTTCGACATACTATACTTATACAGTATTACACATGTGCAGCACATATATTTTAGCTTTACAATAAAGTACCTATCGTATTTATCTAGTAGGTACTATGTGTTTTATTTAGCTATGTCATGTCAGCTATGAATGTGTTGTGTACCCATTTAAATAAAAACTATGTTTTATTTCAATTTTTTAACTATAATTTAATTAAAGTGATTAGCTATTATCTATTCCTCCTGTTCGCATGGTTTCTTTTTTGCGCCTGGACCAGGTTTTTCGTTTTTCTGGAACTCTTCTGGGGGATCAAATAACTTTCCTGTTTCTAAAAGTTTAACAGTTTCTCTCTCTTCCCTCGCTATTCTCGCTCTCAAAATAGCATTTTCCCTGTCACGAATTACCTTTCTTTTTGCTTCTTCTTCGCGCCATATTTCTTCCATAGCCTCGTACTTTTTTTGTTTGATTTTCCCATATACTATTCCAGCAAAGAGAAAAGCAAATCTTGCACTCCTTATTATTGGGGAAACTGGATATGGTGGACCGTATGGCAAATAATCCATCACAAGAATTAATTTAATCAACTTCTAGTCTTGATATGATACTTTCAAATTATTCACAATTATTTTTTATACCAATCGATACCATTTCGATCACAGAGTATTGTAATATTGATTTCGATACATTATTTAACATATGTCATGAAGACTGACATTTTGAATTTTATTTCAGTTTTCTTTTCCGAATGCCAAAATGCCCCAGTTAAAACACTTTAAACTGGTCAAAAAGGTTGTTTACCTGAGTTCTTAAAACATTTGACAATGTAGTGTTAAAGGTGTTCGGGACATCCCTATCGAGTACTATAGGTCAAGTGCAAATAGCACTGAAATTATTATTTATTTTTCATGGGACTAACATTTGTATCAGTAGGAAGGCCAGTGGCCGAATGGGCAGCTAAGAATACCGCTTGTCTCTGGTACGGCGACCACCAATTATAGCGGACTGGCGTGACGCCAGCGGTCGGCAGCGTCGCGTGGTCAACAGGAACAAACGTTTATCGATTCAGATCAATCACTACATAGTCTGTCTTCCTGTGTAACGATGCAAAACTGCATATAACTGTTACCGCGCAGAACGTTATCTAACTAAAACGTTGAGCACATGAAATATATTTTTTGTAACAATTTTATAAAGTATATTCATTGGCGTTACATTCCCACTTTCTCTCGTTTTTGCAGTATACATAAGATATACCTAACATACAGCGCTAATTGCATTGTGTGCTTACTAACGACTACAAATTAACGCACTGAATGGGCCTATTGTTTTCAGAACGATCTATGATGATAGATAGCAATGCCTTCCGGGATTGTGTAATTAGAGGTACAAAGCAGAGGGTCATTATTTGATTTAATTTTCGACTCAAGTGACCAAAAATGTATCTAATTATAAATTATTGAGGTAGGCTTGCTGCACATTTTTGCAAGTTTGGGTCGAAATTCCATTTGCATTTTTAGGACAGAATATTTTTTTTTTTAAATATTGTTAAGGTTCCGTTGTCAACAACGAGCCCTTATAGTTTTGCTATGTTCGTCTGTCTGTCTGTCCGCAGCTTAGCTCAGAGACTGTAATTTGGCATGGGTACCTATAGCGATTAAGTGATAAAATAAAATGTTGTAAGGTTGTTTCTCGTCTATCCCATGGTCTGGGATATCGTTCGATCGCCCTTTCAAAAATATTGCGGGTCTGTAATAGATAATTAGATACCTAACCATTTTTCGATTCAGGGATCCGTTTGCATAATATTATGCTTTAATTAAAGTGCAATTTTTTGTTGAGTCAGTGTCCCCCTGCCCCCTTGCCAGCTTGGTTGGTTTTGGATAATATGTGAAAAAAATCACGGCAATAGTATATATTATAACGAAGTTAAAATGAAAACTATCACAGCTAAGTAGGCTTTACAAGTTAATGAGTAATAATCAACCAACTTATATTTGCAGTTGCAATGTACCATACACACGTTTTCAACTACAATGTTAAGTTAGTTCTTGGCACAGAGTACATTATATTATAGTTCTTGGGATAAAGTCATTCCAACTACACGCACCTTGCGGGTTTTTTTTTTTATGTACACACATCAAGTTACTCGAAACTGTCAAATTTCTCCAAACGATTTTAAACTTCAAAATGTTGACGATTAAGTTCAAAATCGAACGATAAAATTTGCAAGTTTGTGGTAACTTGATGTGCTGGCCGTACCTTGCAGAAATGTAAATGTGTGCATAATAAGTAATAACAGCAGGAGCTGGTACCTATTAACCTACCATTAAATTAGTATAAAACTCGCAGCATTGCTAACTAATTAAATGAAAAATGAATTTAAGAATAAAAGACCTCGAGATAACAATCTGTAATGGTATTTTGACAACGTGACGTTGAATATGTTTAAGTATTGCGCCCACGCATGATTGAATAACAAAACAATACCCTTTCTATTTTTAAGCGTGAGTTTTAAGACCTTGACCCTAAAAAGATTCTATCAAAATAAATCGTTTCATACAAATTATAATGCAAGATTATAATTTCAAATAACGGTTTCGTGACAGTAAGCCCAGGTAAACACGGGCGATTTTTCCCGCTTAGCGTCGAGAGTTGAAAATCAAACAATGGTGCCGATTCCCTTGTTCACAAACTAAACTAAATTTAAGTTCAGTGCATCTTTTTTTTTCTATTTCATTAAGAAAAGGACAGAAGATAAAATTTAGTTTAGTCCTGTCAAATTAATCAGCGCCTGTCACTACTCCATACAAGTTTAGACGTGATTAAAAACTTGCCGACTAAAATTACGTCAATTTACGTCAAGCGCTGATTAATTTCCATGTCGGACTTCAGATTGATTTTTCCTCATAAAATGGCATCAACAGAGATCTTATTGATGCTTTAGCCATTCATTATTTGGCCTACTTATTTAGGGATTACCTACAACTTAGCCAGTTATATCCTAGCACTTAGCTGTAGCTTCTCACCTACAGGTGCCAGAGTTTTTGTCTCCAGAAGTCCAGAGTGAGCAGAAATAGGTAGGTAAGTTGGTAGGTTGGAAAAGTTAGGGCTTAGGGCTGATTTCAACAATGGAATTGAACTAAACGCGATCAGCACATCTAAATACCATCCACAAAAATCATGACACTGACCGCAGTGACAGCTTTTGAACGCGGTTTAGATGTGGTTTAGATGTGCCGATCGCGTTTAGTTCACTTCCATTGGTGAAATCAGCCCTAAGTACTTAGGTACCTTAGTTTTCCAAGAAGTTACCTATTTCTGCTCACTCTGGAGACAAAAACAAGCACGATAATGTAGACAGAACTAATTAGCACCGATGATGCCAGACGTCGTGTTCGTTGTTTGCATAAGTTGACCTTGATAAAGTTATCAATTTCCAATTTAGTGAGTTGCATAATCAAAATAATACAACAGCTCGCTACTAGTTCACCCTGTACATAATAATGCAGTTGCCACAAAGTATGCTATAATTACAAAGGTCGCGAGTTCAATAACTAGTGGGATAGGCTTGGTATGGCGAGTACACTATGTGACGTAATCATTCCATTATTAGTTGAGAATATATTTAGCGCACTCGTCACGAAACAAGTTGGTCACATCAGTTGTGTGTTGTACGGATAAACACACAATGTTGACTGTAGATAGCGGATTTGTCCACTTGTTTACAGTTTTAGTTCAAGTATGATATTAATAAAATCGTACGTACGTGTCACAGTTGCATATTTAGTTAGGTTTTTTTTAATTGGCTCATTAGATATTAGGAGCTGGCGATGTGATTACGAGTATGCCTAAAGTGTAAGTTGTTTAGCTCCAGAGTTGGTTCACTGGATGTAGGTAATGATAATGAACCGTTTCCAGTGCAATAGGGACGTGTCGAGTAGGTATCATCGAGTGCTATGAAGTAACTGCAGAATGACTGCAGATCTAATAAAGATAGCAGACTAAAATCTAGGGATACAAAATAAAAATGAGGGTTAGGTAATTAATAAGGTGGTTAATTATTATTAAGTTTAGGTAGGCCTGAAACCGCAAGATTGGTTGATCATGTATGTACCTACTTAGGTAACGTATGATAAATATGTTTTTTTTTTTTTAAATGAAACTACAGTATGTAAAATTTTATAACTGCAACTTATTACTTTCACTGATAACAGTTAAGTGAGGTTGTTACTGTTTAAAATGTATAAAAATATGAACAAATAAAATAGATTGGTTAGCTATCTACCATGAGTCCATGCCTGATCAATTCGCGTTGGCGTTGCATCTTCGCTCAATTGAATCCTTACCTTAGCCCATATTAGCGTGTTTTTGCAAAATCATAATTAAATTCATCAATTTCATAAATCAATATTTAGACCACTCCGAAAGGAAGGCTTATTGAATTAAAACTCATTACTTTATTTTACTTGATGAAATGGACTCTACGACATAACATAAATTCTATTGTTTGTTTTTTATTAATTCAAAACAAACATAATTCAATAAACACAAAATGAGTGACTGTGCCTTAACATTTTTGCCGTACCCATATTTATGGGATTTATAATATTACGGTTATAAGTTTAAAACAATACAAGATATTTCTTCATTTAGTGGTGAAGTTTCCTTTTTGTTATTTTTTGTTCTTAGAGCCGTGATAAGAAACCGGTATCGAATCGAATAATTTTTATTTTCTCCATGCATCAATCCCTTCCCTATGACCGTACTGGATTATTTTCTATCTCTTTCAAACCTCATCGAAGAGACAACAATTATTACTCGAACAATTACTTATTTCCATCTCGCTCTAACTTAAGCTTCTTTTAGTGTAAAATTGTCATTCGAAGAGGGCGCTTGTGACGTTGGCCGTATTTACGATTGTTACTAAAAAGTTTTATTTATTCAAATAATGTAAGAAGATACAAATTTTTATTCGACCATTATGAAAACAATTATAAATTAAAAGCTTTATCGTAAAATATCAGCTGTGTGCAGTGTTAAAAATGTCGTCATTCATTAATTTGTGGGTGTGGTAAACGCCGAAAGTGTCTTGTCAAATATTGATGTTTTATCTTCAATTGCTGTTTGATTGTGTTCCTTACGTAACTTGGCCGATAATGTTTTTCATGGTTGCTGTTTAGTGCAGCCTCTGTCAGAAAGTAACCTCAAATAGTGCGAAACAGTTTGGTAAAGGAAGTGTTTTGGTGTTTTTTTTAGAAATCGTCATCGACGAAGACTACGACGATGACGACGCCTGCGAAGCTGTTCGGACGAGAGCTGTCCTCCTACGACGAGGTGGACGTCGACGATCTGCTATCCAAACTGTCGCAGGAAGAACTTACCATGCTGGCCAAGGAGGTTGATCCAGATGTGAGTAGTCTTTTCATTTATGCAGTCTGCCCAGTAAATAAAATGCATCTGCATATTGTAGGGTCTCTAGTTGGTAAAAAATATCCTGGCATATTATTTTTAAAACAACAGACTGTTGCTTGGTTAGACAATTTACAAATTTCATTAACCTTATCTATATCAGTCAATGAACTTTACACACAACACCTGGCTTTTAACCTAGTATTTTTGTAAACCAGCTCGAATATTTTTCATAACAAAATAGGTATGTTTCTCATATAATTTTCTACCCACATTCACAACCTGCTCACATCATCAGCCAAGTCAATTGATATTGAAGGCCACACAGTATTATGTTGGATAATGCCACTAACATTCACACCAATTACAAGCCTCATTGTTAAACCATAGACTTCTCACAATTCACCTTGGAGGTTTTATCATAAGTGTTTGCCTTGAAAAAATTTGTTTGCTTATGACTGGATAAAGTGGAATATTTTCTTTTATCACAATTTATGAATGGATACCCTAAAGTTTGGCTGGTTTCCAACTATGTGTGGAACTAGGTATGTCCTGAGAGAATATTTCCTGTTTATATATTTTTTTTAGATAAATTTTAAAGCTATGTTTACATAAACCTTGATTCATTTATTAAATTAATTTCTTGATAGAACGTCAAGAAGGGGTCTCTGATAAGTTTGTGAGAATACCTTCTAAAGTTTAACTGTACCTATAAGAATGATTTTTCAATACCAGTTAACACGTAAAATAATGTACTAAAAATGCAAACATTACAAGTGTTTCAAATTAACCTACTGAAGAATAATAAATGGTTTTTGTAGTAGTTAAAGCATCATGAAACTTAATTTCGAATTACCTGTTCTAAATTATTTTACATAGCCCATCAATTTATGTTGCTTCTCTGCATTTAAGTGTGCTGAATGCTTCTTTGCATATTATTTGAATATGCAAATTGTAACATTCAACATTTTATTGTATTAGCTATTTTTGTTCTATTTGCAACTAATTTGTATGATATTTCTACCTGGCTGCTCAGAAGAGGGTACTTATTGTTTGAATTAGTCAGTCAGTTTGTCACTTAGTTTGTGTTGTTCTTAGCTGAAGCATAATCAGCCTCTGCTGGGACACAGGTCTCTGCTGTCATCTATCCCGCTGGCCCAGTTCGGGTTGGTAGATGTCACATGTCTTTGAATTTTTATTTATTTGTATAGATTAGTTTCTGATAAAATGTAAGTGTTGATGGACAGGGTGCGAAAGGGGGATCAAGCAAAAGATGGGGATTTGTGAGATTTGAATGATAGGGCAAATGAAAGAATAAAATATTCCATTAACCTCAAGTAACATGAGACCAGGATAGAAGGAAGTAGAAAAAGATTGTTTTTATTACAGACAGTTTTACTATTATTATAACGCATTCCTTATT
The DNA here is from genome assembly GCA_947523025.1 of Dryobota labecula. Lineage (NCBI taxonomy): Eukaryota > Metazoa > Arthropoda > Insecta > Lepidoptera > Noctuidae > Dryobota > Dryobota labecula. The sequence goes on along the minus strand of OX383289.1, from coordinate 5,821,464 downwards.
CATAGACTTATATCACATCAGAGTTCCAAAAATCATGCCACTGTTTAATAATATGAATTATCAAAATTTGTTATCACACCTGTGCAAACAAGTAATCATTTAATACTAACAATATTAAGTACAAGGTAATCAAAAGTCTATTATTATTGGTTTAAATTAATATCAGGAGACATTATTGAAAACAGATTGTGAAGTTATCAGTGCAAGTATACAGGGCAGGTCTAGCTATCAGTGGATTGATAAACAAATATCATTAAATAGCTATTCACCTGTTTATTTATAATGAAAGAAGAATATGAATCATTTTTGTATAGAAGTCAGATTTATGAATAATGGGTGCAGTCGATTATCACACATCACACGTCGATACAAAACACTTCACATCATCATTGCCATCGGGTTCATCTTAACATACCAAGACCCCTCCATGCCTCGGAAAGCACGTTAAGCAGTTGGTCCCGGCTGTCATTCCTGGATCTTTGACAGTCGTTACGGTTCGTTAGAAGCCCGAAAGTCTGACAACCAGTCTTACCAAGAGGTATCGTATTACCCAGTTACTGGGTTGTGCACTTGTGCAGGTCAGATAGGCAGTTGCTCCATGTTAAATACTGATATTTAGCTGCATCCGTTCAGACTGGAAGCCAACCCCAACATAATCGGGAATAAGCTAGGCAGATTGATTGGGTGGTCTGTTTTGATATTATTTATCCTATATTTGAAAATAATAAAGCTTATCTTGTTTAGATATAATAAAATGACATTGACTTTTAACATTTTGCTATGATCAATTCTTATAATAAACTAGCTGCTCCACGTTGCTTTTTCTTAAATAACAGTAGCTTAAGTTACTCTTTATAACATCAGTTATATCCCATTAAAATAATTCCAGCCGTTTCAGAGATAAGCCGGAACAAAAAGACAGACAAAATATTTCTTTTTGTTATAAGTACTGTATATACTTTCAAAAGCATTTAGTAAAAACCTGTTTTTTTTTTTTTGTTTTTGTGTCAGACACTTGATTTTATTGTTTTGTATAGATGGGTGCCGTCTATTATCTTTTGATATTTTTTAACCTATATTTGAAAATAATAAGGCTTATCTTGTTATTTAGAAATAATGAGACCTTTTGTATTTGAGATTACATTCACGACTCATCATTGACTATTAATATTTTCCTATGATCAAAAAAATATAATAAATTGTATGCATTTATAAAAATGATAGAAATAATTAATTTCAAATGCAGAAACCTCCTAAAATCTATAATGGTATTTATTAATTTAATAAGCAGAAGGAATTACAACAAAAATACGTTTGTTGTAATTCCTTCTGCTTATTAAATTCAATTAGGTCTAGTTATCGATCTGACTCATGATTCATAGGTCGCCGGTTCGACCCCAGGATGGTGCATAATTTATGTCCAATTTAAACTTAAATTAAAAGAAACATTCTTGGCTGGTTATTGTAATGTTTGTTATGCCCATTATGATATTTTAAAACCATCCATTATTTAACTTTCAAAATCATTTATACTCATACCTCCTTACTAATAAGAACGAGACGAAGAAGACAAAGCGTTGTGTAACAAACAAAATAAAAAATAATATTGTGTAAGAAGCATTGCACGTTTATTCGTAAGCAAGGAAGCATTGCACGTTTATTCGGTGGGGCCGTCGATATCATTATACTCCAAGCAATCTATCGATACTAATAAAACCTCTATAAACATTCCAGGACAACTTCCTGCCACCAGACCAACGTAACAATTATGATTGCGATAAGGGTCCCACAGGGCCCTTGAACCGCAAAAAGCTGATAGAACACATCAACAAACAAGCCCTGGAGACACCTGACCGGCCTGAAATCAAGCCTTTTGTCGCTGGTGTAGTTCGTGGAAAGAAGGTATGTACCAGAATTGAGAAAAAACCGGCCAAACTACATTTAAAACAAAAGACTGCTTTAAAACGAAAGAGTCGCTCTCAAAAACACAAACATAAACAAAACAAGGTGCGTGAATTATGAATGATTGACATTTAAAACGTGAACCAATCAGAGGTCTCGTTTTGGTCGCCCCAATCGACCACTAATTGGCCGATTGGGGCGACCATTCTTATTTCATAATCGCTAACGTTTCGTTTCGCTATATTACTAGAGCGACTCGTGTTTTTGCAAAAGCCTGTATGAGTGGACCTGTCCAGTTAGTGCACGCATTTGTCAGTAATCGTGCAGCTCGACTCAGAACATAAGGAGCTCAACGATTCGGCGAACAATACCAAAGAAAAGACATTTGGGTAGGCCGCATAAATTACTCAATCGGCCAGACCATGATAAAAACTAACTAAACACAAAACAAAAAAAAAATAACCTCAGGAAACGTCACTTTTTTCAAAGTTTACTATGTAACGTTAGCTATTTCCTGTTATAAATTAAATGGCGGCACATACCCTTTTAGGAGAAAACACAATATGACATAAATATTGTGTTTAGGTTTAACACATAATGTGTTAAACATAAACATATTGTGTTGGGTTTGTCCCAATGCCCCACATTCCCCTTTACGAAAAAACATATGTACAGCAGTTTTTTCCATTACCTAACCATTCAGTACTTTTGCGGGTATACCTTAAAATGGTGTTTAAAATAACGACAATACAAACTGGCACAAGTTATAATTTAATTAATTTATTACTTATGAATCACGAGACCTCGCTATGATAGACGAGACCGACAAAAGGCACGTAGGTCGTAGTTCAAGGATAGTTTAGATATTGATAAGTGTAAGTGATTAGTGAATTAATTAGTTATTATCACGGTGCTATGGCGCATTAGCTGCATTTCAAACAGACTGCAGTTCACATTAATGACATAACATTAATTATTCTATGGGTTTAAAAGTGTCAGTGGATATACCCCTTTATTCCCATCTGCCCCAAAGCTCATAAAGTTGAGTTTTAAGTTCAAAAACGAATGAAAAAATTTGACTGTGGTAACTGGATGTGCTGGCCACCGTACAACAAAATACATAAATTGAAATTTCTTAGATAAAACAACGAAATCTTGAAGGTTTGTGTTTGGTTAATGTTCTATGTTTTGTAAAAAGTCATAGAATAAAAGCTTTGTTTATGATGTTAGTAAAACAGTACTGCAAGGTTATTAGTGTTTTACCTTTAACCCTGTATAAAAATATATTTTTTATGTGTTACTTGATGTCAGATGTCTTCCATCTGAGGAGAACATAGGTTCTAGTCGGTAGGAGTCCGACAAAAACCTCCTAATCTCGGACTCCTATCGACTAACGGTTTCTACCACCCATGAGTTGGGGGCTCGGGAGATACTCGTAATTTCGCGTGCACCCCCGACTGTTATCAGACCGTCATGCCTAGCAGGCCCGATCATCAAGTGCGGCCGATACTATGACCTCAAATAAAGGCGCGCACGGCACACTGCGCGCCGCCTCTTGGGCTAACCGTTCGAGTCACAACCTAACCGCAAATATTCCTACCAAACCGTACGCGTAGGCGACGAATCGCTGGTATCTGCTAGGCTTAACATCCTGGCTCATCGGCGTAATGCTGCTTGCCTGTCGGTCTTCTACAGACTACTTCGGAGAGTGTGCGCAGGCGCTCCACGACCTGATCACACCATCGCCCTTTTATTACCGGACTACCAGACGTACTGCAGTGTACCATGCCTACATCGTACTTGGTTGATATCCCGTCCAGTCGTACTCAGCGCTTCTCCTCTACATTTATTATGCGCACAGCCAAAGTGTGGAACACTGCCAGCGTCAGTGTTCCCTTCCAGACATAACTTGTCTGCTTTTAAAGCAAGAGTGAACGGGCACCTTCTGGGCACGCTCGTTCCATCATAGACCTCATACATTGCTTTCCATCAGGCGAGATCGAGGTCAAGAGCAGGCCCAATCAGTATTTTTTTTTTTGTAAAACTAACATTATTTCCTCCTGTTTCCAGTGGATCCCGCCGCCAGTGCCTGAGAAGCAACGCGACGCAGACGAGCAGATCTCCATCGACCTCGGCGACGAGTACGAGCAAGCGCTCACAGATGCCTCGCAGGAGGAGATCATTGACCTGGCTGGTAAGTCACTATCCTGCTTTACTTTCACTAACATATCTTTTTAACCGACTTCAAAAGAGGAGGTGGTACTGAATTCGTCTGTAAATTATATTAAAAAAAAATTATACATGTTCATCGATATTTTCATCAAGTGTGGACCGATCTTCTTTCATATTTTGGTAGAGGAAGCTTTTGTTGTGGTCCCATTATAAATTTGATTTACTCTGCTTGGGTAGTTTTTGAGTTAACTTCAATAATACGTATTTAATCCACTCGGTGTGTGTTGATGATGTTATAAAACTTCCTGTTACTGTTGTTAACATAGCAAGTAGTGGTATACAAATTGGTGTGGGTGTGAACCACAATTAAAAAGTGAAAAAAATAAAAATAATATAAAACAAAAAATAAAAATAACAGACTTCCAATAAAAACACTACAAAGTGAAAAATAACTTATATAGGAACTTGCTGGCAAAAAATGAAAATACAATATCAAAGACGTTGTTTTGTTTGTAAAAAAGTTGTTCTTCTCGTGTTGATGACAAATTTTTTGTCCAACCAGCACGTAACCACCTAAACAGCTCTGTCGCTTACCTCATTTAAGTCCTGGACGGTGCAGGAACATAGCCTGTTAAAATACAATGGCTACGAGGGTAGAGTTTTTCTTTTCTGGTTCAACAGGGTTTCAACAACCTAGTTACGGCAGAAAATACATGAGAAGGTCCGGTGGCCTTAATCGTGTCGTGGCAGTGTATATGTGAACAGACTATTTAAATATACTTGCCATGAAACTTAAAACAGGATGACCATCTATTGTCACTATATACTGGGGAGACTCAGTTACAAGGGTTTGTCCCAGAATAGAGGACTGTCAATAGACAATTATCTATTTATACAGGGTGAAATTGAATTCATGGGCATCCTATTAACGGGTCATTGTACTCATCATTATGAATAACTTTCACTATGGGACCAAACTTGAAATCTCAAAAAAAACAAATTGCTGTTCTCTACATTTATGCGTCAAAATGTAGGGAAAAGCAGATTTTTTGAATTGAAAACTTCTTTAGGCGCGTTGAGCACTTTTTGGGTAAACAAAAATCATGGAACTCGCGTCATCGTCACCGAACGCTTTCCATGAGCTATCTATATGTATACTGTGTTTAAATGTTTACTTTTTTGGGTGAACAAAAACCATGGGACTCGCGTCATCGTCACCGAACGCTTTCCTATGTGTATACTGTGTATTTACTTTGTTATTTTTGGTTTTTAATTAATTTTTGAAGTGAAAACTTCTTTAGCCGCGTTAAGTGATTTTGGTAGGCGAAAAACTTATGGGTTCGCGTCATCGAAATGCGCCACATGCTCGTGACGTGTTGCGCCAGACTGTCAGTTATTCCAAAGTTTTGAGTTTTCACTTCTGTTGGGGTCTTGTGATGCCTGTTTTTTTTTTTAATACTTTTATCATTGTGTGTTTAGTTTAGTTTGTCATCTTCCTGTGCTAGTCACAATAAATACTTTAATTTCTTTTTCTTTATTTAAAATCACCAATAAGGTGTAAATGTGTATTTAATACTGCGTATAAAAATAAATATAATTTCAACATTTTGTTTCACCAAATTAAGGAAGCCAAACATATTAGGTTACCCACCCACTTACGTAAACCAAGTATGTCGTGCTACACCACTAATTCCCTCGCATTCCTTATCTAGAAAGAAAAGAAAGAAAATACGTTATCTGTGGTAAACATGACGCAAAGAAAGAACACAAACACGAAAAGAACAAGTTGGGGGAAAATATGCGCCACATCCACGCAAAACGGCCATCGCTCAGCATAATGCTGCGACCCTATGTGAGACAGAGCCTCTGCGTTGGTTTTCAGCGACAGCCGGCGTTGACGTGATGACGTCATCCGGTGCAGCATAATGACATGAAAAAAATATTACAATAATAAGTTCTAAAAGTTTATATAAATATAATATTTAAAAATGGCAACATTCCGTTCTGTCGGCGACGCCTCGTGCGCCGCTGCTGGCATAATGTAATCTATCCCAATCAGCTTTAAAGTATTCTGGATTGTTGCTTACCTACTTAAGAAAACTGTTTACTTATCTATCAACAAATACTCCACCAAAATATGTTCTAGTATTGTTTTGGACACTAAAGTAAATATTCATAAATTCAAATATTGGCATAAAATGCATGCGAAGTTTACGCCACAATATGCTGGCAGGAGTCACGAAAACGAAATATTTGCTCGCTAACCTAGTACCACATATTGTAATAATCTCCGTGCCGTCTGAATACCGCAGCTGACACGGTTACCGTCAAACGAGCCACTCTTACGACAGATCCCCGACACTTTTTATTATTTATGATAGCTGAAATCAGGAAATTTTCTTTTGTAATAACAATATGTACCATCGTGATACTCTGGCGATGGGCCAGAATTGTTTTGAGTTGATTGCAACTCATAGGTACGAACGAAAGAGTTTTTATTCCGTAAAATACATCTAATAAAACATTTACAGCTTTTAATATTAAAAATTACATAATTTATTGCATCGTATTATTATTAACATAAGCGGGATATTTACCATGTTTATTATAAACTTTATCCGTGATCATGGTGCTTGCAACAGCGCCGAAATATCGGGAACTCATAACAATGAATAAACATGGTAAATATCCCGCTTATGTTAATAATAATATTAGTGACCATGACAGTTTAAAAACTTTTATTGCATCGTTTCTGGAATTTGGTGGAAGAATGATGCATTTCATTTCTTCGTATGCTTTTTCTTATTTCGTGAGATATTTCTAGATGTCAGTGGCAGTGTAAGCGGATTATTTACGTCTTCATATTAAAAGAAGAATGATCCGTTGCGGCAAAAAATATTCTGCTGTTGTCAAAACAATTATCTCTAAAAATTCACATTTTTACTGACGTGTTATAATGGTTTTAGGAAATGAGGCGCCTTCTTCTTCACTTTTGATTGACTCGAATACATTACTTTTTTATAGATTGATTTTGAAAAGATGCCTTCAGTTTTTAAAGTGTGAACATGAATGTAAAATGATGAATTGCACATTCGTAAAGATTCGTTTGCTTGTTTAACGCTTGTCGGTCATATACGACGCAAAATTCCTACATCATAATGAATTATACATCATGTAAAGGAACATTTGGCACGCTACGTTAGCGTGCTAGATTTCACGAGCATCGTTGGCGCCGTCCTCACCTATATTTTGACAATGTTTGAACCAATAAATGTCACTGCGCCATTTTATGATCAATGAACGTCCATTTTGAAATGTTTTCTTATGGTAACTGATTACTAAATCGTCGCGAAATTATATTGTTGCATGGTTTACTTCAACGATTTCTGTAAGGGTCAATTGGCCGGAGAAGGAAAAACAAAGAGAAATGGAAACATACGGGCGAGATTTTGGTCAAAATTTAGTATCCGGTGGCACGTAAACGAGGGGAAGGGGTATGGGAGGGGGTACCCCTCCCCCCTGGTACCACTCATATCAAACGAGGACGCACCATTCTAGAAAAAAAAAACAAATTTTTGTAAACTAACCTCAACATTTTGTAACACTAACCTTGTTTTCTACACAAAGTTGCTTCTGCACGTCTCCGGCGCTGCAGGAAGTGCAGCCCCTTCGCCCTTACGTAACAAAGGATAGGCACGCATGCTCACCTCTGCAGCTTCGGCTTGCTGAGCCTCAGCCGCTACGGCTCGCACGGGTGCCTATGCTTCGTTACAGCGGGCGGGGGCTGCCCGCCCTCCGCGCCTCCGGATTTTTAAATACACTCTAGGGTGCAGCCAAAAGGATTAGGTGGAGTCGGGGTGCCCCGATTCGATTTTGGGACAGATTCGACCTATTCTAACCATAAAGTGGGTAAAACAAATGACAATATTGACACTGACACAGTTCTTTTTTACGTTCCGTTTCAACTATTTTACACAAAATTTTACACCACAGACAATATACTGGTACAGATTTGGTTGTCAATCGCCAATTTTATTATTTTTCTCTAAAAATATGCATTCTCCGTTAATAAGAGTGATAACGTTTTAATCAGCGACCCAACCCCTACCACCTTCAACCACTGTCACCCCTCACTTCGTGCCACTGGATACTAAAGTCAAGCCGAGATTTTTGCCCATTAGTCAGACAAAATTGGTTTACTAAAAAAAGTATATTTTTACTAGATTATAATCCTAATAACATTCCATCCTAGGTATAAATAAGCTTGGATTTTCTTTTAGTCTGCTAAATGACCATTATCAACGCGTTACATACATTAATTTATTTAGTAACTACTACCCGCGGCATCGCCCGCTGGGTTTTTCTATAATAAAAGAACGTTACTCCTTATAACAGCAGCTATCTAACAGTGAAAACCCCGTCAAAATCGGTTCAGCCGTTTTGGAGATTTTCCGGTAGAAACAGATATTGTTTTTTTTTTATATATATATATTTCATGTGCATTCAGTGAAAAGCTCTTATATTGACATTACAAACAGACACTTCAGTTTTATGTATTTGTACATATAAAAAAAAACCACTTGCACTTATTTCCAGCTATCCTCGGCTTCCACTCGATGATGAATCAGGATCAGTACCACGCGTCGTTGCTGAACAAGGGGCAGCCCGTCGGACTCGGCTGGGACGGCATCACGAAAGCCACCAAATCTAAGGTACACTACTTACTACATTACGTATCAGAATACCAGCGCTGCGACACTTATTTTTAAATGTCATTGATATGAAAGAGAAGGGAGTTAATAATAGAGTGACGGTTGACAGGGGAGAATGGAAAAATAAAACGTGTTGCGCCGACCCCAAGTAACATGGGACAAGGGCAGGAAGATGATGATGAATGCTGTTAACTTCTTTTTAAAATTGCGTTTTGTGTCATCTTTTAGCATACATAGAATTCTTAAGACTGCGCCGAGTGCACAGTGGCGCCCTCATCGTTTGTTCGGTGATTTCTTTTATTTTAGAATGAAAATGCAGAAATTAACCACGTTAAGTTGTGCTCCACAACACTATACGTTATTATTACTACAAACAGTAGTTTTAAATTGTTATGTTTTATTGTAATCATTAAAACGGAGCTTAGTGGCCACTATTTTCCGTTTTAATGATTACAATAAAACATAACAATTTAAAACTACTGTTTGTAATAATAATACCGTAGTCTTGTGAAGTACAACTTAACGTGCTTATTTTCTGCATTTTCATTCTAAAATAAAAGAAATCACCGAACAAACGATGAGGGCGCCATTGTGCGCTCGGCGCAGTCTTAAACAGTTAAGAATAAATTTTAGAACTTATAACTGCAGGCATAACTGATCCTCAAACTTCTGAAGTTTTATTTAATAATTTAGTATTCCAGCTAGTATTTAGCTGTCATCAGATGTCAGGTATTTTGTTATATATTAGAGGTCCCATACTAATAACATTGTTTAATGTAATGCAGTATTGCAACTCTCAACTTGTAAAAGATTTTTGTACTGGTTTCTGTTAATATTATTGTATGGAAATAAGAAACGTAGTACAATGTTGTGGTGCCCGCAGGTGTACCCCATGGACCCGCCCAACGACACCGACCCCGACGACACTATCACGCGCGTGCAACAGAACGACCAGAAGCTCACTGATCTCAATTGGAATAATATTAAGGTAAGTTGTTAATCATTTGTATAGGCATTATAAGAGCTTGTGGCTAAGTCAATCAATTTGCCTAGCCTTTTCCCAACTATGTTGGGGTCGGCTTCCAGTCTAACCGGATGCAGCTGAATACCAGTATTTCACATGGAGCGACTGCCTATCTGACCTCCACAACCCAGTAACTGGGTAACACGATACCCCTTGGTAAGACTATTTGTCAGACTTTATTGGGCTTCTGATGACCCGTAACGACTGTCAAAGATCCACGAATGACAACCGGGACCAACGGCTTAACGTGCTTTCCGAGGCACGGAGGAGTCTCGGTATGTAAAGATGGTCACCCATCCACGGACTAACCCCGGCAAGCGTAGCTTAACCTGACGGATCGACCCGTGCGGCTGTTATTACTTAGCCACGAGCTCCTAAGTAATAAAAACTAACTAAACAATAACAACTAAGTAATAACAGAAAAAAAAAACATAATTATAGGCAAAGATACAAGCCCCTCCTTTTTTTGAAGTGGTAAAAATGAACCTCATCATTTCTCTCCCCAGAACATAAGCGACGAGAAATTCGAGAAGCTCTTCGAGGCCTTAAAGGGCAACACCCACCTCGAGGTCCTCTCGCTCGTCAACGTGGGCCTCAACGACCGCACGGCGGCGCTCCTGGCCGACGCGCTGCGCGTCAACTCGGCGCTCCGAGTCGTCAACGTCGAGACCAACTTCATCAGCCCGGGCGGCGTGTTGCAGCTGGTCAAGGCTCTGCTCGACACCAACACTGTGGAGGAGTTCCGGGCGTCTAACCAGGTACATTTATTTGGCTACGTCAATCCTCGAGTATTTTTCTCTTCGTCTGTTTGCTTGATGATTACGAAATAGTTACCCTATTTTTCAGCACAGAGCAGTCTGTGTCACGCACAGATATAGATAGACCTAGATAACGCAAGTATCACGATCTGTATGAAAACCAAGCGTGCCATTTTTTGACTACCTACTATGACGTCACAAGCACTATTTAGTGATAGGAAAGTTAGTATACGGTACAAATACTATTTATTGAGTAATTGTGTACATTAAAGAATTATTAAAAATCGTTTAAATAGATTAATTAATCGATTTTGTGACAGAGTAACAAGACAGAGTAGTAGTAACTTACGATTTTTGTACGTAAGCTGGGCACGCGAAGTAGTTGCTCTTGCGTTATCTAGATCTATCTATCAAAATCAAAATATTTTATTTCACATAAACCTACATGGGCACTTATGAAACGTCAGAAGCTAGGTGCACGGTTCCAATTAGTCGTTTCCTATGGAGAAGAGCCAGCAAAAAACTCCACGGTTGCTCTTTTAAAAATAATTAGCTTTTACAATATTATCAAATAATAGGGAGTTGAATAGTAGTAGTATGGGAGGACAGTGTAGGCCTTTCAACAAATACCAGATACTTAACAAAACAGAAAAGTGCCAACAAATCTACACTCTACTAGGCCTACAACGTTCTCACATTCACTATATCTGTGGTGTCACACTTAGGCATACCATAGTTGTGTGTGGCTCGCGATGCAAAGCGCCCCAACAGTAGCTACGCTCCTTGATTTTGTCGAGTAAGTCTTTGCGCCAAAAAAAAAAATCCGTTGATGAAAAATAAAACTATTTCCTTGCGCGCACAGTCTTCTTATTTAGTCTTATTTTGCGATACCCGAGAATTAAAGCGCATTCTAATAAACTCTATCATAATATTCGTGTTTTCTAACACCGTATCTCATCCACAGCGGTCGCAAGTACTAGGCAACAAGATCGAGATGGAGATAACGTCGCTGGTGGAACAGAACCCCACGCTGCTGCGGCTGGGCCTGCACCTGGAGTACAGCGATGCGCGTCACAGGATCGCCAGCCATCTGCAGAGGAACATCGACAGAAGTGAGTGTGGCTTGTGGAGGAGCGATCACGTGCTAGGCAGATACTGGGCCGTGTCGGGACTTGCATATATGCTATGCTCGAAAAATAGACGTGGAAGGCGATGTGCGAACTTGCACCGTAAGAAACACCCAAAAACCAATCCCATTCTCCTTGTTTCTTTGAGGGAGTTTCGGCGAGGGAAGTCTTAAGGCGTTGCTTTGACCTATCTTTAGGCTATCATAAAAGTAGACGATTTATGCGTTTTTCTGACGACAGTTTTTGTTTACTGTACTATCACGGTCATCCAAATCGAACCGTCATAAGGGCTATTCGCTTAGTAACGCTTACCTACGCTCATCATCCAATAGCATCGGAGCATCAAAATTTTGCTGAGCCCCTTGTTTTTGTAAATGAAAAAGAAAACCGTAAAAAAACCAGCCGAGGTGGTCAGACATCTGTGATCATTGTAACAGAGCCAGATAAATTAATTTAAACGAGTTTTTTATTATTATAGGTCGTCGTAAGAAGGGGCGCTAAACAAATGTGGATATCCATGAGCACGGGATTTTTTTTTAAAGTGTGCCGATTCGGATGTCCCCCATAGTACCAAGCAGCTACAAACATGTTCGGGTAACTGCAAAATATGCATTCGATTTTACCACCGGGCGTGTGCCGAATACTGCCGACACGAACATGTCTGTAGCACGCCTTATGCTTGGTACATACGGCTACATATCAAGCTATAATTTCCAAGATATGCTGATCCCGCATTGTGTAAGATTTCCGTACAATGAGAGGTCAGCTGGAAATGGAAATGTATGTAGCCGTGACATCATTTTAGCCGAAAGACGTCCACTGCTGGACATAGGCCTCCCCCAAGCACCGCCACCTCGACTGGTTCTGTGCTTCCTGCATCCAGCGGATTCCAGCGGCTTTCATAAGGTCATCGGTCCACCTTGTGGGAGGCCTTCCAACGCTACGTCTTCCGGTACGCGGTCGCCACTCCAGAACCTTTCGGCCCCAACGGCAATCCGTTCTGCGCGCAATGTGCCCTGCCCATTGCCACTAAAGTTTGGCAATTCTTCGAGCTATGTCGGTTACCTTGGTTCTCCTGCGGATCTCTTCATTTCTGATTCGATCACGTAGGGAAACTCCAAGCATAGCCCTATCCATTGCCCTTTGGGTGACTTTTAGCCTTCTAATAAGGCCCATTGTGAGCGACCACGTTTCAGATACTGCGGTATGTGGGACGAGAAGATATTGCGTAGCCAAACGCTGCCCAGCCGAGTCGGATTCGACGATTGACCTCTTTCTCGAAGTTGGACTTACCTTACTGGACAGTTTGTCCTAGGTAAATATACTCGTCCACAACTTCGAGTGTAGCGTCTCCGATATTCATGACAGTCAAATATAGCAGTGACTGTCAGCGATAGCCGTGACAGTCAAAGCATTTATTTCAAACAGGGACAGAAATGGCACTTTTGAACGTCAAAATTTATATGGAAATAAAAAAAAATCTAGTTGCCCCTTCCAGAAGGTAGTTTCGTATGGAGAAGAATGGGCAAGAAACTCCATACTTACCCTTTTTATTGTATACATCAATTATATAATTATAACTATGTGAAAACGATGTAACCTAGAATAAAATTACTATACCACAACAGGTAAACAAGAACTGTCGTCAGAAAAACGCATCGATCGTCCATGATGTCTTCTTATATGATAGCATAAAGATAGGCCAAGGCAAAGTCATTAGACTTCTCTCGCCAAAACTTCCTCAAAGGGCCAAGGAGAATGCGATTGGTTTTAAGGTCGTCTGTGTCTCGGAAGTGATACACAATAAGGCCTGACGTTCGGTTAGGGCTCCGTTATAAATGATCATTGCGTATGTGTGTGGAAAGCTACGAATACAACTGGTATCTGTTTAGTATGTAATCCATGCATAGGGAATTGGTGCAAACACGATTTGGTTAGTTGTTATTACTTTGCTTAGGGTAAATGGTTAGCTTATAAGTTTTTCTGTTGTAAAAGATAAATCTGACGAATTTTTTCGCTATTCCTCTAAGGGCTGATGTTTCAATCTTCAGATAAGTTTTATCGGAGGAATAAATATGGCAGTGGCTGAAAATATGTCAAAACGCCATTTTTATTGTTCAAATAAAACTTATCAGACATGGACAAGCAACAAACCAAAAAGTAACTGATGTTTGATAAACATGTTTGAATATTAGACTTATACATATAAATAATAGCCAATCTTCTTTCCACCATGTAGCTATCAATTTACAGTGCTATATTACTTCTGAAAAGACAGAAGAAAATTTCAAAATACGTAGCAAAATAATAGCTAAAGATGCATAGCTTATTTGCAAATAAGCATTTGGGCAAAGAAGTTATTTTAAGATGAATATTTAATAGTTTTATTACAGGTTTTTACGCATATTGTGAGATGATGACGTTGCATACATTTCAAATCGAAATAAATGTTACTACCATGTTCAAACTTCATCTTACATCTATTTAATGGTCTATAAAAATGTATTAGCGCCTAATGTTATCTTGCATAGAATTTTCACTCTTAACTCTGAACATTAAAGCTCACTGTAGCGTGCAACTATCTCATGTGTTTACGCGATTCATGGAGAACGTCACTATAATATCATTTTATTGTATCATCTACAAACATACTTTCTAGGCGAGTTCAGACACATGCAGTTATGTGATAGTTATTGGCTATTTGTTTGTGTTTTGTTACGAAATATTGCCTTATAAATATATACTGCATAGTTTGCCATAAACGTTCGCTGTAATAGTTCGTTTAACACCCAATGGTGCCACTAAACTTAATTTAACTTTCTAATTCAATTTAATTTTACTTAATTCTAATTTAACATGATCGTCTTTTTGTTAAAACACGGGGACAAAACATTTTTGTTATAAGGGGTCATTCAATTATTACGTAAGCACCAAAGGGGTGTGGGGGGGTCTTTGCTTTGATTGTTTTTGATGACATGGGGGATGGGGGTCTGAATGGTAGGATTACGTCAGCAATATTTATTAATTTACTTTTCAGATTCAATTGCAAAATTTAATTGAATTTGATTTGAACAAAGATGGCAACCCAATGTTCAGAGATTCCCCAAAATAATTGATATTGCTTTCTCGCTCTCACGCGACTTTTTATGGTTAGAAAAAACCGAAGTAGGGAATTTACTTAAATGGGCATTCAATTACTTTTAGTCTATAAATTCCTTATTTCTAGACTCATGAATAACAGTAAAGAAACCTGAACAGATTAAAAAAAAAACAATGTTTACGTAAGCAAGGGAGGGGGGGGGGGTTATGAGCTTTGTTTACTTTTGCTGACAAGGGGAAGGTGGGGGTTCAAAATTACTAAAATTCTGCTTACGTAATACTTGAATGGCCCCTAAGGCCCGTATATGCTTTCATATGCATTAAGTAAAAATCTGTTATTTTGACATTACAAACAGATACTTCAATTTAATTTATTTGTATAGATTAAAATGGCCATTATAAACAGCTGTAGTGTCTGAACTAGCTTCTCTTACGGCACAGTATCTAACGTTCGCGGTCTGCACAGATGGCGCGGCTCGCACTACCGCCCGGCGCCTGCGCAATATGTCGTAAACATTCACTATTCGATAATTTCCTCAAATGTTTAGTCGTGGTGGTTGACTTATTCTTGCTGTAAGCACTGATATCTAAATATTTTTTTCGAAAAAATTAAATTATCTTCAGTCTCTTCAGCTACCTTTAAAAAATACTTTTTTTTTATATTGAAAACTTTGATATGTAGGGTGTTTGTACATTAATAATATACTTTTAGCTTTGCATTATGACATCTACTAAGATCTTGGTACAACGTCTTAAAAATAAATGTCAAAATGTATCAGTGCCAACACAGAGTAGTCAAAACACCACGACTTTATAACACACACACCCACGCCTACAAAGCACGTATGGCGCATTTTGCGAAAGCAACCCATCCTTAGCTTCCATTAACAGATAGGACACGAAAACCACTGGAGAAATATACACCTGTACATAGAGAGGAAATATGCTTGTGTCTAATGCGAGTCAGCGATACAGCTGCTAGAAAACTGCAGTTATTTCTGAAAGAAGTTAATAAAGTTTTTATTAAAAGCAACAAACCGCTACATTGTGTAGAAACAGCACGGTTGAAAAGTACTTTTTATGTTTAGTTTAATACTAAAATACAATGTATAATAATAATATGTAGAAATAATATTGAAAAGCAATATTATTTTTGTATAAATGTTATTGAAAAAGTACAACTCTTAAAAATAAACAGTCGATCTCACATTGCAAGAGTATTTTTAATAGGTATTTAAAGTAAGTATGGATGTTCGAATGACTTAAAAAAAAAGAGTTGAATTGTATTCATTTATTTGTTGTAGGCATTCTGGTATTAACTGACATACAAATCATATCTTGTACATTTGTGCTAAAACTTCGATCGTGAACAAAACATTGTAAAAAGATCAATCATTGTCTACTCACAACGAAATATCGATTACCCATTAGACACAAGCAACATCGGTAAACAAAATCGATTATCGCAATCAGATTGCCGAGTGCTAAAGAAGGCGAGCGTGTCGCTGAGCATGCGCAGACCGCGCGGCCGGCCGCCCGCCGTGGGCATCGACAGTAGCTTCTTCAACCTGACACCGCCTAGCGCAGAAGCCGTCACACCCACCAAAGAAGAACCAAAACCGGTTATCACCGAAACGGTAGATACAGAGACCTCACTCACTGTCAAAACTAAGGCGCAAACAGACGACAGACCTACCTCAATAACGATAGGCGACGGACCACTGCTACCTGACAAACCATTGACGAATGGTATTCAAGCACCAGTCGCCACTCAATTAGAAAAGCCTGTTACTGAACTTGAAAAACCGGTAACTACCGAAACAGAAAAACCGATTACTACCGAAACAGAAAAACCGGTAACAACGGAAACTGAAAAACCGGTAACAACGGAATCTGAAAAACCGGTAAATACCGACACAGAAAAACCGGTACCTAACGAAGACCGTCTAACCGGCGAGCCGGTAGCTCCGGTAACCGAGGAAGGAAAAGCAGAAGAGAGTAAAGATAAAATACCGGTACCGTCGGGCGAACAAGTGGACCGGTTCGTCCCGGCGGCCCCACCTGATGTTAACCCCAACCCGCACTCGTGAGTAGTGACGAACTGATTGCAACTCACACCACACCGCGTGCCCCCCTATCTTTATTTTTGTAGATGTTTATACACAGTTTTATGTGAATTCGAACAATATAAAACATACAAATTACACAAAGAAATACAATTTTTCACTAATGTGTACAGAAAAAGGGAGTTATACAAAGTCTGATGTGCATCGATATGTCTGGCGTAGAGGTCTTGTTACGTCAGATTATCCTCTCTTCTGTATTTTCGTAGCGTGTCCTTAGGTTTGATATTACATGTTGCACAACAGTCTAATTTAAACGAACATAATCATGAAGGTTACGTTTCATACTTGACTAGATGAAGCGGTTTTTCTTTTGTAATGTATAACTTAAAAGAATAAGTGTGTCGTTTGTTTCATAAACCATTCCCATAATTCATATTTTTTTACATTTTATAAAACAATGTTACAGACTTTAATATTTTTGTCTACACGCAATTTTTTTTCTTCTGATGTTATCCTACTATAAGTATTTATTTGATTATTGAATTGGCTACAAAATTGTTCGAATTCACATGAAGAAACATAAGACACATGTGTGATACCGTAGTTGAGAGATATGTTGTTCCATTCCAGTACGGAAAGACCTAACGCTGCGACTTCAGTTCAGATTCTTTAACCAACTGGCAAAGGGGGCGCGTAGCCAATAGGCGAGGAGGTCAGGCCCACGGTACATTATTGGCACGGCATTAACAACACTACGCTTTTGTTACAGCTTATCTATAATGCCGGCTGATTGAGTGAACACTTACACATATAAACAAACGTGCAGTTTTATTTGTAGGGATTCTCTTGTGACTGAAAAAAACATATTGAGGGCTTTGAAAGCCTCAAAATAAACAGTAAAGAGGTTAAGAAATAAATTCAGATGTTCAGTAGCGTTTCAGTAAAACTAACATAGGTACACATATCGAATCTACATAAAGACGAACCTGGGATCATAAATAAGTTTTTAACATCTTCACTTCACAAGATATTTGTTGAGGTTCAGATACTATTCACATAATGCCAGTTATCCTTTTTATTATAAAACTGCACTACAACTATATCTCTAGTCTATATGACATAAATGGCGACAAAAAACGCCATACGTGCCATATTTCTAGTATAACCATTTGTTTACTCTTTATAACTCTGAAATACTCTCTACATTAATTCCTTAAAATCTCTTTCCTTTAAAATCTCGATATCAAACGAAACTAATATATTTTGATGTGTTTTCTATTATAAACCTTAACAGTTAACAATTTAATTTCTAGCAGCGAGGGGAACGTAGAACAGACCGATATTATATAGAAATGGCCGCAGAAATTGGTAATCTGTCATCTGTTTTGGCGCGAATGTAAATGGCCAATTACGATAGTGCCGTGCTATTTTTTCGGGTAATAACGGTTTTTCACAGCGCCAAGGCTTAGCTAATCAAGATTTTTCGCTTAGTGAGCCTACGTCGAAGCTATGGGGTCCCAACTGCGACAGGATAGTCCTAAACGTTTGATTAGCATCTATTAACTAGAACCATTTTTTTTTTCCTGAACTCTATGACACGCATGGTTGTGACTACTAACAATGGTATGCGGAATGAAGTTCTGATACTAAACTTCATAGAGCTAAAGACTGATGAGCATGGATTTGAATTTCCAACTTTGTATTGTGTTATGAAATTGATTAAAATGATTGATTGTTAATATATGTTTATCCTTTGTCATGATTTATTTCTAAATGAACCTGCTACATTACCGATGTTCGCTATACGAAAATGGCCGCTCAAGTGGCCTAAAAATAAACTTTACTACCGTTTGAGTTGAAGACTCCTTGATCTGATACAAATTGGATTGCATTTAGATTTGTTATTGCGAATTTTACGGCTTCTATTGAGATCTAACATTAGCTATTAACTTCCAATATACAAAATACATTTAGAACTTTGATTTAATTGATCCCCAAACTCAAAACAAGAATTCAATCCCTTAAATATTAGTTAAAAACAGGTCCTACCTCCACCTAAAGTAACTTTAAATTAACCCTATCTTCAAACTCGAGTCTCAATTTAGCGAGCATCGGTGATGAGATATGTGTATAAATGTGTGACACGTGTCGGTGTGTGTGCATTTCAGTACGCCAGCAGCGACGGAGCCAGAACAGCGCTTAGAGCCTTGAACTGTCGCATGTGGTAAGTTTTATACTCTTTTACTACGTTATGACGTCATTACATTACAATATAAGGGTCGTTTTCAACAGATATCAAAGGTTGGATAGTTGACTAGCTTTGATAACATATTCCTTAAAGTGAGCAATCTTTAAATTTTACGATAAGGTAGGTAACTATTTTATTTTACTTTAAATAAAGTAGTTACCTACCTTATCGAAAATAATTTCAGTTAAAAAAAAAATGAAAATAGGTATTATTCGTATTGATCATTACAGCGCGCGTTCATAGAAGCCAAAGGCATTGAAAACGTATTTTTTTTTTTTTTTTTGGAAATTTTAATTTACCTGTTTCACTTGTTTTGTTTAAAAATATCTGTTGAGATTGACTCATTTATCATGTCAGACATGTCATTGGTCATTTCAAATTCCTTATTTATTTAAAATAAGCTTTCAAAATTCATATTAGAATTGAAATTAGGAACGTTTGTGAAATACCACTGCTTCCCCAGCTTTGAATGTTACGGGTACTGTAAAACATTGTGGTAAACCTGCCAATACCTTATGAAAAGTTCAATCAATCAGGGTAAACCAAGGTTTACTTTTGGCCAAAAGTTGGTCAAAACTGACCAACTTTTGTTTTTCGTGATTCTATTAAGAGCGCTATCGCGGGTCCACTACCGCCACTCCTCTAAAAAAAGATTATCTACTGACTGAGGAGGAATTATGGAATTATGGTGGAATTATTATTATTTATCAGCTGCCTCGGTAAGTGTGTCTAGAATTTTCTAATACCGTTTTTAAAGTTTCATATTGAGACACGAAGCAACAAAATACGATCTAGAGGAATGTAGCAGTTTTTCTTTAGATCGAATTTTATTACTTCGGCACTTAACTAGTGGATCCGCGATAGCGCTCATAAACAACGTTTGACTACAAAAACTAAATTTCACATAATTTTTTCTACTTTTCTATGCTGAGTTCGTATGTCACAATTACTTTACTCGTAACATAAATGCTATTTGCCAGCAAAAGTTTTAGCAGTGGCAAGCTGGAAGTTCAGTTTAACTTATTTGAAACATTTTATGCAAAAGATGCATTTTGCGCATTTGCAAGCCCATTTTACCCCAGTATAGCATGTTTGCACCATTCCTATTTCCAAAACTAATATTATTATTAAAAAAACGGGAGATTTAATGACACAAGAATAAATCTAATGTGTTAAACCTTAAAACATTCCATTTTTTAAACAATAAACACTAAGAAATATGTATTCTAACAACTACGTAGAAACGCTTCGCAACTATACTATACCTATAAAATACTTAAATATTTTTATGAATATATTTTTTTTTTAAACTTCTTGTATATTTTTTTAAACTATGTATTTACTATTTGACTTCTTTCTTATAGGTAATAGTAGCATTATTTAACTCTTATTAATAGCTTTGTAATCAAATACGCTGTAGTATTTATTTATTAGTAGTACCTATTTTATTTTGTAAAAAAAAAAACTAATATATTTACTTGTTTCATATCTATTATGCTATTTGCACATACAACTTGCATAAATTAAGGTTTTCTAAGTATTCCATTGTAACACCTTCACGGCAATTTAGAATATTAGAATAAGTCATTCACAATGATTTTTGTTATAGTAAAGGTGAGTATCAACTCATATCATATGGGTTGGAAATACCAAAGTAGAAGTTGAATAATTTCAAATTTTCATATCCATTAGTCTATTTAGGAATATCCACATCAAAGAAAGGTTACGGAGAAATGGGTTTTACATCGCCGACTAATAAACTTCTCTTATAATAAATCGAAATGAGAAAAAAAAAAATGTATTTCTCGATTCAGAATTTATTTAATAAAATTCAAGAGTCATTTTATCC
Source organism: Dryobota labecula (assembly GCA_947523025.1). Classification (NCBI taxonomy): domain Eukaryota; kingdom Metazoa; phylum Arthropoda; class Insecta; order Lepidoptera; family Noctuidae; genus Dryobota; species Dryobota labecula. The sequence goes on along the minus strand of OX383289.1, from coordinate 5,800,507 downwards.
CTCCAACAGGGGGGGGGGGGGGCTATAAAATGACGAGCTACAGCCATCATAGTTATTGTGCGAAAAAGAGATACGAGCTATACAGCACGTATAGTGGCATCCCTTTCTTGCAACAGAACAGTAATGTCTTCAACATTTCATAATACTGCTCCAGAAGTCGTAGTGTGGGGAAGTGGCAGTCATGATTGTTCCAATGCAAAAAACAGGTGAAGCTGTATGTCCTAAGCGCCATCGTTTTTATGCACTGGAATAATTATGACTTAATAGAATAAATTTGAAGTAACACTAAATTTTCACTCTACAGGCGGTCGCATCCGACGGCTGACCCAGTTCACGCGCAGCCGCAGCTACGTAGTCGGCTGGATCCCGTGAGCGACCCCCCCTCACTCGCCCCTCACCACGCACGCGCTCGCTGGCAACGCACTACGTGCATCACGATACGGACCTTGTGATTGAGTATTTTGAACTGTATACTTTGAAAATGGAACTGTTGTACTCTATGCCTTCTTGCATCGCAAATCACTCACTACATCTAGCGCTTAATAAATATAAAACATAGACCTATATCTGTCGATCGTTTGAAGTTGACAGAGACTGAATTGTGTTTTAATTTGGTTGAGCGCTAAGTGTATTCAGTGATTTGTGGTGCAAGCTTAGTGGCTAGAAAATCTTTATAAGTGAAAAATAGTCGTTGGACAACATATTTTGTTTTGAGGCTTTTGGAAACAAAAAATATCTTTGTATAAAGCGATCAATAGCGCGAGTTTGTATAAGTCATGTTTTATGTCCAAATGTTCAGTAAGTTGTTTGTTAAAACGAGTATATTCAGTAATAAAGATTTTCTATCCACACTAACCAGAGCATATATTTTTTTGAAAATGTTAATGTTACTTTTTCAACTTGAAATTGTCGTGTATGAAATTCTGAACTGTTTATTAGTAACTTCGTCTTGTCTTATTATGTCGTAAGTTACACATTATTGGCCCAATATTTCGCAACTAGCAACTTAATGTTATTCTTGTGTGTAGTTTAAACTAAGCTGGTGCTTCGATGTTAGACATAAATTATGACAATATTTACTTTTAATTTGCTATTTAAGAACCCCCTTTCTAAGTCATACATCAAAATATAACTATGTAAAGTTTAACTTTTCCAGGAAATTGTTTGTATAGTAAAATATAACTAAAGACGCTTTGAAACACAACTCACTTATTATTATTCAAAATACGCAATCACAACAAACACGTACGGACAGAAAAAATGGTACATTTGAGGACGAATGTTGTGTGCAGACAAGAATTGATATTTTATTATAGTTTTAATTTGTGGACAAGAATGATGAAAATCGACTAACATCACTAGTACGATGGCAGGCCCATCACTAGTTACAAGTGAATATTTCTGATAAAATCACAATTCTTGTATTCAGTGTGAACGATGAACGTTTTACTATTAATTCTTACTATAGTGTGCTAATGAATTCGTATTAATTTTATTATGATATTAAATTGTAATATATTGTATAGATGTGCACATTCCATTAATGCGAAACATGCTTCTCTTATATTGACGCTTTTTAGTGTTTAACAAACGTTTTATTTAAAACTGACTAAAGTAGTCGTTAAATTATAATAAATAATACAACTTATGATATTATTTGGGGTAGCTAGATCGGTAGAGCCATTTATTTTGCTGACATTCTACCTCGACAAATGCCGAAGAAGAAAGTCGAGCGGCATTTTGAAGTTCCTTCATGTGTTATATTTGTGACTTGACTATTTATTAATTTTCTTGACTAATAAGACACATCAATGGATTAATTTATGACAGCTCAAAGGTAAATAACATTTGAAAATGACTGATTAATTATGACTTGCCAACTAGGATGATAAATATACAAGTCAAACTGATAAAGAGAAGCTATGTTCTGCGTCAATGGAGGGTAACTTTTAATATTTCAATAAAGCACTAGGTTTTGTTCGGTGTCTCGTAGACTTTCGATATACGCCTCCGATGAATTTTGTAATTTTGGTATTCGATTGTAGCTAAGCGCGACTAGCGATGTACTGAGGCTTTTGATATTAAAAATAGCTTTTATAACGTAACCTTTTGCTTTCTTGAAACGAAAAAAAAAAATGCTTAAAAATGTAACTTTATGTATATTTAGTGAATCTACTGGGGAACTAAGTGTCCATAACATTGTGATACAGACATCATATTTTCCATTAAAAATCAGCTTCGATTTTTTTTTCGTCTGTTAGTTTCAATAAGAGAGATTATTTGTATATGATTTTAGATTTTTAAAATGTAATATTCTTTTATTGTGACGATTTATGAAAAAATTAAATTAATATAAATCATAATTTAATTGTAATGTTAGTTTTATTTATGTTGATATATTACGGTTCAGGAGCATTTTGATCCAACGAAATACCTTGACTTAGTAGAGTCGCAGTTCTGTAGTTTGTGACAACTGTAAAAAATATTAATAAAGTACATAAACATTATTCAGTGTTTTATTCAACTGGCTTCGAAAACACTATTAATCATGTACACGCACACATACAGCTGCGAATTCTATTATATAAGGTGTATCTATTCATACACGAAATATTTTAAGAGAAACATCTATGTGTGGTAAAAAAGCCAAATCAGCGATTTTTTTTTTATCTTAGTATTTTATATTTTTACATAATTATTATAATATAAAAATTGCTTGAAATTGTTTTGCAAAAAAACCTTTAATTACTTTTTTTTTTTCTATGAATGAGCCGCCCGGACGCGGCGACGTCGTGCCGCCACGGCACAAGCGCGGTTCCTTTTGATGATTAATCATCATACCAAGTTTTTTTTTTTTTAATAATATACTCAAATTTAAAAATAAAATCGTATCCATGGCTTCTTTACCACCTATAGGTGTATCTCTTAAAATATTTCGTGTTTGAATAGATACACCCTATATACGTTGCCTTCAAACAACTACAATACACCCATTCAAAAGTTCAAAATCGATTTTTTATGTTACAAAAACAAGAAAATTTGGCGAAGCGCAAGCACTTGGCATGGGATACGTTTTTGCAGTGTGATGTTATCAGATAAACACTGAATAGTATAATAATAATTAGTGGAAACCCGCTCGTATCACAACAAATGAGTTGGTATTTGAAAAAATATTCTGCCAGTAAACATTCTAGAAATGAATTACTTACACTGTTAATAGAAATATTTATGATCATTGAAATAGTTGATATTGAATTTTTCGCTCAACAGCGGCTGAATATTGGCACAAAGCCACTCTAGGTCGCGGCTGTGGGCTAAAAATAAAACTACTGTTCATTCACACAAAGCTTTATTTTTGATCCGTTAGATATGTTTCGATGACAGTTTCGCTAAAAGGAATTCCGTTATTACTAAAAGTACTTATAATTTAAGGAGTATTTTTTATGGGAAAATTACGCAATTTTTATGACTGCCTTTGATACAAAGCTTTAATTTTTAATGTTGTTTGAAAAACCTGGACTGAGCGGTAATTTTTATTTTTTTGTTGCATACAAAATCTAAAGAGGACACCATTGACCCTTCATACATAACTGAGCATCATTAATTGTTATGAGGAAGAGCCATCATCATAAAAATAGTGAATTCCCTCTTAGCATTTTTTGTTGGCATTTAGTTGGGCCACTTACAGAGGTAAGTGGCTCAACCAAATGCCAACAAAAAATGCTACCAGGGTTGTTTTAAACTGAACACGGTTTTGGTAGGCATGTACCGTGCTACAAAATCGTGATTTCAAGCATCCGGTGTTCCGAATTGAACACGGAAAGGGAAATATGCGAGATTAGTGACTCGCAAAGTTGGGATTAGGCAGGAATTTTATCAGCATTTATCATGTAGTATTGTGGGAAATGAAGTGTCCTCTCCGTTACAACAGTGCAACACGGATGATAAAAACGAAGACTTGTGAATTTTTCCTTAAAAACTCTAATATTATAAATAGATAAGCATAGTTATTGTCACAATTTGGAAGACAAAGCGTGTTAAATTAACAATTTTATAAATAATCAATGGAAAAATGAAATGCCCTACGGTCCTCCTTGTGGATGACGGAAATCCAAATGCCCGGGAGCATTTCAATTTCCGTAATTTTTTGACATGGAGCGATTTCGCTAGTGAAGGAGTTGATACTAAATTAATTAATTCAAGACTGCTATTTCGAGCAATCACAATACGAAAAAACAATTGCTGTGTCAACTTGTTCAGTAGGTAATTCAGTAAGGCCCCTCGCCCACGGCGTCTTTTTGTAGCGATGCTGTCACGCGTTTACGAAACACGCGACAGCATCGCTACTAACGCGCGTTAGTCGCATTTGCAACGTGCTACAGAAGCGATGCCAACGCACTACTAACGCGCTACAGTATCGCGACTGTATCGATGCAAACGCGCGACCGTGTCGGACGACATCGGGGAGAGCACGGAGGGAGGGTGGCGCGTGAGTGGAGAACCGAGCATCAGTGCAACTGTGGCATTTTTGTGCCGTTACTGAATCGCGTTTGCATCGCGACAGTATCGCGGTTGCATCGCGACTGAGAATCGTCGTGTGGGCGAGGGCAAACAGCTAGCGGCCGCATCGCGGTTGTATCGATGCGAACGCGCGATAGCATCGCTACTGCATCGCTATAAAAAGTCGCCATGGGCGAGGGGCCTAAGTGTTTTGTGAGTAGGTGAAGTAAATGAGTGATCTTAGGCATCTGTCCTACCGCCGGCGATTAACGAGAAGCGAGCTAATGAATACCTACAAGTCAGATCGCGGAAAAGGAAACTGACATCAATAATATTGGTACCTTATAAAAATTAATTAAGTTAAAATTTTACTGAATCAACACTTTGAAATTATAATAGTTATGACATCATCAATTACAATTTACAATTATTTATTTATTCTCAATTTGACATTTGTTTAAACTTTATCTCTTGAACTGACATAGGTATAACTTTGACATCAATTAATTCATTTGTTCCTATAAATCCTCATGCATGAGCTCTTATTTGTTGTAGCTGTCTTTAAAAAAGAAAATGTACACTCGGCTACAAATCAAGCTGATACATTTCTAGTTAAGCCTGATCTCGCATTGTATAGGATTTCCGTACAATGAGAGGCCAGCTTATACTGGAAATGTATAGCTTGATTTGTAGCCGTGCGTACCTAATTAAAATAAAAACATTGTGCAGGTTAAAATTAAATATTTGCACCATATGTTATGGTAGAATGTAAACCTACATTCTGGCAATAAGTGGATTTTATTTGAGCGCGCGACGGCGAAGAGCGATTACTCGGTGGTATGCGTTGATGCGTAGGTATGTACTAAGCGTGTCAGTTAAAGAAACACATTATATTAATAGTTGATCGCTGACTGTTCACACCACCGACCGGCGAGAACTCTGTCGTACAAACAATCGAGTTTTTTTTGTATAGTATTTAGTTGCTAGCTCTACTACTTGCTTATCGCCGGCCATGGGACAGGTGCCTTAAGATGATGAAATGAGAAAAGGAATAAAAACCAAAGACAATCGAAAAAAGTATATTTATAAAAAAAACAACAGAATTTCTAACAAATAGTTAATAAATTAAATGCAATAATAACCGACAATATTTTACGTTTGATAAAAATTGTTCATTATAGTTTCGTACAATTAGGTAGGAGAACGATACAACTTCCGTATTATTATGAATTGTCACCTGTTAACATTATTGTTAATTGCAAAACATTTGTATTATGTCTACGGTGCGTTAGTGATCTGCAGGGAGGCACATATACAGCTGAAAGTCCTGAAAGGTTTTTAGTGTTTTACCAATAACCCTTTAAAATTGCTACTGCCAGAAATTTTGTTTTTTTTTAACCTAAAACGGGATATGATTGCCGCAAATTTCACTAACGCCAAAACTATTATTATTATTAAACTTGGTATGAAGATATTATTGTCATTATTGGCTAACCTTAAGTGCCTACTAAGTACATATTTAGGCCTACGCTAGGTTCTAGCTACAATCTCTTAAACATCAACCACAAATATAAAATCGTAAAGAGCAAAATTTCTATATTTTGGTAGTTAATAAAGGGCAAATGTCAAATTTTGTGGAATGTGCAAGTGATTTGACTAACTTGAAACACTATTAATACCTACAAAGCTAACACATCATGGCACTTTACTCAAAATGTCCACCAAAATAAAATTAAAAAATAGCCGAACAATAAAAAATATTATGAATTAAAATACTATAAATTCTAAGTACATCATCTTCAATTATTCAAATAAAATTATATACAAAATAAATACTTTTCAAGGTTCCAAAATATTGCAGGAATTACTATGTAGCTTAGGCAAGCTTCACTAACGTTTTTTTAGACTACACGCACACTAATGCGCAATTATTAAAATGCAGAAATTATATAAATGACTGCAGCAAACAAAAACTTCTGTGTTGGCAAAAAACGATTGTTTTAACGGTGTTTTTTTTTCTCTTATTAATTTTAGCATCCACAAAGCGTAAAATCAAACAATATTTACTATAAATATTAATCTAATATCTTTTAAGGTGCACAACCCGGCTGCCTTTAATATGATTTAAATACAGTAATATTTTCTACAGATCTACCCAATCTAAATACCAACAAGCTACTGCTTAAATATTATTTAGGCTGTTTATAAAATTTTGCGACAGCTGACTAGCGAATACGAAGATTAAGTTAGCAACAATTAATTGAAGAGAATATATTTTAGTTGACGTCGTTTTCTATGCAAATAAAGTGTCTGTTCGTAATGTCAAAATATCAGCTTTTTTACTAAATTCATATGAAAACTTAAACGGTATTTTTAACAACAAAAAAAAAAATGTGCCGGCTTATCTCCGAAAAGCCTGGACCGATTTTGACGGGACTTTCACTTACAGCTGATGTTCTAAGGAGTAACTTGTTTCCTTTTATTTTAGAAAAAGCCACGCGAACGAAGTCGCGGGCAGCAGCTAGTATTAAATATATTATTATTCTTTTAGGTAATATTAATTTATGGCCGCTTTGAAATTGCCAACAACCCTAGTAGCATTTTTGTTGGCGTTTGGTTGGGCCACATACCTCTGAAGGTGGCCCAACTAAATGCCAACGGAAAATGCTACTAGGAAACAGTGGAACTATTATATTACAGGTTGTAAGTTATTGCAATCATGTCATTAATATTTTATATACTTAGATTATTTTATATTTTGTGAATGTGAGAACGTTGTAGGCCTAGTAGAGTGTAGATTTGTTGGTGGTTTTCTATTTTGTTAAGTACCTGGTAATTGTTGAAAGGCCTACACTGTCCTCCCATACCTATTATCACTGTTATTTAATAATATTGTAAAGCCAATTATTTTTAAAAGAGTAACCGTGGAGTTTCTTGCCGGCTCTTCTCCATAGGAAACGACTAACTCGAACCGTGCACCTAGCTTCTGACGTTTCATAAGTGCCCATGTAGGTTTATGTGAAATAAAATATTTTGATTTAGATTTTTTTTTTTTTTGATTATATTAGGCTGTTTTTATGGTTTAGAACTTTAGACCGTCTCCACATAAGACCAAAAGTTGAAATTATGTTTGGTTCATAAACATCATTATTCATACAAATTGAGAGCAGTGGTGGCCCAGTGGTAACGGTCCCGACTTAGGCTCCGCACAAACGGACCACCGACCACAGCCACCGGTGGCAGTCGCGTGCCACGTCCTTTGCTACCACGCAAACGAAGTTGGTCGGCGCCTGCCACGAGTGCTCGGTGGCCGCCACTAGTAGTCGGTGGCCGCTACAATTTGTAACACTCCTGGGGGCCAAGTCTACTAATGTACAAACGTTGCAATGGTCTCTTCATGGTGAGTTTTTGACAGATTTGCCATACAAACACTGTCAAAATACTCACAATGGCGAAACCATTGCAACGTTTGTAAATTAGTAGACTTAGGCCCCTGCTGTAAAGTCTCACGATGGTTTCCGAGACGCGCATGCGGCGGCGCATGAGTGGCGAGTGTAAGCGTTTTTAAGTAGCCAGTGGCTGCCACCGGTGACATGTCGCGGACACTGAGTCGCGAGTGGATGCCTCTCGCCACACGTGTGCGGCGATTCCATACAAAACGTGCAAAAAATCATGTAAACAACTTGTCTCCAGCCATCGGTGGCTGTGGTCGGTGGCCCGTTTGTGCGGAGCCTTACAAGTTGTAGTTCGAAGCCAGAAAGCCGCTTTACTTTATGTAAATAATTTCATCACGACTGCTCTTGAAACGGTGAAGGTAAACATCGTGAGGAAACCGAATCCTAGAACCAAAAATTCAAAGATAATGTGACATCTACCAACTCGCAAAGGGCCCGCGTGGAATTTATAATAATGGAATATACAGCGTGTTACGGAAAGGGTATATCCATACAAACGGGGTGAAGAGTGTATCTGGTTCAGAATCTCTGTACAAAATGTCAGTTCAAAAGCACTAACTAGAAAATGCTTAAGAGCCATTTCACAAAATTTTAACGCTCGAGTTTAGGTAAAAGACGGCAGCGCTGTGTATGTAACTATCCACACATACACAATTTAAGCAGTGTAACGCGAGTGTCGAGACGGACTAAATAATCTTGAGCCATTATAATAATAATGCGGTATTTAGAGATTTATTAAAAAAGTTATTTTATTTATTCAGTCTACTAAAGCTTTCTAGACTAATAAAAAAATACAAATATATGTTTTGAAAGTATATAATAAAAATGAACAGGAAAACAATCACATCGTACAAAATATAAGTGTTGGTCATTATTATTTGACAATAATGTCAAGTAATAATGACTATCACTTACGTTAAATAAATATTTGTCGTAAAGGCATTGATCTTGCTTTTCTAGGGTCTATAATTTCCGGCAATACGCAATCTTCGTAAAAACGAGTCAATTTGGGAAGCATCAAAATGTTGTGGTCGTAGTATAATATCACGGTTACGATATGAGCACTCGACAATTGAGATGCGGGAAAAAGTAGCACAGGTCCTTCCTCGATGGGCGCTCGCGCTGTACTAAACGGTGCCCACTTGTGCATCGCAATTTATTCTTTTTTAGAGTTTTTAAAAAAAGGATATTGTGGCTAATTAAATGAAGGGATTTTAATCAAACTTGAGAATTCGATTTGTTAAAGAACATAGTTCATTTTGAGATGATTTTTAAAATGTAATTACGCTTTATTCAAACAAAAAAATCGCAATATAATTGCGAATAAATCGTAAAAATTGTCCTAAGTCTTTATTTTTTTTACCTATTAATGTTATTAATAATCGAAATTCTAGTACTTCATTTGTCGACAAAACTATATGTCTGATGCTTTGTGTATTTTTTTCAGTCAAATTTATAAATATTAATTATAGAAATAGGAGTCTAAAATTGCCTCTGCGCTGATTTTTCAGTAAACTAGTTCTGGGAGATTAATAACTACAAAGTACACAAATAAGTTTTTGTAAATGTGTTACATGAAGTGTCAATACGAAAGAATCATCTATTATTTACATATATTCACCAATACCAGAGAATTAACTAAGATGGTAAATTAGGCGACTAAAATCTTAGATATTCGCGCGAAAACGTAAAATGGCTCTTAATATTTTTTTTATTTCGAGAGTTTGTTAAATTTAAATCATAACAAACGTGTTACCACCGTTTCTTTGTGTGTAGTTTATTGACACCGATCAGCTGACTTGGTCTAGTGATGTGTAGAATTCAATTGGAAACATTTGATTTTTAGTTAAATGTTTCTTAACTTTTTATTTATGTAGGTATAGGTATTAAAAAATATTGACCTGTAGTTTGTTATCACAAAAAGAATCCGTGCTTTTATATATATATACCCTTTCCGTAACACGCTGTATAATATCATCTGATTCAGAACTCGCTGGGAGTATAATAACGTATAAAGCAAATTAATAAAAATATTTTAAATATAACGTCAACCATGTAATATTTATCTTAACGTACGTACTACTATAACATCGCTAAATATTCCAAAAGCTAATAAACATTTTAATTTCTAAATCTATGATTTGCATACATTTTGGTCGATTGCATTTAGGTAAACGCAAATACCTATTTACGTTTTATATTTAAAATTGATAGGTTTCTTACCACTTCAATATAACGATTCATAAACAACTGAATTGACAAGAATACTCGTAAAATACTAAACTTAGGATGAAATATTAAACTATAAAAACTGTTAGAAAAACCTGGCTCAAAATATTAAAAAAATAAAACATTGCTACGGATTATTAACAAATTTTTATTATTCTAAACTGTTTCCTAGTAATTATGGGTGAAATAAATAAAAACAGAATAATCCATAACAATAGTTTTATTTTAATACAAAATTAACAAAGCTCGTCTATTTAAGAATTTATTGCGCATAAGTACAAAGCAAAATTAATCTATTCGCGATCTGATATGACTAAAGATGGCAGTGTGATCGCAAGGCCGCAGAGTATCTATGATACGCAGTATTTGAGCAGCTTGTATATTGGCTCTAGGTATTGAGCCACTGGAAATGTTAGACTGTGGCATTATTATGAACTACATGAGATATTTTTAGGGTTCCCTAGTCACAAGAAACCTTTATAGTTTCGCTATGTCCGTCTGTCTGTCCGTGGCTTAGCTCAGAGACTCTTAGAACTATAAAGCTGTAATTTGGCATGGGTAGGAATACATATTAAACTCGCCAACAAATGGGCAATATAAATCTTGTTTTTTTTTACCTGTAAAGTTGGGATGATATTTTTTTCTCTCGTCTATACCATGGTACGGGATATCGTTGGATAGGCCATTTAATAATATTGCGGGTTTGCTAAAACCATTTTTCGATTCAGGGATCTCTTTGCGTAATATTAAGCTTCAAAGTGACCATTTTTGTTAGAGTCTAGTGCCAGCCAAATGTTTGTATTCGGATAATTATGTGAAAAAATTTACAGCAGATTTATATATAACTTACTTCAAAGGAAAACTATCACAGGTAAGTAGGCTGTACAAGTTACCGAGTAATAGTGGACCAACTTTCATTTGCAGTAATGTCAAGTTTGTTCTTGGGATAAATTCACCCCAACTACGGAACCCTTGCATGGTCCGACACGCACTTGGCCGAGTTTTTTAATACTAGGGAAGAACTATGGAGTTCGTAAATAGCCCAATACCACTTTTTTTTTGGAAATAATAGCACTAAAGTGTATTTTCGCTTTAGAAATTAATTTTAGCAACCAATCAGACGCCTATAACGATTTAAAAACATATTATACAATAGAAAATGTAGACGTTTCCAGGGTAAATAATGATTTGATAATTTATTCGATCAAACTAAAATTAGAAGAATTTAAGACGTATTTTGAGGAACACAAGGTACAAATTACTTTGAAACATGTCTTTTAATTAACTAAAATAGACATTTTAGTTAATTAAAAGGTGAAAGGAAAATAAGTAGAGTAGACACTCTACTTATTTTCCTTTCACCTTTTAATTAAAACATTCGGAATGTAAAATGCATCATAATGACTGAATTAAAAAAATACAATAAAATGTACACATAATAATAATAAAAAATGGATGGTAATTCTATCTACAATCTAATTCAGATACAAAAAAATACGATTTACAAAATAATTTAACATGTTGGGAATATTTTTCTTACTTTTCATTGCAGTTATTTGCATATTGTGGTATTTAATACTAGGAATGTCATCATTGTGTGACAATTAAATTAAAACGCACTATGCTAACAGTAGCAACAGCGATATAAATAACCGGAATGAAATGTAAAACAAATAAATATGTCTTTCGTACTAATATATTGAACCTAGTTTTGTACTTGTAGGCGTAACTACGATGGAGCTACTTATATTTTATTCATACAGTCAGCTCAAAGCTAATTGAGTAATTAATTAACAATTAGTTGAATGTATTATTTAAATTAATTAAATTTATTGTTAATAATTTAATAAAATAAAAATTAAGTTAATTAAATAAATTTAATTCAATAAAATTTATTATTAATTAAATGTATTATTAATATTTAATTAAATAATTAAATTTATTATTAATTTGAGGTTGATAATACAGTGTAATCTAAGAACTTTACTATGAGCCTGATCATTAGACCGTTTTAATTTATTTTATGAATAATATTTCCTATGGTCTTTTCTCAAGTTACTGCAGTAACTTGAGAAAATAATATCCCGAAAATCATACATTTTTCGTCTTCTCAAATAAGTAATATTTTTGAACTACCCCTTCTAGTTACGCGTACAAGTGAACGTACTGGTGTTTAAACGTTGTTCTCTAGTTTGTTGAGCTCCATGTCTCGTCTCCAACTCAGCAGGTCATCCAGAAGGGCTTCTAATTGAGGGTTGCCGCCGAGTCTGGCCACCTGGAACGTATATTGAAGATTTTAGACACTGATACGAGTTTTAGTTTATAATATATATACTAGCTGCTGCCGTCAAAATCGCTGAAAGTACCGTCAAAATCGGTCCAGCTGTTTAGGAGATTAGCCGGAACAACAGACAGACAGACAGAAAAAAATTTAAGACAAAAGTACAAAAAAAAAAAAAAAACTACCAAAATGAAAGTTCTTTCAGATGAGCGATGATTTCTTTTGACCGCATGGAAAGCAGCCGGAAAAAAATAAGACCACAAATAACGTTGTGGTCTTATTTTGCAACATAGTTTTTTCAACCTTATTGCTTAGAAATTATGTTTTATTTTTCCATAAATATTTTTGTTCTAATTTTAAAAATACGTTTTCTTTCAATCGTAGCAGTAAATATATTTCAAACGATAATAAACTTTATGTTTGAGTGTTAAGGTTTATAATCAAGTTATATGTAATCGCGATCACTTGAGCGATGTGTTTTTGTTCTTAATCCTAAATCTAGTGCTATTGTTGATCGAAGGCCACGAAGCATGTGTTCCTGTTTAAAGAGTTAAATTAAACATGAGATTAATTACCAGTCGAAAAATGCGCACAAACGCTGCTGCACAGCATTAACGACTTTCTATCAGATGGACCTATATGCTAAACTATTAAATAAATTAAAATATGTATAATATCTGACCTCTCTCCGGGCCTCCTCGTCGAGACTCTGCAGTGTGTTCCTCGTATACTCGAAGCTGCCGATTCGCTCCAGTATCGTGATGCAGTACCGCTTAACTTCTAGGTCGCGAGTTCTTTGACGAAGTATGTCTAAGGTAGGTCTAAGGAAATTTACTGATTTCTGCAGTTTTAACATTAATTAATCACTTTAATGTAATTAATTAATTTAAAATAATTAATTAATTATTTAAAAAAAAATTGTTTCAGAAAAACAAATTTTCAAGTAAAAAATAAAAATGAACATTACAGAAAAAAAAGTGTCGTTATAATATTAATAAGTTATTTCCTTTATTTTATGTTAGTATATGTGAGTCGTTGGGATCGCAGTATCTATACTCCATTTCGATGTAAACGTTTAATAAACTCCGTTATTTTACGATAAATACAAAGCACTGTAATCTATTTACCATTTACATTAAAAAAATTACTCTAAAGTGCAGTGATTTCAACAATATTACACAATAACTGTCGTTATTTAGCCGTTATTTGTCTAATGCTTATAGTAAATGGAGTATAGTATCCGTGGAAATCTTCGGTCGCCTCTTTCGGCACTAAGAAGATTGGAAGTTGCTTGCTTTTGGATAAAGACCAGGCAACTTTTAGAGGAGTTCGTGGCTAAGTTATAACAGCCGCAGGGGTCGATCCACTAGGTTAAGCTGCGCTTGCTGGGGTTGGTTTGTGGATGGGTGACTATCTTTATTTACCGAGACCTCTCCGTGCCTCGGAAAGCACGTTAAGCCGTTAACCCCGGCTGTCATTCGTGGATCTTTGGCAGTCGTTACGGGTTGTCAGAAGCCCGAAAGTCTGACAACCAAGGGGGTACTCAGCTGCGTCCGTTTAGACGGGAAGCCAACGCCAACATATTTGGCTTGCCAGATTAATTAACTAGGCAATTTTTACTGCAGAGTCGAAGTACATGCATCAGATTAAAGTGTCTAACCTAATACAGATAATTCTTTATTGAATGAACCCCACCTGAACTTCATTCAATGTTGTTTTTCTAGGGCTTTTCAAAAGGTAACTCGTGCTGTTAAGAATCTTTCAATAAAACGTATACTATAAGGCTATATTTATAAAGGATACGAAGCACTTGGTTGTCTCCCTGCCTGATGGCGTGTATGATGGGGAAGCTGAACTTGCCCTCCGTCAGATCCTCGCAGTAACTCTTGTTCTCTGTGTACTGGGGACAAAACATATCCGTTACATGTGGTTATACAATTTGCATAGTTTCAAACCTGGCCTTGAGTGCGTTTAGCATAATAAAATTTCAAAAACGGACCAAAAAGTTTGAAACAATAATGTATCGAATTATACATAGTTATGTAATGAGGTAATAACTTTTATTTTTTTTAAATCATTTATGAATATTTTTATTTATAATTTCGCTATAAATCACCATACATAAACTCACGCCATCTTCCGATGGGGATAGGCAGAAACTATAGAACGCCACCTGCTTCGTTTATGTTCATACATCTGGTGATACTGGCACGCTGGTTGCGAGTTCTACGCACCTAACCAAAAATTATTTGATGATCGCATTATGTTGTCAATAGGGATAATGACTAAAAAAATATTTGTTGTCCGTCATGTAGATGATTAAAAAATATTGGACACGTATTTTTTTACGTAATCAAAACATTACGGCGATACTTTGAGTTCAAATGTGGCATGACGTCACTTCTCAGTAGATTTTATACGTAGCGGTGACGTAACTCCCTAAGGTTAATGTGTTTTATCTAAGTAATTTTTTATAAATATGACAAAACGAAAAATACATGTCTAATATTTTATTATTAAGTATCTGATTTTCTTTTTTTTACTCAGGACACATCCCTATTGTCATTACAGGAGGTAGCAGTTTTCTAGCTGTTCTCTTGTCATTATCCCTTTTGTCCATTCCAACACAAGATGGTTAGTTTTTTTTTTCCGGAAACCAAATAACGGGTTTAAAAAGACGCTTAAATAAGGCCAGTCACTTATACTTCCCGTCATTGTAATATTTTTTTGTAGTGGGCCATACCTTCTGGTTACTGAGATATTGAAGGTAAAAAAAGTGAGCCGTCACGGGACGCCTGGCAAATGATGATGGGGCTCCCTTTTCCGCACTTAGACTCCCATTTGGTCCGTCGTGAAACATCGAAATTATTTTGTACAAGTATATCAACAGCCTTCTGAGCGTGTTCGTGGGCCGCTGGGACTCGCCGATGTGGCGGCACTGGTTGCGACTACACACGGTGGGTGGACGCGTCCCGGGCTTGGCATAAACCGGCACTCCTGTGCGGTGCCACTTTGTGATTTTTATTTATTCCCGTAGCTTTGTTTTTGTTTATACTAACAATAGCTTTATAAGGATTTTTGTGTTTCTAACAGTATATGAACTACGTCTGAAATAAATGATTTGTATTGAATTGAATTAAATAGCGTGGCCACGCGCCGCCACGGCATGCGTCGCCACGCCAGCATTCGGTTTTACACATCAAAAAAAATCCTACCTTTCTTTTATTTTTTTCTCGAAAACAGTTTTAAATGTTATAAATTAACTTTTAATACCCGCACAACTCCTGTACCGTTGCATGTACCCATAAGCACAATGTTTTGCGTGCATTAGGAGTTGCAGTAAATTGCGATTTTTTACACCAAAAATAATAATCGTTTCTCAGCAATCATTTCTGGTCAGTGTTACTTCGTTTGATGTACATAATGCTTAGATATCGGCTATGTGATGGATCTTTTTTATACCCTGATTAATGAATGAATGAAATGCACCGACCTCAGCGTGGTTTGACCAGACTCGATACTCGACACTGGTACCTGAAGCTTCATGTTGCGTGGCTACAGAGACGATTGCATATTAAGGAGTAAACCGGGGGGCACGGTAATAGTAGGGAAGACATGCCCATAGGATATGGAAGGATTATTAGAGTCGTACCGGATATGCATCCTGTATGACAAAATAGTAACGACTTGCTTAAATAAAAAAATTACCTCTGTCAACCTCAAGTTGCAGTAGTCATCTCTGATCTGGAAGTACAACCCCAGTATACCGGACAGTTTGCTGAAGTCTGACTTGTTGTCACTGAACAACTGCATCAGGCGGATCGCCAACATGAACAGACCCCCCGTCTCTGAAAAATTATAATTATTAGTAGCTTGGCACAGCACACTGCACTTTCGGACGGTCCACAAGCAGAGCCCTTCAACCCTCTCCTGGTCGACGCCAGCAGTCAGCCTCAACCCGGGGCTGTACCACATCCGACTCACTGGAGCATAACGTAGCGCCACCCCGACTCACTGGGGAATCACTGCAGACAGTTTCGACTCACCGTGAACTATGCGGCACCCGGTTCCGACTCACTGGAATCACAACTGGCCCTGGCAAGCATCATATGCACTGACTCAGCCCACTATCAACCTTCGGTCTCTGGAGGGGAGTGATGTGACGGCTTCTACAACGCCACATGCGAACTACGCATCAAAGACCTGACGTCACAATTCCTGCATCGCGTAAGCAGAGTTTACCGCGCGACTAGCATATATACAATATCCCGACATCAACCGTTGGGCAGTAGCCCACCAGACACAACACCCATCTGGTCAGAGGATCCTCCCTTTTCTATGGAGGATGAGTGAACTTTACACCCTGTTCCTCATACCTCTATAACAACATTAATTGTTTTGTTGATATTCCCAGCTTTAAAGTGACACATTCAGTATTAAATACCAAAGGATAATTCGGAGATTTGATGTGAAACATCTAATGCGGTTTCAGACCGGCTTGGCGTGGCTACGCGTCACGTCACGCCAATAGTCGCCACGCACTCGTACTTTGCAACCCCCCTCTCTCTCGCCGCGCTGAGTTCGTATATCTATAACATACTAGATTTACCCGACCCGGCTTCGCACGGGTAGCACTATCTACCCTACTTACCCTACCTACCTACCTTACCCTACCCTACCCTAAACCTTCCCTGAACCTTTCTTTCTTTCCTTATAATTATTAAAGTACTAATATCGCTATTAAAAAATAGGGGTTGGTGGTAGAAGGGTGAAAATTTAGGGTTGTACGTATTTTTTAATGCCACATTATAACAAAAAAAACTGTCCAAAAATAAATGTTAGGGGTGGAGAACCCTTATCACTTAGAAGTATGAAAAATAGATAGTAGCCGATTCTCAGACCTACTGAATATGCATATAAAATGTCATAAAAATCGGTCAAGCCGTTTCGGAGGAATATGGTACCTAACATTGTGACACGAGAATTTTATATATAAGATTTTCTATACAAAATAGTTTCAATGATTCACATCAGCCAGGCGTCCCGCGACGACTCAACTTTTTCAATAAAAATTGAAAACTCACATTTATTAACGCTAACATACGCCTCTTACGTACTCATGCTTCATCATTTCATGTAACAATAATTTTCCGGGAATAGGAGCGAGACATCGTAAGCAGTAGAAATAATGGTAAGTCTTCGGTCAGAAGTGCGACAATACAGGGCAATTTATAAAAAAGTCATAAAGGGGGACGCTAAGGTAGCCCGCGAATTCGTATTTTGCAATTTCGGGTCAGGTTGACTGTTTATCAATGGGCCCTAGAATATACAGGAAACGTTTTTAACCAGTTCGCGAACATTCGCGACAGTAAAAAATGTGTGTTCACAGAATTGTAATCATTAAAATTACCGATAGTATAGTCGCTGAAAACCAGCGCTGGGGCTCTGTCTTGCATAGGGTTGCAGCATAATGCTGAGCGATAGCCGTTTTGCGTGGATGTGACGCATTTTTCCCCCATAGTTCTCAAATTATTATTTTTTGTGTTTATGTTCTTTATTGCGTCATGTTTACCGCAAATAAACGTTTTTTCTTTCTTTCTCTCTTTCTTCTTTCAATACCCTGACTATTTCTTCTGAATAGGATATTCCCTAGCCTATAGGTACAATGTTAAAAAATTCAAGGATCAAATAAAATGTTAATCAACTTTACACAATATCTCACTTTTGATGGTCATCTCCTTGTATTCCTCCTCGGAAGGGCACTGGAAGTTGTCTCTCCAGTATATCTCGATGCCCTGGCCTCTGTGCAGTTCTAGTAGCTGCTCTGTGTACACTGTTGTTGCCTGAAACAAGAAGATTTAGGTTATCCTACTGTGTTTTCTGAAGTTTCAGTTTTTACGACAAGACACTGTAGTGTGCGTAGGAAGAAATAGGACGTGAATGGGTCTGAATGTGTGCCGCCCGACCCAAACACAAGCGAAATCTATTGGGCGGGAAATCCCCTATAGTATTAAACGCTACATAATATAAAAAAATTACCTCGTTTTGTTTAACGTACTTAATAAAGTATCGTACAAGAAAAGGGTTGCCAGCATTTAAAATCAGTAAAATATGAGACTTGTTTCTCTAACTTCATTGTTTTCTTTTCTCATAATGTTAGAATGATAAGTTCAAGTGTAATATTATTCGGGCCTGCAGGCGGTGAGTAATGGGTAGCTCACCGTCCGATCAGGACCAGGCCCATGCCGGACGGTGCGTACGTGTTCCACGCGCGCCTCTAAGAGATGCCAGCAACGACGAGGGGGCCCATTAGGGCCTGCCGGTTCAGCGGGATTGTCCGAAAGGGGTACCGCTGCCCCGGAACATAAAGGGCCAAGGAAGGAACACGGGTGGGTTTTAGTCAGTAAGAGTCTGACACTCCCTTCCGCTCCACCCAGAGCGGGAGGGGTCAATCGATGATTTCCCATACTCAAAAAAAAAAAGAAAAAAAAAAATGGTTAATGTATTATGTTTTGAATAAAGTACTAGAACCAGTTGTTGTTTATGATGTTAGTAATATAGTCTTGGTTGAGAGGTTTTTAGTGTTTTAGCAATGACCCTTTATAGTAAGCAGTATCAAAACTTACCATAGGATGCCCCAACTCTTGCGTCTTCTCCAGTGCTACAATCATGGTGTAGTTCGCCGCGTTGATGGTGCTGGCGACGCCATAGATGGAGTGCGCCACCGGGATGCCGCGCCGAAGTATAGAGTTGTCTTGAATGTCGTCAATCCTGCGTAAAAAAATTTGATGCTCAAATAAGAGACCTAAGATATCAATGGAACGGTTTATTTTGGAATGACGAACTTAGTGGAGAGTGGATAAGAGACCGGCTGTCTAATCCCCGCTCGGCTCAAGAAAACTTGGTAAAGTTTTGTATATTAGTCTTACATCATCGTCAACAATAATAATAATTTCCCAACTATGTTGTGTGTTCCGTGTGGCGCCGGACGTAAAGAATAGCACCATCCCATTTCCTCCCGTGGATGTCGTAAAATGCGACTAAGGGACTTACTAGAGAATGGGTAGCAGCGTTCTCTATGCATTTTTAACACCATACTGCGATCGCCAACCCGCCTGCCAAGCATGGCGATTAATGGCAAACCCCATCCCAATTGGGGGAGGCATATGTCCAGCAGTTGACGTCTGTCGGCTGAAATGATGAACTATGTTGGGATCGGCTTCCAGTCTAACCGGATGTAGCTTAATACCAATATATTACATGGAGTGACTATCTATTTGACCTCCACAACTCAGTTACTGAGTAATACGATACCCCTTGGTAAGACTGGTTGTTAGACTTTCGGGCTTCTGACGACCCGTAACGACTGTCAAATATCCACGAATGACAGCCGGCACAAACGGTTTAACGTGCTTTCCGAGGCACGGAGGGGTCTCGATATGTAAAGATGGTCACCCATCCTCGGAACAAGCGCGGCAAGCATAACTTAACCTGATCGATCGTCCCGTGCGGTTGTTATTACTTAGCTACGAGCCCCTTCGTATATAAGTCTTAGGTATATTAATATCTTTATTTCCCAAAAACATGGACCCAAAACAAGTCGACTCGACATGTCAAGAATTATGAAAACAAAAATAAAAAATACGGTGTAACAGGTTATTAGTTTGTCCCCGTCTGCAATACCGTACAAAAAACAAAGTTCGACAAATAATAATGCTTGTTTTACCCTTTCCATGTGTGTGTGTTTGCAGCCAGGTTTTTTGTTAATTTAAATACTTTGCTTTAAGTCAAGCTTTTTAGTTAATATTTGTATTTGACTCATTACTAGCTTTTATTCGATATCAATATTGTTGTAATTTAATTTTTTTTAAACCTTCCCCTCCCTTTTTTCGTATTTGCAGATCTGCAATATATAAATATACTAGCTTTTGCCCGCGGCTCCGCCCGCGTAGATGTCGGTTATCGCGTAAAAAAGTAGCCTATGTCGGATGATCGGTTCAGCGGTTTAGGCGTGAAAACGTAACATACATACAGACAGACAGACAGACAGACAGAGTAACTTTCACATTTATAATATTAGTATGGATATTATATAGCCTAGCTATGTCACTCCCACAATTAAGACGTATCTAACGACACCTAATAATGTTAAAATCCATCATAGCCATTTAGGTTACAGGGCCTCAAGTCTGCTATTACAATAGTATCAGAATGGTCTCTTCATTGTGAGTTTTTGACAGATTTGCCATACAAACACTGTCAAATACTCACAATGGCGAGACCATTCTGACACTATTGTAATAGTAGACTTGAGGCCCTGAGCGTGCCAAAGAAATAGACATACATACGTAATCTCGAAAAACATTACCCTCCTTCTGAGGCAGTCGGGTACAAATAGTAGACTAATAGCTACGCCCCGCGGTTTCACCCGCATAAGTCTCGATTCCGTGGGAATATCCGGATAAAAAGTATTCTAAGTTATAAACTATCTGTGTGCCAAATTTCATCCAAATCCATTCTGCCGTTTATCGTGAGAGTATCAAGCTTCCATCCATCCTCACAAACTTTCGCGTTTATAATATTAGGGTACAAAAAAAGTTTAGTTAATTCTTATCAGAACTAACTAAACTTTTTTTGTACTTCCTGATCTATCGATCAGAAATACTATCGCTATTTAACGTAGTGAAATAAATTCACTATGACTATAGTATGTACAACACAACGAATTGATATCTATTAAAGATTTTAAGACTTTAAAATCTTTAATAGATATCAATTCGTTATGTTTCCGAGTGTCGTTGCGCACGTATTCCCCATGTGCGTCACAGTTTTATTTTTAACACTTGCTACTAAATACTTCAATTAACAGATGTGAGATAGGGGAATACCATCCCATAATATCAATTGAACCAGTCAAACATTTTCATGGAATGTGTTGCTCTGTATTCCCCTTACGTAATTAATAATGTATCTTACACTAGCTTTTGCCCGCGGCTCCGCCCGCGGGGATGTCGGTTATCGCGTAAAAAAGTAGCCTATATTCTTCTCCATATCCCAGGCTATATCTTTGCCAAATTCCATGATGATCGGTTCAGCGGTTTAGGCGTGAAAACGTAACATACAGACAGACAGAGTTACTTTCACATTTATAATATACTAGCTTTTGTCCGCGGCTCCGCCCGCGTGGATGTCGGTTATCGCGTAAAAAAGTAGCCTATGTCCTTCTCCATATCCTAGGCTATATCTCTGTTAAATTTCATGACGATCGGTTCAGCGGTTTAGGCGTGAAAACGTAACATACAGACAGACAGAGTTACTTTCACATTTATAATATTAGTATGGATAGCTTTTGCCTGCAGCTCCGCCCGCTTGGATGTCGGTTATCGCGTAAAAAAGTAGCCTATGTCCTTCTCCATATCCCAGGCTATATCTCTGCCAAATTTCATGACGATCGGTTTAGCGGTTTAGGCGTGAAAACGTAACATACAGACAGACAGACAGACAGACAGACAGAGTTACTTACACATTATAATATGGATTGGAATATCAGCCGTAACATCTAATCTAAATTGTATCTTCAGATACAATTTAGATTAGAATCTGAATACCGTTTCAAACGAGTGAGTCGAGACCTTAACCTCTATTACCTATTGTATTATAGTTAATAAAGGCACAAAAAGCGCTATACCTACAAGGGCGTCGCCAAGGGGGGGCAGGGAAGGGCAGATACCCCCTCCTAGAGATTCAAAAAAATGCAGCCAAATGCAGAGCAACCAAAATCCTAACTAAGAAGCATTATACTGACCAAGTAAAGATTACGCTTTTTAAAGCGTACTGTCAGAGTTTTTACACCGGTAATCTTTGGGTCAACTACTCGAAAAGGTCGCTGGATGTTCTACGCGTCCAATATAACAATGTTTTTAGGATGCTGTTGCGACTGCCTCGTTTTTGCAGTGCCTCGGAAATGTTCGCGGTAAATCATACCGATGGATCGCGATCATCCGCAAAAAAACGGCCTCACTCCTGAGCAGAATAAGAGGCAGTCACAATAGTATCCTGAAGGCGGTGGCGGCAGACACTTCCTCCGCCATAATAAGGCAATTTGTGCGAAGATTTATACCATAGTTAGACCATTACCATTTCTCGTTGCGTCTAGATGTTGGGTGGTCTTCTCACAAATTCGTCTTTAGTGTAAGTTACTAACAATAGTGATTTAAGTGCAAACATGTTACTAACAATTTATGGATCTTGTATTATCCGAAATAAAATGATTTTATTTATTTATTTATTTATTATGGGGGAAAATCGCCTCTATGGTCTGGGCATGATTAGTATACACAGAAAACGTATTAATGAAAACTTACAAAATTTTCATAATCAAGTGGTCGAGAAGTTTACAAAAAAACCATGGAAGTTTATATTTCAATTAACTCAAAAACAGGGTCTCGTTCTACCACTTCATTATTAAAATATTAAATTTTTCTAATAAATGTAATAAGTTGGTTTAAAAGTTTTATTTATACAGTACAGTTAAAGAGCTTGTGGTGGTTTATACATTGGAATTTGTACCGTTCTTATTACATTTGCCGTAGAGGTAAGACTCGTACTACAGCTTCATGTGCTCTTGACTACACACCTTCAATTCATACTTTTCCTCGCCTCCATATATCAACCTGCCGGTCGAGCCTGTACTAGGTAAGTCTACGCTTGAGGTGGAAATCAAAATTGTTTGAGACCGAATATTGTCTGGCCCTTGGTCGAATGCTAGGCATGGGGACCTGGGTCAAGTGCTTTTTAACTATCTATCCTATGGGCTATACCTAACAACGATGTAGGTCCACGAATCACCCTACATCTTACAAAGCTAGGTTTGCGTGTTGACTAAAAGCAAAAATTGCAGCTTGATATTTGGAATGTATTTTCGCTAATAGCATTGCGTGAAATCAAACTTAAAATGCAATTGGTAAAACAAGATCAGGAACTGTTAATTTGCGATATCAGCCGCTAATTAATATATTCGAAGTGATTGTAATGAGTGCCCCGTTGGTCTAGCGGTCGCAAGCGCTACTGCTGAGCATGAGGTCCTGGGTTCAATTCCCGGGTCGGGCAAAGTGATATTGGGTTTTTCTATTAGGAATTTCTCAGTAGCAGCCCGGAGTCTGGATTTGTGCCCGGTTTATGGCAATAGGCTCGCCCCCTATTACATGGGACTTACACATAACTGGCGAAATGTGGGTGTTCCTACTATGGGTACACCTCTGCCTAACCTTTCGGGGAAACAAGGCGTGATGTTTTGTTTTGTAATCACTAATCAATCACTTTCTAAAATGTTAATTATGAATGCTACGAGAATTAGATAGTGCTAACTATTGTATCTTTTAATGTACGAGCTGTTTAATCATAACAATAAATATCAAAAAATCACCTTTATCAAAATGACTAATTTAAAAGTGTATGCCAAAAATTAGCATCAATTAATCGTCATTAATATGACACATTTAATTTTCTAGAGTTCAGACTAACGCCAATAACAGTCGATATTAAGTCAACAATGCATTTACAAATAGAAAAGGCCATGAAAATAGCTTATCGTCTATAATGTACTGGAAATATCCTACTTAAAGGTATTTCATTTTTTGATGATATACCTATTAGTCAATACCCAAACATGTTCAGTTTCATCATGTTTCAGAAGTAAAAACGTCTCATAGATCTTAACAATTCTTCAAAATAGAGTTAGGTACCTAGTTTACCTGCCTACTGATGCCTGTCTGCTTGAAAATCTTGATTTATTTGGAATTATAATAACAATGGTTTAAAAATGCATTGTCGTGAGACACATTGAGATAACTTTAGTAGCAACACCTATTTGGAAACCCAAAGAAGTATTTAAAGACTGACGCCAAAATCGAGGTACCAGAAATAAATAAAAACCAGAATAAATAGCCTAATCAATGTCAGAAGACCCACACCATCAACCAATGACTAATAGCCAGCAGGACGAAAGTGACCAATGACCATACCCAACAGGACAAAAGAGACCAATCACCGATAACCAAATTAATTAATATTGTTTCACTCACGCGTTAAAGAAAGTAATGTCAATCGTGTCCTGCTGGGCTGACGGTAGCTTGTGTTTGACGCTGCAACATGATCAAGGTATATTTGAGCCAATGCCAAATGTACCAAAAAGAAATAGGGAATGGCCTTATGAGAAGGTACAATAGGGCTTTTATGTTTCTCTAGATTTGCACCCAAATCAGGACAGCTTTTGATCTAGGCGAGGTCTAGAGTGGAGACCGCGTATCGGCAAGCGTAACGTGGAACGCCCCCTAGATGGACTGATACTTTAAAATGCGGGTAGGATAGACTGGATGCGGATGCGGAGAACTGGATGTAGTGACGCAGCTTGGAAGAGGCCTTAGTCTAGCGGTGGACTGCGATAGGCTGAGTTGATTGATTCCGATCTAGATCAAGGTTTTAAACTAGCTTCGAGTTTTAGATCCAGCCACTGGCTTTGTTTCGGCGAGATCTTTGAGCAATTTGTTTCGTTAACTTTAATGTAGATACAATTCTAAACTTCTTGGAAAATTCCCACTTAATCACGATTAGGTACCTGAAATATACCGTGTCATAAAACATTCATCATCATCATCATTCCAACAGAAAGACGTCCACTGCTGGACATAGGCCTCCTCCAATTGGGGGGGTTTGCCATAATCACCACGCTTAGCAGGCGGGTTGGCGATCGCAGTATGGTGTTAAAAATGCATAGAGAACGCTGCTGCCCATTCTCTAGTAAGTTAGTGGTCGATAATTTCCAAACATTACGAAAGAGAATTGCATTGTTTAATATTTTGACTGCACAATTATTGGAGACGAGATACCACGTCTCCACTCGCATAAAATTGCAAAAATGTAAATTGATTCTTCAGACAGAACTTACAGACAGACAGTCCGCGAAGTAAGCAAGAGGTTCAGGTGCTCTCCGAGGCACCATTTTGGTTGCTTACTGCCGATTGGGCGTAGGCCTAATAGATTTAGTGACGATACCTACGCACGCATAATGTTACATAAATACAATTCTATTCACCGAAATTATGAGATGTGCGGGGGGAAGGAAAACGTCGTTGTAGTTAAGAGATCGCTCGTGCCGCGACAAAGCTCATTTTTGATAGAAGCTTCTGGCGATATACAAAGTGGGTAATCTGATTTTCAGTCCGGGATTGCCATTCATTGTCATTCTGTGGTCATTCCATACTCACACTACATTATATAAACAAATTAAAACGATACTACAGTAGGTAGAAAGGATAATTCTGTATTCTTTTTCCCTTAAATGTCCTTGCTGCTACTTGTTTTCCGAGAATAACAAGGTGTTAGATGAATAGCAAATAGAATTCTTCAAAATAACTGGAACAAGCCAATGACAAACAATAGTAATTGAATGGAGTGTACATACACTGCATACAAATTGTATTATCTTAGATCATTTTGTAAAGTTCATTTAAATATTACATATTATATGTATTATACATTTGAATATGTTAGTAGGTAGGTATGTTTTCCTCAAATGATTTCAGAGAGATGTGATGTAATTTTTATCTTAGTGTGCACATGCACATTATTTTATTATTTTTTATGAAAATTACACAATTTTTTAAGTAAAAACTTCTTTAGGCACGTTGGGCACTTTTTGGATGGGGAAAAATGCACTGAACTCGCGTGACCGTCACGCTCAGATACATATTATATACGGATGTCTGTGTGTATATGCAGGGCCGGATTCAAAAATTTGGAGGCCCTGGGCAGCCAAGAAGTGGAGGCCTCGATTTAAAAAGGTACCTTGTGAATGTGAACTTATTGTCTTTGATGGACACAAAGGATGTATTTTTTTCTTAACTAAATAGGCAGTCATAAGAACTACCGACAGAATTGAAAACTCAAAACTTTGGAATAACTGACAGTCTGGTGCAACACGTCACGAGCATGTCACGCATTTCAGTGACGTGAACCCATAAGTTTTTCCCCTAACAAAAATCGCTCAACGCGGCTAAAGAAATTTTCACTTAAAAAAATCTAATTGTGGAGGCCCCGTCTTTGTGGAGGCCCGGGGCTGCAGCCCCTGTTGCCCTGCTCTAAATCCGGCCCTGTGTATATGTGCTAAGAACTTTTCACTTGCGATGTGCAGTCCTACTTCTGTGAGTTTTTTTAGAGCATCTGGAATATGTTAGGTAAATAAGTTTTCTGCTTGGCTGAGTAGACTTTTTACATACCAAGCTGAAAAATATAGTTACTGCTTTTTTTTGTACCTGTATTGTATAAGCAGCAAATAAAATATGAGGTTTTATTTGACAAACTACTACCTAACAAATTTTAGACTTTTCATTTTATGTAAAGCTAAATCATGCAGCCGCAGCCAGGGCTTTAAATACCGGTAAATTTTCATAACGTTACCTTTTATTGACAGAGTTAACGTTATTATTAAAATAACGGTAATCGATATAACGTTATTTATGCCACTATTCATTTTATCGTTATTTTAACGGGTGAAATGTAAGTAGTAGGGCCTGGGGCATGCGGCGCGGCGGGAGCCCGCCCTCGCGCCTCTCTGATGCCGTGCCGATCAAAACGTTGCCTGAATCTGCCCGATTCTTACCCACAGAACGGCAATGTAGCTAAATTAACGTTAGTTATCGTATTTTTGTTAATGTTAATTAACGTTTATTACTGGTAATGTTATCAAGTAACGTAAATTTTTTTAAACGTTAGTAAGGTATACATTGAAATTTAACGTTATGTAACAGTTATTATTTTGTTATTTGGTAACGTTAACAAGCCCTGGCCGCAGCCACAATCATGGCATGTACTCTTTTTACATTATCAACATTTACCAACCAGCCTTTCAATAATATCTAGAAAGAAAGAAAGAAAAAGTATTTAAAAGTGTTCTTAGTTGTCTTTAAAAGATCGTTTTAAGCGATGAGACCGCCCATTGTGCCACCCCTTGGTAAAATTCTCTACATATAAATCTGTAATTTTTATAGTGTGCAATAAACAGTATTCTATCTATCTATCTATCTATTTCACAAAAACAAACTTAATTGCACAGGAAGATCACAAATTAAACTGTTTAGTTTAATTTGTAGTCTGTGTGACTCATAAAAAAAAAATATAAACAGGAATTCCTGTCAAAAGGCCAAAAAGCCAAAAGGCTCCTCACTCAGGATGATGCTGCAGCATTTTAATATAAGTGTTGCAGTGCTGGTATTCTGATTGGGCCCGCTGTGATGATATATACTAATGGATTTGACTGCCTCCATCCCAGTTTAAGTCACCACCTTATTATAGCCTCCTGTGGTAAGTTAAGAACACTTAAAGATTTAAAACTGACTACTACTATTACATACAGTAAGCTGGAGTTGTGCAGCATCTGCACTATCTCTCCCACCGCTCGCAGCTTCTCATCTGAGATCTTGAGCCAGTAGTTGAAGGCAGATGCAAGTTTCTGCCGTATCTGCTTGCCTGGTACTTGCTGGATGTATGTGTATGGCATCAGGATTTTCTGAAAATTATTTCATGTGGCAGTTACATGGTTTTTTTTAATTTATTTTTTATTTTACTATGGGTTTGCTCTTGACTTTAGTCTACGTCTGGGTGACAGAGACAAAGTTGACAATGGAGTGAGCTTACCCAAATGAAACCTGTTCACTCTAACTTTGAATAGGTTAGGGTTTTTTTTGTTTGTTTTATAATATGGGAGTTTTTTTTTTTTGTAGATTACTTCTTTGACTAAGCTATTTAAACATAAAACCACATTCAGACCAAAGCGGGTCAGACTAAACAATAAGCCGTGGTAGATAATAATAAATATTACTTTATCTCATATTTTTATTCCTAGTAAGTCCCAAATTCCAATTTAAAATAATAAATTAAGTAAGTAACAAATTTTTTTCTAGGTTTTAAATGGTTTATTCTTAACTATACTTAAATATAAAAATTACATATTTTCCAATAAGATTAAAACAAGATTTTTGGTAAGATAGGTAGGTAAAAAGAATTTACTTATTAATTTTAATTTATTATATACAAAGGACTCTGTCTACCTAATAATAATAAAAACGAATTTATACATACCTACTAACTTAATTAGCTGGCTTACACATGACTAAAGATTGATATGCCTGTTGATGTTATTTCTTTGTTTCGGACATAATTTTTTATCTAAAGCAGTTTTAAACATCCCACACATAAAAATATAAATTTAGGAAGCAGTCACATCGCAGTTTGGCGCATTGCGTCATTTTAATTATTTATTAAACGCCGTTAACACCACAACATAAAACATATCTAACGCTTTTACATCTAATCGAAAAAACATACAAAATAATAAAACCTTTACAACAAAATATAGTTTTGTTCTACGATAGATAAAGGCGGCAAATACGTATAAAATCAAAATAGTATGCAAAATAAAATGAGATATTAATATTTACCTCATCTTGAGTGTTATCACCAGTATTTGTAGTAACTTTTGACATTGTAAGTCTTTGTTTTATTTAATCCTAAATATTAACAGAAGTTCACAGTACGCACCGATCGATTTCGCTATGACAGAATTGACTGACACTGACAGCCGACCAGCTGACAGAGCGAGTGGAAACCGAATAATTGCGTTCATAGAACGCTTTGATTTTAATAGAAGTGGTTTTGCGTCATCTTTGTGCTAAATTAAATTAGTGCCCATAGAACACTGATACCCGAGGCGATACCAGATAAGCAAGCAAGCTTTTATGCCTATAAAATCAACCTTGAAAGTATATACAGTCTCTGTGTTCTCTTTAACTTTGCGCATTTTCTGCAATCCTGTACGTTCGCCAAAGCGAAAATTATCGAATTAACTTCTGGGGCACGCTCGGTCCATCATAGACCTCATCCATCGCTTTCCATCAGGTGAGATCGAGGTCAAGAGCAGACCCAATCCATACTAATCCATACTATCGAAAGTAACTCTGTCTGTCTGTTTATATGTTACGTTTTCACGCCTAAGCCGCTGAACAGACTCATCGTCATGAAAGGAGAGGGCAAAATTGGTACAATATTCCGAAGATTTTTAAACGCTAATGTGATGTGTACATACCTTTTTAGAAAGCTTATTAAGCTACTCGATTATAGTTAAATATTATTTTTTCAGGCGCCTGTTTTTGTGAAAAATGTTTCAGTACAAACAAAACGCATATAGCCTTTATTTATTAATTTTTATGCAATATAATTATTTTAAATGTGGTTAAAGTTTTGGTTTCTATTAAATACTTTGACATTTTATTATAATTTTAGCTGCAGCTCCATGAAATTGAGACAAAAAATATTGAATATCATGACAACGCAATATCAAAACGTGTCGTTATGAAGTCAAAAATCTGTAAATGTCAGAATAACGTATACGGTGAAAAAAAAAAAAACACCTGTGGCGGAATGTTTTTATACATAATTATGTAGAGAAATACATCAACAAATGTATTAATGTACTTATATATAAAATACAAATATGTACATAGTTACTTATTTGTATGATAATTTATCTTAAGTTAAAAAAAAACAAGAAGTAAAAATGTCTGACGGTCTGACCCTTAGGTCTGACCCGAGTACTGCTCACTGACAAGTGACAATGACATTGACATTGTCACGTCATTTGCCACAGGGCTGCCAGCCCTAAAATATAAATAATGTTTGTAGTTAGTGATGCCAGGATTTTATTTTTCAACACTTGTTTAAAAAAAAAAAACGGGCAACTGCAAAACAAAATTAAATGCCCCAAGACATCACAATAATTACCCTCTTTCAGCCTATATAGTTCAGAAGGCTGTTTCCATCTTCAATTATTTTAGTACCAAGCCCCATACTGGCAGAGATATAGCCTGGGATATGGAGAGGGCAAAGGCTACTTTTTTACGCAATAACCGACATCCACGTGGGCAGAGCCGCGGGCAAAAGCTATCGAAAAGAAAAAAAAAGAAAGGTCGAAAATACGCTTTGTATCCAGAGTATTTAAGATAAATACAAGATTGCGCGGTTGCGGTTACCTTAGGGGCGTTATGGCAGAGAACTAAAAATAAAATTAAAAATATAATATAATAATAAAAATAAAAATTAAAAACAAAAAACAAAAATTTTTCTTTGGACGTCGTTGTTTCACGGGCCAGCCTGCTTATGTTTAACAGAAGGTTCATAAAATAAATCGAGTATTGTATCGAGTTAGTCATTTACTGTGTGAAACTGTCACTGTCAAAGTTTGACATTTCCAATTTTTCTTCTGTTGTGTTGTTGATTTATTTCCAAACAAAATAAATGTTTTCAATAAAATAATCCGTAAATGAAATGAGAGTGAAGCAAATTTGAAATTGTGTAGCTAAAAAGAACAATTATGGGCTTAGAACACATAACCGTTTTGAATTCGTTTTGATTATGTCTGCACGAAACTATTTATCGGCACGGGAGAAAAATATAAGTAAACTAATCGATTGTTTGCCGAATATAAACCAGCAAAAGTTTGGTTACCGTTCTGGACAGGAGCTACCGCCTTTGTCAGCAAACACGAGTCATTTTGTGAATCGGAATTTGAATTATTCATTTGAGGTCCAACCTTACATGGTGAACAGTTTGGAGAGGGCTGGGACGCCTTTTTCGGACTTTTTCTCGGAAAGTGAGACAGGTTGGTAACGGTATTACGAATTTATTCCAGTTTCTGCAAGTCAAACCATGAGGAAACTATAAGAGTAGATATTTTGCTTCAGAAAGTTCCAATTTTGTTGAAGTAATTAGATTACTTCCCATAGTGATACATTCGACAGAGGGTCATCTGAGGAGCTTCAATATGCTTAAAAATTGGAAGTCCAGCAGTGGACTCTTGCACTCATCTAGAATTTTTGTTAAGCATGATAAGTAAGCATTTTTCATTAGGACCAAGCTGGACCTAATGAAAAAGAAATGGCCCACATTTGGTCTAGACTAAAATGTCTGTTTAAATCATGGTCCCTGAAAGCATTGTGATAATGTAGGCTACAATAAATAATAATTCAGTATTGCCCACCATCTGAGCCAAATATTAGAGACAAGATTTGTTTGAGATATAGGTATTTATTTTCAAAAAGAATACCTTTAAAATTCAAGTTAAATATGGGCTTGTCATACAGGATAATGGTCAGGAACAGTTCCTGGGTCCAGAGCAAAGAGAAAAAGTACAAATAATAAATCAATTCTAACTAATATTACAGGAACTCCAGACTTTCACAGTGAGGAAAGTGACAGTAGCTCAGGGTCAGCACTGCGCCGTAACACAGCAGAAGCCACTAAGACATTGGCTGCTGAGTGGGACCGCATTGAGAGGACCTTGTACAATGAGGATGGGGAGAAGTGCACTCGGCCTAACATTCTTGATGAGTGCAAGCAATGGAGACAGCTGCATCCACAACTCAGGTAAGGAAGATATCTTCTTTTCTTGCATCCACATAACATTTACAGTGAAGCTTGTAGTATGCGACTGGTGACATACCCAATTGTTAGGCCAGGGGCACATCCAGTGAGGTGCAGCACAGCATGCTTGCCACTGCCAACCACAGATATTGACTTTGCATGAGTTGAAAATAAATAAAATTCCATTAGTCTGAGAACTCATCTGGGTGCACACAACCACATGTCTCAGGTTGGAATCAGGTTATTTATTTCCGAATTTATGTTAAGGAGGGCAATGTTAATATTTGTTTGGCAGCGACAATCGCGCTGCCAAACCTCGCCAGATGTGCGCCGCCTGTCAAGGTTCGACGAGAGTGGGCCAAGAACCGATCCCTGAATATCCCCACTACTTTCTACCCTTATACTAATGTGTGGTGGTCACCATTTTTGTGGCTGGAGTTGCTCAGCGACTTGTGCAACATTTTAAGTATTCATCTACTTTTGCGGTCAATTGTACCTATCTACATAATGGTTGTTTTCCGAAAAACCTGCTACAGGCAATCATTGAATTTCAAGTTTCCGAAAAAAACATACGGACAGATACTTAAGGGCGCAGTTCCACCGCAGCGCATGCTGTGCACGGGCACGCGGTGCATTTTAGCTGCGTGGATTCATTTGTTTGACCACGTGGGTCTACGTTTCCACTGCGGTACACACTACAGTGGCGTAACTACAGGGTGGCAAGCGAAGCTTAACACACGTGCGTAGCCTCTTCGTGCGCCGCGGTGGATCTGCGCCTTTGATGTTCACATTCTTGCAACATCATCTGCCTAGTCTTCCCAACTATGTTGGTGTCGGCTTCCAATCTAACTGGATGCAGCTGAATATGAGTATTTTACATGGAGCGACTGCCTCCACAATCCAGTTATTGGGTAATACGATATCCCTTGGTAAGACTGATTGTCAGATTTTCGGGCTTCTGACGACCCGTAACGACTGTCAAAGATCCACGAATCACAGCCGGGACCAACGGCTTAATGTGTTTTCCACGGCACGGAGGGGTCTTGGAATGTAAAGATGGTCACCCATCCACGGACCAACCGTGGAAAGCGTAGCTTAACCTGATCGATCGATCCGTGCGGCGGTTATTACTTAGCTACAAGCCCTATACACGTGGTCGTGTTTTACGCTTTTCGGTCTTTGGGTCGTCTTAAGGGCGGAGCGGTAGAAGTTGGAGTTTACGCTGAGGGGCACTATGAGCAAAGAAAACCATTTTTTTTAAAGTAAATTTTTGGTTGTTTGCTTTTCGGAAATCTATCAATTTTATTTCAGGGTTAACCTTGTCCATAGAAACCATTTACGCTCTGAGATGTATGGCCTTACGACCCACCGTTTCCGAGATATGCTGGGCCTTTGATTTATTTGAAAATCATTTTTGGAAAGAAATTATTGCTCTTGTCGGAAACCATTAGATGATGTACAAAAAACCTGCGAAAGAATGAAAATGAAAAAAATAAAAAAACACCGACATTTAGATTTTTTTTTGACAAGGCCTCGCTCCATAGCGCCCCTAAGGCTACACTTCAACCCAGTTTTTTAATCAATATATCCCAGCTTCATAAATTCCACTATCTATGCTGTAGGTAGGTCAGCCACAGTTTTTTTTACGGAAGTTCATTAGGTCAAGGCGTCGCCTACTATGTACTATTTCGTCTTGCGCAAGGCGTACTGACCCAAGCCCGACTATGCAAATAGCTAAAGGTATTGTAATAATAAAAATGTGACCTTCATTCTCGTAATTTACATATTTTGAGAATTATAGGACACGGTTCTTATGAAATAATGTGGCCAAGGCCGTAATTTGGACGAAAATAATTCGGACTTAGCATACATTTTCAGCAATTTATTCCATAAAACCCGGACTTTGTTGTGATTAATAATAGTAGTGGTTGTACCTTTGACCTATTCAGATCGAAATAAACCCTGCTTTAGAGGTATTTTGTTTTTCTAAACGGCTTTTTGTGAGTCTTTAAAATTAGAAAAGGTATCTCCAAATTCAATTACCATTACCTACAAGATTTGTTTTATTTCATATTCTGTGACAAAGTAGTTCATTACTTACCAAGGGCTGTAAAAGAAAGAAAGCCCGAAATCGCAGGTATTTGTGACCCGAGCCGCAGGCGAGGGTTGTAAATATGCGATAGAGGGCTTTCCTTTTTACTGCCCGTGGTGAGTACACAATTTTACGTCTTCACCTGGCCACAATGCGAGTTTTACCATACGCTTAGCGTGCGGTAAAACCCACATTATGCCCAGGTGTGACGTAAATAATATTATTGTGAAACAGTGTATTTTGAATCAAATAGATAATAGTGATATAGTAGTATAGTATATATGACGTCTTTTCATTCGAATTAAAAGGAATCGTTCGTGACACTTTTATCATGGCACCACATTAAATTAATAACAGGCAACATGACCTTCAAGATATAAATATTTAAATAGCAATTATTGATTTCCAGAATCGTCGGCAAAGGTATACAATTGCCCGAAAAACGTTTGTCGTATAGGCAGATGGAGCACGACGAGGTCATCGCGATGCATTACAGCGACTACGAGGAGTTCAGTGAGAGTGAGGAGCGACTGTCGCAGAGCAGCACTGACGTCACGCCGCAGAACTCACCCAGGATCTCCGTCGCCGAGGACCTGGGCGAGCACAGACTGTCCCGAGAAAAGGTATCCTTCTACCCCATGTATAATGACGAAACAGACATACCCGACGCGTTTTGCTCCCTCCTCCAAATCACACCAATACAGATTCACAGCCCCTATAGAAAGCGACAAAATCCGTCCATTCTGAGATCTGAGCTAGCATCGTCTCGGTGGATGAGGAACCTTAGACCAGACTCATCTTTAAATTATGATAGAAATAGTGCTAAGTCTTTTGTTTCTCTGGATACTAGAAATTACGGGAACGTGGCTTTGAGTGCCCCGGAAAGAAATGCGTTGATGAATAATAGAGTTGTAACGGCGAGGTATAGAGATTTGGCAAGATTAGAACCTATATGCACGCCGGAGATACCGCAGAGTGACGTCACGAGGCTACCCAACAGTATTACATCTCACTATAGTATTAGAAAGGTTTCTTTGCCACCCCTGCTTTTAGAGGAAGAGAAGAAGAAAGTTTCGATTGGCTCCGCTAAGAAACATTATGTCAGAACTAGAAGGTCTATTCCTAAAAGTATGTTCCAGCTGGACAGGGTGAAATATAATTGACTCATTTTTTAATCTAAGCTATTCCAACAATTCCAAGATTGTGCTTTTGAAAGTATCATTGATGTGGTTTTTGGAGGAATCGGGGTTCCATCATTCATTCCTAGTCTACAAACTCGTGTTACAGAAGTTTGCCTATATGTGTATATTTATTTCTATAATTTACTGCTGGTAGTACTGAAATGAACCTTATCTCTATTACATAAATTCGACATTTCGATGTGACGGTGAGGTGGCAGAACTCTTGGATTGTAATGTTAAATTCACAATAAATATATGTTTTGCAATATTTATGTCAGTCAGGTATGTCTATTATTAATTTAGAGCTTATTTAATGTATGGAATTGTTGATAAAACCACTTATTGTCACCAAATGTTGTAAATAATATAAAGTTCACTATTTTTGTATAATAATCTCACCGATAAAGTTCACTATTTTTGTATAATAATCTCACCGATGGAGAGTAAGTAGGCTGTACTTTTGTTATGATTAATTTCTAGTCTTTTTACTAGTCTTTTGAGGTATAAAATGTATTTGTGATTAATTCTTGTGTTGTAAAGCACAATTTTTGAGTGTACATAAATATTTCGTTAGTACTTGAGATTGAATGCTATGCCACATTATGAATATATATTTTCTTTATAAAGAACCTTGCGTTTTGATGAATCACTTCCCTATGTCTGGGTCTGCTTAACTTTTGAAACTCGTTGGGTCTTCTGGCCCCATGATTGTGTGATGATTTCAAACTCGAAAATCTTGGAAACGAAGATTTACTGGGTGCCTTTCTGGAATGGGTTTGATGAATGTTCGTCCATTTGATTTCATCTATGTATGTAATATCGCGTAACGCGCGCAATCGTTGCCTGTGTTTAAAAGACTCGTGACGGAACATTACTTGTCGTTGTGGTTTTGTTCTCGTAGTTAGCTGTAATAATCTATAGTCTTCATTTATTTTCATTGCTTATATCTATAGTTAGTGTAAATGTATTATGTATCTATTATATAGCATATATCTGTGTATCTATTATAGGATATTGTACTGTTATACTTTTTATTTGCACCAATGACAACACCATTTTATGTCCAGAAATTGCCTGGAAGAGATCGCAGTATGCGATAAGGCCGCCCGTTGTATATTTTATAGTGTGTAAGTTTTTCTTTTCTTTTGTAATGTGTAATCTGATGTACAATAAAGTATATATATATATATATAAATAAATAAATAATATTTTAGAGGAAATTACCAGGGGTATCAGTAAAACCAAATATTCAAATACAAATACAGAATTTATTTTGATATTTACATTATTTGCATTTTATTAACAATCAACATCAACAATATTAAATAATTTGTTTTCGTGGTGTGATACATTTTGAACAGTCTGATAATGTTACATGGCCCGTGGTGGGCGCCATCTTGTTTAGGTAGGTGCACAAAATGTCGCCCGAGTCCATGGGATATGTAACATCATATGTCATATGGTGGTTTTAAATGGTTACCTAGAAGCGGTGAAACATGGGGTTATTATGCTGAGAATTTGAGCAACTGCGGAGAAAGCTGTGAGCTTGATTTTTGGGTTGCCATGAGAAAATATAAATCAATCAATTGCGCAAACTTTCATAAATTTTGCATTATTAGTTAATTTCCAAATTAATTTCTCGAATTTCATATCATTTCCATTGAATTTAGATTAAAAGTAGGATCGGTTTTAGAATTTTCGTAATTTGGCAACCCGTTGTATCGAGGCGTATTTTGCGCCAAAATGATCAAAACTTTAATTTGTTTTTATTTGGCACTGTGTAGGATGCATGTAATAGTTAGTAATCATAGAAATTTTGTTAATTGTTGATATCTGTTATGTTCGTCATGTTATGTCTCTTTAATTTACTGATCTAAGAAAAAAATAAGCAATATGCATAAGTATCTGGTTTGTACTTACCATTAGCCATAAACTTCAAAATAACGATCTACCATACTAAACCTTGCATAGTAACTATATCATGCATGATTGTACAGTGCCAAAATAATACAGGCCCGATTATCAGGGATCAATAACATTTGGTTCAAATTCAAACCATATGCACGAACAGAGGTTTCAATGAAAACCAATCTGATAAAAGGACAGAGAAACCCATAGTTTGAGACCAGACTCGTTGCGATAGAGCATTCAGTTATGTTGCTATTTTATAACTTCTTCATTTACACAATATAAATTTAAATTGTTACAATATTTTATCTCACAGCCATCATTAATATATTGATACTACTTTAATAAGAGAGGACTAGTGTAACAACACGTAAGATGGCGTCAGCTTACAAAAAGGGTCTAGCGAACATTCGTTATAGAGCGTAAGATTTATATATACGTATATATAATACATGAAAAATTCACCTTGTCCGTTCTAAAACGATAACAACCTCAAGCTATTAGCAATAGTCAACAATGTTGTTAATTCTAGAATTTAATGCACACAGAACATGGATTTACTAAGTATGCTTAGTAGGCATTTTTTTAGTTAGTGTTTTTTTGTATAATTATCGATCTAGTAAGTGATTTCGTAGATTGTAAGATATCGTTGAATCGTAGAGAGAAATTTCAGGGGCGGAAATATCTAAATTACTTTCGTCTCGCTTCGTTTAGCCAAAGCATGTGCCCACTGGCTGCTGTCGATGCAATATTTTGTTCGTTTTGTATTAAACATACAATATTGTTATTGTATGCTTATTTTAATTGGCATTATTTTCCCGCGAGTTTCATACATTCATAAAGCTTCAGATCGTTACTGAATTTTTTATTCACTAAAAGGATTCAAACTAAAAATCTAATGTTTATTTTATAAATTTTATAATTCGATGAAATTATAAAGCCAATAAATATTGTTCCGCCTTGTTTTTATCCATCTACACTTCAGTGGACACATGATTTGCAAAGTTATATTTTAATTACAATATAAGAATTGTTGTTTTCGTGCCATTTGTCGAGATCCCATACATTTTATTCTAATCCGAAGAGCTAAGACGATTAGATCACCACCACTAAATACTTGCGCACGTCAAATTGTCGTATAAATCTGGTTTTAAATATAAATTGCGTTATTATCTAATAACATATTGCATAAAACAAACTAACAGTGACAATTTTTGTGAAAAATAGTTTAGAGAAGTGAATTAAAATATTTTCACTAACATCCAACGTTTCATATTTTATTTATTTTCATAAGTTACATCCGCTTACGTTCAATAAATCCTGCATCGTCAAACAATGTAAAATATTTTAATTTACTTCTGTTTAATAACAAATTATAATCGCGTGTAGAATATAACATAATCGCATGGCGAGCGCGCGTTCGTCGGTGCCTTGCGATAGTCTGGCGGTATGGCCACTAAGTATCACCTAGCAACAAGTTTCGTCGAGAACATGCATACGGTACATTCGGTACATACACATTGCATATAAACAATAATGGTAACAGACGTCAAGCAAACACACGCAGAAGGACTCAGCTATATTCTCTCTCGTTAAGGCGATTATACAATTTTAAACACTATTTTTATTTTTTAAATTGCACACTGACCCACCTCTATAAACTTTTAATTGCGATAAATATATTGTAATGCTGTATAAAAATATTAAAGGAAAAATCGTCATTTAATATTAATACTTATTTAACATTCATATTTTAATCCCAAATCAATAGCGTGTATTTTACATTTTTACAATGAGACGTCCGAACTCTATACCTAACTAGCATACAGTGACATCAAAGCCTAATTCACAACAAACTACACACGATAGTATTTGAATATAAACGTTTTAATGTAACCGTAGCCTTCTATTTTAATGCAAAGGAGACGTATATTGAAAAATTCTTATGTAACATACAAAATTACATTTGACTATTTACAACATTCTAGCTAAAAACTTTAAAAATTGAGTGTCGAATGCAGCTCGCGGCGGTACTCTAAATATTAGGTACCTAGTTTGGCTAGGGCTCCATGCATAGGTCACTACTTACCGATATATCAAGCTCAAATTACAACTAACCCACTATACTCGGCTGTGTGCGGTGCTCAGTAGTCGCCCCGTCGCCGCGTCGCCGGCGCCCGACTCGCCCCCTACCTTGGCAGACATATTGGCGATGCCAAATCGGCCGAATAAGCCAATATGATCATTTTAATTCAATATTTTGGACAGACCGATTAGTTTTATAATTACATAAATAATATTCTATCGTGCACAACCATCTCATAAACTTTACAATTTTCTTTACGCCCGGTGGTTAATTATGTGTAATATTATAATTGATTTTTTTTGTTAGCCCCTTGCAAAAGGTTGATAATTTTCCTTTCTTTAGCACAGATACGAGTGTGCCAATAAAGTACAATTTGTACTTTGGAATAATATTAATACACATTATATTTTTAAATATTAATGTTGCAGGAATTTTCGTTCATATACAGGGCCTCATTTTTTGTACTTTTGCGTTCGGGTACTTTGCTCTATGGATAATGTAGTGACTTTACAAAAATATGGCAGTATGTTTGCATTCAATTCCTTTACGAACTAGGGTAGCTGTGCTATTTCCGTTATTGGACCGAAATGACCACAGGTTGAATACTCAGGACATTACACACATTGGCGAATATCCGTAGAACGCATACTTTGGAATATTCACGAAGACACAATATTGAATATTCAGGACAAGAGCACACATTCGAATATTCGTGAAATTTTACACATTAACCTATGATCTGTACTGTAATTAAGGCCGGTTTTGCCTATTCTATTCAAATGAATGATATCTATGTGATTGTGATAAAGATATCTATGTACAGGATGTTTGATAAAACTTTAAATACTTTCAAATACTTACTATCAGTAAAATTGAGGTATTTATTAATTATTTGGTATTAATATAAATTAATTTAGTGCTTTTGCGTGCGTGCGACGCGTAGCGGGCTTCGTGGGGTACTCATACTTTACATATTCATCAAACATCTTGTATTTTAGTAATAATTATTGCATTACGTTGTATTAGGTACTATTCGACGTTCTGTAATGATTCTAATTGGTGAGGCAATGTTAACTAATGCCTAATAAATTCTAAAAAAAGGAGCTCTAACCAGCTGCACTGCCGAATGCCTGTGTGTCGGTGAGCGGGAGGTGAGTGCAGCCGGCTAGAACATCTTATCTATTACAATCAACATAGTAAACTATGAGAGTCCACAATCGTCAAAGCACCCGGAGTTAACACTAAATACATCGCAGGCTTCAGAAGCCTATCTATTTTAACAACGATTCGAAAATAATATCACACATTTACAGCAAAATTACACTTCGCACTCGGTGTCCCTCGCAAACAAAAAACCATCTTCGAATTTGAACTAATCTCGCAATGGCATCGTTTCGTAGTTAATAAATTATTTCAGTTCATTTATATTTCATGTGCAGCGCCATGTTTCACGTCCACTTTGACAATCCCCCCGCCAAATATCAGGAAAAAAATTAAAGAAAACAAAAAGAAAAAAATATAGCATAATAAATTTTATTAAAATAAAAAATAAAACAAAAACGTGGTACTATTAGGTGAGGCTGGAAGTTACTATGTTCTTGTAACAGTTGAGCATACTTTTATGCAGATTTGAAGATGAAAAACGCGTCTTATAAGTTTGGTTACTTCTCTCTCAAGTTTGTAGAAAGAATATTTATTCGATTCTGCATGAAAATATTCAACTAGTAGTCTAACCTTAGTAATATATAGATTTAATACAAAAGAAGATAAACAATGAGCAATGGAACTGTATGCAGACTACTACCATACGTGCAATTTGAATATGGCAGAGTGTCTTAAAACTAAATCATGAATTCAATGTGAATCCATAGAAAAAAAAAATTAACATCTAAAAACTTAAAAAATAGTGACTAAAAAATAACTTCGTTCGATCACAAAGTAACGATGATGATATGATGTGCTTAACAATCAGTCGATGAATAACATTAAATGCTTATAATATGTCTATATTTCAGCTTTTAAAAATAGCACTTAATTACGTGAAACGTGACAGAAAAAAAACTACAGATTAAGGAATGGATATTCTAAGAAAAGCGATAGCCTACACCTATGTCCATTTACACGTGAAACCAACATGCTATTAAAAGTTTAAAAGGTTCCTTTCCTTGAGCATTGCTTACAAATAATTGAAGAGACCTGAGGTAATGAATAGAAGAAGACTAGCTGAAAAAAAGACAGCAGAGAAACTGTCTTTTTTTTAAGAAATTGATAACAGTTTGTTGAACAAACTGTCTGAAGTTGTTCAACATGAACATTTGATATTCAATTACAACAGTGGTTCTTTGATTTTTATATTGGAACCAGTTATAAAGCTTTAGATTCATCCATTCCGATCCAATCGTAGCTCCTGAATATATAGTTAGACTTACTGTATGGGATACTTCCTGGGTAATACCAAGAACTACTGTTGTAGGAAGAAAAAGAGGTGTGTCAGGACTCAGCCGATAATGTGTATGCATGTGTGTATGTAATCTCCAACACCTTTATAAACAAGCCTATAACTATACCACCACCGCATCATGAGTTAAAATTATTTAAATATTGAAAGTCGTTGTTTTGCAAATGTGACAAAACTTGATTGTGAGTCTAACTTGCAGTGTGTACTGTTGTAGTCAGTACTTTAGAGGTAGTTACAGCTTCATATACCTGACGTCTCTCAGTATGCGATCTGTTGTAAATCTGCCGCTCTCGCGATAGGTTTGCAACAGATTGGGAGCACATGTTGTTAATAAGCAACTACCTCGTAAAAAGCCCTGATATCAGCATTATACTACCAGTATACACATACAAAATACAGCTGGTGTGATGTGCCATAATATTTCAATATCCAACTTTCTACTCTTGCTTTAAATTACGTTCTAACTTTTAAAATTTAACTCGTTAACAACAGCATTTTACTGAACTCCGTCTAATGTTTTATCCTAGACATCGAAAGCTTTTCTATATTCATAAAGCACTTTCTATAAATTCTGCCTTGTTAACAGCTTGTTTAATACTATCCTTTGTTGTGGCTCCTATAGACTGCCTTTCTCGTGACTTATAAGATCCAGTTATTGTTCTGAACTGATGGAGGTGCTACAGACTGCGAGACCAGTCGCTATAGGAGTCTGTATCCATAGGTTTTTAATTTTAAGTTTTCGTGTTATATTATTACTTTTAGTTTTAGTAGATAGATACAGCTAAACAAACGAATGCTAGTCTATACAAGAGTGCGTTTGAGGAGTGTAGATTGCTGTGCAGGAAGTGTTCAACTTAGAATACTAACATATACAGTTGACAAAATTAAAATAAAACGGGGCAGTGGAGGTAGCAGCACTCCCATTCACGACCAAATAGTCAGGACAAAATCTAGTAACAGGTATGTGGACGTTTACCCGAGAGTCGAGGTAAGAGTGCGGGAGTGATGCTTCGGGGTTAGGCAGGGACGGATGCGTGGCACGCCGCGCCACGCCGCGCGAGTGTCGCGCCACGTCACGCCACGTGGCGCGGCGTGCGCGTCCCGGGGCCGGGGCGGGGCGGGGCGGGACTGTCGGAGTGGGGGCCTACAGCCTAGATGTAGGAGTAGGGCCCGTCGGTGAGGGCGCTGCACAGCAATAGTCAGGAGGCGTCGTCCTTGCCGCCCGCGCCCGCCGCCGCGCGCCGCGACGAGCGGTACTCCACGCCCGGGTCGAACTGCATCAGCACGAACACCTGCACACACAGATCACCAGATTTTCAACTAGTTCCCAGGAAATATTCATTTAAAAGGGTGTCCGTGGAGTTTCTTGCCCGTTCTTCTCTATAGGAACCTACTACGCTATGGAATGGGCAACTAGCTTCATCTTTCTGGCCGATTGACTAACTGCTTTACGATTCAAAAATATCTGTAAACGATTTAATTGAAATAAAGGGTTTGAGTTTGAAATTGTCGGATTCTGTCGATTTTGCGAGTATACTAAATATTACCAAAGAAAAAAGGATAAAAAAGGAAAGAAGAAAAGGATATTCCAAAATCATGTAATAATTAAATAAGCATGAAATTGGAGTCTTCAATCCACAACAATGTCAACATAATCACCTGGTCGGTAGGCAACAGTGAGAAGTCATCAGGCGGGTTGGTGATGACGTATCGCTTGCTGCTGGCGTCACACGAGGAGGACGTATCCCGGAACCGGTAGAGACCGATACACAGCATCCCGTAGGTACTGAGCGCGGCAACAAACAGGTCGCCGTACTTGCCGGCCTCGCCGAACTGCGCCAACGGGCCGTCGTACAACGAGATCTGACCCACTCTACACCGGTCCCTGGAAATAAACACATTTTTGTTAGTTTTTGAAAAAAGAGTGTGGAAGACCTCGGATCTGCTACAATATGATGCGAAAAATACAAATGCTTTGGGCGTTCTTAAGTCCCCCAAGTGTCACAACAACAGTGCACATTTTAAAGCTCAGGATATGGAAGGATAGTAACCAACGAAAATAAGTTATGTTACCTATTAGCTAAGCTCTCTGGCGTGGAGTACCCGCCCCGCAGGCCAGCTCCCTCAGCCAGGATCAGTTCCAACTCAGGCGTCGCACCCCCCGTGATCAGCGAGCGGATCAGCG
Organism: Dryobota labecula; assembly: GCA_947523025.1. Lineage (NCBI taxonomy): Eukaryota > Metazoa > Arthropoda > Insecta > Lepidoptera > Noctuidae > Dryobota > Dryobota labecula. The sequence continues at coordinate 5,756,659 of OX383289.1, read as the reverse complement.
TTAAGGCATTTTGGTTGAAATAAGTCTGGAACAGATTATCAAGCATTAGTTTCTTTGAAGACTAAAGAAGAGTAAATTCTGGCGCATGTTACAGAAAAGCCATCGTAGCTATACAGCACATCAATCTTTTCACACTAGAAAAAGATTATACTTATCAGAACCGCTAGAAGAATGATAGATTTTTGGTTGCGACAAGCAACCAAAAATCTGCTGTTAAAGTCCAATGTGAGCGTCCTCGTAACCCGATTTGTGGCATTCCTGAACGGACCTAATATAAGAGAAACTTATAAAGGGGGTACTAAAACTTACGGTGGACATAAGTGAGTCAAGTACGCTGACGGCGAAGGCGGTGCCGCACGCGAAGGGCTGCGTCAGGTACAGCTCCGTGTCCGGGTCATCATCGTCGTCTTGGTCCAGGAACTGCACGTTACTGTCGTTCACCAACTCTGCAGGAGACACCAGATTATGAGACTGAAGTTTCACATATTGGAGAGGCAGGACAAGATGTAGAAGATTGACTAAAAGTATTTGTGAAAATGAAGATGGTCAATCCGTCCGTTTGATCATACTGAAGTTTTGAATTTCTGTTTCGTTTCTTTCACATTTCCCGTTTGATGATTGTGGATTGTCATTGAGAGTCATATAAGGAGGCATAAGAGGATACACTCACCAGTAATCATAGGCACATTGGCACCATACACGGAGCCCCGTCTCTGCAGCAGTACCGGCGCCGGCGGCTGTCCAGGCGGCGGCGGCGCCGTACTGTTCCCGTTTGTCCCCACTCCTGCACTCAGCACCCCTATCGTGTCGTCGAACGTCATAGCCTTGATGTTCAACGAAGCCAAGATAGCTTCCTTGTCTGCCAGCGTGGGATCATCGTTGGATGGCACCTTCGCTGATAGGATGCAGCACATGTCACACAAATTCACATTAACTGCACGCAAGTCGGCCCGGCTTAGCGGTGAACCCTGAGGAAGATAACAGAAAATTAGATATATGCACAGTTGGCAATATTAGTGAAATTAATATAGGGAGAAATGACGCATAATGAAACAGTAAAGAAAAAATTACAAGTTCCAAAAATTACGAGTCTTCTGGGCACGTTCGTTCAATTCTATCTTCGACTTCATCCATCGCTTTCCATGAGGCGAGATCGTGGCCATAACCAACTCGGCCCAACTCGTACTAAAAATTAAAAAAAGTGTTGCTCACATTCAAAACAGAAATCTTGGGTAGATTCTGCAACATCTTCCATTCTCTCCTAATGTAGTCGACGCTTCCCACGATGACCACGTGCTTGAGCTCATGGTAGTGGAAGTTGGAGGCCCTCAACGGCATCACCAGGTTCCGAAGTCCGATGAGCGGCGAGTCAGGGTCCGCGAACAAACAGACTACCACGTGCCCGTTCAGAACTGTCATGGCCGCTTGGTTCCTGTCCTGCAAAAGAAGTTCGTTGATATTAAATATTGGATTAGGTTAGATGGACTCAAGTTGTTTTTAGTTGAAGTTCATATTGGTATGTACTCGTACTCAATTAAAACATGAGTTATTTATTATATTTACTTACTAATATACAATCTTCCAAGTTCCTTGCGGGGCTCCAATGGAACATCCCAGTGGAATCGTATTTCATTTCAGTCTTTTCGAAGTCGAAATCTTTCGACTGGTCGTCAGCCAGGCCAGCAGGTAGGCTGACGCCATTGCTGTTTTGATTACCACCACTGCTTCTACTCGTTGGCCTGTACAAAAGTTGGATCTCAGTAATAGTTTCCATCAAATTTAACTTTCGTGCGTCTAAACAAAATGTGTTTATGTAGATGATTTTTTAGTCTTTGTTTATTGTTTCCAATTTAATCTAGTAGAGGAAATTGAAAGGTTAGGGGCTAAAAGTTAGACAATTGTTACTAGGAATGGGGAATTTGAAGAGATAACAATAGCCACTACAGAAGATAGCTTCTAATTCACTACAGTGGATTCTGGGGCAGTAGAACATTTGACTCAATTGATTTAAAAATTGGATTATTGAGTAGAATCAAGTTATTTCTGAGTGTTATTTATTTTACAAGTGATACAATCTGAAGCTACTGATTGCGTTGTAGGTATTGAAAACAATAATATCTAAACTACTTTATGTACAGGAATGCGCATCGCAGACGAAAATAATTAAATGTGTATAAACATAGTGACATAAACATGCTGTAGTTGTGTGTCGTGCGGAATTCAAGTGCAGTACACGGTAAAATATTAAAATAAACTCCTAAACGTATTCGAACTAAAATATTTGACTAGTGAGGCAAGCACTACTCTACGAACTTAATCGAGAAAAGTCTGCGCAGTTGTCTGCACTGCTAAGTCCGAGGACCGTGCAATACACACCCAATGTAGGCAACATTGACACATGGCTGACTTAACTCGTGTAAAAGAATTCAATTACTTTGCAAATATCAACACTACTGATAATAAAATGATCTAGCTGAATAATTTTCAATTACATGAGTTTTTTCACTTCGTAGGCAAGGTGATAGGCCTGGTAATTGGTATCTTGATCCTGGGGATTCCTGTAACACAGGGTCAAAGAGTCGTCTCCGTTTCTTTTTTTAGGAAAATAAATGTGCAAACAGGTAATCATATCAATTTAGTGCTTTGTGCACGTCGTGCTAAAATAAAATACTCGAATAACAAGCCGCGATAGAAAGAGAAATCAAGGATAGAAGAAGAGACTTTATGGAATGTATTTATATTCATTATTTTAAATTAAATATTTAGAAGTTGGACCATGTTTTAGAGTTGAGTTCGGCTGGTTTCAATATTTTCTGAAGCCGAAAGTCGACCAAACCAAAATTTTAGACTTAAATTAAATTAATACACGGATTGTGTTGCTTGGCTCCAGAGAAAGCTCCAATTATAGCGTTATTTAATTGGGAGTGATGATACATGACTGAAAGATCTTTTTCAAGAGACAGATTATAGACAGAAAATGATTCTTCAACACTAATTCTCTCATGTGTATGAAAAGGAAATAGAAAACAGTTTCCCAAAGACAGAAATGTATTTTGATTCAACTTCTGAAATACTATCATGAGTTCGAACACCAACTGATATACTCTAAGCTACACCATGTACCACCACTCGTTAACATTTAGTAATTAAAACGGTATAAGTATTGTGTTTGTGGTAGACTCACGTATCTGGCGGTGCCCTGTTGACGTTGGGTTTAACCTTGTTGACTTGTCTTGTCGTAGTGGTATTCATCAGCTGATTCGCCATCGGGGACAACAGCGTTGTCGGCGCTGCGTTCCGGTGATTGCGATTTATTACTAGAGGAAGAAAATGTTGGTCAGTTTCTTGTTCTTTTCTGTGTTGATCTGTAGGTCCTGTACCATAACCGGCAGTAAATATGATAGATACATCGAGTTTTAGAGCGTCGTCTCTGTCACTGACACCTCTGCTGTGACAATCTCTTTCTAAAGGACAATGATCAACAAGGATCCTTTGGCGATCGAATGAAGTTGACTAAGGGGCGCTGTTGGTAAACATTTGTGCAATTTTTTTCAGAAATGTCACTTCAAATGTTTTCAAGAAACTCCACGATTTTCGCCGCGCGCCAAAATAAACTTGTAGCGCTATAAGCGCTACAAGAACGGTTGTCTTCTGTCTTTGATGGCATCAATAAAGGCTGGTTATTAAAAAAAAAAAAAAAAAAATGGGGGTTTCGTTTTGGCTAACCCGTGGCCTCAGGTTTAAAGTTTTCTTTGTTGTTTTCAGACCACAGCACTCGTGTGTTGTTGTTAAGGTTGTCGGATGATAGCTTTGTGTGGCTTTGTGGTTTCTCGATTTTTCTAGTGTGGCTTCCGGCCATATTATTGCCTCCAAGATTAACATAAAGATGATCGAAAAATGTCACAATTTTTTTTATTAATAAATCTTTGTTGAACCATGGTTGGAAAGTTTATGTATGTAGATAAAAGAGTTCACAAGTTCAGTGGTCCTTGATACAACAAAATAAAAATAATACAGTACTCTGTGGTATACAATCGTCTAATGTATTTGTTGATGATAAACTCTGGAATAATGGAGTAAGGATGGAGTATTGTTACGTTGCGAATACTTACAACTAGTATCCTCCCCTCTTTCCCTCGCAATTTCACCTGAAAGGCAATAAGAACAATTTACGCGAAAATGTTACTCCATGATGTTGTAAAAGCAGCAAAGCTTGTGAGTTTTGATTTTAATTTACTTTTAAATAATGCATTTTTTGTATAACTAAGGAAATCTAAATTTGCAGTTACTGAATTTATTTAAAAATCTATTTCAATTCAATTAAAATTTTTTATTTGAAATTTACTTGGGTTTAATTAAAATATAATTACTTATGTAGGTATTCTTAATCAATATTCTACAACAAAAGCATAGATGTAGGTACCCACTTAGCATTCACTTTAGCGTTGCCAATTTTGGACAAAATTGATATAGAATATTTGTATTTTATTCGGAAAATTATGGGTTTTGAGGTACTTTACAAATTGTAAATCAATCAGGGCGGCTGTAGCCGCTGTTTCTTTGATCTGAATTACAACCAGATAATGTGTCATAATATTATCCAGGAATTGGCAACTCTTTTAATTAATATGGTAGGTTTTTAATCATTCAGACAAATAAATGCAATGCCATGAATATTTGCAATGCGCGGCAGAGGGGTACAAACCACAAATGATAATACATCCGCTTTAGAGTTTACCAAGAAGCACAGATCGATGGAAACAATTCAATCGTCGTTGACTCATTACTCATTGAAATAGTGAATGCAAAAGTAAAATAAAAACAAAATGATTTTGATTCGTGTTCATTACAATTTTGTTAGTTGGGAAATTTTTGTGAAATTTAGTGTGAGGCTGTTTAGAACTGCCGCTCGGCGGAGCAGCAGCAGGTCGTGTAACTACAGTTAGGCCGGGTACATGCGAGAGAAGCGCATAGTCCGAGGCATCCCGCCAGTTGTCAGTGCTCGCTATGAGATAATGCGTGACAAAGCAACTAGGTGCACGGTACCTTCCGGTAACCTAGGACGAAGCATATTGCCGGTCAAATGGTTCAGTGGGCCGATGATTAAAAGAATAAACGAAAAAAAAAAAAACACTCGGCTCGGAGCCTGAGATGTACCTCGAACATGGACCTTCTTGGGCAACTCTGGCGGCGTGAAGGTGGGGGGAGGATGGTGATCATCTGCAAAACATCAGCACAAGTTCGCATTCCACTCCACTCAGTAAATACAGTTCCTACAGCACATCGCGATATAGTACAGCGTGTGGCCAGGTCTGTCCATATTGACTCAGATCACTTCAATAGTACAATCATCGGTTTCATCTTGTCAAGTATATTCAAAGCAATTAGCATTTAAACATTGGAACGTAAGGATTAAAATACGTGTTTTGGACTCTATAGTGTTAGGTAAAAAAAAAGGGTTAGCACAAAGTTACAGTACGTGTACGTCCAGAGAGAAGCTCCAAAGAAAGCTGAAGATGAAACCGATACACAATCAAATTACTTATTAAAAAATCAAAGTTATATTCACAACTAATGAATGCTACAGTTAACATAACATACCTACCACCACACATGCAACAAACATAAAGCTACGAATAAAAACGACACACAAAACGAAATAATCTAACTATTAGACAAGCTCTACGTGCTATAATATTATGTTTCACATCTTGAATTAAATGAATTTAAAACCGATAAGATATTACCATGACTAATGCAAAGGGTATGAGGGTATGAAGAGATGGAGTGATTAGAATGGCGTTGAGCGTACTAAGAACTGATGGCTCAAATGAAATTACAGAATAGTAAATATTACAGGGATGTGATAACAGTATGGCGAGTATACCAAATCGTTCGGCAGATCGGACGCAGCAGCTAACCACTGCTGGGTCCTCGCGGTTCTATCGAGGCGGGAGCATCTAAACGTTCCCTATGCAGGGGATCATTAAATCATCTTTTCAACTTTTAAAGCATAAATAAATTACAAATTAACTTCTTGTAAAATCTATTACTTCACAACATCAATATCAGAGGGACTATGTCGATGCAGAAAATCAGGGATCAAAATACTCCTAGAAAAATATTTTGAGATATAATAATATAATAACAACAACACCAAAATAAATAAACGACATCACATAATGTCTCTCGATGTTTTAAATATCGGCTAATAGAGAGGCAAACATCTAACTGCTGTATAAATGCACATATAGAAACGTATAAGACAAGACAATGATAAACAGGACACGTTTGCTATGCGATCGGTGGCCGGGAGTCACCCGCCCCACATTTCGCGTATAAAACATCACATTGACATGTACACTGAATCTTAACATTGAGGTTACGTACTTGCCCTGCCAACCATCTGGACGGCTCGTACGCCCTTCCTGAACGTAGCCACTGAACCGAGAAACAATACGTTTAGCTCACTTGTTACACAATCCATTTAACCTGTTTTAAATTGTGGGTGTTACAGAAGATACGCAAATAATAGATCTTATGCAGACAGAGATGCAAAGCTGATAGTTATCTCTGAGTAGGAAGTAGTTGATGACGACGCTGTTATGTTTGACTTCTCATTACTACCGCCCAAACTTGAATCTTTGGCAAGGACTTGGGAAATAATCATATAATTAATGGATAGACTGCTAAGTGTGGGCTGGATAGTAATAGAAGTCAGGTCTCCTATTGGGGTTGCAGACGTGAACAGTGTTTTACTCTGATATACTCTCTACCTATATCTTTCGTATATTAAAGCGAGCTGTAGTTAATAATAGTGTCTTAGCCTAGCTGCACTATACTAGTTGCGTGTGTCGTTTCTTCGTGTATTAGCATAGGTATATTGTAGCCCAGTTTCAATTCGTCCATAGCAATGGTTAGTCGATGCAAACAAACTATACGTGTGTAAGGTACGGTAATACGGTATATTTGTCATTTCGTTTCCGTACCGTCGAGACAAGCACGGTACGAATTAACACTTTGTTTCACCATCCCAGTCTGCATCATCATCATTCCAACATCTGTAAAAATCCAAACACTGACAATACGAATGTACGCTCCTAACATTTATGATTTAATTTGTTATATGAGTTTGGTAGAATCAAATCCTGTGCAGTGAAGCTGGATGTCGGCGCGGTAGAATTTGATTCTGTCAAAAGCGTGGATGAATGTGATGGGTCGTGATTGTATTTAGTTTCCTTCCTGTGTTAGTTATTGTCGCGGTCGTTAGCACAGACAAGCCGGAACTGTCGTCATAAGTCTTTGTCCTCCAAAGCTCACTCTCGATGGGCAATTTTATCAGCAGTTTGAGATCTTCACTCCTTTCGTTCTGAGACATGCTTTCGTGGATTCATATTTATATTATTATATCTAAGTGTTCGGGGACATGACGGTGCACTTGCAGTTTGCGATATTTAGTTCTACATATTATTAATGTTTACATGCATTGTACTGTCTGTGCTGGGCTCAGAAGTGCATCATAGCAATGTGTTCAACTCTCGTTGATTCGCACCGCACTGCGTGTCCTAATATAATTTTGACAAGTGACTGCTGTGTGATACTATGTACAGGTCCTGATTAGGTATGTGAATGTTAAGCGGTATTGTATGATGCACTAAATCCTCTCAATTGATACAGAAACAGAGCGAGTAATATCTCAAAAGGCAGAAAAATGGTGAAGTGTCGGAGTGCTTCATCTTGTGGCGGAATCCATTCACGAGCGAGCGGACATACACAATGATCGCTAAATTATAGGGTGTGAACGAGCACGGGTCAAGATAATGCCTTGCAGCCGATCCAGTCAGTGAGGTACGGACGCAACACCACTAAAGCAACTCAACAAAATTATAGACACGAAAAATAAATATCGGAAAACGTCAAGTTGTGAGGTTAGGTGTGGTGCAAGTTACCTATGTCGGCTCCAACCTTCCGCTGGTGCGCGGTCACTAAAAGTTTAGCCGAACAATATATTCATTAATGTCGCACAAATAGAAAGAAAACAGTGTGAGGTCGAGCGAGTCTGTGTCGACGGCGCCACCAGGGCTCCTGCTTACTGCCTACGTGTACGGCGAACATCTTGTGCTCACACTTGTGTAAGTGACACACATATTACGGGACACAGTTCATTACAACATTAAATATTTCCAGAAAGAATGTCACAGAATATTATAAAGTTAAGAAGTTAGCTTAAAGTATTGTACTCGTATGTAGAGAATTCTGTACAGATTGTCTCGCTAAGTTTGGTAATGTATTAGTAATGATAGCAACACAGTGATCTTACAGTTTTTGCATTTGCACTTCTTGATGAGCGTTTCGTCTTTGATGTCCTCGTGGCAGGCCTTGCAATAATACCAAGCTCTGGAATGATAATACTTGAAGTAAGTTCTATGGAGACAAAACTGACACTACATTTGGCAACGCAGGTTAAAATTGAGGAAAGTAGTAAACGACTGAAGTTTGTCAGCCTGAAGACAGCATTCTTGTTTTTGAAAATATGCTATTTAAGAGGAGCTATGTTCCTTGCACTGACCAGGCGAAGAATTACCAGACTACCAGCATTTTACAATTGAAGAAGAAAATAAGCCATGAGCCTCACCTTTTAACCTCATCAGCTGACTGTGCGATAAAGAATCCCTGTGTGTTGGCGTGTATCTTAGCACTGCGTGGGTTGATGGATATCTTGCTGTCTGCTCCCTCCTCGCCCTTGATCTCGATCGCCAGCAGCAGCAGCTTGAGCTTCGTGAAGCATAACCTGGAGGATAGACATGATGTACCGACTTGTTCTGAAGTCCTTGCAGTGTAAATAGTTCGTTTTCGATGATCATGAGAAATGAGACGTGTCCCGTAAATTAGAACTTAAAAATATTTTGTAAATTTTTTATTTCGACAAATTTCTGTCTCTTGCGTTTGAGATCGGTTGGTGATTGTTGTTTGCAGCTGGTGCTTGTAAACTTACCAATATAGATAGTTGGAATATAATATACATCATTTTATTAAGGAATACTTAAAAACAAGTTACTACACAATGTAGAATTATTTTCCAATATATTTAGGCTCCATTTGATTTATTTTGGAAATTACTGTTTAAGGTTTCCGATTTCTACGATACCTTTTATTTTTTTTGCTTTTGGTAAAATGGTTTCCATTATTGCTGCGAGTCTAAAATTCCATTATATTTATTTAAGGTAGAAATGGGCAGTAAAACATTTAAGTTTCTATTTCATGCTACAGACGACAACTATATAGGATTCTACAATTCTACTATAAGTTTTTAGCTAATTTAAGTTCTACAACGATAACTAGATACTACATAATTCAGATATATAAATATAGGTACATACAAATACCTACGTACATAATAAAAAAGTCATGCAGATTCTAATAGTGCATTTTATAGGTACATAGTGTATTGTGTTTAGCGAATACGGTGTGTACGACAGAGAAAGCGATAATAGGAGGAGGAAATCCGTAAAGCATGAAGTTCCCAAACCTGTCAATAACTCACTTAAAGAAGATGATAGTTTTAATAAAGTTAATAGAAAAGTGTGCATGAAGCCCAAAACCAAGTGCGTCAAGACAATGATTCACACCAATGACAGAATATTTACAACTTCTTCTTTTACTGCACTGAAGTCATTTTATGGAATCGTGAGTTTCACTAAACAAAAGTAAAATGAATCAATTTTATCCTGAGTGATATAAAATGTAAATGTGTGTGTAATTAAAAAGTAAAGATAGTTGATAAAGTTAAATAACTGGAAAAGGTGCTGTCACTAGGTGACCAACACAATCCACTATCGGTTCGAACAGTAGGCTTAAATACATACCACTAATAATTGACTAATATATTACCCATTCAACATGCACAATCTATTCTGAAAAATCAGAAAGACATTTTAGTTCTAAACATATCCAGCCTACTCGAGTCTAGGTTATATCAGTTATCAGTGCACACTCAGGTAGCGAGGGTTAGCAAGTTGGCACACAGTCTACGGTGCAGTGCAGGAGGCCCAAGGATCGAGGGGAGTCTTACTCGCTCGCTTGCGGGAAGCTCATTCCCGTGAAGGATGTCGACAGTGTTTCGGTGTACATCTCGCAGCCAGTACCCTGCAGGTAATCGTTCTGCCAAGCTTGTGTGTCGGGGGACTGCAATCAACCAATAGGAGACGCTAAAGCTCGTGCCATGTTAGTCATAGCCACCTCGTCAGGGCTATCGCGTCCGTGCCTCTGCCACACTCCTCGCTGCTCGCCGGCTATATTACACAACTATTCACAATTAGTATATCATAACCCTATATTATTGGTATCTATATTTAGATGTTACCGGCTAAAACGTTATTCAGTGCAGTACCTATGACAATGAAATTGAAAAAAAAAAAAAAAACATTGATATTTATTCAAAACCACAGACGGTAAGCTGGCAAACAAAATGAACAAAAACACTAAAATGATAAGCTATGCGATTCGTAGTTGGTTAGTATTGATTGTCCTGTAATCACGGTATGGGATGCTCAAACACTTTTAAAGTATAAAAGGTTGTGTGTGACGTTTGTCTCGTGTCACGTTATTAAAGCGTCTCGTTCCTTGCCCACTTACTCTGCGGCCTGTTTGAACGGCATCCCGATAAACGTTGAGCTTAGTGTCTCGGTGTACATCTCCATGCCGGTACCTCGCATGTAGTCATTAGTCCATATAGCCATTTCTTGTGACTGTGGAAATGCCGCATAGTATCGTTAGAACTTGTGGTACGTTCAGAGAGCGACAAGCTTTATCCGGCGGAGGGTCGAGGGTCGGTCTGTGAAAATACTTGAGGAGCATGTTTATAGAAGAGTGGGGTGTAGTAAGAAGAAGGCTGACCGTCTTGAAGCTGCGCATGGCGAAGAGGTTGGCCATCATGGTGGAGAAGCCGGGCGCGAGGCAGCTCTGCGCGATGAAGCCGAGTTTCAGCTCCGCCAGGCAGATCACGTCGTCGCCCTGCTTCCAGTCCCAGGATGGAATGTTTAGTAGGTAGGCCTGTAAAGTAATACGTAAATTTTAGGAATATTATACCGACTATATAAAATAAATGGCTTTTGCACAGCACAACGATAGAGCCCGATGTTTTCGTGTGAGTGAGTTGTACGTTGCATGGTTAATGCGCGTTATGTTTGATGCGATAAGGTTTATGATTGATTGTGTAATAAGTTACGATTTATGAATTGCGAGTGTGTGCGCGACTTCGTATCTATTGCTTTTGCTGAACTGCATATGTAGTTGTGGCGAGTGAAAGGGACAGACTGGAGACATCGGGTTTCTATACATTTTTAGCTGCCGGGCATATCTCCTTATTTCTTATATCTATGCATAGACCTCTACATTCAGTTTAGTTGCCGCCGTCTACATTCAGCGTATTCCAGCCGGATTTTAAAGATTTTCAGTCCATCTATCTGGAGGGCGTCTCACGCTACGCTCGTCTACGTTCTGTACTCCATGCCAATCCATACTTCTTTTCTACTTCCCTGAAACTCCAAACCCACCTTATTATGGTACTGCATCAGCTGGATGATGACCCGGATGTCGTCGGAGTAGTTCTTGATGGAGATGACCCTCATGATGTTGGCGGCGTCTTCCGCATCAGGGTCCTGGCAGTATTTGTTGGCTAGCACCAAACATGCATCTGCTTCATGTACCTAGGTTTAAAATGTATTATAGTTTCCTATCGGGAAGCGCGTGTCAAGGAGATGGAGTAGAGGCTTCAAAAGCGATAGCGGGTTTTGTTTTTGAGGATGGATGTGGAGTCCAGTAATGTGCAGATGTCCACGATCGCTCATAGTTAACCTCTGTGTACCGTCTGTATGACACGCTTATAGTTTTAGAATCAAGCTGCAGCTCGGGGCAGAGTTTCTTTCCAATTAGTTTTACAAGAATGTGGTTCGAATCAAAATACTGAACAGATTATCTGGCTATACTTGATCAGACTTTTGGGTTGTATTGGAGTTATCCAAGCAAGTTACTTAAATATCAATGCAAATTTTGGGGATTTTGATTTGCGGTAAGCAATAAAACACTTATAGGGTCACAACACTTACCAATCAAACGTGAACACACTAAGTTACCGAAAAGTTAGTTTTACATATCTATTGTTAGGAGGAAAGACAGAGAACATTTTAGTAGACTTTAATCTAATATTTACTTAATTTAGTTCTACGGTCTATTCAAGCGGGGATTTACAAAAGCGTGAAGATTGCGCATGCAGATCTTTGGCCGAAAATACAAAAATGAGCACCACGACTCGATTAACATTTAATAACTTTTGAGTTAAAATATTGTAAACCTATTGGGTTCGAATTTCATAAGTATCTTTGGGTGGTATTCATTTTATAAGAAGCAGGTGGGGTTGAAAGAAGAAGTTAACATGCAGACAAGCGCCAGCATTCCATAAGCCATGCCAACTTACCCAACAATATCGACAATCGATAACTGTACTCGACTACTTATAAAAATGTTAAATTTTGAAATGGAAACCCTTTCTTCGGCAGCCATTTATGCCAATATTGCCATCGGAACGTACAGAAAATCGATATCGAAGTGACAAACGGGCCAGCATTGCAACAACACCCAATCAGACACATGGTGGGCGGGCAGAGCGCGGCGACACCGCCGTGCCGCCGCGCTGCCGACAACACTCAGGAGCGCGCAGCCACAGGCCAGCGGCGCTCAGTAGCGACGAAGGCTACCGAGCGCCGCGCCGACAACGCGCGATAGGTTAGTCAACGAGCATCGCTCTACTCTAGACATTATGTTACATCGTCAAACCGACACCACGCCCATTTTGATTATTTCTCGTGTGTGCATTGCTACTTACTTTCACCCTCTGAAGGTCGATTGGATTCATAATGGTGCCTTGAAAGAATTCCACAGTGGTAAAGTGTCTCTTGAACAGGCCTTCGAGCTCCAGGTCGGGCGGTTTCCTGTCATGAACGCTCAGTTAACACCGCTGGCCATGGTTACCGGACAGTCCGCCGCCTGGCGTGGCCTTACCATGCAACTCTATGTACCAAAATACGCAGTCGTGTGGTGGTGCGGGGTCGCTCTGCTGAGTGCCGCGGGCGACCTCGCAGCACCGTGAGAAGCAATGATTGCATCAAAATAATCACAAGATAAACGTTACCAAAGTGATCAATACCTACTGTGACTATGAAACAGCATCTTTACAGAAGAAAGAGTTCTGTTTTATGCACATATAAATAAATAAAAAAAGTACTGATTCACGTAGACGCGTCAATGAGAATTACGGCCGTGCGTTAATCTAATGCCTGCTCTATGGTTGTATTCTAACCTTGACTCGTTCAAGGTCGACGGCATTCATCATTGTACCCTGAAAAAACTCGACGGTGGTGTAGTGACGCTTGAGGAGACCTTCCAGCTCAAGGTCGGGCTCTTTTCTGAAAGCGTCGTCATCACACATGACACACCACCTCTCGACAGTGCCGCAAGCTACGTCACACACCCAAAGTCACACAGTGCTGCGTGACTTTGCTTCCACAGTACACATTTATCTTTTGCCAGCGAGTTCCATAACTTGTTCAGTATTTTTATTTATTTACTTGTTATGTTAAGAATCATCTCAATAATAATATTTCAGTATATATTCTGATGTCAATATTTTCTCAGACTTATAATACTTATCAATAACTTCTTAAACTACTTATTTCAGATATTGCGCAATATGGCAGGTAGGAGAATATTTTAGAAATTTGTTTGTTTATTGTTTAAGTAATTTCATAAATATAGATGTTTTAGAATATTCTTCTACCGCATAACCAAAATGCGCTGCTTTATTTTTAGAATCAGCAGTACGGATCAATCGTTCATCATGGACGATAGTCAGAAAAATATTCTTGTTGAATCAAGTTTTAGAGAACGAATCAATTTAAATTTGTGACATCGGATTGCATATTTATCTCGTCACATTTTGGCTTTAAGTATCTAAGATTAAAGGATAACTTATTGTTTAGATACATACCTGTGTAAAAAAACAACTTCGACGTCCACATCCTCTCTGTCCTCATGTAGGAAGTCTTTTAAAAAATGGCTCACTGATTCGTATGTTATGTGTCCACAGACTACTATATGCCTGAAAACGTACAAATTTATTATAACAACAGCCCACTCAGCTACGCTCAAGGTGCATCTACCAAATTAATTTGCATTTTAAAAAACAAAGAAAGAAGCTTTAGAAGCGAGTTCTCAGAAAGTTTCAAAGCTTGTTAAGTTGAAAAAAAACTTAGTCGAAAATGGCAAAATTGACATTTATTTTTATTAAGCTTCGTGTTTAGAACTTGAAAAAACTTTACATTGGCTTGTTTTTTTTAAGAAGCAAATTTTCAAAAAGCTCATCTTATAAGTAAGGAAAAGACAGAAATAACAGCAATTTGAAGTCTTATTTAACACCTGGGACCAGATGGAAGTAACTGATAATAAAATATTGAAAGAAAAAGGTCACGACAGGGTTAAACAAAACAGTAAGTGATAGAAGCGTGAAGAGAAGCTACATTTATATCAACCACGCCTTTGTTTTGTTGCGCCAATCGTTCATTAATATAGCATAATTATTTCAAAACTACGCAAGTCTAGTAACGTAAGTCGCAGTTAAAATTTCAAGTTTTTTTTTTCATTAAACAATGACGTGGTTTGCAAATTAAAACAATCATAATTACTATATGCTCATTAGTTTGTGGCCTGTAGTTATTTCAAAAACATTAACTTAAATTAATATAACTATGCTTAAAAGCTTCAATAATAAGAATAACAAATGATTTTTTTTGTTACAGCCACAAATAAATAAACATTGTTCTAGAAAGCTCAGTTTCGTTCAGGATTTGTGTAACTATCTACCACACTATAAAAAAATTAAATTAAATAAATGAGACGACGACTATTGGATAGGGGGTTGTTTAGGTTGCTTGCAGGACATGATGTAGTGTCATTGGGGGGGGGGGGGACATACAACAATAATAGCATACATCGCATGGAGTAGAATACTTTGGTGGTGTAATGATTTGGATATCTAGATGTTAACACACTGACTATTTAGTCGTCTTTACAAACATCGTGTAATCTACTCACACTATAAAATGAGTAAAAAATCTACGTATTCAAATAAAATTAGTATGAGCTATGTTAATTTTACAAAGTAGTTTGTAAGTAATCCTAACTTTTTTAGTAAGCTTTCATTACTTTACAAAAATGTATCATATAAGTAATAATATATATTGAACGGATAAACTCAATTCATGACTAAATCAAACACTGTTTGCGAAACTCCAAAACAGCCAGTGTGTGTAATTCTTATCTAGACACAGCAATATATATACACATATTTAAATCTGTTTAGTTACATATAAATTGTGATCTAGTTACTTTGTTATACTTCGTGGTTTATATCAATATACTTAAATATTATGAATAAGTGTTAGTATGGCGCGTGTTTCTCTGAATTTACAATTTATTTTGTACTTTACGCTTTAGTATCTATGAATACGCCTTTTGTACTGTGTTTAGATAAAAATCCTATTTATACAGTAAAAGCTTGCGTCTCAGTACAGTTTATGTATTGGGGAATCATGTAATCACTTGGATTAAATATATATGTTTGTATAATATTGTATATTGTTTTGGAGCCAGAGTCGCAATTCTTAATAAGTTCACATCGACACTGTTAGGTGGACACTTCGTTTGTTGAAATGTGACAGTCGACAGTCCGTATAATGATGGAGGTTAATGTTGTTAAAATAAAAGATAAAGAAGTCTCAGAATCAGAAAACTCATCACAGAAAAGAAAATAAGAAAGTTAAATAAACCAAGGGATGCAAACAGGTCATGTCTACACGATCATGCAACTAGTATTCATCTAAGGTGTGGCAAAGGAACTGATTTCATTTTTATTCATATAAACATTAAATCTGTCTACCTTTGTATCTTTAATACGATCCATAAACATTGCAAACAATTTCCAAAATCAATCCAAAAGTTTCTCATAAAATGATTGGTGTATCGTTGCTAGGATGATGTCAATCATGTCAATGATATGTTCAATAAAACTAAACTAATTTTGCGTTAAAAATGTCCTCAATGCACACAGCCTTGCCACGCTCTATGAATATATTTACGAAAATACATTACACTAAAATAACCGAGGGGGTCGATTCAAAATTACATTACAGATCAAAAACATTAAAGAGGGTCAACATTAAGAGTACAAGTACAAGTAACAGTAAGTCGTGCAGGCAGGAGATCAGTCGGAGCGGAGTGGACTGTAGGAGGGGGCGGGGTAGCGGACGGCGCAGGGGCGAGGGCGGGGCGGGGGGGGGGTGGACAGGCAGGGTGGTGCGCGCGCGTCCACAGCGCCGCCCGGGGCCGGCGCGGGCGCAGCGCCCGCCGCCCACAGGCAGGAGCTGTCGACGCCTCGCTTCGCAACGCACACCAGAACTCCAACAACGCACTACAGTACGGTACCACTCAACATTTAACTCTCCGTAACTAAGCTTTACGTTAACATTCCTTTACTTTACGTACGTATACTAACAGAACATAATCATGATACCTATAATGACGAGCGATAACACTAGCCACTATCTGCTGTTCACTATTCAACTGAACTCAAATCAATTCAAAGGTAATTTACAATCAATATCGACTCATAAAAACAAAGACAACTCGCGGGACTTGCGTCCCGCCAAGATAAGTGAGAACACAGAAGCGTGCTAAGAGAGGAAAAGGAAGAATAGATGTCACAACACGGAACACATTCAACGGAACGGAGTGAAGACAGCGGCTCACCTGCGTCCCCGCTCATTCTTGAGGGTGCCGCCATACTTGGGTCTAGTGCCGATTAAGTCAATTATCTCTGGGATACAACTGGCAAATATCGCCTAAACGCCGACAGACAAAACAAGACGTTCACATTCATTCAACCGAGGACGGGGGGGCGAGTCGCCGGCGCGCGGCCGTGCGGCGGCGCGGCGGCGAGTCGCCCCGCCAAGCGACGCGCGGCGGTGGCGGGACGGCGGCGCGGGCCGGCGCGGGCGCGGCACTGGCTGTGTGTCGCGGGACTGTGGCGAGTGCCGGAGCTAGCGCTACAGCGTGGCGACAGGCATCGTGTGCAAGCGAACAAACCAAACACTACTTCATCGACAGCATTACAAAACTTTACATCGGCTCTCTCCAGATCTAGTCTCGTTAGAAAGGATTAAAAAGCTCAACGGTATCTCGAGTAAAATTTACGAAAAAAGGCATGTAGTAGTGCGTCGGCCGACCGCGCGCCTGTCTCTCTAGTTCGGGGAGAGGGGCGCGGCCGCCGGGAGCTAACTCTTCGAGCATGCGCCACGGCACCGAGAGACCGATTCTAGTGAAGGATTAATAAATTTCATTAGCAAACTCCGCATTCAATCAACCAAGATCGAAACCGTGAGAGGTAGGAAGGCAGGAAGCCGCGTGGAGCGGGGGCGTGAGAGCAGGGTACCTGCGGCGGACATCCTTGTTGTACCGGCCGCCGTATTTGTTCCGCTGCGCCGCCAGCTCCGTGATCTCGGGGATCCAGCTGGCGAACACAGCCTACGATACACAGCAACACCGTGAGGTGAGTGGCCGCGCCCCCGGCCCGCCCCCGCGCGCCCGCCCCGCCCCGCCCCGCCCGCCCGGCCCGCCCCCTCGCGCACGAGGCTGTGTGCGATGAGTGTCGTCTGTCTGCGTGTGGCTGTGGCTGTGTGTGGGTGTGCGGGACTTGGGTGCCGTGCCGAGCTACGCTAGCGGCGGGAGCCGTGACGGGACTCGTGACCGGGTGCATGCAAAGCCTAAGGATACATACGCTAACTAATCGATGATCAGAACTTAAAAAGAAATCGGTTCGACCGGTACCTAAACTAAAAACGGTGGGCATTCGGTATAGACGCTTGGTAGACGCGAGCACGGGTGGGACGAGTCAGTAAACCGCGCGGCGGCGCTCGCCCCGGCGGTACGACACGCGGTGCGACACATCGTACGACACGCGTGCGTAGCACCGGGGCGACACGCCGCCCGCCGTTCGCCAACGGACCCGCGCGTGAACACGAGTAGATAACACAATACATCTGACGGCACTGAGCAAGCTTTCTTATAAGGTGATGATTCCACATGGTCGCCGAAAGCTCGGGCGATTCATTCCGCGCGTGGCGCGAGATGAACCGCCTTCACTTTCGCCGACCATTTTATATTATCAAACTGATACCTCTTTCCATGTTCACGCTTCAGCTCGCCACTGTACTTGGACCTACTTCCTACCAGCTCTATAATTTCGGGAATGCTACTAGCGAACATTGCCTGCAACAGACCACGGTGTCGATCGAACATGCAGTCCGACCCACGCGGACACCAGCGAGTGGTGCACGACAATGTCCACATTGAGATCGGTATGCTCTCTATGGTGACGCTGAGTCGTAAAGTGTAGCCGGTAGCGGAGCGAAATAAAAATAAAAGGAAGTAGTGTGTGTCTACCGGTGATGTGAGCAACTGAACACAGCCAGGCGTGGTGCGGCATGCATCGCGAGTGGGAGGGGTGGGACGCGGCACCGGGTCGCCGAGGCGGCGGGCGCCACATAACGCGACATGACGCGACATGACGCGACATAACGCGACATAACGCGGAACACACGTGCTCGCTCGCGCAACGTATCTCGTTCGGACCAGTCCCCAGTACACTCCGTACTCTAAGCGCGGCGAGACAGATCCTCCGGCACGTTCGTGGTGACTATCACGTAACAAAGCAAAAGAAAAAACAAAATACACCCATGCAGCCGCTCGAAGAAAAGCGTATTAGAATTGAGTAGTCGGCGATAGTCGAAGGATATAGTCCTCCGAAGCCGGGAAGTTAGAAGATGGCACTTGAGAGCGGCGAGGAGTCCGCCCGGGCGGGGCGCCGCTCGGCGTCTCGCGACCTCAGCGTAACGTCATGCTGTCTATCATGGTGCACTAGTCAGGCTTACAATCATTCAACGAGCTGTGCGATAAACCACTTGTCTAGCAAGTCCCATGTGAACTATTTGTAACCGTTACACTGCAAATGTTTGTTATATTTCCTTTTGCTTTGTTATTAATTTAGCCTCGTACAAGGAACCGCAAGCTTGTCGTTACGACTTGGTAGCCGTGAGAAAATATGAAACTACTTTTAATTAATTGAGAATTAAGAAATGTTGTGTTCCAAATGCCACTACGGGAAGAAATTAGAGACTTGCGTCTCCTTGCAAAGATAACTCAGATATTTGAATTTAGTTTTCATTTCATTTCATTAAATATTTAATTCATAGAGATTTAGATAGAACAGGTGAAAGTGAAACTTACCAAGCCGACGAGGAGGAAAAAAACCAAAAATGTTCTTCCAAGTACTGTGTGACAGAACACGTCACCGTAACCTACGGTGGACATGGTGACTATAAGGAAGTACACACACGTCCAATATGAGAGCTTCTGGGCATTCTCGAACTCTAATGGATCACCAGAGTTTTCCAGCTGAAACACGACAAATTAAGTAAGTCAGACACAGAGTGACTGCGACAAGACGAACTGAACAACAAGAAAACAGTTATAAATATCCATACTAATATTATAAATGTGAAAGTAACTCTGACTGTCTGTCCGTCTGTTACGATTTTACGTCTAAACTGCTGAACTGATCGTCATGAAATTTGGCTGAGATATAGCCTGGGATAAGGAGAAGGACATAGGCTACTTTTTTACGTTATAACCGACATCCACGCGGGCAGAGCCGCGGGCAAAAGCTAGTTAAAAATAAAGGACAAAGAGATTCGAAGGCTTGGAAATAAAGCTTACACAAATTTAATCCGAACCCAGAGAAAAAATATTTTACACTTGAACTTAGTTTGTGTCGGGGTCAACTACAAATATGGGTCAATGTTAATTAACGATTTATTTGAGACTTCGTTCACGGTTCACCAATGTTATGGGTTATGACTAGAGATCGGATATTCGGATGCGTATATACCTAAAGTTAATTTTCGCTATGAAAGTATGGAAGCGGCTTCTTAAAATATTTTATTTGTAAAAAACAAAACATCTCGGGATGTCAGGAACACCGGAAATGCATAACATAGTCGGGTGTATAGTATGAAATCGACTTCTAAGAAAATATTTATTAAAAAAAAAAACCCGGTATTCTTGGTTTGCATAACTATTCCGATGCATATTTATTCAAAATTTATGTTTAACCCCAGACGCAAATATGTGTATGTAGGGTGTAAGAGGAGGGATGGTGTATGTTATTTAAATAACTTAAAATAT
The DNA here is from genome assembly GCA_947523025.1 of Dryobota labecula. NCBI lineage: Eukaryota > Metazoa > Arthropoda > Insecta > Lepidoptera > Noctuidae > Dryobota > Dryobota labecula. Next base: position 5,736,307 of record OX383289.1, on the reverse strand, counting down.
TTTTTTTAATTAAATTAAGTACCTACTACTTATATCCTGATTGGGCGTAAATATTACCTCAGCTACTTAGGTAGGTAGATAATTATGCATCCGATTCTATAATAAAAAACCTAAATTTTTGTCGATCCCGGAACCGCAGGATTTTTACGACACAAAAGCGCATTCCATATTAGCCAACATCTCAACTTTAGGTGAATATGAATACGAATATTCGATCTCTAGTTATGACACTTTTATTGGACTCATTAATTAATATGGCCATTCGAAAAACGCCATTATTAATGACGACACGCCTACAATCGCGTCGCGCCCGCGTGCGTTTGAGTACTCCATTTATTCTTTACTCCATGGTTCTTACATTGAAAAGTAAAGATATTGCAATATATATATATTTTGGCTATACACTGCGATATTGGAACAGGGAAGACCAACGAATTGGAAGTTTTATTAAAATATCCCATTATGAACTGATAATCTCCTATTAACTTTTATTTTGGGTTTTTGCAAGCAACACAATTAAAAATCTGTTTTTGTTTCCTGATTATTTCGTATTTCATATTTAATAAAATAAAATAAACTTTTTTTGTCTTTTATTTTAATATTTGATTATTTTTTAGGGTCTATAATTGATTCGATATTTTAAAATACCAACTGTTATATGTACACATTAAGAAATGCAATAAAGTATTGAGTATTGAGTATTTCTTGCACTCATGTCTAGCTATATGGCCCTTATGATACGCAAAATATTATTGCTTCAGCATTGAGTATAAATCTCAAAAATCCCCTAATCCATCCATGATTCACCTTCATACAGAGCAATATATTTGACGTTGAACACTTACCAAATGAATAATGCCGGCAGCGGTCAGCCACACTGATATAAATATAGAAACTAATTGCGCCAACCGAATTGAGCTCGATGTTTTTAATATATTGAGGTATTGCAAAATATCAGGCACGGTCATTAAGCGTAGAGCTCTGAGAAATCTCAGCCCTGGAACAGAGAGCAACTTGTGTTTACTTTAAATACACATAAACCATATTTAAAAACATAATATCGTCTTCTCGCATTAAAACTGTATAATCTCAAAACTTACTAATTTTACAGGAGAGCGTTTTAAGAGAAAAATACCGGTGATACCAAACGTTTCCGCATATTAACTCAATTTCGAATAACTGTATAATCTCAAAATTTACTCATTTTACAGGAGAGCGTTAAATACTGGTGATACCAAACATTTCCGCATATTAATTCAATTTCGAATGTGTTTGAAATTGTACACTTTTAATGCGAAAAGTCGATATAGGTACATTTTATTAGCTGTAGATATTTTGGGCATGATGAAGAATAAAGAAGATTTTTTTTTTTTTTAATTAGAGTGTAACCGTTTTCGTTTTGTTTATAAGGAGTAACTTAGGCTTGTATTTTAGAAAAAACCACGAGGGCGAAGCCGTGGGCAAAGCTAGTGGTTAGTATTATTTTCTAATTGATTCTTCAATCTTCTTGCTAACTCATAGCATAATAGAAAATTAATTTAAAGTACAGAACAACTATTTTCATAATGTCCCCCGGCAAACTTCGTGTTTTTCGTGTTCGTCAGTCGGTCACCGGACGTTCTCAATCGACTTGGAAGTCGATTGAGGGCGTCCGGTTTGCACCAAGTGCAAAGGGCAACTAATAGAAATCCGACGACTGACGAAACACGAATTTTGACGAGGGACAATAATAAAATAGTTGTACTGTGCCTACCAAAACTTTTGTTAAAAATTAAAATAAGCAGCTGCATCCTCTTTTTAATCTCATATGTATTGCCAAGATACCGTCTCTTTTTGGAACTAAACGCTGTTCTAAATGCAGAAAAGGTATTTGGGTTCTGGCATTTTCACTGAGCTTTGAGCTCTCATAGGGAGATGACGATAGCTAATTAATCAATCCATCATCCCTTCGCCCTTTTATAACAGTTGACACACAGATTGCGTTTAGAGATTCAAATGGATCGAGAAGCGTGGTGAGGTAAGCAGAGCGTTGGACTTATTTGTCAGAGTGGGTCGATTAGCTATGACATATGTAACGCCACGTTTGCATGCCTTAAAGGAGTAGGCAGCGTTATATAATCGGTAAATGTAGTATCTACACCCATATTCCGATTTTGCATAAGTCCCATGTATAGGGGTGAGCTTATTGCCATTAACCGGTACAACTACAATTAAGAAATTTTAATGGAAAATCTCAACACTGCACTGCTCTTCTCGAACTGGAAATCGAACTTAGGATCCGTTTGCGACCACTAGACAAGCGAAGCAGTGTTATCCAGGAGTATACAGGGTGAAAAAAAAAGACCGTGGTTGGAGGGAAAATACCCTTAATATTGATGATGGCAAATTTTACTGAAAGGAAACATTCCTTTATTTTCAAAAATAATTAAAACTGCATTTAAAGATTTTTGAAAAATCACCTGCTTGAGCCGGGAATAGAACTGGTGAAATGTGAAAAAAATAAAATAAACCTGTATTTTATGATACCAACATTACCAACCGAAAGAGTAATTCATAAGGATCAATTGCTTTTAAATAACATAGTATCTTAAATAAAAGAAAGACCAAGAATAAAATATTTTTTTGTTTGTAAAACTTACTCACTATCTAAAGAAAATAGTTCACATAACTTATGAATTGTTCAAAATGAGACCCACTTTCACGTATGCACAGACGTATTCTTCGACTGAATTCACTACGTGTCGCCTTTTATATCGAGTTTTTTATCATCTTTCTTTCATTTAAGATACTATGTTGTTTAAAAGGAATTGATCCTTATGAATTTCTCTTTCGGTTCGTATCATAAAATACAGGAGGTTTTTTTTTTCACATTTCACCGGTTCTATTCTCGGCTCAAGCAGGTGATTTAACAAAAAAAAAAAATGGCAGTTTTAATTATTTTTGAAAATAAAGGAATGATTCCTTTAAGGGTACTTTTGCTCCGACCACGGTCTTTTTTTCCACTCTGTATATTCAATGAAAAGGTTTCTGATGTACTCACCTATCCACGTTCTATCCAGGTATATTGATACAAAGGATGGGGGTATCGTGAAATAATCTACAAATGAATACATCTCGAGCATGAACCATAGTTTGTCACTAGCTGCTATAAACTGAAACAGAAAAAACACGCACGATATAAAATTTGTAATAAGAATATTCAGTGGCGTAACTAGCATTATTGGGCACCAATGCGAAAAAAAAATTGGTTGTCTGTAAAGTTGGTTTACGGACGATAGTTTAACGTGACAACGTCATAACAAAACATTGATGCGGCGCAAGCGTACAATGAGCGTAACGGGACAATGAGCGTATCGGGACGAGCGTAACGGGACATTTTCGTGCATGCGGCGTTCATCGATTTATTAGACGTTGTCACGTCAAAATGGAAGTGCCCCCCCCCTTTACCTATTATGAAAACGAATGTGGACTGCGAATACGATAGAGATAGTTTTCAAGCTTCTCACTTTTCAAACTGATCTCACGAAACAACGGGTAAAGTCAAATTTAGTAAAAAAAAGTTGAGCTTAGAGGACCATTCATCGTTTTATAGAACATAGGTACAGTCGTCAGAACATCAAGTTACCACTAACTGTCAAATTTTCTTATTCGATTTTGAACTTAACCTTATTTATTTATTTATTTATATATACTTTATTGTACATCAGTTTATACATTACAAAAGAAAAGTAAAACTTATACACTATAAAATATACAATGGGCGGCCTTATCGCATACTGCGATCTCTTCCAGGCAACCTTGGCATGGACAGTGAATTTCTGGACATAAAATGGGGTTGTCATTGGTGCAAATAAAAAGTATAACAGTACAATATCCTTTAATAGATACACAGATATATGCTATATAATAGATACATACATACTAACTATATAAGCAAAGAAAATAAATGAAGTGTATAGATTATCACAGCTAACAACGAGAACAAAATTACAACGACAAGTAATGTTCCTTCACGAGTCTTTTAAACACAGGCAGCGATTGCGCGCGTTTTATTAACCTTCAACATTTTAAGGTTTAAAATCGTTTGGAGAATTGACAGTTTTGTATAACCTGATGTGCTGGCCACCGTACGATCACATTCCTCGTAAAAAATAATATGCGGAAATTTAGGACACTTTTTTCTTGCGGTTTTTTCTTAAACTTCTATATGAGGGCTGTCCTCGAAAAAATGTTTTGAAATAAAAGAATCGTTTTTGGCTCGCTGGGGCCCCCTTGAATCAGGGGCCTCATGCGACCCCATTGGTTGCATTGGCATTGCTACGCCAGTGATTATATTTATTGAATATAAAATAACCATAGGATAAAAACAGAGATAGGACAAGACTGAAAGAGCCAAAGTTAAATAAAGGAATCGCTCTGCTACGTTTATTTAGACTTCAGAAAATTGTTAACGTACCCGTACGATTTGTGACATCTCAACAATATCACAACTCATACGTTTCTGCCATTTTAAATGAGTTTCTCGTCATGTGACATAATTAGAGATCGGATATTCGGATGCATATTCACCTAAAGTTGAGATGTTTGCTGTTATGGAAAGCGTTTTTATATCGAATAAATCCCGCGGTTCCGTTGTTTTAATTTTATTTTAACTAACACACACCACCCCCTACTCTTACACCCTACATACAGATATTTGCATAGGTGGTTAAAATAATTTTAAATAAATATGCATCTGAATAGTTATGCAATCCAAGAATCCCGGGTATTTTTTTTTTATAAATAATATTTTAGATGTCGCTTCCATATTATACACCCGACTAGTTATGCATTGCCGGTATTCCTTGCATCATGGGATATTTTCTTACAAAAAAAATATTTTAAGAAGCTGCTTCCATACTTTCATAGCTAATAATTAACTTTAGGTAAATATGAATCCGATTATCCGATCTCTAGACATAATACATTGGAAGATGTTAAATTACGACAAGAAATTTAAACTGCTTATACAGCGTGTTACGGAAAGGGTATATCCATACAAACGGGGTGAAGAGTGTATCTGGTTCAGAATCTTTGTACAAAATTTCAGCTCAAAAGCACTAACTAGAAAATGCTTAATATTTTTTTTTTCGATAGTTTATTAAATTTAAATCATAACAAACGTGTTACGGCCTTTCTTTGTGTGTAGTTTACTGACACCGATCAGCTGACTTGGTCTAGTGATGTGTAGAATTCAATTGGAAACATTTGATTTTTAGTTAAATGTTTCTTAACATTTTATTTATCTAGGTATAGGTATTAAAAAATATTGCCCTGTAGTTTGTTGTCACCAAAAGAATCCGTGCTTTTGATATGTATACAACATTAGTTTTAGTTTATGCGAAACCCGAAACACGTGTCTAGTATTTTTATGTAAAGAATTTATGTTCAAAATTTCAAAACTGTATCATGAAAAATAACAAAGTTATAAGCTTGTTATGTTACCTGGTTGTCCGTACAAAAACATGCTCACCAAGCGGCGCACCCGCACCGCCTGCGCCTTGCGTTCATTAATAATAATATTAATTTGGCAGTAGGTACCTCACCGTACGACGATTGTAATGTAATTAAATGGTGATAACATTTTCCATCACACTTGCAAGTTTTGGACTTTGTCGTAATGGTCAAGTGCGGATAGGTACTTAGTGTCGCTCGGTATCCAACTAGTAACCTTTTTTAAATATTTTTGGGAAAAAATATAACATGGTGTAAAAACTATTGGAATCGATTCAGTTACTTATTCTGAACAAACTATATTCAGGTTTTGCATATACTAAAAATAATGTTGTATACCCTTTCCGTAACACGCTGTAGAGAAATGAAAAATAAAATAGAAAGTTTAACTTACTCGTATAAAAAAGTAGACCATAAAAAATATGTTAAAGGCAAGGTCGATTTGCTGAGTAATATTGTCGCTCCATTTCTGGCATCGCTCAACCTCTTCACTGAAATCAAACACGCCGTATATAGCACATGCACCACTCGCTACGACAACAACAGTTAGGAACAGGTTCACTTGAAGCTATTTCACTATGGTGCAGCGCAGACGGCACACTTCCTGTGCGATCGAGTCTGCGGCATACTTCTTGTGCGATCGAGTCTGCGGCGCACAAAAAGTCTGAATGGCGCGCAGAAAGTCGGTCGCGGATTTTTCACAGACTCAACGCACACGACGCACATCTTCGATCATTCTGTCGGCAGAGCTGTAGGGACGTAGACGCTATGGAAATCGTGCAGAGATCGCGAAGTATTATTTTGTACATGAAGTACAGAAAAAGAAGAAGAAATAGAGAATTTTGGGTACATCCTATACTTTCGGAAAGATTACTGAAGGGACAGTTCCATATTAAACATTCAATTCTGAAACAACATCCGGATTTTTTTTTTCAAATTTAAAAAATGTCTGTTACTACATTTGATGAGTTGCTATTTATTTTACGAGTAAGACCTGCTTTGACTCATTCAGAAACAACAATGAGGAGGTGCATTGGTCCAGGGCCTCAAGTCTGCTATTACAATAGTGTCAGAATGGTCTCGCCATTGTGAGTATTTGACAGTGTTTGTCCATACAAACACTGTCAAAAACTCACAATGAAGAGACCATTCTGACACTATTGTAATAGCAGACTTGAGGCCCAGAAGAAAGGCTTAGAAGTATCATAAATTGCTGGTCTGTTTTGAATTCTTGAATTAACATCGTTACATCGACCTCTGGCGCCATGATAATAGATCGCGTGCGTTACGTCCACCCCTAGCAAATGCAGATTGCCGACTAAAGTGTGCGCCGTCTGCGTTAGCGCGCGTTGAAGCAAACGTTCAATTTTATTCACACACTTTTTGTGCCGAGCGGCGCGGCGCGGCGCGGTGCGGTCTGCCCGAATTACACGGATTTGTTGTGCGCCGGACTTTTTGCGCGTCGTGTGGGTTACTGCATATAATTATAGGTTCTATTTTCACAGACTAAAAAGTGCGTCACGGATAGTCTGTCGTCTGCGCTGCACCTATATATAACAGCTGACAAATAAACAGAAGCTACATATAGGACTATAATCAGCAAACAGTTTCGACCACATTTATTATGAGTATTGACTCACGTATTCCTTGAATTCAGCATTATCAAGATTAGTAAGTTATTAATAATGTTAGCGATGCAATATATTTGAAGGGTATAGGGAGCGGTTGTTACCTGGACGCGTCAATGAAGTAGATGATGAGCGATGCTATACTCAGGATGAAGACCAACACTACCTGGAATGGAAAACAATTGTTGTTTTAGTACAATGTAACACGTCAAAAGTAAGTAATAGTAATAGTAATATATTTATTTTCAAACTTCAATACACGTTACATCAATCCTGTATGACAGGGGTCGAGCATTCTCCAGTTATACACCGTGGCATTTTAGCCGTCTTACAAAGACAACCCACTTCATGTATCCAATGACTATTAATCATACATGTATTTTTTTTTTTTTTTTTTATTAATTATGACGCATGACATAGTTTAAAACACCCAGTTACGAGTGCAGTCCGAGCCTTGTGATACAAGGGCGCCGCAGAATGATTTAGATTAAGTTTAAGTTGCAATAGTAAGAAACATATGTTTGCGTTAGGGTGAAAGAACTCTGATAAAGATGTCGCCGCTCCATTCCGCGGCGCCCTTGTAACGCAAGGCTCGGACTGCACTCGTAATAGGGTGTTTTAAACTATGTCATGCGTCATAATTAATAAAAATAAAAATAAAAAAACCTCTACATGAATGATTAGTAGTCATTGGATACATGAAGTGGGCTGTCTTTGTAAGACGACTAAAATGCCACGGTGTATAGATCAGCATGAGAAGGCTTAGACTAAATACAATTTACACTGATTTTTTACACTAATTAAAATAAAATTGAAAAAAAGAAAAATACAGATACAGACAAAAGTTAAACTTAATTATCCAAACAAAAAAAAAAAAAAAATTTCAAACAATTATGAATACTTTTAAAACGTTTAATTCTGTTTTAGATTACGGGTAGCATGTGTATGGTGAGATGTGTGGTGTGTGTTGATATGGGTGTGTGAATGTGTGTTTGTATGTGTTGTCTGTGTCTGTAAAATTTGAAATAAATTATAATCTCGTTCAATTCTTTTGTACGGGGGTAGAAAGCATAGCCAGCGTAGCGCTACGAAGGCTACGGTGGCGTAGCCCGTAGCACGAGTGCTACAGGCTCTACGCTGTTCACTTTCTTAGTGTACAAAGTTTCATACTTTGATTTAATTTTATTCATTAAGGTTTCATCTGCTATACTCCATTTGTAAAAAGTTCCTTCGGCAAGCCTCAGGAGGAGGTTGATTTCGAAGAAGGTTCCACGAAGAAACTTTCTCCGCGCTGACATTCCGTCCATTATGAATATTAACAAAAGACTTGGTTGTCAAGGCAACGGGTTTAGCATGGAAACGCCCTCAATTTTTCAGTTATAATTTTTTATTTCGAAAACTGTAAGTTTTATCGCTAGACTTTTAAATTAAAAATTGTACAGTAAAAAAATTTCTTTAAAAAATAAATGTTTGCGACGGTAAAAATGTTTACCGTTTCGGAGAACAGATTTTTTTTTCCCAAAAATTCTGTAAATTTCAACTCCCTCCCCAAGTTAGGGGTTGCATTAAAAAAGTTTCAGTTTAAAAGTGGTCCGTATTCTTACTCGGAATGATAAAAAGTTAAACGGTTCAAAAAATTTCCATAGGAAAAAAGTTATGGTCAAAAAACTGATTTTCGAAAAACCGCCCCCCCACCGCCCCCCATGCACGAATTTCGCCCATTCACGAATTTAACCTAAGAGTAAGATCTAAGATAGATATATTTATTTATTTGCTTAAACTATGTTTTGACCCTTTCGATTTTTGGGCGAAGTTTGAAAGCAATTGGTGCATAATTGCGACCTGTAGAGTGTGGCTAAATTTTGCTTGTCGCCCCACCAACCAACCAACCAACCAACATACATACGTATACATATAATATATATATAAACTTTTTAACCGGCGGTTGATTTGGGTTCTAGGGCTCATAACTAGACCCCCTATGGTGAAATTTTCGGAAAACTCGAGTTTAGGTGCAAGAGCAATAGGTAGATTTTTTCTGACGAAATCTACCTAAAAGTGGTTACAATACAAATTGTTTACTGCAGCTGCCATTTGTCATACCACCAACGCAATAAAAGTCAAAATCGATTGAACGGACTGTAAAAAGGTTTATTTACATGTCTAATCTTATTTCAAATGGAGTATTAGCGATACGTACTGTTTTTTGAATTTATGACTTAACTAGCTGTTGACCGCGGCTCCGCCCGCGTGGATATCGGTTATCGCGTAAAAAAGTAGCCTATGTCCTTCTCCATATCCCAGGCTATATCTCTGCCAAATTTCATGACGATCGGTTCAGCGGTTTAGGCGTGAAAACGTAACATACAGACAGACGGACAGACAGACAGACAGACAGACAGAGTTACTTTCACATTTATAATATTAGTATGGAAGTATGGATTAAAGCAAAATATGAAATCGCCTTCGTTCAATTTACCTGTCCCATACCTACTCAATATTCATCTGATCGAATAGAAATCAATTACGTTATGAAAGACGCTGATGGATGACCCATTAGCAAAGTAGGCATTACTGGGTATCAGTTACCTGACCTGATTCCTGATTCATCAACTTTTCATTAACAATAAAATAAAATAAAATAAAAATATACATTTGCATCAAACAGTCATAGTAATAGTAGTCATAGTAGTAGTTTTTGTGTTTACTCTTGCAGTCTGTGGGCTCATTATACTCAGAAATCATACAGCGCCCTTCGCTTTCAGAACGGATTCAGGGTGCTGTTGGGGTTGCCCCGATATTGCAGCGCATCTGGGATGTTTGCGGAAGCTCGCGTTGACTGCTTCTACACTGTGATGCGGAAGTCGTGCGCATCCCTGGTTAGTAGGGTGCGGGGCGGTACCAATAGCATCCTATCTATGGTAGCAAGTAGGCTGGATTGTGCGTTTGTGAACCGCTGCTGCAGGGTATCAGCGGGGCCTGTTACCTTGCAGCAGTGATGTCACAAATTGTGTCTGTTAATGTTTACTAATTTGTAAGTATATTGTTACTAACACTTTGAGTCTTGTTGCTTGAATAAATGATTATTATTATTATTATTATAGTAAAATTAAAAGTAATAAGGAATAATTAAAAAAAAATCGACACCATATTTACCCTAGTAGCATTTTCCGTTGGCATTTAGTTGGGCCACCTTCAGAGGTATGTGGCCCAACCAAACGCCAACAAAAATGCTACTAGGGTTAGTTTGTTAATAGTTTAGTTTAGAATATTTTATTGTAATTTTAAATATTATTTAAATAGTTTGTTAGTTAAATAGTATAAGTTTATCCAGTGTACCTATATATTTTTTTCGTATAAATAAATTTCACGTCCAAACATGTGGGAATATTTTTGAATAATTTAATGATTTCAATAAAAATTTCTGCTATATATTATCTTTTTGGTAGATAATTGGGTAATCTCCCAAATTAGCATAAGACATAATTTTTTATGTTTCTGAATTTTTTACAAGTCAATGTTAGTTCGTATTATTTAGTAAATGTAGTCCTAATACATATTCTATTATAAAAATGGAACGTTTACGTCCTCCGCTATAAATCTATACTAATAAATGAAATGGAAGTGTCTATTTGTAATGTCAAAATAACTGCTTTTTGCTAAATGAACATTAAGGTATATACGGTCTTGTAGGTGTATCTCTCTGTTCGTTCCGGCTAATCTCCAAAACGGCTGGACCGATGTTGACGGGACTTTCACTGGCTACTTTTATTTTAGAAAAAGCAACGCGGGCGAATTCATGGGCAGCAGCTGGTTGCCTAATAAATTAAAATAGTATTCCTAGATTTGGGTCCTATATTAGTACCTAAATCATATTAATTAGTTTATGAGTCCATGCACTGTCATTAATTTATGTTATGGCACGATTTGGCATATTAATCAGCTGTGGTAGCATCCTTGGCACCCGGAGCATATTAGAATTATGATGACTAGTTATGCTTTATGAATTCACTCATATGACGTCATATTTTGTTTTTGTGATGTCATTGTCATTCAGAAAAAGAATTTGAGTTTGATCCCTATACTTTTAAAAGAAGGACATTAGCCGACTCCCATAAAAGAATAAGCTAATTTGGATGGGTTAATAGGAAAAATACAGGGTTTTTCAATAGAGACCGGGTATATTTGAATTGAAATAAAAATACATTGATTGTTTACAATTAGATTATATTAAAATGTTTTGAAGGCTTACTTTTTGGCATAATGTATGGAATACCATATCATCTAAATGGGCACCTCAGCTTCATAATATGGTAGCGTGAATACGAGAGGTCCAACTTTCCGTTACACTTTTTTTGCTTTTTGGCATCTCTATCTCATTAATGACGAATGTGATGTTACTCTTTAGGTCTTCGAGAGTTCTTGACTTGTTCGAATACACCAGTGATCCATACTAATATTATAAATGTGAAAGTAACTCTGTCTGTCTGTATATTACGTTTTCACGCCGAAACCAATGAACCGATCGTCATAAAATTTGGCAGAGATATAGCCTGGGATATGGAGAAGGACATAGGCTACTTTTTTATGCGATAACAGACATCCACGCGGGCGAAGCCGCGGGCAAAAGCTAGTTTCACATAACCCCATAAAAAATTATCAAGTGGTTTGATCTCGGAGGCCATGTCTTGTACCCGACTCTTGAGATCAGGAAATCGTTGAATTTCTCATTCAATAAATTAACAACGCGAAACGTTTGACGAATTGAACAGCCGTTTTGATAATACACTTTAATCATTTCTACGAGCTATTCAACTGTATAGCGACTATCTTGATAAATGCCGAACATTTAATGACTCATCTGTAAAACGTCTTTTTTTCTGCTCGGTTTGGTTGGTGGTAGGGCTTGTTCCAAGTCCGCCTGGCTAGCTACCACCATCTTATCTAAGTCTGTCGCCATAACAACAATGTTAACAGCAGTGTTGTGTTTCGGCAGTTAGAGGTAAGATAGACAGTTTCTCTGTGTTTGAGGATTCCGGGTGAAGCTCGCTTCCATCTTCGGCCTTATGATCACTTACCATCAAGGTGAGATGAAGGCAAAGAGCTCAAACGTCGTGGACAAAAAAAAACTTTCGCGCCAATAGACAATCTAATATGGCCACCATCAGCTGTCAAACACACCTTGTCCCTACTGAAAAACCCTGAAGTTATTTGCAACCTCATTAAATTTCTCAGTAAGATCTCTAAAGTTGCGTTCTCAGGCCATGCAGCTTGCGTGACGACTCCCGGCCACCGTAGGCGCGGGCCTGCGGGTGATGAGTAAAGGGTAGCTCACCGGCCGATCAGGACCAGGCCCGTGCCGGACGGCGCGTACGTGTTCCACGCGCGCCTCAAAGAGATGTCAGTAGCGACGAAGGGGCCCATTAGGGCCCAAGCCTGCCGGGTCAGGGGGATTGTCCGAAAGAGGTACCGCTGCCCCGAAACCTAAAGGGTCAAGGAAGGAACACGGGTGGATTTTAGTCAGTAAGAGTCTGACACCCCCTTCCGCTCCACCCAGAGCGGCAGGGGTCATTTGATGAATTCCCATCCTCAAAAAAAAAAAAGGCCATGCAGCTTGCAGGGGAGTAATAATGTTTCATCTGCCTCATGACATGAAAATACAGTGCGAGTCACAAAGCAAAATGATAATTTTGCTTTGTGAGTCACAAAGCAAAATTATCTGCGTCAACGAAAAGAAAACTGTAGTTGCAAAGAGCTACTGTGATACAATCCCCTAACTCTGTCACACAAAGGTATTCACATCATTATAGACAAAAATATATTCCGATATTCAAAGAAATCTGTAAATTGTGTTCATATTTTTATCCTAAGCCGGAAAATGCGACGTAGTTTAATAAAAGAGGACGTTGTTGTAATAACAAGTGAGCATCGGATGGAAATGGATGTAAATTGGATGCTTCGTCGCGATACTCCGATGCATACAAAAGGATGCTCGGCGTGCTTGCGCCGGCTTCCTTTTCCCTTCTATAAATGTTGGTAGTGTACAAGGCTGGATTCTCGTGTTGTTGTTCAAGTGATGAACATTTGCGTTTGTAATGAGTTAATGAGATACTGCGGCTGAGTGATTTGTTGATCTCAGTTTTTTTTAACGCTCATTTTCATTCGCTTCACTGCATATTCCACGTGCTCTACTCTCGATAAATCCATACAAAAAGGGATGTTTTCACAATTACCTAGAGATATGAAATTATAATGTGAATGTATTTTTTATTAATTTAATTTAGTATATACAACAAAATCTGTCGTCTATCGTCTGTCTATTCGTGCCAGTGTTACTGATCCATGTGCGAAATAGTACATAGTTGGTAGATTTTGTATGAATATTTGTATATTAACAAGCGCTTCTCGTCATCAAACTAATAAGTTTGGCGAGTAAAATTGTAAAGAGAAAAAATATATTTATTTATTATCCATTTATTTCGGATAGAATCCATAAAAGAGTTAGGAACAATTTAAAATAAATAATGTACCTATATTTAAAATTATAAAAAAAAAAATTGTGATTAGTAAAATAGTATGTTGTTCTATCCGTTTGTGAGTCTTCCCGTTTTAGAAAAATATATACGCTGTGGTTTGAGATAAATCCTTTTGAATAAGTTTTCATTCATTCTTAGGAGAAACCCTATTGCTTGTTGTTACCGAACTCATAACCGTTTAAAAGATATAAAATAAATAAAGCATACCTCCGCGCGTTCGCGCTAAAGTCAACAATATTTTTCAATCATTTTTTTTTTCTTTAACATGAGTACTTTCTTTATTTTTTTTACAGTATAATAAAGCATGTGAAGCGTACACTGTTGGATTTCCAAAAAGAAAAAAAAAAAACTATTGTAGATATCATTACTTATATCGATGAGGTAAACTTGAAGTTAGATAACTTGTTAAGCTTTCTTGTACGAGTATGTTCTTGAAGCAGTCTTATTTCGTATTTTATCGTGCTCACTCGTTTTATGTAAAAGGCGTACCTCGATGTAAAAAAAAAAAATATAATTTCACATAAACCTACATGGGCACTTATAAACGTCAGAAGCTAGGTGCAAAGTTCCAATAAGTCGTTTCTTATGAAGAATGTGTACTTTGCTATGCCTTTTTTTTAACATACATATTTTCTGGCATATTTAAATATTGAACTAACACAATATTGAGTGACAAAGCCCACAGAATATAACAATACATCAGGGTGTTAGCCGCGTTACATACATTTACATAATCTGATCCTGCTGTATAGGTACACCGTATTTACAAGGGAATAACTTACGAGGCCATGGTCGCTAGTTATTCCCTCAGGTAGTATGATACATGGGTATCGTACGTGCTCACTAGTGCTTGTAGCAGGGTCCTTTGAAGGAACTACTGAGAATTTTTGGATCCTTTGCAAAAGCTAAAGGAACTTATCATAACACCAACATTGTACACTTAGTTAAGTGTACAACATTGTACACTTAGTTAAGTGTACAATGTTGGTGTCATGATAAGTTAGTATTAGTACTTATGACTTAGCAGCCTTAGTAGTCATACGTCTCGAGTTCGAACCCTAGGCACGCACTTCTGACTTTTCGGATTCATGTGCGTATTATAAATAATTATCACTTGCTTAAAAAACGGCGAAGGAACACATCGTGAAAACCGTAAACCGAAATGCCTGAGAGATATGTATTTCTCGGTACGTGTAGCCAAGTCAGAGGGACTTGGTGACACATGCCGTCGAGAATATGGGTGGCATAAAAACTCTGACAACAGGTAAGTCACAAATCACACGAAAAGATGAAGAAGAACGTTTCAGCAGTTTTACCATGTTCTAGGATAACAGTAACAAAATATGTAAGACCTATCATCATCATCATTTCAGCCGAAAGACGTCCACTGCTGGACATAAGCCTCCCCAATTGGGGGGGTTTGCCATAATCGCCACGCTTGGCAGGCGGGTTGGCGATCGCAGTATGGTGTTAAAAATGTATAGAGAACGCTGCTGCCCATTCTCTATTAAGTCCCTTAGTCGCCTTTTACGACACCTACGGGAGGAAATAGTATAGTATCAACCTTGGATACCCATAATTTATTCCGGTATTAAAAGATGGATATCAGCGTGCATCTAATGCATGTTTCATGCCGCGACGAGGTTCATCCCGTAAGAGCAAAAAACGACATGACGCGACGTGACGCGCTTGCCAACGTGTCCATCCTTCTAGATAAATCATGTTGTATTAGCATAGGAATAGCTTCCGACATATTGTTTTTACGTCGTAAAACGGAGTATGTTTGTTTTTCTCATTTTCCCTGATATGTATACAGCGTGTTACGGAAAGGGTATATCCATACAAACGGGGTGAAGAGTGTATCTGGTTCAGAATCTCTGTACAAAATTTCAGCTCAAAAGCACTAACTAGAAAATGCTTAATATTTTTTTTATTTCGATAGTTTATTAAATTTAAATCATAACAAACGTGTTACCGCCGTTTCTGTGTGTAGTTTATTGACACCGATCAGCTGACTTGGTCTAGTGATGTGTAGAATTCAATTGGAAACATTTGATTTTTAGTTAAATGTTTCTTAACTTTTTATTTATGTAGGTATAGGTATTAAAAAATATTGCCCTGTAGTTTGTTATCACCAAAAGAATCCGTGCCTTTGATATGTATATACCCTTTCCGTAACACGCTGTATATTTTGTGTGAGTACCTACATAATTATGATTGAATGAATAGAGTGCTGCGTTAAGAGGGTTCATCCCGCACGGGCTGGCAACGTCGCATTTCTAGAGATTTTTCGAAATTATTTGAATAAATTTAATCCATAACATTGTTTTGTCCAAGGGCGTTGGTTAGTGTGTGCTTAGGATGTGTTTACCAGGGCGTATTATTTTTATTGCCTGTATATGTCTATTTATTACAATTTCGAAACTCTTTGTCTAGGTATATACAGTGTGAGTCTTTATAATATGCACATATCGAAATGAGGGAACTTATGCTTAATTTTATCTACGGCAAAAATATAAAAAAATGTAAATATTGTATTTTATTTTTTATGGAATTAAAAAAAAAATTGTTCCCAGTGTAAACAAAACGGTGTAACTTTTAAACTAATTGATCTATCACGATGAAACAAACTCCATAATGATTGGAAGTAATTAGGCGTCCAAAAATTTGGGAAAAACTACCCTCAATTGAAAAAAAACACGTTTTTTAGCAAAAATCTGTTTTTTTTTCATCATTTTTTACAAAAATTGTAAAATTTCTCAATAAAGGGGCGTCTTATTGAGAAATTTTGAAATAAAAATTAAAAATAAAAACTCCATAAAAAAAAAAAAAAAAAATTTCTTTGTATTTTTTCCGTAGATAAAATTAAGCATAGATTCCCTCATTTCGATATGTGCACATTATAAAGATTCACACTGTATATAACATAACTCCACGCCTGTATCGTCTGAAGGGTTAAGCAGAGGTGTACCTATACACCCACATTTAGCCAGTTATGTTTAAGTCCCATGTAATAGGGGGCGAGCCTATTGCCAACAACCGAGCACAAATCCAGACTCCTGGGGGCCAAGTCTACTAATGTACAAACGTTGCAATGGTCTCTTCATTGTGAGTTTTTGACAGATTTGCCATACAAACACCGTCAAATACTCACAATGGCGAGACCATTGCAATGTTTGTAAATTAGTAGACTTAGGCCCCTGGCTGTCTACTGAGCAATTGTAGATGGAAGAACCCAATAACACTTTGCCCGACCTGGGAATCGAACCCAGGACCTCATGCTCAGCAGTAGCGCTTGCGACCACTAGCCCAACGAGATAACCTAGGTATATTAAAGGTAAATAATACAAGTCAAAGTGTCCTAATGACAAGTATCCTAATCTTATTTGATAAGGGAGAAAGTATCGATAAGTGTGATTAATTAACAAGTAAAAGCACACTGTTTCTAAGACAATTTGTAGAACATGATTTTAAATTAAGAAAATAAAAAGAACTAGATCCCACTAGCGCCCTTTTATTACCGGACTACCAGACGTACTGCAGGGTACCATCCGCCTGCCAGGGTTGCGGGTTTATCCGAAAGGGATACCGTGGCCCTGGCACACAGGCAACTCAAGGAACACGGGTGGGTTTTAGTCAGTAAAAGTCTGACACGCCCTCCCGCTCAACCCAGAGCGGGAGAAGTTATTTGATAATTTCCAACCCACAAAAAAGGGTACCATCTGCACTTGGTTGATATCCCATCCAGTCGTACTCAGCGCATCTCCTCCACATTTAATATGCGCACAGCCAAAGTGTGGAACTCTCTGCCAGCGTCTGTGTTCCCTTCCACATATAACTCGTCTGCCTTTAAAGCAATAGTGAACAGGCATCTTCTAGGCACGCTCTTTTCATCATAGACCTCATCCATTGCTTTCCATTAGGCGAGACCAAAGTCAAAAGCAGGCCCAATAGATATTTAAAAAAAAAAACAGACTGAAGAAGACCTCTGGAAGTTATAAAGTAAAAGAACCACACTGAAGTTCACTTTGCTATCTCGTAGACTCAGACTAACTTGAAAAATGTTCGATAAATGTTCTCCTTAAATAATTTCCGCCATTGCATCAAAGCTTTGAAGTGTAAGAGGCCAAGTTTGAAATTGCATCAACTTGTCACTTAAGTGGTCAGACTTGACAACTTGCCGATAACTTGGCACTTGGAGAAACTGCCGCTCGTGGGGTATACAACCTCATAAAAGGTTTTTAATTTTTTTGCTATCGGTAAACAGTAGGTTTGAGAGCAACGAACTTTTCACGAAACTTTTACGTGAAACCGTTTTCACTAACATAGTTAGACGCTTTAAAGACCCAAAAATGATTGTACCACAGTACCTTCGTGTAATATTAGTAAGTTGGTAATACATCATAGTTAGGTACTACGCAAGTACTAGGCGCTGTGTGTTCAAGTTGGCTAAATTATTTACTTATATTCGTAATACGAAATGAACTTCACTTATGTTTAATTCACACCACCTTACCACCGTTAGTCGTTCAAGCTACTAAGGAACCTTATTCATTGTAAAACAATTATTCTAATTCACCTTAGAAATTATTGATTGATCGTAGCACGCGTTTGTTCTCACTAGTTCGATTCATAACATCGGTTGAAGAACTAATGAATCGAAGCACTGTACTTAAATTTGTTTCCAAGCAATAATAAGGCTTGTCGATGGAGCTCCGGCCTGCGGGGCTCCTTTTTCTGGATGGTTTAAAAAAATAACCACGAAGGGGATGGCGGGGTCATTGTTCGCTCGCTTTGCTCGCTCACTAGACCCCACCATCCCCTTCGAACCTAACCTGTCCAAGTCGGGGTGCCCAAAGTCCCGTTGCATCCTAAGTAAAATCTCACTAGTTCGACGATCGAACTAATGAATCGAACTAGTGAGAACGTGCCTTCGCGGCGTAGCTGATAGTAGTTGATAAATTATTGAAAAATTCCTATCTGAATCAATGAATGGTTTTGCTTCCACAGGTTTGCAGACTCACTACTACAGTTTTACATTACAAGTTCAAAAGTTGGCAAGTACTTGAGTGCCCAGTTGGCCTCGTGGTCGCAAGCGCGACTGCTAAGCGTGGTGTCCTGGGTTCGATTCCCGGGTCGGGCAGTGTTATTGAGTTTATCCATTAGGAATTTCTTAGTAACAGCTCGGAGTTTGGAAGTTGGCGGTGTGATATCTCGGTGCCTCGGAAATCACGTTAAACCATTGGCCCTGCGCCTGATCTGTCTCTGGTCGTGTTGGATTGCTGTCCCATCGGACTATGAGAGTGAGGGAAGGGAGAGTGCACCCGTGTCAACACACTTGTGCACTACAATATCTTCCGCGCCGAAGGCTGGTCTCCGCTGAGATTAGTCGCCATGGCCGCAATTTGGTCTGGGGATGTGCCCTTTTAAATTTTGCATAACAGAAGGTACGTTTTGATCAAGCTTAGCGACTACCCTGAACGATTCTTAAATTCCAAGACAAGGTAGCTATTACACAATAAAGGAGGATATAAGGAAATGTGTCGAGTTATGGATGTTATTAGATTACAAGAGTCGCGGTGCACGCAGCGAGCTAATCTTGTTAGTGGTCGATATCCAATTACGGAAACAGAGGCGTGCCTGCAAGGTTGCCGCCTTGACTTGAGAAAGTTATTGAGATTTAAATTGTGTTGAAGGAGTAGCCTACCTTGTCTCTCACCCTGGGTGCGCGGTGGAAGGGGATTAGCTATGTATGTCAATGGGAGGATGGCTGTCTTATGTCTTCAATTAAATTACCAAGGGTGGTGGATAAGACATTGAAAATCTTTGACGTTAGCCTTTGAGGAAATGTCTTTATAATCTTTTGTAGGGTCAGCTGCATCCCCAAGTTCAATAAATAAAACACAACGGAACCTTCGGTATTCGAACTACTTTCATTTCCACCGATTCGTCATTCCTACCGCTGGCCGTGACCCGGTTCAGGGCAGGCATGAGCTATACACATTAAACTTATTTATAAGCAGCATAATGCCGCCATCAATTATACCTATTTAACTCACAATCGTAGGCTTTCGTTTTTTTCCTAAAGCAAGGGGAAATTTATACATTCGCATTTAAGTGGAAATTATTACGGCATATTAATAGGTTCCCTGACCCTTAGTTACCGCACCGTGGTTCCATGGGGTTTATAGGCAACATTGTTAAGCGTTGTAACGAATATATTAAATGCTTTTGGGGTGGGTGGGTTTATTGCTTGGTGCTATAATGACTTTCAGTTTAGCACTAGTAAATTAATAAATTAAATAAAAAATTAACCTTTTGACCGCCACGGTCGGGTAAAGCCGACAAATGAAAACGTGCACAACACGCCACCGGCGGCTAATGCCGACAAGAAAATAAAAGGAAATAGGGTCAAATTAAATAAAAGAATGATGTTACGAGTAATAGTTTATTTAAAAAATAGGGGACGGAAAGCAATGATTAATTAGTTATCGATGAGATTTTGGCCGATGCGTTTACGCTCTGGCGGTCAAAGGGTTAATGTGCCATATACGTAGGTGCTGACATACAAAGACACTATCAACATATTTTTTTATATGAATCGTTGGGTAGTAATGTAGAAAACCAAAATTAAAATTTTCACATGTGCTAATTTTTTTAATTTAGCTATGGACTTTGAGCACATGACGACAATTATAATTTTCTTTAAGAATTTTCGTTGCAATAAAAGCAAATTACTGTATACATACGTCTAATAAGTTTTACGTTAACCTACTTACGGTTTTACCTGCTCCCTTGAGACCAAAATGGTCGTTCTTTTCCCTTATTTTTAATGAAACTGCGCAAATAAGTATATCTGATATATTAAATCCAATTCAAACCAGCGGAGCATGCAATTTTTTCAGGCCACTGAAAATGCTTCTTTTATCTTAGCGTCTAATGGAAATTTCAACCCGTGTAAGTATGAACGAGCTTAGAAATACGGGGGTGAGTCAGTGGGGTGGAAACTGAATGCTTGGCGTAACGTTATTCGGACTTTTCCATTTTCTTCAGGAGTAAGGAAGTATTTAGGAGCATTTTACTTAAAGCGAGGCAGTAAATCGCAGTAGAAGCGGAATTTCGGAGTTTTTCTTTTTAGCCAGACCTTATTAGGTGCAGGAAAGAAGCCGTAGCGTAAGCCCTTTCTTTTAACCTTTCATTAAGGGTAAACAAATGGGGTGACGAAATGGTCGTGGTCTTTTGAATTTTCTAAATGGTGCCTATACAATTATTTGTGCGAGTGGACGGTTCGTATAAAAATTAATATAAGCATTCACCTACATTTAAACTGACAAGTCTTACAGCCTTTTGTATGTGTATGTTCTGGAGTAGGTTACCTTATATAAAACATAAGTTTAACATCACGTAGCGCCGATGTCTTTTAGCGAGCAAAGTTCTTGTATCAAAAGGAGGAAAATGCGGTTACCCGGATGCACAAATTGCCTATTTGGCGCTGACAAAAATGTTGAGTGAGGGGCTCACTTGAGGATTAATGAATGTGATAAGAAAAATTATGAAAGGACAGCTGGGAAGGATAAAAATATTTTCCTCAAGGAATAGCAAAAAGGTTTTTTCTTTATTTCTCCGGTAGATTTTCAACTTTCAGTGTAAAGAGAAGTTAGTTATAATATGCGGAATATTACTAGAAACCTTGAACGTAAGAAATACAAAATTAAAAAAGTTCAACAAGCTTTTATTTATTTATTAGGCACATTAATGTCGTGCAACGCGCACGGCGCCGGCGCCTCTAACATATCTTGGCCATACGACCATATTACGGTCGAAAAAAGCCGTAAAACAACCGCGAACTTTGCTAGTATACCGCTATTTATGTGCAAAGTTCCCGACTGTGCTCGCAATTAGCAGAAAGATAGAACTCTCCTAATGTCCCCGTGACACGCCACTAACTTTCACAAATAAAACCATAAAAAAATGTAATGACAAAATTGTTGGGATGTAACCTGGGGTTGTTTTAAAACGGCAATTTTCCGTATACTTATACTGCCCTGATAAGCCGAAAAGCGCTAACTCAATCAGAGTAAGTTTTGAGAAAAATGACTTTTTGTAAATTAGTTTACGAGTATCCGTCAAATATCTTAGTAATTTAGGGAAAATTTGAGATATAAGAAACTTCTTAGTGGTTTTTTTAAATGTTTTTAGTTAGATAGCGCTATTTGGCTTATACCATTAGATGTGAAATTATTCTAGCTATTGAATGGTATAAAAAAAAACTAAAAGGGCGTATCTCAGAGATGGCGCCTTTCGGCTTAGCAGGGCAGTAAACTACTTAATGATTTAGGGTTACTTAATACTATTTGTGACCCATTTTTTAGACATTATAATGCAGCCAGTCTAAAAGAATTTCTAAAAATGATTCAGGATGAAATATTCTTATCTGCGACACTATGTTATGATACCAACGATTTACCTACCCTCGAATTCGCAGCTCTTATAACCTACTTGCCAACTCATTTTACAGTCCAATTCCTACGAAGTTCCTATTTCAAAGAACCTTGCTACTTACTTCAAGGATTTTCTATCTGTAAAATATAAAGTTCCGATAAAAGCTTGGACCTAGATATTTGTCTCAAGAAAGTTTGCGGACCATTGTCGGATCAGATCCGACGATTTGACGACGATCTCTTTTCCCGACAACTGACCTTTTTTCCGGAAAGACGTCTTGGGAGAAATTCTAGAATTATAGCGGGTAGGTACTTGTGTAGAATGATATGTGTGTCTGTGTGAGAGTGGGAGCTTGCATGAATTGGGTCAGTATTTTATATAGTTTTCGTATTGATCGCATTCTGCGCAGATCTATATATTTTAACCCCCTTCATCTAAACTTAAACCTCGATTTACCATAAATGTTTCGCATAACTTTATTCTGCGTTTATTAGTAAGGGGGATAGGGTTTAGATGAGTCTTGTATTTAAGTTTATTGGTATCTTATCTGGTAATCATGATGGGCGAGAAAAATAACAGTTTAGAAACCTATGATCTGTACCCACACGACGATATTTCTCAATGACTAAATTATTTAGATAAACTACAAGGTAGGCTTAAACACATTCACCAATAACCAGTAAAGTGCTTTGCTTGTGGCTTCCAGAGTAATTTAACATACATTTATGTTACTATTTCGCTATAAAAATCATTCCCTGCGGTCTACAATATCGGCCATTTATAAAAATGTTTTCTTTTTTGTACGTATTCATTTATTGGAACTTCAACTTTCTTCCATCATTCATGAACTTGATTATCCAGCAAACTATTATTTTCCATTAGCTTTTGCCCGCGGCTCTGCCCGCGTGGATGTCGGCATTCGCGTAAAAAAGTAGCCTATGTCCTTTTCAATATCCCTGGCTATATCTCTGCCAAATTTCATGACGATCAGTTCAGCGGTTTAGACGTGAAAACGTAACATACAGACAGAGTTACTTTCCCATTTATAAAATACTATGTCCTTCTAATATAATTCCATCATGATTCGAAATACATGTGGCGCCATCTATCATCATAAGAACGTTATTGTTGTTTTCCTCGGGAACAGTACTTTTGTTCGGGATGCAAGGTACCTTATGAACATTTCTGTACACCTGACAACGTATATGCAAAATTTCAGGATGATCCGTTTAGTGGTTTAGGCGTGAAAAGGTAACAAACAAACAAACAAACTTACTTTCGTATTTATAATATTAGTTAGGATTAGTATGGATATAGTATGGATTTAATGTTTTCAACAAGAGCAGTGTGCGAAGGAAAAAATTGTGAGGAAACCGGCATGTCCTAGAACCAAAAATCTACCAACCCGCACTCTGGGCCCGCGTGGTAGATTACAGCCCAAAGCCTGTGTCCCAGCTGTGGGAACATAATGGCATAATGGCGTGTGCTGATTATGTTATGTATGCTAAGATTCAAACAATTATACATAAGTCCATTTTACTGATTGAGTTTTCGTTTCGCAAGCTGCAGATCAAAGAACGCTCAACTCATTCAGTCATTCTGTTTATTTGCTTATTCGTTCAGTAATTATTATGTAACAGATGGACGAATCTCTTATTTGATGTTTCTGTTTGGTAGATTGGAAAATATCGCTTTTAATACCTACTGTTTTATTCTCATTTTGAAAGTGAATTGTATAACAGCTATCAGCTCTGTAGCAACACACACAACAGTCAAATATAGCCCTTACATGATTAATGACAATTTAATACCGATGAATTGTGGTGCAAATAGATAGTTGTGGGTCTCTAGAAACTGGGGGATTCAGTTGTAGACAACAAAGTCCCACAAGTAAACAAAACTAATCATCGTAGTTTGTGGGTTACATAATGGATAGATATGATGTTGTACACATTAGTAGCTAGTTTGTAATAGAGACATCATTTAATAGACAACTTGTTGCCTTCACTATGCATAAATACCAGACAATAACAAGGTTTTTAAGGAAAAGAGAGCTCAATGTTGTGTAAATAGATCACATTAAATTCCTTTAACCTAATGTTCAACTGTTACGAAAATCTGGGGTCAAAGCATATGCTGTGGTTTACAAAACAGAATAAAATCGTTAAAACTAAGAAAAAAAAAAATTAAGCTCACACAACGTGATCATATGCCGCAAAACAACTCAAAAATCACGCATTAAACCGTGGACATTGATGTATTGCCGATAAATGTCGAGAAAGCGAGGATACCGCCCCGCTATAAAAGTGTCAAAGTATTCTTACGAATTAAAATCCACTCGAACGCAGCCGGCCCAGAAATACGAGCGTAATGAAACGTGGATTGGAATTGAAGGCCATAAATCAGGCCACGGCATGGCCCCACTATAACGAGGTGTCGCACAGGCTTGATTAGGCATGGCACCTGAAGTGCGGATATTTGCAGATTCGGATATGATAACAGAATGAAATGTACTTTGGTTTTTCTTAACGAATCTATACAGTTTCCTTAAAATAAACATTAGAGAAAAACTTATAAGTTTTCAAAAAATATTTGTTAGTATGTTTGTAAATTCGCCTAAAATATTAATTCTGAGTATATTATTTCATCAATTTTATTTCATCTGATGCCAACTTAAATAGCATCTAATTGCCTAATAGGTATTTTTGAGTGTATTGTCACCGTAACTAAAGGTGTTAGGTCAACGATGAATTAAACGTTACTAGTGTCACGATATGTGTTACATTTGTGACCAGCCATTCATCTTCCGGTGTTGATGACTACATGAGCGGGCTCAGATTAAATGGCAACACTAATTGCTCTAACTAGCTCTATTAGATGTGTATAAGCGGTGTCAGATTGCCTGTTACTATTTGCGAGTATCATTAATGCACGTTTCTGTGAATTGGTTATACAGATGTGGGTTTTGATAAACGAAAATGTAAACACTTTTTGCAAGTACGTTTTTCTTATTGCAAACACAGCGAGAAAAATACATTTACTGATTAAATCGAATCAATAAAAGAAATAGCAATTCTTTACTAAATAAAACACGCTTCGATTCGATACATTTTCCCCTGCGCTCGCAGGTCTATCCGATAATTACCTACGGAACTTGCGGATATGTGACAAGTTACATCCCTATCAATGATTAGTGGTTGTTTAATCTCTGTAGAGCTACGTACGGCTCACAGTAATGGCTGCTGGGATTAGTAAAGGTATCGGTTGACTTCCGTGTAGGGCAGTTAAGACCTTGTTTATAGTGATGGATGGCACTTTCCCTTATATTCGTTCGTTGGGCAGATTGCCAAAAGATAGTGTAGAATTTGAACTGTTGTGGGTGAGTTTGTAAGTAAAGGTCATACAGTTTTGTGATTTGTCGAAATTGAGCGTTTATGGTTTTACAGTGGCCATCATATCAAGCCACCACAAACTGTCAAATTTTCTCGTTCGATTTTGATTTAAAGTTTAAAAATTGTTTGGAAAAATCTGACAGTTTCGTGTAACGTGATGTGTTGGCCCCTGTACTATTCAGACTAAAAACGTATGAATACAGAGTTTGCCCTATAATTGCGCCGTCTTTGCTTATAAAATTTAATCATGTCTGTCGAAACTGGTAATGAACTACGAGATATCTAACATGGTTTAATTAAAAACTGGCACTGTTTTATAGACCTCCGCTTCCCGGCCCATGATAATGAAAATGTCTTACGTTTCCTTAGGAAAAAATAAATCTCTTAAATTCGCAAGATTAATCCTATAAACTCCACTCAGGCCTCACCGCAGATCGACGCTAGTATCTAACAAAAATAGATTTACGAGCGTCGGTCAACTATTAAGTCATACTGAACAACATTAGAGAGCCAGTTTTTATAACGTTTTCACAAGCAATTAAATAAAACGCACACTTTCGGTTTATGACGCTGAACTCGGCAATCCGGGATCCCGAATGAGCAAAAATACAGGCCAACAGTGACCCGTCCACATGTGTAATGGGTTCCGTTAAAATATTTATAGGTGTATTTTTGCAAGCTCTGTTTTTTCACACTCTGAGTGGACGGCAGATTTAATCGTTTAATACCCTACACTGTGATGGTAAGCCAACAGGGCATACCTACTGATATTGACATTCTTTTTGTATTTGTCACAGATTTCCATTAGCTGAAATACCTAACATCTTTTTACGCTATATATTTTGGGCTTTTGGTGTCGTGTAGGTATTTGAAACAGGTCAAGGACTTTCAAATAAATGATAATGAAAGAAGAATAAGGAACAATAAGACTTCGTCCACAAATTACTTTAGTGTGTTCATAAAGTTTTCTATGGCGTCTTCATGTCTAAAGTTTTAACCATGAATGTTAAAATCTGGCACGATACGTAATAATAAATAAACATAAAACCGATTCATAAAAGCGACTTAAACACGAACAGAACATGTGTTTTGATTGATAACCAATAAAAATCATATCATTGATAATATTATTTGTAAAAACAAGATTTTTGATAAACGAAGGTCGATTTAGAATAATATTAGAATAACATTTTCGTAGGAGTAAGAGAAACTTAGGTTGAATTGCTGGAGTAACATTTTCGATCAATAATATCACGAAGTTTACTATTGCTCTACTGCTTGGTTTCTATCAAGTAGAAATACACACCGTTCTTGGTTCAAGAGCCGTTAAGAAAATAAGATGGACAATTTATAAATAACCTTAACATTTGTCATTCTGCTGGGGAGAAGTGGTTTTTGTGTCACTATCAAAATAGACGCGTTTCTCCTCGTGCTCATGAAAATGGTCTATATAGACGATATTTTTCGTTTGTTGGTAATTTGAACGTAAACAAACTTGATAATTTTGGACTGAACTGTAGTTATAAATAATATGATGCTTTATATGCTTGTTCGTTTGGTCATGGAGTGATGAAAGACCGACAGTGATGAAAGAATTGAAGTAGGTCAAGATCGAATGACCATGAACAGTAAAGACGTAGATGTATTGAAAAGATCAATCCTAAGAAAAATTATGAAAGCCATGTAAAAACTGCCCAGGAATGGTAATTTCATGTATTAAAAAAAGATATTGAAGTTGTAATATAGAAATAAAAACCTGCTACTACGGCAAAAACGGAATACGTCTTCGCTTACCTCGTCAGCATATTGAATAAAAGGTTACACATATTTACTCCTACACATTTTCCCGTATCGATAAACGGATTTTTACTTCCATGATTTATGCCCGCTGCAGGTGGCCTTAAGCTGTGGGCCGTAGTAGGCTTGTTTGGCTTTTAGCTTCGTGTAAAAAAATATGAAATTCTGGGAAAGCTTTTTGGGCTTATTTGCTACGATGACGTAAATGTTGATGAGAAATACGGAAAAATGCCTTTATGGAAGCATCAACGGCAGGTTCAAAGTTTTTTAAACTGCTAGCTGTACTGTACTCACTATATCACAAGAGAATAATATGACGAGATGCACTTCCCATTAAATTCCGTTAGAGAATTAAAACTCGAGGGTAGGTTATTAAAAATTTCGTAAAACAACAGCAACATTAACAAAAATTTTGAAATTTTTACAAGCCGGAATTGCAATTTTCAGTTTTATTGTGCCTACAGGAAGTGTGGCATGGTTGCTATTGTTCCCACATAATGCAACTGTGTATCTTTTGTTAGCTGCTTCATATGAATGCTGTTTGCTACTCGTGTTATGCTAAATACCCAATTTGGGAGTAGATTTATTGTTGTTTTCAGTTGCTTTTAAACTTATTTGTAATGAAGTTTGTATGGTTTTTTATGTCTACAATGTCTTGCAAAACGTAAGAAGAAAAATGAAAGCCTGAAAACTCACTGTAACATAAATAATAAGTGTTTAATTATTCTAAACTAACACAAAATGTTTGTAATGGCATTATTTTAATCCTATTTAGAACTTGGGCATTATCAAACAACAAAACCATTTATACACAAAGCTATTACGTTTAGCTACGCTTGCGACAACATCTCGGACCTCGGTATAGCGTTTGATATCTTCAATCCCAAACACCGAGCGATCTCTGATTCAATTGCATTATTGTCAATGCTTTTACCAGGAGTTCAATAGCGAAATTGGGAATCTACGCCTCCTACACAAGTACAATGTTGAGGACAGTAACCTTTAAAAATACATACCTGCATAGGATGTCCCTTTGGCACCTAACTATTTCATTACTTTCATCAAACTGTTTTTTTTTTTAAATAATAATCACGGACGCACGTAATGTGTGTAGGATAGACTAGTCGTTTTTAGTTAAATAATAGTTTTTTTTTTACATTTTATTTATATTTTATCGAAGGTTGTTATAGACAAAACTGTTGAAATCATACAATAGTTTCAACAAACTTCGTCTTTCCATGTTTCTTATAATATACAATAATATAATAATATCTTTGGCTGAAAATAAGCGCAGCTAAGCGTTACCCACGTAAACTTCTAAATTACATGCTAATCTACACTTGTATCCAACCAAAAGAAAACAATTATTTCGCTAAAAGCTCCAGTAAACATTTTCAAAGCATTTGACATTTGCACTTCATTTTGTAATGCACGTTTGAATATTAGAAAGATGTTAGTGTTCGTGTTGTATATAATCTAAACAAAAACTCTGCAGCCAGCTTCTCCGCTAATATTTAGAAGAGTCATGTATACAAGCTTTCTTTGCAATAGACCTGAGGATTAAATTTGCAATATTTTTTTAACTTCTTTTCTGTGTTTTTGATGATGATATGAATATGTTTTTATTGTGCTTTATCTATTAAAAACATTCTGGCTTAATGACATAATGCCATTTATGTTCAAGTAACACAAACTAAACAAAATATGTCCCAAAATTTACAAAACCAGAAGTTCCTTAAAAATAAGTAAAATATCTGTTACTTTTGACTTGACACAGAAACAAGTCGACAAAACCGTTTCTATCAATATCGGCATCAAATAAAGTATTTTTTCCTATGTCAATAAAGTCTAAAGTCGCTTATCCCATTATACTGAAGCAATAACGAGACGATGTCGTGCTCTGTGACACGACCGTTTCAAATATAGCTCGGTAAATATAGAATGTACGTGGTACGGGTTAGCCGAGTTTTGTTTTTGATGATACGCAGAGTATCTGCTATTGATTTATTAGTCACAATGGTGATTATGGTCCTGAATAAGTTAATGAGGATGAAGCTGAAATTCAATTTGTTGATACACGTGTTAATAATATCGATAAAAGTTTAGACATAACACACAACAACAAAATAGGTATATACAATGAATTATTTTTGGAAATAAAGAAAATTAAATCCATGATGCTCCTTTCTTTCCTCGAAGACAAAGATTTAGTTCTATAAAACTATTTAATTTCATTCTTTAGTGAATACTATGAATAATCTTCAGTCTAGACAGACTTATTCATTCGTTGCTTCAGTTCAGGTTATTTGAATTTAATTTCAGCGATGTGATAAATAGCTTATGTGACTCGCGGTTGCGGCATAACATTTAATGAGTTAACGATCTTGTTAATTGGAAGCTCATTTCAATTATAGATTTTGTTAATATCGAGAAACGGTCGTGTACATCAGCTGCATATTGTAGTATTTTGTATTGTTAAGTTATACGGTTGCAATTTCATTGATTTCAGTACGTGTTTCAAAATCAACGTGGAACATGAATGAATGTTTCATGGAGAACTATATATCAAGTGTTTAGATTGGTTAGCTGTTGTCGTTTTAGTCAGCCTATCACAGCAATTGACTACATCATCGTCAACTGTGAATGGCAAATAATTGCTTTGAGTTTACTTTCAGAAACCCCAGAGTAAGTGAGTCAGACAAAGGATTTTGCAGTCTTCTTCTGAATTCGTTGCACTAGGTATTTGAAGTGGAACACTTGTAAACGTCCACAAAAATAAGTGTCACGCGACAAAATACCATGATTATTTAATTCTATTAGGCCCACTTGCACGTTCATGGGTTATCCTAAGTAACTCGGAGTTAACAGCTAACTCAGGGTTAATCGAATAAGGCCTGTGTTCATCAACATTTAAATCAACTGTTTAGATATTTTATCAGTTCTTTACTTAGGAAATTTGACATAAATCAACTTTTTAAATACCTAACTGGTGGTTTGAATGTTGGTGAACACAGGCCTTAGTCATCTTGCGTCACCAAGAGTTAGAGGTTAACCTAGGGTTAAACTTTAAAAAATTTAACCCACCGATGTGTTTCTAAACTCTGGGTCAGTGTTAGTAATGTCAAAATTAATTGACGCTAGTAACTTATTTTGTATTTTATATTGTTCGACGTTATAGTAAGTGAAAATTCTGTACTACATATATCAGCAGGCAATACGAGTAATATGAAATAGCATTCAAGAAATCATAATACAAATTAAAAATAGCTTAAAACATATTATACCATATCTGACGTTTCCGTCAATCAATAAACGAAATCTCCATAGAAAGCCCATAAAATACGATTAAAATGAAATGACATGTTATAAAATTCAAACACAAGAAAGAATTACGTATCCGTAATGTACCTACCTAGTGTAAAAGAGATGGGTATAGAATTTTCGTTCATTATTCATTCATACATTTTTGGTCGGATTACATATCAGGGCACAGACCTTTCAGTTCTATTTTATGTTTCGTCGATTGTACTGCAATGTTCCCCAACTCAAAAAAACACTAATATAAGGTTAACTAACCCGGTGTTACTTTTTCGTGGTGCAACGCGTAATAAGTGTTCAAATGTTTATTACTTGACTCCGAGTTTACAAACTCTACATTTATTCATTCAACCCGACTAAACGTGCATTTTAGTAGATCCAAAATCATTGGCCTTGACGATCACTTTAAATAAACCTATTATCACTTTCTTAGCAAATTCCTGGCGTATTATCGTAATGGATCTGTGAAACACAAATGCGGTTGAATAGGGAATAATACGCCGTATTTATTGGGTTTGGGTTTACCATAAGTAATGTTTAAAAAACAAAGTAGGTACTACGGTGTATCTGGCAGTAGGTATGCTGCAATAGCCAGAGTTAAAGTGATAAAAATAACATTAAACTTAACATAACATAACCTCACGCCAAAAGGAAGCTATTCGACTCAAACATATTACCAACTCTCTATACGGATGTCAAACTTGGGCTACAACAGATGCCATGAAAATAAAATTAAGGTCATTTCAAAGAGCTGCAGAAAGAAGCATGCTTGGCCTAAAAATAAGCGACCGCATAAAGAGCAGCCACATCAGAGCGAAGACACTGATGCTTTGTATATGGCCGAGAAACTGAAGTGGAATTGGGCAGGCCACATCGCGAGGACCACAGACAACAGGTGGAGCGAGCGCGTCCTGCACTGGTATCCACGAAACCGAAACACGCCGCGGCAGACCATTGCAACGATGGCGAGATGATATTGTCGCACTGGCAGGGATAGAGTGGACCAGAACGGCCCAAGATAGATACAGATGGAAACAGATGGAGGAGGCTTTCATCTAGAGATGGATGACCCCTTAATAGGTTAAGTTATTAAAAAAAAATTACTGAATTGTAAAGTATAGGGAATAAAGGCTATTTTTATTTATTTTATTTTAAACTCACGCCATGGGGGAATGCAGAAACTACAGTAGGTCACATACTACGAACATGGATCTTCTTACGTTATGTTGTCTCAAAGAAGTTGCTTTTCGTGCAAGGACACATTTTCCAAATAACAAAAAAAGCTAAAACTTTGAAAAATATAGGTTTTTTCCAAAATATTCTCGCAAAAGCTCATTGATGTAAGAAGATTAGGTAGTTTTCTACTAATGTAGTATTCGGACGGTTCCGTGTGACGTAAAAAAGCACCACCCTATTTCCTCCCGTGGGTGTCGTAAAAGGCGACTAAGGGACTTAAACTAGAGATTAGGCTGAAGCGTTCTCTATAAAAAATTTTAACACTATGCTGTGATCGCCAACCCGACTGGCGATTATGGCAAACCCCTTTGGTGAAGGCCTATGTCCAGCAGTGGACGTCTATCGGCTGAAATGATGATGAATGATGAATGTAGTATTTATGTCACCTTCTGAATTTATTAAACGTTTCTAATAGATATCCTGATTGTTTACCTAGAATATAGCAGGGTGACTGACACTAGATCAATATTGGACTTAGTCAGTATGTGGGTGTGAGTCTCTCGTTGCCAATGGGAATGACCTTTTATGATTACGTCAGCTGTGCCAAAGTTTTAACAATGTCGTCAAATCTGAGGTTTTAGCGTACACGGACGTACGACACGTAAATATGTAGGTTATTTCAGTCAGGTTGAGACTATTTTAGTACCTATTTTCTACAATCGTTTCCATTTTCAATATAGAAAAATTGAACCACGGAAGCCCAAGACCCCAAATGGTTCTCGAATAAAATAGAATAATGAATGCGAAATAAAATGTCAAGTTTTGAAGTCAAAACTTCTTTAGGGGCGTTGAGCGATTTTTGGTAGGGGAAAAACTTATGGGTTCGCGATCGTCACCCAACGCTTTCCATGAGCTAGGTATATGTATACTGTGTATGTATGTGGACTTTTTGGGTAAACAAAAATCATGGAACGCGTCATCGTCACCGAACGCTTTCCATGAGCTATTATGTATAAAAGAACAGTTATTCCAAAGTTTTGTGTCACTGACCGACCCAGAAGACCCCATCCCTCTCCTCCAGGAGAGTCATAGATCTACTAGCACAGTTCGAAAGAGAGTACACACTACACGATCGTCATTCCGACCTCGCCGCCGAGGCCCCGCGCGAAATCCCCGACTAACGAATAGTTCTCCCCGACCCTTGCCTTTAAGTGAAGCGCCAGCACGCGCTTTAGCTGAGCAGCATGTAGCTTTAAATCCCCCTGATAATAATCATAACCCTGATTTTATCCAGCCACCGACGGTCCCTTGCCATTCTCCCTCCGATTCTGCCCTAAGCCGAAGTTCGTACCCCACAGGGGGTGCCCTTAGCGCGCAGTCGGCTAGCTTATAAGTATGCCCTGGCTAGAGGCCTTAAATTTATTTTAGGAGGTTAAGGCACCACAGGATAGCCCGGTTGAAGAGTCTCAACCCCTCGTGGTTAACTATGAGATGCCATTTATATTAAAAAAAAAAAGTTTTGTGTTTTCACTTCTGTCAGCAGTCCTGACTGCGAATTTTTATTTTTATTTTAGTTTAGTCCAAAGTTTCTGCGAATTTTGTAATGGGCAATGTTTTACCCAGATACCACGAATTTTATTCACCTGTCCATCAAACTATTTTCGCCGTAGCGTAGGTATTTCTAGTAACCAGGCCACGGATGTGACATTCCGGGAACGACAATAGTTTCCCTAATTTTGCAAGGCAGACAGCGTCGCATAACTTAATAAAAATAGCTGGGAACAGTGGCCTGTACGTTCTGGTCTAGACAATAAACTGAGTCAGACTACGGAGCCGGAATTTGGATTTATTTCCATACGAGGACAGTCTTGTTAGAATTTCCCCCTCTTGTATATGAGATTGGTATGTGGAATATAAAAATACAGAATGGAGAAATATATACTTATAATATTGTTTATGTGTCTATTTGTCTTTGTTAATGAAACTATGAAGCTGTGGTTTTGCGACAAATAAACAAATGTATCTTTATAGGTATGTGAAATGCGGTAAAAATAATGTAGAAGATTATTATGGCAGAGAAATCATTGTAGATACGGCCTTGTTTAATTTTAGGGAATAAGTTAGATATATACAAGAAAATAATCTAACAATAAAAATTGCATACATTTAGGGTGTATCTATTCAAACACGAAATATTTTAAGAGAAACATCTACAGGTGGTAAAAATGGCATGGCATAGCAGCGATATTTTTTTTTTTAATCTATATGTTTTATATTTTTACATAATTATTATAATTTTAAAATTGCTTGAGGCATTTTGCAAAAAACCCTTACTTACTCTTATTCTATGATTGACACGCCCGGACCTGGCGTTGGTGGTTGCACGAGCGCGGTGAATTTTGATAATTATTGAGTAGGTATTAATCATCATATCAAGTAATTTTAAATTTATTTAATATACTGTAGATTAAAGAAAAAATCGTATCCATCGCTATTTTATCATTAAAAAATAAAAAAAAAAAATTAATAAATATTTCGTGTTTGAATAGATACACCCTATATACACGGAAATGTATTGTATTAAATGATAAATGATTTTATTTCTGTAAGTAGGTTTTTACAAACACTTTTACACGTCAATCATATTTTAAAACTAGATGAGGTCGGCGTTTCGTATCTGACTACTCTGAGAAGAAAGGCTGAAACAAACTCAGAGGTCACAGTCTCTTTTAAAGTCCAGACATAATCTTGGTCAAGACATGTGAAGATGTTACCCCGAATAAAGTGAATAAAATTTTATGACGTTAAGTTTTCAATGATAGGCAATAAACCACTAAGTAAAGTGTTGAGCAATAATAAAATTTCGGGGCACACGTTATTGCTCGACGTGACACCGAGACGTACCGACACATACCATATGGGGTTAGGCAGGGAGCGTGGCAACACATACCTAACAAAATATTTGGCAACATCCGATATCACATTTGTTTAGTATGCACGAATAAAAACTAGGTATGAATAATACATAGATAATGTTGCGATCACGATTGTTCTCCTAAACGGATTAAATAGTGTCGATTGCTGAAAAACTTCTTGGTAAAAAAACGAATTGGTAAAGTATGATCGATGGTTTGAAATATTCAAATTGCGTCAAAGAACGATTGTTATTACATCTTTGTCGATCCACTAACTTTGATTTAAAAAAAAAACCACTTTATTTAAATATTTGTTTTGTTTTAGGTACTAAGTATTCGAGCTCTCTTATCTTGGGACAAAATATCTACCTAGCCTTTTGCAGCTAAATACCAGTATTTTACATGGAGCGACTGCCTATCTGACCTCCACAACCCAGTAACTGGGTAACACGATACCCCTTGGTAAGAAAACTCCCTTATCATGGGACAATGAAACATATTTTCATTCATTCTATTTTATTCTACATATATTTTTAATAATAATAACTTATTTATTTAAAAAAGATGTGTGGTACAGTCTGTTACAATAAATATAATTTTATAATTTACGGATGAATCGTAAAGAGAGTAACAATTAACAGAATTGAATCTGGCGTCCTAGCTAGGTTACATGATGGTAACCTGTATTAAGGCTCCTACAAACAGGCGCGACACGCGACGCGACACAAAGCCACGCGACGAGTGGTGTCTTTGTGTCGCGTCGTGCGTCGCGCCTGCTTCTAGGAGCCTTTTAGGTTCGCCAACACAGGTTCTTACAGAAAGAGTACGAAATTTTGAGAGAGACAGAGACTACTTAGAACTATAAGGTGCAAACGTATGTTAACTCATACTAAGTATGTGAAGTGTTAGTATGTGTGTACTTTGAAGCCTTGGAACCTCGTGAAACTTTTAAGTACGATGTTTATAACTTACGTGTAATTTCAGGCAGTTTCTCCATACAAGAAGATATTAAATTCCTAATAAAAGGCATTACTTCCACTGTCGCATGCTCCTGACATAAATTCACTCAGTGCCTCATCCCTTACACAGTAGAGTTCAATAATCACCCACTAGTGACGTCATCTGGCGCCCCATTTCTGACGTCATGAACAGGTCTAATATCTAATGGCGTATAGAGACGTCGTAGGTTATGACTTAAGTGGTTTCCAAGCTATGGAAACTGCCAGTCTTTATGTGTGTTTTATATCAAGAGCATGTACAAGGCTATTGGTAAAACACTAAAAACCTTTCAGGACTGTACTACTAACATCATAAACAAAAACTATTATTCTATGACTTTTTACAATACATAATACATTTACCAAAAACAAATCTTCAAGATTTCGTTGTTCTAACACATTTAAATGTGTGTTTATGATCACAGTGTCTAACTTTCAATTCGTCTACGAAGCAAAATGCCTATAATTAATGTCTACACAGCAAATTGCCTAAGCTGTAAATCGCCTAGTGATCAAAATGTTTAAAAAGCAAAATGCCTAAAATGTAATAATTTCTAAGTAGTCGAGATAATTAAAATAAACTCACCGTAGGGGCATCTGAACTGGGCCTCAAGTCTGCTATTACAATAGTGTCAGAATGGTCTCGCCATTGTGAGTATTTGACAGTGTTTGTATGGCAAATCTGTCAAAAACTCACAATGAAGAGATCATTCTGACACTATTGTAATAGCAGACTTGAGGCCCTGTAGGTTAGGTTAGAACTGTGACCACACAACGCGGGCCAGAAACGGTACTCCCTTTTTTCTCCTAAAATAATAGACATATTGCAAGGTGGGCATTTTGGTCCATAGTCAGAATAAAGTTTCGTTCAAATACTCTAAAGACATATTGCAAGGTAGGCATTGTGCTTCCTAGTCAATATAAGGTTTAGGCAATACTTGGCATAGACGTTTTGATTTCTAGTCAGCATGATCATAAAGGTTTTGTCGTACCTACCTACACCTCCCGTGCACTGCCAGTCATAGACACGGCAGTTTGTTTTGCTACGCGTAGTTCCTAACATTTAGAGCGCTGAATTTAAATATTTTTATTTTTGTATGAAAATCTGATAAATTAAAATTTGATGAATTATTAAAAGTCATAGAATAAAAGTTGTTATTTATGATTGATATAATATACTCCTGAGAGGTTGTTAGATGACCCTGTATATTTCTACAGTGTGTGTGGTAATCGGTTGTCATGTTATAGTAGGGTTGCCATCCGTCCCGGTACACCGGGACATGTCACCGGTCTAGAACTTTTGTCCCCGTCGTCCCGGTTAATCTACAAAATGTCCCGGTAATTCAATTTAAGACGATATGATTCGACAGAGACCGCGATTGCTAGTTTTTAGAATCCATGGGAAACTTAAAAAACTGTGGTATAACATTCTGAAAATAATATATGTGTTATTTAAGGATCTGGCGGATATGCAGTCGCTTTTAATAACTCGATTAGATTAACTTTTCTCGATAGAAAAAAAATTATAAACCCTTTTCGTAATGCTAAATCAATCTCTTGTCTACAAAACAGACCTTTTTTTCATAATTTTTATAAGAGTGAAAATTTTAATGGTATTAAGCTAATGTCCCGGTCAGTACTTAAGCTTCTATGGCAACTGTATAGGCCCTTTATGATCATGCTGACTAGAAATCAAAACGTCTATGCCAAGTATAGCCTTAAACCTTATATTGACTAGGAAGCACAATGCCTAGCTTGCAATATGTCTATACAGTATTTGAACTAAACTTCTGACTATGAACCAAAATGCCTACCTTGTAATATGTGTATTATTTTAGGAGAAGAAAGGGTGTACCGTTGTGTGGTCACAGTTCTAGCCTAACCTAACCTACAGTTCAGAGGCCCTAGAGTGAGTTTATTTTGACCGTCTCGACTACTTAGAAATTATTGCATTTTAGGCATTTTTCTTGTTAAACATTTTGATCTCTAGGCGATTTACAGCTTAGGCAATTTGCTGTGTAGACATTAATTTTAGGCATTTTGCTTCGTAGACGAATTGAAAGTCACACTCACTTTGATCATATACCTTATAGGCCACTGCTGGACATAAGCCTCCCCCAATTGGGGGGGTTTTCCATAATCACCACGCTTGGCAGGCGGGTTGGCGATCGCAGTATGGTGTTAAAAATGCATAGAGAACGCTACTGCCCATTCTCTAGCTAGTAAGTCCCTTAGGCCTGTGTTCACCAACATTTAAATCAACTGTTTAGATATTTAATCAGTTCTTTATTTAAAATTTCTTAGGCCTGTGTTCACCAACATTCAAACCACCGGTTAGGTATTTAAACAGTTGGTTTATGTCAAATTTCCTATGAAATTTTGAGTAAACAACTGATTAAATATCTAAACAGTTGATTTAAATGTTGGTGAACACAGGCCTTAGGAAATTTGACATAAATCAACTGTTTAAATACTTAACCGGTGGTTTGAATGTTGGTGAACACAGGCCTTATATTCGCCTTTTACTGACACCCACGGCAAGAAATAGGGTGATGCTATTCTTTACGTCCGGCACTACACGACACCATTTCTACAGTATGATAATCTGAATACATATAGTTACACGTTGTGTTGTTAGGCTGTGTCGAATCATGTAAGGGTTAGTTGAGAAACAAGATGCTAGTTAGTAAAGCCTCATGGATAACATGAGGATCGAATAACAAACAAGACAAATCTGTCGGTTTCGATCAACGAAAATGATAACAATTTCTCCTATCTAGAATAATTTATTCGGCACCGGGCTCCAATTTACAAAATATTTTTTTACTAAGAACGCTTTAAGTGTTATTACTATTATTTTAAATACATTCTCACCAAAATTTTCCTATATCTGCACTTTCTTATGCATTTCTCCAAGAATATTGCAATATATTTATTTTTATTGGAAACAAACACATAATAATTAAATTAAAACTATTATTATTATTCAGCTAAAACGTAAGTTCTTGTGCCTTATTCAGCTGTAAACACAAAATGAGGTTTACAGACATGACATTTTCTTTGATTAGGAGTTTCCTGTGCGCACACATGCAACACACTTGAATCGTCATAATCGTAGAACAGTGACGGATCTGAAATTTATGTTGAACTCTGCCGCGAGTGCAATAACAGCAGTAAGTATAAATATAACTTTTGGCCAAATTTAGTTGAGCATTGATTCGGAATCAGCTCATTGCGTTGATTCCGAATCTATGTTTGACTCTATTTGGACAAAAATTATACTTACTGCTATTATTGCACGCGCGGCAGAGTTCAACATAAATCTCAGATCCGTCACTGTTCTACGATTATGACGAAATACTAGACAACCAACTGGTTTTGATGCCAAGGCTAGGGTATTATCAAATAAATACCTTACAGACAAGACTGTTGTTGACATGTGGTTGACTTGCAAAAATACATACGTTATTACCGTGTGGTGCCAGACGTAAAGAATAGCACCATCCCATTTCCTCCCGTGGGTGTCGTAATAGGCGACTAAGGGACTTACCTACTAGAGAATGGGCAGCAGCGTTCTCTATGCATTTTTAACACCGTACTGCGATCGCCAACCCGCCTGCCAAGCGTGGCGATTATAGCATATCCCCCCCCCCCTTTTGGGGGAGGCCTGGGTCCAGCAGTGTACGTCTTTCGGCTGAAATGATGATGATGATGATATATTATGATAAATCTTTGAATATCATAATAGCACGGCATAGTTTGAGAATTCTCAAAAAATAACGAAAACTATGAAAAATTAAGTAAGTAATAAGTATTCCCTGCATATAGTTACATAAATAATTCATTATAAATTAATATTCCCAACGGAATTCAAGTACGAAATTAATTAGCAATTAGACCAAAACTTCTTATCCAAAAAATAGGCACGTCCTGTGTTGTGAAAGCCCCAAAACACACGCCTATAAATGGACGAAATTAGGAACTTAGTATTCTTAAAACAATAATAGATTTTGAAACCTAACTCATTACATTTTAATGACAGTTATGATAGGTTTTTTTTAATGAGCACTATTATTAGGTAACACATTTCCTTGGGCGGGTTGTTTTACGTCCACTTAAGGCGCTTCCCTTAGCAAACAACCTTGAGCTTTCGGTCCTTCTCGAAGGACCAAAAGCTCAAAGTTATTTGCTGAGACGCTCTGTCCCGCCCCCTGCGCACGCCGAATTAATATAATTTGTGGAATTATATTAGTAAACAAGGAAAGCTATCTTTTGAAATAAAATAAAACGTGAATTATTTAGATTTTTTAATTATCTATCCAATAGTGTAATCCTCAAATGAATAGAGCGTCACTTTTAGCAAAAGATGCATGTAATTAATCATTTAAGTAATTTTTTTACAAGGAGATTTTAAATGACAAAAACAAAAAAAATATTGTTTGCCTGTAAAGTTGGTTTACGGACGATAGTTTAACGTGACACTGTCATAACAAAACATTGATCATTGAGCGTAACGGGACAATGAGTCATCCTTTTTCGTGCATGCAGCCGGCGTTCATCGATTTATTAGACGTTGTCACGTCAACATTATTCACATAAAAACAAATAAGAACGTGCAATGTGATGATAGGATATCAAACAATAATAATGTGCTTTTAGATGTAGTTTATTTACATTAATTTATGAGTTAATAGCCTCTGAAAAACGCACTATCGCAATGTTTTGCTCGGGGTAGCGTCTTAACGAAACTCTGAATGTCGCGAAATATGTTGCAAGAGTTGTGTTAATGATTTTAATTATTGTAATTATGTAAATAAATTTATGTTACAGTCGCAAATTATATTTTGACCAACATACAACATGGGCTACATTCCGAGTTAAGCTGTAATCGCTCATAGCACTCACATCAATAATTTGCGTTCCGATTTAGAATATTACGATTATGACAGCTGAGAGCTGGGGCCTAAGTCTACTAATTTACAAACGTTGCAATGGTCTCGCCATTGTATTTGACAGTGTTTGTATGGCAAATCTGTCAAAAACTCACAATGAAGAAACCATTGCAACGTTTGTACATTAGTAGACTTGGCCCCCTGTTTGACAGCGCTCACGGTGATATTACTATAGGATATGGTCAGCGTTATCGCAAGATGGTGCATGTCATGACGTCATCTATGACGATACACGGGACATCGTTATCGCGCTCACGACAATTCGGTACGCGTATAAGCACGCTCAAATCGGTTACAGTGCAATTCGGAATGCAGCCCTGATACTGACTACCCTGACGCATTCGCCTTAATGCATGAAAACTTTTCTCTTTCCGCGAGAGAACTTACATCTGGTAGGTACCGTAGTTAATAATAGAAGTTGATGGAAGTCAAAAGTGGGATCTACGAGTGATTCGCAAAACTGATAAACACATTATTTCTCGAAAACACAGCTTAGTTCCTGACATTGAGTGATTTTGAGTAATGTACCGTGTTCGATGCTCGACTGTAAACATGTTTTCAGCGGGCCTCATAATTCGATTTTCGAATAAATAAAAATATTGATGAAAACTTTAATGAACTGAGATTCGCTTCTTTGTTCGGAGGCTTATTTCTGTGAAGGAAACCAACACTGCAGAAGCGTAAAAAGTTCGGTTGTCATTTTCAGACAGCTACAATTTATAAATTATTATGAGCCCGTTTCTATTTTAAACCCAGTTTATGAAACATTTTTAGAATAAAACAACTACTTCCATGATCTTGTCTAATTCAGTTTAAGAAAACAGTACATTGGTGCCGATTCCCTTGTTCACAAACTAAACTAAATTTAAGTTCAGTGCATCTTTTTCTTTCTGTTTCATTAAGAAAAGGCAGAAGATAAATTTTAGTTTAGTCCTGTCAAATTATTCAACGCTTGACGTAATTTTAGTCGGCAAGTTTTTAATCACGTTTAAACTTGTATGGAGTAGTGACACGCGCTGATTAATTTGACAGGACTAAACTAAAATTTATCTTCTGTCCTTTTCTTAATGAAATAGAAAGAAAAAGATGCACTGAACTTAAATTTAGTTTAGTTTGTGAACAAGGGAATCGGCACCATTGTCATTTAAGAACTAAACTTTTATTAATTAGGCTAGAAGGACTTATCTTTGAGTACCAAGTTTTTGTTATTAAAGTAACCATTTTTTTTATCCATAATATGGAAGCTCTTGGCCTTCATCTCACATGATGGTCTTTGATGATAAGGCCGAAGGTGGAAGCGAGCTTCGCCCGGAATCCTCAACCACAGAGGAACTGGCTACCTTACCTCTAATTGCCGAAACACAACAAAAATGCTGTTAACATTGTTGTTATGGTGACACAAACAAGATGGCGGTAGCTAGCCAGGCGGACTTAGAACAAAATTTTCTGCTCGGTTTGGTTGGTGAAATGAATTTGTAAAGTTATGTCTAACACGGATAAAAAACTGAGAATCACGCAAAATCTATCAAGCGTATTTTTCTGAAACCGCCATTTTTGCAAAGATAATTTAATTATTGATCTTTTAGTATAGGTACGTGTTTTATTAAAATACGTATTGCTTTTTGTATAATAAATTAATAATGGGACTTATTTGGGACTGCGCTCCTGGATGGGCGAGTCCTATTACTGGCTGGATGTACAACGCGTTGCGTGAGCTCAGGACGGAACACGCAAGCTAACTACTCAAAGTCACTGGCATATATCTACGTCTTAATGGCCTCGAATAACTTCATGTTATGTTTAGCGCTAATAACTCCTATGAGTTCAACGTTCTCGGTAATTGATAGGTACACAAACGGATGTCACGGATGAAGATCTTGGTAATGATCATGAGCGCTTGATTAATACCTACATAGGTTAGACATTGGAAATGATGTCATTAGTCAATACCTTTTATATGAATGAATTTTACATTTGGTTCAAGCAATTTTTTTTATTAAAACACTAGAAATATCTCCTGTATTGTGGGTGCGTTTACAAACATTTAAACTCACTTACACAAACAGCCAGACCAGGAAAAACTACTTGTAGGTCATACAAATATTTGTTCCGTGCGGGAACCGAAACCGCGACACGCAGCGCAGCAGTCAATCGCTTAATCACTGCGCCAACCGTGTCGTCCAACGTTCAATTATAAGACTTATTTACATTTCAACTGTTGATTTTAATAAAATAATATTTGTGTAGTCCTGTATTAATTACGTTGAACTATTAAAATGCGGGGTCGCTGTGTTTGGTATAAATGTTTTATATTAATTATTGTAACGTTTGTATATGCTTGCAACAAGTTATTATTAAAGGTTTTCACGTATCATGATCATTAAACCAACCTATGAATTCGCGTAGTTATGTAACACGTGCATTTTTTCATATAATAGAGAGGTTTTTAGTTAGCTTTTTAATTTCCTGCAGAGTACAAACTGAGAACTTTAAAATAAAACGGCAAAGAGCGTGTCGGACCCCGCACAATGAAGGGTTCCGTAGTTGGGATGAACTTATCCTAAGAACAAACTTAACATAGTTGAGAAACGTATTCTCCCATACAGAATGTGTTTGTGCATGTTTTTCCACTGCAAATGTAAGTTGATCAACTATTACTCGGTAACTTGTAAAGTTTACTTAGCTGTGATAGTTTTCCTTTTAACTTCGATAAATATACTACTGCTCTGATTTTTTTTCACATATCCAAATACAACCATTTAGCAGAGGGGAGGGACACTTGACTCTAACAAAAAATTGCACTTTAAAGCTTAATATTACGCAAACGGATGCCTGAATCGAAAAATAGTTTTCACAAACCCGCAATATCTTTTAACGGCCTATCTAACGATACCCCACGCATAGGATAAATGAGAAAACAAAATATCAACCCCACTACGCGTGAACCCTAAAAAATCTCAAGATTTTATTTTACCATTATGTCGGCATGATTAATATGTACAGCCATGCCAAATTACAGCGTTCTAGTTCTAGGAGTCTCTGAGCTAAGCCGCGGACAGAGGGACAGATAGACAAACAGACAGAAGGTAATGGCGAAACTGAAAGGGTTTCTTGTTGACTACGGAACTCTAAAAACGAAAGAGTTAATAAGAGATTTTTTATGCATGTGCAACTCGTATAAAGTAGAAGATTTAACGGTTCACAATATCAGCTTGGCATAAACGTAAGTCAATGCTTAAGCTTCCTTGATTTTGTAGACTGGTGTAATAGTTTTAATGAAAGATTAATATCGCAATAAATTAAACAATCCAGTACAAAAATCATTACCCTCCTTCTGGGGCAGTCGGGTAAAAAGTAATAAATAGGTTTATTCAAGTGACTCACTACAATCCTACTCATGATTAGACATATATTCACAAGATGGAGAAATGATTAACACACGATAAATGTGGTTTTATAGCAGAATATTAGCTTTTGTTCGCGGCTTCGCACGCGCGGGGATCGAAAATTATTCCACAAAAACGTAATACCGGGATAAAAAAGTACCCAGTTCACGGTCTTCATGTATTCAGTTGCATTTATCGTAAGTAACTACTGAAACCCAACCGCAATACACATAGTTGCAAACTAAGCAGATGAAATCATGGTAGAAGCCTCACCGAAGTAATAGGTCAGGGCTCGGGCCTCTCTGTTGAATATTAGATGGATTGCGTTGCATGACGCGGGTATGTAACGTATAGTTATACAAATTGAAAGCTGCAGGAAAAGCACTACCTACTGTAATAAATGTGGCAAGGGTTTTAAAGAGATTTTGAGGTCTCTCTCAGAATCGCTTTTTCTCTCGAGTGAGAGCAGAGAGAGAAGGGCGGCAAGAACAGGCGGTCTTCAAAAATCTATTGAAATGACGACTTCATATTAAA
This sequence comes from Dryobota labecula, assembly GCA_947523025.1. Taxonomy (NCBI): domain Eukaryota; kingdom Metazoa; phylum Arthropoda; class Insecta; order Lepidoptera; family Noctuidae; genus Dryobota; species Dryobota labecula. The sequence continues at coordinate 5,691,740 of OX383289.1, read as the reverse complement.
ATTTAATTCGTTTCGGATGTAGCAACAAGCTGGCAAAAAAAAAAACAACCAAAGACACTAACTTATTTTTTAGTTCGATCACTTATTAAGTCATTCCTTTCTCTCACATTTTTGGATCACTTATTAAGTCATTACTATTTGTAACGACTTAATGAGTGATCGAACTAAAAAACAAGGCGGTGTCTTTGGATTAATATTTTTTTTTTTACAGTAACTTCTTCCCTTTTTGTAGTCAATTTTTGCAGTTACCAAGCTACTTTATAAGCTATCTTTCGTCTAACAATACCACAATAACCTACTTTCCATACTCACTCATAAAACTCTGCAAAGAGCACCTGACATACTCTATTTTGCGATCCCAATACCGTCATCAACATTACAAGTTGATGTAGTGGATCTAGTCACGTGAAACCAGATTATGATTCAAAACAAATACAATTTTATAAATAATATCCTCTGTTAATAACTGAGGGGACATTCGGAGACAGCTGTGGTGGCATTCCGCCAGAGTGTACTATGCCATTTGCCAAAGTACGTCTGTGACGTCAGAGGTTCGTTTGTCTCTTTCTTACACGCTGACACGTCATGTGTGCTTGTCATTAAAGTGGGAGTGTCGACGATCTGAGGTTTTTGTGTTTAATTTTCATATTTTATGTCTTCATTTTTAAGTTTTGCCCGTGAAATGGAGCGTTATAATGACGAATGTTTTCATTTATCTAAAAAGAGGGAACATAATTATTTTATATTCAATGTAATTCACCAAGGTTGGTATAAATTCCCGAAATTGCAGACTAAGTCCGTAAATATCTCATTTTAAAATCTTTACACGAGGCGTCTTTATTCCGACCTTCCTTACATCTAAATATATTAATCAATGTAATTTATTAAAACACTTTCTTGGTAATTAACATACTAAAGCTATCAGCAAGCAGATGCACGTGGTGCCTTGTTCTCCCTGCCAACACCGCGAGGCATCCGGCGTGAATGCACGCATGTACCAACAACAGGAGACATTACAGAGCAAGTTGTGGTGTCAACCGAGTGCAATGGCTTACTTAATGATGCCCTAGGCAATAGGCCAAAAACAATCATTATTTACGTCCCGAAAATGTGTAGGTAGGTATCCCGAAAGTTTACTGTATTTTAAAGTACCTACAACTTAGCTTAAAAGGTAAGAATTGTAAAGACTGGATCTTTTACAAGGTAGAATATAGATAGAATACTCTTTATAGCTTCCGAGTGGAGCTACGCAATATTTTCTCGTCCCATATACCACAGTGTCTCAAGACAAAAATCTTTGACCAGTGCGTTTTGCCAGTGATGACCTATGGCACTGAAACGTGGTCGCTCACAATGGGCCTTATTAGAAGGCTACAAGTCATCCAAAGGGAAATGGAGAGGGCTATGCTTGGATTTTCCCTACAAGATCGAATCAGAAATGAAAAGATCCGCAGGAGAACCGACATAGCCCGAAAAATTGCGAAACTTAAGTGGCAGTGGGCAGAGCACACTTCTCGCAGAATAGATGGCCTTTGGGCCGAAAGGTTCTGGAGTGCCGTCCGCGTACCGGATGTCGTAACGTTGGAAGGCCTCCCATAAGGTGGACCGATGACATTGTGAAAGCCGCAGGAATCCGCTGGATGCGGGAAGTACAAAACCAAAAGGGAGGGGGAGGCCTATGCCCAGCAGTGGACATCTTTCGGCTGAAATGATGAAAATGATGATGAATCTGTATAGAAACGATGAATGTGTGAAAAATAATATGACTAGAAAGGGGCTGACTATCGATGTTGGCTTGAAAGAGCATGGCAGTTGAGAGTATATCATGCTCACTCAAATGTCTCACTGATAGTGGCGCATGTGTTGGATCATTCGGTTCCTTACAAAATGGTTGAGCTGGATGGTGCTGATCCACGCGTCATGTTCGTAAACGGGCGCCGTCAGTTGAGACTGGTCATCTATTAACTGCCAGGGCTTATTTTTAATCTTATGTTTTTAATGGCAGGAGGGGACGCCCTAGGAGAACATATAGTGACTCAATTGGTGATGTTTTTCAGAAAGGTCAGGTGCGTAGTACTCGCAACTGGCGTGCATGTATGACCTGGGCCTCAAGTCTGCTATTACAATAGTGTCAGAATGGTCTCGCCATTGTGAGTATTTGACAGTGTTTGTATGGCAAATCTGTCAAAAACTCACAATGAAGAGACCATTCTGACACTATTGTAATAGCAGACTTGAGGCCCAGATGTATGAATGTAAATGAAGCAAAAGGAGTAGGTATGTAAGGAGCGTAGCAGGTGGCGTTTAATAGTTTCTGCCTACCCCCATGGGAAAAAGGCGTGAGTTTATGTATGTATGTTTTTAATTGTTTTGTTTATTTTTTAGGGTTCCGTACCTGAAAAGGAAAAACGGAACCCATAAAGGATCACTCGTGTGTCTGTCTGTCTGTCCGTGTGTTACAGCCAATTTGCTCCGAATGTAATGGACCGATTAAGTTGAAATTTGGTGTACATATCAATTTTAATGACCCTACACGGACGTGAACCGTAAATAAATGAATTTAGAATATTAGGGTCAGTTTTGTTTGGGGACCAAATAAGAAAATTAAAAAAAAAATGTGTGACATATCAAATGAAAGGGCTTTTCTGCGAGGGTCTCCAATTTTTTTTTAAATAATTTTAAAGTTACTTTTTTTTAAAGTTATAAGTGAAAATAGACGAAAATTGACCATTGACCATTGACCATCAGAGGTATAATAACGAAATAAATAAATGAAAATTACTTCTCTAGACTTTTTGGGTAAGCTGTAGTAACACAGTATCAACGACCTACTAAAACGTAGCATAATATTAGGTATATTCGTAAGTGCATCATAGTCACGCGTCAGTCAAGGGGTATAAACAAAATTACCCGATAATGATGCGGAACAAAACTTCGACACGCCTAATCATTGTCTATCTCTAAATTATTTTCTGGCTTTATATATCGCGTGACTATAATAGATCACTGTAAAAAATGGCGGTCATGAAGCAAAAATATTAAGTCCTTATACAACGTGTTTTTTTTAATATCCCATAACTCTAGGGTTATATTCTATAAGTAATAATCGTGACTTTGTCGAATTATTTTGTATGAGAAATGAAAACATAAATAAAATGATAATTGAATAATAATTCATATGTCAGTTGATTCTTTGATACACTGAAAAAAATGCACTCCAATCAAATGACATTTTAGCTTGATTGACGATATCTTGTTTAGATTAATCAAAATCTTAGTTACGTTGATCATCACGAAATGATTGCAGCAATACTAGTTCAAATGATTGAACGCTCAAACAAGTTTCTCGATTACCCTTAACATGACATCATTGCAGAAGAGTTAAAAAAGAGACAAGTTAAAAAAAATGTTAACTGTAACAAAGTAAATTAGTTGTGTCAATCAAGCATTTTCATTACCTGAATAAAGATCATTGAAACTTTAATCTAATAATCTTGGTTGGAGCAACTATGTTTTGACTTGATTGCTGCATATAGGTTTTGTGATAACTCCAATCAAGATTCCGTTTGAAATCTCAATCAAATAAAAGTAGTAGCTGTGATCATTGTGCTTGATAGGCTCAGATGCAAACAAGTTACTTAGTCAATCTAAACAAAATCTTGATTGTGGCAACTACTTTTTTTTTCAGTGTATGGTCTCATTCATACCCTAGAGTTATGGAATAAAAAAAAATTAAAAAAAACCGAAATCGAAATCTACGTGAAGGCGCTGGTTGGACACCTCAACAACTGATGTTATATTGCCTGGTCCTCATAAGATTAACTATGCGCTTTGAAAGTAGGGAGGCTTAGCAGTCAGACCTTCAAAGAAAAATATTGCCCCAAAATTGGTCGAAGAAAGAATTAAAAAAACCGGTCAAGTGCGTGTCGGACCACGCACAATGAAGGGTTCCGTAGTTGGGACGAATTTATCCCAAGAACAAACGTAACTGCAATCAGTTGAAATACATGTTCCCCTGTGCCCATACATTCCAACTGCAAATGTAAGTTGGTCAACTATTACCCGTTCTCTTGTAAAAGCCTACTTAGCTGTGATAATTTCCTTTTCACTTCGTTATATGAATTATTGCTGTGATTTTTTTCATATATCCCAGAATAACCATTTATCTGGCACGGGACGACGACAACACTTGACTCTAACAAAAATTTGCACTTTAAAGCTTAATATTACGCAAACGTATCTCTGAATTGAAAAAAGTTTTTCACAAACCTGCAATATTTTTGAATGGCCTATCCTACGATATTTCACACCATAGGATAGACGAGAAAAAAAAATACCATCCCCACTTTAAAAGAAAAATATTGCAAGATTTTATTACCACCATTATTTTAGTACCACTTTATCGGCATATATTATATAATATACACAATACATATATAATGACAAATTACAGCTTTCCAGTACTAAGAGTCTCTGAGCTAAGCCTCGGATAGACAGACAGACACGACAGACGGACATGGCGAAACTAAACGAGTTCCTTGTTGACTGCGGAACCCTAAAAAGAAAGCTAATACAGGTACATTAGCTAATAGCTGAAACATTTTTTATCGCAGCCAATCTGTACAATGAAATGGTTGTTAGCACTACAACATTCCCTGCTTTCACGACAAAGGTAGGTCTACACCAGGGTATTGATTACCTAATGTAAACATTTAGCTGCTAAGGTCACATTCCGCGTAAAAGCTTCGCACTTTGTCCTTCGACCATCTGTTTTGTGACTTCGATATCTGATCGCCAAGGGTGCGTCAAATTCATGCTAAGTGAAAAGTGATTCTGCTAAACTGTAACTTGTATACTCAGTTTTGTGGAATAGCTTTTAAAGAGTTTGTTTAGTTTGAACCCCTAATGGGGCTTTCGCATAGACCATTAAAAAGCTACGATCCTTAAGTACTTACTTCTCACCCCGTTTGCTGGATGGTTAGTGTTTACATGATGTCATTAGCGTAGAGTCCCTAGTCGCCACTAACGATCGTCTGCGGAGATCTCTGTAGATATACGGGTTTATTGGTAATATAAAACACTAACAACCTTCCAGGGCCTCAAGTCTGCTATTACAATAGTGTCAGAATGATCTATCATTGATTTCATAATTGTTGATTTTGACAAGTTTGGTAATCTACTAATATAATGGCGTCATTATGACTTTCCAATGGTCAGCCACTGACACTCCATTGAAAGAATTGATAATCTCGTACAAAATGACAAATGAAACTTCCTACTAAACTTCCAACTTCCTACTACTTCAGATTGCTTATAACACTAATAAATAATATGTAAAAATATATATAAATGAAATCTGGCATGAATAAATGTTCAAAACGCCATTGTAATACAATTATATTACGAGACCATTGACCGATCAATGATCGACCATTATGAATTTAGCAGATTACGAACTTTTAGCAAAATTACAATGGGATCGTGTTGGAGTGACGAATTTATAAAAATAGTAGACTTGGGCCCCAGGATTGTATTACTAACATCATAAACAACAACTTCTGTTCTATGACTTTTTATAAAACATAATACATTTACCAAAAAACAAGCCTTCAAGATTTCGTTGTTCTATCTAACACATTTCAATTCTGTATTTTGTTGTACCTACCCACGCCTCCCGTGCACGGTCACTAGTAAGAAACCGCAGTTTGTTTTGCTACGCGTAGAGTTCGTAACATTTAGAGCGTTGAATTTAATATTTTTCGTAAGCTACCGCACGGTAAACATATTAGTAGTTGTGCTCTTCAAATTTTATTTATTGTTTATGTTTAAACGCAGTGTTTGACAAAGTTTTTGTGAAAATAGATCAATTAATAGTTCTAACTATCAAACTGTATAGTGGGTGAATGATTATGAAGTGTAAATAATGATTGATTTGAGATATTAATCATATATCGTAAAACAGATACCGTCAATAAGTGTTAACGCTAAGTGTTTACTCAGAACGCGTAACCGACGCGCTATACGGATCACTTACGACGTTCTTCTCGCGAGCTCGCTTACGTACTTGATTACTGATAGCGGCGTCGACGTTTTGGACTTTGGACTGCGAACCATAATAGCTAACTTCACTACAAATTACTATTAAAGGTTGAAGACAGCGTTTACTTTATTTACTTGCTTGTTACCAAATACTCGAGCAATTTGCGTTAGTAAACATGACGACAACTTTATGGGGGTGCTGCACCAATGACAGCTCTAAAGAAAACTATCGCTTTGTCAATTGCATTCGTTGCACTAAGTCGTATCACTTTATTTGTTTATCTATCTCGGAAATACCTAATGAATCGGACGCTTATAGTGATTGGCAATGTTCGGTATGTATAAGTACGAGCCTGCCCCCAAAGTCTTCTAAGATAGACTGTACTCCGGTGCGTAACATTTCAACTACTAGAGGAAATAAGAGACCTGCTTTGAATTCTCCTCCTGAAACTTTACCGGCGGTCACTAGCGAGGACGTGCGTTCTATCGTACAGGAAGTTATAAAAACAGAGTTTGCTGTTATGCTTCAGCAGATAAATAGTACCATTGTAAATATCATTAATAGGGAGTTAGCCCCGATTCGCAACGATTTTGAGGAACTTAGAGTGTCTCTGAATTTCCACACGAAAGAATTTGATAAGTTTCAGTCGGAACACGCAGAGTTTAAAAGTACTACGACAGAACTTAAACATGAAAATATTAAATTGCAAAACACAGTAACAGATCTTAATCAACGACTTAATTATCTGGAGCAACAAGCACGAGCCAACAACCTGGAGCTGCAGTGTCTACCAGAAAATAAACAGGAAAACCTGTATACCGTCGTCAAGCAGTTAGGTTCAGTGGTCGGTTGTGAGATTATGGATAGCGATATTTCACACTGCACACGGATTGCGAAGCTTAACACCAGTAATTCTCGCCCTCGGTCTATCGTGGTCCAGCTTGCCTCGCCAAGAATCCGCGATCAGGTGCTGGCCAGTGTAATTAATTACAACAAAGATAAAACCCACGACAAACTCAATACCGCCGATTTTGGCATAGCAGGCAACAGGTCCCCTGTCTTTATTGCTGAGCATTTATCCCCTGCTTACAAAGCTCTTCATGCTGCAACAAGAATCAAGGCAAAAGAAAAGGGTTATAAATATGTCTGGGTGAGGAACGGGAGGATATTTGTCAGGAAGATGGATGGTGAAGATCATATATTTATTAAAAGTTTGGACATTTTAAACAACTTAAGATAATGTGTTAATTAAAACAAATAATAGTATTCCTACTTTTGCGTGCACTTATTAACTAATTATTTAAATTCAATAGTTTGCAAATATACTATCAAAACAGCAGAGGGTTAAGAACAAAGACACATACTGTGTATCGTAACATTTCCGGTAATGATTACGACATAATAGTTCTGTCTGAAACCTGGTTAAATAACTCTGTATTGAGCAGCGAGCTATTCGACGATAGATATGTGGTATATAGGAGAGATAGAGAAAGTTCTCATTTTCAGTGCGCCAAAGAGGGGGGTGGTGTTTTAATAGCCGTTAAGAAAAAAATTAAATCTAAACGTATTAAGTGCTGGGAAAGTGGTTGTGAAGACCTATGGGTGAGTATTGATTTGTCAATATCATGTACTGCTCGTCGAATGGTTCTCTGCGCAGTATACCTGCCTCCTCCTATACGCCGTTCTTCTCTGGAGCACTATTTGGATCACTGTAATGCTATCTTTGAACAATGTACTGATTCGGGGGTTTTTATCGTGGGCGACTTTAACTTGAGTAACATTGATTGGAATTTGGTAGGGAAATCGACTAATAAATTTGGCTCTTCTGGTACTAGTGAAATTTTAATTGATTTCACAAATGTGAACAGGCTTAACCAACTTAATTGTGTTACAAACGATGCAGGTCGCATTTTGGATCTAGTTTTAACAACACATTCATTGTGTAGCGTCAGTGAGAGTATAAATCCAATTAGTAATGTCGACAAACATCATCCACCTCTTGATATTATTGTTTCCTTGAGTAAGGAAGTAAGACTACCATACAATAACGTCATACAAAGACCCAATTTTCGTACCACAAATTACGCACCAATTCGGATGTTTTTAAAACTAATTGATTGGGATAAGTTATTTAAGGGGCATAATGATGTGAATGAGATGTTGGATGCTTTTTACGAGACACTTAATCATGGTATACATGAATTTATTCCCTCTCGGGCACCAAAGAAACGTAAATTTCCACCGTGGTTTAACCGTAATTTAATCAGAATGTTAAATTCAAAGAACAACATCAGAAAAAGATATCATAAATATAGAAACCCCATGGACTTAATTGAATTAAAACTGCTTAGTAAGCGCTGTGATACCTTGGTCACTCAATGTTACAACAATTATATCGAAAATCTAGAAAACAAGCTTAAAACCAACCCTAAATTATTTTGGACGCATGTAAAAAATAAAAGAGGGGGGTCTAGTGCCTACCCCATGACCATGAATAACGGATCAGTGTTCACTTCTGATGGTGCGACAATATGTGAAATGTTTGCTACCAGCTTCTCGTCTGTTTATAGTCTCGACCAAGAATCGAGTAATGAGTTTAATACCGAATTATTTTCACAGTCTCTTGGGAATACCAGTCTATGCTTAACAAGTCCAAATATAAGCAGTGAGTGCCTACTTAAGAAATTAAAAAGTTTGGATATTAACAAAGGTCCTGGCCCGGATGGCATACCGCCAATATTTATTTCGGCTTGTGCGGAGGAGTTGGTGCATCCACTCATGGCCATATACAGCAAATCTTTGATTTCTGGTGTATTCCCTACGAAATGGAAAATGGCAAAAGTGGTGCCTGTTCATAAATCGGATAGCAATGACAACATAGCTAACTATAGGCCCATCTCAATTCTCTCAACATTTGCCAAAGTGTTTGAATCGCTACTCTGTCCGCATTTTCAGAACCATCTCAAGCTATTCATAAGCGATCATCAGCATGGATTTGTTGGATCACGATCCACGAGCACTAATCTAGTTGCATTCACAGAGAATTTAATTGGGGCTGTTGATTCTGGTCACCAGGTAGACGTCATTTACACTGATTTTAGCAAAGCCTTTGATAAAGTTTCCCATAAAATCCTATCTCATAAGTTACATGAGTATGGTATCACTGGCAGCTTGCTTAAATGGGCAATTTCGTATCTGGCAGATAGATCTTTCTTTGTTGTGGTAAACGGTTACCAATCTAGTGTGTATAAAATCTCCTCTGGAGTCCCGCAAGGTTCACATCTAGGGCCTATATTGTTTATCTACTTTATTAATGACATTCCCCGTTGTTTGCGGTACTCCGAGATTTTTATGTATGCGGATGACCTAAAGTTTCTTAGAATAATTAAGTCTGATAGAGACTCTTCGCTTTTACAGATGGACCTTAATAGTCTCATCCGATGGTGCAAAAATAATAAAATGCATTTGAACTCAAAGAAATGTTACCATGTGAAGTATACAAGAAAAAATAATATTATAGAGACAGTATATTACATTAATGAGGACTGGGTTAGTGAAGTGGACACTATACGTGACCTTGGAGTTTTGTTTGACCAAAAATTAACCTTTGTGCCACACTTAGATCATGTTGTTAAGAAAGCGTCAAAAATGTTGGGGTTTGTCATAAGACAGTGTAAAGGTTTTCGACAAAGTAAAACAAAAATTTTGCTTTATTATAGTTTGGTACGTAGCATATTAGAATACTGTAGTGTGGTGTGGCGGCCGCACTATGCTACTCACAGTTTGCGTCTAGAACGCGTCCAAAAACGCTTTGCTTGGCATTTAGCTTTTTCTGTTGGTATAGCTAAAAAAACGCCTTCTTACAAAGACAGATTAAAAATCTTCAACATACACACCTTAGAAGAGCGAAGGCGTTTAAACGACGCAATGTTTGGCTGCAAAATCTTGAAAGGAAATATTGACTCACCGCCGCTGCTCACACTTATAAACTTTCGTGCTCCTTCAAGAATTCCACGTAAACCCATAACTCCATTTCGTCCTCCACAGAGAAGAACGGTGTTGGGATCTAACTCTCCATGCGCTAGGTTCTGTATGGTTTTGAATAGTTGCAGCGATCTAATCGATTTCCACTTTGATTCTCTGACTAAGCAGAAGTCAAAAATCTTGAGTTGTTTGTCAGAGTTGTTGTAGGCAAAGCATTCATAATTTTTTCATTATTTTATTGTTTACATTACATAACTTATTTAAAACTAAGTCTTTATTTAGGCTACATATTTTTTCTTTAGTTTTAAGTTGGCTTGTGAACTATACATGTACCTAGGCTTACAAATTAGCATATTTTAGTTCATGTGGTGTTTACCTTTAAGTAATTGTTACACTGTTCAAAGTTATTAAGACGTTACCTTTTATCAAGATGTTAGTGTAAACAATTGTTGGTGAACCAAATAAATAAATAAATAAATAAATAAATATTTTGTATAAAAATCTGATGAATTATTAAAAGTTATAGAACAAAAGTTGTAAATATTGTGCATACGGATCCTTGAATCGAAAAAGGGTTTTCATAGACCCGCAATATTTTTGAACGCAATATTTTTCAACAATACCCCACAACATGGGATAGACGAGAAAAAAACAACATCCCCACTTTACGTGTAAGGGACGTAACCTACAATTCTCTGGGTCTGGGAGCCAAGTCTACTAATTAATGCACAAACGTTGCAATGGTCTCTTCATTGTGACTTTTTGACAGATTTGCCATACAAAAACTGTCAAATACTCACAATGGCGAGACCATTCTGACACTATTGTAATAGCAGACTTAAGGCCCTGGCTGTTTGTGTATGTGAGTTTAAATCTTTGTAAACGCACCCACAATACAGGAGAAATTCCTAGTGTGGGGCAAAGATTTTTTTTCAATATTTTGTTTTACCACTTTGTCGACATGATAAGTATACAGTACAGCTTTCTAGTACTACATTGCGAAACTATGAGGGTTCCTTGTAGACTACGGAACCCTAAAAAAAGAACTAAAAGGACTTTATAGGTTATTTACGTAAAAAACGTGTTTTTTATTATGAGTTCTTAAAAAAATTCGAAGCACTTAGACCGGCCATATGATGGCGTCGTTTGATAGCATTTCAATGGCACCGACGAGACTAATGTCTAGCCGCTCGATTGATCCATCCTAGCCAATGTCTCAGGGGGTAGGGGCGCTGACGTCACATATCAGCGGCATTGTTCTCGTCACATATCAGCGGAATTAACATGTGCCGGCTATATTTACCCGACTGCGCGACCGCAAAGACAGGGTGATGTTTTTAAATAAAGTGGCACAAACGGAGGAGACAAGTCTATTAATATGGTCATGGTATTTTGTTGTTAAGGCGCGGTTCTTCGAGCGTGCATTTTTGTTCTAGAGGTGGCAGCTGGGCGCGAGTAAATTGTGCCATGAATTTCGTTAATTTTGGGTTGAAAATTATATGTTTTACGATATTAACAATGTTAAACCGACCGACATTACATCATCATAGACGTTTATTTTGATGTGATTTTCAATACATAAAGTAGTTATAATATTGAAATAAAATGAATTTTAATCTACAAAATAAGGGTATGTTCGGATTTTTTTTCTATCGGGCGAACTTTATCCAATTATGTAAGGGGTACCCGACGTACCTACAGAAAAGTCTCAAAAGCAACATATAATTTTTTTCACGTGTTTCATCATTACCGTTTCTAAATAAAATGACATTAAAATTACATTTCCTAGAGGTTAACTTGAAGAACCTCGCCTTAAGGTAATTTTAAATGGCAATGATTTAGAATTGTCGATTCAAAAGGTACCTATTGTCTTTGTACAAGTCAAGAAGCTCTATTTAATGTTGGTCATTGTTAAGTGGAAAAATGGCTTCTTTTAGCCTATAGCACTCTACTGCTTGGCTAACGTTATTGTTACGTTATACTTTTTCAACCCTTGAAGAATTTATTTTGGGTTAATCTATACTATATACATATTTAATATTATAAAGCTGAAGAGTTTGTTTGTTTTTTGTTTGAACGCGCTAATCTCAGGAACTACTAGCTGGAATTGAAAATTTCTTTTTGTGTTGGATAGTCCATTTATATCACGCTATATAACATCACGCTAGAAACAACAGGAGCGGAGCATAAATGAAAATAAATGATAAAATCAATAAATGTATCGAGGAAGGCTATAGGCTATATAACATCACGCTGTGATCCTTAGGAGACAAGTGAAAAGAACAAAGTCAGAAAGAACGCTAAGCGATAACGAAGTTATAGCGCGGGCGAGCGACGGGATGCGACGCGATGGGTGGGCCGGAAGAAGTCGCGGGCAGAAGCTAGTTAATTCTATATGTGTGAATTCATAAATAAGTTACCCATATAATAATCATCAAAAACCGTTTACTTATAAAGACCCCGCCCAGCACTCTCAAGTACTCCAGTCAAGCAGTCTCTCAAGTATACTCGCACTTCCAGTAGATACCAACTACAAACGTTACAACTGCTGCATACAAACTACTTCACAATACAGAACTACCAATAAATAATATATGAATAATTCAACATCTCCAGTTAAGGCCGGCTGCAACTTAACGACAAAACGAACGTTCCTGCGAACGGACAAGTGCGGGCAATCGATAGGCCCCGCCCACTGACCTATATAGCAGAGATTAGGAAGAGGCCAGCCCGCCCGAGATGTCTTGTTTTTGTCTCGTGTCAAGAAGGCTTTATTTCTTAGATAAGGAATATACGTTTAGAATTGTATGGGTTTAGTACAATGAATTATTTTGCTTGGTTATCCCTCAGTTGGGGATAAAACAGACGTCTTATCGAGAAGAAAGGATTATTTCAGACTCATTTTCTTTCAGAGGGCTTTATTGTACTCTCTGAGTTACAGCCTGTTCTCACTAGTCGGGTGTCGGGCCCGATAGAAAATCGGCTGCTCTAGTGGCAGTGACATTCTATATGAAGCTGTTCACACTTATCCGACACTGTTTTTATGTCGGCGCCCACAAGAAATGTTGAGTGTTTTGCCAGCCCTCTACGTCCTTAAAATAATCGCATCGAATCTCGATCGCCTATAAGTATGGCGCTGTTCATATTATGCCAGATTTCGAGCCACAGTCAGACAAATACAAATACAGTCGCCTCGCATAGACTGCCAGAAAATGACTCCAGCTTAGGCTTGTAGAAAAAAATTGATTCTCTGTAAAGATGGTTTACGGACGATAGTTTAACGTGACAACGTCATAACAAAACATTGATGCGGCGCAAGCGTACAATGAGCGTAACGGGACGGGACATTTTTGTGCATGTAGCCGGCGTTCATCGATTTATTAGACGTTGTCACGTCAAAATATCGATGTATCGATATATCGGTATTATTTGGCTATATTTATTATATCGATATAATATATCAAGTATCGGCAAATGTATCAAATACTATATATTTCCAAAAGCACCACTGACTAAAATCGGTGGAGTTCAAAGCGGTAAAAAAGTTATTTTTGACGAGACAACGTCTAATAAATCGATGAACGCCGGCTGCATGCACGAAAAAGGATGACTCATTGTCCCGTTACGCCCATTGTCCCGTAACGCTTATTGTCCCGTTACGCTCATTGTACCCTTGCGCCGCATCAATGTTTTGCTATGACGTTGTCACGTTAAACTATCGTCCGTCTTTACAGACAACCAATTTTTGTTGTTGTCTGGGTCTGCTTGCTCGGAAAATAAATAATTTTAAAGCATTGCAAGTGGGCCTTACTGTGAAGGCCAATAGCTAGGCGGTTGTGGATTAAAAAAAAAAACAATTGAATTTCATGAAGTATTTTTTTTTTCGATATATCGAAATCAATATAGCTTTTGTTTAAATATCGAGACGAAATATATCGATACTTTTTGACACTTCTTGTATCCCTACTCCAACTTCGATCGGGTCCGGCAAGCGACTAGTGTGGACAGAGGCGCCGACACCCGGTTAAAAAATACGGCGCCCGACACCCGACAAGTGGGAACGAGTTCTTAAACTGTTACTTACCAAGAACCTACTTACAGTCTAAGCGGCCATTGGTGGCAGTGTGTCACGCGACATAAGCGAGGGTGTCCTAAATGGGGAAACCTCAGAAGCCTTGTAACCGCGGCTAGGGGAATGCGGCATTGTGCGTGTGAGTGATGAACGAGTCTACTACCTCACCTAGATCTGTCTTTGCTTTGCATAAAGTCGCTGTGTGTAATTGCTGCCGTGTGTGGCTTTCAAGAGGTTGACAGGTATTTATTTCCATTTCGCTCTCCATTTCGAAGAATAGTGTGAAGAAATGTAGCGTACTAGCTTTTGCCCGCTGCTCCGCCCGCGTGGATGTCGGTTATCGCGTAAAAAAATAGCCTATGTCCTTCTCCATATCCCAGGCTATATCTTTGCCAAATTTCATGACGATCGGTTCAGCGGTTTAGGCGTGAAAACGTAACATACAGACAGACAGACAGACCAACAGACATACAGAGTAACTTTCACATTTATAATATTCTATTATTTATTTATATCTATCTATCTATCTATCTATCTAATATTAGTATTAGTATGGATGTCGTGTAGGTTGGAAAATTTTATTGGAAATCTAGCCTTGATTCGAATATAGTTCAATTAAATTAAATTTTTTAAGGTTCTGGCTTGAATGTAGTTGAATAGCGGAAAATTAAAAGTCAAATGCTTTACTCGTATTTCTAGTAGGCCATTACAAGTAATTTTAAACGTCAACTTTTACAGAAAATAGAATTGATTCTAGTTTGCCTTTCCAAAATGTATAAGTTTTATATGGAGAACAATGGGCAAGAAACTCCATATTTACTTTTTAAATGTTTTGAATACAGTTATTATATATTTATATGTGATGACGATGTACCAGGTAAAAAGGTAGAAAAAGGTATCTACAACTTATATTAAACTTAAAGGACAAACACATATTTTTTTTTTACTTTTTATAGACCGGTTTGTGTTTGTATCGGAGGTTTTTTAAATTTTAATAAATATTAATTAAAATTTATTAATCAAAATATTATCTACAACAGGTAAAAAAGGTATCTACAACTTATATTAAACTTAAAGGACAAACACATATTTTTTTTACTTTTTATAGACCGGTTTGTGTTTGTGTCGGGGGTTTTTTAAATTTTAATAAATATTAATTAAAATTTACTAATCAAAATATTATCTACAACAGGTAAAAAAGGTATCTACAACTTATATTAAACTTAAAGGAGAAACACATATATTTTTTTTACTTTTTATAGACCGGTTTGTGTTTGTGTCGGGGGTTTTTAAAATTTTAATAAATATTAATTAAAATTTATTAATCAAAATATTATCTACAACAGGTAAAAAAGGCATCTACAACTTATATTAAACTTAAAAGACAAACACATATATATTTTTTTTACTTTTTATAGACCGGTTTGTGTTTGTGTCGGGGGTTTTTTAAATTTTAATAAATATTAATTAAAATTTATTAATCAAAATATTATCTACAACAGGTAAAAAAGGTATCTACAACTTATATTAAACTTAAAGGAGAAACATATACATTTTTTTTACTTTTTATAGACCGGTTTGTTTGTGTCGGGGGTTTTTTAAATTTTAATAAATATTAATTAATATTTATTAATCAAAATATTATCTACAACAGGTAAAAAAGGTATCTACAACTTATATTAAACTTAAAGGACAAACACATATATTTTTTTTACTTTTTATAGACCGGTTTGTGTTTGTGTCGGGGGTTTTTTTAATTATAATAAATATTAATTAAAATTTGAAATACCCCCGACACAAACACAAACCGGTCTATAAAAAGTAAAAAAAATATATGTGTTTGTCCTTTAAGTTTAATATATGTAAGTAGATACCTTTTTTACCTGTTGTAGATAATATTTTGGTCCAAGTGTCGTCGCTTCGGGGGTCGGCTAATCAAAGCTATCCTTTCTACAATAACATACATTAGTTATTGCTAGGTCTAAGCCTTGACTGTTTGGCGTTTTCATTAACTGCTGCCAGTTGGTGAGGGAGTTGGATATATAATTCCAGACGATGCTGCAGCATCACTTCAAGGTTACCATATTCTAATATCATTGAAGTTTCAGAATACCAAATGTTGACTCGATCAGACCCGTGGAAGATGCTGACATCCATTCATCAACTAGAAAAGAGCTGATAATCTTCAAACGGCTGAACTGATTTTCTTGAATCATAGCTAAGAACACTCTCGATCAAGTCGAGTAAGTTTGTTTAAACAAAACAAAAAAGAAAACTAAATTGGTTCAGTTGTTTGGGAGCTACGATGGCGCCGACAGGCACACACAGATACACATGTTAAACTGTAGCACTCCTCTTCTTCCCTCGCGAGTTAAAAAATAAGCAATACCCGAAGTATTCCGTTCATTTAGTCACAGTACATATACTGAGTTCAATCGATCAGCGACATTACAATCTGGCAGAGTATCCCGTATTTAGAGCATTGGTCAACTGGGAGCCAACTGGAGTGGAAATGGTCAAACAGGTGACCCACAAAGCTGCTGTTCAGTGTACAATTTTCACTATGAGCAAGGTTTTCCCCGCTACGTTATAATGGCAGAGTACCTAGACTACCCTGCTACCTACATGTGTGGCGTATAGTTAGATATGTAGCGTGTGTGCAGCTAGGGGTTGTATGCCGAATATCGAGCCATTACAGCCGTCTTAGTATAACCGATAAAAACCAAACTTTACAGGAGAAGGTTTTTTAAATATTTTTGTAAATAATTGCTCTATTAAATTGAAATTTAACATATGATAATGATTTTTGAAGCTTTAGGTGTAACAGTAATTTTTTTTTTTAAACTATAGGTTTTGAGGCTTTTTTGGCGTTTACAATAATTTTACGCAACTTACGATACTAGTGTCTATGTAGGATACTATAAAATTTAGAAAACTGTTGTGCTAACGATCATTTGCTATAACTTTAAATTTATTTTATTTTGGCGGGAAATCTCGACGAGACAGTGTCCGTTACAGTTTAAAATGTCGTTTTCGATGAAAATCGCTGTTTGGGAAAAAGTGTCGCTAACGATAAGTCGGCGGTAATGGCTCGATAGAGTGCTCTAATATGTGTAGTATTCATTGATTTATGCAAAGGATTACATTAATTAAGTTATCTGTTATTAAGTAGCTCTTTTTGGCAAACCAGCAAGGTTGTAACAAATTATATTACAAAATGGTCCTCGAGATTTCATATTCAGCGGGCACTAGAAGGGGCAGCAAGGCTTGGCAGCAAAATTCTTATCACTGGATAAGAATTTTGCTTGGCCTTACTGACCTACGTATGGAAAAAAGTGAGTCGAGTGCCAAGCGGGTCGCTGCGTATTACGCACTATTTCCCGCTTCGTCTCTTCAATAAAACAGTCTTTGACATAATAAAATATCGTAGAAATAAAGTTACAAACCAAGAATTGTCTACAAAACGCTGACACATTTCTTTTGAAGAGAATAGCAAAGATATCGCAACGGTTCGGTTCTTGCCTCCAAAGGGCGGGAATCCACAAAATGAAGACATTAACATAAACCGACTATCTTTCATTTTAAAATACATTTGACCTTTACTCAGGAAATCTTGATAACAGTGGCTCATTTGAATTTGTATAATAATTTTATTTAGAAGGTGCTATTGTTACCCGTTTGGGGCAAGATGAAAGTATTTTATTACAGTCTAATTCTTAGGATCTGAAGACAGACAAAATGTTAATTTCTAGAACACAACATTTTCATTTATGTTTCTACCTGAAATAGAACCTTGAATATTCCAGAACGGAAACAAACAATAACACCTGAATAGCTCAAACATAACTGCACAAGCAGAAATTCGAGGACATTCCCAAATATTGGCCGACTACGGTAACCGATATTGCAGATTCAGACTTTTGACAAACTCTGAACTTTGCGACCGAAATAAAGGCTTTTATCGCCATTGGAATGCGTAATAGCCCGCTGGGACGGAACGTTCTCATACGTAGGCTATGGGCTATGTAGCCTCTTTGTTTAAGGCCCGTGATTTAGGCTCTCTCCTGCAGAATAGCCGAGTGATAGATGGTGGAATTTAGGTTATTGATTGATCGCTGAATGCCCTGGGTGGGACGAGTGCTTCTGAATATCCCTACAAAAAATAAACGCTTTTTCGGTTGAAATTTAAGCGATAACGAGAAGTTTGAATTATTGATATTTTAAGTTAAGTTTAACCTTCGAAGAGATTAACATATACATTCCAATAATAGAATCACACGTAGGTATATTTTTTAATATTTGCCAGCTAGAAAAAGTCGAAATTAGTAAAGGTTAGCATGTTTTAAAAGGCAGGTGGTTGGAAATAGCCGTGTAAATTTAAAAAATTAAGAAAGGCGTAAGTTTATGTTTGGATGTAATTTTATTGTATTTTTTTTATATTATGTAACTATTTGATTGTGTTTTTTATGGACCATGTGGTCTGCAATAAAGATTTTTATTTATTTATTTAAAAGTGTTCAGAATACTTAAAAATTTAATAAAATAAATCATTAACAAAAGCTTTAATAAAATAGATACCTATTACACATAATCTATAATTGCTAGGTTTTGCAGACATCTTCATAAATGGTTCGATCTAAGTTAAAGCAAAATGAATATAAATTAAGCATCGAGCCATGTTAAAGTAAAATAATAATCGAGTGAGCTCTTCACAGTAACGTTTCATCTTGAGTAAAATATTCAAAGCTCCGAGACACCTCAATTCTCTCAACCTTCCACTCGAGACAAAATCGATTTCAAACAACTCCAGGAATAAACAATAAGTCCCGCTCTCAAAGGTCAGACCACCGACAGTTGACCAAAAATGGCGTCACGAACGGGTATATTTTAAAATAAATACCGAGACAGATGGAGGGCAGGTCTGACGGGGCTATATCAGGAATAGAAGACCCAGTTTTCGCGATACAGAGGTCGATTTGAATTTAAGCGGTCCATCAATGTAACGCTTTCGATGCAGCCAAGTGGCGGGGAATGTTTATAAATGTATGAGACAAGGTTTCTGAAAATGTTAAGGTCAAATCTGAATCGGTAGCAAATATTGCGCCCTAAGCACTGCGCGGAAAAGCCTTCACCAAGTAATAAATCGGAAAATATTTTGTTCTTTATCTAGACATGTGGCGCCGACCCAAAATAAATTGGGACAAGGATGAAGATGAATTTGTTTAGCAATAAGTGTTAGTAAAAAGTGTTAGTATCCCTAAGAGCAAAGTTCTAACATTTTTATTTACGTAATATATATACAAAAGGACGAATAACAATGGCGAACTAACCTAACATACTCGTCTGTATACGAGCCTCTTCCGAAAATGGAGGGAATGCTGCCGTTGGCATAAATTCAAATAAGTTTGTTTTTTTTCCTGCTTTTCCTGCCAATATCACCTCTTTGTTGCCCTTTTTACTCGTTTCGAGGATTCCAGTTAGGTAGGTTTAGATACACGGTATGTTCATATATGTAAAATATGAAACACTCTTGCATTCTTGGCTTATACGAGTATACATACAAGTATCCTACAAGTAATTTTCATACGGTGATACAGAATGCCACGTACAAACATGTAGCTTTTTTGCTACGTTCATACATTTTGCGAGTACCTAATAAATGTAAGTTGAATTTTGCTAAATAATGGTTATTAAATAAGCCGTGCGTCCGATGGAATTTCTCATCAGCAAAAATGACGAACTTCCTTTTCAAAAATCCTTCCTCAACTGCTCACCTTTGACATAAAAAGAACTCTTGTGCTAAATATCATGCTTCTAGACCCAGCTGTTTAAGCTAAGCGTTGTCTGTCAGTAAAGTGGTTTATTATTAGATTAAGGCGCAGATATATGCCAGTGACCTTGAGTGGTTAGTTTGCGTGTTTTGTACTGAGCTCACGCAACGCGTCGTACGTCCAGCCAGTAATAGGACTCGCCCATCCAGGAGCGCTGCCCCAAATGAAACGCATTATTAATTTATTATACATAAAACAAAAGGTATTTTAATATAACACGTATACTAAACGATCAATAATTAAATAATCTTTAAAAAGGTGAAGGTTTCAGAAAAATACTCTTGATAGATTTTGCGTGATTCTCAGTTTTTTATCCGCGTTAGACATTTACAAATTATGTAATATAAACATAATCTAAAATATTCATATATTAAGTTATGAAGAAAATGCTCTAATTTAACATATTATATAATATTTTTTCCAAATCATTAACACTTCGTTTAGACGTGATCTTCAGTATAAAACCATTAAAACTCGTTTATCGTCGCCTTAAGACGAATCTAACGACACCTCATAATTATGTTAAATCAAGCCGTTTAGGATACAGAGCGTGACAAAGAAATAGACATACATACATACTCTCCAAAAACATCACCCTCCTTCTGAGGCAGTCGGGTAAAAAGAACTATACCCTGTCTATTAATACAAAAGTCTAGTTTCTAGTTATTGAAATATGGTAAGAATATATTTAATCCTTTCAGTGTGGAGGTACTTGGGTGTTCGCCAGAATTTTCACGAAACGTTACCCGTAAGTTGTTATATATTCTAGAGAGTAGAACTAGAATGTAGTCGGTATACTACCGAAGATGTCGTTTGAGAATATTTCGCTCCAGTTTATTCGTACAGTCAACTGCAACTGCAATACTTGAACTTTGAAAAACGGAAACCCCCTATACTGATACGGCATAAAGGCGCTGTTCATGTGAAGTTGTTACGAAGCACGTGCGGTTGACTGTACACTAGACGCCCAGTTTAAAGTTTAATGGGTCACGTTGAAGGTATTGTCTGCAATTCTATTTTAGATGCATTTTTGCATGTGCATTTCTAGTGATAGCATTTAGTTTGTGCCGGCGGTAGTAGAAGTTTAATGGTGGTCTTTTTAGGGTTCCGTACCTCAATAGGAAAAATCAGAACCCTTATAGGACCACTCGTGGGTCTGTCTATCTGTCCGTCTGTTACAGCCAATTTGCTTCGAATCTATTGGACCAATAACGTTGAAAGGACATCGTCGGAAATGGCCCCAGGACCAACAAACATCTGACCTACATAATAATTTTAAAATATTTTATTAGACTAATTGCGAATATCTGTATGAAACGGACATTCTGCGTTCCATAATGAACAATTAAAAGAGCGACTATCAACATCATATAAAATATGCCGCCATCTTTGACAATTAGATTAGACATGACAATTAGTGATGTCCAATCTTTCAATAACATGACTAACATACATGAGGTAATATGACTTCCTACCTAAGTATAAATAAATAAAATCAAAAATCATTATGATAAAGTCGTTTGCATTGAAGTTAAATAAATAAGTACTTATTTACCTACCATTGATTTTAATACAAAAACTAGAAGATTTACAAAATACCTCATAGGTACTTAGGTATAAGTACTGAAATGTTTTTCTGATTCTCTTAGCTTAACTAACAACTAACTAACAACATACAGGCAATAGAAATAACAGTGACATGCATTTATTAACACGTATTTCGAAGTATTGAAAGGATTGTTTCTTACTAAATATAACCTCAAAATCTTTGTTTTCTTTTGAAATAAATCCTGTCTGCAAGTTGTCCGTCATTAAACTATGTCTTCATGGGCATATACGTCTAATTTAGAACACGCAAAGTAATTTTCCTTTGCTGTTGGTTCTGGGGCGAACGATGTATGGATGCAGAACAATCTCCTTTGGTGCACATTAATGAACTTCTGTGACTCAAACACGGAGTGTAACGTACATAAAAAAAAATTGAATATGGGGGCCACTTTTGGGGGGGAAATTAGAAAATAAAAACAAAAAATTTGCAAACTGTACCGTGTGACATATCAAATGAAAGGGCTTATTTTATATTGTTATTGCTTACAATATCTTGTATTTTTTGTTTTTATTTTCTAATTTTCCCCCAAAAGTGGCCCCCATATTCAATTTTTTTTATTTACGTTACACGCCGTGTTTGAGTTAATGTCTAATCTTATTTCAAATGGAGTATAGCTTATTACTAACTTCCACTCTTCCACTTAAGCAACCTTATATTGAAGGTAAACCAAAAAACCCTTAGCCAAGCATTATTTCCCCGAACGGGAGAAATTATCAGTTACGCGTACCTACCTGCATAATTTATTTCATTCGGCTTCCAATAAAAATCAATACGATACAATACGGCGACGTGGCGAAGTGTAATGTGTAACCTTATTAAATATATAAAAGACTGCAGTGGCGTGTGTTTATCATAAATAAATAGGTATCGTCCACACAAGGACAAGTGTGGGGCGGCCGGCACGCGATGTTCCAACGTAGATTGGAGTAAGAAAACGAAAGTATATCGTTGAGTTTTTGGTAAAAGGTTCATTTTTTGGGTGAAATTAATGATAAACACCGCGTTAAACGCTACTGCTGAGCATGAGGTCTTGGGTCCCAGTTCGGGCAAAGTGTTATTGTCTTTTTAGGGTTCTGTAGTCGACCAAGAACCCTTATAGTTTCGCCATGTCCGTCTGTCTGTCTGTCCGCGGCTTAACTGAGAGGCTATTAGTACTAGAAAGCTGTAATTTGTTATGGATATACATATTAAACATGCCGACGAAGTGGTAAAATAAAATCTTGAAATATATTTTTGTTAGGGTACCTCCCGTGCACGTAAAGTGGGAATGATATTTTGTTTTCTCGTTTATCCCATGGTGTGGGGTATCGTTGGATAGGCCGTTCACAAATATTGAGGGTTTGTAAATACCATTTTTCGATTCAGGGATCCGTTTGCGTAATATTAAGCTTTAAAGTGCGTGTTAGAGTCAAGTGTCCTCCTCCCCTGCCAGCTAAATGATTGTATTTGGGTATGTAAATAAATTCGCAGCAGTAATATATATAACGAATTTAAAAGAAAAACTATAACAGCTAAGTAGGCTTTACAAGTTACCGAGTAATAGTCGTCCAACTTACATTTACAGTTGAAAAACATGTTCTCCCATACATTGTGTATGGGAGAACATGTTTTTCAATTAAAATGTTAAGTTTGTTCTTGGGATAAATTCATTCCAACTACGGAACCCTTCATTGTGCGTGTTCTGACACGCACTAGGCCGGTTTTTTTCTATCTGGAATTTCTCAGCCTGTAGTCTGGATTTGTGCCTCATTTCTGACAATAGGCTTGCCCCATTACATGGGACTTAAACATACCTGACGAAATGTGGGTACAACCAACCCAACCCAACCTAACCCTTCGGGGAAACAAGGCGTGATGTTATGTTGTGTTATCAGAGATAAACAGAATAAGATCATTTAAAAACTCGTTACGTTGCACCTTAATGACAAATTATAAGTTTGTGGCGGTTTCTTGCAAAATTACTAATTCTGGAAATACCTAAAACTTTATTTATCTTATAAGGTAGATAACTAACCAAAATAATCTGAGAATACCTCCTAAGTATATTGATAAGCACAGAACCGGACGAAGTGGCGGTGCTTGGGGGAGGCCTATGTCCAGCAGTGGATGTCTTTCGGCTGAAATGATGTTATTGATAAAAACCAAAGCCAAATAGGTATACCACAAAAAAAAAATTGTGATTCAATAAACAGACAAAAGAAAAAAATTACCAAAAACAAGTTACTACGCATGCGTTGATATCTTTTCAAGGATAATCGGTTAATAACATAGTACGAGGATACGTAACTTAGATTTTTTGTTAGAAAGGCTACGTGGTCATGCACAGTAACATAAGTGAGAAAAAACATCAGTAATGCCGCATAAAAAAGTTTGGGAAAATGAGTGGAATCATATACCAGCGTACATAATAAGTTAACCTGTGTGAGAGACAAAATACATACCTCCTTACTAATAAACGTTGTATAGCGTCTGTATAGTTATACAACGCTTTGTCTTCTTCTTTCGAAAGTCAAATTACTGACGAGTGAAGGAGAGAAATCGGTGTGTAACTATACAGACGCTATACAACGTTTATTAGTAAGGAGGTTAGAACTTATAATAATATCACTGGTACGTATCGAGAGGTTTGAACTGACGTTGTTCTGAAAGAACATGTTCGAAAACGATATGCTTTTAGGGTTCCGCACCACAAAAGGAAAAAAAAAACGGAACCCATAAAGGACCACTCGTGTGTCTGTCTGCCAGCCTGTCTGTCTGTCCGTCTGTCACAGCCTATTTCCTCCGAATCTACTGGGCCGATTAAGCTAAAATTTGGTACAGTTGAATTTCTGTAACCCAAACACGGACGTCTAGCGTAAATAAATCAATTTTGAATATAGGTGTCACTATTGGGGGGCAAACTAGAAAAAAAAAAAAATTGTTTGCAAACTGTACCGAGTGACATATGAAATGAAAGGGCTTATTGTAAGGATTTCAGATATTTTTTTTGGTTACAATATTTTAAAATATATACATTTAAAGTTATTTATCTCCGAGAATACAGAGCCTAAAATTTTGATAAAATAAAAATATACACAAAATTATTAATACTTTTAGATTACAGTAAACGTATAAAAGTCCGTCCGTCCGGATAAGCTACGCTTGCCAGGGTTGGTCCGTGGATGGGTGACCTTCTTTACATACCGAGACTCCTCCGTGCCTCGGAAAGCACGTTAAGCCGTTGGTCCCGGCTGTCACCCGTGGATCTTTGTCAGTCGTTACGGGTCGTCAGAAGCCCAAAAGTCTGACAGCTAGTCTTACCAAAGGATATCGTGTTACCCAGTTACTGGGTTGTGGAGGTCAGATAGGCAGTCGCTCCATGTAAAATACTGGTATTCCGCTGCATCCGGTTAGACTGGAAGCCGACCCCAACATAGTTGGGAAAAGGCTAGGCAGATTTTTTTATAAAAGTCTATGGTCTTAAAATAACATGGTAAATCATCCCAACTACGGAACCCTTCATTGTGTGTGGTGCGAGTGGTCAACACACACTTGGCCGGTTTAAAAAAAAAACAAGAGTTAGATAAGAGCTGGTCGTAATTTTTAAGTAATCAGTTGTAATAATTCGAAGCTGTGAACATTGTTATTGTTGAACATAATTATGTGTTCATCATTTGCATAAGTAAATTTAACTGGACTTTTTGTTCCACGAGTTAATAATAAGTCCGGTTTTTTGCTATGTGTATGTATTTGCCAAATCTTAGTTTTGTCTAAATTTACACTTGAAGCTACTAAAGTATCTATGGAAGAATCTACTATACAAAACCTATGCTTAATAACATAGACAAACAGCTTCTAACTTTGGTATAATTCAGACTTCAAAGATCCCATCTACCCAATATATTATTTTCGTCTATGGATCCATAAAAACAAATAAATAAAATTTAAGTGTCTGTTTGTAAGGTCAAAATAACATATTTTTACTAAATGCGTATGAAAGTATTTATATGGTACATAAAACAAAAACACAATTTTTGTAATTTTTGTCTGTCTGTCTGCCTGTTTGTTCCGACTTATCTCCGAAACGGCTGGACCGATTTTGACGCGGCTTTCACTGGTAGATAGCTTATATTATAAGCATTAACTTAAGCTTGCTTAATTTTATTATATAGCAGCTGCTAGTCAAAAATAAAATACGAATCCTTCCACCCTTGCATTTAATCACTTTCATTCATCCCCAGATCTCCTCGGAGTTCAAACGTCATCAGGGACATTTACCCTCAATCTTCTTCACAAAACATACCTACCCTATATTCATACAATTTGATAAGAAAAACGTTTAAACGACATCATATCCCCTGCACGCACACCATTACCCGTAATTTCTTTATGTAGTAATGAAGCATGAGACAGAACGCATCAATGGATGGTGAAAGGGAAAACGTACTTGAACTAGGTACAGGGCGGAGCGCATCGATAGCGGAAACTGGGTCACGGTCTACCATCGCGTGGTGCCGGGATTCCGGGCCGATTCCGGGCCGGTCCGGGCGGAGCTGTGACCGTTACAAGAACCGGGACCGTAACATTACAGGGAGTAAAGCTAGAGCGTGTCGGAGTATACTTAGTACGAGCTTGTGTGATTAGGTTTTACGATTAGGCTTAATTATTACGAGTATTGGAGATTTTTTGGTAGCACAGTATGTTTCATGTTTTCATACGCGTATTTTATGCATTGTTAGTTACCATTTTAAAGAAAAGTAAGGCCCTTGCGATAACACATAGGTAGATAATGAAATAATTATTTCTCATAAATCAATCAATACATGGTTATACATTTAAGTTTATTTCGTCATTTCTTCTCAGGGGTAGTCAGATAGACATGTCGACTCCATCTAGCTTATTTTTTTTTATATGTCTTTTAAAAGTGATTCCGATATCTTTTTTACAGAATAAACGATTTCAATTTCGATTGTATTCAAAAACGCTGGTATAGAAAATAAAAGTTACCTAACCAAGTTTTTTAAAGCACAATGAAGTCGTTTAGAGTCGAAGAATGAACAACAAAATATATCATTTCATATCCTGCGGGAACTATGTATCTGTCGTGATACAAACAGGCTTTTTTGTGAAATATTTTCAGTACAAAGATTCATTGTGATCCGTGGTACGAGTACCTACGTGAGTAAGTTATATGATGACCAGTATGACCTAGTTCCACTTACTACCTTTTTTACTATTAAAAATATAATATTAATGTAACTGCTAGTATTTTAGGTTGTATTCGTATTTCAGAATACCGAGACACTCTGCATCGAATATTCAAGTATCCAGGGTGAAGTTATCTCCGAAATGGAGCTCATACTCGTATAAAAAAGGGAAAAGATACAACAGACAGACAGAGTTACTTTCACATTTATAATATTAAGTATGGATTTAACATAAAGCCGAAGTATAATTAACGTAAAGTTAAAGCGTCGACCAAAGGGCGCCAAAAGTCAATCTCGCTCTGCCTTTATCAAAGACTAGGGCCGGAGCTGGCTGGAGCTGTATAATAAAAAAAAACATTTACCATAGCTTCAGTCTGATGCCTTGAAATTCTTATTAAACTCAATCTATATACATGAGCAAGTATCTCAAAGTGATTTATCTTCCATTGAATGTTGGAATTGAAGTAAATCTTAGCCAGGATATCCGTTTGTGTGCGATGTTCTTCAAATAGGGTGGGCGTACCTACTATTGGCGCTACGTGGATGCATCGGATGCCAGCTCTGAGGCTGTGAATGACATGCGACTAATATTGTACATAAACTTGGCTGCTAAACTGTCCTAGTTAGTTTATTTAATGGCAAATAGTAGGTATGTTGCGTTTCTATGTCTATAAAATAAATATTATTATGACGTTTATTTAATTGTTTTTCCATATGAAATACATTTTTAAATATTTCTTATAAAAGATATAAAAACATTTTTTATGACATCTATTCAAAAAGAGCTATTTTAATCCCAGTTTGCAGGGACTAAAATAACTCTTTTATCCCTAAGGACTAAAAGTGATTTGAATTTCGAATGTGGATATTGTTAGTAAAAGTTCCAATCACCAAAGAGATCAAGCCCGAACATTGTATGAACAAGTAACAGGCTGTATGATAAAGCAAACCGCACGCGAGCCAAAAAAAAAGATTGTGAATAAATAAAAATAATTAATAATAATAAAAATTGTGTGTATTCCTCAAGTAGTGAGAATTAAAGTATTATTTTAACTCCAGAGAACATTGTATCGGACGCTAACGCTGATACAAATAAATAAACGTACTATTCTTATTCATAAGTTGCACTTACTTATTTTTTCATAGAGAGTGTTAATTAATAGTGTCCATCTCGGGAGCAAAACTATTTTAAGTTCGAGTGACGTACTTTGAATCCCTCGCTGCGCTCAGGATTCCACTTTAGAACCCCTCGCTGCGCTCGGTATTCTACTCTATAATCCTTCGCTCCGCTCTGGATTCAAAGAAACACTCTCGCCTTCAAAATAGTTGTTTGCTCCCTTGGCAAACAATCTACTATAAAATAGTGGTTCGCCGGTGTCGGGACCATGGTCCAAGCTATCGGTGATTAGGGCTGCAGAGACAGGAACCTCCTCACTATGCCGTATCGAGGAGTACTGCCTTCTGAATTAGGCCCTTGATCCAACGGCCTAACGAGAGCCGCGAGAGATGTTGATCGAGCCTTTCAGCCATCAGATCATTGGCCGTCACGTCAATCGGCACAAGGATAGCTGAGCTCACATTCCACATGTCAACCACCTCGTGTGCTAAGTCAAGATATTTTATTTGTTTCTCTTTCTCAGCTTTCACGAGGCTCTCGTCATTATTCGCTATAATTATTATAAGCTTGTTGTTGCCCGCGACTTCGTCTGCGATCCAGGATGACAAGTAGCCTATGTCCTTCTCCTATGAGCCGAATTTCATCCAAATTCGTTCAGCCGTTTTACTAACAAACAAACAAACTCATTTTCGCATTTATAATATTAGTTAGGATTAAAGTCGGTTTTCGTGTTTGTCTATGCATGTGTTCTTCTAAACTACGCATCGGATTTCGATGCGGTTTTCAAAATCATTTAGATATTTTTTTCCGAAAGGTTAACGTGTATAATACATAAATATTACTACTACTACTAATACTAATACTAGATTTTATAGTGATGTTTTTATTAGGGATACAGCCGATGCCGATATATCGGCGATACTCGAAGTTTGCCGATATATCAGCGATATTTTTATGGCAGATTCAACGATACTTTTCTCATCAATGTTAATTTTAATTACCAAAACTATTAACTAATCTGAACCTGTCTATAGTTATAAACGGTTTATTTAGTTTGTCCTATTATTTGTTCTTTTTATATTAATAAAAAAAATATTTTACCTTCATTTTTGAATTCAATAAGCGTATCGGTATCGGTATCGCCGATATATGATAAACAAAACATAACAATTACGTTTTCTCAGAAGGGTTTCGCAGAGGTGTTGGTACCTAATAATAACGGAATCAACGATAACAAGGGCCCTAATATGACGTTTTAATGCCAGTAAGATTCCAGATGCAGACCAAAAAAAGGACGATGCTAGTGGTCATCTCTCTCTTGCACTGGAATCATGATGGCATTAAAACGTCATAATACGACACCAGACGGCTATCAATTCCCACCGCCCAGTGTTCTTAACTGGGCGGTGGGAATTGATAGCCGATTCCCGGCCACCGTTGGCGCGGGCTTGCGGACGGCGAGCTATGGACAGCTCGCCGTCCGGCAAGCACCAAGCCCAGGTCGACGGCGCATTGTGTTCCACGCGCGCCTAAAAGAGGTGTCAGCACGCTCTGACGGGGTCCGATGCCTGCCAGGGTTGCGGGTTTATCCGAAAGGGATATCGTAGCCCTGGCACACAGGTAACTGAAGGAACACGAGTGAGTTTTAGTTAGTAAATCAAAAATCAAAATCAAAATCAAAATATTTTATTTCACATAAACCTACATGGGCACTTATGAAACGTCAGAAGCTAGGTGCACGGTTCGAGTTAGTCGTTTCCTATGGAGAAGAGCCGGCAAGAAACTCCACGGTTACTCTTTTAAAAATAATTGGCTTTACAATATTATTAAATAACAGTGATAAGTAATAGGTATGGGAGGACAGTGTAGGCCTTTCATCAATTACCAGGTACTTAACAAAATAGAAAACCGCCAACAAATCTACACTCTACTAGGCCTACAACGTTCTCACATTCACAAAATATAAAATAATCTAAGTATATAAAATATTAATGACATGATTGCAAAAAGTCTGATATCCCGCTTTTTTTCTTTAGCTCGGCCCAGAGCGGGAGAAAAAAAAAAAAAACTTCGGTTTTACCCATTTGGGAATACAGAGCAAATGTAGACAAAACCATCCTCTTTTAATACATTCTATATTTTTCCTACCTTCAAGATTTCTAAAGTGTAAAGTGTTTATTACTCATCTTGTTGAACATCCCGATCTACTGCTTATGCTAACAGATTTAAGAGTGTGACTAACGTGTACCGCGATGCTTCCATAGCAACAGTAGGTTTTTTTAAACACTAATGATTCGTCTGTGGTAGGTACAGCCATCTATGTGGAGATTTCGCGGGTATTAGGTCATTAGTGTGATTCATATTGCGTTAGTTTCATAATTCTTCAAGACGTTCGCTGGTTTCGATTGTTGAAAGTGTGTGTGTAGTTATCGTAATCCTAATTAATATTATAAATGCGAAAGTAAGTTTGTTTGTTACCTTTTCACGCCTAAATCACTGAACCGATTATCCTGAAATTTTGCTTATAGGTACGTTGTCAGGTGGAGTGTCATTCTGAATTTTGACAATTGCTTATTTCGACACGGTCTTAATTTCGAAAAACAATATTTCGACTACTCATTGCTTCGAAAGAACATAATTATATTCGACAAGCATTAGTCCGAAAGAACATACTTCGACAACACACACCTTCGAAGAACACTACTTCGACAGCAGCCTTCATCGATATGCATTTGGTCGGCGGATCTCACATCCGTACATCCTTAATAGTATAATACTTAATACTGCTCTGAAATGTGGCAATAATAATTGAACCACTAGGAATATCAAAACAATTTCAAGGTTTTGCATTTTACCTTAGAAACATTGTTCAAAGTTAAGAGACGTTTATACAAAAAGAAAAAAAAATCTTTAAAAAATACATTTTTTTGGCGTATGAATGAATGAATGAATGAACAAAAAAAATATACGTCAAAAATGTATCTATGGTTCCCGTACTAACCTCACAAGATCTACATTAAGTTCAACCATCCAGACCTAGACTAAAGTCAAGAGCAAACTCAAAGTAGAATAAAAAAAAAATAAAAAAAAACCGTATCGTCGTACATATTTGTTTTTATTTTTTCTTTTTGAATACAATGCACACTTGATTTCCAATTCACTTTAGACCACTTTAGACATTGGCTGAATAGTCGACATCGGCTTTGCTTGCCATGATAAAAAATAGAATAGAATAGTATCTATGGTTACGCTAAATACCACAAATATATTATGTTAGTCGATAATCATTACTTAACTTTAGGCAACATTTATTAACAAAGGGGCTTATCCTTAAATACCTGATAGCATTAACTAAAAATCTGTCTAGCCTTTTCCAAACTATGTTGGGGTCGGCTTTCAGTCTAACTGGATGCAACTATCTGACCTCCACAACCCAGTAACTGGGTAACACGAAACCCCTTAGTATGACTGTTTTTTTTTAAAGTGAAAACTTCTTTAGGCGCTTTGAGCGATTTTTGGTAGGGGAAACACTTATGGGTTCGCGATCGTCACCGAACGCTTTCCATGAGCTATATGATATACTGTGTATATAATTATGTAGGTACTTAGTTTTCACTTCTATCTGCAGTCCCCAAAGACTGCCCCGTTTATTTCTACAGATGTTAGTTGCTGAAAAAACGTGGGTTAGTTTAACTGGTTGTCAGACTTTGGGATTTCTGACGACCCATAACAACTGTCAAAGATCTACGAATGACAGCCGGGACTAACGGAATAACGTGCTTTCCGAGGCACGGAGTGGTTTGGTATGTAAAGATAGTCACCCATCCATGGACTAACCGCGGCAAATGTAGCTAATAACCTGATCGATCAACCCGTGCGGCTGTTTTTACTTAGCCACAAAAGCATTAAATAATGGTATGATTTTAATTTTGCTGTAATAAGGTGTTTATAATTATTACAATATACTTATATTAAAAGTTTATTTCAATTAAATTAAATTAAAATTATGTTTATCTACACCCATGCTATAAATCCTCTATAAAAGTTCCTGAAACAGGTAGCTTATTGCCAACATTAAAACAACCAGTGTCACAGTAACCATAATATCATCTAAACGAGTGTTATAATGTTGTACTAAATTTCATTATGCAACTCCTTTGCGTTTTCGATACCTTCCTTGCTCATCAAACAGCCACATTTATAAATAAAAAAAAAGAACATTGTCATGCACGCGCGTTTTACTCACACAGCGCCGTAATAAAAAATTTAAAAAAAACTTATAGTTTATTCGAGTTCACGTCGCATCCCACCAATTTTTTTTCGATATTAGTATTAAGTAGTAATTTATAAGTTTGTTGTTTACAAAAATGAGTGATACAAGCTTTGATAACACACCACCAGATATTTCTAATGCAGCAAAGGACATTTCTAACCAGTTGCTACGAGAAAAGTCGAGAAAACGATACAAAAAGGCGTACTAAGATTTCATGAATTGGAAAATATCAAAGAGTAGATAACATGGGTGTAGATAAAGTCTCGTATGCAACTGTACATAATTAGGTATTAAAACACTCATGTGATACTATTATCAAACCCACATTCGTGTTTAAATACCCCTTATTATACAACAGTTGCATAAATAACTAATATTTATCTCCACAAATTACATTCTTATACTAGTTATACATATTAAGTTGACAGGTATTTAGACAAAATTTTGTTATTTGTGTGTTTAAACGCAAAGTTTAAGTATTGTCATACTCGAAGGTATACGGTATTTTATGTAGGTATATAGGAAAATTGTTTCAGCACGTTTGTTCCCATATAGTTTTAAAACTAGCAAAATGTTTGAAATCTAATTTCCATTGTGCTGTGCTGTGCTTGAAGACATTATACACGTACCTACTTAGTAGTACTCATGCAGTGTCATTTTCTTATGCAACTTAGTGGTAAATAAACATAACAGGTTACCATACATTTTTTGACGACACGGTTGGCGCAGTGGTTAAGCGATTGACTGCTGCGCTGCGTGTCGCGGGTTCGATTCTCGCACGGAACAAATATTTGTATGACCTACAAGTAGTTGTTTTGGGTCTGGCTGTTTGTGTATGTGAGTTTAAATGTTTGTAAACGCACCCACGATACAGGAGAAATTCCTAGTGTGGGGCAACGTTTAAAAAAAAAAAACATAATTTAAAACTAATATTAATGGTATGAAGAACTTGGTTTTAATTGGATAACTAATCATCTACCTAAACCCAAAGTCTCTAATTCAGATAATTTATGTAAACAAAGTAATGTCAAGAAATGTCACCGTCAAAATGACAGGACAGTGGTGCAAAACATTTTATCATATTTTTATTTTTTTAAATAGTCGTCGCTTAAATTAAAGTGAATTAATTATAAGAACTGTGCAAACAAAGTACCGTTGCCAAACAAAGTTTTGTGTAGTATGTCGGAGACACGGCATATGATCGTTATATATCAGCCCTTTTAAGTCCAGTGCTAGACGTAAGCGTCCCAAAATCGATTTCCATTCGAAAAAGTTTACAGCCGTTTTCATCCAAAATGTGACTAGATTTGCTACTTACAATATGAATATATGAATGAGAGTTGTAATATTAGTGTTGATGAAGATGTAAAAAATTTGAAAATGTTTAGATCTCCTGTCTAGATTGTTACCAGTATATAAAATATTTTATACCAGAAAATCTCCTTTTTTAATAATTTTGTTTAAAACCGAAAATTTATAAAAATAGTTACGGTGTGATTATTTTTTAATTATTATTTCTTAAAATCAGTACTTAAAAGAAAACGAAAGCCCTTTTTTCGCCATTTTATGTGATTTACCATTACTAAGATGTTTTTTTGTTATGTTATCCCCTTTGTTTACATAAATTATCTGAATTTGAGACTTGGGTATAGTACTTATCCGATTGACTTTTTATTTATATGTTTTTCGACTGTTTTAAAGACAATAAGTGGCAGTAGCCCAACGGTTAAGGTTTGGGAGCGACAGCTCGCGAGTTTAAACCCCCACCCGTTATACTTTTGATGTAATCCTCTCAAAAAAACACAGCTTGGTTTCAAACTAACAGGACGAGGTACTGTGTATGATGCACATTCGAAGTGGTATTTTTATTTAAAATCAATACTTATCTTTTTACGAAAACGACAAATATCTAACTAATATTATTTGCCCTGACAATTCAGTATAAATACCGCTGTGAAAATGACTCTTTACTAGTTCTCACAATAAAATATGAATAAACTGCTTTGCACGAAGTGAACTAGATTAAATATTAATCTAGCAGTAAATATTAAACGGCCAATATTGGTACAAGCTAGTGGACAATCTACAAGGTTGGCTATATGACGTCATGACATTGGTGATCACTGGCCATAGGGGTGTGGGCCATTGGGCCTTGGAACAGATTTGGGTTAATGTTCAACGTTATTTTTATATAGCTACTTAACGGGGGTGGGATGAAAAATGTGTCCGCTACGTCCATCAACATGAAGTTTTACGATTCAACTAATTTTGGGAATTGATTTGCTGAAATTGAGGTTTATGATTTCGAATAAAACTGGAATAATTCGACTGTGAATGTACTTACGTTATAGAAATATTATCTTGAATATGAACTGAGTGCCTACCTCAATGCCACCTAGTATCTACCCGCATATTATATTATGATAATCACATCGTTCTGAATGATAAAAATGAACATAATAACAAGCTAATCGTCTACCTGCGTTACTATATAGACTCACAACATAAATAAGGTGTAATTATAGTAAAAACGATTCGTGTCAAAATACTCGCTTATCTACGTTTAATTGATACAACGACTGGGGCTTCTAATCTTAACGATGAAAGCAATCGATGGCCCTCGTCAATGACACGGCCATCTCAAGTAATTATTACTAAAGTATCTCGCTATATTCTATCGAAAGTCACAAGGTGGGTATCACACGAATTTTAATGTAACAGTACCACGCGAATTAGTAATTACCCACCTTAGCGAACATTTGTATGAAATATTGAGAGGGACCTTCTGAACTAGCTAACTTGCGACATTACGCTTGAGAAGTCGGTGACTTGAGAAGCAGTACTTACCAGTATTCGTCCGGTGGTGGTCTGACCGGATATGAGTTCGCCGGCCCAGTCTTTCGCTTCGGTCATGAACGTGCCCTCGAACTCTTGTTTGCCCTGCCGTGCCGCCTTCTGCTCCTTCTGCTTGGGGTCGTTGGGCGCCAGCTCCGGCTCCTTGTGGCAGCAGACGAACGCGCACGCGCGCCATACCAGCACCACCAGTAACCCGCATATGAAGGTGAATATCGACGACAGCAGAAAGCACCACCATTTTCGGACACTGAGGCAGTCATCATCTTCAGGATAAGAGTCGGTCGACGCTGTAGTCGCCTCTTCCTCGGACGAAGCCATTCCCCGAGGGCGCGAGGCATCCAGTCAGGCGCGCCATGCACGTGCAGCGATGCGCGCGCCCGCACGCCGTGACCGCGCGCGACTGAGGGAGCGCCGCGCCCCGCGGTCGGACGAGCGCGATCGATCCGCGCCGGCGCGAGCCGCACTGCACTACCGACCCGACGGAACCATGACCATCCTTCCACCCCGTTCACCACCTTCTCGCCTCCGATCCTCGACGCCAACTGATTCAGCCTCACTCCTCGTCGCGATCCGTGAGCATCGCCGAAACCGATACGACAGCTTTTATGACTGCAGATGTTTCCGTAAAGATTTTTATTGATGCCATAACAGAACTGCTCCTACATTACGTCCGACGCCACGCGTTGCCGACACACGAGTACTTTTATTTCTCTTCTAACTGTGTAACGTACCTAATTGAAACTGAATTTCGGCGATTTTAACAAAGGTCAATGTATTCAGCCTGTGTCCCGATAAGCGTAGTGCTACGCCGCGCTACTGCGTCAGCGGGCGCTACGAAACTCGTAGACGTCTACGAACGCTACGATTGGTCGAGCGAAATGCGACCGAAGATGTGTTCGGTTTCGTTCCAAAAGTACCCATTTGTCTTTTCTTTGTTACACACGGTCTATGTTTTATGTACGTTTCCAGTTAATATAAATGAGGCAATTAGTAGATAATGGTAGTTTTTATGTAACGGAGATGTATTACACGTTACGTAAGTGAACCAGTAATAAAGTTTCATAGTGTCACATATTTTAAATTAAATGTTTTGACACTGAACAGAACACTTTGCTCAATCGCGGAGGTATTTTCGTCGAATTATTTTGTTATGTTGTTTGGTTCCAAAAATACACTACCGGACAAGTCACCCTGAATATTTTTGTTAAATGGTGTCCATCTTTTTAGATGGTCGGACAAAGAAGAAAAATATATTAAATGGTTTTGGCGCCAGTTCCTGACTATCATTTCTGTTTGTCATTGTTCCAAAAAATAATAGTTTAATTGTAATAAGTCGTATTTTTGCGTTTCTCAATGCAAAAATGAGCGTGGATTTTATGAAAAAAACAATGGTTTACATAGAGGAAACGTATTGGATTCAAATCTGAGCTTCTTGGTGCCCATTCCAATACTGCGATACTAATGTCATGCAGGTATTCTCGATCAATTTTTACAGTATGCGCCCTTGCATTACCATACATAAAAATGAAATCCTCACCCACAAACTCAGCATGTGTATCACATGAGCGTCTATAGGAACGAATGTATCGGTTTCTATTTGGTGAATGCAACCGTGGTCCCATCACAATCTCAAGTTTTTCCTTCGGTGGAAATTCCGCCACAGACTGTCCATGTCCCACCGCCATAGCTCACCTACTCTTCAATGCAACATTCCTGAAAACGCTCTCCCTGTCTGCGGGAGGCTTTCCTACGTCCATCATTGCCTTACAGCATAATCGTGGTTTCATCCGTAAAAAGAATCTGACTCCATTGAAGTTGAGTCCAATGCAAATGTTCGCGTGCAAACTGTAAGCGCGCCATTCTGTGAGCTCGTGTCGGTTTGGGACCATTGGCTGACTTATGAGGTTTCAGACCTCGTTCTTCGAGTCTCCTTATAACAGTTCGAGCGCAAAGAGTCTGTCCATGAGTCTCAAAGCTATTCTTGACCTGTTCTGAGGGCAGGGGACAATTACGCAGGCTGATCGTAAAGATAAACAGATGTTGTCGTGCTGTAGTGACCTGGATACGTGCTCCTCCTGGACGGTGCACGAATCTGTCAGTCTCCAGGTATTGATGGTAAATTCTTTGAACGGTAGAACGACTTATATGAGTTGTGCACTTATATTTCGCTGACAAAGCCCAGACTGAAGAAGTGCTGAACTGGCACAGCTTGATCGGCTACTTCAGGTGCAGTATCCATAATTTGAACGTCAGAATAGATTAATTAAAAAGGCAAATAATTTTGAAACTCTTTTTATGCAAAACAAAACTAATAACGAAATAACTATTGACTTAGAGATGCTCTAATCAAATCTTGTTGATTTTTTAAGAGCGACCAAACTTTAAATTCTTCTCTTTTTGAAATTCGTGAATTCAAATTTGGCGTTTCTGTTTTGCCGTTTTGTCGTGATTGAGTAACAAACATCCATCCATTCGTCCTCACAAACTTTCACATTTATAATACACCGTGGCATTTTAGTCGTCTTACAAAGAGCCCACTTCATGTATCCAATGACTACTAATCATTCATGTAAAAAATAATTTTTTTTTGAACATTACAATTTTTTATTTTTTATTATTTATGACGCATGACATATTAAAACACCCTGTTACGAGTGCAGTCCGAGCCTTGTGTTACAAGGGCGCCGCGGAATGGACCGGCGACATCTTTATCAGAGTTCATTCACCCTAACGCAAAAATGTGTTTCTTACTATTGCAACTTAAACTTAATCTAAATCCATTCTGCAGCGCCCTTGTATCACAAGGCTCGGACTGCACTCGTAACAGGGTGTTTTACACTATGTCATGCGTCAAAACTAATAAAATAAAAAAATATAAATAATTCAAATGTACAAAAAAAATATATATATATATACATTCATGATTAGTAGTCATTGGATACATGAAGTGGGCTGTCTTTGTAAGACGACTAAAATGCCACGGTATATTAGTAAGATTTAGAATATGAGATCCCACCAAAAACATTTTCATGTAAAATGTTGCCAAGACGAGACCATATGGCTCGCACTGTCAAAAAGTTATCAGATCTCATGTAGAGCCAAGTTTATAACTCTACACGCCCTAACTCCACAAGCCCTAACTTCACAAACTCTTACACCTTAGTCAAAATATGTGGCCGTTTCGTTACCGTTACATGAGCGTAAGAATTGGTTCACTGTTCATTGCTTTTCTGTTATACAATAGTTCTTGTAGTAGCGAAACAGCCAAGCCACATATTTTGACTAAGGTGTAGAATTTGTAAAATTAGGACTTGTAGAGTTAGGGCGTTTAGAGTTATAAGCTTGGCTCTACATGAGATCTGATAACTTTTTGACAGTGCGAGCCATAAGGTCTCGTCTTGGCAACACTTTACATGAAAATATTTTTGAGGATTTCACTTCTATTTGTAAGTTGCTTATGACAATATTTATTTGGTTCCTTTTTTATTTCTTGGTTTTGGGTGTATTTCTTGGACATCAGACGTGCCTTTTTTATAGCCCACTCTCTATCTTTGCCTTTTTTTTTTGTTGGTTTACTGTTTATAATAAGCGATAGATCAGGGCGATACTCGCCTCTCAGGCGATTATATTCAACCATAGCTGACTGTTGTGCTTTAATACTACATACTAAAGTCAATATTTTAAGTGAACACCTTGCAAATTAATCACTCTAGAGAGTGCTACATAGGCTTGCCCACAAGAGAACGTGGATGACCCAATATCTATGAGAGCATTATTCAAACTTAGTCCTTGACTTTTATGTATGGTGATACCATACGCAACACAGATTGAAAACAGTTCACGGCAAGGCTTGTTAACGTTACCAAATAACAAAATAATAACCATTACGTAACGTTAAATTTCAATTTGATACCTACTAACGTTAAAAAAAAATTACGTTACTTGATAACATTACCAGTAGTATAATGTTAATTAACATTAACAAAAATACAATAACTAACGTTAATTTAGTTACGTTGCCGTTCTGTGGGTAAGAATCAGGCAGATTCAGGCAACGTTTTGATCGGCACGGCATCAGAGAGGCGCGAGGGCGGGCTCCCACCGCGCCGCACGCCTCAGGCCCCACTACTTACATCTCACCCGTTTAGAATAACGATAAAATTAAACGTCGCATTAATAACGTTAAATTGATTACTGTTATTTTAATAATAACGTTAACTCTGTTAATACCAGGTAACGTTATGAAAATTTACCGGTATTTAAAGCCCTGGTTCACGGTGAACGAATGCTCTATTGATAATTTTAAATTTTGATTTTACTGGTGGTTTCTCCGAAAGGGATACCGTGGCCCTGGTACACAGGCAACTGAAGGAACACGGGTTCGGTTTAGTCATTTAAAGTCTGAAGAAGTTATTTGATAATATCCCACCCAAAAATAAAAATAAAAAAGTTCTAGTTCGTGTCTAAGATTTATTAAAAATTATTACAACTCATCTTGCTTTTTTCTTGTCGTTCGAATCCCATTCTACTTTGTCAACAATGCCTATAGCACCATTGACGAGACCCAAAGAAACGTCTACTTATATTTCGTTTAAGCATTACTTTCACTCCTTTTTTAATAACAACCCATACAAATTTCCATCTTCCAATTTAAAGAGTGGGGGGTGATTTACAAAAAATCCTGAAATATGTATTTTATTATTTATAACAAGCAGTTCCTAAATCAATTTTCATACCTCTAGCATCAAAATTTGCGGAAATCTCATACAAACTTTCATCCCCTAGTTTAAGAAGTTGGGGGGTAAAAGTTCCAAGTTTCTAAATACTAGTTTACACACCAAATTTCAGCTTTATAGGACTTCAGGAAGTACCCTAAGAATTTTGATGATCAGTCATCAGTGAGTAAGTCAGTGACGAAATCGGGGTTTTTTAGATATCAATAAAATCTAAATCTTAAGAGCTATGCAATTGAAACCTTTTGTGTTTAATAAGTCCACTATTGACATCCTATCCCGAGAATTTTGTTTTTCTGGTATATTCCAAACCCAAGTTATGAGTGTTCAAAAAAAGAAAAAAAAAAAAAACGACGAACCGCTTCGAGAATAGGTAGGTAGTGCCCTTGCGCTTCGCTTGGCTCGTCTTGGCGGGGTACTACATAGTGCCCCCCAGATACAAAGATTAGCGTATAGTCATTTATAGGTACATATGTATATCTGAAACTTAGATACAACAATATTGTTTTCCATCAATGGATCTTATCGATTTTAAGCATTTATTCAATTCTCGCTCCATTTGAAGACTATACAAGTAGGTTTACTAGCAATAGAAAATACTTTACGTAATGTAAACTGTATGAAAGAATTTTCAAAACTAATAGAACCAGTAAGTACATAATGAAATGAAATGCACATAAAAATCAACAAACCAAAAATACCAAACTAATAATAGTCTCAGCCAAAACACGCAAGCAAAAATTGATATTTTAATTGTAATTACGTACATTATCATAGGGTAAAATCACCCGCAGTTTGGCACAACGCCAAATAGGCAAAAACTTCAAAACTAGTACACAGTACATGCGACCTTTACAGCGCTACTATGCTCTGAACATGTACCTACAATGGCAAGTTGAGGCCACATCGTATATTAATATTTGTTGCCAAATGGGTGGCATAAATATTGCATATGGATTGGTAGTCTTCCATGGAGGGAGAAATATTTGCCAAACGCGTGCTCCAGTGTCATGTAACTCCACTGCTTTCTTCTATGGTTTTAAATCGTATTTTACTATGAATGATGTTTGTAAATGAGATATATAATACCTTGTACCTTGGTACCTTGTTATGTACCTAATTACAAAGTTACTACTACTTACCTAGAACCTATTGCTAGTTTAATAAGTACATAGATACACAACGTAAATATGTCACTACGTAAGTAGGTACTTATAAAGTTAACACAATATAAATTTCAAGCCTTTTTCTTATGGGATAGACAGAAACTACAGAACCCCAACTGCTAGTCCTGCTACGATCAATAAACTTATAATTCGTGGCAGAAAAGTGTTCTTTTGTAGAAGTGATACGTATGTACTTATCAGTTTTATGGCCGATCTTTGATCAGTCACATTTATGACATTTTCTCCAGTTTGCCACGGGTACCCACCCATCGTAGAAAACTGGAGAAAATGTGAAAATTATTGAATTTAAACCAAGTCCTATCTCGTCGAAGTAGTATCCAGATATTGAACACTATAGGGTACACTAGCTGTTGTCCGAGGCCTAAGTAGCCTAAGTTACTCCTTATAACATAAGCTATCTGCCAGTGAACGTCCCGTCAAAATCGGTCCAGCCGTTTCGGAGATTATACGGAATAAACAGACAGACAGACTTTTTTAATGTATTTAAATTGGTTTTTTTTTTGTTTTAAGTACCGTTTATACTTTCATATGCATTTAGTAAAAAGCTGTTATTTTGACATTACAAACAGACACTTCAATTTTATTTATTTGTATAGATAGGTCCCTACAATACATGCTTACCTACTCAATTACTTGCCTGGCTATCCGTAAAAATAATACCTACGACAGTTCCATGGGCGCACCCAGCTTCTGGCCTAGGGGGGGGGGGGGGGGCAAGTCAGAAGTCAGATGATTACCGAATACAGCCGAGCGTTCGAACGATCGGCTAGATTCGGTAATCTTCGTCCGTCAAAGTCGCGCGCGGTTTTTTGGCAATAGGGATGATGACTAAAAAAATTTTTTTTGTCCGTCGTGTAGATTATTAAAAAATATTGGACACGTATTTTTTATTTTTTTACGTAATCAATAGGTACATTACGGCGATACATTGAGTTCAAATGTGGCATGACGTCACTTCTCATTAGACTTTATACTGAGCTGTGACGTAACGAGCCCCCATTCCCAAGTTTAATGTGTTTTATCTAAGTAATTTTTTATCAATATGATAAAGCAAAAAATACGTGTCTAATATTTTTATTTATTAGTATCTGATTGATGGACAAAACAGTTTTTCTTTTTTTTACCCAGGCAACATCCCTATTGCGCCGTGCATTTTGCCAGTGTCTACTGCGCGGTTTATTTAAAAGTTAGAGCATAAGGCCCCGTTTACACTTTGATTAGTAATTAGGCGAGTTCATACATGTTCTGCGAGATTTCCAGGGGGGGGGGGGCAACGGCCCCCTCTGGGTACGCCCATGGACAGTTCGATTAATGACCTTTAAGACGATTAAGGGCCTTTTTGGCGCAGCCGGAGGCACACTTGCCTGCTTATTTCTTGCATCGCACTTTACTCCTTTTATTTGTTTGTTTTTTTTATTTAAATTATATTGTGTCATGTGAGCCTTTTAGTCTGTGCTAAATAAATGTATTTTCTTTCTTTCTATCTTAATGAAAATGTAGAAACGGTACCTATCTAAGGAGCACTGAAATAGGTAGCATGCACCGTAAGTACTTCCTGGATCTTACTATGTGTCGGTAACAGGTTGCTGGCTCATTTCCAACATCCACCACAGGTAACTCATTTGCCGTAGTTAAATCTTAGTAACACCAGCTGAAGATAAATTAACTGAAACGTATTTCAAAATGGGAATTAATCTTAACACCTTTTTTGGCAACGTCGGTTCATGTTGTTTGAGTAATTACTTACTCTATTGAACTTTGAACAGTTTCGGTAATCTGTGGTCTATTAGGTAGGTGCACACGGCTACGTATCAAGCTATACATTTCCAGTTTAAGCTGACCTATCATTGTACGGAAATTCTCTTATAAACCGACTTAATTACGGAATTAAGTTGGTGTATAAGAGAATCGCTGACACTTTCTTGTTTTTCGAATAACTTTTATTACATTCAGGATTTAAACAAAACAAAATGAACTAATTTTTTCTCTATAGTCCATCGTTTTGTATTCAGAGGAAGCTGTGTATTCGATCGCCAAAAAACACCGCTTGAAATTTGATGAAATCTCTTTATATCTTCATATCGCGTAAAGTTTTTTAATCCAGATTTGTACACCTTAAAAGGGTATAGTATAGGTATATGTAACTGCTATTTATTTGTTTGTAGATGTACTAATTTACGAGTAAATAATTTTTTTCTGATTCTTAAAAACAATTAATTACATCGACATTTGTTGATGAATCGAAATATTTAT
Organism: Dryobota labecula; assembly: GCA_947523025.1. Classification (NCBI taxonomy): domain Eukaryota; kingdom Metazoa; phylum Arthropoda; class Insecta; order Lepidoptera; family Noctuidae; genus Dryobota; species Dryobota labecula. The sequence continues at coordinate 5,648,599 of OX383289.1, read as the reverse complement.
ATTTAAACAAATTTGAACAAATTAAGGCCTATAACTGGTATTTTTTTCAAAATTCTGCGACGAACAGTTTTCGAGATTTTTAAAATCCCAAAACGTTACCCCAGCAAAATCTTGAGTATCTCAAAACCTATAAGATGAACAAATTTTGCTATTGGTACACATTTACAACTCATCAAAAGCTATCTTTCCATGTACTTGGTTCCAGGCTAAATGCCTTTTTTGAAAAACATTTTGCTGGGGTAACGTTACTCCAGCAAAATCAGTTTTTCTCGAATAACTTCGAAAATACAACTTGAACAAATTTTGCTATACTTACTTGAACAAATTGCAACTAACTATGAACAATTATTTGTACCTAATAAGTACTCAATTTTCTCTAAGGCGCAATATTTTGCTGGGGTTACGCATACTTAATAAGTGACAGTTATAGTCACCTACCTACTGTATATGTTAAATTAAATTGTAAGGGTTTGATGTCATAACTTATTATTGCGATAGACCCCTAAACGCTACCGTGTGATGTTGTATGGAGGAGATATATTTTTATAAATATAGGTTATTTCAGACAGTTCATTGTTTCCTTGTATTCCGATACCTAACCGCCTTGCATCTGGGCTTTTGTTCTTTTACAACTATACTCCATTTATAATAGCATTAGACAGAAGTTAAAAAAGGTTATTTTTGATGCACACTTTATAACAAAAGTACAATAAACTTGTTATAGTTACGATTGACGCCAAATCGATTAAAATGAATTTATATATCAGCTATCACACTTAATTGTAATCATTTAAAAAAACAACCATATGAAATTAAGTAGCTTTCATTTAGATATATTATTTCATTCCAATTTAAAATTACAGTGCCTATGCTAAAAACCTAAAAGAAGCAGGAGTCAACAATACTGCAACGCTTTTTGTTTCACTATAATCCTACCAAATCTAAAATATTACTTAATCCCTTCATAAGCTGTGACAGCCGGGGATTTCTAATTTTACTGGTTTATGTCGTCTGTGAAATTGACTTGACAATGTTCTAAGATTGTCATGTATGTCATTTACTTGTGAATACTTTGTTTGTTATTGTTTAATTTTCGTGATTTTGTTGTTATTTATTAAAATAATAAATAATATTTAGTGTTATCAGTGTTGTCATTGGGTTGTTTTTACAGAACGTTACCTTTTTTTTGAGCTATGAGTGATCCCGGTGCGGGACCGAGTGGCTTACAACATATAAGTGCTGAGTCTGACCAAAGCCAACGGCGAAAAAAACGTGGTCCAAAAGTTGACTCCGACGAAATAATAATGTCTCCCAAAAAAAAGAGAACGCTGCGTGCTGTAGAAAAACAACCTAAATATTTTTAAGCAATTGGAGCCCTGGCCTGCAGATACTCCTCATTATAGGACTGAGATGATAAACAAAATCGCAGAAGTTGCCGGTAAGGATGATTCATAAAATTATTACTATAAAAATATTTGAAACTAACATGCATTGTGATAAAATGTATTATATTTTAGAAACTCCGCACATGATTTTATTATTTACAGGCGTATCTCGGGCTACTCTGTCCAATATTCTCAAAGAGTACAACATAAAAAGTCGCCTGCAATCTCCCCCTCCCCAACAGAAGCACATGAAACGTGATGATTTTGATGACATCACATTTAGTGGAATATGCAGGAAAATTCATTCCTTCTTCTTTAATAATGAGTTGCCCACCTTGGAAAAGATGCTGGAAGCAGTTAACAGTGACGAGTCTCTGCCAGATTTAAAAAAAGCAGTTTATATAAAATAATTAAATAAACATTAAGTTCACATAAATCAAACGGAGCAGAAAAAGTGCACTCATAGAAGTCATAGACAAGCAGGAGATCGTCCTTTGGAGACTAAAATATCTTCATGAAATAAAAAGGCTAAGGAATAAAGGAAGGAAAATATATTATTATTTAGACGACACTTGGCTAAATGAAGGTACAGTGCTTCTAAATTTCTTAACAGCTATTTATGCACTAAGCAGTGTATGACCTCTTGCATTCAATCACTATCACTACATATTATAAAACAAAGTCCTCCGCCGCGTCTGTCTGTCTGTCTGTCTGTCTGTCTGTTCGCGATAAACTCAAAAACTACTGCTCCGATTCGCATGCTGTTTTCATCAATGGATAGCTTGGTTCTCTAGGAAGGTTTTAGTATATAATTTGTTAAGTTTTTCCACACATTTTTGTATAAATAAACGATATTTGTTGGAGGTGTCGGAAAAAAATAAGCCGTCTGGGAGCTTTCAACGAAAACGCTGTCTAAACCCTTTGAGATATAACAAAATAATGTATGGTGGAATTGTGTATCTTATAAAGGTCTTCAAAAAAGTCCGCGATGGCATATGTCTATCTGCTAAGGATAACATATTATATCCATTTTATTGTCTTTTTGTAGGTATTTGTTTGCCGAATTTTACTCTTGGAAATACGATTACGATAACAATACGCTATAATATCAGTAGCTATTAGCCAAATTATGTTCGTAGATAAATAAGCTAGCTACTTACGTGTATTTCAAACAGTATACAAGAATATTTATCATAAAAACATTACTAAACACGGCGGCCTTATGATCAAAATTTATGCATTCCAAAACTTTCGTTACTTTTTCACTGACATACTTATCACTTTTCGATAAAATATCACTCAATACGAAATCTACACTTATTTCTCACTAATTCTGTATAAGATTCTTCTATGATTAAACCGTTTTCTCATTGAATCCATTACTTTACGCACGTATATCCTTGATGAACGTTTACGTCGCGCCACACGACCACAGAGCACAGACATATTTTGTTTTCTTTTTTTTTTCGTTCGTTTAGTGGTGTTCCCGCTAAAATGTATTAGTACCGGTCAAGTATTAGTCGATTAATCGAATTCTACAGCCAGATCGTGTTGCAAGTACAAAATAAATGTCAAATATTTCGTCCAATTGCGAACGTGACCCTGAGAAAAGTTATGCACCAATGGTGTTCATTAGATTTCGAGTTTTTTCTCAGCACAAACGGTGTATCGTGCGACATTTCGGAGGATTTCATTTTGTTTTCACATTTTTGGTACTTACGTGAATTATTTTAAAATTATTATTTGTGTCGCATTTTTATTTCGTGATGTAATTTGGTACAATTGATTGCTTTAAGAATTTGAGTGAAATTTCGTATTTTGATTTTGTGTTTGTTATCTTTAGGTAAAGACTCATCATACGTTCAGATCATAAGTACTTTTATTATATTAAATCATTTACTTCGGTTTCTATTCACATAGTGAATCACATTAAAATTAATATTACGTTAGAAATTTGAGACATAGCCTGGGATAGAGAAGGACATAGGGTACTTTTTATGCGATAACCGACATCCACGCGGGCGAAGCCGCGGGCAAAAGCTAGTAACATTATAATTAATTATACAGTTAAACATAATTTCATAAAATTGGTTCGTGAAATGAATGGTATTTATATTAATAACCTTTTATCATACAAACAGGTCACACGAAAAGCCTAATATGGCATGACACTAATAATAAGTCTTCAAAAGAAGCACATTGGGAAGGTCTATCTGCTGGTTTAAAAAATCCAACTTATAATCGGTCATACTGGTATGTATTTTATGGACTGTCCTCGCCATAAAAAAATGAACACCCCATTGTTATTGACTATTAATTAAGTAATACATATTATATTGTATTATGAATTAACGCATGCAAAGCGAACTTTTAAAGTTATAAATTTTGTTATAGTATTTATCTATGAACTATTTCCAGCAGTGAAATTATATAGGGGGTACGGAATAATTGACTTGTATTAATTTTATTTCACAGGGTTTGTGAAGGGTTTTTAATGGATGCTGCATTAATATTTGATGCAAAGAAAGGTGATGAAGATGACCACTCCGAAATGGACGCCTTCAACTTTAATAATAATAATAATTTATTTATTTACACTTCAAGACACAATCATCTGTGTAGCCCTGACTCTTGTACTAGGATTTCCTGTTTCATAAGAGCCAGACCTCTCAATTTACAGGGAATATGTTATAGAAGCGCAATAGACAAAAGTGAAAATGGTTCAAGTTAATTTTGTCAAAAATTGAGAGCGGCGCTGTAATTGTTATGGACAATGCGCTATACCACTCAAGGACATTGGAGAAGCTGCCAACCACAGCTACACGAAAGACAGATATACAGGAATGGTTTAAAAGCAAAAATATTCCTTTTGAGGAAAAAGATCTTAGGGCAACTTTATTAGAAAAAGCAAAAATACAAAGACATTTATACCAAAAGTTTGTTGTAGATGCCATGTTGATGATAGCCATCTGGCTAGAGAGAAGGGTATTTCAGTATTGCGCCTCCCACCCTACCACTGCGAGTTCAACCCTATAGAATTAATATGGGCTCAAATGATGGGGTATGTGGCTCAACATAACAAAACGTTCAAATTAGACAAGAAGAAACAATTACTCCCACAAGATCTGGATAGTATTACGCTAGAACGATGGCAGTCTTGCGTTGCTCATGCAATTAAAGAAGAGGAAAAGTTAAAGCATAATGGATGATGTGGTAGAAAGATTTATTATTAGGTAACGTCGGTGAAACTTCTTCATCTTTATTCTCTGATGATACTCGTAGTGACTAAATTATATGATGAAGACGAAGAAGTTACACCAACTATTGTGTTGAAAGTTGTTGTTTTAAATAAAATATTGTAAAAAAAAAGACTTGTATTTCCTTTAATCTTAATTAAATTTAAATCAAAACGACGTAATCGTTTGTTTCATTGTCTTGTTTCTGTGTGATGAAGATGTTATTACGACCTATTTATCAAAGTTATGTTAAAACATTTTTAGTTTAATTGTTTAAACTTTTAACTTTGAATAAAATGTTTCGCACTCCTGCTTCTACGAGCTTCTTTTTTCTAATGTTATAGTAAATGAAGTATAGAGGGACAAAATCTCTTGTGTAACAGTGGCAACAGATAGTCGAAAATAGCTTAAGTTACTCCTTACATCATTAGCTATCTGCCTGTGAAAGTCCCGTCAAAACCGGTCCAGCCGTTTTGGAGATTAGCTGGACATTCCTTCTTTTACTCTTCTTGAATTTTATGTAAAATAGCTTTCGACTTACTGGCACGTCGAGCCAATAGACATTCGATGGATAGGACTATCGTTGCAATGGAATTTCGGCAATTCGGACGTTTGATCTGATGACTTCGGCGAATTAGCCATCGGGCATACGACTTTCGAAATCAAGCAGTAAACCCGGAACAAACAGACAGACAGATGGACAGACCGACTGATAGACATATAGAGGTATGAGGAACAGGGTTTAAAGTTTACTCATCCTCCATAGAAACAAACAGACAGACAGATGGACAGACCGACTGATAGACATATAGAAGTATGAGGAACAGGGTTTAAAGTTTACTCATCATCCATAGAAATGGAAGGATCCTCCGACCAGACGGGTGTCGTGTCTGGTGGGCAACTGCCCAACGGTTGATGTCGGGTTGTTGTATGTATATATGCTAGTCACGCGGTAAACTCCGGCGCGATGCAGGATTTGTGACGTCAGGTCTTTGATGCGTAGTTCGCATGTGGCGTTATCTATGCCGCCACAGACAAAAAAAATAATTGTTCGATATATAGTCCTCCTTATCGATTTCGATAACGGCGACCCCTAGAAATCAATTCCTTGCGTGTGCCCTTAGATGACTCGCTAGACCGAATTTAGTTTTGAACACCCGGTCGCAACCAGAACAATAAAGTTGGCCTGCAGTATTGTATGTATATGTGTAGGAGGGCTTAGGTCTCTCTTTACGTATTTGACGCTTCCCGATGATTACTTCATGTCGCTTCTCTTCGAAAGATTTGATGTTTTTGTGTATAGTCGAGCGCCATGACGACCTGTGTAAAGCGAGCCTCTCCCAACCTTTAGGATCAATTGCGCAAGCGTTTAGATGTCTCCTGAGCACATCGTTATAGCGGAGATGTTGACCACCATGCTTCCGTTTACCTTCTGCCATCTCAGATTAAAATACCACTTTGGGTAAACGGTGGTTTTCCATGCGAAGAACGTGACCACACCACCTGAGTTGACGCTGCATGAGGAAGGCTTCCATGCCATACATGTCGGAACGGTGCAGGACCTCCGTATCAGGAACATGGTCTTGCCACCTAATGTTCAAGATCGATCTGAGACACCGCAGATGAAATGTGTCCAGTTTTCTAATGTCTGGTTTATAGAGGCACCATGTTTCTGCACCATAAAGAAGGACAGGTAAGATTAATGCCTTGTAAACACTAACCTTTGTCTCTAGCTTTAGGTCTAGCTTTTGCGGGCTTTGTTCGATATAAGTAGGTACCCTACATACTTTCATAAGCATTTAGTAAAAAGCTATTTTGACATTACAAACAGACACTTTAATTTGTAGGTAAGTACCTTTAAATGATGGATCCTACGCGTTATTAGTCACGTTGCTGCTGAAACACTCTCATCATCAAATAAGGTCTAATGTGTTTGGTATTGCCTCGACTTTTGAAATATTTCATTGATGCAAGTTATACTCCATTTACTATTAGCATTAGACAAATAACGGCTAAATAACGACAGTTATTGTGTAATATTGTTGAAATTACTGGACTTTAGAGTTATTTTTTTATGTAAATGGTAAATAGATTGCAGTGCTATGTATTTATCGTGAAATAACGGAGTTTATTAAACGTTTACATTGAAATAACGAAAGGGTGAGAACAGTTATTTGTCTAATCTTATATATATAAAAATGAATCCCTATTTCCCTTGGTCACGGCATCACGAGTGAACGGCTGGACCGATTTCGCTAATTATTTTTTTGTTGTGTTTGTTATTGTCAGGAGAAGGTTCTTATGTAAGAAAAATTTAAGAAAGTTAAAAAAAAAAAAAAAAAATAAGAAAACGACCATATTTACATTTTTATTGTAATAATAAGTAGGTAACTCTATCTTCTAATGTAACTTTATGGCGTTTGACATAACGTGTCAGTCATCATTTGGTAGGTCTGAGAAAAGATTTTATCAAAAAAAAAAAAAAAAAATTGAAGGTTTTAGTTAGGTAGGGTAGGGTAGGTAGGGTTGGTAGGGTAGGGTAGGGTAGGTAGGGTTGGTAGGGTAGGGTAGGGTAGGGTAGGTAGGTGGGTAGGGTAGGGTAGGGTAGGTAGGTAGGATAGGGTAGGGTAGATATGTAGGTAGGGTAGGGTAGGATAGGGTAAGGTATGGTAGGGTAGGTAGGTAGTTTCCTTTGCGCGTAGACAAACTGCCACAGTCAAATAGCTTTTGACAGAACGAAGTCTGTCGGGTTAGCTAGTGTTATAATAAATGGAGTATAGTACGTGTAACTTCACGCACTAGCAGAAGCTACAAGAATAGTATTAGACCTACTTGTGAGATATCTATTATCAATCTATTAAGGTGACGATAACCGACTTAATTCATTCAACAAAATTCATTCTAAATAAAAACGGCCACATTCCTCACGATCGTATTTTGTTGCTTCGTGTCTCAATATGAAACTTTATAAAAGGTATTAGAAAATTCTAGACACACTTACCGAGGTATTTGTTGAGCCGTTTTTCATAATTCCTTCTCAGTCACGAGATAGTATTTTTTTAAAGGAGCGGGCTGGTGGACCCATATATACCCTCTTAAGACGACTAATAGTATAGCCCGAACATAAACATAGGTACGCACAATGTCGGTAGGCGCCATTCCTACATTATAGTAGGTACAGTCGAGTTCATTAATATATTGGCCCTTACAGGCTTCAAAAATATATGAACGTCTAAAAACTTCATAATAATGAACACCTATAAGCATCATTAAATTGTGGTCAAGATTTAGATTCATTAATATGTGACTGCTTTTTTTCAGTAACATGTATACAGCCAAAGGCACATTATTATATGAACCACTTTAAGATCATATTATCTGAACAATGTAGGATTCACAATGATGTATGCACACATGAATACAATAATATCTGAGCGAGTTAATGTAATTCAAATTCAACCTTATTATTACGTCATAAAGATGATTTCACTAACAATCTTAAAATTGCATGGTCAAGGAGTTTGCAACATGATTTATCACTGAATCATGTTACTATATAAATTACAGGTGGCGCCCTCAATTTTTTTACAATTCTTAAATGGCCAAGCTGTACGAAAACATACGGCATTGAAAGACACTCATTTAAAAAACTTAAAAAGCAAACGCGACAAAAAAAAATGGAAACTACTGTCATTTCTGTAACAATGTAAACTAGATCTTATTTGTTCGAGCAAATAATTGACTTTACCATGCATGTAGAGATAATTAAGAAGCTTAGCCTGCTCAGATATTTTTAAAGCCAATACAGTTTATTTTTGAAAAGAGTGATCACATATTATTGCCTAATGCACAGCATATATTATTGAACCGTTCACATAAGGGCATATTTTGGATCTATAGGTTCTATAGAATTTATTGAGCTTTCCAACGCTCACAATATTTTGAATCCTTGACAGTGCCAATATATTAATGAACTCGACTGTACCTACAATTCATAGAATTGTTTAGACAAATCTATGAATGTCAAGTAAGTATGTACTAGACATTAGTGTCTAGTACTTATTGTTTAGAAAACTAGCCTATACCTACCTCTACATCTTCGTCTTAAGGCTCCTACAGACTCGCGCGATATCGCGAGCGCGACAGGCACCGACAAAGAAATTGTGCTACTAGTGTCGCGTCGCGCCCGCGATATCGCACTAGTCTGTACGAGCCTTTAAATACGAATAAAGGCTCCTACATACAGGCGCGACACGCAAAGCGACACAAAGGCACCGCTCGTCGCGCCACACGCGGTGCCTTTGTGTCGCGCCTGTTTGAAGGAGCCTTAAAGCTGTGGTATGAGCCATATAAACATGACATCAAGCCTGTATTCCCAGAAGGGTGGGGCAGGGGTGTTTTGTATTTCCATATTTAGGTTAGTTATGTATAGCATAAGCAGTAAGAAGTTTCTAATGGAAAAATCCGATACCCCAACGGGCGTTCATCAGTCTCGCTTGCGACTACCTACTTGACTAACAAGGCAGTCGATGAGCCATAGTTTAAGTAGAAGCAGCCAGTTTTGGTTGACATACTTAGGTACCTATGAATACGGCCGTTGAGGTGATTATGGCGAAGTACCTACATCAAGATCGCCAGGATAACTAAAAACATTCAAAAAACTTTTGTATTATTTTAATAATTTATTTTTACGACAAAAGGATTTGGCTAAACTATATTACTTAGAAAGGAACGGTTCTTGACTAAAAAGATAAATGCCACCAGTTAGGTTTCAACCATCTTAAATTAAGGAACTTCTTTGAATTATCTAAGTATGCTCTGTATTAATAAGTTACAAACATAAAAGTAGAACCTACCCAAAAGTTTAAAGGTTTTCTCCCTTTTCAGGTTAGGTCTATAACATACAGTAGGAAAGCTCCTTCACTGTGGGTACCTACACTTCAATCAACTTAGCTTATAGAGGTATGAGGAACAGGGTGTAAAGTTCACTCATACTCTATGGAAAACAGAGGATCCTCCGACCAGACGGGTGTTGTGTCTGGTGAGCAACTGCCCGACGGTTGATGTCGGGATGTTGTGTTGGGTGTATCTATTCAAACACGAAATATTTTAAGAGATGCATATATAGGATAAAGAAGCCATGGAAATGTTTTTTTTTTATCTGAGTATATTATTTAAAAAAATAATATCACTTGATATGATGATTAATTATCAAAATTCACCGCACTCGTGCCGCCACCGTCGCTGCGTCCGGGCGTGTCATTCATATAATATGTAAATAAAGGTTTTTTTTGCTAAATATTCGCTGCTATGGCTTTTTTACCAGCTATAGATGTTTCTCTTAAAATATTTCGTGTTTGAATAGATACACCTTATATATATATGCTATTCGCGAGGTAAACTCTGATTGCGCGATGCACGATTTCTGACGTCAGGTCTTTGATGCGTAGTTCGCATGTGGCGTTGCAGATACCCACAAGCATATCGCAGTCCACTGGTGGACATAGGCCTCTCGAAGGCTGCGCCAAAACATCCTGTCCTCCACCTTCCTCATCCAGCCTGTCCCAGCCACATTTTTAAGGTCAACACGACTGTTTACCTACACTTATACAAAAGAATATTTAAAGTAGCTACCTATTAGTAAAAACTAGAATGCACAAATATAAATAGACCTAGATAACGCAAGTCTCACGATCTGTATGAACACCAAGCGTGCCATTTTGTGACTACCTACTATGACGTCACAAGCACTATTTAGTGATGGGAAAGTTCGTATACTGTACGAATACTATATATTGAGTAATTGTGTACATTAAAGAATTATTAAGAACCGTTTAACTAGATTAATTAATCGATTTTGTGACAGAGTAACAAGACAGAGCAGTAGTAACTTACGATTTTTGTACGTAAGCTGGGCACGCGAAGTAGTTGCTCTTGCGTTATCTATACTCCATTTATTATAACATTAGACAAATAACTGTTCTCACCCTTTCGTTATTTCGATGTAAACGTTTAATAAACTCCGTTATTTCACGATAAATACAAAGCACTGTAATCTATTTACCATTTACATTGAAAAAATAACTCTAAAGTGCAGTAATTTCAACAATATTACACAATAACTGTCGTTATTTGTCTAATGCACATATAGTAAATGGAGTATAGATATCTATATCTAGAGTTAGAATGTGACTTTGATAGGACTATAACCAGACATTCACTGATAAAAACACAAACCATCAGTTAGGGAATTGAAGGGGCATAGCTTACTCAACCTATAATTTTCCTGCTGCTGGGACATATACCTCCTCTCTTTGGAAGGAACTGGGCTGTAATCCACCAAGCGGGCCCATACATACACTCACGCCTTTTTCCAATGGGGGTAGGCAGAAATTATAGAGCGCCACCTGTTACGCTCCTCACATACTCCTTTTGCTTCGTTTACATTCATACATCTGGTCATACACGCACGCCGGTTGCGAGTGCTACGCACCTGACCTTTCTGAAAGAACATCACCAATTAGGTCACTATGTTCTCCTAGGGCGTCCCCTCCCGGCGTTTCCACTCACATCTGCCTAGATGATACATGTCTTCAAATTTAGGACGTTTTCTTTCGCCGTTTTGAAGGGCAATAAACTAATACAGATGTCATCATCATCATTTCAGCCGAAACACGTTCACGGTTGGACATAGGCCTCCCCGAAAAAGGCGGATTTGCCATAATCGCCACACTTGGCAGGCGGGTTGGCGATCGCAGTATGGTGTTAAAAAATGCATGGAGTATGCTGCTGCCCATTCTCTAGTAAGTCCCTAAGTCGCCTTTTACAACACCCACAGGAGGAAATGGGGTGGTGCTATTCTTTATGTCTGGCACTACACAGTACAATACAGATGTACAATCAATTAAAAGGGTATACCAAACAGAAATCATGTTTCACCCATTACTCTTAACATAAGCAGTGCTTAGATTTAATCTGTTTATAAAGCAGCTAACTTCAGACGTAAACTTAAATTATTGCTGATCAATTGATTGTTTCACACTAGTTCTCAGGCACGCTTTCCCCAATCCACTTCAAATATGGAGGGTTTCCGTTCTTGATTGGTAATGAGATCACCTCACAGACAGTGTATGGATGGTTGCTACGAACAAACTCTGTCAGTTTGTCAACTTGAGAAGTTCTTGTTTTAATCATCAGCAGCGCCTGGAAATTGAGAAAAGAGGATGTTGAAAAAAAAAATAAAAAAAAAATTAAAGAAACTGTCTGGGTATTTGTAAATAAGTGACACTGGAAATAGATAATAATGAAAAAAAAAAAAAATCCCATTTGGTATTTGGCAAACTTTTAAAAGATATTCTATCCATTTTCTAAGACTAATTTCATTATTCAGTCTTTTAATAGGAATCAATTTGCTGTTTAATGCTTGTAAGCACACAGGGATTTAATTCTTTTGGTATAAGCATGCTGTACCATCATGCTGAGTGGAATTGGAAACTGCCGACTATTTCTGTTCTATGCTTGTGATTATACATCTAATTTGATTTTTATTTTTCTTTATTATTCAATTTACCTTATATAATTATGTGTATGCACGTTTTTGTGACAAAAAAACCTATTTTACTTACTTTCAAACGTATTCAATTGTATCATCTTTAGTATCTTTAGTATAATCGATAATAGAAGTATTGCTGGTTCTAATGATTATAATTCTGTTAAGCCATAATCTAAAATATCAGCATATTTACCTCACTGTCCTCATTGATTTTGCCTTCCCACTCATAAATGGATGTGACTTGTGGTATGACATTGACACAGGCAGCTAATTTGTTCTTCACTAGACCATGCCCAATAGTCTTGCCTACGTCTGTGTTGGGAACAGTCACATATGCCACGGAGTACTTGTCTGAAAAGTTTATAAAATATGTTGTTAACCATCTGATTATATGAGAGTTACCAGTGTCTCTCTGATTGCAGTAAATCAACATAATGTGGACAACATTTATTTTAAAAAGTTTAAGTTTCGGGTATAGCTTTCAACCAGTCACTATTGTTCTCACATTGATCTACATTTTCAAATCAATGTTATCGTAAAAATCGGTATTAAGATCAAATATCTTAAATCAATGTTATCTTTAAAATCGGTATTAAGATATTTGATCTTAATGCCGATTTTTCGATAACATTGATTTGAAAATGTAGATCAATGTGAGAACAATAGTGACTGGTTGAAAGCTATACCCGAAGCTTAAACTGTTAGTTGTACTTTATTTAAATAAATAAATTCACCCATAATATTTACTTACCCGCATCTGCGATACCAGAAGACATGTTAGCTTGAGAAAGTACTAAACAGGGCCTAAGAAATGAAAAATATAATGTCAACAGTGATTTTTTATTTAAAGAAAATAGCATTTTATGTCCAGCAGACTACAACTATTATTTTGTTTTGACTTGACGGTGTATGACGTACTGACAGTCTGACATTATCATATTTGACATGCATGACAGCTTGAGTCTTGCTTGACTAGCCCTGCGTTCCGATTATGGCCATAATCGCTCATAGCGCTCATATCAATAATTTTATGTACGTTCCGGCTTAGAATCTGACGATTATGACAACTTACTGAGAGCTGTTTGACAGCGCTCACAGTGATATTACTATAGTTTAAGGTCGGAGTTATCGCAAGATGGCGCATGTCAAAACGTCATCTATGACGATTCACGGGACATCGTTATCGCGCCCACGCCAATTCGGTACGCGTTTATGAACACTCAAATCTATTACAGTGCAATTCGGAACGCGGTGGTCTTGACCAGTGTTGCCAGATGAAAAAAAAACTACCGCGTTGTTAGAATATTGTATAGTATATCAGACTCAAAATATCGTAGACACATTTGCAAAATACCGTGTAAGAAACGAAAGCTATTCAATAATTTAGTTTAATCATAATTTTAATTTTATTAACCGCTTTCTTCTCATCTAGAACAAGAACATCTGGAGCTTATTATGCACACACGGCTACAAATAAAGCTATACATTTCCAGTGTTGATCTCGCATTGTGTAGGATTTTCGTACAGTGAGAAGCACAGAACTTAATGTGGGAAGTCAGCTTATACTGGAAATGTATAGCTTGATTTGTAGCCGTGCGTACACACACAGCTGCAGTTATTTTTGAAAATTCTTTGTAGGTACGGTGACCAGCACATCAAATTACCTCAAACTGGTAAATTTTCTCGTTCGATTTTGAACTTAATCATCAAGTTTAAAATCGTTTGGAGAAATTTGACAGTTTCGTATAGCTTGATGTGCTGGCCATTAGGCGGATAGCTCCGGTCACGACTACATCCCTAGTAGCATTTTTTGTTGGCATTTAGTTGGGCCACTTACAGAGGTAAGTGGCCCAACTAAATGCCAACAAAAAATGCTATTCGGGATGATAGACTTTTATACGTCAGTCTGTAAATAAAGCTCATAAAACAACATACTCATCTTAATTTATATTAGTTGAACGTCTTTCTTTTTACCTATTTCATCTAAGTATACCTATTACCATAAGATGACAAAAACTCGAAAGGATGAATTCGTATCTTGGCGCCAAGGGTACGTTTTTGCTTTTTTGACGTGGCACGGTATTAGACCGTGTAAATTATCGTGTAAAAAGAAAAATTAATATTTAATAAAAATATCATATAATATAAATAAAATATCATAATTTGCTAAGGGCAGAATTATAATTAACCAATTTATTTTCATCTAAAACAAGAAAGTAACTGCTTGAGTATATTATGTATTAGCTTTTGCCCGCGGCTCCGCCTGCATGGATGTCGGTTGTCGCGTAAAAAAGTAGCTTATGTCCTTCTCCATAACCCAGGCTATATCTCTGCCAAATTTCATGACGATCGGTTCAGCGGTTCAGACGTGAAAACGTAACAGACAGCCAGACAGAGTTACTTTCACATTAAATAATATTAGTATGGATAGCTGCAGGCATTTTTGTCAGCATATTCTTACAAAATCAACACGACTGTGTCCATGTTGGTGAATTTATACTATTTGTTTTTATTACCTAATTCATTTATTTGTTTTCTTCGTTTTAATGTCGTTGACTTGGTGAAAAAAAAAAAAAAAAAATATGTATATGTATATATATATATATATATATATATATATTTTTTTTTAGAGCAACAGTCAGTGCTATACATATACATATATATATATATACTAGCTGACCCGACAGACTTCGTTCTGTCAAAAGCTATTTGACTGTGGCAGTTTGTCTACGCGCAAAGGAAACTACCTACCTACCCTACCCTACTTTACCCTATCCTACCCTACCCTACCTACCTATCTACCCTACCCTACCCTACCTACCTACCCTACCCTATTCTACCCTACCCTACCCTACCCTACCCACCTACCTATCCTACCCTACCCTACCCTACCAACCCTACCTACCCTACCCTACCTAACTAAAACCTTAATTTTTTTTTTTTTTTTTTTGATAAAATCTATTCTCAGACCTACCAAATGATGACTGACACGTTATGTCAAACGCCATAAAGTTACATTAGAAGATAGAGTTACCTACTTATTATTATTACAATAAAAATGTAAATATGGTCGTTTTCTTACAATTTTTTATAGAGACCTTATTTGAAATCATCAATCACATCATCAGTTAATGACATCATCAATTAATTCACAATATTATAGGGACCTCATTGGTGATGTTCTTTAGAAAGGTTGAAATCTTAAAATTTCAATTTTTTTTTTTTAATTTGGTGATGTTTTTCAGCTTCTGAAGAAATTAAGTCTCTATAATTGTAAAGGTGCGATATATAAAGCACTGGCTCTGTGAAGAAGAGGTTCATTTACCTCTTCTTCACAGAGCCAGTGCTATATATAAAAATAAAAAGATTATATTTTGTCTTTTGTTCAAATTTGCGGATATCGCTGCGGGTTTTCTTTAACGTTGTATTCAGATTTTTTTAAGGTTTCAAGAATTACTTTGATTTCGAGTTGGTTTATATGGTACTGAATGAGTGAAGTGAAATAAAATCGAGATGGAACTAATATTTGTTAGGTACGTAAAATGTATGTTAAGTCAATACTAAATAACATTTATCTATGTAGTAAATGCACCTAGCGTCGTTCACAGAGTAGTCATTTGTTTTTGCAAATATACCTATTTTCTAAATTTAGTAGAAATTGTGTGATATTATGTACCGCGTGGTGCCGGACGTAAAGAATAGCACCATCCTATTTCCTCCCGTGGGTGTCGTAAAAGGCGACTAAGGGACTTACAATTTGAGAATTGGCAGCAGCGTTCTCTATGCATTTTTAACACCATACTGCGATCGCCAACCCGCCTGCCAAGCGTGGCGATTATGGCAAACCCCGCAATTGGGGGAGGTTTATGTCCAGCAGTGGACGTCTTTCGGCTGAAATGATGATGATGATGATGATGACATAATTCAATTAGATAAAAAATATACAAGGTGCGGTGTGCGTCTCAAGGTTGCACCAAATGTGAGTCCAGCTCAGCACGTGTCAGGCAAATATACCTGACGCTGATATTCTGCTGGATCTGAAGGACTGTATACTGGTGCTCTTCTCCTCAGATCAAAAGCAAGCAGCGTGCAGCGAGGAGGTTCAACTATCATCACTGAAAAGGCTCCATGGTCCTATAACGTCAGGTAAGTTAGTATGTTTAGATAGTATAAATCCTTTTCGCGATTAAATTCTTAGCTATTTCGTTGGCTTGTCGCTGCGTCAAGCCATGCTTGTTAAGCATCCGCATTCATTGTCAGTCAAGCATTATCAAGCATTACTTTGCTTGTCAAGCACATCAAGCTTCGTTCTATTCGGTCAAAATTGTTTGACAAGCATGAAAAATTCGGGTCCTTCCCCGTAGTCAAACTATTTTGTCCAACTGATTTGACCACAAGGAATAATTTCCCCGAGGTCAAACTTTACTGATATTGCAACTATTTTAATTATGTAGGTACAGTCAAAGATAAAATTAATGTCAAATGTCAAGCGCCGCGTCGTTCACAATTGTTTTCCTTTGTTGAATTTAAAATTATTCATTATCAAAAATGGATATGAAATATGTGAAACGTTGGTAAACGTGGTATAATTTACTCCACGATGGGAACGTTTTGGGAATAGAGATTTTTTTGAAAACTTGTTAAAGTATCGTCCGTAAGTCAACTTTACAGACAACCAATTTTTTTTTTTTCAATAGGTAGGTACGTGGGTCAGATCCAGTACGTGGTTTTATACAAAAATATTCATTCGTTTTAACTTTTTTACGTCCTAATTACTTGTGTATTTGTACGCGAAAGTTATATGTATAAATATTAATATTGAGTGTATTCGAAATTATTCGACTCACAGTTTCACATGCTTTTTTTCTGAAAATGGCTATACGTAAGAAGCAAAATTAAGCTTGAACAGTGAAGCCCTATTTGTACTTGTTTGTATTTGTTTTTTTTTTTCTATACTCTTCGCGAGGAAGGATATATGTACGCGTTGTACCTAGCGAGCGTCAAATCCCAGAAAGTCTTGGAATTTCTTGCAAAGGCGTGCACTACACTCTTGCTAGAAAACAGTAGACTGAAAAAAAATAAGACAGAAAAAGATCTGGTCGACCCAAAGCCACAAAACATCAGGAGGATAACTCCATTAGAGTTTTTTCTGAACGAAATCGGCGTTTAACTGCACCCCAAATTACAGCTGTTTTGAATGAAACTCGACAAACACCAATATCAACAACAACTGTTAAATGACGTCTACTGTCTGCGGGCATAAGAGGATGGGTTGCTGCTAAAATCCAAAATTAACAGTCCGATATAATAGAAACAGACTCGAATGGGCGACGGCGCAAAAAGTTGGACCGTAGAGCCGTGGAAAAACGTCCGTTGGTCTGACGAATCCATGTTTCTTTGATGTGTTTGTACATATGGCTAATCGAGCTATAGATTTTCAGTATAAGCTGACCTCATTGTACGTAAAATTCTATACAATGCGAGGTCAGTTTATACTGGAAAAGTATAGCTTGATATGTAGCAGTGTGTACGCCAGTCAAAAGAAGAGAGGGCTTCAGAAGCGTGTACAGTGCCTACCATAAAACATGGTGGAGGTAATGTTATGATTTGGGGGTATTCCGGTAACAATCAACCCGGAAATTTAGTAAAACTAGATGGAAGATTTAAAAAGAAAATTCTTCAAAATGCCGCCATACTCAGTGAATTGAATCAGATCGGTCCTGGACTTAATTTCTAACAGGACAATGCCCCCAAAAATACATCAAAGTCGTGTCAAAAGTTTTTAAACAAGAAACAAGATGAGAAATTTCTAAAAATCATGAAGTGGCCAACAGGTGATTGTGATGGCCACTTCATGAAGAAATTTATCAGTTCCCATAGAACTTGTTTGGGATGACTAAAGGGTGAAAAATCGATCTCCTACGAGCTCAGCACATTTGTGGCAACTTTTAGAGAGCGAATGGTATTCACTACATGACGATATTTCAAGAAATTTATAAATAGATTGCTTAGAATATGCGAGACCATAATAAAAGCAAAAGATGGTCACTTCGCTGAAGCTTAAATTTAGATTTACATCAATATTGTAATATTTTTTTGTTTTGTTTAGGTTGTTTTATATGGTATTTTAAGTTTTATGTCAATATACGATGTTCAAATGAGTAATTTTTTGTTTTATTTGGTTTTACCTTGGTGCTTTCAAATTGTACGGTAGTGTATCTACGTACCTACGAGTACAATAAATAAGTCAAATGGCAACAACAAATAAATTGGTTAGTATGACCTTAAACCGGACTCAATAAAATATAGCCGAATACAGTTATATTTCTAAGAACTAGGATACAAATAATGTAAATGATTAGACGGCTAAAACTAAGTATATGAACTCCTGACTTCCAAACTAGTTAAAAACCTGTATCTTGGAATCAATATCTCGTTAGCAAGAAGCCGAATTGATTATGCTTGTTACTTATATGATTCTAGTGCAAAGAGACAATACATGTATCCAAATTGGATAAGCTACAAAATCAAGCCCTTAGGGTAGTATGAGGTTTTATAAAAAGTACTCCAATTCATGTGATGGAAAGTGAGCTGCACAATATACCACCACTATTTGTAAGACGACAATATCTTGCATTCAAGTATATTCTATAATCACTTCCATGGTCTAGCAGTGTGTGTTTAAACACAATTTCAGAATTGGGCTCCCTTAGTCAGTGTAGTTACTGGTCAAATAAAAAGAAACTTACTGGTTACTAATTTAACGAAGATGGGCAACTACAAATTAATTCCTCGGATATTCTGAAAATGTGTACTCTAGATACTAATGGAGATCAAAACAGATTTGGAATGTATCATGCACTCAAAATATTTTGATAATCCCAATGTATTGATTCATTAAGTGGTATTATAGTTTCCAAGTACCGTGTATTTTAATTGATATTCAATTAAAATATATAATAAAATACCGAACGACATAAAAATTGAACAAAATGATGAAATATTTAGAGGTTGACTGGTAGAAAATGCCGATGGCATTAAGTCCGCCTCTGTACATTTCTGTCCTTGAAGTATTAAATAAATAATAAATAAATAAATATTTAATAAACGGCTCAGAAAACTACTGTTCGAAAAATGTTATTATACTCTGAATGATTTTTTAAATGATTTTTTTCATTTTTAGACATTAATTTTAATTATTTTTAGTTGATTTTTTATTTTATGTTTTATTGGAATTGTTTAATGTTTGATTTTAATTTTTAATAATAGTTCAATCTGTGACTTTATTTATTTTTATTTTGTAATTAATTGAATTAACCTTTGAATTATACCTATTATTGTTATTATTACTACTTTATTATTGTTACTTACTTCAAAATAATTGAATTTTTAAAGATATAATTGTAACGACGTATTATATCACTAAAAGGTGATATTATTTAATTAAATTGATCAGTTTATTTTATTTTTATTTTTAATGAAAACTGAATAATAATTATATCCTATTTTTAAATTACGACGTACATACAATATTAATTTCAAGCATGCTACTCTTCTTATTGTATCTACTAATTGTTGTGCCCGACAGGGTCCATGTGAACCATGTAACTATTATTAAGATCTTATACACACATGAGATATGCAATAAAGATTTGAATTTGAATTTGGTTAGTGTAAAATTTTCACAGATTGTTCGAAAACTGTAAATGGGTGTGGAGCCGCCATCTCTTTCCAAAATACTGGTTACAAAGCTAGTTTTAAAATTGATGCAACTGTATGTATAATGTCTCTGGAGCTCATTGAAATATACGAAGCTGTGGTTTATGCAGTTTTTGAAAGACTTAGTAAAGTAGTTATTTTTACTGATAGCAAGAGTGCCATACAACATTTGGCTCGATGCGTCTCTGGTTGCAGAGGTGCATCGATAGTCTATGATATTCTCAAATTAATTAATCATATTAATAAAATCGAGACTAGGGTAATATTGCAATGTGTCCCAGCACACATAGGCTTACGGGGCAACGAGGAGGCTAACCGTCTATCAAAGCTTGCAGTGGAAGTAGGTAGCGAAAAGCCATACATTCCAAATTACTGGGAATATTGCGCCGAGTTTAAGCTGTCGTGTTTTGACGGATGTAGGAACTATTTCGATGAACAGTCTCAAGAGAAAGGAATTTGGTACAACGTAATGAATGGGAATGGGCGTTCTCGCGTGCTCTGGTTTGAGGATACAAGTTTAAGTAGAAGTCATGTTAAGTTAGCACTAAGGTTGTGTTCTGGGCACTATCCATCGGAAAAATTTGCTTTCCTAATGTAAAAGGTCACATCACCTAATTGTGAATATATGTAACAAAACTGAAGATGTGTAACATTTGTTGATGGAGTGCGATGAAAGGGAATTATTGATCAGAGAATTTAAAATGAACATTTTGGACGTTGGGCTGATACAAAACATTTTAGCAAACCCTAGATCGACGATTGCAAAGGGGTTGTGTGGCCTGGTGAAGATGATGCCTAGTCAATGATTCCATTTCTATTATGTTGTAGTTACTTTAAATAGTTGATAAGGTACGATGGGGTTGGCGTATCTGTGTGGGTAAAAACCCTCTTTTGTTAATAAAGATAAAAATCTTAGATATTCTTAACATAATAATTTAATGGAACTTACAGTAACATACTCAATCATTGGTGCCGATTCCCTTGTTCACAAACTAAACTAAATTTAAGTTCAGTGCATCTTTTTCTTTCTTTTTCATTAAGAAAAGGACAGAAGATAAATTTTAGTTTAGTCCTGTCAAATTAATCAGCGTTTGACGTAAATTGTCGTAATTTTAGTCGGCAAGTTTTTAATCACCTCTAAACTTGTATGGAGTAGTGACAGGCGCTGCTTAATTTGACAGGACTAAACTAAAATTTATCTTTTGTCCTTTTCTTAATGAACTAGGAAGAAAAAGATGCACTGAACTTAAATTTAGTTTAGTTTGTGAACAAGGGAATCGGCACCACTTACTATTTAAACATAGGTACAACAAATGAGTCAAATGGCATCAACAAATAATTCAATGTGTGACCTTCAAAGGACTTCTACATAATTAAGTATACCTAATAAATTCAACCAAGATATTATTTTGTACGATAATATTAGTCTTATAAATGAGTATCGACATTAAGTTTTTTATCAGTACCTACCTATAACTAAACAAGAAAGAAGGTAGGTACCTATTTATCTACCTTTCGTACCTACTTACCTTGAGCACATTTGCTCATTTGCCCAGCGTATTTGTGCATTGTGGTGGCCTAGTGATTCGACTTACGTGTTGTAGGTCATGGGCTCGAACCCAGCCAGGCACTTTACTTTGTGAAGTATAAATATAAGCTGACCTCTCATTGTACGGAAATCCTATACAATGCGAGATCAGCCTAAACTGGAAATATATAGCTTCATTTGTAGCCGTGTGTACCTAAATCTATATCTATATTAATACTAGCTTCTGCCCGCGACTTCGTCCGCGTGAAATTTCGGCCCACCCATCGCGTCGCATTCGCATCCCATCGCTCGCCCGCGCTAAAACTTCGTTATCGCTTAGCGTTCTTTCTGACTTCCGTTCTTTTCGCTTGGCTTCTAAGGATCGTAGCGTAGATATATAGCCTATAGCCTTTCTCGATAAATGGGCTAACCAACACTAAAATATTTTTTCAATTCGAACCAGTAGTTCCTGAGATTGGCGCGTTCAACCAAACAAACAAACTCTTTAGCTTTATCCATACTAATAATATTATAAATGTGAAAGTAACTCTGTCTGTCTGTCTGTCTGTCTGTCTGTATGTCTGTCTGTCTGTCTGTTTTCACGCCTAAACCGCTGAACCAATCGTCATGAAATTAAGCAGAGATATAACCTGGGATATATATGGGTATAAGTTCTAAAAAAACGTCCGCGACAGCATATGTCTATCTTTTCAAATTGACTCACTATAACCTTTTTTATGGTAATCAATTTTTTTCGAAATTAATTCATTATTTGCGAAGGAGTTTTATCAACATAATATTAATCCTTATCCAAATAAATATGTTATTAATCACAAGTATTTAAATGTAAACAAAATTGTCCTTGACATCACTTGATTTCAATCAAAATCTTAGGAGATATCATAATTTTAAAATAACTCCGCAACAAAATAAGTAGAAAATTCATTATATAAACCACTCTCTCTCTTACGAGTAGGTGACGCAGACGAAGTTGCGCGGGTCAGCTATATAATTAGCTAGCTTTTGCCCGCTGCTCCGCCCGCGTGGATGTCGGTTATCGCGTAAAAAAGTAGCCTATGTCCTTTTCCATATCCCAGGTTATATCTCTGCCAAATTTCATGACGATCGGTTCAGTGGTTTAGGTGTGAAAATAGACAGACAGACAGACATACAGACAGACAGACAGAGTTAAGTTCACATTTATAATATTGGTATGGATAAAGCTGAAGAGTTTGTTTGTTTGATTGAACGCGCCAATCTCAGGAACTACTGGTTCGAATTGAAAAAAATATTTTAGTGTTGGATAGCCCATTTATCGAGGATGGCTATATATCTACGCTACGATCCTTAGAAGCCAAACGAAAAGAACGGAAGTCAGAAAGAACGCTAAGCGATAACGAAGTTTTAGCGCGGGCAAGCGACGGGATGCGAATGCGACGCGATGGGTGGCCGAAATTTCACGCGGACGAAGTCGCGGGCAGAAGCTAGTTAAATAATAAAAACAAAATGCTTTCGAGTTTGAGTTTGTGGTCACATTCTTATCCCATAAAACTTGGCTGTGTTAAAGGTTGCCAACCACTGACTGAGGTTGTAGTGGGCTGTGGGTACTAGGTACCTACATCTTATATATAAAATTCTCGTGTCACAATGTTAGTTACTATACTCCTCCGAAACGGCTTGACCGATTTTTATGAAATTTTATATGCATATTCAGTAGGTCTGAGAATCGGCTACTATCTATTTTTTTTTAAGTTTTAGTTAGGTAGGTAGGGTAGGGTAGGGTAGGGTAGGTAGGTAGGTAGGTAGGTAGGTAGGTAGGTAGGTAGGTAGGTAGGTAGGTAGGTAGGGTAGTGTAGGGTAGGGTAGGGTAGGGTAGGGTAGAGTAGAGTAGGGTAGGGTAGGTAGGTAGGTAGGTAGGTAGGTAGGTAGGTGGGTAGGTAGGTAGGTAGGGTAGGGTAGGGTAGGTAGGTAGGTAGGTAGGGTAGGGTAGAGTAGTGTAGTGGAGCTTATACTATAGCTTTTGACAGAACGAAGTCTGTCGGGTCAGCTAGTATTATACAATACATAATTGTAGGTATATAAACTGATTCAGTTTTCATGATACAAAGTAGGTACCTTACTAGTATTTAGGTGTTTACTTTATTCAAATGAGCATTCGGATTATCTAATAATTTCTACAATAGGTACCCTAGTAGCATTTTTTGTTGGTATTTAGTTGGGCCACCAACCCAACTAAATGCCAACAAAAAATGCTACTATGGTAGGATACATAATCTTAATTATACCGCAACGATTGGAGCTGTGTGTAATTATATCATTAATAGTACCTATAGGTAGGCAAGCAATACGATTACTTAAGTATATTTAACTGTCAGCGTTAAGCCGTAGTAAATAAATGTGAAGGTCATACATAATCCACTTAATGTTTACGTTCAAGTAACATTAAAAACCAGTTTAAATTGATATTCGTTTATTATTTTTTTAATCTAGACAATGTTTATTCTTAGAAATGACTATCTGTCCTGTGAGCAGGTATATTCTTCTACCTTTTTTATACCGATAATAACAATAACGACTTGGTCAGTAGGTGTAATACCTGCCTAATCTAAACAAATAAATAAAATTGAAGTCTGTTTGTGATGTAAAAATAACAGTTTTTTACTGAATGCATATGAAAGTATGTACGGTAAATAAAACCAAAAACAAAAAAAAAAAATTGTCTTTCTGTCTGTTTATTCCGGCTAATCTCCGAAATGGCTAGGTCGATTTTGATGGGACTTTCGTTGGCAGATAGCTGATATTATAAGGAGTAACGAACTTTTATTTTAGAAAAAGCTACGCAGTCGAAGCCGCGGGTAGCAGCTAGTGTAAACAATAAAATTACCCTCTTGCTGAGCTGGTCGAGTCAAAAGATAAGTCCTTCTTTAGGTACCCATTATTTAAAAAAAAAATCTTATTGAATTCATTCATTCATCCTTAAGGAAACTCTTCAAACTATGTCCTATGAAGATACAGAGAAATTATTACTAGTGCTAAAGTAAATATTGTTTGTATTATTGTTATTTTGTTTTTTAATTAGTTAGCTAAGTTAAGATTCTATAATTTTATACACCTTTTTACATATGTACCAATAATAATAATTTTATGTGATTATTTAATCTATTAATGTACCTCCAATCGCCTGAAACACAGGATTACCTAGTTCAGGCACAAATAATGAGTGAACTTGAGATAGATATAAGAAAAACTGTATTTAACTTAATACCTTATATTTTTGAATAAATTTTATTATTATTATTATTGATCAGAATGTTGACAGAATACAAAACAAATAGGTACCTATGCACATGCATAATATCTAAAATTACAAAATCGATACAAAATTGGCTGTTAGGTAAAATGTCAAGTCATCTAAAATCTTCATAAAGTAATTTTATTGGTATTGTCAGACATAATTAAATTACAATCATGTCCATCTCTACCCTAGTAGCATTTTCCGTTGGCATTTAGTTGGGCCACCTTCAGAGGTATGTGGCCCAACCAAACGCCAACAAAAATGCTACTAGGGTAATGAGGGTTAGACATATACTTAAAAGTATAATAAATTGTAATGACTAATTAAATAGCCTCTTAGCTAAGTTTGAGTTTCATAACAAAGTTTTGACATTAAGAATTTGAGACGTGGTGTCTTCAAAACTAATATTTTGAAAATGCGACCCCAAAAAGAACACAAGTATTTTTTGTCTGGGAAAACCGGTATATCAAAGCTTGTTTTTTTTTTTTTTCAATTTACAGACGCCAGCACATCAACCTACTACAATCTGTCAAAATTCTTTAATAGATTTTCAACTTAATCACTTCAATATAAGGTTCAAGGTTGATTGCGAAAATTTGACAGTTTCGGGTAGCTTGACCTGCTGGCGTCTGTACAAAATAGAAATGGTGTATTCCCACTGTCCCCACCATCCGTGTACCCATTAATGGTATGCATAATAATATATTATATTTTACATATAATGGCGAAAAAAGTTTCCATTTTCTTTTAAGGCGAGGTTCTTCAAGTTAACCTCTAGGCAATGCAATTTTAATGTAATTTTATTTAGAAACGGTAATGATTAAACACGTGAAAAAAATATATGTTGCTTTTGAGACCTTTCTGTAGGTACGTCGGGTTCTCTGTAACGAGAACCCGACGTACCTACAGAAAGGTAATTGAATAAAGTTAGCTCGATAGAAAAAAAATCCAAACATACCCTCATTTTGTAGATTAAAATCATTTTATTTCAATATTATACCACATTATGTATTGAAAAACACATCACAATAAACGTTTACGATGATGTAATGTCCGTCGGGTTTAACATTGTTAATATCGTAAAACATAAAATTTTCAACCCAAAATTAACGAAATTCACTGCACAATTTACTCGCGCCCAGCTGCCACCTCTAGAACATAAATGCACGCTCGAAGAACCTCGCCTTAAGTACAGATTTTTTAATTATTATTTCTAAAATCAGTCATTAAAAGAAAATTACCACACTTGTGCGGGAATACACCACAGAAATAAGTACTTAGCATTTGTAGCAGACAGACATGCTTTTACAGTTGAAAATCACCAAGTCAGTAGGTTCCTACTTGTGGTGCTCATGACAATCAAGTTAGATAAACAGATTATTTACGGCTGCTACGGTCACCTACTATGTTTTATTTAGTAAAATGAAGCGTAGTAACTGTTCTTTCTAACGATAAATACTATTCAGCTATTCTATTATACACATTTGCACAGGTTCACAGCTTATACTAGGACTATTAACACTACAGAAGTCTTACATACTCTAAGTAAGACATTAAAATATAATTAACAATAATTCGTAATCGACTAGGGATTGTAATAGTTTACAACAGATAAAAGGTTTTTGTAGTTGTTTACATTCTAAGTTCCCGGTGCAAATCGTACACACGGCTACATATCAACCTATACATTTCCAGAATAAGCTGACTGATTATACGGAAATCCTATACAATGCGAGATCAGCTTATACTGGAAATGTACAGCTTGATGTGTAGCCGTGTGTAAAAAGTGTAGGACTGATGAAACCGTAAGCCCACCAATCCTCATTCTTATAAATTATTCATGATTCACACAGCACACATTTAATAAACTGTTCTATATTAATTTAAGTCTGGCCACGCACGTGCAGCAACTGGGCACTTTTAGCGACTTCTCCAAACTGGAACCATCGTTGAGCAGCACTTTCATTTTGCGGTACACGAATTTTTGTTTGCAACGGCCTTCGTATCCATCTTGGAACAGAGCCACTGCAGAACATGGGGTTAAGTCTTGCCTGAAACAAAACAAGTCGTAATTTGAAAAGCATTGAACTCACAGGCAAATTATTGTTCAGAGATTTCAGGCGGAATAGCGGTGCCGGTCAAACTATAGTACAGTCAACTTCACTTCCAAGGCTACATTCCGAATTAAGCCTTAATCGCTCATATCGCTCACATCAATAATTTGCGCTCCGATTTAGTTATCATGATTATAACAGCTGAGAGCTGTCGACAATTCGGAACGCTCGACGCGCTCACAGTACTCGCCCAACACGGCCAACACTCCGAAGAAAAATACCATGAATCACAAATTACATAGATCCAACAATAATTAAATATAATGCGTATGAGTTTAACACTAATTACATGTATGCTAAGAAATGATACGACTCAAAACAAAACAGCACAACAGACAGTAATTTTTGACAGAGCTCACAGTGATACCTATTAATTTAGGGAATGGTTGGCGTTATCGCAAGATGGCGTATGTCATGACGTCATCTATGACGATTCATGGGACATCGTTATTGCGCTTACGCTAATTCGGAATGGGTGTAAACAAGCTCAAAACGATTACAGCGCAATTCGGAATGCAGCCTAAGATAACAAATGACTTTGAAAGCGCCTTTATTACGTATCATTAAAAGCGGCCCGGTTTTCTTAGCACAAATCCTGATGTGTGATTTACCTTTAGCAACCCAATGGTAGTTTGTAGTATAAATGTTTTTAGGGTCGCGTACCAAAATGGAAAAAATATTCCCCTATGTTGCGACTTTGTCGGTCTGTTTGTGTCACAGCTGCTCATTTCAGTGACTAGGTAGGTACTAATGTTACCGACCTATAAACATTGAGGCTTTTTTTTTTGCTCTTTTGCTAGGGCATCTCAGAGTTAACCATGAGAGGTTGAGACTCTTTAACCGGTCTTTCCTGTGGTTGCCTTAAGCTCCTAAAAACTTAAAGCCTCCAGCCAGGGCGTAAAAACTATAAACTAAACGACTGCGCGCTAAGGGCACCCCCTGTGGGTTACGAACCTCGGCTTAGGGCAGAGTCGGAGGGAGGATGGCAAGGGACCGACGCACGGTGGTTCGAAACTGCTATATGAGGGACACTGTTTTTTTTTTACAAATTCCATTTTTTTAAATACTTATCGAAAGTTCTGTCATTTTGATGAATAATTGTTAGGAAACTTTTTTCCGTAAAACTGATAGTTTGCCCGGAAAAAAATAATTCCAATTTTTGTTGTATGGAATGAAACAAACTGCTAAAATTTGGCCAAGTCTTGACAGGTCTTGCTTCAAAACTACTTTATTCTTATTCTTTGGCTTGTTGGCTATAATTCTACATTATCAGCGCGCGCCCATACTTGCTTGTTCAAGAGTTATGAGGTTCAGTAAAATTGATTTTGTTTTTGACTATTGTTCAGTAAAAAAAAAAAAGTGATTAAAAGGTAATTAATGATATCATAGGTAAAATAATTGTGTTACATTAAAACACTATAATTAAGGAATATTAATCATTTCAAAACATATATTTATCCAAAAAAAGTACAAAAAAATATATTTTTCTGTTTGTAACAACACAACACTTAATTGCCAACAACAAAGACAATTTTGTTTAAATTTATCATTTGCTTTAATTTCGAAAAAAAAAAGTACTTTTTTTCGATAAATATGTTTTGAAATGATTAATATTCCTTAATTATAGTGTTTTAATGTAACACAATTATTTTACCTATGATATCATTAATAAAACAGTACCTTCTACTCATATTTTTTTTTAAATTTTACTGAACAATAATCAAAAACAAAATCAATTTGACTGAACCTCATAACTCTTGAACGGGCAAGTATGGGCACGCGCTGATAATGTAGAATTATAGCCAACAAGCCAAAGAATAAGAATAAAGTAGTTTTAAAGCAAGACCTGTCAAGACTTGGCCAAATTTTAGCAGTTTATGTTTCATTCCATACAACAAAAATTGGAATTATTTTTTCGGGGCAATCTATCAGTTTTACAGAAAAAAGTTTCCTAACAATTATTCATCAAAATGATAGATCTTACGATAAGTATTTTTTTTAATGGAATTTGTAAAAAAAAAATCCCAATGTCCCTCATATAGCAGTTTGAGGAATTGTTATAACTGCTTACATAGCCATATTGCAGGTAAAATGATAGAAAACAAACAGTAGAGATCGCTTACTTTAAAATTGTCCCTCCACTGCTAGTTGCGTACACTTTTCAAATTTTTGTGGAGGAGCGTGCAGTTTTAAAGTAAAAAATCTCAACCTACTTTGCACCAGCCGGTCGATTCTGTAAAAATCTCACCATAAAAATATAGGTGAAATTAGCGTGAAGTGAACTGTCATCCTACTTGACGCTAGCGATTGACAGCTCATTTTGAACTCACTTCACCTAAGTTTTCACGGTGAGATTTTTACAAAATAGTGCTACAGGGGCCGAAATGTTTTAAAGTGGAGTTACTAGACCTACTCCATTTGAAATAAGATTTGACATTTAAATAAATATTTTTTACAGTCCGTTAACCGATTTTGACTTTCTATTCCGTAGGCGTGTATGGATGGCATTAAAAGCAAAAAAGTGGTAACAATACCAACTGTTTACTGCAGCTGCCATTTGTCATGCCACAACGTAATAGAAGTCAAAATCTGTTGAATGGACTGTAAAAAAGGTTCATTTAAATATCTAATATTATTTCAAATGGAGTATAGGTAAAGAGGAGATCATATCATAAAATATTGTGCACTATATTATTATTATACTCTATGTGCGCATAATTTTTGACTTATACCCGAAGTCTCAAATTCAGATCATTTATGTAAACAAAGGGGATAACATATCAAAAAAATATCTTCGTAATGGTAATTCACATAAAATAGCGAAAAAAAAGGTTACATTTTCTTTTAAGTACTGAATTTAAGAAATAATAATTCTAAAAAAACGAGATTTTTCGTTTTAAACAAAGTTATTAAAAAAAGGAGATTTTCTGGTATAAAATATTTTATGATACTGGTAACAATGCAAGAGATCCAAACATTTTCACATTTTTTACATCTTCAACAACACTATTACAACTCTCATTCATAGATTCATAATGTATGTAGCATATCTAGGCACATTTTGGATGCAAACGGCTGTAAACTGTTTCGAGTGGAAATCGATTTTGGGAGGCCTACGTCTAGCAGTGGACTTAAAAGGGCTGATTATGACGATCATAGGCCGTGTCTCCGACACACTACATAAAACATTGTTTGGCAACGGTATTTTGTTTGCATAGTTCTCATAATTAATTCACTTTAATTTCATAGATGATTATTTAGAAAAACAAAAATGATAAAATGCTTTGCACCACTGTCCTGTCATTTTGACAGTGACATTTCTTGACATTACTTTGTTTACATAAATTATCTGAATTAGAGACTTTGGGTATAAACATGATGAAAAATTTATGTACAAATACCATTCCCCCTCCCTTATCTGCAATTCCGAAGTTTGCCCCTCGTAGTAGCTCACATTTCTGTAATAAATCGAGTTGATAGAAGTTAAGGTAAATATAACAAACAAAAAAAACAAAGCAATGTCTTTATGTAGCACATTTTCTAGCGAAATCCTGTAGGTAACTAAACTGTGCGCTCGTTGCTTGTAAGCTCGTGAATTGAAAAAATACGTAGAAGAGAAGTCACTTACTTGCAAATCTCCACTTTGAATCCCTGTACTGGGTTAGTATCTTGGTTTAGTACGATGTGCCATTTTCCACTGGAGTCGATTGCTGCTTTTGGGTACACCACCTGAAATAAACAACTATTATTACAATTTCAGACTTCGTTTATTTACATTCATGTGATCATCATTGGTGTAGACCGTAGCATATATGGTGAACTCCAGCCACTTAATTATGCATAGTCTTTTCAAAACTATGTTTGGTGTGTTCGGTGTCGGCTTCCAGTCTAAACAGATGCAGCTGAAGAGTACCAGAATTTTACATGGAGCGACTGCCTATCAGACCTCCACAACCCAGTGTGATCAGTTATTGTATAGAGTCAAGTTTTTCTATCTGAACAGACAGCTGTGCTGCTGGGGAGTTTATGGCGCCACTTCTTCTTCCCAGCTAAAGCACTAGAAAGTGGTGAAGGGCGGCCGTTTTGGGGGACTGTCTTATGTAATTTTGACGTTCGAAAAGTGCTGATTCTCAGCCTGATTTGAATAAATGACTTGAATTTTGAAATTTAACGAAAGTCATTCTGTCAGTCAGCAGTATTTTATATATTTCAGATTAATTAAAATTACAGCTACATATATTGCTATAATAAGAGTAATGAAAATGGGGATAACGATTGAGCTGTAAACCGGTGATTGCAGCAATTTGTTTTTTTTCAAACGCATTGTAGTTTGGTACTACGAGTACACGGACATCTGACCACTTTAAAAACAAAATCCCACACGTACATATTCAAATGTAAATTATGACCACATCTGTTTACCGCCTCTTTTTTGCGCCGACCAATAAAAAAAACTTCTGTTTAAATACATTTCTTAGGCTCTGTTACAAATAGGCACGCCACAGTTGTGGCGATGAGTCCCCTCTTTGAGGAGTGGCTAGAGAGACGCCACGGCGTCCTCACCTTCCGCCTGACACAGGTCCTCACCGGACACGGTTGTTTCGGGAGGTTCCTGTTTCGGATTAGGCGGGAGGAAACGCCCGGGTTTTACCACTGTATGGATCACCCCGAGGACACGGTGGAGCATACGGTGGAGGTCTGCCCGGCGTGGGCAGAGCTCCGTCGAGTCTCTCGCGTCCGGCCCTGGTCCAGGCCATGGTCCGGAGCGAGAGTGCATGGGAGGCAGTCACCTCCTTTTGCGAAGCAGTAATGCTCGCGAAGGAGACGGCGCGAACACGTGAGGGAGCAGCAGTCTGTGCGCTCTCACGCTCCAAGTCGCCGCAGGAGACGCCCTGGATGGCGGGAATCGGTAAACGATTCCCGGCCACCGTAGGCGCGGGCTTGCGGAGGGCGAGCTATGGGCAGCTCGCCGTCCGGTAAGGACCAGGCCCGGGTCGACGGCGCGTTGTGTGTTCCACGCGCGCCTCACGCGACCTGTGCCTGCCAGGGTTGCGGGTTTGTCCGAAAGGGATACCGTGGCCCTGGCACGCTGGCAACTGAAGGAACATGGGTGGGTTTTAGTCAGTAAAAGTCTGACACGCCCTCCCGCTCCGCTCAGAGCGGGCGAAGATATCCTGTGAGCTGTGGCGGAGAGTTAATACTCCTAACATCAGACACTTCATGCGGAAGTTGATCAGATAGGAATCATGTTTTCTTGTCTGGTCGTCTTTTGCGTGGAGTGTCCATTATTTTAAATATTTTATATCTGTACTACTAATACTAGAATGTAAGTTGAAAATTCAACTCAAACTCAAAGCATTTACTTCAAATAAACCAATTACAGGCATTTATGAATTGTCAAGGGGTCGGTCAGTCAGAAAGATGAAGCTAGTTGCCCATTCCAAAGCGTAGTTGGTTCCTATGGAGAAGAACAGGCAAGAAGCTCCACGGACACTCTTTTAGAACAAAATATGGGTTACATCATTCATGTTGAAGTTATACATGTGAGAACAATGTAGAAAGACGTGCACGTTAGAAGCGTCCGTAATAAAAACAATTAAAATAAGCCGTGGCAGCTAAGAGATGACCAGTCCCAACTGACGGCGCCCGTTCACAAACATGACGCATGGACCAGCACCATTTAGCTCAACCATTTTGAAGGGAACTAAATGATCGGCCGCACTGAAAAAAATATTTAGCCTAACTACTTCGGCTATTTCAGGAATAATCAAAGTTTGACAAGACTTTATAAAAGTTAACTTGATTTAATAAAGTTATGTGGTTATTTTTTGTGTTACATGTTGACGAAGTTTGGTTATGTATAAGTAAACATTTTTTTCAGTGCGAACGCTGCAAGCAGGAATAGTCCTTACAGTAGTCAGATGTTCGTGACCGCGATAGTACCTACTTAGCAGTGTAGCTTCCAACTGTTGCATGCAGTTGGTAAGGCTTGTGTTTTCGTTTGTTATTGTTGTGTTCAATGTAAGAACTACTTATCACAGTATGAGTGCCATAAACTATTTGGATTAGAATTTGTAAGCGGTATAATTCAGTAAGAAACCAAGACAATAATGTGATCGACAACTACTGCATAGAAAATATTAAACGTTGCACGTGACTTCAGCTGGCCTGTGTGTATTTTGAAGTCGAGTGTATTTTATAATTCTTTGAAATATTATGTGTTCTAAAATATTCAGGATGGAAAGTGAGTAGCGTATTGACTATGTCCTTCTCTAATTATGCCTTCATAACGAACGATTCAGTGGTTAAGGCGTGAAAAGGTAACAGACACACAGACAGACAGAGTTACTTTCGCATTTATGATAGCAGTGTTGGTTTTAAGCAAAACCAGGTATTTTGAACATACCTTGTCTTCAAATTGGCACAACTCTATATTTTCTTCATAAGGTCCTACCCTCTGGGCGATTTCTGGGACTTCTGGCACGTCCAGTTTGTCTATTTCCAACATGCCTAAATCTAAGTTTGATAGCTGGAAATAACAAGGAAAAATATTATAATTAGGTATTGCATACAATTTTCATTGGAACTACGATTGTGGTAAAGATCTTAGATTCCCTTCCAGGAAAAGTAATGTCATCTTCAAAAGTAGGTAGGTATATAACATTAAGCCAAATTTAAGAACTATTTTTGTATCTCCACTGCGAGAACGAGACTAATACATTGAAGAAGTCGAATATAAGTTTATTCGACTTCTTCAATGTATTAGTCTAATAAACTTGCCTCCGATATAACTTTTTTCGCTTGTTCTTTTGGGTAGTTGGGAATATGTTCGCAAAACCCAAGTCTTTTGCAATTTTCTGGTATCTCCAGCTGGAATTCTTTAGCCGTTGGGCCGGGGAATACAATCTTGTCGGTATTTTGACCTGAAACGTTGAAGAATAATTACAGTCAGTAGGTAGGTAAATACCTATGTCACATAAGAAAGTCAGGCTGTCTCTCGTTGCAAAATAATGGTGCATCCGATTAGGCTTCAACGTAGTTGGGAAGAGGCTAGACAGATGATGATGACACATAAGAAATTTCAAAACTTCTACAGAGGAGATTTACTTCCAAAAGAATTAGATCTAAGTAAGACAATGCAATATTTTACTAAGCATGTCAAGACAAAGTGTATGAAATGATTATCTCAATGTAATCAATGCAATTCAAAGAAAAAAAATAAAACAATTACACATCCGTGTTAGAATTGCCGTTTTTTATTATAGAAGTAGGTACAATTCAACCTTAAAACCGGAGAGGCGGAGACAATGTGGTCATAAGGTAATTTGCAAGCGTGTAATGTCGTTTTTTATATTCAAATAGACGAGTTTTTCGTTTTTTGGATGTCTAAGTAATACGTATAGTACTTTAGATCCCCGATTTTTTTCAATTTAATACGTATGCGTTACATCGGTACACCTGCACGTGTAAAATGAGATGTTATTCAAAATTATCAAATACAGCTTAGTGTTTTCAAAAATAAGTGTTAAAAAAAAGAGTTATCCAGTTAATTGCATGCTTGACAGGAGCCTCATTGCGTAACACACTATCAGGGCCTCAAGTCTGCTATTACAATAGTGTCAGAATGGTCTCGCCATTGTGAGTATTTGACAGTGTTTGTATGGCAAATCTGTCAAAAACTCACAATGAAGAGACCATTCTGACACTATTGTAATAGCAGACTTGAGGCCCAGTATGAGTGGGTTTCATTTTGACAGTTCAACAACATTTATTGGGTTATTTACGTTGTTGAGCAGAATAAAATTCTAACTTAAGGCTCCGTGCACGAAAAAATCGCTCTTATATCAATTTCTTATCTAATTGTGAGAAAGCTTGAAATAATGGAAACATTAAATGTGTGTGACTATAAAAGTACTATTTTTGTGGTGCTAAACCATTCGTGTCAGTCACAGCACCTGTTAATAGTTTCATCATTTTTGCGCTCTCGAAAATATATTATTTTGCCGTTGATTTACTTAGTGAAGATATTGTATAATCATTAAATAACATTTTGATTATATTTTAAGAATAGCTGAAGACGAATGTGTGATTTTTAAATTTCTTGATATTATTTGCCAAATAATAGGAAAAAATATATTACTGACTGAGTTTAAAAAAAAAGAAGGTTTCAAATTAGAAGAATTTTCTTGTAGAAAGATGATCAATCGTCAGTCTCGCATCATTTTTCGTAAAACATGTTACGAATATTAGTGATTTTCCATGAATAATTAATTTATTTGAATAATCCCTTTCAGCCACATGCAAAACAAAGAACACGGCTTATCAAATCACAAGTAATTTTGTTTAAATTATTTTTCCCTTACTCTCAAACAATGAACAAAATTGATCAAAATCTATTGATTTCGTGCACGGCCCCTTAAGAAGCAATGGATTAGCAGTTTGCTTCAAAATCATTCAGATTGCGTGTGTTACGCAATTAGGGTACAGATTGGACAGAAATAATAGGAGCAAGTATGCCCTTTTAAAGTATTGCTACATGATCGATTTTATTTTTCATACGAGCACTTTGTTTGTTAACTGACGTGCTTAAATATTTTTGATGTACCCTACCTACGTCACTTGGCCCACAACTTTGTGTAGCAGGTACCTATATATTTTAAACCTGCTTCGTCCATCAATATACATAATTAACAGAAAGTAAAATAACACCACAATAGTCATTTATTTTATTGTAAACAGATATTTTGTTCAATTAAAATGATTGTGTAAGCTAGCTATTTTCCATAACCATTGTTACGTTTTTAATTTGCTTATTGACAACAAAACATTCAACTACATGCAATTAAATGTTTTTTTGTGATGTTTTGAGAGGAAAATCGTGTTTCAATTAAAATTTACGCCATCGAATTATTGCAACACTTGTCGATAAGCCGGTAGGTTGACCATATACAGTGTGTAAAAGGAGGAAACTACCGATAATGACGCGAGTGCTAAAATAATCTTTGTATTGCATTGCAAGCGATGTAAATGGCCGACCTTGTATGGTGCAGTTAGATTTAAATGATGTTTACTGAAAGGTTAACTTCAGTTTTTGATGCTTTGTGATGTGTCCAATATGTACGAAGGCATTTAGTCCCTAATCCTTGGTACCTATGTCTTATGTTGTTTGTAGGCCAATGTCTTTTGTAGGTGCAGTTTTAAGGCTCTTGCAGACAGGTGCGACGCGACTCCAGTAGAACAATTTCCATTTAGTTTTCATAGAAATAGTTCCACCAGAGTCGCGCTCGCGTCACGCCTCTTTGCGCTTACATTGGCAGATGTAAGCGTTATACGAGTATTTTGAGTAGGTGTATCTTCTAGGCTTGTAGGAATTTGATGGCTACTTATTTTTTCCATTCTAAATTATTCAAGCCTACATAAATATACTTCCTTTGTAAAGACAATTTTAAAGGAGATACATTGTCTTACCTCGTCTACTCTCTGCGTAAGGCTTCCAACTTAAAACTTTAGATACATTTTCAGTCCTCGTCGAAGTTTGCTCTCCTATTCTAAGTTGAGCAGATTTCACATCATCTGGCACATTTGGCGAGTAGCTGGCGGGCGATATATTAGCTGATCGTGTACTCATCCGTTCGTAGGCACGGTTGTCATCAGGGATTCTTATAGGTTCCTGGCTCGGATAGACGTAATGTTGGCGCGAGACGCTGTCTGAAGTCGTGTAAGAATCATGCTTGCATTTGTAGGCTGATGCTGTCATCTGAAATTGAGAAAGGCATTGCTTTAGAAATGATTTGGTCGCTATAGGATGATTAGGTTAGGTACCCTAGGTAGGTTGGGTTTCCTTTTACCTTTAAAATATCAAGACAACTTCTAAAGAACCAGAAAGGAGATTGTTCTGCATCTATACATCGTTCGCCCCAGAATCAACAGCAAAGGAAAATTACTTTGTGTGTTCTAAATTACAAGTATATGCCCATGAAGACAAAGTTTAATGGCGGACAACTTGCAGAAAGGATTTATTTAAAAAAAAAAACAAAGATTTTGAGGTTATATTTAGTAAGAAACAATCTTTTCAATACTTCGAAATACATGCTAATAAATGTATGTCACTGTTATTTCTATTGCCTGTATGTGGTTATTAGTTAAGTTAAAACATTTAAGTACTTATCTAAGTAAGTACCTGTTAGGTATTTAGTAAATCTTCTAGTTATTGTATTAAAATAAGTAGGTACGTAAATAAGTACTTATTTATTTAATTAACTTCAATGCAAATGACTTTATCCGAATTTTTTCTTGATTTTATTAATTTTTACTTAGGCAGAAAGTCATATTACCTCATGTATGATAGTCAGGTTATTGAAAAATTGGACATCACTAATTGTCATGTATATACTAAGTAATTGTCAAAGATGGCGGTATATTTTATGTGATGTCGATAGTCGCTCTTATTGTTCATTATGGAACGCAGAATGTCCGTTTCATACAGATATTCGCAATTAGTCTAATAAAATATATTTATAATTATTATGTAGGTCAGATGTTTGTAGATCCTGGGGCCATTTCCGACGATGTCCTTTAATTACATGACCATTTATTTGAAAGTTCGCGGTAAGTAAAGGATGTCCCCAAAAATATGTAAAAAAATTGGTAAGTGTAATAAAAAAATAGGTAAGCATTAGCACATTATGTCAGGTAATTATGCAGGCCTTACTACGTATGTTATTCAACCTTAATATACAGGTAACTGACCATGAAACTTAACGATTGTAGTCTTAGGTAAACAGTAGGTAGGTGCTAGTTATTTATGGATTCCACGTACCATGAAAACTGCTAAAAAAATAAAGTTATTGGTTATTTGTAGTAGGTATAATAACTTCCTATATTCTGATTAAATATGCTTAATTCAACTTATGCTAAACACGATTATGATATTCATGACGACTACGAGATACATTGTCATTTCATAATTTTTCACATTTCTAGTGGCTTAGAAATTAAATTCTACTTTCAATATTAATTTAAAAAGACCACTATATTCTTAGCCTTTCCTTTTAACAAGTTTTCAATAAATTCGTATGCAAATTTTCGTATGTTTGTCTGTGCTCATTTTTTGTAATGTTTGCAATGTGCAGCGCAAATCGAATTCAAAGAACTCGCCCAAGGTTGATTTTGACAGCGACCAATCTTTATGAGCGTAGTAAATAACGAAAGCAGGTAAATATAGATGTAAAATAATACGATTAATTAAAACTGACGTCATGACTGTATGAGGAGAAATCCGAAACTGGTATTACTTCCGCGTGATTCTTGTTTTCGGACAGAGGGCTTCTGTGTCTTCGATACAACAATAACCGACAATAACTGGTAAATACTGAGTTATCGAAATATAACGAAATGGACTGGATTTCAATTGGGCGAACTTGAGTGGCAGCTCTTTCCTAACGAGATGCAATGTTAGTTCCTTGATCACACATACCGAGTAGATGGGCGAGACAGCAAAATGATACTAGGCAGAGAGAGTTGGGTGGACGAGTAGGTATTTTTTTTACTTGGCAACAAGACAGTCAGCTCCCAACCAGCAAATTTACGTGCTATAAAAGTAGCGAGTACGTTTCCGCTTTGCTATTTAATGATATAAAAGCGCTAAGAATACTTGAGTAAAAGTGCTGTTAACGTTTATTCGAGTTAATTATAGCACAATTTAGTGAAAATCGTTAAATAGTCGACACAAGCGCTTTTATACGACATATTGGTATTTTGGCAACGTAATTTCAGCTGTTATAGGACTATAGGCTGAGTAAATCGTTTCTTATACGACTGTTTTGCTGGTTGGGAGGAAACGGTATCGTGCTGCAACCGAGTCAGTGCGGGGTCGCGGGGGGGTGGACACTCGGTCTTGTAAAGGGCCGAGTGACTGCCATGCCTTGCTCTTTAACTCGGCCGAGTTGTAGGTGATGTGTTTAAATACGTACCGAGCACTCGGCCGAGAGTACTGTATGGCCCATCTACTCGGTACGTGTGATCAAGGCATAAGTTAGTTTGGGAGCTGAAACAGGCTGTACGTTACAATTTTTTGGAAGGATTTCGATCGAAACCAAGTTACATGGGACCGAGGCATGGTTTAGAAGTAAAAGGTGCTGCCCTAGTAGTGATTCAGAAACGATACATATTTATGAGCTGAACATTTGCTGTAGTTGTCTAGACATCAGTATTATCTGGATGTCCAGGGTACAAAGAGCAAGACGAAGGACGCGGAGATAAATAATTCTTCGATAGCGAACTGCCCTACTTACTTTACAACTGAGTGGCAAGGAGGCACTTTCTCCATAACAGCTGAATCCTTCTGGTAAATAATTATTAGTTATGGTTTTAATAAGTTACAAAAGAAGCAGGCAGCTTATATTTTTATAAAAATACTAGCTGACCCGACAGACTTCGTTCTGTCAAAAGCTATTTGACTGTGGCAGTTTGTCTATGCGCAAAAGAGATATAGTATAAACTCCACTACTCTACCCTACCCTACCCTACCTACCTACCTACCTACCTACCCTACCTACCCCACCTACCTACCCTACTTACCTTACCTACCCCACCTACCTACCCTACCTACCTACCTACCCTACCCTACCCTACCCTACTCTACCCTACCTACCTACCCTACCCTAACCTACCTACCCTACCTATCTACCCTACCCTGCCCTACCCTATCTACCTACCTACCCTACCCTACCCTACCTACCTACCCTACCCTACCTACCTAACTAAAACCTTAAAAAAAAAACAGATTTAGCGAAATCGGTCCAGCCGTTCACAAATGGTTTTTTTTTTACTTATTTTCTCACCGTTTAAACCTTCCCTGGACTACGACAAACATTTCAAAACCAAAATCAGCTAAATTGGCCCAGCCGTTCTCGAGTTTTAGCGAGACTAACGAACAGCAATTGATTTTTATATATATAGATAGATAAATTCAATTGACCGCTGTATGTAAAGAACGTGCCGAATTATGGTGAGCTAACAATCCGTCATATCGCTGCGGGTGAGCTCGAAGCGGATAGTTGTTTTTTTTATTTAATTTTGTTTACTTATTTTTTCATTACCTACCTATTACAGTAAATTATACAAACGAAAGGAAGTTGCTCAAGTTTACCTTACTTTGATGCCAATAAGTTCAAAGTAGTAGTACATAACACACATGATGCTGCAAAAAATATGCAATATTTATGGCATAAGGGTTACTGTGACTTCACACATAAATTATTATTTTGTGACTGCTATGGATAGGTACCGACGGATTTGTAACAATTTTGATAATGTACCATAATGTTTCCGGTTTATAATAAGTGACCCACTATCATAGTCCTATACAACTCTGTAACAATTTTTCTATTAAGTAACACTAAAGGCCCGTACAGACTCGCGCGATATCGCGGACGCGACGCGACACTAGTAGCACAATTTCTTTGTCGCTGCCTGTCGCGGCCCGCGATATCGCGCGAGTCTCTACGAGCCTTAAATCAAACTATCAATGGATTTATCAGCACATGGCCTCGGTCAAACGACTGTGAATGTACTTGTGTTGTGAGGATAAAAATAATTACTGTGATTTGTTTTTGCTTTTTTTATAATAATTAATGGGATCATTGTGTTTTTATCTTTACGGTCATTAGACTTACATTACATTATTACTACTTCATTACTACATTAATACTTCTTTAGTTCTATAATAAGTTCCTACGACTGTTTTTAAAATAGAACCGGATTCTTTAAAAACATGAGAATTTATTATGCCGACTCTGAGTATACTTCAAGTTCGCTGAGGATTCGGTAAGGCAGTTAAAATGCAAATTAAAAAAGTGCATTAGGTAAAAGGATTTGGAGGGCAAGTGTACAACAACTTCACGATACCTGAGTTCGGCCTTATTTTCTACTAAATGAGGACAGTAAATTGGATGCAGCTTGTGGTTAGGAAATCATGTAAGTTCTGCGAACTTGTTAAATTATATCTACACTTAACGACGGTGCATTTCTTGTGTGGTAGGCATAAACTTAGGTGCAATCAGACTACCTACATGAATATTATTTTTGAAACGAATGGCCTGAACGCTAAATAATTTAAGACACAGTTAAGCGCACACAGGGAAGCGCAGGGTAGCCAGCGAAATCGCCCGGAGGACACAGTGGAGCATACGGTGGAGGTCTGCCCGGCTTGGGCAGAGTACCGCCGTGTCCTCACGGAGGCGATCGGCGGCGGCGATCTCTCGCGTCCGGCCCTGGTTCAGGCCGTGGTCCGGAGCGAGAGTGCATGGGAGGCAGTTAGCTCCTTCTGCGAAGCAGTAATGCTCGCGATGGAGGAGACGGAACGCGTGAGGGAGCGGCAGTCTGTGCGCCCTCACGCCCCTAGTCGCCGCAGGAGACGACATGGGCAGCGGGAATCGTGAGCAGATTCCCGGCTAGGGCTTGCAATCCGGATATCCGCCGATTTTCAAATCCGGATTTCACTTGCATCGCCATCCGGATTTTTCGGATAGTAATAATGATTATAATTCTGTAAATACATATTTGTTACGGTCGCGAATAATATTTAGATCAAAATATTTCCTGATACTGACCTACAAATTGCAAAAAACGTATGAAAATTTTAACCTACCTACCCTGATGCTTCCCCCATAAATGGCATGTGGGTATTAGTTTGTTTAGGCTGAATCTCGCAAGCTGAATTAAAACCACTTCCTCTTATCCTACGGAGTTGACATTTTACATCTTGGTTCAGTTCCAAAGACAATGCATTTTTATGATAAGCATGACCTGATTCTACACCCAGGATTGGCTCCAGATGAAGGAACTCCTCTATGATCAACAGTACAGACACGAAATTTTTTCTATACCCAAAGTGTCTAATTCAGATAATTTATGTAAACAAAGTAATGTCAAGAAATGTCACTGTCAAAATGATAGGACAGTGGTGCATAACATTTTATCTTTTTTTTTTGTAAATAATAATCTATAAAATTAAAGTGAATTAATTATAAGAACTATGCAAACAAAATACCGATGCCAAACAATGTTTTGTGTAGTGTGTCGGAGACACGGCCTATGATCGTATAATCAGCCCTTTTAATTTCACTGCTAGACGTAGGCCTCCCAAAATCGATTTCCACTCAAAACAGTTTTCATCCAAAATATGGCTAGATATGCTACTTACAATATGAATCTATGAATGAGAGTTGTAATATTAGTGTCGTTGAAGATGTAAAAATTTGAAAATGTTTCGGTCGCCTGCATTGTTACCGGTATCATAAAATATTTTATACCAGAAAATCTCCTATATTTAATAACTTTGTTAAAAACCGAAAATTTATAAAAATTATTATGGTATGATTATTTTTTAACTATTATTTCTTAAAATCAGTACTTAAAAGAAAATGAAACCTCTTTTTTCGCCATTTTATGTGAATTACCATTACGAAGATATTTTTTTGATATGTTATCCCCTTTGTTTACATAAATTATCTGAATTTCAGACTTTGGGTATAATACATTTTTAATGTATGTTCAAAATAGGTACCATGAAAAAATAACAGATAGGTAGGTACCTTGTTTACATAATAGTTAGGTGTCTAATTTTTTAAACAAACTCGTGTTTTGTTAAGTTCGAGTTCATTGTTCTATTATGTCGTCCAAATGAGTGTCATCAAATAGAAACAAAATACCGCTTTGGAATTTTAAAACAACCGTTCATTGAAATACATTTAGCTTTATTTTCATAAAAACTGAAAATTCTTGGAATAACCATGAGTACAGTAAAAAAAATGGTATCTATGATGATTTAAAGGCTCGTACAGACTAGCGTGATATCGCGGGCGCAACAGGCAGCGACAAAGAAATTGTGCTACTAGTGTCGCGTCGCGCCCGCGATATCGCACTAGTCTGTACGAGCCTTAATACAGGTCGATACTGATGTATGCAAATATCGAATCAAATACATTAATATATTTATATTGGCAATATTTATACCAGAAGTTATTATATTTTATTATGTCTTTATGGCAGTTATTATCATGGTTTAATAAAAGTTTATTTTCATCATAATGATATTTAATAACAATAATTTGTAATAGAGAACGTATACGAATCTGTAAATTGGTTACTCTATGGATATGGATGGGTCAGCCATCAAGGAAAACACTTATCTTTTACTCAGTTTGCGTAAACATGTGACTTTGTTTCTTAGTACCTATTATAAAGTCGAAATGAATTGAAATTGAGAAATTCATAAGTTCTGAACTGTAGTTTCTGGTGAAGATTGCTATAATCTAGACAAACGCCACTTATGAATTTGCATGGCCACATATCTACTGGGCCCAACTAATTTAATAATTTACCAATGACTCGAAAAGAAGATCTAGACAAGTCTATTGCAGGCGCCGCTAAGTAATATCGAGGGACTAACAAGCAAACAAGCATTTATATAAAATAAGCTATATAAGCGATTAAAAAAACCTGTTCGTGGACACAGTGTCTGCTAGACTATAAATATTTACAATGACTAATTAAACAATTCATTGACTTTTATACTATTTCTAAGTAGTGGAGAAGCGATAGAACATTAACTTTTGGCCGAGTCATATTCGGTATTTACAATTGAAAAACTAAAGTTCGATAAAACGAAGTTTACCAACTCTTCAAGTAAACCCTTGATCATTAATGATGAAAAAATTAATACCTGCATAGATACAGACAAAATTGTTTTGGGTATAACTTTTAATCTGCCTAAAAGCAACACATGGTATTGGTGGCCCAAATACTAAACATAATCCAGGAAAAGAACTTGTAAGATTTGTATCGGATTTAACCGGAACTTATGAGTATTGCCTAATCGAAACATCTCGAAAACAATTTATGTTACAAAATAATTAATTTAAATCGCTAATGAAATAAAGCATTATTATAATTACAACATGTTTCAAACTAGTGACTAGCAGTCGGACATCGTCGTTCGAACATAACGGCTATGAATATTTTATTTAGCTAATACAATTTAATCGCGGATG
The DNA here is from genome assembly GCA_947523025.1 of Dryobota labecula. Taxonomy (NCBI): domain Eukaryota; kingdom Metazoa; phylum Arthropoda; class Insecta; order Lepidoptera; family Noctuidae; genus Dryobota; species Dryobota labecula. Next base: position 5,604,716 of record OX383289.1, on the reverse strand, counting down.
TCATTCATATTCATTGGAAATAGCTTCTTATGTCAACTATTTTTTAAGTCGTATAGTATTTTCTTGCGATGTAAATCAAATCCTAAGTCCGAAGACTTGTAAGTTGGCAGGTTTCTGCCTTCAGAGAGTGTGCAGCACTTCGAGTGCTATCACACGACAGATATCTGACAATCTGGAGAGAATTATGGTCAGCGGAAAGATAGCAGGAGAGGCCAAGGGTACATACCTTTATATGATCTGACCAGTAACGAAAAACGAAATAACTCGATTTTGCCGCTTCCGAGAATTGTATTTTTAATTATTGAATTTGTTATGAAGTTTTAGTTATTGCATTCTTGTTTACTGAAAAACCGAGTTCCTGAAGGATCAATAAAAAGTTGCTAAGAGACAGTTAATAGATTTCGATTCGCTGACTCCAAATATATAACTCAACGAATATATAACTCAAAATTGTCCAAAATCGAGTTATTGCATTCTTCATTAGCGTGGCAGAGTTAGACACGCCACTAACCACGAGCTCTGACGTACTAGAACAGGCCAAAGATCTTCAAAAATGGAGAGAGATCGTCTAAAAGTTTAGTTGAGCATATATGATGCTCAGCAGTGTAGCTTTTCGTGTTGGCTTTTGTCTTGACACAGCATATCTACTTGTGTGAAGGCTGCAGGGTATATAAAAAAACTTATTAACATGTGAAAATCTACAGATAGCGGAATAAACATTTTGGTTGCCAACCGATTTGATAAGCACTGAGCTGAATAGGTTGCGTTAATTTTGAGACCAAACATACATGGTATGTACATTAGCTAGCACATCAAGCTACCCGAAACTGTCAAATTACTCCAAACGATTTTAAACTTTAAAATGTTGATGATTAAGTTCAAAATCGAACGCGAAAATTTGACAGTTTGTGGTTACATGATGTGCTGGCCACCGTACTAACGTCTAAGGTTATTGTTTATTTATATTGTTGGTACGTAGTTGACTTATCCGAACATTGGTGAATTGTAGAGCTGATGTATTTGAATTGCTAAGAGAGGTTTTGAGAATTGGTGAGACACAACTTTGTAAGTACCTGTTTAGTGGTAAATATACCTTTATTTATACGTATTGCTAAATATAGAAAAATATTTACCAAAAGTACTTACCTATTTTATGAAAATGGGTTATTACAATGGTGTTGACGTCATTAATACGGACGTCAAAGATAACTAGGTAGGAAGGTATTATTCAATTATTCATACTATTATCTCTACTATTGTATAATAGAAGGGAAAATAATTTTAATACATTCTAAGTAAGTAGGTAATTGTCGGTTTCAGGACTACTACCAACATAATAAATGACAGCCACACATCACAATACCTATCTATATGAAAAGTGTTCTACACAAATGGAATTAAGACAGACCAATTAATGGGAGTTTTACATAAATTGTAACCGAACGTATGATTTGTGTAGAAAATGTTTGTTTCAGAAACCGTACATCATTGTTCTATGGAATGATACATGCATATAACTACCATTTATGATTATATAGCGGCATATGACTGAGGAAAACGTCACTGGGAAACCCGAATGTTTGAACTAAATAATAACGATGCCTCGAGCTCAAGTGTGACAATAACACAGTCAAACTATTGTTTTTGTCAGGCACCTTTTAAATCAAAGGAAGGTCTCAAATCTACGGAAGGAATTATGAAACATAATAACAGTGTCCAGGGAGCAGTCATAGCATACCTATATTTTCAAACATAACAATATGGTGAAGAGGTAAAAGACAAAGATTTATCGTAATAACATGAAACACGAAGCATGATTAAGTGTGTATCATGGCATCATAAATTCATAATGCAATAATTACTATATCAAACATCTTGTTTCTACGCTATCCAGGTTATAAATAACAAAGGTTAACCAAGATTATTATCACAACTTCGATGCTTATAATTCAATAGAATAAGATTTCTTATATATCTACGATAACTTTGTCATGTTAATGTATGTTCAACAAGAACTGCAAATGTTAACGTACTAAAATAACATTTGGCACAAGTGTCAGAATGGTCTCTTCATTGTGAGCTTTTGACAGATTTGCCATACAAACACTGTCAAATACTCACAATGGCGAGACCATTCTGACACTATTGTAATAGCAGACTTGAGGCCCTGGGAGAATGCAGGCCCTCGCAAGTAGCAAAACATATGTGATTTTGTACGAGATCCAGCTACTTGAATAAGAAGAAATGATCATAATGTAATCAGATATTCTAGTTACACTCATTGCCGAGTACAGGTACAGTAAGTAGTACGTACCTCTTTTGAACATTGCTGTTCAATTTTATATGATGAACGTTTGCAATAACGATTAAACGATGAATATTCACTCATTGCCCGAACAGTCCAATAGTCTTCTAGGCATTTGTTCCATCATGTCTTGGCTAGGCATTCTGTAAGAATGCTGGGGCCTTACTCCCGACAGCATCGAGTTCTGAATCAATCGAATTGTATTCGAATTAAATGCCGATCCATACTCTTGAATCCGACACTAGCGCACGATCGTGCGGTGGTTCGAAGCGAAACTAACTTTGATCGAAAGATTTGTTAGGATCGAAAAGTTCGTACTTCGCACGCCATCTGACAGATGGATATCGAGTTGTTGAATCAAAACTAAACGTCAAATTACACGATATCAAAAAAGCTACTTTATTCAGATCGAGTGAGATAACTATACCCAAAGTCTCAAATTCAGATCATTTTTGTAAACAAAGGGGATAACATATAAAAAAAAAGTATCTTCGTAACGGTAATTCACATAAAATGGCGAAAAAAAGGTTCCATTTTCTTTTAAGTACTGAATTTAAGAAATAATAATTCAAAAATAATCATACCGTAATTATTTTTATAAATTTTCGGTTTTAAACAAAGTTATTAAAAAAAGGAGATTTTCTGGTATAAAATATTTTATGATACTGGTAACAATGTAGGAGATCCAAACATTTTCACATTTTTTACATCTTCAACAACACTAATATTAAAACTCTCATTCATAGATTCATATTGTATGTAGCATATCTAGCCACATTTTGGATGAAAACGGCTGTAAACTGTTTCGAGTGGAAATCGATTTTGGGAGGCCTACGTCTAGCAGTGGACTTAAAAGGGCTGATTATGACGATCATAGGCCGTGTCTCCGACACACTACATAAAACATTGTTTAGCAACGGTATTTTGTTTGCATAGTTCTTATAATTATTTCACTTTAATTTCATAGATTATTATTTACAAAAAAAAAAAAGATAAAATGTTTTGCACCACTGTCCTGTCAGTTTGACAGTGACATTTCTTGACATTACTTTGTTTACATAAATTATCTGAATTAGACACTTTGGGTATACCTAAATGACATATAGAGCACTTGACGATAGCGTAATCCACCGGATACGCATAAAACGACGCTGATATTACTCGAACCTATGTCGATCTTGGTTTACGATTCGAATTGGTTTGGGGTTAAGGTTTTAAATCGAGTTCGTATCGAAACGAGTTCGAATCATCGGAAACAAAATCAAACTCGAATCGTTTTCGGGAGTAAGGCCCCTGCACTATCTGTTACTAAGTCTTACTATGGATTCTGTGACTGCTCTGTTATTTTTAGTTTTACGTTGTTCAACATCCGATTGAGTGTAGTGTCTTTCTTTGGTCATAAATAAGATGTTGCCCTTCGCCTTCTCTACTAGCACCTCAGACACTTGCTTTGCTTCCCTCAGTTGATTGACTCTCGCAGTTCGCGTAGGAGATAACCTCGTTAAAATATATATTTACATAATTATGTACATTAGGTAAAACAAGTTTCAAATTCCTTTAGGCTTCGGTCTAGACGAGCAATGATTGAACATCTCGATTGTTATAAACACGTGCTACCCTGTCTAAAGAAAAATTTAATGGCTTATTCCCAGGAGCTCCAAATCTATTGTTCTCCAAACCATTTCTCTTCATACATTGATTCCCAAGAGCTCCGTAATTTTATTAGTTAAATAATTAAATGGGAAAGATTTTATTTATCATATTTGTTTTTTAATTTGGAGCCGCCGGGAATAAAGTTATGGAGTGCCTGGGAATAAGCTAATTTAATATCTGAATACATTATCTGTTTTGTTAAGATGTTTTTTATTTTTATATTTCGTATAAGATCTTAGCTGGAGCTTGTCTCTCGTCAATTTACAAGTTTGGTTGAAATATGAAGATTGCCTATGCCATGAAAGAAATATTCAAGAGTACACTTCCTACTAACTTAAAGACAAAAGCTATGGAGATGCCGTGTCTAACATACGCCTGCCAAACATGGCCTCGGACAAAAAAAACTCTACAAAAATTAAGAGTTTGCCAGAGAGCAATAGAGAGTAGCTATATGGGCCATAAACTAGGAGATAGAGTCAGAAACAGCTCAAAATCACAAGAAACCAAGGCTAAAGACGTAATCAAACAGACTCTAACACTAAAATGGAAGTGGGTTGGACATTTACAAAGAGTTAGCGATGACAGATGGACTAAAACCATAAAAAAACTGGTATCCTATCAAAAAACAGAGAAAGCGTGGGAGACCCAACAAGAGATGGAGTGACGATATATCAGGCTAAATAGAAAAAACATGGAGCAGACTAGCTAGAGACAGAACAAGATGGAGACAGATGGAGGAGGCTTTTACCGCACTAGGCGGTCCTTATAATGAAATAAAAACATCATTAATTAATACTATTATCTAACTTTTTTTAATAAAACATGGAGCAGACTAGCTAGAGACAGAACAAGATGGAGACAGATGGAGGAGGCTTTTACCGCACTAGGCGGTCCTTATAATGAAATAAAAAATTCATTAATTAATACTATTATCTAACTATTATTAATTTTATTTTAATTAAATTGAAATGTATCTTTTATTAAAGTAATAATGCATGTATTGTAAGGAATCTATAAAATCTTTTTATTTATTTTTTTATTTTATTTCATACGATTTAATAAAAACATTTAAATTGCGAGCAAGTTATCACAACAACAATGGTCAACACAACCAAGTACATACCTACTTAGGTACTCTTCAACCGAACCTGGCATGCTAAATAGCTAGATTGAATGATGGAAAACTCATTTATTTTCTCTTAGATTGTTAGGATTTTTCACCTAAATGAAGATTTATGAATCTGTTGTATACTCTTTTAAAGAATAAGATTTATGGAGTACCTACCTACTTACCTACTATACCCGCTATGTAACATGTTACAAAACCTGCTTTAATATGGGGATTACCTCTATAAACAGACCGTGTCTTGAGCAACTTATTAATAGATTGATTAATTATTGATACAACTGAGATTGGTTAATATTTTATTTATAGGTTTTACCAAATATTGATTTTATGCCGTTTGTGTTTTCCATTCAAGTCCAAAATTTGGGAAATTTTGTTATAAACAAAATTTCCCAAATTTGGTTATTAGGTAGTCCTATATTAATAGTATCAGCATAAACGATTAGTTATCTTTTAATTATTGCAAAAAAAAAAAAATTGTATGGGTATCAGGTGTTCACCATCTTGATTCGGTGTCAGTGGGCTATAAAATAGTTATAAATAGCAAGACTTGTCAAGACAAGACAAGTCTATCACGACTGTGGTCGTGATAGACTAAAAACGGCGTACCTACCGAAATTAAATTAGTGTATTTTTTTAATAAACACATTCTCCACGTCGACATTCATTTAGCAATGCGGCAGGATAATTACAAAGTGAAAACATAGTGAAAACAACAAGTTCATTACAAAGGAGGTACCTAGGTACAGATACGATTAAAACAATGGTATCTACGTTCAAATGTATTTATAGAGATTTGTTAGGAAAAGCAAGCAGAAAATACGTCAAGTATTTACATAATAACTGTTTCTATTATAAATGTCGTTGACGTGCTTGAAATTAGTGATGTTCAAATCCGCTTTATACTAAAGACGCGTTTTAGACTATAAAATATATTTTTACAGCACATTGTTTATACGTTAGTATTTTATAACGTTGTTACAAAACTCGGCCGGAGTCTAAACGCGGAGACGTTATTTATTTTATCTGGCAACACGCTAAACGTGATGCTCGGTGAATGTTATCTCGCAACGTGCAATACACGAAATAATATAATAATGATGCCGATTCTCTTGTACACCGAACTAAACTATCACTAAAATTCCTTGCAAAAAAAAAAACTCTAAATTTAAACATAATTTTGACACAACTAAAATCGAATTTGGCAATCGTGACTTCACGTGGTTTTTTTTTTGGCTTCGCAACTCGGTACTTATTTGCCCTAACCCGTGTTTTTTTTTTAAACCGTAGGCGCGCACAGTAGGCATCTTCGCCGTGTTTTATATGGATTTTTTCACTTTTTGTATGGAAAAGATGAAAAATTATTACCTACATGTTAAGGGGTCGGAATTTTCATTATTTTTGCCATAGGACACATCATTTTCGAGATATAAGCAAAAGAAAAGATTTAAACAGATAGCGTGGGCCGACTGCCGCCCGAGTTCACCGACGCGCTGTGTTGTGTTATTCTATAAGACTAAGAATCTAAAGTCTCATCATCATCATCATTTCAGCCGAAAGACGTCCACTGCTGGACATAGGCCTCCCCCAAGCACCGCCACCTCGACCGGTTCTGTGCTTCCCGCCTCCAGCGGATTCCTGCGGCTTTCATAAAGTCATCGGTCCACCTTTTGGGAGGCCTTCCAACACTACGTCTTCCGGTACGCGGTCGCCACTCCAGAACCTTTCGGTCCCAACGGCCATCTGTTCTGCGCGCAATGTGCCCTGCCCATTGCCACTTAAGTTTGGCAATTATTCGAGCTGTGTCGGTTACCTTGGTTCTCCTGCGGATCTCTTCATTTCTGATTCGATCACGTAGAGAAACTCCAAGCATAGCCCTCTCCATTGCCCTTTGGGTGACTTTTAGCCTTCTAATAAGGCCCATTGTAAGCGACCACGTTTCAGTATGATCGTTTCAGATAATTATGTGATAACATATCTAAAGTCTATTAAACTATAATAAGTATTATCCCGTTTTGGCCCCGCAGTGCGCGTTTAGACTTTAAGACGTTTAGTTTGTTGAGGCGTTTTATTTACAGCGCGAAGTCAGAGCCGATATAGTAAACGCTATATAGAATATATCGATATAGAATACGCCTTTTACACATAGTTTGTTGTGTTTTAGCGCTATATGTTTTATTAACCACTACTACTTGAAATGCCTCTATTATACGAAGCTGTTAACGTAGTGCTAATAGACGATAACAAATATAAGTTTGTACGACGAACAATTTGAGACAGTCTAAAATTGATACTGTTATCAATTTACCAGTTGCAGTGTGTATAACTTGTTTCATAAGCGCGTGGGTAGATTAAGTAGGTACGGTGGCCAGCACATTAAGTCACCACACACTGTCAAATTTTCTCGTTCGAATTTGACCTTAATCATCAACATTTTAAAGTTTAAAATCGTTTGGACAAATTTGACAGTTTGGTGTAGCTTGATGTGCTGGCCACTTTAGGTACTTACTATTTTAATAAATTCAGTTTTTATTAATATATTTTTGAGCTCAGCACTTGTTTTGTTTTCCCTGTGCTTACAATCTGTTGACGTTCGCGAAACCGTAAATATTAAACTCGCGTGCAAACTGCATCTACTTAGGTACATACATAGTTCCTAAGTTACCAATAAAACCGGCTTTCTTGACGCGCTAATTTATTCAGCGTTTTCGTCATCAAATTAATATGCTATACTAATATTATATGTTTAATGATTCTGAATTCTCACTGATACTTATTGGCTTAAATTAAAACTTTTTTACCCATACTGCCCATTGGATATTGGATAGGATACCATCCTATCCAATATCCAATATCCAATTTAAAATACTGCCCATTGGATATTGGATAGGATACCATCCTATCCAATATCCAATGGGCAGTATTTTAAATTTTAGTATTTTGTAAATTGTTTTTTACCCCATACTGCCCATTGGATATTGGATAGGATACCATCCTATCCAATATCCAATGGGCAGTATGGGTAAAAAAGTTTAAATTTTTAGCCAATAAGTATCAGTGAGATATAATTTATGAATCATTAAACATATAATATTAGTATAGCACATTAAATTGATGACGAAAACGCTGAATAAATTAGCGCGTCAAGAAAGCCGGTTTTATTGGTAAATTAATGAGTCATAAATTATATCTCACTGATACTTATTGGCTTAAATTAAAACTTTTTTACCCATACTGCCCATTGGATATTGGATAGGATACCAATTCATCCTGAAGAATAATTGTGCAAATCAAAATAAACATTTTAATTCTTTTTAGAAACGTTTAAAATTGGCTTCAAAGTTCAAAGTATCAAGGGACTATATATGATTTTAGGTACCTATACTCCATTTATTATAACATTAGACAAATAACTGTTCTCACCCTTTCGTTATTTCGATGTAAACTCGAAGCGAATAGTTTTTTTTAATTTAATTTTGTTTACTTACGTTTTCATTACCTACCTATTACAGTAAATTATACAAACGAAAGGTAGTTGCTCAAGTTTACCTTACTTTGATGCCAATAAGTTCAAAGTAGTAGTACATAACACACATGATGCTGCAAAAAATATGCAATATTTATGGCATAAGGGTTACTGTGACTTCACACATAAATTATTATTTTGTGACTGCTGGTACCTGACATGGATAGGTACCGACGGATTTGTAACAATTTTCATAATGTACCATAATGTTTCCGGTTTATAATAAGTGACCCACTATCATAGTCCTATACAACTGTGTAACAATTTTTCTATTAAGTAACACTAAAGGCTCGTACAGACTAGTGCGATATCGCGGGCGCGACGCGACACTAGTAGCACAATTTCTTTATCGGTGCCTGTCGCCGCCGCGATATCGCGCGAGTCTGTACGAGCCTTAATAAACTCCGTTATTTCACGATAAATACAAAGCATTGTAATCTATTTACCAGTTACATTAAAAAAATTACTCTAAAGTGCAGTAATTTCAACAATATTACACAATAACTGTCGTTATTTAGCCGTTATTTGTCTAATGCTATAGTAAACGGAGTATAGGTTCATTATAATGAGTAAGCGTAAGCCGTTTTGGACCGTTTTTGGACTCAGAGCAGCACATTATGACCGTTGTTGAAACTACTATAAGCTATAACTAAAACTGGATAGCAGGTAAAAAATTCCATGTTTGGAATTGTTGCCCTGCTATAAAGAACGCTCCATGTTACGCTGAAATATAGAGTTTCCTCTATTTACAAGTACAAAATCATGTTTGTGTATATCTAACCTCACTTAGCCACAATATTCAAATGCTCATTATAAAGTAATTAATTCAGATTGCACTCGATATCATCGTTCGTGCTCGTCATTATATACGCGTGGTAAAAGTGACCACACTTTTACTTTCATGACATTGCCGTTATAACTATGAGCACACTTACTAAAAGTATAAGTGAATTGCTTTGCTGTGATTATATTGTATTGCCATAGAAACGAAATTTGATATTTATAACGCTTTCTTTTTGAGTTATATTTACGCGACAAAAAAAAAAAAAAAAAAACGCAGTAAAAAATTGTTTGAATGTGACGACTGATGAGTGAGAGGCTAGATGAGTGAGTTTTCTTTGATTGGTGGACGCTGTTGTTTTCTTAAAGTGATTCTTGCCTTTAAATCATTCAAGTTTGAAGGCAAAAAGGTACCTTCAAGAATAACAAAGTTGCAATTTGCAAGCTAATTTGAATGCGCAATAAAAAATAATAATAACTGTCGTATAAATAGTTTGTTGACACATATTAATAAATAAATAAGTAAAATAAACTCACAACAGTTATCCAAACGAGCAAATGTAGTGTCCAGGCCATTGCTATGCACTTGTGGCACTCAAAACATTATTTTGTATAAATCCGGCCTCAACGGGTAGTGGTCACTCAATAATTACATATCGAACGGCGACACTATTTATGTGTTGATATGACGTAGGCATGCGGTTTGAGCGAAACACCGATATCGATTATAGCGGCACACGTACACCTGTTTTCGCGGACAGCTGTCTACTGCCGTGCGCAGTTGAATTGACCGGCCTGGTTCAAGACGCGTCGTATCACTGTCATTCGACCACAGTCTTGAGAACTTTCCGCTCACTGTTCAAGTTCCTCTCAAGCTATAAAACTCATACACATACCAAGAGGAATGGGAGATCTTCATACATTGGTTGCTCCTAAGGACATCCTACTGTTCAATTTTAATATTACATGTTGACCTATCACTTTCCAAGTTCAAAGGTCGTTTATACAATTCAGGAAAGACAACGTTTTGAAATATAGGCATCGTCCGCTCATTGTTCAAGTTCCTCTCAAGCTATAAAACTCTGAACATAGCAAGAGGCACGGGAGATCTTCATACATTGGGTGCTCGTAAGGACATCCTACTGTTCGATTTTAATATTACACATGTTGATCTATCACTTTCCAAGTTCAAAGGTTGTTTATACAATTCAGGAAAGACAACGTTTTGAAATAAATAGGCATCGTCCGCTCACTGTTCAAGTTCCTCTCAAGCTATAAAACTCTGAACATAGCAAGCGGCATGGGAGATCTTCATACATTGGTTTCTCGTAAGGACATCCTACTGTTCGATTTTAATATTACATGTTGACCTATTCATTTGAGCGGCTCAGAGGTCCAGAGCAGATTAGAGATGTGGTGGGAAAGACTGGAGGCCGTTGGCCTGAGACTGTGTCCATCACAGAGAGTACATCCCCAACAAACAAAAACGTCATATAAGTCTTGACTTATACGACATAAAGTTGGATAGCAGTCTTATAATGATAGTGAGATGACTACTAGGTCTTTTAGACGTCTTTAATTTAACTTATTAGTCGTGCGACGAATATGTCATAATAAGCTGGTCTTAGCAACGTTGGTAAGACTAAACTAAACTACGTTATATTACAGTCTTAGCTAAAACGTTTGTATGACAACGCAATAGTCATACTAACGTTAGAGTCCATTAAACGTTTCGAACTGACCAAATTAGGTCTTTGAAAAACCTTTATATGACATTTATATAACGCAGCAGTTGTATAGACGTTTTCACAGTGACGTTTATATAAAACGAAATTACTTGGTTGTTTGTTTAATACTCAAATATAACCTATATATAACATGATGTCCGTTTAATGTCATGCCCTGACTTTAATCAAACTTGTAGGCGCATTTAAGTCAGGTTTTGACTTTAAAACGTCTAGGCCGCCATATTTACGGAACGTTCGATTAAATTTACTACGAAAAATGGAAGCAAAAAATTCGTAGAGAAGTTAATGATACTGTGGCAACCATAGCACTTTTCCGATAGTATAAAATGAGTGCTTTCCCATGGCCAAATCAATCTATTAGGAAGTCTAAAATCTGCTCTCGTTAGAAATTTATCTATATCCAAATATTGAATGATCATATTTTCAAATAAAATTTACTTGAATGTTAAATTGTTTTGAAATCTGCACCGCACTTTTACTGTGATCTGCAATATGAAAAGGGTTTTAAATTTATGAGGAACCCTAATAGCTAGCTGTCATGGCGTATTGCATGGTCTTGAAATAACCTTAATACGACTTTATGTCTTTACAACGTCGTAAAGAGATAAGTGTGTGACAAAAGCAACATGTCCTACATTTTTAGAAATAAACTATTATTGACTTCAATGTGCCCTGGCGGCTGCGAGTATGTCATGCTCACTCAAATGTCTCGCTGGTGGTAGCGTGTGTGTTGGATCATTAAGTTCCCTTCCAAATGGTTGAGCTAAATGGTGCTGATCCATGCGTCATGTTCGTGAACGGGCGACGTCAGTTGGGACTGGTCATCTCTTAGCTGCCACAGCTTATTTTAATTTTTGAATTGTTTTTATTACGGACGCTTCTAACGTGCACGTCTTTCTACATTGTTCTTACATGTATAACTTCAACATGAATGATGTAACCCATATTTTGTAACAATATTTTGTTTTAAAAGAGTGTCCGTGGAGTTTCTTGTCTGTTCTTCTCTATAGGAACCTACTACGCTTTGGAATGGGTAACTAGCTTCATCTTTCTGACTGACCGACCCCTTGACAGTTCAAAAGTACCTGTAATTGGTTTATTTGAAATAAATGCTTTGAGTTTGAGTTTGAGCTTGAAACATATTTTTATTAATAAAAATATAATAATTTAAACACAAAATTGCGAGGGGGCATGAATCTGAAATAAATACACATAGGTATATTATCATATAACTTTAATACCCAGTCGAACTAAACGGCATGAGAGACAGATACAGTTATTAGCGAGATATATAAATATAATTTAAATAACACTCACCTTTTATTTTCTTGTAATTATTTATTTTGCACTCAAATCTCGAAACAAAACCACAAACACGTGTCACTAACAAGAAAAATGAATAAGTCTTACAGGTGTTGTTCCTTGACTAAAATAAAACGTTTTAGTCATTCAAAAACACCTGTATGACGACAATACAACAAACGAGTCGTTGTAAAGTTATGATGCGACTTCTGCGCGACGAAAGTGGTAATTCCATAACGTTCATGATACGACTTTTGAATGACGTTAACGAAGTCAGCTTGTGACTTTTGTATGTCCATTATACGACAATATTGGTTGTATAACTGGGGCCATTTTTGCGTTTAGTAAAAGTTATTATAACGTTAGTGCGACTTAGGTATTACGATCAATGCAATTAAGCCCAATTTAACGTCGTTCAAAAGTTTAGTAAACGTTGATCTCGGTTGACAGGGGAGAATGGAAAAAGAAAACGTGTTGCGTCGACCCCAAGTAACATGGGACAAGGGCAGGAAGATGATGATGTTGACCTATTCACTTCTCCAAGTTGAAAATTCGTTTATACAATTTAGGAAATTTTAGACAACGTTTTGAAATATAGGCATCCTGTAGGTATGTAAGGACATCGGTAGTGGTACCGATGTCAAACTCAAACTTTCAAACTCAAATCATTTATTTCAATTAAACCATTTACAGGCACTTTTGAATTGTCAAGGAGTCGGTCAGTAAGAAAAACTAAGCTACATTATATAAGTTTTTAAACTGTCATGGTCACTAATATTATTATTAATGCTAACGGGATATTTACCATGTTTATTACTTGTTGTGAGTTCCCGATATTTCGGCGCTGTTGCAAGCACCATGATCATGGATAAACTAAAGTCATTGCGGATGGATGTAAAAATAAAAAATGAAAACGTACATGTTAAGTGTTCAGAGTAGGTACAGTGGCCAGCACATCACCAAGCTACACAAAACTGTCAAATTTTTCCAAACGATTTTAAACTTTAAAATTTTGACGATTAAGTTCAAAATCGAACGAGAAAATTTGACAGTTTGTGGTAACTTGATGTGCTGGCCACCGTAAAACAAATATAAAAAAACAAAAAAAAAAAAAACAAAAAGATTCAAAAATAAAATAATTAAAATAAGCCGTGGCAGCTAAGAGAGACCAGTCTCAACTGACGGCGCCCGTTCACGAACAAGACGCATGGATTAGCACTATTCAGCTCAACTATTCTGAAGGGAGCTAAATGATCCAACACTCACGCCACCATCAGTGAGACATCTGAGTGAGCATGACATACTCTCAGCCGCCAGGGCATATTCAAGTCAATGAAAGACATTATACCCGGTAAATGGCAGCTCTATAGTACATAGTACTCACACTTGTGCTATGAAATTATATAATACAAAGGAGATTGAGTTTATACAATGCAAAGATAGTCTTACAATCTTCAGCAGCTCGAATATTATTGTCAAATGTTAATCAATTAGTTGCGGTTGTGGAGCAGGACCAGCATGTGCTTACATGTCTACAATATGCTGCTTAGAATTATGGTAGACGCATTTTTTAATGATGGAAAATGTCTACCTTATGAGAACGCTGGATTAATGATTTTACCTTTATTGAGAGGAGGATTGTGACCCAGCAGAGGAAACATTATAGGCTTATTAGGCAATGATTTTGTCTTTATTACCATAGGTATCCAGTGAATAACTTTAAGTTAATACCGTTACATATATTTGCAATTAGGGAATAGTAATTTTAGCAATTATGGAATCAACACATCCATGCTGATATACTAATTATAATCATAAGTTATAATTATAATCCATACTAATATTATAAATGTGAAAGTAACTCTGTCAGTCTGTTACGTTTTCACGTCTAAACCGCTTAACCGATCGTCCTGAAATTTGGCAGAGATATAGCCTGGGATATAAAGAAGGACATACAGGCTACTTATTTATGCGATAACCGGATTACACGCGGGCGGAGCCGCGGGCAAAAGCTAGTATATAATAAATGCGAAAGTTCAGTTTGTTTTTCTGTCTGTTACCTTGTCATGCCTTAACGGCTGAACAGATTCAGATGAAATTTATCACGCAGGTAGACCGTGACCTGGGAAGCCGCTGGCAAATGCTAGTTAGAACATATTATTCAGAAGATGCCGTTGCCTATTCTCTTGGTCATAACAACATTCTTATTTTAATTTTAACAGTAACGACATAGATATCCCACAAAATGTAATCCCTTTTTCTTCCCGCCGTTTTGAGTTATTCTAATATAGAGCTTTTGCCCGCGATATAATAGATATAATAGATTTATAGAATACTAGGTTTTGCCTGCGGCTTCGCTAGCGTTAATTTAGAATTTGACAATCAATTCGGGTTAAAAACACACTCTGTAATAATATAACTCGATCATGATTCGAAAGACACGTGGCATCCTTCTATTATCGTACGAACCCTTAACCTACGTTATAAACCTATCTATAGTAAACGGCATATTCCCTGACAGTCTAAAACTTTCCATAGTAAAGCCAATTTACAAAAACAAATCAAAGCTCGAAGCTGGTAATTACAAACCTATTACATTAATTCCAGTAATTTCAAAAATATTCGAAAAAATAATGAGCGCTAGACTTATGAATTTCCTTATAAAAAATGAAGTGATTAGTATCGAACAGAACGGATTTCTTAAAAATAAGTCGACAACATTAGCATGTTTTAAATTAATAAAAGAAATACTAAGCGCGCTAGACAAAAAATAATCCCAGTAGCAGTGTATTTAGATATGAGCAAGGCGTTTGACATAGAAGACCACGATTGCTTATAAAAAAATTAGAGCAATTTGGAATAAGAGGGCCTGCTTATAAATGGTTTGAAAGTTACTTGAGGGGTCGACAACAATGCACAGAAATAAAACAAAGTTGTACAAACACGAATACCCAAAAAACCTTTACGTCAACATACTTGGTAAACCATTATGGTGTACCACAAGGCAGCGTACTTGGTCCGTTGCTATTTATAATATACATAAAGGAATTGCCAAAATCAACTGATCAATTCACTGTCCTATTTGCTGATGACAACACTATTTTGATTACAGAAAACACAATAGATGAAGATATAAGGGTAACAAATAAAGCTCTGGTGGACGTTGTTGACTGGTTGGACGCCAACAATCTGAAAATAAATCTGACTAAAACTTAATATATGACATACACTATAGTTAATAAAGATAGGAAAAATTCTCACATAAATATAAAATACCAAAATCATGACATTGAAGAAGTTAATGACATTAAATTTTTAGGTATATTTATTGACAGACTCTGTAATTCGAAACCACAAATAGATAATGTATGTAATAAATTAAACAAATACGTTTTTGCACTTAGAAAAATAAAAATTCTCACAAATCTAGAAACTGCTCTGATATGGATTAATCATTTGCGGTAACTCTACGGACACCCAGAGAGTATTCATTACTCAAAAAAAAATGTATTAGGTCGATTTTTAACCTTAAGTGGACAGATTCTTGTCGACCAATATTTATGCAGCAAAAATTACTTACACTTCCGGCATTATACATATTTGAATTAAGTAAATTCATAAGAAATAATCAATCACTTTTTAACAAGGACGATAAAGCTCCATTTAAAAAAAAAGTCGTTCAAAAACCATTTTTCATCCCAAGTAATCGGCATAGATTGTGCGATAGAAACTGTTACACTATGGCAGTTAAAATACACAATAAACTACCTGTAGGTATAAGAAATTTATCAACCTTAGAATTTAACAGGACTCTTTAATTGGCTTTGTGATAGATGTTTCTATTCAATCGATGAATTTATGAAATTAAAACATTGAATTTGGCTAATATTTCACTAACTAGGAAAAAAACCATATCTTATATTTATTAATGTATGTATGAAAATTTTAAATTATATAATATGAATGTATTTAAATATCATATCATAATCGATGTGTACGTGTATCACATCCCTAGTTTTCAGGATTATTTTCCATAAATTATTATATAACAATAATAATGAAATAACGTAGCCACAAACTAAATTACACGGTACTTTTTTCCATAGCAGGTATTAATTAGTTACTCCTGATAAACTAAAAACAGGCAGGCAGTATTAACTAAAAACCTAACTAATGAGGTTTTCTTTTCCTGCCAAACTTTTTATCGATTCAATTCGCTCCCTAGCCTTCAGGATTATTTTCCACAAATTATTTTATAAAAATAATAATAATAAAATAACGTAGCAGCAAACTAAATTACATTGTTATTTTTTCCATAGAAGGTATTAATAAGTTACATCTGAACTAAAAACAGGCAGGTATTGGTGCCGATTCCCTTGTTCACAAACTAAACTAAATTTAAGTTCAGTGCATCTTTTTCTTTCTAGTATTTCATTAAGAAAAGGACAGAAGATACATTTTAGTTTAGTCCTGTCAAATTAATCAGCGCCTGTCACTACTCCATACAAGTTTAGACGTGATTAAAAACTTGCCGACTAAAATTACGTCAATTTACGTCAAGCGCTGATTAATTTGACAGGACTAAACTAAAATTTATCTTCTGTCCTTTTCTTAATGAAATTGAAAGAAAAAGATACGCTGAACTTAAATTTAGTTTAGTTTGTGAACAAGGGAATCGGCACCATTAACTAAAAACCTAACTAATGTGGTTTTACTTAACTTTCTATCGATTTAATTCGATTAATCTTTGATGCAATCCATAATGTAGGTATACATGCACATAACGACATAACATCACGCCTGTATTCTTTGAAGGGTTAGGCAGAGGTTTATCTATAGTAGACCCACATTTCGACAGTTAAGTTTAAGGGGGTTTAGAGCTAAGGTATTCAAATTTTCTTACGATTTTTGCAATTTGCAGCCCATTGTCTGAGTGTATGTTGATTAAAGTATGATACGCGACCATAACAAATATGTATCTACAGAATTATAATCATTAGAATCAGTAATAAAACTCCTTAAGAGGGTTGTCACCGGTCCACTATCGCCACTCGTAACCCAAACATATTTTCTCGTGACTGAGAAGGAATTATGAAAAACGGCTCAATCAAATATCTCGACAAGTGTGTCTAGAATTTCCTAATACCTTTTTAAAGTTTCATATTGAGACACGAAGCCTCAAAATTCGATCTAAATAAAAACGGCCACATTCTTCTAGATCGTATTTTGTTATTACAGATGGAAACACATACAGGTGGTAAGTAATAATAAATGGAAACAATTATGGACCCTGTTGGACACAAAGTGATAAGGTTGCGTAAGCTTTTCCTCTACCTACGTGAAATATGGAACTAATTATATAAAATGCAAAATACCTCAACTTATCAAGGGCAACAAAACTAATTAGTAGAGCTATAACGTTACAAATATATTTAGACATTTAATCAGGTATTCCCCTTCTCACTTTATTTTTTCCTGAACAAGTTTGATAAATGCAATTCTAGCAACATTTAAATAAGTACCTAAATAAATATAAATTTGGTTGTTAAGTATTCTTCTTCAGGTTCATAGATAAATTACAGGGATATAAGTTTTTAAACTGTCATGGTCACTAATATTATTATTAACATAAGCGGGATATTTACCATGTTTATTCATTGTTCGGGAACTCAAAACAATGAATAAACATGGTAAATATCCCGCTTATGTTAATAATAAAATTACAGGGATATTCACTCAGAAAAAAATATTGTTGGCTATAACAATAAAACTTTAACAGGGGAGAGCCCACCATAGTGTATAGTTCGTGCGTCAATGTTTTTATTGTCATGAATTAAGTTGTCAGTACAACAATATTCCTTCAACAAATATAT
This sequence comes from Dryobota labecula, assembly GCA_947523025.1. NCBI lineage: Eukaryota > Metazoa > Arthropoda > Insecta > Lepidoptera > Noctuidae > Dryobota > Dryobota labecula. The sequence continues at coordinate 5,586,403 of OX383289.1, read as the reverse complement.
GTATTGATACTACAACAATGTTTATATTGTCAAATTAAATCTCAGTACAACAATTATGTGTATTGATACTACAACAATGTTTCTTTTGTCAAGAAGTAAATTGTCATTGCGACAATATTCTACAAAATATATGTATTGATACCACAACAATGTTTCTATATTGTCAATACAACAGTATTTTTTCAATAAAGTGTGTTTGGATACTACAACAATGTATCTTTTGTTTGTGGAACTAATTCAATTTAACTGTCACTTTGTTGTAATAACAATACTAAGTTATGAGCGCAACAGCTGTACTTTGTTAAATTAAGTATTCTGACTTTGTAACCACCATTAAAGCTTAGTCACGGTATTAAGGTTGTTTGACTCAAATCAACTCATAATTATCTACAGTAGCAAAGTTATTTGAATGCAGGAGCTACTCTACATCGTGAAAACAACAATGCTTCCTTTGTTATTATAAAAGAGCCTTCGTTCCAGTAGCAATGTTATGTAAATGCAGGAGCTACGCTACTTCGCGAAAACCACTATACTTCCTTTGTTAATATGAAAGAGCCTTCGTTCCAGTGGCACAGTTATTTAAATGCAGGAGCTACTCTACATCGTGAAAACAACAATTCTTGCTTTGCTATTATGAAAGAACCTTAGTTCCAGTAGCAATTCTATTTAAATGCAGGAGCTATGCTACTTCGCGAAAACAACTATACTTCCTTTGTTAATATGAAAGAGCCTTTGTTCCAGTAGCAATGTATTTTAAATACAGGAGCTACGCTACTTCGCGAAAACAACTATACTTCCTTTGTTAATATGAAAGAGCCTTTGTTCCAGCAGCAATGTAATTTAAATACAGGAGCTACGCTACTTCGCGGAAACAACTATACTTCCTTTGTTAATATGAAAGAGCCTTTGTTCCAGTAGCAATGTATTTTAAATACAGGAGCTACGCTACTTCGCGAAAACAACTATACTTCCTTTGTTAATATGAAAGAGCCTTTGTTCCAGCAGCAATGTAATTTAAATACAGGAGCTACGCTACTTCGCGGAAACAACTATACTTCCTTTGTTAATATGAAAGAGCCTTTGTTCCAGTAGCAATGTATTTTAAATACAGGAGCTACGCTACTTCGCGAAAACAACTATACTTCCTTTGTTAATATGAAAGAGCCTTTGTTCCAGCAGCAATGTAATTTAAATACAGGAGCTACGCTACTTCGCGGAAACAACTATACTTCCTTTGTTAATATGAAAGAGCCTTTGTTCCAGTAGCAATGTATTTTAAATACAGGAGCTACGCTACTTCGCGAAAACAACTATACTTCCTTTGTTAATATGAAAGAGCCTTTGTTCCAGCAGCAATGTAATTTAAATACAGGAGCTACGCTACTTCGCGGAAACAACTATACTTCCTTTGTTAATATGAAAGAGCCTTTGTTCCAGTAGCAATGTATTTTAAATACAGGAGCTACGCTACTTCGCGAAAACAACTATACTTCCTTTGTTAATATGAAAGAGCCTTTGTTCCAGCAGCAATGTAATTTAAATACAGGAGCTACGCTACTTCGCGGAAACAACTATACTTCCTTTGTTAATATGAAAGAGCCTTTGTTCCAGTAGCAATGTATTTTAAATACAGGAGCTACGCTACTTCGCGAAAACAACTATACTTCCTTTGTTAATATGAAAGAGCCTTTGTTCCAGTAGCTAACTCTCCTTTGTTAAAACAACTTCACTTTCTTTGTTTAGACATAAAAGCTTTTGTTCAAGTAGCAATATCATTTACATACAGGAGCTACTCAACTTTGCCAAAACAATTATATTTCCTTTGTTCATATAAAAAAAAAACCTTTGTTTCAGTAGCTTTTATAAAAACAATTGTATTTTCTTTTTTACTGCGGATAAGGCTTTGGTTCAGTAGCTAATAAATATATTAGCAAATAATGTAATATATTTGCTGCTGAACCAAAGGCTTATTCTTAGTTATAAAGAAAATACAGTTGTGTTATATAGAAGCTACTCGAACAAAAACTTTTTCATAATATGAACAATAAAAATATAATTGTTTTGACGAAGTTGAGTACCATAGCTCCTGCATTTAAATAATATTGCTACTTGATCAAAAGCTTTTATGTATATACAAAGAAAGTGTAGTTGTTTTAGCAAAGAAGAGTTAGCTACTGAAACAAAGGCACATTCATATTAACCTATGAAATATAGTTGTTTTCGCGAAGTAGAGTAGCTCCTGCATTTAAATAAAATTGTATTTTATTAGTGTATTGGTACCAGTAACTAATACTCATTGAATAAACTAGTTTGTCAACATACTTATATATTTCAATAGACTAGTTTTTGTTTGAAACACAAATGAGTATTAGATACATAGGTACTGGCAGTACAATAATACGTTAGTGAAACAAAGGCTTATTCGTAGTAACAATGGCTACTGAAATTAAATTCTAAACGCCTAAAGTATAGTAAACAATATCAGCTAAGACAGAAGATAGGTTTTGAGTGTACCTAACAGTGGTCTAAATTATGATAAAAACAACATTATTTTTAAGGTATTTGTATTGTTAAACCGTAAATACAATAAATAACATATTCTCTTATAAGTAACATAATATAACATCACGCCTGTATTCCCCGAAGGGTTAGGCAGAGGTGCACCTATAGTACACCCACATTTCGCTCTTATAAGTAGGTACATAATAATCAGTTCAGTTATAAAATAAAATTAATTAGTTAAATTAATTAAATTTATGATTTCTTGCAATAAAATCTAACATTACCAGTAGTAACCCAAGTCTGTTATGTCCTAAGTTTTTTTTCGTTTTAGGTTCTTTGTATTGCGAGCCCGCAGTTTTGAGTAGACCTTAATATACTACCTAAGCATGGCCAACGACCACGAGCTATCACCCTAGTAGCATTTTTGTTGGCATTTAGTTGGGCATTTTTGTTGGCATTTAGTTGGGCCACTTACCTCTGTAAGTGGCCGAACTAAATGCCAACAAAAATGCTACTAGGGCAGTTCTTACATCAAGCATTATAGATAAAATAAAATTAAGGATTGCAATACAAAATCTGCGGGCACGCACAATACGGAAAACCAAAAACGAAAAAAAAAAAAATCTCACGACTTGGGGTACAAATCAATTCAGGTCAATACTTTGTATACAGGTTGTTAAAGAAATTGCGTGCCATAGCTTACAGGTGAGTTCAGTATCGATAAAGGAACCCGTAAAAAATACAAAAATTTAATACCTTTAAAAAAAGTTTTCAAAAACCGAAAATTATCATAAGATGAACCTAATGTTAGTACCTACTAATTAAATAGCAATCTTTTAGAATTGATTAAAATATTGCTTAAACGTAGTTTTTATTTTGTTTAAATGCTGATTAATAATTTCCTAGAGTCACCTACCTACTATCGAACGCAATGAAATACCTACGGCCGAACACTTCGATAACGCCGGGAGAAGGGTAGGTAACCTAGGTACGTAAATTACAATTCCAAGTATTTCTTCTTCCTACTTGAGCGTGCTTATCTCCTTCAAAATTAAAACCTACGTTCGATAGTAGGTAAGTAATTAAATCATTTAAAAGAAATAAAATAATTTCAATTCTACACGATTGTTATTTTAAGTTAGTAGGTACTAAATTAGGTTGATTTAGCAAAAAAAAAAAATCCTGACTTCCGACAATCGACAAGGGTTATCGACAAAGAACCTACCCCTAAGCTATGGCACACAATTTCTTTGACACCCTGTATTAGAAAATATTATAGTAGGTATGATTACACAAAATTAATTAATCTTATAAGTAGGTACATGATAACAAGTTTAAGTTAGTACAGTTAATAAAAAAATTACGACTACACAGTTTAGCTATTGCAGCTTAGAGCCTGATTTTTATGATTCTTTTTTATTTAATATAATAATTGACTTAATATTATACTTGTTTCTTAACAAATTTACAGAAACTAAAAAAAGTTGCATCATCAGTTCTTATTAGTTTTAGGTGAGTTTTTTTACTCATTAAATTATTCGTTTTCAGATTATAATGAATAACAATGTTTCATCTTCTATAATATTCGTAACATATTAAAACTATAGTCAGTTGGTTTTTAACGACTTGTCTGTCGTAATTAGAGACACAATTAAAAACCCATTGTGTCTCGCGTAGATCTACGTTCCGACAGACGAGAGGTTAACCATACCATTTTAGAAAAAAAATTATAACGTAAAATAAAATAACCCAAAGATTATTCAAAAAACACTCAGCCCATGCATGGTTCCAGTACGATAGTAAATCCGCAGGGGGCTTTTAGTGACAAAATACAAATACTAAAAAACATGCAATTAAATCATCTTAGTAGTTAAAATTACCGGTAGCTAACTCGAGCAGCTCAAGTGTAGTTTGATCTTGCCTGGAAGAACTTCCTTTCTCTGCCAGAAGTTCTAGAAGCTTTGTTTTAATAATCGGGAATTTTTCCTCAAAAATTTTGTCAGCATCTGGGTACACTGTCTGGAAATCCAGGGATAACTGCAACAAATACAATTAAAACATTATAACATGTGTAAAAATAGAACTATAATTAATATGTAATTCAAGATGAGGGATTAAAGATAGGTATTGGGTCTGAGCGGAATATGTCAATTTGTTGCTGAGATCAGACAGGTTTTAAACGTCTAATGTCTAAAACAAATAACTCACCAGTTCATTTCCATCGGGCAAAGTGAGGGCAGGAAACCAGTCAGTGTTATTTGTATGATAGACCTTCTGCTTTCAGTTTACTGTTTCGTAGTTGAAGAGTTGTAAGCCACTTTGTCACCACTGTCTCTCGGGGCGATGATGTTCCCCGCAACCAGTTTAAACATTCTTGTGGAGATGAGGTTGATTCAAAATCAGAGTCGGCAACAGTAAAACTTTCTGGAAGAGGCCTCACACGTTTGGAATTATTATTTTCAGAGCAGCTGCTATCGCTCTCGCTGCTTAAGCTCCTTTTTGTTTCTGAAGAAAGAAGTAGTTGTCGATGTGTAATCAACCTGTTGTGGAAGAGGCCACTGGCCTGCACGACTTTTCCTCCGACGACATGGTAAGCGACATAATACACTTCGGTAACCTCTCCCTTGAATAAAGACCACCTCACGTGCCCATTCTTGCCAAATATTTTTTCGAGTAGTTGTTGAAATGTCTTGTGTTTTGCTATTAACGCACGGTCGCGCGAGGTGAGCTTCTCTGAATTGTCTGCTTCTTTTAGTAGCAATTGCCCCAAAGTCAGAGATGTCAACAACTGTCATAAATTTTTGCAGCCGTCTGTTCCAATTCGACTTTTGACTATCCAAATTTTCCAACTCTTAGTCTAATAGTGAATTCCAGTCCTGTACAAAATATATAAACAAGTCATTATTTATTCATTATCACCTTTCCAACAAAAAAAGAATAAAAAAATCATACGGTTTAATTGAGAAACCTCCTCCTTTTTTTGAAGTCGGTTTGCCTGAATTAAAACTAACTGAATACTGGTAGTTTTAATATGAAGTATGGTTTACCTGAATTGACGTATCTACTGGCCCATCATCCGTTACGAATAATATAGGAGATGAAACATTGCTATCCATTGCAATCTGTAAAATAAAAATAAATGAATAAAACACACACCTTTAAAACGAATAAGAATAATAAAACTGATAATGCTATTTTTTTTAGTTTCTGTTAATTTGCTAAGAAACAAGTATAATATTAAGTATTAAATAAAAAAGAATCATCAGAATCAGGCTCTAAGCTAGGAAAGTAGAAAGAGAGAAATTAATGGTCATCTCTTAGCTGCCACGGCTTATTTTAATTTTTGAATTGTTTTATTACGGACGCTTCTAACGTGCACGTCTTTCTACGAAAAATAATAAGTTGGTAGAACTGTAGTACCTATTATTTAAATGTTTTTATTAAAAAAATATTATAATAAAGTAGGTAGGTAGGTAGTTATCTAATAATTATTGAACCACCAAAAACATTTCCTATAGTTTGTAAGATGACAATAACAACGTTGTGAAAACGACAAAATTACTTTGTTACGATCAATTCATTTAATCATTTCAATCAAATCTCAATGTAGGTAGTTATGTACCTACCTAGCTACCTATTTAGATCATCATCATATAACAGCCCGGAATCACCCACTGATGGATAGAGGCCTCCCCTTTTTTTACCGACTTTTTTTTTATCCAGGTGTTTCCCGCGACTTTGACGATTTCGTTGATCTAACGAGCTTTAGGACGGCCCTGGTTTCTATGGCCTAACCTTGGCCACCACTCGGTGAAAGAATACTTGTACAGTGACCAGCGTATCAAGCTACACGAAACCGTCAAATTTCTCCAAACGATTTTAAACTTTAAAATGTTGAATTATATTCAAAATCGAACAGTTTGTGGTAGCTTGATGTGCTGGCCGCACATCAAGCTACCACAAACTGTAGATAGTCTTGTACTTTACCGTACTTTAGATGATTCGGACCATCCTTAGTTCATCTGTGATAAAAAGCTACTAAGTAAGCAAATAATAAGGAAACTTACCAATGAAACTGTCCTTTAGATGGCCCAAACGGGCAGAATCGAGAAATTCTTCCATTTTCTTTATTATTTAATATTGAACTGCCCATGCGCACGCACTCAACACAAATGGCCGGCCGCGGCGGCCGGCGGGCGCCGGCAGCCGGCCGGCCCGAAGGAGCGAGACAGACGCACGCGCACACGGCAGCGGTCGGTCGATAAATATGGACCCCAGTGTTGCCAGATGACCGTCTCGCGTTCTCCCCAAACCTTATCCGAAATGCCCACAAAATTGAGGTTTTGAAGAAAAAATCCCCCACAACCCACCAAATATTTTTTTTTATAAATGAATACACGATTTTATACTATTTCAGTAATAGCTCCCATAACAGGAGCTTCAGACGACCCTCGTGAAGATGCTGATTCTGTAATGGAAGCTATTACTGAAATAAAATTGTATATAAATTAAAAATAATAATAAATAAAAAAAACTCGTATTTAATCGTTATTTAATCTTTACTCGCGTCGTCTGCAGTTCCGTACATTTTTTCCGAGTTAAATCTCTTTAGCATAAATTGAACTGGGTTTAAAAATGAACACATACTTCTATCAATGAATTATCTTATTTTCAAGATAAATTCAGCAATGTAAATGGCTAATCTGTGTTTATGCTTCTCTTTAATAAAATAAATGCCACTTGGAAGAAGGCTCTTTCCACAACTGCGTTAGAAAAAGGCAACGACAAAATTAAAAATTTAATATACTAGTAAGAAAAAATATTGTCTCTGTCTGTTTGTTTGTATGTACATACACGCATCACGCAAAAACAACTGGATCAATGTTGATGAGACAGTATTAGTTAGCATAAACTGCAATTTAAAACTTAGAATGGGTTTCATGCAGATACTGTCATCCCTTAAAACGGGTATACAGTTTGTATGGATTTTTTTAAAACATGCATGAATGAACTTGAAATTTTGCATGTTGAAATATCGGGTTAAATAATTAGACGCGGGCATGTTTATTTCCTGAAATTGAACCCTTAGCAGCATGAAAAAGAGAATTACTTACAGGAATATGTTCGGAACGTAATGTGGTACCTATTCATGTGTGATCATTAGCATTCGTTTGGGTTTTTTATCTATGTTTAGTAGTTAGTTTAATTAAATACTTTATTGGATTTGTGGTGGTGTCGGCGGTTGAATGAAACTAATCGGGGCGTCCATCAATAAAACCGTTGGCAACACCGATCCTATGCGCGGCCCCGCCCCGCGCAACCAACCGCAGCGCGCGCGACGTGTTTCAACAAGTTTTCTTGTCTTTGCCGTGAGAACAAAATGAGTTTTGTTAAATTTCCGAAGATTTTTGTCGGAACAATGCACAGAGTACTTTTACTATAATATTTTACTTTTTGGATCAATGTATAATCGACTTAAAAAAAAAGGAGGAGGTTTCTTAATTCAACCATGCTTACTATCCTTACTTCCTTACTAATATTATAAATGTGAAAGTAACTCTGTCTTTCTGTATGTTACGTTTTCACGCCTAAACCGCTGAACCGATCGTCATGAAATTTAGCAGAGATATAGCCTGGGATACGGAGAAGGACATAGGCTACTTTTTTACGCGATATAACCGACATATGGAGCTGCGCGCAAAAGCTAGTATATTATACTTTTTTTATAATGTGTGTTCGCGGATAACTTCGTCGTTTATGAACCGAATTTGATGATTATTTTTATGTTGGAAAGGAGATATCCCAAGGGTGGTACCATGATAAGGAAACCAGGATCTGATGATGGCATCCCAGAGAAATTGAGGGGAACCTACAACTAGCGACCCGCCCCGGCTTCGCACGGGTGCAATTCACATTACAAATCTTTGAATTTTTCGGCTTTTCTTTATTATAATATGTAATATGTAATGTAGGTATTATACATATTAACCTTTCTCTTGAATCACTCGTATCTATTTATTGCTGAAAATTGCATTAAAATGCGTTGAGTAGTTTAAAAGATCTAAGCGAACAGACAGCGGAAGCGACTTCATTATGTAAAGATGTTCACATTGACACACTTGCAATGTTACATTGTCACCACAGCGATATAATTATTGTATGACAAATGGTAGTTTAATGCACCGACTATAGTTATTTTGTAAGATTTATTTGCAATTTTCACATTGGCACACTCGCAACGTTTCATTGTCACTACAGCAAAATAAATATTGTCTGACAAATTGTAGTTTTATGCTATGACTATAGTTATTTTGTTAGATTCATTTACAATGTTCACATTAGCATACTCGCAGCGTTCCATTGTTACCGCAGCCACATATATATTGTATGACAAATGGTAATTAAATTCTACGACTATAGTTAATTTGTTAGATTTATTTACAATGCTGACATTGGCATACTCGCAACGTTCCGTTGTTACCACAGAAACATATATATTGTATGATAATTGGTAGATAAATTCGACGACTATAGTAAATTTGTTAGATTTATTTACAATGTTCACATTGACACACTTGCAACGTTCCATTGTTACCACAGCCACAAATATATTATATAATAAATGGTAGTTAAATGCTACGACTATAGTAAATTTGTTAGATTTATATACAATGTTCACATTGACACACTTGCAACGTTCCATCATTACCACAGCCACATACATATTGTATGAAAAATGATAGTTTAATGCTACAACTATAGTTATTTGTTAGATTTATTTACAATCTTGACATTGGCATACTCGCAACGTTCCATTGTTACCACAGCCACAAATATATTATATAATAAATGGTAGTTAAATGCTACGACTATAGTAAATTTGTTAGATTTATTTACAATGTTCACATTGACACACTTGCAACGTTCCATTGTTACCACAGCCACATATATGTTGTATGAAAAATGATAGTTTAATGCTACAACTATAGTTATTTGTTAGATTTATTTACAATGTTGACATTGGCATACTCGCAACGTTCCATTGTTACCACAGCCACATATATATTGTATGACAATTGGTAGTTTAATGCTATGACTATAGTTATTTTGTTAGATTTATTTACAATGTTCACATTGACACACTTGCAACCTTCCATTGTTACCACAGCCACATATATTGTATGAAAAATGATAGTTTAATGCTACAACTATAGTTATTTTGTTAGATTTAATTACAATGTTCACGTTGACACACTTGCAACGTTCCATTGTTACCACAGCCAAATATATATTGTCTGACAAATGGTAGTTAAATGCTACGACTATAGTTATTTTGTTAGATTTATTAACAATGTTCACATTGGCACACTAGCAACGATCCATTGTTACCACAGCCACATATATATTGTACGACAATTGGTAGTTTAATACTATGACTATAGTTATTTTGTCAAATTTATCAACAATGTTCACATTAACACACCTAAAACGTTTTGTTGTTACTAAATCAATTTTTTTATTAACTTTAATGTAAGGACAAAGCTAACTTGTTCCTAGCACATTAAACGACGGGCAATCAGCGCACAATAAAAAAGTTGCTAATCTCAACTAAGCTCTTTCTGTAATAGTAACAAAGAATTTAGTTGCTCCGACAGGAAATTATCAACAAAGCATTTATTGTGGCTTTGTTGACCCATTTTTCTCTGAGTGTTGTATAACAGGTACCTTGCAAATCTTACCGTGACTGTTGGCTGATATTCTAAGAACTACAAGCTGTTATGGAAATATCAGTCAAAGTAAAAGTCAAATCATTTATTTCAGACTAGCTTTTTCCCGCGGCTCCGCCCGCGTATATGTCGGTTATCGCGTAAAAAAGTAGCCTATGTCCTTTTCCATATCTCAGGCTATATCTTTGCCAAATTTAATGACGATCGGTTCAGCGGTTTAGACGTGAAAACGTAACATACAGACAGAAAGACAGACAGATAGGTAGATAGACAGACAGACAAACAGACAGAGTTACTTTCACATTTATAATATGAGTATGGATAGGCACGTAAAATGCCCTTTTGAACGTCAGAAATTACAACAATAGTTAATTGATTCTAGTTGCCCCTTCCAAAAGGTAACATCTACCTTTTGGAAGGGGCAACTAGAATCAATTACGTATGGAGAAGAATGGGCAAGAAACTCCATAAGAGAGAGAATCAGAGTAGAGCTCGCGTAAAAACAATGTCTTCGTCTTTGAAAACAACTAGCCTTCTACTTTGTTTCATTACTCCCTGTTTTGTTTTACTTTTTGACAGAAACTATAATAGAACAGTAATTTTCTGGACTAGCGCTAGACTAGCTAGAGCCTACTAGACAAATTATTATTATTTATTTACTTCAATCAACTTTGGATCATAGGTACAATTAAACAGAATTATAAAATCATTAACAAAATTAAAATAAACATCACAATTAAAATTAAAATCACAATAAAAAATTAAAATCAAAATTTTAACAAAATTAAATAAAATTAAAATAAAATTAAAATCAACATCACAATTAAAATTACTATAAAATTAAATCAAATTAAAACAATATCTTAACATTAGTCAAGACGTGAACCATGCAGCAGTGGTTCACGTACTGACAGACGAAACGGTTCAGCAAAAGCCTTCAGGATATTGTTGTGACAAAGTACCAGCGATAACGATTATGGAAAAGTAAAAAATGCACTTTTCGATAGCACTTTATGCTATCGAAAAGCTTATAAATATGTCAATCCTCAGGCAGACAAATTTTTCGAACATAATAAGCAATGAATTAGCAATCTGCTTCAAAATCATTCAGATTGCGATTGATTGTGTGTTATGCAATTAAGGTACAGTTGAAAGTCGTTGTAGGAATACGAAATGCTTTGAAAGCGATTACCACTTGGTTATGCCCTAAAATCGTCCCAATCTCAAACGAACCTGACACGTCTGGTCAGACTGGAATGAGGGCTACCGTTTTTGTGCTCACCAGTTGGCGCCACTGTCGAGTAAGGTTCTGATGTGTAGCTGCCAAAGTTTGTTACTATGGGGCCGCAGGTGAAAACAAAGTTTGCATTTAAATCATATTTAATACCTTACAACTGTACCGTAAAACTATCGAGTATGCTTCAGTGTCGCGCAGCCCCGTTTTGTTCGGCAAAAAGGAGGACGTATACGTTTCCGAAGGATGAAACTGTCTCAAAGCACTGACATTCATTGACCCGTAACTCATATTTTCCAAAGTTAATCTCAGGTATTGTAAAATATTTACAACATTAATATAATTTGAAATTAATCCGCGTAGTCCACCCACAAACAGTGACATTTGACATTTCGGAGACCTTACACTACACTAGCGCCTCTAGCGGCGAATTCATACGCGATTGTAATTCATTGGAAATCGAAGGTCGATTTTTAGTGATAGTTTTTTTTTTTCAGAACCTCGCTTTTCCCCAATTTTCTCAAAACTCTCTCAGTTTTAGGTAGGTACGCTTGACTAAGCTTTTCAGCGAGCTTTTCTTTAAAATGAATACGTGAGTTTTCTATAACAAAACATAACATCCTTCGTTTCCCCGAAGGGTAGGGCAGAGGTGTACTCACATTTCGCCAGTTATGTTTAAGTCCCATGTAATAGGGGGCGAGCCTATTGCCATAAACCGGGTACAAATCCAGACTCCGGGCTGCTACAGAGAAATTCCAGATAGAAAAACCCAAAAAGACTGCCCGCCGTGGGAATCGAACCCAGGACCTCATGCATGGACCATACATAGACCAACGAGGCAACATTGCTTCACCCATTTGCTGTCCAGTTCAAAAATAAATTTTTACTTGTCACTGTTTGGCAAAACATACTTAGATTTGGGATCGCTAGTCGGGTCCTGGGCATGAACAGATGTCATCTATATATCTATATGTAGTCGCTATAACTACGTATAGCGACGACTCGGATACGGGTTGTTAGGCACTTGAACGAATTATTTATCAACCCATATGCTGGGTGCTGGTCAGCGAATGGATTCATTAAATTAGTTTTGGGCAGTTTTTTTTTTGTGTATTTTCGCGATGGGTTTGTAGGACTCATCAAAAAACAGTGTAGATAAGTATGTGTGTTGAATACGCTCGTGGCTATGTAGCAGTCTTGCAACCTTACGAGCCGATTGATCAGTCTTAGCAAAGGTATCTGTTACCCAGCAACTAGTTTGTGGATATGGAGGGCAAATAGACATTCGCTCCCTGTAAAATACTGGTATTTATAAGCATTTGGTTAGACTAGAAGCCAACCCTAACATAGGATAATATACTATGCGTGTACACACTACTATTGATGTGAGTCATTCAAGTTAAAAAATTATGGTAATTGTTGATAATTATGACGGAGTTTGACATGCTTTTAAAACGATATATTAGAGAATGTATCGTTTTAAAAACATCGTAGGAAGTGCTCAATAAATTACAATTAATTTTACATGTTGTAAAATGAAATAATCGGTGAAAAATTCCACAAGGTCATGAAAAATGCGAAGTTGCTATTACAAATGTAGGTATTCAGTCTTTGTTTTAATGTGAGCGATAACTCCGACATAACTACTGTAAAATTGTTTTATAGGAATCCCAGTATTCCGAACTTTTTGTTCGTCTGCTGTTAAGATAATTGTTTCAAATAATTACATATAACATTAGTTCCTTGACATGCAATCTAACATGATCATAGCACATAGCGCCCAAGGCGCTTCTGTCATTACATTCGCTTGTTGTTATCCGGAACTGCTTTGCCAATTTCGATAAAACTTTTTGGATCAGTAATTCAGTACATCTGGGATTGTTAATGCTAATTAGTAATGTAGTGTTTTGTAAGAAACTAAACTGCGGCCGATGAGAGAATGCGTTCCTACTACACTACCGCAACGAACCCAAAGACATGACATTGTAACGTCATGTCGGAATATTAATCAACGATTAAAGGCTCGTACGGACTCGTGCGATATCGCGGCCGCGACTGGCAGCGACAAAGAAATTGTGCTACTAGTGTCGCGTCGCGCCCGCGATATCGCGCGAGTCTATACGAGCCTTTATTCGTGTTTTTGAGTGCATTTATCAATATAAAGTTAAACTTGGTGCTTACGAATGATACTCATATAGTGTATGGATAACATACTAATTAATTAGGATTATGAAATAGATTTTTCGATTTCTTACGTAGACGTTAATACAAAGTTATCGCGGCATGTAGAATGAGAAACGTCAAATCGTCTTCTTAGGTTGTCGCGATTTTAGTTCTTACTCGTGTCCAGTGCCGGATTAACTATACGTAGCAAGAGTAGCAAATGCTACGGGCCTCGCGCAAAAGGGGGCCCCGCGTATCCAAACCCGGAGATTGTTTTATATAAACAATAATAATTATGCCGCGATGGAAGAAAAACTGACAATTTAGGTATGTCTAACTTTTTAACCTCGAATAACTTGTGAAATAATAAACTTTTCGAAAAAATATGAGAGACCTTTTTTATAGAACGTTAAATTTGCTATAAAAACATGTATTAAGCTAGGTGGTAAAGTGCTTGTCAGACCAGATATAAAATTCCAAAGTTTAAAATAAATTGTCGGGGCAATTTCATCTCTGGTTTTTTGTACTTTTCAGAGCCCAACAGGGCCTATAGTAATCTACTGTACTTATAAAAACCAACAAAACCACCTATGGCAAATAAACGTGGCTTGATTTTTTTTTTACCACTTTATACACTTTATACTTGAGAACCCATAGCAGATCAAGGGCCCCTCGATAGAATTTGCTACGGGCCCAGCGCTTGCTTAATCCAACACTGCTCGTGTCTAAATGACAGGTGTCAGGAAAGCATTCTCTCGGTGGCCGGAATATAGTGTCCTTATTGGTTATAGGCTTTAGAGTTCATTTCTACCTCTTTCGTATAGAAACCCAGACACAGTTAACTAGCTCGTTAATCTCTTATCAGAGATCAGAATGGCGTCAAGATAAAAAGAGAGACTACCCTACTTGCTGCAGTGAAACTTACTTGCAGTAAAATTATACGACCGGCGCGTATTTATCGTAGCACTAATCAAATCATTAAGTCAATAACATTGCTCGTTACCGCTTTATCTGGGTGAAAGTTTCGCAAATTGCCTGGTGACCAGAAACAGGTCTAAGACAAAACTGTGGTAAAAGCTTCCCTGTCTTGCTTTTGCTTATTTGTGCAATATCGCTTGGTTTCCGTACAATAAAAGCACACTAGCGTTTTGTGAAACTATTTTGCTGTCAAAGACTGACATTGACAGTCTCAGAAATCGGTTGGACTTAACAGGACTTAACAGTGATGACTGCAGATCGTATAATCGGATGCATATTTACCTAAAGTTGAGGTGTTGGCTATTATGGAATGCAATTTTGTAACGAAATGATCCCACGATTCCGGGATCGACCAATTTAGAGTTCTGATTATAGAATCGAATGTAAGTATATTTACTTACGTTCAGCTGTTGGCTAATATGGAACGCACTTTTGTATCGATCGTAAAAATCTCGCGATTCCAGCATTGTTAAATTTACAACTTTTTTCGAATGCTAACTTATGGTATAAAGTTGAATAATACCACATATTTAAGAAGTCGTTTCCATGCCATGTACCTATCCGATTAGTGGTGCATTCCCGCATTTTCTGGAATCCCGGAATTTATATTAACAACATTTTTTTAAGAAGCCGCTTGCATACTTTCATTGCTGAAAATTTTCTTTAGGTATATATGGATCCGAGCATCCGATCTCTCGTGATGACATACAAACTTGACCATGCCGCTAAAAAAGGACAAGGTGTTATTTTAATTTAAAATAATGATTAGGTCGCTATGCCTGTGGCCATCGTAGTAGTGGACTGCGTTAGGCTGAGTTGCTTGAATGATTAGGACTAATGCAACGTGGAAAGTCGTAATAGGAATAGGTACTCACTACCAGTTTATGTCCAGAGGTTAGTAGGCTTTCCACTACAAGCCTGCCCTTTTGACATAATCTCCTAGTGAGCCGATTTTAACGTAGGTGTCTACTGAGGAAAAGTGACTCGGCCTTCAGCCGATAAACTTTGAAGACACTTATTTAGGCTCACATACCCACGTGCGGGATGGCAGGGCTTATTAAGGGATCCTTCCGTGGAAACATTTTGTGCAAAAATAAGTAATATATAAACTTGTGGTAGTAACATATATATTCACGTAAAACTAATTGGTACTTACGAAATGTTAAGAAAAAACAGATTTTTGGGGGGTTTGTTCTTGGGATAAATTCATCCCAACTACGGAACCCTTCATTGTGTGCGGTCCGACACGCACTTGGCTGGTTTTTAAAATTGTCACCATTTATCGAAGTAGCTCTGCGAACATCAAGATACGTATTTCTGGACCAAACAACTTACAAAAAGGTGTTAAACAAGGCGATCCACTCCCACCTAAGCTGTTCACGAGCGCACTGCAGGAGGTTTTTAACAAGTTGCCTGATTCGTGGCAGTTACGAAGCATAAATTTGAGCGGCCATCAGCTAACAAACCTTCGCTTAACTGATGATATTGTACTTTTCACCACGTCACCTTCAGAACTCGAAGAAATACTCCAATACCTGAGCACAGCAAGTCTTGGGTTGGACTTTCAAAGAACTGATCCAAGACACAGGTCATGACCAACAGCACAAAACGTGGGCCGAGGTTAACGGGCATGTGTTGCAATATGTCGATGAGTATACATACTTGGTCCAGATAATGTCTTTCAAGAATAGGCAAGAGAAGGAAGTCGAAAGACGAATCCAAAATGCTTGGAAGACCTACTGGGCCCTCAAAGAAAATATGAAAAGAAATCTCCCAATAACATTGAAAATAATCATTCGAATTGTTCATTGACATGTGTGCGGCATCTACAACGCCACATTGCATGCGAAATACACATCAAAGAACTGATGTCACAAATCCTGCATCGCGCAATCAGAGTTTACCGCGCGACTAGCATTTATACAACATTCCGACATCAACCGTCAGGCAGTTGCCCACCAGACACGACACCCGTCTGGTCGGAGGATCCTCCCTTTTCAATAGAGTATGAGTGAACTTTACAGCCTGTTCCTCATACCTCTATATATGCATCTTGCCCGTCCTAACCTATGGTACACAAAATTGGTTACTTACTGAACAACAGAAGTCCAAACTCAAGATTTGCCAGCAGGCAATGGAGCGTAGCGTAATAGGTGTCAAGCGAACAGACCGCGTCAAAAATACTACCCTGCGCTCCATAACTCAAGTAGCGGATGTTGGAGAAAAAACAGCCAGGCTTAAGTGGGAGTGGCACGGCCACGTTGCACGAATACACACTGAGAGATGAGCTAAGATCGTCACTCTCTGGGCGCCTGAGGGAGGACATCACCATCGAGGCAGATCACGGCTAATTACTATATGACTGAGCAAGGAAAATGCAAATAATAATACAGCGCCTGCGCGAACTAACCACGCAGCGTTCCGTCTAGTATTGTCATGTGGCAGGTAATCGTGGCTAATCGTGGGTAATCTCAGGCTAGGTGGAGCGACGATCTTCGCAGGGTGGCTGGTAGCAGCTGGATGAGAGTTGCCGAGAATCGAGCTGAATGGCGCGCATGCAATTGGAGATGCCTATGTCCAGCAGTGGACTGCTATAGGCTGATGATGATGATGATGTAATCGTTTCGTGCTTTGCCCGGCAATGGGACTACAGGCTCTTATTAAATTACAAAAAAATTATAACCTCAATCAATTTTTTTATGCTTCTATTCGCTTCGGATCTTCTTGACTCTATCGAGCACATGCACGCCGTGACCCTTTCTAAGTTAATCGTATTTCCCATTGTCCACCGTACATGTCACTTTAATTCCTGATGCGCATTTCAACGAAGGATTTTGTTACGTATTCTTACTGCCTACTATTATTACTACTATTTTTTTAACACCTTCGGCGCCAAGCATGATTTCCAAAATCACACTTTTTTTTTGTTTATTTGGTTTTATTTATTGTATTAATGTGTTTTTAGCTTTCATCTTCCTTTTCCCATCTTTTTTCAGGTTTTTCAGAGTGTATATCATAAATGATACACTGGCCTACCAAATAGTTTTGTGTGTTCTCATATCTCCAGGGCCGTGTGTATCATTTTTGATACACATTGTATCGAAAATGATTTTTGACATTTAGACATTTTTTAGTGTGTGCAAAAATGATACACTGGCGCTGAAGGTGTTAAAGGAACACGGAAGGACCACAACCGTAACCCATGGAACTATAAGGAGCCTATTTCGCTAGTAGCGAAAAGTTGCATTCAAAATGCAGTAGGTATTTGAAATTCCCCAGGGAGCAATATTAGGCCCAATGTAAAAAAAAATGTGGTAGTACAAAAATCCGATTATTATCTGTAATCTACCGTATCTCCTTATCGTGATCCAAGGTAAAACTAAATAAATAAAAACACATCCTTTTGTTGAAAGTATTTTTATAACCTTAATTTGACTAGTAGCAACGAATTCCTAGAATCATACAAAGTGGCGGTTTATACTTAAATCTTAATTTAGTATTGTGCCTTAAGTTAACTTATTATAAATAATGTTCTACGAAATAAAAATAAATAAATAGACTGCTAGTTTTTAAATTAAAAGTCGATAATCATCTTCATTTTAAATCACATCTGAGTAAATGCCTCTTGCGTACAGCTGCGTTGTAATTATTCTATTTTTGTCCAATAATATTTTTTTCCATGTTAGCCTTTATCAAAATTGAAAAAAAAAAAAAAAATTGCATCTAAGTGCCATTTCAACTCTTGAAATAAATAAATGAGATTTATTTTGCTTATAAAAAATGGCGTCCGTGTTTAGACCAACATTCTTATGATGCTCCCAAGAGCAAGACTAATTATTTTTCGTTTTTAAGTTTTTGTTAGATCCCTTGTGTTAATGAATGTTCAGCCTTTTAATATCCTTTGTTCTTGTAATGGCAGGAACAGCATACGGGCAAGTCAACCTTGACTTTTTCGGTGCCATCTTGACCATCGTGAACGAGGAACTCCCATACGTTGTATTTCTGTTTGCAAAATGGTTCAATGATACCCAGAGGCACTTTGAATTCCGTGAAACAGGAACTTCCAACTTCCCTGTAAAATAGAGACGGCATATTAACTGGTGTTTTGTATTCCCCGAAGAGATGGGCAGAGGTATATAGTAGTCACATTTCGTGTAGTGAATAATTGTGGAGCAATAAAATGATAATGAAATAATTTTGCTCGACGCGTATAGCATCAAGCTCCTACCGGGGTCTCAAGCTACCAACGAACTTTCTCCATATAGAAAGATCCCCACTCTGCATCTTCATAGTGCAGTTCGGCTAATTAGTAAAGCGAAATCCTGTACTAAACGCTTCGTTGCCATTAGTACCATTAACAGTTCCATGATGGAACTACTGATGTTTATTTTTAATCACTAGTTCCATTTTAAAAGAATCTGGAAATAATGGAACTAATGTTGAATTTGCTATCACTAGTTCCACATTATTATTTGAGGCAGCACAGTTTTCTAGGAGTTCAAATTATTAAGAAAAAACAAATATCAGAATAAGCGGGTTGAAATTTAAACTTGATTTATTTTTCTGGAGTTTACTTGTTTTTCCTACCTCTGTTTCTTGACAAGCAAGCAAAAGTACACACAGTATAAGTTCAAAAAGCTCTTTGCGAATAAGGTAGAGTAAAAATATTGTGGTAGATGTATATACTGTGTGGTGCTGGACGTAAAGAATAGCATCATCCCATTTCCTCCTGTGGGTGTCGTAAAAGGCGACTAAGGGACTTACTAGAGAATGGGCAGCAGCGTTCTCTATGCGTTTTTAACACCATACTGCGATCGCCAACCGGCCTGCCAAGCGTGGCGATTATGGCAAACCCCCCCAATTGGGAGAGGCTAATGTCCAGCAGTGGACGTCTTTCGGCTGAAATGATGAGTGATGATGAGATGTATGTATACTCACTTGCATGACTCTAGTCGCACCATCTGCACATAATTCTCCTCAGGAGCTTGGACGACCGTTCGCCAATCACCTTGCTTAGTCTTTACTTTGTAGAGAGGCTCGTACTGTAGAAAAAGAATTACTTAGTGTGAAATTAATCTTGTGTGGAAATCGGTTGTCAAGGTCAGTCAAGGTGATGTGGAGGAATGACTAAGACGTCGTGTGAATTAGTTTTGAGCATAAATGTGGATCCATGTATGGATTGTGTGAGTGTTGATCTGACAAAAAAGGGTGAATAATGTGATCATGGATGATAGAGATTTGAAGTAAATTTGATGTGCGCCGACACCAAATAAATTGGATAAGGCGTCCGGACTATCCATTTAAAACCTCATAGCTTCTGTTCTAATGTTACGGTAAAATGCTACTACTAAACGGGTCAACAATTAGCCAATATAGGAAACAGCAGTCCGCTGTGTCATGTTTTATTTCAAACGCGTTATTTAATATTTGTCAACGTTCCTACCTACTTAGTTATTTTAAAAGGCTACGGCATGGTTCATGGCCAAATTGTTACCACGTTAGCTATTGGACGAACATTTGCTTAATAGCACAGAGATTTGTCCAACATATTCAGGTACAAAAAATCTGTTCATGATGTCTGGATCAAAGACGTGACTATTTTTAGTTGCTATACAGGATATCTATAGCATCTATTACCAATGGCTCTGTAGTAACCCGTCTATAATCACAAGTGTTGAGGAAAACACCTTGGTAACCTTGTCGCGAGCTCCGCCTGTTTGCGTAGGTATATCATGTAATATTATGTATCTAATGCTGATTATGTGTTGTTTGTAAAATTAATGTCCTTATATAGACTTGGAACAATTGAATCCTTTAAGACCGCTTGTCGACGCCCGTTTTTTCCATCGGACCGCGGACTGTGTTTTTCATATTTATATGAGATGGACACCGGCCCGGCGTCCAGTGTATGTAAACACATTCATTAAAAGCCATACAACACGGTGACTCCGGCTAAAAAATCGGTCCGTTGACCGGTTAAAAACAACGGACGTGTATAAGCGGGCTAAAGCTGCGGTTGCACGGTCCGTTAGCTGACAGGCCGCACCAGACGTTGCGCGACACGAGCGGCGGCAGGCCTTAACAGGCCCACACCTGTTGAGGCCTGCCGCGGCTCGAGCATGAGAACATTGAAGAATTCGATTACCAAAAGTTTTACTCGACTAAGTAAAATATTCAGTGAGAATCTTTCTCCGTTTAATATAAGGGCAATACTAAAAATAACCGGCCATATAAAGGATATAAAGACAACGACTACAGCGCAACAGTTAATTTTTCAACATATAAAGTTAAATAGAAAACATTCTAAGAAAATTCCGGTTCAGCCTACTTCGTCGGCTAGTCGTCGTACATCAAGGGGTTTTGGTCAAAACTAAAAACCGCATCTAATCTGGGGCCTAAGTCTACTAATTTACAAACGTTGCAATGGTCTCGGCATTGTGAGTATTTGACAGTGTTTGTATGGCAAATCTGTCAAAAACTCACAATGAAGAGACCATTGCAACGTTTGTACAATAGTAGACTTGGCCCCCTGGTCGTCCCACCAAACTGGAAATGGCTAATAAATATAACCAGAAAAGACAACACAGCCTCGTCGCTAATATTAGGTACTCCAAATGTGCCTAATGCAAAATAATTATTCAGATATAAGTAGGTAAACTTATGTTAATTCCTGATCTCATTAAAAACTTTTTGACGCAAATAACTGGATTTTAATTAACAAACGTACTCCTTATCTTCATTGTTCATTACATTACAGACGCTAGCCGGGTATATTCAGTAGTACGTAATCACACAACACTAGGTCCTAAATATACCCGATTATGATACTCCAACTCGGGTATATTTAGTAGTTAGACATTTCTAAAGCCTCGTGCTAACTATACACAACTCGTGCTAACTTACACAAGGTACATTTAGTAAAGACGTCCCACCGGAGGCCTCATGGGATGCGACGGTTTCCACGGCCTGGCTTGGCGCGATCTGGCCTGTGAGAATGCGGGCCGTGGGACCGCAGCTTAATGCTAATAAGGAACATGGAAATTAAAAGAATTTACCGTTACGGTAGTTGCACAGTCGTCCACATCGTCAGGGTCTCCTTGGCGATCGTCTGTCATTACGTAAGTTGGCTGAAATGCCGGCTCCTGTAATCACAGAAAAATAATTAATGTAGGGAATATTCCTCTTTATTTATAAACGTTGCATAAAGTAGTGATTAACACACAGGATCACTTTTTTTTTAAAACCAATCTATGGTCAAGGAGTAAAGAGTTTTTGCAAATTGTATGAAATAACGTGTTTTACTTATTATCGATAGTTTCAGCTAGTATCCTATTTCTATTCGAAAGTTAATCCTATGATTAACTTTCGAATAGAAATAGGATCAAAGCGCTCCTATGAGCGCTTTGAGGAAAACAAAAAGTTAATATTTTTAATTGTTAACGGGAGCGCTACTGAAAGGTGCGCTCTGAGGAATAATAAAGGTGCAGCGCCTAATTAGGTGCGCCTCATAACGGTGGCGCTTCGAAGAATACCTCAAATTTAAAAATAGAATCATATTACATACATTAATTCTCCAACAAAATAATGTTACAAAACATTTTTTTTTATTTCGATACAGGGCACCTTAGACTACTAGGTATATCAGGGCAACATTCACAATCCAAGAAGTTAATATCACCAAGGAGTTTCGATATTATTATTTTTTCTAATGGAACGCATGCTTAAGCGGGGCGCACCATTTTTATAGCATTACAAACAACTTTTGGTTCCATTTTTTTTTATATTGTCTGTGTCAGCGCCCGCTTTAGCGCATGCGCGGTGATATGCTGGGTTTTGGCGCGCCATACGCCTCTTAAGAGGCCGTGCACGAAATCGACTGATTTTGATCAATTTTGTTCATTGTTTGTGAGAAAGGGAAACATAATTTAAACAAAACTATTTGAGATTTGAAAAGTCGTGTTCTTTGTTTTGCATATTGCTGAAAGGGATTTTTCAAATAAATTAAGTATTCATGGTAAATCACTAATAATTGCAACAAGTTTTCCGAAAAATGACGCGAGACTGACATTTGATGATCATTCTACAAGAAACTACTTTTGATTTTGAACATAAAAAATATCATCAACATCATTATATGGTCTTCTTGCATGTGGCGGAACCACTTTTTTCAACTTATAGCACAAAATATAGCAGAAAAATAATATGTAAAAAACTTTTTTTTGTTTTAAACCTCATCAGTAATATATATTTTTCCTATTATTTAGCTAATCATATCAAGAAATTTAAAAATCACAAATTAGTCTTCAGCTATCCTTGAAATATAATAAAAATTTAATTTAATTATTATACAATATCTTCATTAAGTAAATCAATGGCGAAATAAACTATATTTTGGAGAGCACAAAAATGATGAAACTATTAAAAGCTGCTGTGACTGACACGAATGGTTTAGCACCATGAAAACTGTACTTTTATAGTTACACAGACTTAATGTTTCGATTATTTCAAGTTTTCTCACAATTAGATAACAAATTGCCAAAAGAGAGTTTTTTTTTGTGCACGGACCCTTAACTTTGATCTCTTATTTAGTACGTTCAATCCCAATGTATGAGAGTAGATAAAGTAGGGTATGAAACTACACATAACTAGGTATTAAAACACTTGTGTGATACTATTAAAAACCTCGCCTACGCACAGTGTTCCATTTGATCCAAAAAAAAAACCCTCTGCTGTTTATGGTATTTATCAATCCAGGGATGCATTTAGAATGCATGAGTAAAACACCCACGTGTCCATTTTAAATAATTTTTTTTAATCTCGAAGTTTAGGTGATCTTTTTAATTAAAAAAATAAAATAAATTCTGAAAACGTAACTGTCCAAGATATTTATTTTAAATAAATATATTTTGATAGAGCATCTTTCATATTCATATTTTCCAGTTTTTATTTTTGGAAAATCACCTCCGGATACCGAGTAATATTTATTTTTCAGATTTTCGTTTTTATTTTTTTTCTCCCTTTAAACTCAAAAGTTCGACTTGACACTAGCACTGAAATATTGCTGGTAACAAAGCCTATCAATGATTAAAAAAAAACACGTTGCACTATCGCGGTTTTTGGGAAGAATACGTCATTTCGTTCTAAGGTCAAATGAAGGTCAAAAAGTTTTTTCTTTTTTTTGTGAGTTGGTGTTGGTGCCGGGTACCGTGTGGTGCCGGACGTAAAGAATAGCACCACCCCATTTCCTCCTGTGGGTGTCGTAAAAGTCGACTAAGGGACTTACTAGAGAATGGGCAGCAGCGTTCTCTATGCATTTTTAACACTATACTGCGATCGCCAACCCGCCTGCCGAGCGTGGGTATTATGGCAAATTCCCCACCTTTTGGGGGAGGCCTATGTCCAGCAGTGGACGTCTTACGGCTGAAATGATGATGATGATGGTGTACAAGGAAAAAAACAAACAAGCAAAAAAAAAGGCTCTTATAAAAAAAAAAAAAAAATATTGAGAGACCTTTTTTCTTATCAAGTTCTTATAAGCTATTGTTATATAGAAAAAAATATAGTTCAAAACAAAATAAAATGAATTAAGGTCAAATACAGTGACAAAAAATAAAATGAATTAAGGTCAAATACCCTAACACTATATTTGGAAATTCAATTCCTTCTAAAAACCGCGATAATGCGAAGTGACTTTTTTATCATTGATAGACTTTGTTACGAGCAATATTTCTGTGCTAGTGTCAAGTCGCACTTTTGAGTTTTTGGGAAAAAAAAAAAGAAAAAAAAAAGGTAATCTGAAAAAAAAAAATACTCGGTATCCGGAGATAATTTATCAAAAATAAAAACTGTAAAATATGCGCCCAAAGTTGCTCTATCATAATATATTTATATAAAATAAATATCTTGTACAGTTACGTTTTCAGAATTAATTTTATTTTTTTTAATGAAAAGGTCACCCAAACTTCATCAATAAAAAAAAAATTAAAAAAGGATTTGAAATGGACACGTAGGTGTTTTACTCGTGCATTATAAATGCATCCCTTGCTCGATAAATACCATAAACAGCAGAGGGTTTCTTTTTGATTAAATGGAACACTGT
Organism: Dryobota labecula; assembly: GCA_947523025.1. Lineage (NCBI taxonomy): Eukaryota > Metazoa > Arthropoda > Insecta > Lepidoptera > Noctuidae > Dryobota > Dryobota labecula. Next base: position 5,561,700 of record OX383289.1, on the reverse strand, counting down.
GCTATGGCTAGGTTTTTAAACACACACTCATGTTTTAATACCGCTCATTATGCAACAGTTTCAAAAACTACTATAATAAATGTTGTATTTATTATGTTATAGGCTAATAATAATGCATCTAAAAGCTTGGTCACTTTTTGAAATATTGCTTATAGGTACGCAAAATTGAATATGTCATGTGGCCGATTCCTTAAAAGTTTTAACTGTAGCGAATTAGAATCACATGGTTTCAACAGCTTACCTTAAACTTTCCTTTAAACATTCTATTGAATAGAGCTTGAGGGTAGTCTGAAGGTTTGACTGTGCAGAAGTTTTTGCCCTTGCACGTTTCAGACACGTCTGCGGTTCCGTGTCGATTGCTCACGTCTTGTATTGGTCCCGGGAATGTGATCATTGAGTCATCAACTGGAATTAATAACACAATAGATATTTAGAATCTTGATGTTTCATGAAAAAAAGGCGTTATTAATGTGGGCTGTATGTTCATTCATAGAACGGTTTGAGATGGCTAGACGGTAGACGGCCTTGCATTTACCTACACAGTGTTAGGTCATGGACATTATTATTTCAAAGGTTAACGGATTGAAGCTTTGACTTGCTACTTATTTCATTCAAAAGTAGAATATTATCATCATATTAAGAGCCATTTCACAAAATTTTAACGCTCGAGTTTAGGTAAAAGACGGCAGCGCTGTGTATGTGAGCGTAACTATCCACACATACACAATTTAAGCAGTGTAACGCGAGTGTCGAGACGGACTAAATAATCTTGAGCCATTATAATAATAATGCGGTATTTAGAGATTGATTAAAAAAGTTATTTTATTTATTCAGTCTACTAAAGCTTTCTAGACTAATAAAAAAATACAAATATATGTTTTGAAAGTATATAATAAAAATGAACAGGAAAACAATCACATCGTACAAAATATAAGTGTTGGTCATTATTATTTGACAATAATGTCAAGTAATAATGACTATCACTTACGTTAAATAAATATTTGTCGTAAAGGCATTGATCTTGCTTTTCTAGGGTCTATAATTTCCGGCAATACGCAATCTTCGTAAAAACGAGTCAATTTGGGAAGCATCAAAATGTTGTGGTCGTAGTATAATATCACGGTTACGATATGAGCACTCGACAATTGAGATGCGGGAAAAAGTAGCACAGGTCCTTCCTCGATGGGCGCTCGCGCTGTACTAAACGGTGCCCACTTGTGCATCGCAATTTATTCTTTTTTAGAGTGTTTAAAAAAAGGATATTGTGGCTAATTAAATGAAGGGATTTTAATCAAACTTGAGAATTCGATTTGTTAAAGAACATAGTTCATTTTGAGATGATTTTTAAAATGTAATTACGCTTTATTCAAACAAAAAAATCGCAATATAATTGCGAATAAATCGTAAAAATTGTCCCAAGTCTTTATTTTTTTTATCTATTAATGTTATTAATAATCGAAATTCTAGTACGTCATTTGTCGACAAAACTATATGTCTGATGCTTTGTGTATTTTTTTCAGTCAAATTTATAAATATTAATTATAGAAATAGGAGTCTGAAATTGCCTCTGCGCTGATTTTTCAGTAAACTAGTTCTGGGAGATTAATAACTACAAAGTACAAAAATAAGTTTTTGTAAATGTGTTACATGAAGTGTCAATACGAAAGAATCATCTATTATTTACATATATTCACCAATACCAGAGAATTAACTAAGATGGTAAATTAGGCGACTAAAATCTTAGATATTCGCGCGAAAACGTAAAATGGCTCTTAATATTGACATCTGGGCATGCTCGTTCCATCATAGACCTCATCGAAATCGAGGTCAAGAGCAGTTCCAAACAGTAAAAAAAAAATACTTGGCAGTCTTTTGGGACGATTGGGGCCGATAGAAGTGAAAACTAAGTAACTTGAAAGCGTTCGGTGATGATGATGCGAGTTCCATGATTTTTGTTCACCCAAAAGTACACATACCTATACACACAGTATACATATAGCTCATGGAAAGCATTCGATGACGATGACGCGAGTTCCATGATTTTTGTTCACCCAAAAAGTACACATATATACACAGTATACATATAGCTCATGGAAAGCATTCGGTGATGATGACGCGAGTTCCATGATTTTTGATCACCCAAAAAGTACACATACCTATATACACAGTATACATATAGCTCATGAAAAGCATTCGGTGACGATGACGCGAGTTCCATGATTTTTGTTTACCCAAAAAGTACACCATATATACACAGTATACATATAGCTCATGGAAAGCATTCGGTGACGATGACGCGAGTCCCATTATTTTTGTTCACCCAAAAAGTGCTCAACGCGCCTAAAGAAGTCACTTCAAAAATTTAAAAAAATGGCATAAAATAAATGATGACAACAACCCGTAGTTATAAAATAATTTATGATCAGATGACTTCTACAATTCGCAAACGTACGAATACAACTAATTAAATTAAATTACATAGGTTATCGGGGTCGTATCAATGTGCGCGGTAATTGCCTTCTCTGATGACTGAGATGCATATCGTCGACCGTAGGTTCAATTGAGGTAAGGGACAAAATACGATTTTTCAGGAGAGGCCGACAAAGTTTTTTTTCGGACTAAATCGCCCATAACTTTTTTTGTTATTAACCTTTTTCGGATCTGATTCCGCACATAATATTTTATTTTAGTGCTCTATCTACCTGTGTAAAATTTATTTAAATAAGTTATCTATTTAAGAAAATAGATGTCCCTTACACCAACGTATTTTGTTAGTAATGTCCCTTACTGATCAAGTATCTTGTAGTCCCGTCCCTTACATTAAATTGACCTCTACGTTGGATCAAAAATTGTGGAAAAATTGTGAAAAGATAGTGTAAATCACTTGTGTAAATCACGTGTTGTCTTGTTAATCTGAATTTGGGTATCACATGAAATTGTGATACCCAAATTCAGATTAACTAAAACTAGCAAGTCATTTCTTATAAACAGTATCCGCTTTTATAACAAGTTGCCAAAGTCGGTTACAGAACTTAGCGACGGAAAGTTCAAAACCCACATCAAACGTGTCCTTATCAAAAAAGTATATTATAAGATAAAAGACTACGTTGAAGACAAGGAAGTTTGGCAATAATTCCTTCTGCACATGTGGCTTCCCTGGTACCTCATAAACAACATAACTATGTCAATGTCTATTAACTGCTCCCAAGTAACGATGTTAATTTAGATTTTTTTAATTTTTTTTATTTTACATACTTCCTTGACATAATCTTCTCATTATTTGACATTATTTACCTACAAATCGAATTCCAATTCTTTATTAGTGGCTTTTGTGGACATGATATTTATTCAGATATGTTACTGTAGTTGTAATTGCAATCATGTCATTAATATTTTATATACTTAGATTATTTTATATTTTGTGAATGTGAGAACGTTGTAGGCCTAGTAGAGTGTAGATTTGTTGGCGGTTTTCTATTTTGTTAAGTACCTGGTAATTGTTGAAAGGCCTACACTGTCCTCCCATACCTATGATCACTGTTTATTTAATAATATTGTAAAGCCAATTATTTTTAAAAGAGTAACCGTGGAGTTTCTTGCCGGCTCTTCTCCATAGGAAACGACTAACTCGAACCGTGCACCTAGCTTCTGACGTTTCATAAGTGCCCATGTAGGTTTATGTGAAATAAAATATTTTGATTTTGTTGAAAAAATTTATGAAAAGAAATACAGTGTAAAGAGATTGTTGACAGAAAATTAAGTACACACTTTTGGCGTACGGATATCTTAAATTTGGAAATCGTTACCTACCTTACCTTATCTTACCTTATTTGATTCGATTGGTGGCGGTAAATACAACATTTCAAGTTGCTATATTGCATAGTTTTTCAAATACATTGTTATTATGGGGCTGATTCGAAATTTGGATCCAAAAAATCAGTAGGGTAAGGGACATTTTTCTTAAGCTAGAATTTTTTCATATACACCATTCGAAAGAGCGAAAAATTCTGAACAAAACTGTATACTTAGCTCATTTTGGATATTTTGTCCCTTACGTCAATTGAACCTACGGTCGACGATATACATATAGATGCGACTTCACTGTAATATTGTTCAGCGGGAAAACATATAGGAATGCATGTGATTCTTTATTAAGGAGCATAACCCTAAGTAATATAATAAGTAACAAAAATAAATTATAGTTAATAAATAGTTATTTATGATACTATTGCGGTAAGTTGGTTTTTAAAAACGAGTAGACGAATGTAAGCCCGAGACGTAGTCGAGGGCTTACCATAGTCACGAGTTTGTAAATACCAATTTCTGCACGTGTGTCATACAATGTTTTTCAACACATTTGCGAGAAAACAGTACAATATGTAATGAAACAAAATGATAATATAAAAAATAATGTTAATAATAAATTATAACATTATGATAGACATTTCCATTTTTTTTGGGTCAAGAGACTCATTCAAAATATCAGGTGAAGAATTCCATATTAATATCAGATTCCTCGCTTGAACTCATATTATTATTTTGTATAAAAATATCAGTAGGAAAGTCGCAACAATCTTTGACGTTTCTAATATGAAAATGGCGCGAATTCGCAAATGGCGCCACATGCACGTGGTGAAAATTAGAACTACATCTTTCGTCTCTTTTACTCTTTAGTATTAAAGTGAGACAAAGGTATTGAGCAAAAGCGCTTCCAAGGAGGTTCGATCAGTCAGCTTATTTATTCTCGTTATGTGAAACTCCTTGGTGGAACTGTTATAATCTTTTAGTGGAAAAAAAAAATCGTAAAGACTACGCACGGTGCTATACAGCGGGGTATGCGGTAAAATAGATACTTAGGTGCGAGTACCTATTTTACCGCACGTTCCCTTGTATGGTGCGTAATTTTTAACTTTCGAACAATGTATACAGACTTCGTAAATGCATTTTTTGAGCAAATGTGTTGAAAAATAATAAACACGTAATGGTAAACTGAACTAAAAAGTAAAAAATATTTTATATTATAAGAATAAAATAATTAACGAGTAAATTAATGTTATTGTAAAAAAAGCGTGGGGTTCTTTGTACAGTGGTCAGCACATCAAGCTACGCTAAACTGTCTTTCTCCAAACGATTTTAAACTTTATAATGTTAGTGATTAAGTTCAAAATCGAACGAGAAATTTTGACAGTTTGTGGTAACTTGACGTGCTGGCCAGCGTACCATATTTTCATAATTTAACTTTACTGTTAGGAAACGTTCCAATGAAATATTTATAACAACTGATGTCGAGCACCCCACGCTTTATTTACAATAGCATTAATTTTCTCGTTAATTATTTTATTCTTATAATATGTATATATTTAAAAAAAAAAAATTGTTTAGTTTTTTTTTAACTATTATTTTTTTTTGCTTTTTAATACCGGTTCATCGTTAAAGCGTGTTTTTTTTTTGTTTTTAAATCTATAATTGGACGTAGTTAAACGAAAAGGATCCAATCCACAACATGGTTAAAAATGACTTAAGTGTAAAAAACTGATGCTAATATCGATGTTATCGGCAAGTAAACAAGATCCAAGCATAAAACAATAGTTTATCATTTTGATCACCCTCAGGACCAGTCCACATGCACGGAAATATAAAATATGTTATATCTTCTAAACTTCAAAAGTCAATATCTCTAAAAGGACTTAGTGTGGATTGGATCCTTTTCGTTTAACTACGTCCAATTTATTTATTATTATTTTTTAAATTATTGTTTTGCCATTGGTACTTGATAAGTGTGCAAAGTTTCAGTTCAATCTAAAGTTTTGAAGAGGGTGAAAATCGCGTTCAAAGATTCCGTTACAAACATTCAGGTGGAACCACTGGGTGGAACCATCGATCTCTGATAAAGAGTGATCGATGGGTGGAACTAATAAAAGCGTGTAAAAAACATTACATACTTGAAAAATAATTTTTGGGTTGCCAATGCAAATGCTAGAGAACCTAATCGTAGTCATCATCATCATTTCAGCTGAAAGACGTCCACAGCTGGACATAGGCTTTTCCCTACATCGATCGGTCTTGTGCTTCTCGCATTCAGCGGATTCCCGCGGTTTTCACAAGGTCATTGCTCCACCTTGTGAGAAACCATTCAACGCTGTGCTTTCCAGTACGCGGTCACCACTCCACAACCTTTCGGGCCCATCGGTCATCCATTCTACGAGCAATGTGCCCTGCCCATTGCCATTTAAGTTTGGCAATTTTTCGGACTATAACGGTTACCTTGGTTCTCCTGGGGAGTTCTAATTTTCTGATTGGATCACGCATGGAAACTCCAAGCCTTTTAGGTGACTTTCAGCCTACTAATGAGGCCCCAAATCATAGTGATAGGCCAGTATTTGCGAAGTTTTTAGGTAATGTAATGACGGAAGGAAAACTCTGGGAGAAACCTGTTTCGTTTTTGTGTGCAAAAGTTATCTACTCACTTTTTTTGGTAGCTGCTCCATTTGTTAGCTGCAGACTGCTGAGCGCACACTGAAAACAGAGCAATGACAATGTTATTAAACCGTGTTTAGTATTTGTAGTGCCAGTATGTCGTGATAAAGTCATCTGCTGTGAGAATGCTGAATATATTCATAAAATAAATACCAGTGTAATGTAGCAGCAGATACATAATTATGTATACGACGTTATTATGATATTATAGAATATGCGTACAAATAAAAATTAAAAAAAACAAAATTCGAATAATTTTTATTTCAGGCATTGTATAAGTAGGTACACAGAAATACAAATACATTTCACCCATAGTGACTACAATGTCATAGATAAGTAAACATTAGGTAGGTAGGTACTATTATTATTATTATGTTAAGTAGGTATTTTAGGGGTTACAAATTATTTACTTATAATTTTTCTTGGGCTACTCTGTACGTACAGACGGCCACAAATCAAGCTATATATTTCCAGTTTAGGCCGATCTCGCATTGAATAGGATTTCCATACAATGAGAGGTCAGCTTATACTAGAAATGTATAGCTTGATTTGTGGCCGTGTGTACCATGATAAGATACAAACTAAAGAAAACAATTACTAACTTTGTGATTATTATCTCAGACACGTGCAATTAAAAAGGAAGCCGAAGTCAATAAGATACATCCAAGCGAATATGAATGCATGCCGCGTTTCTAAAGTGTCAATTGGTTTAGATGACTTGCATGCAAACCAATAGCATACATACCTACTCAGTAATTATCGAGTTTCTCGAATCAAATACAGGAATTTAATCACAATATATATTATATACATATTATATTATTATATAATATTTTGTACAATCCTTGGCCTTGATGACGGATAATTTCTAGGTTTTTATTGCTCAATTTGTGGTGATAAAAGTATGAATATGCGTTTAGCAGAGAAATAGTTGGATTTCGACCGATTCATTTTCTTTTGGCTAAGATCTTTTGCATTCTTGAAAAGTAACTATATAAAGGCTCCCGCAGACTGGCGCGAAGCGACTCTAGTTGAACAATTTCTATGAAAACTGTTCTACCAGAATCGCGTCGCACCGTCGCGTTGCGCCTGTCTGCGGGAGCCTTAAATAGTCAATTTTCAAGAATTCATTTCACCTCAGTTTCATTTGAAACTGAATTTAGGAGTGGTAAAATGTATGGTTAGTTCTGAAATTCATGGGACTATAATTTAAAACGCAATGATAAATAAAAAAAAATAAAAAAAAAAAATGTTTATTTCAAGTCAAAATAAGTCTCATATACAAACAGATACATAAAAGAATACAGACAGGGTAAAACTCAATGATGACGTAGATAATGAGTTACCTTCTCATTTTTTTATTTCCGTTGACTCACGATTTGAAATGACGCTTACATGGTACTATGCTGTCATTAATTCATTATATAAATAATTATACTTATCAGATAATTTGCGAAATTAACGCCGCAAAAAATACGAAACAAAGGAAACCCAAAACGAGGCCAGAATTTATTATTCTTGGAAACTTATTGCGACGTTACATTGTTACAAAGAACAATGTTACCTTCAAATAAACTGAAGAGAGAAAACTCAAAAGATGCAGACAGACTTTGTAGTACACCTACATAATTGACAAAATTGACACTCATTACGGTAGACGTTTCTTAGGGCAGGTTGTTTCACGTACACTTGACGCACGCGTATCCGTCATAAATGACGCTAACTATCGTCAAACCGTTGTTTCACAAAATATGCCCTTGACGTTCGTTAAAATATAACGATTACAGTGACCCACTGGTTAACGTCATTTTATTCTTCGACATTTGAAGTTTGACGATCGGTTTTTTAAACAACGCTTTGTATTTGACGTACGTTAAACATCATAATTTAATCGTTAATATTTGATGTACGTATGTTACGTTAACGAACTGTTTGAAACAACCGGCCCTTAACCTCTTTGTGTGGCGCTCATTGACCCTTTCATTTTTGATAAATCACACGGTACAGTTTGCAAAACTTTTAATTTTTTTATGTTCTTGTTTGCCTTTCAAAAGTGACCCCATATTCAAAATGTATTTATTTGGGTAAAATTCATATGTGTATCAACTGAATCGGTCCATTAGATTCGAAGCAAATTGGCTGTGACAGACAGACAGACAGACACACTAGTGAAAATAAATACAAAACATTTGTAAAAAAAGGCCTATGAAGAAATTTCTTTACCCCTATAACTTTGTTGTACGTTCATAAGTATTATGTAATGTATATACATATATGTATGTGATACAATGTATATCATATCAACAAACACCCAACGCATTCGCATCACTTTTGCAGTTCATGAACAACGTGACAACGAACTATGATAAATCAACATTTATAGATACCTACCTTTTAAGATACCTGTCTCTTTATAATTTTAAAATAAATTGTTTTACAGTTATTTAAGAAAATAGATGAAAATTGACCCCTTAACTCAGATTCTACTGAGCAAAATTTTGAAATAATAAAATACAGAAAATTGGTCTATACATAAGTATAGACCAATTTTCTGTATTTTTTTTTAGTTTTTTTTTTTGCATGTTATTTTCTTATAGGTTGTCCATTGCCGATGTGTAACCATTTAAGCCATGGTTGTCTTAGACGTCTTACCAATTTTTTTTAACCAAATTTCGGAAATTCAGATAAATGATTTATTTTTATTTAATTAAAATTATGTGTAAGCAATCTAGCAAAACATGTTTTAGGCTTCTTTCTGTTCTGTGTCATTAGGCATTTTTTTACAGACATTTAAAGTTCAGTTGTTTTTTTTTTACAATACGTTTTTAAAAATAATGAAAAAAAAATAAAAAAATTGGTATGCTTTTATACAACCATGGCTTAAATGGTTCTAAATTGTCAGTTCTATCTTCGCCTTAAAGCTTTGCACCCATCTTCCAATCACCCTGTATAACAAATAAAGAATATGCTACTAAAATCTTATTAGGTAGGTGTTAAGAGTATTCTGTTATTCTCGTGTCCACGGAACATACAGAAACATGATCATATTAGAACAGGTCTTGCCTTCCAGTCTCTAAGTGCTTATACAGAAAGCTAGTAAATAATACATAGGAGAGAAAACCAGTCAGTAACTGTAATTACAAAGACAGGTAATCAGAATCTGCAGACAGGTTTGAATAATATTAATGTCATTTTAACTAAGCAAGATCTTGGTTATTTCTAAATTATTGGTCAGACATTAGTTTGAATACAGGTTAATGTCTACTTCAATGTAGGCAAAGCAAGCGTTGTTACGTTATCTATTTTAATATTTAAGCGTCAGTATACTTTCTACTTATCAAGCTACACTTTCCAGTAAAAGCAGACCTCTCACTGTACCGAAATCCTACACAATGCGAGATCAGCATAAACTGGAAGTGTATAGCTTGATATGTAGCCGTGTGATTAATAATTAACATTATAAAACATTTGATCAGCTGCCCTATATTTTATGTTATTGTTTTGTTCAAGCATATGTGTAAATTATTTATAGATTATAGCTGTTATCGGTCATGAACTCAAGTCATCACCCTCCTAATCATATTTTTTACAGTATTTGTCACTTGCCAAGTACCTTAAACCATTTTTCGGGACACGTAAAACTTAAAACTTTAAAAGAGTATGCTTAGATTGTTTGGTCATGTTGAGATGATGAATGAAAGGCGACTAACAATAGTACATTACTTACCGAGGGTTGTAAAAGAAAGAAAGCCCGAAATCGCAGGTATTTGTGACCCGAGCCGCAGGCGAGGGTTGTAAATATGCGATAGAGGGCTTTCTTTTTTACTGCCCGTGGTGAGTACACAATTTTACGTCTTCACCTGGCCATAATACGAGTTTTACCGTACGCGTAGTGTGCGGTAAAACTCACATTATGGCCAGGTGTGACGTAAAAGGTATTACGAGGCAGATGTGAGTGGAAACGCCGGGAGGGGACGCCCTAGGAGAACATAAAGTGACCTAATTGGTGATGTTCTTGAGAAAGGTCAGGTGCGTAGCACTCGCAACCGGCGTGCATGTATGACCAGATGTATGAATGTAAACGAAGCAAAAGGAGTATGTAAGGAACGTAGCAGGTGGCGCTCTATAGTTTTTACCGACCCCCAAGGGAATAAGGTGTGAGTTAATGTATGTATATGTAAAACTTAGAAAACTCTGAAGAACAATGAAATCATTTTGTGACAACACGTATAGAATTTTATGATGTTAAGAGGGTTGTCATCGGTCCACTAGCGCCTTCTTTAAAAACACATATTATCTCGTGACTGAGAAGGAATATAAAAAACGGCTCAATCAACTATATCGGTAAGTCTGTTTAGAATTTTCTAATACCTTTTTTAAAGTTTCATATTGAGACACGAATCAACAAAATTCGATCTAAATAAAAACGGTTACATTTCTCTAGATCGTATTTTGTTGCTTCGTGTCTCAATATGAAACTTTATGAAAGGAATTAGAAAATTCTTGACACACTTACCGATATATATTTGATTGAGCCGTTTTTCATAATTCCTTCTCAGTCACGACAAAATATATTTTTAAAGGAGTGGCGCTAGTGGACCGGTGACAACGCTCTTAAGTACTCAAGAAACTTCGAAAATGCCTCTTTCCGTTCCTGCTAAAATATATTAACATAAACAAGGAATTGGATTGTAACATGGGAAAAAGTGTCAGTACTACAACATAACCTAAGGTTACGCAGTATCATTAAGAAACTTCTTTAAGTAAATGTTAAATGAGACAATTTGCGTAATTAGTAAAGCAGGTACTATTGTTATGCTAAGTATTGCTCTAATTAGGCATATTATAATGGAATACAGAGTTTATTATTTTATTTATGATTTATTTATTTAATACTTTAAGCACACAAAATGTACAGAGGCGTACTTAATGCCATAGGCATTTTCTATCAGTCAACCTTTGGATAATGCAGAGACAAACAGTAGTAGGTGCAGTAGCGAGAACTGAGGAATAAATATTCAATTAAACATAAAGTTACACATACAGCGTGTTACGGAAAGGGTATATACATATCAAAGGCACGGATTCTTTTGGTGATAGCAAACTACAGGGCAATATTTTTTTATACCTATATCTACATAAATAAAAAGTTAAGAATCATTTAACTAAAAATCAAATGTTTCCAATTGAATTCTACACATCACTAGACCAAGTCAGCTGATCGGTGTCAATAAACTACACACAAAGAAACGGCGGTAACACGTTTGTTATGATTTAAATTTAATAAACTATCGAAATAAAAAAAATATTAAGCATTTTCTAGTTAGTGCTTTTGAGCTGAAATGTTGTACCGAGATTCTGAATCAGATACACTCTTCACCCCGTTTGTATGGATATACCCTTTCCGTAACACGCTGTATACCTATTAAAAACTATAAATTTAATAATATACATCTTATAAAAATAAAAATTAAATTAGGTCATACATTATTTACATTATAACAAAAGTTACAGTCAAACACTTATGTTGAGTTGCACGAAACCAACATTAGTTTAACGGAAACTTTAAATTCATGCCATCCCTTACATTTTGTATCAAAAAGAAAGTGACAGCATGAATTTAAAGTCTCCGTTAAACTAATGGTGGTTTCGTGCAACTCACCCTTAGTCCAATAACTCGCCCCTAACTGTTCCCGGCGCAAAAGTGCCCTTAACGCTTATTAAAATAAATACACATAAATATGTATACTAAAACAAATAAGGCAAACAATGGGAAAACATTACCGTTGTGATGATACTGCCAGCTTCTTGCGAATGTAAACACGGCTACATATCAAGCTATACATTTCTAGTATAAGCTGACCTCTCATTGTACGGAAATCCTACACAATGCGAGGTCAGTTTATACTGGAAAGTATAGCTTGATATGTAGCCGTGTGTACTCGTCAACTTTTACTTTTAAAGTTTAAATGACATGTATTGTATTATTATTATTTTAAATGTTTACTATGATAAATCACGGCCTAACATATGATATTTTCACTTATAGAATCAGTATACTACTGATGAACCAACACTGTTGTTGGCACATATTCTACTCATCATCTGTTTAATAGTAGGTACCTACTTGGGCATTACTTGAAAAGCTAAACGAGGAATCACCATGGGTTTTTTCAAGATTCACTCACGGTGAGAAGATGTGCCAAAACGAATGTTGGTTCTTATGTAGTGTACCGACTCTATCATCTCAATTATAGTTTTTTCTTTAATTTAGGACACACTGTTATATATTCTTTTCTATCCTTTAACTTTGTTATTAATGTTGATGTCTCCACAAGCTTGACTACAAAGAGATTTTCTTTTTGTTATCAAACAAAACAGGGACTCAAAATCTAAAACCGGAGACGCAATAAATACGTGACCATCGAATTAAGTAGGAAGCGTTTTAATATAATACATGAATAACATTAAACCCGACATAATTAAACAGTACTCACAAAAACAAAATAAATCCCCACGAACATGTTTCACAGACCACGACTACAAGAGACGTGCGCTCTAGTCTCTGTCTCGACGGTTACTAAGAAGCAATGCTGATTACGTATACTACAAATATCGTCCCCGTAGAGCGAAAAGTCACTAAGTCGAAAAATGCCCAATATTACTTATCAATGTCACTAAAATCAACATTTTCTTCTCTAAATATCTGTCTAATCGTCATTTTTGTAGCTGCCCACGCTTTTGTTTTACGAAATGTGAAAAGAAAGTTAGTCAACCTTTTGTACCCCACAGCGTAATGGGAGAAATAACTAAGTTAGTCATTATACATTTATCGAAAATTTACATCCCCCGAAATTAAAACGACTTAATTACTTTTTCTCTTGATTTACGAGTATCAATGCATACATACGCCTTTAGGTAGTCTCACAATCACTATGATGATTTACTGAGTTTTTAAAGTCAGTTGTTTGCTCATTGTTCGCTAAAACACACAAAAGCGAAAATTAACTAACTCGACTTAGTGACTACTCACTCTTTATTTTTAAATTATTTGTACAATACTACAAAATAGAATGTACAATTAATTAGTATGATGTTTTTAAATTTTCTCAATTACGAGTAGGTATTAGAGGTTTTCATGTGTTTTAACTCTTATAATATTAATTGTATTTTATTTCCTTCAAATTAAAGCTAAAAACATAAAGATACCTCGTAACTGCAAGCCAAAGTTATAAAGATTTAAAAAAGAAATATTAACTTTAACTCTCATTATCTTAAAACACGATTTTTCGACTTAATGACTCTTCGCTCTACGGGGACAATATACACTCTTTGTTTATTTATTATTTAAAGCATCTCGTACACTGACATAAAAGCCACTATTGCGTTGCGTGAAAACACCGTAGAAAAACGCTACGAAAGATGTCAAAAGTTCAACCGTGTATTTGTTACCGGAGCCGATTTTTCACCCAAGAAGGGTTGCTTGTAGACAACTATGGCATCTACATATACATATAATAAAATCGTAGCGAAGTCAAAACTGTACATTGAATATTTTTGAAAAAAAGTAATTGCCACGAAGTCTGGGAACGATTCTGATGCCGAAAATATAGTTTTTAGAATTTTTGTCTGTTTGTCTGAATGTATGTTCCAGCTAAACGCAAAAACTACCGGACAAATTTTGCATAGATATTCCCTATAGGTCTGGTCAAATTACTACGTATACACATCACGCTGTTTGCTATGGGGGATGAGCAGTATTGCATTATGTTTTGAGATGGGTCCATAAGGGCAGGTACTTTAACCGTGGTCGCTACAAGAAAATGGTCTTAAAAGACTATCTTTAACTTTTAGAAAAAAATTGATCTGCATTCACAGATTTTGAAAAAAAAATACAGTCAGCAAGAAAATGGGCAATTTTTACAAAAAAGTTTGTTGATGCCAATCGATCCTGTTTCTTACGAGGATCAAAAAACTCTATGGGACCAACTGAGGTTTGAGTACAAGAAAAAGTTTTCCCATACAGGTCGTAGGTGAGACTGAGATGAGAACGAATACAATGTATCAGTGTATGACAACAGTCGAATAATTCCATTACTACTTCGCTGTGTTGAATACGAAACGAATATAGCAGATAGTTACAGATTAAATGATTATCATACCTTGTCAATTATAATATGGTATGCTATTTCAGTCAACTTTCAACAAAGCAATGCAAATCTGATTTCGATTCCAAAGAATTGATATTTGTGTGCTTCTTTTTAGGGATCCGTACCAAATTGGTAAAAAAGAGCCCTTATGGTGCGACTCAGTCTGTCGGTCCATCTGTCTGTCACAGCTAGATATCTCAAGAACTGCTAATGCTATCAACTTGAAATTTGGAATAATTTTAGATGACGTTTGCCCAACTACGTTGCAAATAAGAAAGTTTTTTTTTTTTTGCAGCTGGGACTTAACTGGGTGTTTAAAAAAATCGAAGTGGGACTACTAGGTTATGTGGGGTATCGTATGAAAGAGCGCTATTTGTACATACTCATAAATTTGTTTTAGTCCCAATTTTTCCGACTTTTGACAAAAAAATAAAAATCCATCCTTATCTCCGTTGTTTGCATGGAAAAAATCTGAAATTATTTTATGTGATAGTAGTTTATGTAAAGATTACAGGAAAAATAAAACGATTTCTCTAAATAACACACTTTTCCAGAAATCATCAAAAAAAAATTACATTCGTTCCATTATCGGTCAAGAGATGGCGCTGACCTGAAACTGCAATATTGTACACCGCAGTTTTAAAATTCTCTGATGAATATTGACCTCGCCGATGAAAATTTAAAAACATTTCACGGATCAGAACCAAAATGTCCTCCTTCCTACTTAAGCACAGTAAGTTGTAGTTTTTTCTGTGCACATAACTATTTAGGTACTAATACGAATAAAGCTATACAATTATGATGGTACGGAACCCTCGGTGCGTGAGTCCGACTCGCCCTTAACCGGTTTTTTTACATTTTGTTACTGTAATTGTGATAGTTCGAAGAACTTTATAGGACTTTTTTTTTGGGTGGGAAATTATCACATAACTTCTCCCGCTCTGGGCGGAGCGGGAGGGCGTGTCAGACTTTTACTGACTAAAACCCACCTGCGTTACTTCAGTTGCCTTTGTGCCAGGGCCACGGTATCCTTTTCGGGAAAACCCACAACCCTAGCGGACCCCGTCACAGTTCGTGCTGACAAATCTCTGTGGCACGCGTAGAACACAACGCGCCGTCAACCTGGGCCTGGTCCTTACCAGACGGCGAGCTGCCCATTGCTGGCCGTCCGCATGCCCGCGCCTACGGAGCCGGGAATCGCCAATTGATTCCCGCCGCCCACGGTGTCTTCTGCGGCTACTAGGGGCATGAGGGCGCACAAACTACCTCTCCCTCACGCGTTCCGCCTCCTCCTTCGCAAGCATTACTGCTTCGCAGAAGGAGGTGACGGCCTCCCATGCACTCTCGCTCCGTACCATGGACCATTACGGGACACTGCACGCTAAACAAACAATTCCACACAATAGACATATCGGACAATCCTCTGGACATCTTGCATGCAGCTTGCATGGAGGCTGAGGAAACCGTCGCGCATGTGCTTTTGAATGCACAGGCGTCATCCAGATTAGAACAGAGACCCTCGGGACACCCTGATCTTTCACAGATGTTCTAAACATACCGGGAGACCTAATTAACTTCTGGCGAGAGGTGGGCTGGTAGGAATAACCACTGATGGTCGCCATGGCCCATGTACAATGGTCCACCTGAAGGACTAAGTGCGGAAACCAAACCCTTTACCATAGAACATAGAACTGTACGTCGCTTGCTCCCGCGTCGCCATTCCTGACTCTCTGTATATTTTGATTGTTGTGACCAAAACTACAAACGTAGTGTTCAGGGAAGTTTTATTAAAATGTGGCTGGTATTTTAATATATTATGGTGTTTTACGACTTCCACGCGAACGAAGTCGCGGGCAGAAGCTAGTTAATAGTAAAATTCAAATATGTCATTTTCGATTAGGTGTTTGTTACGTTGGAAATTGTATCCACGCTACGCCGCTCTACGCCGAGTGTCACGTTCACATTTTCCAGAAAAAGTTAATTAAGACAAAAGATGTGCTTCCAGATTGGTCCCATTTTTATCAAAATCCAGTTTTGATGATGAGATCCATGAGGAATTGAGGGAACTCCTCAAATTTTATAGGCATTTACATAGCGATTTTTAAACTTTCATCAACAACTCAAGCATTTGCATTCAGAAAGTATCATTTGGTGAAGTGAAACTGATGAAGAAGACCACAGATGGCCACCGGAACTCCTGAATGATAAGTATTTCACGGGTGGTGATAAGATATCTCGATTAGGGTAGTTAAGCGGCTATAATTTAAATAAATGGTTCTGATCAAAATGGTACCATCAAACTGATCTGATGATGAAGCCGGAAGGTACGCACCGGAACTCTGTAATAAAAATTGTATCCTAGCCGTGTAGCCGTGTTTGGGCTTATTGGAATTGTCATGAGATGCACTCTGGCTATAAATGATTTTTAACTTTTAACCGACTTCAACAAAAAAACTTATTACAAAAAAAAAAATACAATTTACAAAAAAAAAAAAAAAACGGAACCCCAAAAATAAATTCTTCAGATTTAATGTTAATAGGTATTAGTATAGAATATTAAAAAACACAACAAATTGAAAAATAACTTTGATTGTGGAAGTCGGTGCCAAAAACGAAAATACAGAACAAAAGACACCGACTTCCGAAATTAAAAGTTATTTATAACACATTTGCTCGTAAAGGGTCTCTTATTTCACCAATTTCAATATCGTAATGTATGTCATTACGTACTTGTGCCTTATTGTAATGTAAAACGCACGAGTTTCTTTATAATAAGGTAAAACGTATGGTTGATCAAGATGCTCCGTCTAAAACGAACGGTACTTTTTTAAATCTTAGCAAATAGTTTTTATGACAGAAAAGTGGTCAACATTTTATGAAATATAAAAAAAAAATAAACATTTAATTCTTTAATTTAATTAACCTTGATAATAAATTACAACCATTTAACTATAACAAAAACAAAAAAAAAAAAAAAAAAAATTACTTTATTAGTAATACTGGCTGTTTTAGTGCCTTTGCCTTAAAAAAAAAAAACGCTGATGCGCGCGCATCGCTAATTTGTGAACAAGTACAAATTATTCCGCGCGCTTTTTCTTTTAGCTGTGTCGTTTTTATTTGAAAATGTCGTCAAGTAATGATGAATTTATTAATTCGACACCACCAAAAGTCTCAGAGGCATCGCCACCGACTGCAGAACTCTGTGGTCACGTTTCTCCTACTTTCCCTCAAGAGAGTGAGAGAGAGACTGGTAAAATTTTTACTAATAATAATAACTTGACAACATTTAAAATGCCAACTGGCAACGTAATAATCAATTTTACAAATTGTTCAAAGTTTTCTAACTACTTTAACAAGTGATTAAAGATTTATTCGTTTAAGGAAGTCCGAGTTTTATTTATTTCCTCGCAAATATGTTATAAAACGTCGTATGATATACGTGCGCTTTGATAATTACAGCCTCTGCTTTCTTGTAGCCCTCACCTACGGCTCGAGCTAGCAATATCGCCTCGGCTGTAATTTTCAACTTACCGCACTTATATCATAATGTAATAATATGATACTAGTGCGGTAAGTTGGTTTTTACAAACGAGTAGACGAATGTAAGCCCGAGACGAAGTCGAGGGCTTACCATAGTCACGAGTTTGTAAATACCAATTTCTGCACGTGTGTCATACAACGTTTTTCAACACATTTGCGAGAAAACAGTACAATATGTAATGAAACAAACTTTTTCATTAGACTATTTTTAATAGCAAATAAGAAATTATACAGATAGGTCACTACTCTTGGAAATTAATAGTAAAATTTTAACAATTATTGAAATTCAGTGAAATTTGCTGCTTTGGAAGCGTAACTGACTGACTGACATTATTAATTTCACACGTATTATGTTGAACGGGAGAATGTGGCGTAAATTATATTTATATCTATACACTTTGATATCTTGTCGCCTATTTCAATTTTATTGTGCACCGAGTCTTCAATATAACCCTCTGCAACATTATTAGAGCGCCATCCTCCGTGGCGTTTCAGTGTAATGATATCGGCTCCGGAATTAGCTAGTAATGTCGCAGAGGTCCTTATAAAGCTGTGACCGGTTTAACTAGCCGGATTTTCCAATTTCAAGAACGTGGCTATTTTATTTACGACTTGCCGAATGCATTTACCGTTTTGGTACTTCTAAAATAATCTTTAACTTTTTGCGATTTCGATATCGTTTAAATTTTTTAGCTAATTCTTGTCGTCTGCACGCCCCAGATATACCAAAAATTAATATAGCCTGTAATAAAATACAAATAATTTAAGTAAGTAATTAGCTTTATTTAGTATAATTTTATTTAGCTTTATGTAGTTCTGTACCTACAGGTAAATGACCAAGATAATTAACTATCAATTATAGGTACAGTGGGCTGCATCAATTGGGTACCCCATTTGTATTAAAATTTGCATCGTGACGCTGACTGTACCTACCTACTAAATTAAAAATTGCCTAATAAACTATTATAGCAAATAAGTAAGTGGCTACAAAAAGGTTTAAAGTAAAGAAAAGTTTTAAAAACGTACCTTAGTTACTAAATATTTTTCATCTGGCGCGTCATTAAGGAATTTTTCTACGTTAGCTGCAGTGAATACTTTTGATTTCTTGCTTGTATAGCCATCTGACTGTCGTTTCAAAAATACATGTAGTTTTATGTATTGCGATCCGTTTCAAATTATCTGAGTAGGCAGTACGTGTAAGAAAGTAGGGAATGAATTCTTACAAAAATACCTATGTTCAGCAATAAGAAAAATGCAGGAGAAGATGCGCATTTGAAAATATTGGTACTATTATTAAATAGGCCTGTGCCTATAACAGGAAAATTCAAAGCACGTGAGTTCAGTTTGTCATTCTGGTTTTGACGTCATATTGTAGCCTAGATCCTAAGCTCTTTCCTTTTGCGTAGTTACGATGTAAGGGAAAATTTTGTACTTATCATACCATGTACCTGAATGAATTGCTTGAACTGCTTTACGTGCTGGTCAATTTGTAAATGCATAATTATTATTATAACACTAGTAATATAAAATTATAAGTATGTACAGCAAACTTTAACAACTATAATTTTATTAAATTTTGAAAATATCATAGGACACATAACTATATAGAATGGAATAGAATAGAATAGAATACTCTTTATTATGTACACCATAAAAATACACTACTAAAACACACAACACTGTGGCGGTATCAACAACGCCACATGCGAACTACGCATCAAAGACCTCACAAATCCTGCATCGCGCTATCAGAGTTTACCGCGCGACTAGCATATATACAACACACAGACACACACACAATAACAGACACAACACCCGTCTGGTCGGAGTATCCTCCCTTTACTATTGAGTATGAGTGATCTTTACACCCTGTTCCTCATACCTCTAAAACACTACTTGTACGAGTAAGGTACATTTAAATGATAAACTGATTTGAATTCAACTTGTTTATTGATAATTACATAAATGATCGACCCGCGGCGAATGAGTGTTTTTGATGTTACCCAAAACAGTGATATGCGACTGATCACTAACTAAAATATGTATATTTTATTCATACGCTGCGCGTCGATGTCAGCATAAAATTAATACAATTAATATGTACGGGTTTGCTCGTACACTACTAAATTACACATACTTGTATATATGTATACGTATACTACTTAATTTCTAAAATATATATTTATAAATACTAATTTTTAAATTTAATTTGCACCTATTACGAGCGACGTTAGTAGGTACTTTGTGACGAACTCGACTTACTTAGAATGGAATTAAAGTGCATAACGGGGTTTTCCTGAATTCATTAGGTATGTAAGTAACGGAAAAAAATACTTCCTGTGCGTATCAAATGTAACTTCCAAGAATACCGGTAGTATTGATACACATACCTAGTTACAAACAAACGGAAAATGAAGGCATTTAGGTAAGAAGTCACAAAATGTATCGGGCTCCAAAGCTGTTGTTACCTTTTAACTTCAGCATCACAAACATACCAAAAATATAAAATATAAGCCTGTGTAAAATCGCGTGAGTTTAGTACGTCATGCTGGTTTTGACGTCATATTGTGGCCTAGATCCTAAGCTCTTACGTAATTAGGCATGTGAGGAAAAATTCTGTACTTATTACTTAGTAGAATGAGCGTCAAATATACCTAAGTTTGTACATACACACATCAACAGAATCTAGGGATATTTTATATTTCATCAAATATCTATAAATCTATGAAGAATTTTCTGATATAGTAAATGGAAGAATGATAGGTTATTTTAAGGTCTTTAATAAAAAATAAAAAATATTTTATGATTTTATTGTTTTATAAAAAAATGTTAATTTTGATAATCGCCGTAGAAAATTTGTAGGATAAAAAAACTTCATTTCTTCTTATAAAACTATTAATTTTAATAAAATTTAAAAAAAATATTATAACATCTAATTATTAATAATCAGTGTTGCCACCTCTTACATTAATTCCACATTGACATCGATTGTTCATATTTAAAATTAAATTGCCAATGTCTTGCTCCGATATCATGGTCCCATGTTCTTTGCAAGTGTTCGTAAAGTTGTTGTTCCGTCGTCAAATTTGGCGGGAAATCTCTCAAAGCTTTTCGTTGTAACATGTCCCAGGCATGCTCGATAGGATTTAAGTCGGGCGACTATGCAGGCTAATCCAAAACTTGAATACCGTGGTCTCGGAGAGTGGTCGAGGCCAGCCGCGCCTTATGGGAAGGAGCATTATCGTGCATGAGTAGAAATTCCTGGCCCATTTGAATTCTGTGTAGGACAATAACAGGCTCTACTACCTCCTCGTGGTATTTTTGTGCAGTCATGTTGCCTTGGATCCAAACGAGCTGGGTTCGTCCGCCAAGACGAATTCCTGCCCACACCATGGTTGTCCCGCCTTGGTATGAGTGGACCCCCTGAGGGTGCTATAGACGGCTAACTCTCCCTGGAGTTCTCCAAACGCGTGTTTTTCGTGAATCGGGATGAAACCCGAACCGGGACTCATCGGTGAACAGCACCAAAGACCATTGTTCGTCATTCCATGGTAAATGCTCCCGAGCCCACGAAAGCCGCCGACCGCGATTGCCACGTCGCAATGCTGGAACACGTAGTAGTGGTCGAGCATGAAGACCAACTTCATGCAACATCTTTCGCACGATTTGGCCGCTTACCAGCAGCTGGTGGTCCTCCTGGAGCCTTTTTACTAGTTGCATCGCTGTGATATTGGGTTGTCTTCTGGCGGTCATTTGGAGAAATCGATCCTGTCTCTGCGTAATAACATGATATCTAGCCGTGTGCCGTTCAGCCACATCGCCAGTACTGCGATAACGTGACCACAACCTTGATATCACGTTTTGGCTGGTGTATAGGGCCTCAGCAATGACGCTTTGAATAGCACCATTTTCTAACATGGCCACGGCTCGTAACATTTTATCTCGACTCAAATGACGACGTGACATGACTCTTATAGCTTACACGGCACGTTAAATTAAAAAAGAAAAACAATCTAATCCCTTTTCATTAATTAATATTAATAAAACAATTTTAATTTTCCTTAACGTAACGAATTACTAACAATTTTGCCGCCGTATTTTGTTGTTTCTTTTGTTTTTTTTATTTACATTTTTAAATTTTGAAAATAGAATAAAAGAGGTTTCAATCTGTATATAAACTTTTTATGGAAACTACAAAGATTTTAAACTATTAATTCGTAAATAATTTAGGATTAAGATATCCCTAGATTCTGTTGATGTGTGTATATTCTGATTAGAACAGGGGCCGTATTAGTTTATTCTGTAAATTAATCTCTTCATAACAATGTATAAGCTGCAGTAAATGCTATCGTTGCTAGCATGTGGTCTTTCCGAAAAACTTTTAAGTAAGTACGCTTTCCCAGTTTCGCTTCATAATCTGATTGCCATACTTAACAGTATAAATAGTCCCTAAAAACCCTGCTTTTCTTACCAACAAAGTAATAATCTATGGCACGTAGTACTTTAGACCTTAAAGATGGCAATCTTAATTGTTTCGAATTATTTCTTAGCTGCTTTACTGCCGAGGAAGATTGTCAAAACGATTGTGAATTATTATTTCACTGACCAACATTTACGTCATTGTAGGTTATCTCACAATTATGTGCGACATGCAATTATTGCGAAATCCCGTTGTTAAAAGGCACCATGAGTAATAATCCCATTAAAATTTTCCTTAAACCGTTACTGCTTAGAAGTTTCTTAAAAGTCCCTGTATTATAGTAATGGTGAGTAAGTAAACCAAAACCTGTACGTCAGGCGACCAATGAGTCAAATTGTCAGCCCTATGGGTCCCTCTCAACTCAACCGCTAGCATTATCACGGACGGCCCAGACTCAGATGAGAGGGATGAGCTCGTTAAATACCTCAGCAGTAATTGCTGAGGACCATTATTATACGAGCTATAGATGAATATAATCTATTAATAGTATACATGTTAAGTTTTTAACCAGTGCACATTTTTTTTTGGTGGTTCAGTATCAGTAATAGAACCAATTTCCATTATTTGCTCAATACTTTTTGTTTGGTCCTACTTGAAGTCAGCAAAATATGGATACAATCTATTTGTAATAATATCAATGGGCGAGCGCGCATCTGATAGTATCTACTACTGCGTTCCGCTTCACTGACCGCGCTTTTGCCCGTTTTTTCAACATTTTTCATTGATGCTCCGCTCCTATTAGTTGCAGTGTTGTGTTATGTAGCTGATAGCCTTCCTCGATAAATGGGCTATCAAACACTAAAATATTTTTTCAATTCAAACAAGCAGTTCCTGAGATTAGTGCGTTCAACCAAACAAACAAACAAACTGTTGAGCTTTATAATATTAGTTTGTATTTTGATTATTCCGCATGCTTTGTTTCATTTACAATATGCCACCTGATGTGGTTTCCCATCAGCAAAAATGTCTAAATTCCATACCAGCTTTTATCAAAAACGCTTAATTATTGCTCACTTGCGTTACATAAGGAATTCTTCTGCAAAATTTCTTGCTTCAAGATCCAGTGGTTGAGGTTGTGCAATGTCTGCCAGAGTGAATTTATGATTTTTTTCTTTCAACTACGTAGTAATGTTGTCATTAATCACTACAAAACCGATCACAAAGGACGTATTTTTTGCTTAGAACTAAAACAGTGCAGAATTGTTATATGAAATCTCATGGTTGTACAGTTTTTCATTAATGCATGTTTTTATTTTTTATTTAGATATAAATTTACCACAGAGGTTTGATGTCTCCCATTAAGTTTTAATTTAATATAAAATGTATGCATTCGATCAAAAAGATACTGGCTGAAAATAAAAATCGGCTGAATAAAACAGACTTGGTGAAAAAACTTTGTTTTCGCTAACTTGAGTTTTTATTTTGAGTAGGTATATTTTATCACGGTAGGTAGATTGGTAGTTGAAAGAAATGTAGATTACGCATCTTGTTAAAGTGAGTAATCAATGCACTCGTGTTAATTTAGTGCCCTCGCATGCGCTCGGGCACCAACATAACACTCGTGCATTAATAACTCACTTTGCGCTCGATGCAATAATCTACTATTATTCAGTAGACAAGTCTTGTACCCATTGTCATATTTGACGATCTTACCTACAAAGGACATGTCATGTGGTACAATGGACGATTGCCTAGGCAGTCAAAATCAATCTTCAGTCTGCCTGCCTAACCTTTTCCCAATTATGTTGCCGAAACTGATCAAAATATGGTTTATACTCTTACCGTCTTATTCTTAACAAAGTTATCCGCTTCATAAACCTATTTTAGCTATCAACTGTTTTGTCCCTTCCTGTCAAACTTCATTTTAACTTAACAGAAAGGGACAAAACAGTTTTATAGCTAAATTATGTTTATAAAGCGGATAACTTTGTTATGAATAAGACGATTAGGGTTTTACTATAACGCCATCTGTGGGTCACCATAGGTACTAACTGGTAGAATTGATGGTACTATTTGGTTAAGTATCGTTTTTGGAATTTCGTCCCGCAAGTTTAACAGGATTAATAAATCCATAGCAATTTAGATGTTAACTTTTAAAACATACTGTGAAAGCCGCAGCCCTGAAGATTACACGTAACCAAGTAAGAACTGAACGTGTCCTTTTAATCCCCTATTTAAACCCATAAGTAGAATAAATATCATAAGTCCTTTCTTAGTGCTGGTTCACGTTCGTATTATAAAGAACTCTACCATTTCGCCCAGGACTTTGTCCGCGTGAATTTCGTACTTTTCCCTACGAAATCGAACACCCCAGAACTCCCATTAAAGAGTAGGTAGTTTTGGAAAATTATCATTACTATCTTGATTATTTACTTAGATAAGTATTTGTGTCAGTTTTCAAGTTTCTAAACCAAAGGAATGAGATTTTTCATACAAACTGTATCCTTTCTCCCTTTTCGCCCCGTACTAAACGGGGCGAAAAGGGAGAAAGGATTAAAACTATTTTTTCCCCCTTTGTTTACATAAATTATCTGAATTTGAGACTTTGGGTATAGTTATCTTATTTTAAATAATTGTGAGGTACATAATTACGGGTGCGCCAAAGTTCACCTAAATTTTCAACTCCGATAATTGGAAATCCGAAAATGTTCTTCCTAACATTTTTCATCCTAACAATCACAATTCCTAACTACTCTGTCTCTAATGTTCTGAAACATTCAACTTCATAATGTCAGTAGCAATAAACATCTATTATAATTTTATTTGTTTTCCTATATTTTCTCAACATAACCAATATAATATCTTTTACACTATTATTCAAAGTCATATCTTTTTTGTTTAGATTTCTTTTTATTCATAATAATCAAGTGCTTGCTTCGCACTTACTAATTATATGAATTGGTTTTTGTTTTTATTAATTAAAGCGTCTTATTTATTTACTTAGTACATGGAGGACTTACAGCTAATAAAAACAAACAAAATAGGAAACCATAGTCACCAGAGAGCCAATTACAAATCCTCACGTATAGACATAGAATAGGTAATAATTTATGGTGTGAGCACGAAAACAAAAAACAATTCACCTAAATTAAAATAAGAATAAATATAAATATATGGTTTGCAATTGATGTGACTGCATTAACAGAAAATAATAAAAACAATATAACCTATCGCTACTTGAAAAATTTGAGGCTTAAACACTTTCTGGCCGAGTTCACACTAATTGTGAATGGATCAAAATCGTATTCCTTGCATACATCATTGAAACTCCTGCCTGCGCGCACAATATAACTATTCTGCCTATAATTAACTGCAAAGATATCCATAGGTTAGGTTAGATTAGAACTGTGACCAACTACGCGCGAGTCGAGCCAGCGAAGCGAGCGGTGCCGCGGCAGCGGCCGGCGAGCGCTACCTCGAAATTGGTCGCGAAATTTTTCTATGTATTTTTTTCATAGTGCCCCCAAGACGACGCTCTGACCTGAATAAATTTATGGTAATTATGTTTAGGGATAAAAGCGTTATGATAAAAAACAGTAGGAGTTTAAATATATTTACATTAATGATATTATTAATTACAATTTTCAGAAACATAAGTATTATGAACATCGCCGGTAGCACTACAAATAGTATGAATGAAAACTTTAGGATGATAAATTTTAGGAAGAGTGATCATTCGGATTACAAATCATTAGGAAAAACAATTTCGGGTAAAGAACTTTAGGTGAGCCAATATGGACCCCATAATTACATATAAGTATATTTAATGGTAAAAACTGCATCAACATCCAATGAGTGGTTTAGAAGAACTAAGCGGCCACACAGAGAGACGCGAAAAGCAATAGTATACAAACCTAGATGTGTCATGAACTTGGCCAGAAATCGTGCCACTTGCACTAAGCTTAAAATTATCGGCCTGTTTAGTTTATTTGTCTATAAAAAGGATGATCAAACTAAGTATATGCGCTGGTCTTTAGCCTCATAGCCGAGTGCAGTGTAGTGCAGTGTTGCGTCGTTGGATAGATAAATAATGAGAACAAAACTCGGTCATTTCATCAATACATTTTATTAATTGAACCAATTTTACTATTATATAAGAATACTGTAAAACTGCATTTACTCGTATATAAATAAAAAAATTACAAAATCATACATAGGTAATTTAAGATTTAAACTAAATGCGCTCTACGGCTTTCAGTTTAGAGATTTGAGATTCTTTATTTACTTCAAGAAGATACATTACACTAGTTTACAAAGTTTTTGTCCTTTGAATGAAACGCTTTTTTTCTTAACAATCGAGGTGCACTGAGTTTCAGAAAAATTATAAAAAAAAATCTAACATGTCATGTTTCCAAGATATTTATTATTTTTGATAATTTTTTACAAAAAATAATGCTTACAAAAATATCAAACAAAAAATGTAAAGTGAATTGTCTAAGATTTTTTCTTGTATTTATTCGTGTCTGTATCTCTAATAACAGACCAGCAATAATCACCTAACATGGCCTGGTCCCAGTATCCTTGATAATTTTGCTCAAAAAATTTCAAATCCTGATGAAAACGCTCTCCATGTTCATCGCTGACTTGTCCGAGAGCAGCCCAAGAGCTTAGAGTTTTTCTGCATTTTTCACAAAAAACGTGAGGAGCCCATGTTTTGTCCTGGTGATAGACCGAAATTTTGAAATAACCGAAATATGCATCTTTAAGTGATTCCGTTACGGGATATCCTTTTTTAGATATTATAAATTCACCACAAACATAACAAAAACGATCAGAATGTACTTTACACAACCTTTTTGACATTTTTAAAACAAGTATTTATTTAACTGAACACTGCACAGCATCAAAATTTTAAAATAAAATCGAAACCAACTTATGAGTAGTTTGAAAATAAGATGTTATAAGAACTTGAGTTATAGACGTGATAGAAATAAAACAAATATATGTTTGCGTTTAGTTATTACTACTAAATACATCGATATGGAATTCATTGAAAGGACATGACTTTTATTTTAATTTGTAAACTAGTGTTATTATCCAATCTTTAGGATTATTACGGAAGGCGTAGAGGGTGCTTTGTACGAGTAGTCCATCAAAACTTTCTTCGTGTATAGAACCTTGAATGACGTCACAAGAAACCACTTCGATTTCCCACTAATAACTTGTCTGATGAAATCTCGTCATACAAGATAGTCTCGTTGAAGGCTCATGATTAATGAAATAAGGTAACTATTTACTTAAAAAATAATAACATGTTTAAATTGTCATAGTTTTCAGTCTATCTTTTTGGTTTCGTCAACTACAAATAATCTCTGTTCGCTTAGGTAAATATTGTGATTTTTCGGCAGCACATCCAGTTAGTCGTCGACACTGTATCGACATCTGCAGCACACAGGGATGCCTCCCTTAGCCGTGGCGACTTCCATAATATGTTTCTTGCCGTCAGGATCCAGCTTATCACTCAACACGAAGAAGTCCAAGTCCATCTTTGCGCTGACACATTGGATGTTGAACTTACGCAGAATATTGCTGCTTTTTAAGAAGTGAGGCGTATCCCTCGTGATCCGCCCCTCTTGTCTGAAAGAAGACAATAAGAAGTATGACAATTTTACCCAGTTTAAAAAGCGAAGGAATACGCTTTAATTTTTAATAAGTCCACTAAACACGAAACCATCCTTTGGGGTTTCTCCGCATTAGGGTAAAAAATGAATACGTTGTGACAAATCTAATGAGCACAAACTCGATAGCGTTACTAGTAACAATTACGAGTTCAGTTACACACCATCTGTATAACTGGACTCTATATGTACTACTCTACATCTCTACTCCATCATCAGACCACCTTGGTGGTACCATATTATTATACTGCCATCTGAATTAAATACATCGGCAAAGTTTCAAATGAATACGACTACTAGAGGCGAGTGAAAAATAGATTTTTAGATGTTTATCTTTACACAGATTCAGGTCGACCTAATATTAAGCGTGTTACATATAATTGCGTTATTTGATTAGATATTTTTAAAGTATTTACGCTCAATTGCCTTTGATATGAGAATCATACTTAACTAAAAAATATGAGCTGTTATTCGAGTTTCAAGTGCCTTTTGTTTCGATAATAGCAACACTTGTGAGGCAAACGCATTGCAAGTGTGTTCATAGAACTACTTCTGTAGAAGTACTTTTCATGATAATTTTATTCGCTATTTTTTATTTTATTTTATTTATTTGAATACTTTGCCATTTACCTATAGGTATAAAGTAGTTGATGAGAAAGTCAGTCATAACAATATCAGTTAGTAAACACTCCAACAATTCATCCTAAAGTCTTGAACTATTTATGAACCTAATGAGAATAGTTTTTAAATAAATGTATACTCACTGGCACCACTTAACACTGTAGATCTGCTGGAATTTCTTAGGGGACTGCACGACCACTCTCACTTTATCATTTTTATCAATGATGTAGTAGATAGGGTTTTCCTGAAAACAAAAACATAAAGATTGTATTGTTAACTACTTCATTTGGTTGGTGTTTACAACTTTAAGGATTTCTTAATCTTGGTTTTGTCAGTATTATGTATTTATGAAGATTGTTATTTAATCCGTAACAATGGTTGTCAAAAGTAGTCGAATAGCAAGACTATTATGGTTTGGATTCTATTTTATTTTATAGATTTATCTGAAATAAGTTCAGTGAGGTCGTAGGTTACTTACAGAAGAGTTGTGAGGACAGTCTGACTCGTCATAAGTATCTCCGTTGCGGGAATGAAAGTTGGTTCCTGGTTCTGGGTTTTCTACCTTCTGTAATAATCGATGCAAAAAGTTAGATATTTTGAAGCACCTAGCTTTGTTGGTACAATTTTTATTAACATATAATGGGGCAAAGTTATTCATGTTATTTTAAAAGAATCGATTAATTGCTCGATAAAAATCTTTAAATAATTGCCAAAAATGTTAGATTATCTATATAATTATGTTTTTCCTTACCAAATCACTCATGTTTGCGACAAGCTCCTCAATTATTTCCTTAGGGTAGTTCGCACCCGGCTCGAAGCAGTAAGATTGCCCTGCGCAGGATTCTGGCATCTCCACTGTAATAAAATCAAAAGTCATTTATTCAAATTAGGCTGAGAATCAGCACTTTTCGAGCGTCAAAATCACATAAGACAGTCTTCCAAAACGCCCGCCCTTCATCACTTTCTAGTGCTTAAGCTGGGAAGAAGAAATGGCGCAACAAACTCCCGAGCAGCACATCTGTCTGTACAATAAAAGACCGGGGTGTGGCTGTGTCGTGGACATGGCTTAGTGTTTTACGTGAATAAAGTACCTAAGTGTACGTAACGGGTAATATTTTATTTGAGCGAATTCTCGGATACTTTAGCTATCGAGTGGTGTAATTAAATTTTGGATGAAGATGATAGATTTGCAGATACACCACCAAACTGTATCCCTCGATTTTGTTATCACCAGTTTTCTGGATTGCCTCCCACTATGGAAGCAAATTTAAAGACGTATCCACGTCAAAGGCAATTCTTATTAAAAAAAAAAGATTGGCTGTAATAAGGAGTGCCGACAGAAGTGAAAACACAAAACTTTGGAATAACTGTTATTTTATACTTATAGCTCATGGAAAGCGTTCGGTGACGATGACGCAAGTTCGATGATTTTTGTTCACCCCAAAAGTACATATATACATATACACAGTATAAGTACATATAGCCCATGGAAAGCGTTCGGTGACGATGACGCCAGATCCATGATTTGCGTTCACCCAAAAAGTACTCATATATACACAGTATACATATAGCTCATGGAAAGCGTTCGGTGCGAGTTCCATGATTTTTGTTCACCCAAAAAATGGGCTTAAAGCGCCTACAGAAGTTTTCACTTCAAAAATCTATTTAAGAACTCACTAAATTAATTATGTTACGATCCTTATGTTGTTCAGTACTGAGAAGGTTCATGAACATCGAATTTTAGTGTGAACCAAAATAAAACGAAAAAAAAAAAAACAACAGTTTCTACCACTGAAACCGTGTAATAAAAACAAGTACCCGGATGCTTAGTGGTAGTTGGATTTTATTTTGTCACCCAATTCTTGGTCCAATTTTTCCTTATTCTAGTCACACCTACCTACAATCTTAATTGCGAACAATTTATATGTATTACGTCCAATCAGTGATCTCGTGATGACACTCATGATAGGTAGGTAAGTAGTTCGTGATATAAAAGGATCTGACTGCGAGACAGTTGCTGCGCAATTATGTAAGATTAGAGCTTATTCGTGGTTACCACGTATAAGCTGTGTTATAAATTGCAAGCTTTGTTAAGATTTATGTATTTTAAATAGGAATAACGTAAATGGGTGTTAATAAAGATTGATAGTTACCTGGTTTTTCTTCATTGCTGGAGTCGTACATTAGTTCTCCATCTACTTCATCTTCGGGTGGTGTTTCTACTGAATTTGCGTGGCCAATGGAAAAAGCAACCTGGAAATTAAAAAAAAAAACTCTATTAATAAAACATTAGGTAGTACACCTACACCTACACAATATTGTTTATATTTAATTGGAAATCTTGTACTTTGCATTTTCATAATTCACGAGAAACCATGCACGTCAACAGGGACACAAAATAATCAAAATACTGTTTCCAATAAAGTAAGTTAATCTAAATCCATTTCGTAACCAACCAACGATATCATTGAGGTTAAGTATTGATGGGTTTTTCTAGAGGAAATTTCTCGGTAGCTGAACGAAGTTCGAAATCATGCATGTGTAGTTTTAGTTTTATGTTTCTTATTATAAGAAAAGACTTTATGTATTGCAAAAATAAATAATATTGTAAGTGTAAAATAATTCTTACCAGAACTGCTAACACGAGGGAGAAACACATTTTTGCCATTTTTGTTTATTAATAACAAAGGCTAATGATTTTGCTAAATGTTTTTTGCCAACTGTGCTCTCCGTTTCAAACTCAAGGGAGGAATGATATTGTAGTGCAATACATCCTGTTATTTATACTGAGGGCATACCTATTCAAGGAAAACAGTTAGTTAATGCATAATAACAGAAATAATAAGGTTTCAAAAACACAGTTATTGTTTTCCTCCTTGTTAGTGCAATAATTAATCATTTTGCATTACGTCAAAAATCCCGGATTTTGTTTTCCTCCTTGATGTTGCAATATTTAATAATTCAGCGTTACGTCAGAAATCCAGGATTCGATTTTATGGCGCAATATTTTCTGTAAATTATTATTATCTTATTAAAACGGAATTTTATCCTTATGAAGACTGAAAGTTTTATGATTAGGTAAAGGCAGTGATTGTATAAAACTCGAGTCCTAAGTCTTACAATAATAATACTTGAGTTATCTTTGAAGAGTCAGTTGTTTCTGAAGACTCGAGTCTTGTCTAAGAACTCAAGACTCGAGTCTTTTCAAAAGAACTCGCGCGTGACTGAGTCATCTGAGTCCTTCTGGGGTTATACTTATAAGTGAATGAAGTAGAAAAAAAAAAAACAAGTCGCCATTGTTTACTATCAAATGATATTAAGTATCAACATCATCATCATTTCAGCCGAAAGACGTCCACTGCTGGATAGAGGCCTCCCCCAAGCACCGCTACCTCGACCGGTTCCGTGCTTCCCGCATCCAGCATTTTAAGTATAATACTTTTTTTTTATGACAGTAGCCAGTTTATAAGTGATTAATTTTTAACTAATTCCATACCTTAAATATTGATAGCATAATACACGAACATTAAAGCTAAAACAAAAAAAACTTTAAACTCAGTTCAGCTCAAAGAACTCATAGGACTCAAAAGACGCACAAGGACTTGAAAGACACAACGAACTCGTGACTCATGAGACTATTAGCACAAAAAATCTTGAAAAAAGACTTGAGCCACGACCACGCCTTTCGCCTTTACCTCGCCTTTACCAAATTATACTTTCTGAATGCAAATGCTTAACTTATTAATGGAAATAAAAAAATCGGTATCTAAAATTTGAGGAGTTCCCTCAATTCCTCATGGATCCCATCATCAGAACTGGATTTTGATAAAAACGGGACCAATCTGGAAGTTTTTTATTAAAAAAAAAAAAAACAAATCGGTTTATAAACAAAAGAGTGCTAAGGTATAAAAAAAAATACAACCGAATTGAGAACCTCCACTTTTTGTGAAGTCGGTTAAAAACTGAATTATTTCCTTTAGCTCTGTTAAGGGCTGGTTTTCGACGTCTTTATTTTCTGTCAAAAGTACCTAGTTTCAAGGTATCGCGCGTTAAGATACTTTCATAAAACTTTAACAATGCCTAACCTTTGAGAGGTTTTAAAAAACTAATAATGACAAAGTTTATTAACTCAAGGAATAAGATTTTTCATACAAAGAAAATGCCCCGTTTCCACGCCCTTAAAGGTCGAATTTACAAAAACCGCTTCTTATAAAGGAGGGTTCCTTTCATACTGTAGGCGAGCACTAAGAAGCGTGCAAAATTTCTGATATGTCAGTCAGTTAACACTTCATTCGCGTGGATCTTACTTCCCCTCTTACCCCTCTTTAAATAGTAGTATTAATGATTGCGATTTTATCATTTATTTACATAAATATTCGGGCCAAGTTTCAAGTTTATTAATAATAAAAAGAATAAGATTTTTTTTTTTTCATATGCGCTTTATCCCCTCGTTACACCTCCGTAGGGGTTAATTTTTGCGGAATCGTTTGTGACCTTTTTCATTATTTAACAAGTTATTTACGAGTATACCAATTTTCGAGTTAATCCAGCCACGTAGTAAAATCCTGCCTTGTAAAATTGACTACTTTTTTCACCCCGATAAGGGTAGATTTTCAAAACATTATTCTTTATTTTTGGTCTTAAGTATAAGCACTGAGTTTCGAGTTAATTGGATCGCGCGTTAAAATTCTTCCATACAAACTTTAACACCCCTCAATGCCCCCTTAGAGGTAGTTTAGAAAAACGAAAATGCGACTCCATAATTTACTTAGATTCAAGTTTTTAACTCAAGGAACAATATTTTTCATACAATCAAAATCCCCTTTTCACCCCCTTAAAGGTCGAATATCCAAAAACCCCTTCTTAGTGGTCCCCTATATTGTAAAAATAACCCGTGTGCGAAGTTTCACGTTTCTAGTCCCAGTAGTTTCGGCTCTGTGATGATGAATCAGTCAGCCAGGACAAGTAATTATATATTTATAGACATACATAGATGAGAACTATCTAAATTCGTCATCAGTTCTTGTGGTTCATTGCCGTCAGCTAGGTAATCATTTGTCTAGGATGGTGTCTGAGAATTGATTAGGTACTCGTATTTGCGCGAGGCCTTGCAGTTGGATAAGTATTTTATCTTTTAAGGCTCCGTGCACAAAAAACTCTCTTTTGTCAATTTCTTATGTAATTTTGAGAAAGCTTTAAATGATCAGAACATTAACTCTGTGTGACTATAATAGTACAGTTTTCGTGGTGCTAAGCCATTCGTGTCAGTCACAGCACCTGTTAATAGTTTCATCATTTTTGCGCTCTCGAAAATATAGTTTATTTCGCCGTTGATTTACTTAATGAATATATTGTATAATCATTACGTAAAATTTTGATTCTATTTCAAGGATAGCTGAAGACTAATGTGTGATTTTTAAATTTCTTGATATGATATGCTAATTATTAGGGAAAAATAGACCATAAAATGATGTTGATGCTATTTTGCTATGTTCAAAACCAATAGTAGTTTCTTGTAGAAAAATGATCAAACGTCAGTTCCGCATAATTTTTCGGAAAACTTGTTACGAATATTAGTGATTTTCCGTGATTACCTAATTTATTTGAAAAATCAACTTTTAAACCACATGCAAAACAAAGAACACGACTTTTTAAATCACAAATAATCATGTTTAAATTATTTTTCCCTTTCTCACAAACAATGAACAAAATTTACCAAAATCAGTCGATACGAAATCGCGGCTTTTTCGATTACGACCCGGCCAAGCAACGGCCCGGGCACGGCCTCTTAAAGCATAAAACGTTGAAAAAGGCGATAAGTTGAACCTACTTTTCATTGTAGATCATTGTCGGCCGTTGCTATGCCATTGATACTTACCATAAATAAGATATAATATTTGCTGTGTCTATTAGCGGAATCCAGCGTTAAATATATTTATTAAGCTTATATAAGTTAGACAATTGGCAACACCATCCTTTGTGCCCTTGTGGAAAAATAAATAAGTTGAAATAGTCCCTCACCCCTTGTGAGGCCACCCCGCAGTCCTCGATACATAGGCACCTACATAAAAATAATAAATAGGTATGTAATATGTAACATTATTCAGAACATAACTTCATAATTATATTATCTCTAACCGCATATACTACGAGTATTCCGGTTATTATGCGCACTTACGTCACGAAGTCCTCGTCATAGGAAACTCTCTGACGTATTTTACTGATATTTTTTAGACATTTAATTATTATTTTTTAAATTCTCATTTCCAGTAGGCATTGGAAATAAAATAAATTATTCAGAATCTGTGTGCGTAAGTGGTCAATGAAGGAAAAAAAAATTGTAGATCTTGATCTTGATCTTTAACTTGATCTTGATCTTCTTGTACTTGTAGGCCATAATTTGATAACACTGCATTCTGAAGTCCAGAAACAATCACATTCGCCCTTACAAAATCTAAGGAGCCATAAATCCTGCAAAAATGTGTGCATATTCTCTTTATTGTGTTGCAAGCATCTGGTAAGTTTCGATTTTACACAAATTCTACTTTTGGGCGCGAGATGGAGTTGGACGATGGTATGCGGTAGAGGTCGAACGCAGTGCTAGTAAGTATCACATCAGGGCCTCAAGTCTGCTATTACAATAGTGTCAGAATGGTCTCTTCATTGTGAGTTTTTGACAGATTTGCCATACAAACACTGTCAAATACTTACAATGGCGAGACCATTCTGACACTATTGTAATAGCAGACTTGAGGCCCTGCTTCGTCGTGCCGATGATTCCTCAAGTTATTATTTATGTTTGCTCAGACCAAAACTCGGCCACAACTAAAAGTTAGCAGTGGACTCACACAAAG
Source organism: Dryobota labecula (assembly GCA_947523025.1). Taxonomy (NCBI): domain Eukaryota; kingdom Metazoa; phylum Arthropoda; class Insecta; order Lepidoptera; family Noctuidae; genus Dryobota; species Dryobota labecula. The sequence continues at coordinate 5,525,960 of OX383289.1, read as the reverse complement.
AGCAGGACAAGAGGCAAAACATTCTGTGTTGTGGCTTTATAGTTGTATTATGATCAGACTAAGGGCCTGTGCCCACTGGCGGCACGGCACGACATCCCGATACTCAATACCTACTTTATTGCATTCCATAATGTGTACATATAACAGTTGGTGTGTTAAAACATCGAATCAATTATGGGCCCTGTCGGGCATAGCAAAGTAAATTTTTAATAGGAGAGAGGATGAAGGCGCTTTTTAGAAAGAAAAAAATAATGTTAAATTAAATTGGAATAGTATCATTAAAAAGTATCGTTTGCTTTTATGGTAGGTATTTCTATTTAATATAAGTATTTACATATTTGGTTTTAAGTTATATTTAAATATTTTTATATTATATATTACACGATTTACATTATTAATGTTATAAATTACAATAAAATAAATATTTAGAATTTTATTTAGTCTTGTAGAATGTTATTATTAATTGTGCAACTGTTTCGCATATTCATTTTTAATTTAACAGTATTTTAGTGTTTTAAAATTACCTTTTTTTTTTAACTTTGCCCCACACTAGGAATTTCTCCTGTATCGTGGGTGTGTTTACAAACATTTAAACTCACATACACAAACAGCCAGACCCGGAACAACTACTTGTAGATCATACAAATATTTTTTCCGTGCGGGGATCGAACCCGCGACATGCAGCGCAGTAGTCAATCGCTTAACCACTGCGCCAACTTTATATTCAACGTGAAATTTACAATGAAATATAGGTATTATGTAAAAAATAGTTTTTATTGTTGTTGAAATTTATCGCTAAAATATTCGTTAATAGTGTAGTAGCTCTTGATTACCAGTAATTGTTTTAATTTATTGATAAAGATATTATTTTTATTTTTATTTTTGATGTATTCCGGTAACTTATTGTATATTTTAGTGGATATAACAAATGTTCTAGAAGAGTGCATTTTTAATCGTGAAGTGGGTATGTTTAATCTGCTTTCAGATATCAACCGTCTGGCAGTTGCCGCAAATCGTAAACCGCGCTTGTTGCTACGGAACCCTTCATGGGCGAGTCCGACTCGCACTTGGCCGCTTTTCTACTGCTTTTATGTCCTGTGCGTGTCCCAAAACTCCCAAATATAATATTTTTCTTTCTTTCTTTCGTGTAGTTCTAGTTACGTCACACCTCTGGCAATTTTTAATGCAGGCGTGATGTCAATGTTATATTAGAAACTATAAGCTGCTGCCCGCAGCTTCGACTGCGTTGCTTTTTCTAAAATAAAAATTGCCTAATTTACTCCTTATAACATCAGATATCTGCCAGTGTCTGTGTCTGAGATTAGCTGGAACAAACAGACAGACATGCAGACAGACAAAAATGTTAAACATTGCTTTTTTTTTTAAAGTTCTGTATATGTTCATATGTCGCACCTTTAGAATTATAGAGACCTAATGTCTTCAGAAGTTCTGAAGACATTAGGTCTCTATAATTCTAAAGGTGCGATGTATGTACTGCCATCATAAGGAAAAAGGGCACATCTATCATTTTATAAATATGGAGAAAATCGAGTTTAAATTTTTTATTGGTTTTTGGCGAAAAATACCGACTATCGTATTATTTTTTGGAAATAAATGAATTACAATAAATTCATTTTCACGATTCCGATACGATTATTGAAATATAAGTTTTTATTTTATTGGTATTTATTAAATAATCAAAATTTTCTAATTGGTAAACTTTAAATCAAAGAGTCCATCTGTGTTAGTTATGCCTTTAATATTTAACGCAGGTCAATTATGCCTTTTCAACTAAATAAATAATACTAATACTAATATTTAGCGTGGTTCAAATAAAAGCCGCATTTATGCATTATGTGACCTTTTGACGTACTATAAGTCAGATGTGCTCTTTTTACGTACATTAACTTAAAAATTGGCTCAGTTGTGCCTTTTGAGCTTACGGTATTTTTGTTTATCTTGTTCCTAAAATTGTACAAAAAATATTGGCAGATGGGTCTTTTTTTTCTGATTCCGAATATGTATATAACTCAATTTCGAAAAAATGTTAGTTGTGCCCTTTTTCCTTATGACGGTAGTGTAGTAAAAAGCTGCTATTTTGACGATACAAACATACACTTACATTTTATTTATTTGTATAGATATAGATAATTAAGTATCTTAGCAGAAATTTTATTGAACACAGAATCATAAAGTGTTAATCAATAAAAGATTGAGTTGATGCACATCATTTTATTTATTTAGTTTTACAGTAGGAATTTAAATAGTTTTAAATAATAGTAATTTAACTTAACTATATACCTAACACTATGTGTAATCTACTTATACTCCTAATAGTACTTTACAAATGGCAGTTTGGTGTCTGAAAACTTTATACATGAAGGTAAGGTACTTCTTAAGGAAGATGAAAGCACTTAAAAAATTACAACTATTATGCTGCGACCACACTGTCGCGAACTACACTTCACGTGCTCTTTCTCGCACTGCACGACGTCTCGCTGTAAACAGACAGCGCGCGAAGTGTAGTTCCGCGGTGCCCTTGAAATACAAGGCTCGGACTGCACTCGTAATAGGATGTTTTAAACTATGTCATGCGTCATAATTAATAAAAATAAAAAAAATATCATTTGTTCAATTTTTTTTTTTACATTAATTATTAGTAGTCATTGGATACATGAAGTGGGCTGTCTTTGTAAGACGACTAAAATGCCACGGTATATATTATTAAACTTTATCTGTTGAAATGACATAGTTATAACTTTAACATCTATTAATTAATTTGTTCCTATAAATCCTGCATGAGATTTTATTTGTTGTTGTTGTCTATTTTTTTTTATGTACCTAATTAAAATAATAGCATTGTGCAGGTTACAATTAAATATTTACGTAATGGTAGAATGTAAAGGGGCCACTATAGTTTTAAGATCATACCTTACAAGGTATGATCTTAAAACTATCCATTTATTTGCCAGAATGTAGGTTTACAAACCTACATTCTGGCAAATAAATGGATTTGATTTGATTTTGATTTGACGCATATGGCGAAACTATAAGGGTTTATTTAAACTTCATGTACAATTATAGTGATACACAGGCATAGGTGGTTGGGCTTTATCTCAAATTTGCGTTGGTTACATATTGTACAAACGCATCAAATTGGTGTGAATGTTCAAAACTTTTCAATTGTTAATGCGTGTGCATGAACAGCAGACCGGAATTTTGTAACCGTTCAGCTTCGTCGTATTCATGACCGGATCGTACACCAACAGAGTCCTCGTTGCGTAGGATTGCTTGCACCCGAAGTTCACGTTCATCCTGCTGAGGCCTAAGTTCCTGAAGCATTGCGAACCGCCTTCCTCGAGATTTTCATATTCTTTGTTGCTGTACCTATAGAATAGAAAAATAAAACTTTAGGTATGTTAAGGCGACGATAACAGATCACGACAACGAGTGTTAACGATTTGGAAAAAAATATATGTTAAATAAGAGCATTTTCTTAATAACTTAATGTATGACAGTCACTTCCTCTCTCTTTAAACATCATCATTACATAAAGTTACTTGCTCTTGTGTCATGTTTATTATTGTATGTATTTATTGGATATGTAAATGGTAAGCCACTGACTTCCTGCCCTTTCCTTCTACTTTTTGATCTATCCAAAAGTTGTCTGTAAAAGATCACTTTTAGCGTTATGACCGCCCATTGTGACACCCTATAATTAATTTGTAAAGATACGTCTAACGCGGATAAAAAACCGAGAATTACGCAAAATCTATCAAGCGTCTTTTTCTGACACCTTCACCTTTTTAAAAATAATTTAATTATTGATCTTTTAGTATACATGTTTTATTAAAATGACTTTTGTTTTATGTATAATAAATTAATAATGCGTCTTATTTGGGACAGCGCTCCTGGATGGGCGAGTCCTATTACTGGCTGGACGTACGACGCTTTGCGTGAGCTCAGTACAGAACACGCAAGCTCACCACTCAAGGTTATATGGCATATATCTGCGCCTTCATAATTTTATTATCAGGGGTATGTTAATTTATATTTGATAAACCTCGAAAGTTGTCTAATCTAATATTAGTTGTTTCATGGTTAACCAAAATTTTAAGGGAATCACTACTGAAATTACTCACTTGCAAGTCACTTTGGCGACTAATTGGCGAAACAGCTGAGTTTGCACGATGATGTCCACCTTTGTTTCTGTGGGATTCCTGTAGGTGTAAACTGACTCCCACTGAAACATAATAATAGTTCAATCATCAGATTTAATCTACATAATTTTGATGATAAATATGTTTTAACAAGTACAAAAAATACGTATGCATGCAAAATATATTGATTATTGCGCTAAGAGAGCAAGTTCTCGCTTTCACCATTATTAGTGTGATAATACAGTACTATTATCGTACACATAATATTATACTTTTAAGTGTTGACGCTCAAAATCTTACCGTAGTCTCGCTCGGACAGTTATCGTCATCGTCAGACGACTCGATGATAGGGCCGCCGCTGTACCTGCTGCCAACGTTTACCTATAATGAAAACAGAGAGAGAGCACTTGATAAACTAAAAACAAAAGGAAAATTTGATAAAAAAAAGTTACACCATATTTCAGGTTATTAGTTTGTTATTAGAATTTATACAATTTTAGCATTGCAGGCTGCAATACCAAAATTGCATAAATTTTATTGCTTGTTTCTCTTTTCAGTTATGTTTTTGCAGTCGGGTTTTTTTTTAATAATTATCTATTTTCAAACTGTTTAGTTTTGGTTAATAAGTTGAATAAAACTAAAAAAAAAAAGTTAAATTTAAGTTAATGTATGTATATATTTAGAAGTGCCTCATTACTAGTTTTTATTTGATACCAATATTATTGTAATTTATTTTTAAGAAATCCTTTGCGTCCTTTTTTTTTGTTTTTGCAGATGCAATATATAAATATTATATAGCCTATTGTCCCACAATTAAGACGAATATAACGACACCTCATATGTTCAAATCCATCATTTACACAGAGCGTGCCAAAGAAATATACATACATACATACAAACATACAGACTTAAGTACATACTCTCGAAAAACATTACCCTCCTTCTGGGGCAGTCGGGTAAAAAATAGTTAAAATAAAAAGAAAATATTTTAACATAATTATGTTTTCAAAATCGAGTAAAATCTGGAAAATGTTTTAAATGTTTAAGGTGCAACTAAAATAAGCTTAAATGCAAATGAACATAAGTGCATTCATTAATATCCAAAAATATGATTATTGGCTCATGCGACATGGTACGGGGCCAATACGGACTGAAGATGACGAAATTATTAATTATTAAGATTTGATAATGCAATGAGTTTCTTACAATCAGGTCTAGCGGAAGGAGCTCGTTGATCTTAGCCTCGATCTCGTCGTAACCTTCGGGTCTGATGGAGCAGAAATCTTTTCCCCTACACTCCTCGGGAATTGTAATGCCAAGCTTGGTATCTGTGGAAATTAAAAACAAACATTATGCTATGCAAAATATATTCGTAGGAATAGGTACTGTCACCACTTGAACTTACTTTGCGGTGCAGCACTGCTGGTTGCCACAAGTAGGGACGCCTAAAACATAAAAAATAAACACTATAGGTATTTCCGAGTACACTAAAGGTGTTACGAGTACCAGGACTCGTTACACATTTAGTGTACTCCAGAGTGGAGACCGCGTATCCGCATGCGTAGTGTGGGGCGCCCCCCAGCTTATGGACCGATGACCTTAAAAAGGTGGCTGGGACCGACTGGATGCGGAAGGCGAAGGACAGTGTTGTGGCGCAGCATGGGAGAGGCCTATGTCCAGTAGTGGACTGCGTTAGGCTGATTTGATTGATTGATAGGTATTTCTCTTTTCATTCTTAAACAAAATTTGTATATGGTGTACAAAATAAAGTATAATCTATCTATCTATTTACCTGCCAACATAAAAATGCTTAACAAAAACACTAGCTTTTAGTTTTACTTATAATAAGTTAAATTTAAAGGCTGGAATGAAATTTCTTAAAAAGTAAAAAAAAAAAAAACCTATTTATGAAAAGTTCAAAGTCTAAAATATTTACCAATAGAACAAATGTGGAAAACGCCATGTTAATCGCAGCTAAAATTACTCTTATTAAACTTCTTTTTTCAGTGGCTCAACAGTTTGTGTTGACAGCGTCGTAATCAACAAATATTTTATTATTTTTTGTATAATACAAATATTTGCTACACGATGTTGCTTCAATGAATGGCAGCTTACAACTGTTTTAGTTAATATACAATTCGGTTTATATATCTACTTTTTATTGCATAATATTTCAATATTACCTTTTTTCCTTAGGGATAAAATTTTCGTGAATAAAGCAATGTGGAGGCCATATCTATGGGTCGTTTACCCTATTGAATGGATCTATTAACATAAAATCGATAACTTTGAAGTAATCTGAATTGAACATTGCGTGTAACATGTCAAAATAAACAGATTTTACATCACATTACTTAACTATAAACAGAACACGTCGGTATTGGATGACGCTGTGATCAAATCGATTGCATGTCACCGTTTAAAAAAATTAAACCAACAAGCTGTCATCATAACAACGAATAAAATTTGATGCCTTTTAAGATAAGAACATCGAATTCAATCCAATTCAATTCTTTATTGCATTCCATATGTATTACATAGATGGTATAACAGAGTTTGATCCCTGAGTTTGTTTCGCCATTTCTTCTCAGATAGGAAATGTCGACTTCACCAAGCTTGTTTTTATATTTTTTATATGACGTCTAAAAGTGATTCCGATATCCTATTTACAGAATAAAGGCTCGTAGAGACTCGTGCGATATCGCGGGCGCGAGGCGACACTAGTAGCACAATTTCTTTGTCGGCGGCGGCGCCTGTCGCGGCCGCGATATCGCGCGAGTCTGTACGAGCCTTAAACGATTTAATTTAATTTCATTTCAGTAAAAGATCAATATGGACTCCGTCGGGCACAGCAAAATTAGGATAGAGGAAGAGGGCTAAGTAACAATTCAAGCAATTCAATATTATTATAAACTAGCTGACCCGACAGACTTCGTTCTGTCAAAAGCTATTTGACTGTGGCAGTTTGTCTACGCGCAAAGGAAACTATAACCTACCTACCCTACCCTACCCTACCTACCTATCTACCCTACCCTACCCTACCTACCTACCCTACCCTATTCTACCCTACCCTACCCTACCCACCTACCTACCCTACCCTACCCTACCCTACCCTACCCTACCAACCCTACCTACCCTACCCTACCTAACTAAAACCTTCAATTTTTTTTTCTTTTTTTTTGATAAAATCTATTCTCAGACCTACCAAATGATGACTGACACGTTATGTCAAACGCCATAAAGTTACATTAGAAGATAGAGTTACCTACTTATTATTACAATAAAAATGTAAATATGGTCGTTTTCTTACAATATTTTTTTTTTTAACTTTCTTAAATTTTTCTTACATAAGAACCTTCTCCTGACAATAACAAACACAACAAAAAAATAATTAGCGAAATCGGTCCAGCCGTTCACGCGTGATGCCGTGACCAAGGGAAATAGGGATTCATTTTTATATATATAGATTATTAGATGTGTTTAATTGTGTGTAGGTATAATTATGTAAATTCCGATGTAAATCAATAATAACATTTTTGGGTTTGTCCAAAGTTAATAAAGGTTTTCCTAAGATTTAAATTAATCACACCTACAAATTTATAGAAGCCACAAATAATGATTGTTTAATGGATTTCCCCTTTTGTCTGAGCATAAGCTGATTGTGGCAACCTGTTGATTCCTGTTCTTATAATGTCCAACGCCATTTTTTTCAAATAGAAAATAATGACTATCCTCAAGGTCAACTCCCGTATTTAATTATATTGTATTTTTTTTTCTTTTGTTTCTATTTGTTGTACCTACTCTTGACGCTTTCAACGTGTAAGTTTTTATTAATTTTATTTTTACATCGTTCTCACATTTAGTTATAAATTCAACATTATAGGTGTAACGAATACTTTTGTAACAATTTAATTTAAAAGAGTGTCCATGGAGTTTCTTGCCCGTTCTTCTCCATAGGTACCTACGCTTTGAAATGGGAATGTAGCTTCATTTTTCTAACTGACCGACTCCTTGACAATTCAAAAGTGCCTGTAAATGGTTTAATTGAAATAAATGATTTGAGTTTGAGTTTGAGTTTAAAAACGTTCAAAACCTAGACAGATTGAGACTGTGGTTAGAATGCGATCGTTCTTAAATATACAGGAGTTGTCCCTCAGGTTAATTTACATTTATCAACGTAAGACGTCAGGGCCGTATAAGATTACCATAGATATTTATGTCTAAGCACCTATGATGGTTCCTTGGCTTAGGAACCATCCATTGACGTCCTGGTTAATAGATGGTTCTGTATTTGCTGGTAGGTATAAAGTGTAAAAAATGCTCAAAAGCGTTTTAGACAAATTAATCAATAGCTATTAATGAATGCTGGAAAATCGCTGCAATCACAATGATACACATTGCATACACGTAAATAGTTAATTAATATAATAACAGGGGGTGAAATTAGTGCATTTAGATCCTGATAATATGAAAATTGCATGTACTTTGAGGTAATCGTGTTATATAGGAAATTTAACGGTTGTTTTTTATTGAGTTCAATCGTTTTTTTTTTAAATGAACACAGCATTTTGTAAATCGGGCTAAATTGGCTCGCGCTCAGAGTCCTACGGGGGACGTCATTGAGAGAGGTCATGTTTACCGTTGTTCAAAAAATTCAAATATAAGAAGAACATATTTGTCTATACAAATAAATAAATACAATAGAAGTGTACGTTTATAATGTCAAAATAAAAGTTTTTTACTAAATGCATATTAAAGCATATACCGTACTTATAACAAAAAACAATCTTATTTTTTTTTGTCTGTCTGGCTGTCTGTTTGTTCCGGCTAATCTCCGAAACGGCTGGACTGATTTTGACGAAACTTACTGGAAAATAGCTGACGTTATAAGGAGTAATTTAGGCTACGTTTGTTTTAGAAAAAGCCACGGCGAAGCCGCAGGCAGCAGTTAGTCAGATATATAATTGTGATAGCTCCGAAAAAAAATATCTCGTAATTATATTTTAGTTTTAATTCGAATGATTGTTTTCGAAAGTGTAATTTATGTAGGATATGATGACGTTTAACTGTCATCTTACAATAGTGTTCGACATATTCCAAATTATTATCGATAAAATTATAGTCATGTGCGAGTCGTATACAGGATGGCAGGGACATCGACGCACGACTATTTATTCATGGTACCTGATTCTACTTTTTTTTTCAAACAAAAACAACAATAATCTGCTGTTTCCAAAATAGTGCGCGGTCAAAATGTATGGACTAACAATTTTTTTTTTAATAACCTACGTAAAATTTTAAGGAAGGGGTTCCAGAATTATGTACTAAATCCATGGTAACCGCACTGAAAAAAATTATTAGCCGAACTAATTAAGTTACTTCAAAAATAACTCAACTTTAGTTAGAAGGTAATAAACTTTGCTTAAAAACAAAACGATTTTGTAGTGTGCAAAACAGAGTTTTGTAACAGATAACATCTAGTTCGCAAGTCACAATTTTTGTGTAAACAGTAACCAAGTTTTTGCTAAACATTTCTTTCAGTGCGGTTGTGCGTCGATGTATGTATACATTTTTATCGTAGTTTATAAAGAAGCTTTAAGAGAACACATAAAAAAAAGCTAATTTAATTGTCCTATAAGAATAGGTTCGAGAAAAAAAAAAAAAAACTGTGGCAGTACGTCACTTTACAATAAAGAACGGCAACTGTTCCTTCATATGTAACTGTCAATATTTACGGATCTTCATGAGATGTGTTTCTATCTAGCTGGCCCACCTGAGCCACAGCAACGAATCCAATGTAGACTGCTTAGCTTATTGAATGTACTTGTCTAATTGTCCGAAAATATTCATTTTTTTTTTTCCAGGGCATCTCAGAATGTAACCACTAAGGTTCCGACTCTTTAACCGGACTTTCCTGTGGCTGCCTTAAGCTCCTAACGAAACTTAATGCCTCCAGCCAGGGCGTAAAATCTATAAACTAAACGACTGCTGCTCGCTAAGGGCACCCCCTGTGGGGTACGAACCTCGGCTTAGGGCAGCTGAGTCGGAGGGAGGGTGGCAAGGGACCGACGGTGGCTGGATAAAATCAGTGTTTTGATTATTATCGTGGGGGTTTTGGATTACATGCTGCTCAGCTAAAACGCGTGCTGGCGCTTCACTTACAGTCAAGGATCGGGGAGGACTATTCGTTAGTCGGGAATTTTGCGCGGGGCCTCGGCGGCGAGGTCGGAATGACGATCGTGTATTGTGTGCTCTTATTTTGCGAACTGCACTAGTTTCCCTACGACTCTCCTGGAGGAGAGTAGTGGGGTCGTCTGGGTCGGTCAGTGCATGCCTTGGACGGCGGGTCGAACTAATTTTAGAGGGGACATAACTTGCGGCCTTCACAACTAGAGCGTTGCGATGAGTGGCTGCTGAATCGAAGAAGCGCTTTGAAGTACGCTTCATGAATTGGGCTATCGTGGGGATTTTGAGTTCAACGTGGAGGTTAGTGTTACGAACGAACCAGGGGGCTCCCGTGATTTTACGTAAGACTCGGTTCTGTAGGGTTTGCATCTTATAGATGAGATGGGGTTTGGCGTGTGCAAAGACAGGACTCGCATAGGTCATGATGGGGCGGATGCACGCGGTGTAAATGCGCAATTTGCATTTAGGATGGAGTGGAGCCTATAGAGAGCGAAGGCTGCACGAGCGCGTACCTTCTTTAGGTGCTCAGAAAAGGAGAGATGGTGGTCGAGAATCACACCCAGATATTTGGCTCGCTTCTGCCAGGGGATAGGCTTGCCGAACATGGTGATCGGTCGGATGCTAGGGGGGCGGTGGCGCGGTTTCGTATAGAGGACCGCTTGACTTTTATCGGGATTTACTTCTATGCGCCACTTTCTAAACCATTCGCCAAGCTTGTTGGCTGCGGTCTGGAGAGTGTTAGAGATCCTATCGTGACAAAATATTCAATGTACCTCCGCCAGTAAGACATAAATGGCATTAAATTTCGGTTTCTATCCAGCGGGGCCCTTCGTTATTCTTAAATTGCTTAGAGACTTGAAAGTTTTATGGGAGATACTCCGTCCAATGTAGGTACTTTTCAAACTATTCATTTATTTACAAAAACCTTGAATAGTACAGGAGAAATTACATTCGTAAGTTTCTATCCAGCGGGGCCCTTTTTATCATTTTCAATGCACTTACAGGGATTAATGCGTTTTTTAAGGGTGATAAGTACATACTTGTATTTTTTTATAATAAACTTATTGCAGAAAATTTACCTACGCGCGAGTTCCGTCGAATTGTGAGTTTCAGTTAACGCATCGGCCAGGCCAGTGTCCTAAAGTTGACATCAACTGGCTCATGGTAAGCTGGCTAATTCAAAACTTATTTTAACTATTACAAGTGAATTGCATCAAATTGCATGTAGGGTCAGCAAAATAGTAGCATATGAAACTAATACCTATCTACATGCCACGTGTTATTAAAAAACGAGTGTTTCATACACCACTTTATCTAAATTCATGAAAAATTCATCAAAAAAACATTATTTATAAATCCAACACTCGCGGGGTATGCGCCACAACAGCCGATTAGCTGTTAAAATCGAAATTACATAAACTTTTTTGGACATTCATGGTTGATCGTGAGGGACTACACTCATTATCCAATAAAGTCAAGAAAATCAAAGAAAAGCAGGCTCTACGTGCATACAAATTATACGGCGAGATGGCGCAAACTGCATTTGAGTATGCAAAAGTTCTGCTGTTTTCAGATTCCCAGTTCATGTTTAAAGAATTTGAGGTTGTTTAGTTTTGAATCTAGTGGTGCAGGGTAGAGTAGAAGGTAATAGGCCACGCGAGAGGTCACCGATTAGGTGGACCGATCAAATTAAATCCGCAGTTGGAGGCCTTGTTAGTAAATGCGCCAGACTGTCATCGAACAGAACCAGATGGAGTTAGACCGTGAGGCGAGTTACGACAACACCTGCGATTGGACAAAGCTCATTGTGACCACGACCGCTCTGTCAAGAGCGAAGCGAAGAAGAAGAAGAGAGTTTTGAATAATAGATTTTTATGCAAGTAGTTATGCGACCTAATCAAGATTGTGAAGGGAAGATAAGTTATGTTTAATTATTAAATGTCAATGTCTTCACGGTATGTCACTAAGTTTGATATGTCATTTCGGGAGAATAATAAATAGTTTTGCTTCCAACCGGAATCCTGTTGTATCTTTTAACATTAATTTGTATTATGTATTGTTTTATTTTTCTAATTGTTATTTTAAAATTATAATATCTTTAAATTTATTTAAATTAATTAATAATATTATTTGTGATATATACGGGACACGTCAATGAAACAAGGCGGCTCAACGCAGACTGTATGTTGACTAATTAGCATACATAACAATTTGCATGCCATGTGACGGCAGAACATGGATGTAAATCGATAAATGATTTGATTTGAACGGGCAAAAAACTCCATGGACACTCTTTTAAATTATATTGTTACAAAAATATTAGTTACATCTCAAATGTTCTTTAATCTTTAATGCCATGCCAATTAACACTACCTATAACAACGGATAAGCCAGACAATTAAAATTAATTAGTAACTATATTTCCTCTTGAATTAATTTAATAAGGCATCATTTTTTCATTGCTTAAATTCAGTAAACAACTGTAAAACTACAATCATGTTCATGTTAGATTTTCAGATTGAGATGCGACATTTACTATCTTATCTTTTCAAGATAAACTCCTGAAACTTAAGACGATATAGTTTCCTTATTGGAAAGTTAGGCCTCCCACAAGGTGGACTGATGACCTTGTGAAAGCCGCAGGAATCCGCTGGATGCGGGAAGCACGGAACTGATCGAGGTGGCGGTGCTTGGAGGAAGCCTATGTCCAGCAGTGGACGTCTTCCGGCTGAAATGATGATGATGATGGTGATTGGAAAGTTTATATTTTTTGTAGCAAATTGATAGTTCCTATTACAAAACGCAGATATTATTGTAAAACTACATCAAGCTTTGATTTCGGTTTGTAAACATTATAAAGTATGTAGGTCTGTTGAAGTATTTGTATTGCAAGTGAACATTGCTAGTGCATGTTATGGGCATTATACAGCTATGACGAAAATTTCTTATAGTTTAATTATATGTAATCATACTGATTTCATGTAAACTGCCACGTTATGCCATGTAAATGTGAAAATAGACGCTATACTACAACCTCGTTGTTATGTACTACGTAATGTTTAGACACATTCGTCGGCCTGCAATATGTGGACGAACATAAAAACCGAAATAAGCATGTAAGTTGAACTAATTAATAAAAATAAAAAAATGTTATTCAATTTACATGCTTATTTCGGTTTTTATGTTCAACAACGCACATACATTGTTTAAGAATACTTTTTTATATTTGGTAATATATATACTGTCTACACAAAATTCGGAAGGATACCGGATATGCCGAAAAATGGGCGGATTTGTCAGAGACCGCATAACACTCGGTATCCGTTTCAGCTCTGATGTATAACTGAAAATGGCTGTAAGCTCTCTCTTTCTTTGACTACACAAAGTAAGTACTTATTTTTAACCAACTTCGGAATATAATGCATTTTGCAATATAGTTGTGTACAAAGCATCAACAATGATAAACCAAAATATCCAGTTTAATTTTCCTTAAAACTACCAACTATCAATACGCAGGTATTCCAATTTTAATTTCATTTTACAAGCATTTTTTAATTTTGTAAATATGAGTATTTATGAGTACCATGGAGCCGTTTATTCTGTTATTGTGATGTGTGTTTGACTAAAAGAGAATGGCAGTTGAGAGCATGTCATGCTCACTCAAATGTCTCGTTGATGGTGTGTGTTGGATCATTCGGTTCCCTTCAAAATGGTTGAGCTGGATGGTGCTGATCCACGCGTCATGTTTGTGAACGGGCGCCGTCAGTTGAGAATGGTCATCTCTTATAGTAACCGGCATGAGTCGTGAGTACAAACTGACACCTGCGCAGTAGTAAATTTGTAGGTCTCTTTGGCGGAATGAAGAAGCCGGGGGGCGCCGAGCTGCATGCGATTGGTTCGTCAGTCGAAACTCGTCGTCTATTGGACTCTCGCGTGTCATTTTTATTTAGGCGAGAGTGTACATGCGCGAGCTTGCCCCCACTACTGCCCATCTGTGCTCACGACTGGTGCCGGTTATTATAACTGCCAGTGCTTATCTTTAATCTTATATTTTTAATTGTTTTATATTGCTTTTTTGACATTGTTCTCACTTATAGACGCAATAAGGATAATGTACCTAGGATTGTGAAATATCTTGATGTAAAAGAGTGTCCTTAATGTTTATTTTTGGAATGGGCTTTCTGACTAACTGACCGATTCCTTAACAGTTCAAAATTGCCTGTTAATGGTTTAATTTAAATAAATAGTTTAATAAACGCAATAATCGCGAAACACCGTTCTAGTCTTTTAGTTGTAGGAAACGAATAGTTCCGAAACTGTAATGAATGATGATAAGAGTAACGTCGATTCACATCTTTTAAGCGTGACGTCATAGCTACGTAATTTACAATCAGTTTGCAGCTTATGGAGTAGCACCGGATGCTGCGGTTGGCGCGTCCCGGACCGGAGACTCGGGGTTTTTGGTTTCCCACCAGTAACTATGTAGGATTTAATGTCATTATGTAATTGCTGTTGCGTTTACGTTTTTTATAGCTTTACTGTTTAGTAAGTTACCGTAAGAATATAGTGACCGGAGCAATTACTTCTGCTTCATTGCTTTAATTTTTGGTCCTCTATTAGTACAAAGCCGATTTGGTCCTCAGTGGTTTGCGAACCGTTTCCAGGCAAGATCTTCTCATAATACGTTGTCTAGTCAAGACAAGTCGAATGATTTAATTAAAGTTGTAGTAGAGTAGTCGCGCAGTGAGCAATTTGCCGTCGCTCGCACCTTGCAGGTATTTAGAAAACCATTCCTCCCACAGTCGTCTGCGTACTGATTGTAATCAACCCATTCCTAAAGGTAGTTTTATTTATTTTTATAGTATTGTATTTATTAGGGAAAACAAAAAATTACATTACATTTTGTAGGAACGAATACAAAAAAAAAAATATGACCAAATGTGTCACCAACGACATTTTCCACGGAATAAGCTTAAAAAATTATCTTTGCAAACCATGTTTTAAAACAAAAAACCTACAAATTAAAATAATTTAAAAGAATTAAACATTTTTTGTGCTAAATAATAAAACAAGTGCATTTAGCAAACAAAGACAAACTCATCAAGGCATGCAAATCTTAATTAAAATTACTAGTGACGTGTTTTGAGTATAATATTTTTGAATCTACTAGCATAAAGCATAAGCAAACATATCGTTATGAAGGAATTGCTTGTTGTAATTATATATAGTAGGTAGATTCGTAACTCCTGATGGAAAAACCCAAAAGTGTGCGCGACCCGGGAATCGAACCCAGGACCTCATGTTCAGCAGTAACGCTTGCGAATTTGAAATAGGTACATGTAGGTGAGGGACGAGAGGGCAGCTATATATATATATTTTACGTGCATAGTTTAGATTCAATTATTTTATATTCAAAAAGTAACTTTTTCAGGAAAAGTATTTTAAACTTTAGTATACTATAAGTTGATGACACTTCCTGATTTAGGGAAGATGGATAGGTTTATATCCTGACGTGTTCTTTTAAGTTTATATTAAACAAAATAATTAAAATTAATGCACTTCTGAAAAAGTTACTTTTTGCATAAGTGACAGTGTTTAACCGGAGGTGCGATATTTTTGCTGAGGTCGGCAAAATGCTCATAGCGCGAAACCTGAAAGGTGAAGAAAAAGCAGAAAAGGTGTGTCATATTATTCTGTGAAGTACACTCACAATGCTTTTGATAAGGGTTGAAGGTGCCCATTTAGACAGATGTTTATGCAGCAGCAAAGCTTAACCCGCATTCTACGTATGTATATTCATGTGGACTATATTACTGATGTTCGGTTAACTATAATACGAAAGGCAAGATCTGCGGTCATGATTCATAATTGCCCGACTGTTTCGGGCGCAAATAGTTACTAGGGTTAGGTGACATCATGCACGTTACGATCTCGGGTAGTAAAAAAAACCGGCCAAGTGCGTGTCGGAGCACGCAAAACATGTTCTCCCATACATTCCAACTGCAAATGTAAGTTGGTCGACTATTACTCGTTAAGTTGTAAAGCCTACTTAGCTGTGATAGTTTTCCTTATAACTTTATGTGATAACTGCCTGTAGCGACAACGGTAAAGGTATCTTACTGTCCCATCTCAAAAATCCACCATGTATATGTAGATAACAAACCATTTAAGCAATCATAGATTTATTAAGGCCCCTACGGGCCTCAGGGGAGGGGGGGTGGTAACTTACCAATCTTAAAAGAAGAATCGGAAACACCTAATTTTTGTTGAACAATAACAACATAATAACTATTATGTAAAATCTTATTCAGGTTGCTTCATCGTAATATTATAATATTATGATTATAAATTTAGTTTTTCCAAAACTAGTGCGCAATAGTTCGACAGATAAAAAAATATTTCCTTTATCATAATTATCGTACCGTACCGTAGGAATGAGAACAAAACTCGGTCAATTCAACAATACATTTTATTATTTGAATCAAGTTCAACTAAATATAAAAATATAAGAAAAATATGGTAAAACTACTTTTATATAAATAGTGAATCTAAAAATTCATACATAGTTAATTATGTAGTACCTATTTAAGACTTAAACACGCTCTACGCCTTTCAATTTAGAGATTCGATATTCCTTATTTACTTCTAGTTACGGAAGGCGCAGACGGTGCTTTGTAGTCCATCAAAACTTTCTTCGTGTATAGAACCTTGAATGACATCACAAGAAACCACTTCGGTTTCCCACTAATGACTTGTCTAATGAAATCTCGTCAAACAAGATAGTCTCAATATATACAAATAAACTCAAGGCTTTGTTAATAAACAAAGCATATTACAGCATTGACGAATTTTTTAATGACAAAAATCTAAAATCTAGTGTTAAATTAAACTTAAATTAAGTATTAAAAGTCAAATAGTACCCATTACTATTTGACTTTTTTTATATATGCATGTGACGATGTTAATGTTAATAATTTGACTTCAAATGTATTTTTGAAGCATTTTGTTAGGGTCTTAGTTCTGGATTGATCAATAAGAATATTAATGTTTGTAAAGTTAGTAGTTTTAGGTGAGGGACGAGGTGACTTGTATTAAAATTGTTTATGTTGCTTCTTTTTGTGTACCTACTGCAAATATTTTCACAAATGTATTTTTGTTATGAAATAAATAACTTGAACTTGTCTCGTTGAAGGCTGATGATTGATGAAATGTAGGTACAATAAGTTGACTATTTATTTATAAAATAAAAACATGTTTAAATTGTCATAGTTTTATGTCTACATTTTTGGTTTCCTCAAACTACAAACAATCTCTGTTTGCTTGGGTAAATATTGTGATTTTCAGCAGTATAATCAGTTAGTCGTCGACAGTGTACCGACATCTGCAGCACACAGGGATGCCTCCCTTAGCCGAAGCGACCTCCATCTTGGGTTTCTGACTGACGGAATCCACCTTATCACTCAGCACGAAGAACTCGAAGTCCATCTTTGTGCTGACACATTGGATGTTGAATTTACGCAGAATATTGCTGCCTTTTAAGAAGTGAGGCGTATCCCTCGTGATCCGCCCTTCTTGTCTGAAATAAGACAATACGAAGTATGATAATTTTTCCTAGTTTAAAAAACTATAGAACACGCTTCAATTTTTAATAAGTCCCGTCCTTTGGGGTTTCTCCGCATTAGGATAAAAAAATAATATGTTACGACAAATCTAATGAGCACCAACTCGATGGCTTTACTAGTAACTATATAGGAGTTCAGTTATACACCTTCCGTATAATTAGACTCTATATGCACTACTCAACATCTCCATTCCATCATCAGATCACCTTAGTGGTGCCATATTATTGTATTGTCATCTGAATTAAATACATCGGCAAAGTTTCAAATGAATACAACTACTAGAAGCGAGTGAAAATTAGATTCGTAGATTTTTATCTTAACACAGATTCAGGTCGACCTAATATTAAGCGTGTAACAAATATTGCGTCATTTTATTTGATCTTTTAAAAGTATTTATGTTTGCCTTTGAGATGAAAATCATAGTTAACTAAAATTTGAGCTGTTGGTTGAGTTTCAATCTGTCAAGTGCCTTTGCTTTCGATAGTGAAACACTTGTGAGGCAAACTCATTGCAAATGTGCTCATAGAATTATTACTATACAAGTATTTTTTATGATTATTTTATTCGCTATCATAGAAAGAACTAGTTCAACGTTTTAAATTCAAAACCTTGCCATTAAGAGCGCTTTCACATTTAGGCGACTTTAGCCAGACTTTTGTCAGAATTTCATAGTTTAAACAGAAGCGCGGCGGACGCGCGCTGCCGCCGCGGCCGCCGCGTGCGCTC
This sequence comes from Dryobota labecula, assembly GCA_947523025.1. Classification (NCBI taxonomy): domain Eukaryota; kingdom Metazoa; phylum Arthropoda; class Insecta; order Lepidoptera; family Noctuidae; genus Dryobota; species Dryobota labecula. The sequence continues at coordinate 5,507,266 of OX383289.1, read as the reverse complement.
AGTCGGCGATGAGCCAGTGTTGCAAACGTACGTAATTATAGACTACACAATGAGCGAGTTTGATACCGAACGATTTATTATTGAAATTCAAAAGCGTCCTGTTTTGTGGGACTCAAGAAGCAACAATTACAACAACAGAACCCTAAAAAGGAATAACTGGCAAGAATTATGTGCATTGTGTATTCCTGATTTCGAAAAATATGAATTTGTATTCGAATTTTTGAAATTAAGTGCGCCACACTGATCTAAACTGCGGTGCGACAGCCGCGCTGCTAACGCGCGGCTGTTATTATACTGTGAAGGACTGTGCTTCTGCCGCGCTACAGTCGCGCTGCTAACGTCCTAATGTGAAAGCGGCCTTACTGATAGGTATAAGATACTCTATTTGATGAGAAAGTCAGTCATATCAATATTAGATAGTCATCACTCAAAAAAATAATCCTAAAGTCTAGAATTATGTATGAACCTAATGAGAATAGTTGTTAAATAAATACTCACTGGCACCACCTAACACTGTAGATCTGCTGGAATTTCTTAGGGGACTGCACGACCACTCTCACTTTATCATTTTTATCAATGATGTAGTAGATAGGCTTCTCCTGAAAACAAAAAAAAATAAGATTGTATTGTTACTACTTCAGTTGGTGTTTTAAACAAAAAAACAAAAAAAAAAATAGATTTTTTTTACTTGGTTTTTGTCAGTATTATGGATTTTTGAAGATGTTATTTGATAAAATCAGAAATAAACACGGTTCATACTAAATCCGTAATAATGGTTGTTAGAAGTAGTGGAGTAGCAAGACTCTTGTTTTTCTGAAGTAGGTAATAAAAAATAAAAAAAAATTGCTGAAATAAGTTTAGTGAAGTCATAGGTATTATAGGTACTTACAGTAAAGTCATCAGAACAGTCGGAATCGTCTTTTCCGTAGCGGGAATCAATGTTGGTTTGTGGTTTTGAGTTTTCTACCTTCTGTAATAATCGATGCAAAACTTTAGACGTTTTAAAACACCTATCTTTTTTGGTATAAGTTCTATTTACATATTGTGTTCAAAGTTATTCATGCTATTTTAAATTAATTGATTAAAAAATGGCCAAAAATTTTAGATTACCTATATAATTATGTTTTTCCTTACCAATTCACGCGTGTCAACGAGAAGCTCCTCAATCTTTTTCTCAGGGTAGTTCGCACCCTTCTCGAAGCAGTAAGACTGCCCTACGCAGGACTCTGGCATCTTCCCTGTAATAAAAGATTGGGAAATTACACGGTTAAATTAATTAAATTATAAATTTACTTACACGGCTGTGTCGTGAACACGGCCGTGTATTGTACGTGAATAAGTGTACCTAACGGGTCGTACCAGACATCGCCACGTCAAAGGCAATTTTTATCAAAAAAATATATTTAGGAACTCACTAAATTTAATATGTACGATCCTTATGTTGTTCAGTACTGAGAAGGTTCATGAACATCGAATCTAACTAAAAACTAAAACAAAAGGCACAAAAAAATTTTTTTTTTCAATAACTAGTGTAATAAAAATAAAAAAACCGGGCAAGTGCGAGTCTGACTCGCGCACCGAGGGTTCCGTACAAACTCGTATGTAGCTGATTTGTCCATTACGGGAATCAAGTCTCGATGTTACATATTCTTTTTCCAAATTTCACGCAAAAACTATTTTTTTATGTGATAAAACTACAATTTAAGTATTTTCGGACTTTTTCCTTTACTTGTGCTGTGAGACCTTGCTTTTTGCTAAATTTCATGATTCTAGGTCAACGGAAAGTACCCTATAGGTTTTGATTTACTTGCGAATATCGCATAAATGGCTGTATCTTTTTATTACGTTGACTTAGAAGCTTGATTTTTCCAGAGCTCCAAGAAAACATAAACTTTCGTATTTTTTTAAAATTTCAATTTGATATCTCCACGCGTTCCTGAGAAAAAGGGTTTTAACAGACTGTCAGACAGACAGACGGACAACGAAGTGATCCTATAAGGGTTCCGTTTTTTCCTTTTGAAGTACGGAACCCTAAAAAGTACTCAGATGCTTAGTGATTTTCTTCCAATCAGTGATATCTTGATGACACAAATGACTGTCATGATAGGTAGGTAAGTGGTTCTCGATTTATAGAGAATTGACTGCGAGACAGTTTCTGCGCAATACTTATTCGTGGTTACCACGTATAAGCTGTATTATAAATTACAAGCTTTGTTAAGGTTGATGTATTTTAAGTAGGAATAACGTAAATGGGTGTTAATAAAGGTTGATAGTTACATGCTTCTTCATCATTGTTGGAGTCGTACATTAGTTCTCCATCTACTCCATCTTCGGGTAGTAATTCTGCTGCATTTGCCTGGCCCATGAGAAAGGCAACCTGGAAAAATAAAACGGTATTAAAACATTAGGTAGGTACGATGACGTAGATATTTGATGGGAAATCTTGTACTTTATGCATTTTCATAAGTCGAATGAAACTGTGTGCTTCAATAGGGACATATAATAATGAAAATACTGTTTCCAATAAAGTACGTTAATCTGAATCCATTTCTTAAATGTTGGTAACGCGATGGTATTATTGAGGTTAAGTGTTGATGGGTTTTTCTAGTGGGAATTTCTCGGTGCCTAACTGAAGTAAGTTCGAAATCATGCGAGGCAAAGATGCTTGTGTAGTTTTCGTTTTACATTTCTACTTATAAGAAAAAAAAAAAAAATTGTTACATATTGAAAAAAATTATAAAATATTAAAAATGTATAATAAGATTTACCAGAACTGTTAACACGAGGGAGAAACACGTTTTTGCCATTTTTGTATATCAATAACAAAGGCTAATTAATTATTTTGCAAAATGTTAACAAGCAATAACTAGTAATAATTAAAAAATACGAAATGTTTCTTGCTCTCCGATTCAAGCTCAAGGGAGGAATGATATTGTTATGCAACGCAACCTATTATTTATACTGCGGGAATATTTAAGGAAAATGGTTAGCTATAGCATTACGTCAGACATCCAGGTTTTTTTTTTCTCCTTGGTGATAAATAGTTAATTATTTAGCACTAGCTCACCCGACAGACTTCGTTCTGCCAAAAGCTATTTGACTGTGACAGTTTGTCTACGCGTAAAAGGAAATATAGTATAAACTATAAACTTCACTACTCTACCCTACCCTACCCTACCCTACCCTAACTACCCTACCTACCGACCCTACCCTACCTAACTACCTACCCTACCCTACCCTACCCTACCAACCTACCCTACCCTACCCTACTTACCTACCCTACCCTACCCTACCTAGCGTCCAACCTTCGCCTGAGAATAACAAACACAACAAAATAATTAGCTAAATCGATCCCGCCGTTCACAAATTGTTTTTGGATTTCGACAAACATTTCAAAACCAAAATCAGCTAAATCGGCCCAGCCGTTCTCGAGTTTTAGCGAGACAAACGAACAGCAATTGATTTTTTTAATATATAGATATTATTGTTTCAAAGACTATTTACTTGAATTAAACATATTTCACAGAAACACAATTCAATGAATTTTAATCTCATTTTTAGGGTTCCGTAGTCAACAAGGGACCCTTATAGTTTCGCCATGTCCGTCTGTCTGTCTGTTCGCGGTCTAGTTCAAAAAGTATTGGTACTAGAAAGTTGTAATTTGGTATGAGTAGGGTGTGCAGCACTGCGCACTTTTTCTACTATGTTCTCTAAAAAAAAGACAAAGCATTTCAGAACCAACATCGGTCTTTATTCATTTACTTAGGTTATCTGCCTAGTAAGAAAACAAAAAAAGAAATAATGAAAGGTAACGGTTTCGGAACTATTAAAAAAAACTGCAACATCCGTAATGTGCACTTTTGCGCAAAGTATGTGGACAAGAGTGCGCAGCCAGATGTGCAAGTTTGCGCACGCGGTCAAGAGTACGCACGACTCACAAATGTTACATTTGAAGCTACCATGGCCTACTTATGCTGTCCATTTCTCGTGCCAACAGTTTTTGCAAGAAATACACTGCATCCAGTCTTATACAAATGGTCTTTATATAATTCTGAGCAACCTGGACGTGCACAATTTTTGTTCTTTTGTGCAATTGCTAGGTACTTTGATTTAACAGTCTTACTCTTTTTAGATAAATGTTTACATTCTTCTTTTTAAATTCTTCTTCGAGTATTCTTTTCTGTAGAGAGCTGCTTGAAATTTCAGACATTTTACTTCTTTTATCGGTCGTGCGATAGATGACATTGGATACGACAACTCCAATAATTAAACTACTTTTGTTACACTCGAATCTACATTTTTTTTCTCCCCGTTGCTCTTTGTCATCTTGATATCATAAAAACATAAATAATTATTTTATTAGCATAGCAGTAAACACATAGCATCTTAAATAAAAGTCTGATACAGTGTACAAGACTGCGCGCGCATTCTTGTACACGATGGCTATGTGCACTCTTGCACATGGCGCACTAACGTCCTTTGAAAGACCACTACTGCCATTTTTTGGCCAGGACGTCGTTATAACTAAAGTGAAACACGTTTCGATAGTCATTTGATAGAAATAAACACTTATAAACAGCTTACCTGGATTACATTTATTACAATCACGTTTTCAAAACACCTAAATATTGTAACACAGGTATCAAATTTAGTTTTTGTCGAATAAATCTTCGGAAATTGTATGAAAAACGAAAATTCTTGTGCCGACACTTTTAAAATGTTGATGGTGCACGGTTAACCAAAGTTGACCGCAGAAGACAGTTTCCTGATTGAAGAATCGCTCTGCGCTTTCTTGCACACTGCGCAATCTTGCACACCCCTACCCTATACACGTTAATGACGCCGAAAAAGTGTTTTTTTTTTAACCATTATTTAGGGTACCTACCTCCCCTACATGTAAAGTGGGGATGATATTTATTTTTCTTCCTTCTCTTAGTGTGGGAAATCGTTGGGTAGGTCTTTCAAAAATATTAGCGGTTTGGGAATATCATTTTTTGACGTGACTTATCAAGCTTTAAAGTACCAATTTTCGTTAGAGTCAAGTGTCCCCCCCATCTATCAACTAAACGGTTGTAGTTAGAAATTCAAATGTCACGGCAGTAGTACCTATATATAACGAAGTTAGAAGGAAAACTATCACAGCTAAGTGGGCTTTACAATTTACCGAGTAATTGGCGACCAACTTACATTTACAGTTGAAGAAAATGTTCTCCCATACATTCTGTATAGGAAAACATGTTTTTCAACTACATGTTAATTTTGTTCTTGGGATAAATTCATCCCAACTACGGAACCCTTCATTGTGCGTGGTCCGACACGCACTTGGCCGGTTTTTTTGTTTAACAAACTTATCAAACAGTAGAATTATTTTTTTGCGAATATTGTTTGTTCGGTGTAAGTTAGCATAATACTAGTCACTAGTACTAGTCTACTGTGCCACTGCAGGGGGCATAGATAGGCCTCTTCTCATACAATGATGTTACGAGCATTGAACGCCACATTCATCAGGCTTGCTCAAGACAGGTTCGCGATATCAGACTTTATATTTACTATAAGTCCAGGTTTCGTCATGATGTTTTCCTTGGCCGATGTCAGTAATATATAAATATATATATATAAACTCAGGAACAGAACAGCTGAACTGACAAAGTCACACGGGTACTTGCCCTGATTCGAACCCACAACTTCGTGCATGAGAGGTCCTTAACCACTAGGCATCACGACATTGCGGATTGTGGCACAAGTATAAGTTACAAATCGCTGCGTCTCATCTTTCTGCAGATTCTGGTTGTAGGTGCCATGTGATGAGAATAGTCATAGAAAGGTTCCATTTTTAACCGACTTTCCAAAAAGGAGGAGGGTCTCAATTCGGTTGTATATATATTTAAAAAAAAAAAAAAAATTTTTTTTGTTACCTCAGAACTCCGTCGTTTATGAACCGATTTGGAAAATTCTTTTTTTATTTGAAAGGATATACTTCCAGATTGGTCCCATTTTTTTCAAAATCTAGTTCTGATGATGGGATCCATGAGGAATTGAGGGAACTCCTCAAATTTTACAGGCAAACATATAGCGATTTTTGTATTTTCATCAACAACTCAAGCATTTGCATTCATTTGATGAAGTGGAACTGATGAAGGAGACCACAAATGGCCAACGGAACTCCTCAATGATAAGTATTTCACGGGTGGCGATAAGATATTTCGATTAAGATAGTTAAGCGACTATACAGCAAATTTAAATAAATAATTCTGATGAAAATGGTACCATCGAACTGATCTGAAGATGAAGCCGGAAGGTGTGCACCGGAACTCCGTGATAAAATAATGTATCCTAGCCGTGTTTGGGCTTATTGAAATTATCATGAGCTGCATTTGGGCTATAAATGGTTATTAATCGATTTTTATTAACTTTGCGTGGGAAGTTTTTGAGTCAGCTTCGATAATACCTACGTATTTAATCCACTTCGTAAAGGTATCTTGTGTCACTGTTGTTTGTGCGGTCTAGCCAGTAGTGGTAATCGAATTGTTGTGGGATAGGTATCATAACTAAAAAGTGTTTTTTTTTTTAAATCTTTTAGGTACTGATTTTTTATTTTTTATTTCAAAAATCAGTACTTAAAAGAAAATGGAACCTTTAGTTCCGCCATTTCATGTGAATTACCATTAATGGGGACACGGGCGGTGGGAACAGCGGGAATATACCAACAGACCCATGGCGCGCATTATTGAAGCCTCGGCTTCAGTTGATCATACATTATTATACTGGATAAACATATCTAGCCTAAAAACATTACGCAAGAGGATGATGGATGATAAATAATGCTGATAAATGTGTTTTTCATATACCATCATCATTACGTCATCATATTAATCAAATGCCAACCTGCTGCGGTTCAATTGACTCTTAGTCTCCGCCTTTCAATTTAGAGATTCGATATTCTTTATTTACTTCAAGAAGATACATTATTATCCAATCTGTAGGATTGTTACGGAAGCCGTAGAGGGTGCTTTGTAGTCCATCAAAACTTTCTTCGTGTATAGAACCTTGAACGACGTCCCCACTAATGACTTTTCTAATGAAATCTCTTCAAACAAGATAGTCTCGTAGAAGGCTGATGATTGATGAAATGTAGGCACAATAAGTTGACTATTTACTTATAAAATTAAAACATGTTTATATTGTCGTAGTTTAAAGTCTATCTTTTCGGTTTCGTCAACTACAAATAATCTCTGTTCGCTTAGGTAAATATTGTGATTTTCGGCAGCATATCCAGTTAGTCGTCGACACTGTACCGACATCTGCAGCACACCGGGATGCCTCCCTTAGCCGAGGCGACCTCCATCTTGGGTTTATGGCTGACGGAATCCACCTCAGCACTCAGCACGAAGAAGTCGAAGTCCAGCTTTGTACTGACACATTGGATATTGAACTTGCGCACAATACTGCTGCCTTTTAGGAAATGAGGCGTATCCCTCGTGATCAGCCCCTCTTGTCTGAAATAAGACAATACGAAGTCATATAATAATTTACCTAGTTTAAAAAAAACGATGGAACACGCTTTAATTTTAAATAATCCACTAAACACGTACCCGTCCTTTGGGGTTTCTCCGCATTAGAGTAAAAAATTAATGCGTTACGACAAATCTAATGAGCACAAACTCGATGCCTTTACTAGTTTTTTTTTTTTTTTTTAGGGCATCTCAGAGTGTAACCACGAGGGGTTTCTACTCTTTAACCGGACTTTCCTGTGGTTGCCTTAAGCTCCTAACGAAACTTAATGCCTCCAGCCAGGGCGTAAAAAACTTATAAACTAAACGACTGCACGCTAAGGGCCCTCCCTGTGGGGTACGAACCTCGGCTTAGGGCAGCGTCGGAGGGAGGGTGGCAAGGGACCGTCGGTGGCTGGATAAAATCAGAGTTATGATTACTATCCGGGGGATTTAAAGCTACAGGCTGCTCAGCTAAAGCGCGTGCTGGCGCTTCACTTACAAGCAAGGGTCGGGGAGGACTATTTAGTCGGGGATTTCGCGCAGGGCCTTTACTAGTAACCATTAGGAGTTCAGTTCTGGCTCCTGAAATACAGGTACTCTAACCTAGCTCTGGATCCAAGGTCTCAGATTTTCTGTAACCTGTTTAAGGCAATAAAGAATTTATTATTATTATTATTATAGTTATACACTTTCCATATAAATGCAATCTATATGCACTGCTCTACATCTCCAGGCCATCATCAGACCACCTTAGTGGCACCATATTTTTATAATATAATACACCGTAAGAGTTTCAAATGAATACGACTTTATTGTGTCATCCCTTGTCAAATTTTCTACATATAAATCTGTAATTTTTATGGTGTGCAATAAAGAGTATTCTATTATATTCTATTCTCTAGAAGCGAGTGAAAATTAGATTCGTAGTTTTTTTATCTTAACACAGAATCAAGACGACCTAATACTAAGCGTGTTACAAATAATTGCGTTATTTTATTAGATCTTTTAAAAGTATTTACGCTTGCCTTTGAGATGAGAATAAAATTTAACTAAAATTTGAGCTATTGGTCGAGTTTCAATCTAACAAGTGCCTTTGCTTTCGATATTAGCAACACTTGTGAGGCAAACACATTGCAAGTGTGTTCATAGAACGACTACTTTAGAAGTACTTTTCATGATAATTTTATTCGCTATCATAGAAAGAGCTAATTCAACGTTTTCAGTTGAAAACTTTGCCATATACCTATAGGTATAAACTTGTGGACGAGAAAGTCAGTCATAACAATATCAAATATTAAACACTCCAACAATACATCCTAAAGGCTTGTAACTATTTATGAACCTAATGAGAATAGTTTCTAAATAAATGAATACTCACTGGCACCACTTAACACTGTAGATCTGCTGGAATTTCTTAGGGGACTGCACGACCACTCTCACTTTATCATTTTTATCAATGATGTAGTAGATAGGGCTTTCCTGAAAACAAAAACATAAAGATTGTGTTGTTAACTACTTCAGTTGGTGTTTACAACTTCAAGGATTCTTAATCTTGGTTTTTGTTAGTATCGTGTATTTTTTAAGATTGTTATTTATAAAACTCAAACTAAACACTGTACATAGTTAATCCGTAACAATGGTTGTTAGAAGTAGTCGAGTAGCAAGGCTTTCGTGTTTCTGAAGAAGGTGGAGTGGATTATGTTTTATTTATTCCAAAGATTTTGCAAAAATAAGATTAGTGAGGTCGTAGGAAGTTACTTACAGTAGAGTTGGTAAGACAGTCGGACTCGTCATAAATATCTCCATTACCGCTGCGGAAATTAATGATGGTTTGTGGGTCTGGTATATCCACCTCCTGTAATAATCGATGCAAAACGTTAGACGTTTTTAAGCACCTAGCTTTGTTGGTACAAGTTTTATTTACATATAACGGATTCAAAGTTATTCATGCTATTTTAAATTAATTAATTTAAAAATTGACAAAAATTTTAGATTACCTATTATAATTAAGTTTTCCTTACCAAATCACGCATGTCTGAGAGAAGCTCCTTAATCTTTTCCTCAGGGTAGTTCGCACCCTTCTCGAAGCAGTAAGACTGCCCTGCGCAAGGCCCTGGCATCTCCACTGTCATAAAAAAGCAATTCTTATTTAAAAAATCTATGAACCAACTTAATTAAATATGTACGGTCCTTATGTTGTTCAGTACTGAGAAGGTTCTTAAACATCGAATCTAAGTGTAATCTAAAACAAAAAGACCAAAAAAAAAAAACAACAGTTCCAATCACTAGTATAATAAAAACAATTATTCGCATGCTTAATGGTCGTTGGATTTTATTGGGTTACCCAATACGTAAACAACATTCTTAGTCCAATTTTTCCTTATCCAGGGGCCCAAGTCTGCTATTTTTATAAATTCGTCACTCCAATACAATCCCATTGTCATTTTGCTAAAAGTTCGTAATCTGCTAAATTCATAATAGTCGATCATTGGTCGGTCAATGGTCTCGCAATAGAATTGTATTAAAATGGCATTTTGAACATTTATTCATGCCAGATTTCATTTATATATATTTATTAGTGTTATAAGCAATCTGAAGTAGTAGGAAGTTTCATTTGTCATTATGTACGAGATTACCAATTCAATGGAGTGTCAGTGGCTGACCATTGGAAAGTCATAATGACGCCATTATTATATTAATAGATTACCAAACTTGTCAAAATCGATAATTATGAAATCAATGATAGACCATTCTGACACAATTGTAATAGCAGACTTGAGGCCCAGGGTCATACCTACCTACAAACTTAATTGAGAAGAATTTATTATTGCGTGTTACTTTCAATCAGTGATCTCTTGATGATAATAATGACTGTCATGATAGGTAGGCAATTGGTTCTCGATATAAAGGGGACACAGTTTCTGCGCAATTAAGATTAGAGCTTATTCGTAGTTACCACTTAAAAGCTGAGTTTGCAAAAAAAAAAAAATAAGATTGATGTATTTTAAATAGGAATAACGTAAATGGCTGTAAATAAAGGTTGATAGTTACATGCTTCTTCATCATTGCTGGAGTCGTACATTAGTTCTCCATCTACTCCATCTTCAGGTGATGCTTCCAATGGATTTGAGCCCATGTGAAAAGCCACCTGGAAAATTAAAAATGCTATTATTAAAACATGAGATAGGTAAGTAAACCTTCACAATATTGTAGTAATTTAATTGGGAATCTTGCACTTTATGCATTTTCATAATTCGCGATAAACCATGTACGAGTATTTCAACAGGGTCACAAAATAATCAAAATACTGTTTCCAATGAAGTAAGTCAATCTGAATCCATTTCTTAAATGTTGGCAACGATATCATTGAAGTGTTGATGGGTTTTTCTAGTGGGAATTTCTCGGTCGAAGTTCAAAATGATGTGAGGTTTGTGTAGTTTTAGTTTTCTATTTATTACAAAAAGAAAAGGTTATTGCTAAAATAATAAGTATTTTACTATTGAAAGTGTAAAATAAGACTTACCAAAATTGCTAACACGAGGGAAAAACACATTTTTGCCATTTTTGTTTATTAATAACAAAGGCTAATTTTCTTGTTAACTAGGTATTTTACAAAATGTTAATAAGGAATAACTTGTGATAAATAAAAAAATACGAAATGTTTCTTGTCAACTGTTCTCTCCGTTTCAAGTTCAAGGGAGGAATGATATGTAGCAGCGCATCCTATTATTTATATATTCAAGGAAAATGGTTAGTTAAAGCACCTAGCTTCTGACGTTTCATAAGTGCCCATGTAGGTTTATGTGAAATAAAATATTTTGATTTTGATTTAGCATTATGTCAGAAATCCAGGATTTTTTTTTTCTCCTTGATGATGCAATTATTATTTATTTAGCATTATGTCAGTAATCCAGTATTCGATTTTATAGCGTAATATTTAATTTTAACTGTTATTATCTTATTAAAACTGAAGGTAATCCTTGTGAAGACTGAAAGTTTTATGGGTAGCTAGAGGTAGTTTTGTTAAAAACTCGAGTCCTACAATACGTCGAGTCTCGTGTCTTACAATAATAAGACTCTCTAAGTTCTCATTGAAGTTTCGAGACTCAAGTCTTTTCAAAAGAACTCGGGACTGAGTCATCTGAGTCCTTATCTGGGGTTACTTGTAAGTGAATGAAGTCAGGGTTTATTAGTATTGTTCATATCGATTTTTTTTAGGTAAATTTGAACATAGTAGCTGTATACAAACTATTATGTATAATTTTAGTATATCTACCACTGTGCTCAATCCGTGTCTATGTATTACTTTGGATAAATAAACATTATTATTATTATTAATGAGTAGAAAAAAAATGTAAGTAGTCATTGTTTACTATCAAATGATTTTAAGTATAAAACGTTTTTTTTTTTTAATGACAAGTGTCGGTTCTTAAGTAATTAAGTTTTGAACTGATTTTACAATTTTTTGAACTGATTTTACAATTTGACTCAAACATAGGACGCTTAAGATTTAGACATTATAAAGAACTAGTGAATCGTGAGACTATTAGTACCAAGTCTTGAAAAAATACTTGAGTCTCGAAATAAGGACAAAATTACTCAAGTCTTTTACAAAACTAGGAAGAGGTACCTATATGTATTTTTTTAATTCTTTCATTGTTTTTATAATTTGAACGGCAATTCGCCCGGGACTTCGCCCGCGTGGATTTCGTATTTTCCCCTACAAAGTTCAACTACCCCCTCCACCCCCGATAAAAGGTTGTTTTCGAAAATTTATGATTGCGATCTTTTTTTATTTGTTACTAGCAGCTGCCCGCGGCTTTGCCCGCATACATCAGCTAACTGCCAGTGAAAATCGTTGAAATCCTCCTCGATATCTCCACGCGTTCCTGAAAAAGGGTTTTGACAGACAGATGGACGGACAACGAAGTTCCTATAAGGGTTCCGTTTTTCTTTGTGAGGTACGGAACCCTAAAAAGTAAGTCATGTCTTTTTCAGGCTCCAGGCTAACTACTTTTCAAATTTCATAACAAATGGTTCAGTGACTTAGGCGTGAAAAGGTATCAGTCAGACTAATACGAGATACTTACGTATTTATAATATTTATAGTGTCGATTTCGATTGGCGACCCTTAGAAATCAATTCCTTAGGTAGCTCGCTAGACCGAATTTAGTTTTATACACCCGGTCACAACTAGAACAATAAAGTTGGCCTGCAGTGTTGTATGTATAAGTGTAAGAGTGCTTAGGTCCCTCTTTGCGTATTTCGTGCTTCTTGATAATATCTTCGTGTCGGTTTTCTTCGAAAGATTTTATATTTTTGTGAATAGTACAGCGCCAAGACGACCCGTGTTAAGCGAGCCTCTCCCAAACTTTAATATAAATAGCGTAACCGTTAAGATGTCTCTTGAGCACATCCTTATAGCGGAGATGTTGACCGCCATGCTTCTATTTACCTTCTGCCATCTCAGAATAGAATACCACTTCGGGTAAACAGTGGTTTTTCATATGAAAGACGTATCCACACCACCTGAGTTGACGCTTCATGAGTTCATGTGGCGAACGGTGCAGAACCTCCATAGTAGGCACAAAGTCCTGCCACTTAATGTTCAAGATAGATCTGAGACACCGCAGATGAAAAAATGTCCATATTCCTAATATCTGGTTTGTAGAAGCACAATATTAATTTCTGTACCACAAGGAAGGACATGTAGGATTAATGCCTATATATTAGGGTGTCCCTTATATGACATTTTTTTTAATTTATTTTTTTATCGATACGCATAGCCTCTAATTTTTTTATAAATGCTAAAATATACTCAAATATGAAATTTCAGCTTTCTAGCATGATCGCAACCCGTGCCGACTGAGCTTCAAAGTTTATTTAAAATCGTGTTTTGTCCTATTATTCCGATCTGCTATAAAACTAATATAAATGCAACAAATTTGGTGAGTATGAGGTAAAATAAAATAAGGTAAACATTAATCTTTATTTTAAAACATAAAATTATAACAATCAGCCAGGGTAACTTCTCTTTAGTGTAGTTTTTTAACAGTCCAGATACAAATTTCTATGTTCCTGGGCACAGCGCAAAAAGCATTGTTTTTGCTCTTCTTCTGCCGCGTTAAGTAAGGTTTTGAGTTAGGAATGCATTAGACTGTTTTTAGGACGAATTTATAAACCTGATGACGACAACCGAAAACCAAAAATTCTCTCTCTAACATCTGCTCCAAAACAGCACAAGCTCCATTAAAATGACCAGTATTTTAAGCTTTTGTATCGCAGCACATTATTTGAACTTTATTATTAAGGTTTCAGTCAAAGAGAGCAGATGCTTTAGCTTGATGTTATCCAGAAGAACTCTCTAGTTTTGGCACTGCAAGAAGCTGTTCTCTATCTTCAAATGAAGCAATAATGGGGCAAACGTTCTTCTTTTGAACTTCGTACATCCAATCCGGGTAATAGTTTTCCATCCCAATGGACTGTGACTACGTCAGGTACCTTGTTTTGAAAGTCAGTTTTATTGCTTCTGCCCTTGTTATTCTCGTCTGAGTACAAATTCGCTGAATCGAGGATTTGTTAATAGCGAAATCGTCGCTGCTCAGACCAAGCGCTTTTACGAGACCGCATGCAGAAAGTAAATGGAGTCTCTATGCTTAACTGACATCGATCTAAAACTGCGACAAGTTTAGGCGTTATAATATCCTTTCTACCTCTTTTTTAACTTTTTTTAGGGCAGGGAACGTCTGGCAAGCTGAGTTCAGTATTCAAAATCTGTTCTTCGTCCGAATCTTCTGGACATTCAAGATATTTGAGCTAGAAGTAGATGCAACAGCCAAAAACTCTCTTTGTCTCACATTCCTTTCCTCCTCTTCTAATCGTCTTTGCATTAGTCTTTCTTCTTTCGTCGCCAATTTTTTGTCCACACCACCTAAGTATTCCGGTCGACCTGGCTCTCTCTGTTTCCTTAAAAGTACTTTGTCTTCCTCTATTTTCATTCTTTCAAAAGCATCAGCATGTGCAATATCAAATAAGTTATCAAGGTTAATTTTAAAATTATTTTGTTTATCACTCCGTAATTCCATCGACATCTTTATGCAATTAACAATAGCGCATTAATAGTTAAAAATCGCGAATGAAATGACAAATTAAACACGTAGTTACAGTGCGCAGCGCATTACCCGCGCAACTTATATGGAGAAGTTTAAATCGCAAGTCGGCACGGGTTATCGTTTATAAAACGGGCTAATATTTTTTCCTAGACAATATTGGGTTATTACGAAAGTTTTAAGAAGGTATGCGTAAAAATATATTGAACTTAAAATTTAAGGGACACCCTACTATATATGTATACTAGCTTTTGCCCACGGCTCCGCCCGCTCGGATGTCGGTTATCGCGTAAAAAAGTAGCCTATGTCCTTCTCCATATCCCAGGCTATATCTCTGCTAAATTTCATGACGATCGGTTCAGCGGTTTAGGCGTGAAAACGTAACATACAGACAGACAGACAGAGTTACTTTCACATTTATAATATTAGTATGGACAGTATATAGTATAGTATTATAGTATAGTAGGTATGGAATAAAAGGAATACCGAGAAAGGTCTAGCTTTATTGACTAAAAAACACAATGTAATTTACCTGAAAAGGCTGGAGAGTTATGGTTTTAATTTGATAATTTCATTTTGAACGCTTTGCATTAATAAACATATAGGATCAGGCATAATGAAAATGTTTCAATTGTTAAGCATTTGCGGTATTCCCAACATTTGAACATGTTGCAACCGGAGTTCTCCTGCGTGTATGTTTTTGGTAAAGCAAGATATGGTTATTGAGATACGAGTATTCCTAATAATATGTCGATGTGACATCACTTGGGATGTCCGAATATGAATGATGTTAAATGAGTCACAGACTAGTAATTCAGAAATATAAATACCTACTAGTTAAGAGTATTCCCGTTTGAGCACGTATACATTGAGCACCATTTAAGAATATCTTTCGTGCTCAATAAATAGGTGCTCAAACGGGAATATTTCAAATATCCTACTTATTGTTTGTTATTTTGTGGTAGGAGTATACTTAATACAAAACATATACATATAATTATAAACGAGTGCTTACGTACTTTTTCCCTGAAGTATGAATGAATGGAACGCACCTACCGAGAATTCTGAAATATTAAATTATGACAAATTGGTAAAAATACCAATTTTATAAATCTTGGAATTGGTACGTTCAAAATGTATGTTTGCGCAGCAATAGCCAAGCAGTTAGCGCGTGAGTTTTAGTAAATTCAAACCCAAAGTCATGTAGATATACTTACGATCAAAGAAATTTAAATATACTCTTACGATAGACGGGACAAAGCTAACAACATCAAAACTGGTCGCATCTCGCTCAGATCTCTCTCTATATCTCTTGTCATCCGCCCCAAATTACAGATCAGATTGTGTCAAATATATATCTTCGTATTGGTAATTCACATAATATGGCAAATAAAAATGTTCTATTTAAGTACTGATTTAAGAAATAATAATCAAAAAATAATCCATACCGTAATTATTTTTATAAATTTTCTTTTAAACAAAGTTATTAAAAAAGGAGATTTTCTGATATAAAATATTTTATGATACTGGTACAATGCAGAAGACCCAAACATTTTAAAATTTTTTACATCTTCAATAACGCGAATATTACAACTCTCATTCATAAAATATCGTTTATCAGGTAAATGGTCATAAAATATCGTTTATTTATATGTTTTAAAAATATGGCAATAACCACATCTAGTGCATTTGGATTCATATGCCAAGTTTCATAGAGTTTACTAGTAATGATTAATTTAATTTTTTCTCTATTTTGTTGCGGCTCTGTTTTTTTTGTTCTATTGAATTTTAATTTTGCTGTTTATATTAGTTTTATATTCCATCTCGTAATTGTTATTTCAACTTAATTTTAGTTGTTATTTATATTAATTTAAAAGTTTAGTGCTTGTGGCACACCTACTCGTAATATGTTTATGGGGCATGCGGTGCTAACCTGTTAGAAATTGTTACACTAACCTTATATTATGGTAGATATTAATTCAACTATTTACAGTGTAAACAATTGATGGTTGGCCAATAAAGCAAAAAATAATATATATATAATCTCTACTAGTTCATAGACCTTAGCTCCTTCCCAGGTTCCTTAATTTTTTTTAAATAAAATAATAGGTAAGTACCTAATTAAATAAATTGTAGCTAGCCTACCGATATGGGGTCCAAGGTCCAAGCTGCCTGTCGTCAGGGCTCCAGACAGTGGAACCTATTAACAATACGCACCGTGTTCAGGAATACCGGTTCAGCTACGCTTTCCTAAGACTGAGGAGGTCGCCACATAGTGTTCACAATTTACAGTCGAATGACGTCACTGAAATGTTATTTATGAAAGTAAGTTGGTGTGTTTCCCTAGAGAGTGTATCCAGCTCTTGATCCAACTACCTAACTAGAGCCACCTCATGCGTTGGTAGAGTTTCTTAGGTACTAGGCCATTATTGGGTTTTCACAGCCGCCCGAGTCAAGTTGACATACTTGTATTTTTTTTCTCGTAATTGATTTTAGTAATAAGACTGACGTTAGTACTGTTGTAATGTATTTCATGTCCTGTGGTTCGTCCTCGCAGTGTTATCATCATTATCTTGCCCTTATCCCAATTTATTTGGGGTCAGCTCAACATGTCTTTTTCTTCCATACCTCCCTTTTTGGCGTGACAACGTCTAATAAATCGATGAACGCCGGCTGCATGCACGAAAAAGGATGACTCGACATTGCCCCGTTACGCGCATTGTCCCGTTACGCTCATTGTCCCGTTACGCTCATTGTACGCTTGCGCCGCATCAATGTTTTGTTATGACGTTGTCACGTTAAACTATCGTCCGTAAACCAACTTTACAGACAACCAATTTTAGGCTCCTGCAAACAGGCGCGGCACGCGACGCGACACAAAGAGACCTCTCGTCGCTCGGCACGCGGTGTCTTTGAGTCGCCTTTTATCGTCATCTTGGTAGTCACCTACTTTTTAGCCTATCATCTTGCACATAGTCCATTCATGATTTCTTTGGTCTTCCCCTACTCTTAGAAGCCATCTTTTCTTTTTGGGAAATTTGTTGTGCCACTTCTTCTTCCCAGTTAAATCACTAGGAGTTGGTGAAGGGCGGCGGTTTTGGGGGACTGTCTAATGTAATTATGACGTTTGAAAAGAGTAGATTCTTAGCCTAATTTGATTAAATGACTTTTGATTTTTTCAGTGTACATTTATTACCTGTCTAAGTACGTATTTCTGGTTTCACAAGACTATCCATATTAGCATATTAGCTATTCCCGCGATTTTCTGTACATACTAACGATGTAATCATGCTTCTTAAGACTTTCATTGCCAACTGTGTTTTTATGAAGTCCTTAAGGGTGCCGCGTAGGTTCCAACACACAGGTAATTTGAAAATACTATGTTTGTAACACCATAAGTCAATTGTTCGGAAGAAAATCACTTTACTACTTTGCTAAGTGTAATTCTCGTGGCTTCACAACTCTGGCTAAATTTAATATTTCAAATGTGTTGTTAAGTTGTATTAGAAATAAGTACCTTAGTAGTAATTTTATCTAATACATATTCATAAAATGTAATCAATAAAAGATTGAGTTGATGCACATTATTTTATTTATTTGGTTTTACTGTAGGTATTTAAATAGTTTTAAATAATAATTTAACTTAACTATCTACTTAATACTATGTAATTTAACTTATACTACTAATAATACTTTACAAATGGCAGTTTGGTGTTTGAATACTTTATAGAATGTCTAACACGTCGGTAAGGTACTTCTTAAGGAAGATGAAAGCACCTAAACAATGACAACTATTATGCTGCGGCCACACTGTCGCGATAAGGCGAACTACACTTCGCGTGCCTCGCAGACTGCTCGACGACGTCTCGCTGTAAACAGAGAGCGCGCGAAGTGTAGGTCACTTTATCGCGACAATGTAGCCGTTGCATTAGAAATGGTAGTAGTGATTCAAAGTCTTAATGAAATTAACTTATAAAAAAGGCTTTATCTTGGGTTTGTAGAAAAGCTTGAAACTGGTGTGATTGTTGAAAACTTATTACTTTTCCTGATTACGCATGAGCAGCAGACCGGAACTGTGTAATTCTTCATCTTAAGTTCATTCGCCTTGGGATCGTACACCATCAGAGTCCTCGTTGAGTAGGATTCCTCACACCTGGAGTTCATGTTGAATCTGCTCAGCCCCATGTTTCTGAAGCATTGCGTACCGCCTTCCTTGAGATTTTTATATTCGTTGTTGCTGTGCCTGTAGAATGGAAATATAAAACATTAGGTATTATACTTAACGATTTTTTTACATATTAGGTATGTTAATTTTACTTGATAAACCTCGAAAGTTGTCTAATCTAATATTAGTCATGTTTCATGGTTCTTCCAGTGGCACATTGGTTACTTTGACTAAACCAAAATTTTAAGGGCATCTCTACTGAAACTCACTTGCAAGTCACTTTGGCGTTTTTTTGGTGTAGCAGCTTAGTTTGCACGATGATGTCCGCCTCTTTTTGTGTGGGATAGTCGTAAGCGTAAACTGACTCCCACTGAAACACAATAGTTCAATAATCAGATTTAATCTACATAATTTTGATGAAAAATATGTTTTCAAAATACATTGATTTTTGCGCTAAGAGAGCAAATTCTTGCCTTCACCATTCTGCCGCGCTAACGAAGAATGTGATAACTCGATTTCGGACGATTTTGAGTTATGTATTCGTTGATTTGGAGTCAGCGAATCGAAATCTATTAACTCTCTCTAAGAAACTTTTTATTGATCCTTCAGGAACTCGGTTTTTCAGTAAGCAAGAATGCAATAACTAAAACTTCATAGCAAATTCAATAATCAAAAATACAATTCTCTGAAGCGGCAAAATCGAGGTATTGCATTTTTCGTTAGTGCGGCAGCATTAGTGTGATAATGTACTATTATCGTACACATAATGTTATACCTTCTTAAAAGTGTTGACACTCAAAATCTTACCGTAGTCTCGCTCGGACAGTTATCGTCATCGTCAGATTCCCCGATACTTTCGCCGCCGCCGGATCTACTGTCAACGTCCTGTAATGAAAACGGAGAAAACTTATTAAAAAAAAAAAAAAAAACCTTTGTACTATTTCGATTTTCGGGGGGTTATTTGGAATAAAGCAATTGTAAGATTTGAGTTGACATATGTAAATTCGAATTGTGATCTTCGTACGAAAAATTTTAAAAGTAAACAAGACCAGAAGTAAAATAAAAGCTGTCTATGGTGTTTTGGTATAATTTATGTCAACTCAAATCTTACAGTTACTTTATTCCAAATAACCCCCGAAAATCCAAATAGCCCCGTTCTACCGGTACGTTAACACAATATTTTTTTCAAAATCGAGTCACATCTTGAAAACGTTTGAAATGTTTAGGATGCAACCAAAATATGCTCAAACGCTAATTAAAATAATTGCATTCGTTAATATCCAAAAATAAGATTTGATTATTGGCATAAGCGACAGGGTACGGGGTCGATACGAACTGATGATGATGAAATGACTATAAAGATTTGATAATGCAATGAGTTTCGTACAATCAGGTGCAGCGAAAGCAGGTCGTTGAACTTGGTCTCGATGTCGTTGTATCCTGTGGGTTTGATGGAGCAGAAACCTTTTCCCTTACACTCCTCGGGAATTGTAATGCCAAGATTGGTATCTGTGGAAAAAGAAAAAAAAAAACTTTATGCTATGTTGATAAGTTTGAAATGATGTAGAATATATTTTCATTTTAATTATAAATCCTTAGGAACAGTTACTGTCACCATTTGAACCTACTTTGGGGTGTAGCACTGCTGGTTGCCAAAACTAAGGATGCCTGAAAAATAAAAAAAATCACTGTAGGTATTTTTTCTTTCATTCACAAACAAAATATTTATATGCATGTTTTATGTGAGTAAGTATGAAGTTTCTTGCCCATTCTTCTCCATACATAACTACCTTTTGGAAGGGGCAACTAGAGTCAATTAATTATTTTTATAACTTTTGACGTTCAAAAGTACCTTTTATGTGCCTATTTGAAATTAATGATCCGACTTTGACTTTGACTTTATGGTAGGTATACAAAAATAATAAACTATCTATCTATTTATCTATTTACGTACATACATGAAAAAAGCTTAACAAAAACACTAGCTTTTATTTTTACTTATAATAAGTTAAATTTTAAGGTTAAAATTAAATATGTTGAACGTAAAAAAAAAAAAAAACTTTTATGACTTTTCATAAAAGTTTTTTTTTTTTTTTACGTTCAACATATTTAATTTTAACCTTAAAAATTTTTTTTTTTTTTTCGAACTTTTTCGAAGTTTAAAATATTTACCGCCAATAGAACAAATGTAAAAGACGCCATGTTTAACGCAGATAAATTCACTCTTAGTAAACTTCTTTTTCAGTGACAACAATTTGTGTTGACAACGTCGTAATCAACAAATATTTTAATAATTTTTATATATATTACAAATATTTGCTGCATGATGTTGCTTCAATGAATGGCAACTTACAACTGTTTTTTTTTTTTTTATTTTTTTTTTTTTATGTATGGCATCTCGCACGTATAACCACTTTTCCTGCTCCTTAACCGGGCTTTCCTGTGGTGCCGCAAGCTCCTAAACGAAGTTTACGCCTCCAGCCAGGGGAGTTTTTAACTATAATCTACTTAAACTAGACGACTGCTCGCTAAGGGCACCCCAGGTGGGGCTCGAACCTCGGCTTAGGGCAGTGTCGGAGGGAGGGTGGCAAGGGACCGTCGGTGGCTGTGTTTTAGTTATAACACAACTCGGTTTATATACATTATTATTTTTTATTGCATAATATTTCAATATTACCTTTTTACTTATGGGTATTTCTAATAATTTTGTGGATAAAGACCGAATCTATGGGTCGTTTAGCCCATAGGATGAAATTAATTTATATTAACATACAATCTATACGTTTTAAGAAATCTGTTATGATAGTTGCGTGTAACATGTCATAAGAAATATATTTATTATGCATCACATTAGTAGAAACAGAACACGTCAGTATTGGATGACGTGAGCAAATCGATTGCATGTCACAGCTTTTAATAGTCATTATACCAATTAATAAAATTGGTGTCTTTTAAGATAAAAACAACAATTTCAGGTGTAAATCAATAGTTAAATTTTTGGGATTGTCTATGGTTTTTCTAAAATTTAAATTCATCGTACGTACGACTTTATAGAAGTCACAAATATTGAATGTTCAATGGATTTTCCTTTTTTTCTGAGCATAACCTGTTGATTCCTGTCCTTATAATGTACCTAGGTACCTTTATTATTAATTATTTAATTGCATTGTCATAGTGCAGGGCAATGACATTTTTCCAAATAGAAAATTGCGACTGAATCCTCAAGTTCAACTCCCGTATCTAAAAAACGTTCAAAACCTAGACAGATTGAGACTGAGGTTAGAATGCGATCGTTCTTAAATATACAGGAGTTGTCCCTCAGGTTCATCTATATTTATCAAAGTAAGAAGTCAGTGACGCATAAGATTACTATAGAGACTACAGAAATAATATATATCTAAGACCTATCTATCTAGGAGTTAGCATAATGAAAACAAAAAAAAAAAAAAAAAAAAATGTGTTTGCTGGTATATAATTATAAAGTGTAGGAAATCCTCAAAAGCGGTTTTAGACAAATTAATCAATAGCTATTAATTAACGCTGGACAATCACTCCAATCACAATGATACACATTGTATCCACATAAATGTCTTTAACCTCCACGCAAATCGCGATAAGTGCACACGCTCGAGAGAGTGTGAAATACCTGGGGCATATTATCACCTCTGAAGGAGTGACCCCGGACCTTCGTAAGGCTGCGAAATATAAGACTTATTATTATATAGTTAAATCCTGTTCGTTGGTAAGTATCACTTGAGAACGGCTGGAAGATTTGGCTACTTTTTGTCTTAAAATGTTCGTAATAGTCCAAAATAAGGTTTTTAAGAAAATAAAAATTTGGAAAAAATACTGAAAGTCCTTTTTTCTATAACATTAATTTCAGTTCATTTTTATTTGGACAGGACAACGTCTGTTAGGTCAGCTAGTAGGTACACAATAGTTTTCTCTGTTGCGTTGCCTGCAGCTTACTAAATCATCACAATTTGTGGTTTTATATTTCACAAAATGTCTCAATTAAAGGTTTGCTACATATATGACTACAAGTTTAACTTTATAGGCATTTTATTTTGATGATAAAGGTTATTTAGTAGCGACCGCAGACTGAGGGGTTTGTTCATAAGCGTTGCTTAAAGTTAAGTGACGTTCAAACGTCAAAAATGTATGGTTAAACAGTCGCTAATCATTACTTAACTTTATGCAGCGTTTATAAATAAATAAACCCCTGAATGTTGGACATTGTTGTCAAACGAAGGTTTAAAGGTAAAAATTTGAAACCGATATAGTCACCAGTTCGGTTGGTCATTGACCCTCTATTTATTTCTAGTATAAATCTAGTTGATTCAGATTATAAATAAATATAGCTAGATTAAAATAGGTTTTCAGATTTATTGCATTATTATTTTATTGTGTTCGGGTGGGTACAGCTATCAATAGAAAAGTAATAATGAGGTTATTTACGAGAAGCTATTTACAAGCCTGCACAATTAGCAATAGAGTATCGTTGTATACAGGTTTTTTAATTTATTAACTACTAGCTTTTGCCTACGGCTCCGCCCGCGTGGATGT
This sequence comes from Dryobota labecula, assembly GCA_947523025.1. NCBI lineage: Eukaryota > Metazoa > Arthropoda > Insecta > Lepidoptera > Noctuidae > Dryobota > Dryobota labecula. Next base: position 5,483,933 of record OX383289.1, on the reverse strand, counting down.
CGGTTATCACTTAAAAAAGTAGCCTATGTCCTTCTCCATATCCCCGGCTATATCTCTGCCAAATTTCACGACGATCGGTTTAGAGGTTTAGGCGTGAAAACGTAACATACAGACAGACAGAGTTACTTTCATGTTTATAATATTACCGTGTGATGCCGGAGTACCGTGTGATGCCGGAAGTAAAGAATAGCACCACTCCATTTCCTCCCGTGGGTGTCGTAAAAGGCGACTAAGGGACTTGGTAGAGAATGGGCAACAGCGTCCTCTATGCATTTTAACACCATACTGCGATCGCTAACCCGCCTGCCAAGCGTGGCGATTATGGCAAACCCCCCAATTGGGGGAGGCCTATGTTCAGCAGTGGACGTCTTTCGGGTGAAATGATGATTATAATATTAAAGTATGGATTCATCATTAAGCAAAGCACTAACTAAGTACATATCAATAAAAAAAATAAAAATAAAGAATTGCTACGAGGTCTGGGGTCGATTCTAATACCGAAATATGTATTAAGGTTTTTAGAATTTTTGTCTGTTTGCTTAAATGTAAGTTCCAGTATCATGCAAATTCTACCGAATAGATTCTGTTCAAATTCTGCATACATCCATACTAATATTATAAATGTGAAAGTAACTCTGTCTGTCTATAATAATAATAATAATAACGTTTATTGTGTCCAAAAAATTATACATAAACAATTTTGGGTTTGGAGTCTTCATTTAAGCAATGCCTGTATTAGAGGACTCCGCTCCTTCACAACAGTAAGTACTTACTTAAAACACAATAAAAACAGTACAAAAAAACAAAAAATACAGTAAAAAGACAAATTATAATTATGTGAACTTGTGTGAGCGTGTGCATGAGTGTGTATGTGCTGTTGAGTGTGCATGAGTGTTTTGGATGTGTGATTGTATGAGTATGTGTGTGTGAATGTATGTGTAGGATGAACGGGTCGTGTACTTGTTAAGTTACGTTTTGTAGGAGAGCTTCAGTATTATCATATGTCAGTGGTTTTATCCAGTCAATCAACATTTCTTTACTTAAATGATAAGATTTTTCATATATGAAAATTTCTTTTTTATTTTGTTATATAATTGAGCTGATCGTTTACTAAATTGCGTAGATCCGAATTTGGTCTTGGTTAAAGGTACTTGAACTATATTGTGTTTTCTTCTCCTAGAGAGTATATCCGGATTGTAAGGTAAAGTTTTGTGCATTTTTAAAATAATTTGTGTAATGTATAGTTTCCTAACTGACAGTAACTAAGTTTGTAGAGGTTCTCTATAGAATATCTTCTTTTTTTTAAATACATAATTTTGAGCAGGGCTCGTTGTGCTCGCTCCAATTGGATGAAATTAGATTTTGTTGCCCCACCCCAAACAGGAATACAGTATATCAATGTTGATTGCGCAAGAGAAATATAGATTTGAGTGAGCACATTTCGAACAGTAGGCTTACCGCTACTCTGTATAGACCTAGGGAGCACATGACGCAGATTCTTAAAAATCCAATTTAGCTTGCGGACCCGATTCGCCACCTGCTCAAGATGGGGGTACCAACACAATCTCTGGTCCAGCATTACCCCTAAATATTTTGTGCTATAAACTTTGCCAATACTAGAACAGTTACAATTATCAACATTATTACCAACACAAGTGTGTATAATGATTCGAAAATCGCCGGTTGGTTAAATGATAAATGATAAATGATTTTATTTCTGTAAGTAGGTTTTTACAAACACTTTTACACGTCAATCATATTTTAAAACTAGATGAGGTCGGCGTTTCGTATCTGACTACTCTGAGAAGAAAGACCGAAACAAACTCAGAGATCACAGTCTCTTTTAAAGTCCAGACATAATCTTGGTCAAATCATGTGAAGACCATGTAGATTGGTGTCTGAAATGGTCTTTTGAAGAAAGAACCACACAGATAGAGTGGACCTATCCATTCAGTGCACGCATTTGTCAGTAATCGTGCAGCTCAACTCAGAACATAAGGAGCTCAACGATTCGACGAACAATACCAAAGAAAGGACATTTGGGCAGGCCGCATAAATTACTCAAACTGCCATACCATGATCAGAAAAAAAAAATAAGGAGAAGAAAAAAATAAAAATAAAGACCCACATAGTCTTCACATTCACAATAATTAAAATAATAATATTATACTTCACAAGTAAATATTCATGTCAATGTGTATAAAGCAATCACAATAAAAAAAGTTTCAATATGTAAAATTTGGAGCAGCTCAATCCCAAGCCTTTTTGTCCTCAATATAATCTTTAATGGTATAAAAGGCTTTCTGGCACAACTTACGTTTAATGAATGATTTGAATTTATTAATGCTTAGATCTTGAACGTGGCTTGGAAGTTTATTATAAAAGCGTATACATTGACATCTGAACGAACCACCTATTTTCTTGAGCCGAGTTTTAGGTACAACATACATGTGTTTGTTCCTAGTATTTATATTATGGATATCACTGTATTGTTTAAACAATTTTATGTTTTTATGGGCATATAAAAGATTTTCAAAAATATACTGAGAAGGCACAGTCATAACATTAATTTCCTTAAATTTCTCTCTGAGAGAGTGTCTCGAACTTAATTTATAAATTGATCGAACAGCTCTTTTCTGCAAAACAAAGATAGACTGAATGTCGGCGGCATTTCCCCACAACAGAATACCGTACGACATTACACTATGAAAATAACTAAAGTACACTAAACGGGCTGTCTCTAGGTCAGTTAAATTACGAATTTTTCTAACAGCGTATGCTGCGGAGCTCAGCTTCTTAGACAATTTATCTATACGTGGGCCCCACTGAAGCTTAGCATCCAAAGTTAAGCCCAAGAATACAGTGCTATCTTCAGGATTCAATTCTTCGCCCTTTATCAACACATTATTTTTCACCTGCCTCACGTGAGGCAGCGTAAACTTAATACACTTGGTTTTTTTTTCATTAAGTAGTAAATTATTAACATTGAACCAATGAACTACTTTTGAGATCGCGCTATTTACATCGTCAGTAACCAGCTCCTGACGTTTAAGTTTAAACAAAAGTGAAGTGTCATCCGCAAACAACACTATTTCATGATTATCCTTTATGAGGTAAGGCAAGTCATTAATATAAATCAGAAACAAGAAAGGACCAAGAATTGAGCCCTGTGGGACTCCCATTGTTACTAAAGATTCGGGAGATCTTTTCCCATTAACGTCAACGCTCTGAAACCTATTACTCAAGTATGAAGCAAGAAGATCCAGAGCGGTGTTCCGGATCCCGTAGTGGCGGAGTTTCCTGATTAACGTTTCATGAAGAACACAATCGAATGCCTTGGACAAATCACAAAAGATGCCCAAGGCATCACATTTATCTTCCCATGCATTATAAATATGTCCTAAAAGTTCAACACCAGCATCAGTAGTTGAACGACCCCTTGTAAAACCGAACTGTTTACTGTGTAATAATTTATTTTTATTAAAAAATCTTTGCAATTGGTCTAACATTAATTTCTCAAAAATTTTACTAAAGGTAGGTAGTACTGAAATAGGTCTATAATTTGTGGGGTCTGATGTACTACCTGATTTAAACAATGGTATTATTTTACTATTTTTCATAAGATCGGGAAACTCCCCACAGTCGATACAATTATTAAATATAAGAGCTAAAGTAGGTGCTACAATGTCAATAATAGACTTAGCAACTTCTACAGAATTACCCCACAGATCCGCAGTCTTTTTGACGTTTAAAGTGTGAAAGGTTTTAATTATATCTCTACATGTAATATGTTCAAAATTAAATTCTGAATCGCAAACATTAACATTTTCCTTAAGCAAAGACTCAGCAACAGAAGGTGAAGAGTTTAGGGATTTAGTAGTTAAAACGGGAATATCCGAAAATAAATTTTCAAAGGCCGCGGCGACTTGTGAGTCTGATTTTATTATTTTGTCATTAATTGATAGGCTGTAGTCAGTATTTCGGTTGCTAGACCTTCCCGTTTCACTATTAATAATATTCCAAGTCGTTTTAATAACATTACTACTGTTTTTAATCTTCGAACTCAAATAACGAGACTTGGCCATACAACAAACTTTTTTAAATAATTTTGAATAATTTCTAACATATAAATTAAATTCAGCGGTATTTACACAAGTCCTTTCATTGTACAGCTCATAAAGCCGCGTTCTACTTTTATGAATACCAATGGTAGCCCAATCACTGAAAGATGCGTTACTATTAACTGAGATAGTTTTGGGAATAAACGTGGAATGAAATTGTTTACAGTATATATAAAAAAAATCATCATATAGATGAATAGGATCAGCGTGAATAGACAAAGCTGGTAATTTATTAATTAGTTTAACTTTAAAAGCTTCCAAGCGACTTGCAGTTTTGGGATTAACAGTGATATCCTTTTTTGCCATTTTGTTATTTTGGTTTTGGATAGTAATCCGTTGCCCGCAATGATCAGAATCTAGTAAATTTATAATTTCTTTGTGGCTTGGTATAATATCCGTATAAATATTATCTAGGCATGAGGCGCTAGTAGGGGTTATTCTTGTGGGCTCCGAAAATAGGTGTACAAGATTGTAGGACTGGAACAGACTTATTATTTTACTGCAAGAACCTGATTTTTCTAATAAATTAACATTAAAATCACCACAAGTGATAATGGACTTGTTCGAGTTACAAATCTTGTGTAACACTTCATCCATTACCTTTTCAAAGCAGTCATACAATCCTGAAGTAGGTCTGTACACACTTAATACGATAAACTGCTCCAATTCTATACAGGCTATTTCAATTATCCGCTCAACAGATAGGCTCACAATATCTTTACGGTCTTTAAATTTAAGCTGGTTACTTACTAAAATTAATGAGCCACCATGTATAGCATTTACTCTGCTGAACGAACTACCAACCTGGTGATTACTAAAATTGAACAAGAACTGGTGGCTTTTAAGCCAATGTTCAGTTATACAAAGAATATCAATACTGTTACAATTCATAAATAATTCTACTTCTAAATCTTTGTTCATAAATCCTTGAATATTTTGATGCACCAGGTTGATACTATTTACTGATTTTAAACTTTTATTTTTGCAATTGTGTACATTATTGCTAGAGGTTGCCTCTGTTGTCTTAATTTCTAATTTAAATGATTATCAATGTCAATTTTTGATACCAAATTATTGGCTGAATTATTTAACATGTCATAGCATTGCTCAATAGAAGCAATTTGTTTAGCCAAATTCTTGGCTGTAATAGAAAAATAATATGATAGCGACACAGCTATCTGTCTTTTACAGTACTTTGAAAGATAGTACCTATCCATAAAAAATCTATCTTTTGTCAAATATAAATGATTACCAACATAATTGTTAGTGTCAATTAAATGGAATGAATTGTTATTATACATCAAATTATGCAATGTCATATTCATTTCAGATCTAAAGTTGTTTTCTTCCTGTGGCAAACTTTGGCTGTATGGAAATGTGAACATCACAATTTTTCTTAAACTAAGGTTACATAATGAACTATAATATTGGAGTAATTCTCCTTTATTCACATTACCCCTATTACCAACAAAAATTATTAGAATTGTATCCTGGTTAAAATTGCATTTTATAATTTTTTTCATTATGTCAAATAAAGAACAACCAGGCATACAGTAGTTCATTATTGAGTGTCCCGGATACTTATTTGTCAACAAGTGGCCTAGATCCTTTCCAATTTCATCACAAAATAAAACTATTTCTTTATTTACACTCTGTTTAGTAAAACAATTAGTAATTGATACTGGCAAACTGGCACAAGACTGCGGTATGGTGGTATCACATATTGTCAATGAATGATCTGGTGTGGGTTCAACAGATGGTGGTTGACAACGTTCACATTTGTTTGTGCTCACCAGCTCATTCATTGCCAATACATATTCCCTCATTTGGTTTTCAGAGGCTGTATATTTGATGGTCATAGAAGTAAGTTTCTCTTGTAGTTGGTCAAGTTCATACTGCAAGTCTTCTGTGTCAATTTGGTATTTCCTAGTACTTTTTTCTAAGTTAAATGAATACATATCTAATTGTTTCAGTAGATTTAACCTTTCCCTATTAAGTTTTACATTTTTGATGAAAAACTTTTGTTTTTTGACCATTTTCTTAGTTTTAACTATGTATTTGTTAATTTTTATGTATTTTTTAAGTTTATTTTTACTAGTACCTACCCTCACTAATTTACATGATTTTGAATCATCATGACTTGTTAAATCTATTGTGTAAGAGGGGTTTATTGCAGACACCATTGATGGGGCTATAGGCACCAATTCATTGAAAAGACTTTGATTCAACGAGGCAGTGATGTTAAGGTTTGTTGTCTCAAGTTGTTCAATCTGACTTTGAGCCTCATGTAGCTGCTGTTGTAATAAATATTTGTGATTAAGAGCTTGTTCATACTCATTGCTACACTGGCTGAACCCGTCCACAACAATTTGGAGCCTGTCCCGGGCTGCTATGGCATCAGTGTGTTGAATATATAACTGAGCCATTTCTGTTTTTAACTTGCTATTCCTTTCAAGGACACCAAGGAACTCTATTTCACTTTCATCCTTTTCCCTAATCAGTTGGTCGCAGAGCTTCTTAGACGCTTTTAGTTCGCTCAAAGCCTGAGTGAGTTTTGACTCTTCAAGGCGAGCCCGCGCGCTGCGAGTCATAATCATGATTAAAGAGAAAAGAGAAGAGATTGGAAAAGAGTAGTGGATTGAATAACAGATGATTCGTTGAACGGAAAATGAGATTTAGATCGTTAAGAAAGAAGTTCTGTCACCAAACTAATTAAGGTTATGTTTACGTTTTTTAAGGTCATTGGCATAAACTTGTAGCCGTAATAAAAGTAATCCAACGAATTGTCGGCAAAATATTAGAACGTAAACAAACTAATACCAAGTAAAATATTAAGTATTGTACCTGATACCGAGATGAAAATGCAACAATCGCTTGAGCCGGTAACTGTCACTGAATCACAATTAAAGTTTTACACTTATTTTGCACTTAATACATAAATTTAACACCTAAAACACTAAATTACGCTTTATACTAGTTAATTAATTGGAAATAGGCCTTATTAAGAAGGAAATCTATTATTTAAAATTAAAATTACAGGGACAAATTCAAATCAGCTGTTAGCTGTAGTGTTGCCACAGGAAAACCCCCTTGAGTACGATTGCAGATGCTGAAACTTATAAAATTTGTTTTGGAGGCATTTAATGTGAGAACATTAGAATTGAGCCAATTCGCAACCTGGGACATTCCCAACTCAGCACTACGCTGCACATTATGCCATGACCTACCACAGAAGATGACAGCTGTATCATCGGCGTACGACAGGACTTTGGCATTAGGAATTTTCATGTTACACAGGTCGTTTATGTATATCAAGAAGAGCGTTGGACCTAATACACTACCTTGGGGGACGCCGTATGATACATCTGTGACATCACTTATATGTTGCCCCACTTTGACACTCTGCTTCCTATTTGAAAGATAATTCCTAAACAGATCAAGTGCGATATCTCTAATACCTATTTTTTCCAGTTTGTTTACAAGAATAGGCGTAGAGACGGTATCAAACGCTTTTTTAAGGTCTAAAAAGACAGTTAGGCACTTATCTTCATTGTGTGTCTATCTGTCTGTCTGTATGTTACGTTTTCACGCCTAAACCACTGAACCGATCGTCATAAAATTTGGCAGAGATATAGCCTGGGATATGGAGAAGGACATAGGCTACTTTTTTACGCGATAACCGACATCCACGCGGGCGGAGCCGCGGGCAAAAGCTAGTATTCCCTATAAGTCTGGTCAATCTGTAGGGTATATAATATCACGCTATTTGCTATGGGGGATGAGCAATATTGCATATGTTTGTATTCCTCTTTAGTTTACAGTAAATTGTAAAAAGACGAGCCAAACGACTAGAACGTTGTACATAGTTGACACATTTAACCTTTTAAATGACCCCCCTTTTTGATGATGATGATGATGTCATTACCCTATATCTTTATGGGGCTAAGCAGTCAATCATCATGACATATAAAGGCTGGATTTTTGAGATTGGGCAGTAACGACAGGTATCTTAACTGTTGTAGATACACGAAACCCTTCCACGAAATTTTCCCTTTTTTTACACCAATAGAACCTATTGCTTTTAAGCATTCAAAAAATGTATAAGACCGCCTGAGGTTTGATTAGACATTTACGTAAACCTCTTGATTCATCCAGACTTCGGAATGTTACTGACAATATCCAGATGGAAAACCCAATAACACTTTGCCTGACCCGGGAATCGAACCCAGGACCTAATGCTAAAGAGTAGCGCTTGCGAAAACTAGACCAATGAAGCAGTTTTTTATTAATATGTGGCTGTTATTTTAGTCCATTGTGGTGTCTTACAACATCCACGCGAACGAAGTCGCGGGCAAAAGCTAAACTCCTGAAACTTAAGACGATAAAGTTTTCTAGTTGGAACGAAATTGAAATATTTGTTGTAGCTAATACATAGAATAGAATATTTGTATTTTCAGACAAAGTCCATAGGGTTAGTTAGAATTTTACTTAACACCTTGTGTTAGTTCATACACACAATTAATATTAAAAATCAGCGTGGAGCTGCCTCCACCTCCACCGCATCGGGGAATCCCACCGATCTGTTAACACACAGAGAATACACTGTTGGTGCTGCCGCGAACTCGCGACATCAGGGATGCACATCTTTTTCTTATAATGGCGGCAAAACCATCAATTTTGTTGTCCGCAAACATCCCTGACGCGATACGATACAACGCCACGGCAGCAATAGGTAAGCATCAAGCGTCAAGCTTTGATGTCGGTTTGTAAACATTGTAAAGTATCTAGTTCTGTTGAAGTATTTGTATTGCATGTGAAAATTGCTAGTGCATGTCATGGGCATTGTACTACACAGCTATGACGAAAATTTCTTAAAGTTTAATTATATGTAATGATACTGATTTCATGTAAAACTGTCACGTTATGTCATTAAAATGTGAAAATAGACGTTATACTGGAACCTCGACTTGGAAAAACGTTTTTGCAACCACTGTACAGCTATCTTATTAGCTTTTGACTTTATTTAAGTCGAGTAAGGTCGATTTTTCTTTGATAAAAGGCTTAAGACTTGCCGTACGCGTTGCGCCCTGTTTCCCTTCCAAATTGTCAACATAACAATTGGATATGTAATGTTTAAACACATTCTTCGGCCTGCAATATGTGTACGACTTTATAATTTGTGAGTTACACAATGTTATTAAATTTACCTGCTTATTTCGGTTTTTATCCACAACGTACATACATTGTTTAAAAGTAGCTTGTTATACAAGGGATGAAAGGGACATAGTTAAACAAATACATGTCTGAATCTGATGAACTCATTTAAAAAAAAAAAAAAAAAAAAAAAATACATAATAAATATATCTATTTACGTAAATAATAATAGCACTCGACAAAATATCTGAAGATCGAATTGCTGCTTGCCCGACTTTTTTATGTTTATTTTTCTGTGGCATTTTATCATTCGGCCCCCTTCAAAATAGTTGAGCTGGATGGTGCTAATCGACGCGCCAGGTTCGTGAACTTGACGTTTTATAATTACTTTTTATTTTTTACATTGTTCTCAAAAAGAAAAAAGAACATAATAATGAATATAATAATGCGCACAGCAAAGGAGTGGAACTCTCTGCCTGTGTCTGTGTTTCCGAACGCATACAACCCTAATCTATTCCTATTCAAACTGAGAGTGAACAGGCTTTTTCTGGGTAAGCTCACTCCATCGTAGACTTTGTCTCTGTCACCCAGACCTAGAGTCAAGAGCAAACCCATAGTAAAATAAAATAAAAGAAAGAAGAAAGAAGCCACAAGAATAATGTACCCAGGATTTTGTAATATCTTGATAGAAGCAGGTGCTTTTGAATTGTTAAGAAGTGAAATGGATTAATGGAAATAAATGCTTTAATCGCATAACGCCTAGTATTTAAGTTGTAGGGCATGAATTTTGCAGCTCGCCGTCCGGTAAGGACCAGGCCTGGGTCGACGGAGCGTTGTGTTCCACGCGCGCCTCAAAGAGATGTCAGCACGCACTGACGGGGTCCGCTAGGACCAGTGCGTGCCAGGGTTGCAGGTTTGTCCGAAAGGGATACTGTGGCCCTGGCACAAGCAACTGAAGGAACACGGGTGGGTTTTATTCAGTAAAAGTCCGCTCTGCTCAGAGCGGGAAAAGTTATTCGATAATTTCTCACACAAAAAAAAAAAGGGCACGAATTGTTCCGAACGATGATAAGAGTATCCTCGAGTTACATATTATGGAAGCGTGACATCATAGCTACGTCATTTACAATCATTTGCAGCTTATGGAGTAACACCGGATGCTGCGGTTGGCGCGTCCCGGATCGGAGCCTCGGGGTTTTTTGGTTTCCCACAAGTAACTCTGCAGGATCTATGTTTTGATGCAATTTGCTGTTGCGTTTGCGTTTTTATAGCGTTGCTCTTTGGTAAGAATATAGTGACCGTCGCAATTCCTTTCGCTTCATTGCTTGGATTTCTGGAAATCTTATTCTATTTTTAGTGTCAATAGAGTAACTTAATTTATTTCAAACAATACGTAGTGTAGGTAACCCTTACAGTTCTGTGATTTGCTTAGTTTAACCCTACAGTAGTCGCCCCTCTCTGTGAAAAGTGAGTGGTCGCGTGTTACTTTTTGGGAACATTTTTGTTTAAACCTACTTATAACAATAAAATAAACTTTGAAATAACAAAATTATAGTTTTCATTATCCCTGGCATATATTTCAGCGAAATAATCTTGACACCCGTTTACACATTTTTCAGTTTTAGGTAGATTTTGTATAGGTATTTAAATAAAATTAACAATTATACAATTCTATCGATTCGTATTAAGATCAAGGGGGGTCAGCTAATTGCAGTAACTGACTGTGTTCGTTACACAGTAACTTTGCAAATACATATATGGCATCCTTTTCTGACTCTTCTATTTTTTTAAACCTATCCCTGAAGGTATTTTCTGGTTCTCTATTGGTACAAAGCCGATTTGATTTCTTAGTAGCTGGCGAAACGTTTCCAGGCAAGAGAAGCTCTTGCCTGGAAACGATATTTTAATATAATTTGAGGAAAAAAATTTTTTTTTTCCTTCCTTCTCCGTAGAGTAGTCGCGCAGTGAGCAATTTGCCGCCGCTTGCGACCTGGAGATAGAAATTCTTTGCTCCCATAGTCGTCTGCGCACTGATTGTACTCAACCCATTCCAAAAGATAGTTTCGTAACTCCTGATGGAAAAATCCAATAACACTGCCTGATCCGGCAATCGAATCCAGGACCTCATGCTTTGGGCACGCCACAATTATGGCATTATTGCCATAATTGTGGCGTGCCCGTCTTTGAGGAGTGGCTAGAGAGGCGACACGGCGTCCTCAACTTCTGCCTGACACAGGTCCTCACCGGACGCGGTTGTTTTAGGAGGTTCCTGTTCAGGATAAGGCGGGAGGAAACGCCCGGGTGTTACCACTGTGTGGATCATCCGGAGTATACGGAGGAGCGTACGGTGGAGGTCTGCCTGGCTTGGGCAGAGCACCGCCGTGTCCTCCGGAGGCAATCGGCGGCGGTGATCTCTCGCGTCCAGCCCTGGTCCAGGCCATGGTCCGGAGCGAGAGTGCATGGAAGGCAGTCACCTCTTTCTGCGAAGCAGTAATGCTCGCGAAGGAGGAGGTGGAACGCGTGAGGGAGCGGTAGTCTGTGCACCCTCATGCCCCTAGTCGCCGCAGGAGATGCCCTGGGTGGCGGGAATCGGTAGCCGATTCCCAGCCACCGTAGGCGCGGGCTTGCGGATGGCGAGCTATGGGCAACTCGCCGTCCGGTAAGGACCAGGCCCGGGTCAACGGCGCGTTGTGTTCCACGCGCGCCTCAAAGAGATGTCAGCACGCACTGACGGGGTTTGCCTGGCAGGCACTGGACGTGCCTGCCAGGGTTGCGGGATACCGCGGCCCTGGCACACAGGCAACTGAAGGGACACGGGTGGGTTTTAGTCAGTAAAAGTCTGACACGCCCTCCCGCTCCGCCCACAGCGGGAGAAGTTAATTGATAATTTCCCAACCAAAAAAAAAAAGGACCTCATGCTTAGCAGTAACGCTTACGAATTTGACATACAGGTAGGTGAGGGATGAGAGAGCAGCTACTGGGATGCTTGATCTTGACGAGTGCAAAGTTTAGAAAATAGTAACAATTTTTTGGGCGAGTATGCTCGTAGTGCGAGTACTCTAAGGTTAAATCCTGAGAGCTGAAGAATGAGCAGGACAGGTGTTACATATCCTATGAAGAACACTCACAATGCTTTTGAGAAGGGTTGAAGGTGCCCCATTTGGGCATACGTTTCTGCAGCGGCAAACCTTATCCCGTATTCTATGTATATTCATGTGGACTATATGTATTATTGATGTTTGTTTATCTTTCATATGAATGGCAAGATTTTCGGTCAAGATTTATAGTTGCCCGACTGTTTTCGGGCGCAAATAGTTACTAGGGTTAGGTGAGGTCATGCGCGTTCCCAGTCATTCCCATATCCCCCCCAGGCGGAGGGGCATGCGGGGCCCGCCAGCTAGGCGGGCATGCGCCGGGAGGGTTGTGGACGTAAAGGCTGTGCCGGTTTCCCATGACCCTCCCATCAAGGCGATGAGGGAACTCCGCTGAGTTTTAGTGGGTATACTGCCATTTTGGCAGAGAGTCCCACATACCCCGTCTCGTCCCCCGACGAGCGGGCATGCGTAATGCATTTCTCAGCGCAAAAAAAAACATTCATTATTTGGTTGACTTCGGTGGCAATTATTTTTTTACATTTAGGCATAACTAACAAGAAATATAAAATCTAGAGTTAATTTAAAACATATAAGTAGTACTCTAGATTTGATATTTCATGTTAGTTATGCCTAAATGTAAAAAAAAAATTGCCACCAAAGTCAACCAAATAATGAGTGTCCTGAGAATGTCCTGTAATAATTCGTAATGAATGGATTTCAAAATCGCAACATTTTAGGTACTACACGATACCGATTCTCGGACGCGGACACATGTGTACATAGGTAGGTACCTAATTTTAAATATACTATTAGGGAAAGACATATTTTGTCCGAAAACATCGATTTATTAGTCATTCCACATCGACATTTTCCAAACCAGACATGAAAATAAAATACGTTAAGTATTTTATTTTCATGTCTGGTTTGGAAAATGCAACCGCAATCAAATGGCAAACCCATGTTTTTTATGGCTTTACCTATGAAACCTCATAAATTATACTGACGATAATCACAGGCTATCAATGATCATTTTCCTTAAAACGAAATCCCATTACACATAGTCGATTAAGTTTTACAATGAAATTCGCACTCGGGCCACTGTTGCGCATACCGACGGACATACACTAGGATGTTGGGTTAGATAACGATGAATCTGGGCCATTGTGCAACACCCTGCGTCAGGTGGACCCGAACCAACTGTATCAGGTTTTACTGAAATATGAACTTACGTGGGTAAGATCATAAGCAAGCTCATTTTCTTCGAAGTATACTTCGAGGAAAATGTTGCACGTAAGTTAAGTGATTTGATATTATACCCTAATTATTGCTTATTATGATTAGGTTGTTGTGTAAAGTATATTATTGCCAATACTGGTAATGTGTTAGATTGTTTAAATGGAATACTCATGTTCCTACCTTTATATTATTATAATAATAATAATGTTGCTATTAATCTGAGTAAAGGTCCAATGGATAGAATTATCTGTTTTGAGATAACGGTAATTTATGGAAATGTAAGAAATATGATGATAGAATAGTTAATGCTGTTCCCGTGGAGTTTCTTATCCGTTCTTCTCCACGAAGACCTAGTTTTGGAACGGACAACTAGCTTTCTCAGTAACGTTACCTTGACAAGCCTAATTGAAATAAATGCCTAGTCTTGTCTTTCTGTGCTTTTCTTTATAAAACCCTTTCCCTACACACCATATTTATAGGGACGTTCATACATAGTAAACTACTAGTTACCATTCTGATACACAAAGCTTGCTAATAAAGTGGCTATCAATACCTATAAATGTAGTTAGTTGTATATGTCAGATTCCAAATGTAAACTACATTTATAGGTATTGATAGCCACTTTATTAGCAAACTTTGTGTATCAGAATGGTATCTTCCCAGCGTGTTACTTTAACACGCTGGGAAGATGAAATTCCTCGCCTTTGCCTCCCTTTATTCGCCTTGTTTTGCCTTGTGGGCCGCGCCACTATACATATAGGACAATACCTAAATAAAATATTCTCATATAATACGAGGAGGTGCCGTTTGTAAAATAACAAGAAGGTACCTATTTACCAAATAAAATCGTATAGCTATTGTGTATTCAGGGGAAATAGATGTTGTTTTATTCGTCATAACTTCAAAAAATAGGCGGCTATAGGTACGGTCCAGTTCTGTGCTACCAAATAAGCTGTCCTACGAACCTTAGGTACTTATCACGGCTGTATTCAATTGACATTATTGAATTAAGGACGTTGTATATCCACTCACATATCCGTCTTTTTTTTTTGGGTGGGAAATTGTCAAATAACTTCTCCCGCTCTGGGTGGAGCGGGAGGGCGTGTCAGACTTTTACTGCCTAAAACCCACCCGTGTTCCTTCAGTTGCCTGTGTGCCAGGGCCACGGTATTCCTTTTGGACAAACCCGAAACCTTGGCAGGGTTTAATGTAGCCTGGTCTGTGCACTTTCGGAAACAGTCATTATACGTAGTTTACGAGTACTATCAGTTCATAAAAAACTTTTTGTTTAAAAGCCGTGTTTATGTAACCCGACAACCCGCTGCGCAGCGATATTTTTATTTAATTTTATTTATTTTGAGAGTAGAATTTATTTAGATAGTTTGTTGTTAATAATGCTGAAAAAAAAAAAAAAAAAAAAAAACGTAGTACGTTGAGACTTACGGGAAACGTTTTTTTTTTTTTTTTTTTTTTTTTTTTTTGTATGGCATCTCGGAGGTATAACCACTGGGGGTTCCTGCTCCTTAACCGGGCTTTCCTGTGGTGCCGCAAGCTCCTAACGAAGTTTACGCCTCCAGCCAGGGGGTTTTTACTATAATCTACTTAAGCTAGACGACTGCTCGCTAAGGGCACCCCAGGTGGGGCTCGAACCTCGGCTTAGGGCAGTGTCGGAGGGAGGGTGGCAAGGGACCGTCGGTGGCTGGATAATATCAGGGTTCTGATTATTAATCGGGGGAGTTTGGATTACAGGCTCAGCTAAACCACATGCTGGCACATCGTTAAGCGTCGTCGTCAAGGGACGGGGAGGGCTATTATTATTGACGATAATAATAGTGGATCGGGGTGGGTTTCGCGCGGGACCTCTAAAGCGAGGTCGGAATTGTGATCGTGTTCGTGTTGTGTGTACTCTTCGAGCTGTACTAGTTTCCCTACGACTCTCCTGGATGAGAGTGGTGGGGTCGTCTGGGTCGGTCAGTGCGTGCCTTGGACGGCGGATCGTACTAATGCGGGAGGGGGTATAATTGGCGGCCTGCACAACGAGAGTGTTGCGGTGGGTGGCGGCAGAGTCAAAGAATCGCTTGGAAGAGCGTTTCAGAAATTGGGCTATTGTAGGCATTCTAAGCTCTACATGGAGGTTTGTGTTCCGAACGAACCAGGGGGCTCCCGTGCATTTACGGAGGAAACGATTTTGAATGATTTGCATCTTATGGATGACATGTGATTTTGCTTGGGCAAAGACTGGACTCGCATAGGTCATGATGGGGTAAACGTTTTTTTGCGATTTGTGGCTTTTGTAGAAACCAGTCTATTCATAAATAAAAAATAAGTTGGAGTCTCCTATCCTACGAAATGTAGGGGAAAAGTTTTTTGCGATTTCTAACTTTTCTATTTTTTTATCCTTATTAGAAACAGGATCGATTGGTATAAAAAAAGTTTTTTGTGAAAACGGCCCATTTTCTTGCTGACTGTATTTTTTTTTTTTTTCAACATCTGTGAATAGGGATCGAAATTTCTCAAAAATTATGGACAGTCTCCTGAAACCGTTTTTCTGTAACAACAACGGATAAGGTACCTACCCTTATTGCAAAAAACCACTCTGTATGTACATATGTAGAACAAGGTTCGTAAAAATCTGATGTGTAAAAACTATTTGATGGTCTGCGGCAAAGGGGGCTAATGTTTATGTAAGTACCTACCAGTAATCGGGCAGCCAAGGAATCATTCATCGTTTCCGTTCCCCGAGGTTCTCGCTGAAAGAAGATGAGTAAGAATACACTTCATATTAACAGAATCGGCAGCACAACTTACTGCGATCGATTTAAGATTGATGGTAATGAGCTCATTTTAGCAATTAATTGCGTGGAGAAGCAGCTATTTAAAGTTATAATGTTCCTCGAGATATCCTTTACAATTTACTTAGTAGGTATCTTGTATTGATCACTAAGTTTTGGTTGGTTATCACCAGTGATCGGAAATAGGTGAGCTAAATACCTAAAGTTCAAAGAACAGAGACAAATATAGTGGAGACTTCCTTACGACTAAAATATTTTTTCGGGACTAATGTCGGGGTTTAGGGACATCACTTAAGTACATTTTATATTAATGTTATTAATAGAGTATACTAATTGAATTCATTTTCCTTTTTAACGGACTTTAAAAACAAGGAGAACGTTCTCAAAGAACCAGTAGATACGTTTTCTATTGTTATTAATTCAGGTAAAGAACTGGGTCCGCCTCATGTTTTCCTTTCCCAGAATAGCCAAAACTTGCTGTGCAAAAGGCTTGAGGGATAAAGGGGTGTTTCGCATTCCAAGCGTCGTCGTGCGCGCATCACTCCTCCAAGCTTAGCACGAGCACCGTTTTGTCGACGGAAGAGTAGACAAAAATGACTTTCCGTGTAAACAGTACGACGACGGCAAAGTAGAAAGAGTCAATTGCACTTCAGGTGCAAAAACAGTATTGTATCTTTTTTTAAATTTTCTTTTGCTTATAAGCACAATTTTCGAGATATATCTCGAAAATTGTGTTTCCTATCGCAAAAATAATGAAAATTTCGACCCCCTTTATAAAACGCATAAACCCCTAAAACTGAACACGTAGGTATTAATTTTTCATAATTTCCATACAAAAAGTGAAAAATACCATATAAAACACGTCGAGGCTGCCCCAACCTGTGCGCATCCGGCTCTAAAAAAATTACGGGGTAGGGCAAATAAATACCACGTTGCGAAGCTGAAAGAAAAAAAAAATATTTTGTAGATAACCGTATACAGGGTGGATTTTTAGACGGGACAGTAAGGGTTTTACCTTAACCATTGCAGTTACAGAAAAACGATTCCAGGAGACTGTACTTATTTTTTTGAGAAATTTTGATCCACATTCACAGATATTGAAAAAAATAATAATAATACAGCCATTTTCAAAAACGTTTTTTGATTCCAATCGATCCTCTTATAAGGATCAAAAAATGTTATCGGACCAAATGAGGTTACTAGAAAAGTCAGAAATCGCAAAAAACTTTTCCCATACATTTCGTAGGAAATGAGGCTCTAGTTTACTTTATTATGATGGGTAGACTGGCCACTACAAAACCCAGAAATCGGAAAAAACTTTTCCCTTATCAATATAAACGTTGTAAATTATTCAAGGATTTTTTTTTTCAGAATTACCCAAATCACAAGCAAGAAACTATCTGAATTCTGTTCTCAACGTCAGTAAAATTATAACGCGTTTTTGTTCGAAATCAGTTTTTTTTTTTTCATTTTTGGCCAGCTTTTATTGTAGCGGTCAGTATATCCATAGTGAAAAAAAAAGTTAGTTGGGAGTCTCATTTCCTACGAAATGTATGAGAAAAGTCATATCAATTACAAAATCATATTTACCTTTACCTTGCTAGTTATATAATTATTAAATATGTATGTATAGGTATGTATGTAAATTACATTAGCTTCCGCGCTTACTTACATCGTTCAAACGAAGATCAGGAGATAACCTTTTTTTTAAACAGTAAGTTTCGTGCATACTCTTTTTTTTTAAACAGAAACAGGAAATGAATTCGTTAGTTGTTTTACTTTAATAATTTTTAATGTTCCGAAACCCGGGACGTTGGTCCCGAAAAAATATTTTGTCACTTGCGACAAAATATTTTTTTATTATGGCTAAGGCGTCTCCACTTTGTCTCTGTTCTTTTTCGAACTTAAGGTATTTTAGCTTACCTTTTTCCGATCACCGGTTATCACATAACCATTTCTGATGTAACAGTATAAAAGTATATAAAAACCTACAGAGCTTGATTCCTAAAAAACAGTGCTACATACTTGCTAGATCATGGCACTTGTATCACACTGTATGAATTAATGCAATCTATCGTAGATATTTATTGATGATGTAATTGCAAAAAATATGATTTTAATTCATTTTGTGAGTAAAAAATTAAGTTTAATGAGTATTACGTGATGCTCGTTTTTTCTAGAGTGATCGTAATATTATACAGCCAAAAAAGTTTAAGATACATAATGCTTAGCCATATTCATTGCATAATTAATAGCTATCACTTTTACCAAAAATATCGTGGTTATTAAGGTTTCCGATAAAAATTAGTTAATATCGATTCATACTATACATACATGATGGATTTTTGAAACTAGGCAGTAAGAGCAGTTACCTTAACCATTGTAGCTACAGGAAAACGGTCTTAGGAGACTGTTCTTAACTGTTAGAGACATTTAGAAAAATGTAAAGTCAGCAAAAAAATGGGCAGTTTTCATAAAAACTTTGTTTGATGAATTGATCCTGTTTCATATAAGGATAAAAAAAAAACTACCGGATCAACTGAGGTTTGAGTACAGTTCAATACAGTTGTTAAACATGGCGTACTTTCAGAGGCTATAATTGTGATTCGAAAATTGAATCTTTTGCATCTTTCTTTTACGCGGTCGTGACTTTTGTCACAGAATATTAATGGACTTTTGTTTACGAGCTCGATCATTTTGTTTTGCAGTTGAGTTTTAATAAGACAATTTAAAAAGTTTAGTAGTAAGGAGTTTTCATACATAGAATAAAATAGGATAGATTTTATACGAGGAAAAATGAATGAGTCCATACGTCTCAGCATTGAATTCTCAAAAGTCTTTTAAATGGTTGTTTAATATATTTAATTATCTGTTTTAATTTAATTATTTTCACATCAACAATTGTCAAAAATCGAATAGGTTGTATAGGATGTTGTCGTTGAACAAAAATGGCCAGTTTAAACAACGCGGCATTTTCAGAAAATTCTAATTTTTCAAATTTACCTAATTCTTTGATTTGTTTTTTACTATTTCCCACAACTGTATTGAAAAACGTCGTGTGATACACGGGTGTGTAGGTTATTGCAAACTCGTGTCATTAAAAACCCTCACTTTCGGCACGAGCTTGTTAATGACAGCTAGTTTGCAATAACCTACTTCCCACCCTTGTATCACAATGTACTATTTCTATATATTTCATAGGAAAGAAATTACAACTTACTTTTTTATGATGGACAGAAAATAAACAAAAAAAATAAATTTCGAACGAATATACGTTTATTTGCTATAGAACAAGATAGTTTATTGCTTGTGATTTCCGAAGTTCTGAAAAAAGAATAATAATAATAACCTCAAATAATTTGGACTTGTGTGGGAAACGTTGAAAAAGTCTGTCCGCTTCAAAAGTCAGAAATAGCAAAATACCTTTGTATCGGAAAATATTTTTCAAAAGCAACAAACTGTCCAAATATTGTGTTCGGAATTTGAAGTTAATCTTTTTTTATATTTATTTTTGGTCAGTCTATCCATGTACCTTACTAATCTTAAAAGTAGAATGGGACACACCTCTTTGTTTTGGAACAATAACAACGTAATAATATTAATTAAAGCGTATTCAGGTTATTTCATCGTAATAATTATCATATTGCAATCATAAATTTGTTTTTTCCAAGACTAGTTCGCAATAGTTCGTCAGATAAAAAATTACTTCCTAAATCAATAATCTAAGACATCCTCCGTAGGAAAAAATATAAACCATTATCTAATATAAAATGTCGAAATGAACCAAGTATTAGAGCGCATATATTGTAACATCATTCGGTCAAAATCCCTTCTCTGAATGTTGCAAGTAGTTGACCGACAGTCGCCAATCACGCGCAATGATTAGTGCACAACTTACTTATATGAAAAACAAAAAAAAGGTGATTGGGGTCATTTTAGAGCTCCTTGCATCGTTTTTTTTTAGGGTTCCGTAGTCAACAAGGAACCCTTATAGTTTCGCCATGTCCGTCTGTCTGTCCGCGACTTAGCTCAGAGACCCTTAGTACTAGAAAGCTGTAATTTGGCACGAGTATACATATTAATCACGCCGACAAAGTGGTGAAATAAAATCTCGGAATGTAATTGGGGATGATATTTTTTTTCTCGTCTATCCCATGTTATGGGTATCGTTGGATGGGCCGTTCAAAATTATTGAGGGTTTGTGAAACCCATTTTTCGATTCATGAATCCGTTTGTGTAATATTAAGCTTTGAAGTGCAAATTTTTATTACAGTCAAGTGTCCCCTCCCCTGCCAGCTCAATGTTTGTACTTGGATATGTGAAAAAATTCACAGCAGTAGCACATATAACAAATTTAAAAGGAAAACTATCACAGCTAAGTAGGCTTTACAAGTTACCGAGTAATAATCAGTAAAAAGATGTTCCCCCGTACATTCCGTATGGAAGAACATGTTTTTCAACTACAATGTTAAGTTTGTTCTTGGGATTTTATTCCAACTACGGAACCCTTCATCGTGCGTGGTCCGACATGCACTTGGCCGGTTTTTTATTGGTCTATGTAAAAAAGAAAGAAAGAAAAAACGTTTATTTGCGGTAAACATGACGCAATTACTGAACATATACACACAAAAAAAAATACTATGGGGGAAAAATGCATCTCATCCACGTAAAACGGCTATCGCTCAGCATTATGCTGCGACCCTATGCAAGACAGAGCCCCAGCGCTGGTTTTCAGCGACAGCTGGCGTACGTAATATTGCGTGTGTTAAAATATATTATTTATGGCAACGTTGACGATCATGATGCATAGTCACAATCTATAATATAAAAATGAATCGCAAAATGTGTTTGTAAGCGCATAACTCAACAACGCCTGGACCAATTTAACCAATTCTTTTTTTTTAATGTTCGTTGAAGTCCAAGGATGGTTTTTTTTTTTTTTATGAGGGTAGGTTAGAGTAGGGTAGGGTAGGTAGGTAGGTAGGTAGATAGGGTAGGGTAGGGTAGGGTAGGGTAGGGTAGGGTAGGGTAGGGTAGGTAGGTAGGTAGGTAGGTAGGGTAGGGTAGGGTAGGTAGGTAGGGTAGGGTAGGGTAGGTAGGTAGGTAGGGTAGGGTAGCGTAGGGTAGAGTAGGTAGGTAGGTAGGTAGGTAGGTAGGTAGGGTAGGGTAGGGTAGGTAGTTAGGTAGGTAGGTAGGTAGGTAGGTAGGTAGGTAGGTAGGTAGGTAGGGTAGGTAGGTAGGTAGGTAGGTAGGTAGGGTAGGTAGGGTAGGGTAGGGTAGGGTAGAGTAGTGGAGTTTATACTATAGCTTTTGACAGAACGAAGTCTGTCGGGTCAGCTAGTATGTATATATAATAATCGATACAGATAATCTCGAGTCTTTTCTTAGTTGTATGGTAGAGGAGTAAACTGGTAAACTGGGCCTGACATTGCTTTTGGAACGAAGTTCCTTATCGCACGTTATGCTCAGGCCTCAGCACACTTGGCGCATGGCAGCTAGACAGAAAACAGTCTAAAATTATGACCGTCACGATACTTTTGTTACGTAACAAAAGTGTCTAGACCGAAAAAAGTGTAACATGTTGACCATCATGACACTTTTGTTACGTAACAGAAGTGTCTAGGCTGAAAAAAGGGTAACATGTTGACCGTCATGACACTTTGGTTAAGTAACAGAAGTATCTAGGCCGAAAAAAGTGTAACATTTTGACCGTCACGGCACTTTTGTTACGTAACAAAAGTGTTTAGACCGAAAAAAGTGTGACATTTTGACCTTTTCGGTCTAACTCTCATTCGCTAAGTGTGCAAAAGCGAAAGGAACTTCGTTCCGGGTGTCCCACGACACATCTGGTTTTTTTTTAAGATAGGTATATAGTTTGATAGACCGAAGCTTCTATATATTTGGTAGATACTATATTAATCATCATCATCATCATCATTTCAGCCGAAAGACGTCCACTGCTGGACATAAGCCTCTCCCAATTGGGAGGGTTTGCCATAATCGCCACGCTTGGCAGGCGGGTTGGCGATCGCAGTATGGTGTTAAAAATGCATAGAGAACGCTGCTGCCCATTCTGTAGTAAGTCCCTTAGTCGCCTTTTACGACACCCACGGGAGGAAATGGGGTGGTGCTATTCTTTACGTCCGACACCACACCGTACATACTATATTATGGTAGATACTATATTACGGTAACGAAACAAATGAATAAATATCATAATGATCAATTTAACCAATCCGACTTCTACATGTTTATTTATTTTATTATTTACTAGCTTTTGCCCGCGGCTCCGCCCGCGTGGATGTCGGTTATCGCGTAAATAAGTAGCCTATGTCCTTCTCCCTAACCCAGGCTATATCTCTGCCAAATTTCATGACGATCAGTTTAGCGGTTTAGGCGTGAAAACGTAACATACAGACAGACAGACAGAGTTACTTTCAAATTTATAATATTAGTATGGATGTACACACAGTTAAATACATAGAGATAAGACATAATGTTTTTACTTCATCCTCATAAATTGAATTATAACAAATAGTTGGATCAACTCTGTTGTATAGCAATCAGCCTATAATGTTCCCACTGTTGGGACACAGGACACCTCTCGGTGAGAGGAAGTGGGCCATATTACACCACGCGGGCCCAGTGCGGGTAGATGTCACATGTCTTCGAATTTTTGGGATCTAGGACATACCGGTTTCCTCCCGATGTTTTCCTTCACCGTTTTGAGAGCAGTGTTGATAAAACAATTTACACAAACTAAAGCACCTGTTTGGGTTCAAACCTACGACCTACAAACTCGTAAGTCATGGCTGTTACCACTAGACCACCAGTGCTCTGTCGTATACAGGGTTATTTGTATAACACCAACAATCTCGCAGGAGTAGATTACTAATATCATAAACAACAACATTTTTTCTACGATTTTTTCGAAAACAGGCAAAAAATAAACGACTTTTCAATACAAAACTCGATCAGCTGTTCGGACATAGGTATGGAGAGTTGATTTTTTTTGTCTGTTTTTGGAAAAGTAGTAGAACAAATGATGTTGTTTATGATGTTAGTAATCTACTCCTGCGAAGTTGATGGTGTTTTACAAATAACCCTGTATATAAAAAAATCCTAAAGAAGAGGGTAAAAAGGGAATATCCCACATACAGTGCATGTTTTCAATTGTTACTATGGATTTTCTAAATAAGGAAAATAACATCATTCATTGCATCAATTTGATAAACTAGCTGGTCCATAAAACTTTTTTTGGGCCAGAAACCCTCCCCCGGGAGGGTTTCTGGCCCAAAATAAGTTTTATGGACCAGCTAGTTTTTAGTTTTAGGGTGTTTTGAGGACGCCCGCGTCCTCAAAACACCCTACTAAAGTTTCATCACAATCTGATCAATGGTTTTGGAACGGATAGAGGACAAACATACAAACATTGATTTTTATTTATATAGATAGATAGAAGATAGATTAGCCACCATTTTTTGGCATTTTCTTCGACAAACACCTACTAAAGGATCTCGAATGGGGATGCTGACTGAACTCATACAGTTCATAAAAACTGGTAACGCAGCGGTAGTTTTCATAAACGAATGAGATTAAACGTTTCAGTTTTAATTATTTTTCAAAATAATTCATGATAGATGATTAAAGCCTTGTATTAATTGGAAAATAAAGGTGAGCAACATAGTTTTGTGTTGTGGTAAGCATAGAATGATGAGTGTTGCTGGCAACATGTTAAACAAAAGAAAAAAGAAAACAAAGAAGGTTCTGTGTTACTCTGAATTTGACTTGTTTGAACTGCAGAAATCAACAAAGTATAACTTATTTTAACTAAGTTCGTTAGCTAGTTCAAAAAAAAAAAATTGGAATAAATGAGTTGAACGAGACATACATTTTGATGCATGTCATTAGTGCCAACTAAAATATCAAAATCAAATTAACTAAATGTGCAATCGCAAGTGTCTCTATTTGAAAAGACTCAAATCATAGGTCGTAATTTTTGAGCAACGAATGCTAAGCGGCTACAGCATCCTAAAGAATAATACCTTGTAACCGACCTATTGTTGGGCGATCGGTCTCCAATATGTTTTGCGACAATGACTTATGAGAGTCGCGCGTTTATGTCTTTTCTTAAAAAGTACCTAAGTTGAAAATTATCCCTACTGTGAAAAGTCGCCTTGTGTGTATCCGACTTATTTCACTAGTTTATTTTTGCAGTACATTATTATTATTTATTTAATTCGAACACAAGAGATTCTTATTTTGTTAGTAACACTTATAAAACTATGTTAGATTTTTCACTAAAATAAATAAAACATGATATAATATTTCAAAAACCTCTACCTATGTCCGCTTCCCGCTGCACCAGACCTGCAGCTGTGCATGCGGTTCCAGTGCCCCAGGAACGGGCAATCAAGCTTATTGACAATTACCTACATTACATTGTTCTTGTATGAATTCCAAAAATACGTATAGTTTTTTATTATTTATTTATTTAATACTTTAGCACAAAAATGTACAGAGGCGGACTTAATGCCATAGGCATTTTCTACCAGTCAACCTTTGGGTGGTGCAGAGACAAACAGTGGTAGGTGCAATTAGGAAAACGACCACTTGGCAATTGTAAGACAGGAACTAATCTTTCTGAACTAAACTTCATTATTTATGTAAATTAAGTAAATCTTATATAAAGCACTAATGATTGTAACTAGATCCATCGAGAGGCATCAGTCCGTCCCGAATAGCGTATTGATAACACAAGATATTATGCGATAATTCACAACCGCTAGAGGGGATTGCAAGTTTAAATAAAAAGAAAACACAGCGCTGTGGCCAGTGAGAGTGAGACGTCTTAGCGAACGCGCGCGAAAGTTGCATTCAAACTCGCGCCATTCCAAACGTCATCCCGGCCGCCATTTTTTTTTTCCTGGAACGGGATACCATAATCGTGTCAGTCAATTTATTATTTGTGGATTTTTTTTTATAAATTGAGTGTTCGGTGGTTTGCTTGTGGGGTGACAGTGCAAGTGTTCAGTGACTTTCGCCGTCTGTTTGTGTAGGATGATGAACACACGTAATATAAAGGTACGTTAATACCGTCATTTATTATTTTTAAATGCAATATTAATACATAGATGTGCCATCACTGTGGTATTTATTTTGATACGAAAGGTAGTAATCGGTATTCTTTTCCTTGCAATTTATTAGATTTTACAATCATGGGCTTCCTTAACTGAATTAAACTGAATACGGTATACCTATATTTAATATAACCTATATTTTAAATAATTTTTTTTTTTTTTTTTTTTTGTATATTTGACGAAATTAATATCTAAAACTAATATCGTGATAAATTGCTATCGAATGTAATTTATTCATTGCATTTGTTAGTTCAGTGTGTATTTTTACGATTGTAGTATTTCGCAATGAAAAGCCTTTTCAACAATTGACAAGTTTCACCTTTCGCACAATGCCAGTAAAGAAAAAGGTGTGAATTTGTCATTGTTGAACTACGAAGAAAAGAAGTAAAAATGTAATGGATAGAAGTTAAAAATATTCTCACCGTATAATTGAGTAAATATTAATAAAACAATAGTTTATATGAATACGCCTTTGAGTAATAAATAAATAGCTAAACGTCACGCGTTACAGTTGCGTGTCAATTTGTTATTTACACCCATTTGCGTGTTCTTTGGTTGTTTTGTATTTATTTGTAGCTGTGGAGTAAAGATTGATGTAAAAAAACTGGTTTGAAAATAGGTACTGTCAGGATTCACTGAGATTTCAGTGAACTAAAGCAGTAACTTAAGGGAGAAGCGCTAAGGAAGCCCGTGAAATTGAAATTTACTTACGATTTTTGCAATCTGCAGCTCATTGTCTGGGTGTATGTTGATTAAAGTATGATACGCGACCGTAACAAATATTGACGTCACGGTTGGCGCAGTGGTTAAGCGATTGACTGCTGCGCTGCGTGTCGCGGGTTCGATTCCCGCACGGAACTAATATTTGTATGACCTACAAGTAATTGTTCCAGGTCTGGCTGTTTGTGTTTGTGAGTTTAAATGTTTATAAACGCACCCACAATACAGGAGAAATTCCTAGTGTGGGGCAAAGTTATAACAAAAAAGGATTATATGAACTTAAAGAGTTACATTGATGATTTTTATGATTATAATTAGAGATCGGATATTCGGATGCATATTTACCTAAAGTTAATTTTTAGCTGTGAAAGTATGGAAGCGGCTTCTTAAATATTTTTTTTGTTAATATCAATCCCAGGATTCCAGAAAATCCGGAAATGCACAACTAATCGGATACATGGTATGGAAACGACTTCTTAAATATGTGTTATTATTTAACTTTACACCATTAGCTAGCATTCAATTCTATACTCAAAAAGTAGTAAATTTATCAATTCCGGAATCGCGAGTTTTTATGACCCTCACCTGAACGTAAGTATATACTTACATTCGATTATTTATAAATTTGTCGAACCCAGAATCGCGGGATTATATCGTTACAAAAGTGCATTCCATAATAGCCCACACCTCAACTTTAGGTAAATATGCATCCGATTATCCGATCTGTAATTATAATTCTACACACAGCTCTATTCGCCAACATTGTAGCATTTTTCAGTTCTTGAAAAACTAAGGTTTTCATTTCACAATAGGATTTTTGGTTGAACGATTTCTGATAAATTATAATGAAGAAGCACTTATTAAGTTATTGCACGTTATTTGTTGTACAAATCTATATTGCCGGATACTCGTATAATGCAGCTATAAAAGTATAATAAGGTTTAGTATATAATTCTGTAAAACTAGTTAAGTAAATTAATCTTTTGCTTGTTAATTACTAATATTACGATTAGGTTTCCCTTGGAAGGAACACGTACCCATAATAATATATCCGGTAAGGTATCCGCAGGCACAGATTAAACTCTTATATACCTCTGTGACTGTCGTTGTGTTGTCGAGGGATATTGCAAGAAGTCGAAGAATGATAAAAAAAAACTTTTATGGAATAAAATTGCAGCCATTGACACTTGGCTGCGATTATATTCCTCGAAAGTTTTTTTCACATGCAACTGAAGGAACACGGGTGGGTTAAAACCCACCTGTGTCCTTCAGTTGCCTGACTTTTACTGACTATAGTCACTAAAAGTCTCCCGCTCCGCCCAGAGCGGGAGAAGTTATTTGATCATTACCAACCCAAAAACAAAAAGCCATTGACACGTCAGGGCTGCGATTACGAATATCAGAATTAAGTCCTTCATTGGTTTAGAATTCCCACTTTTGCTTCTACTGATCTGTCAGTTTCGTTTACACACAAAGAAAATTCCTAGAAATATATGATTGCGCAAACATACTTAACATGGGTCAAACTAGGAAAATCCAATTAAAATTCAAAAGATGTGCAAATATTTGCCTTATGCGGTGTGAAAAATATTAAACGGCATATTTCTTGAATACACAATATGAAATACCCAAGTAAGGACATAAATGGCGCAAATCTATTGAGAATCTGCCTACTTACAGGCTAGTCTTTGAAAGTTGACATCAATACCGTTTTGGGAAAGATAATTGAGTATTCCGTTTGTGATAATAGTGGTAGAGTCTAAAGCTTAATTGCGTAACACCTATCAGTAGAAATGGGTTTCATTTTGACAATTCAACAACATTCATTGCGTTATTTACGAGTACGTTGTTGAGCTGACAAATTTTTCGAACATATGAAGCGATGTATTAGCAATTTGCTTCAAGATCATTCAAATTGTGATTGATTGTGTGTTTATACCTGAAACCATGACAAAATACTTGGGATTTCATTACGAAATAGGTACCTACCTAATAACGAGATAATGTTTAGCCAGTTATTGTGTTTTTATTATCGCAGTGCTACAAAACAATGGGTTAAAAAAAAATATATACCTATATATATATACTTTATAATCCCGTTTTATCAGACGAAATCGAGGTGGTACAGTCAAAGAAAAAAGTAATAATCGATTATTAATTAATAAGTATGTTTATTTTAGATAAAAATTATTCTACATTATCACAAATCAAATCACAGCTTTCTTCTACTTTAGAATTAGTTTCTTTACAATTACAAATTCCAAGTTGAAAGTGGTTGTGACGAGCTAGATGTACAAATTAGGTTTCTTAAATAATCTGTATAAAATTGGTTGCACTTTCTCGCTAAAATGCACTTAATTTTTAATTTTCGGGGTTTAAACGATATTTTTACTATAACTTTCGTTTCCCCCGAAAGTTATAATAAAAATATCGTTTAAGGAGAATCAGTACTAACCCAAATTAATTGGATAAAATTTTCTAGATCGATGATAATATGAAATATACAGACCAAAGCTAGTAAACAAAGCAACAAAGTTTGTGAAACCAGAACACTGCACAAGAAACCGATGCGTTTGCAGATGCATTAATTGATTAGATGATACGATAATATAATAACTGAAAGAGCACAATAAGATAAATAAGTGTTGTTCTTAACACACTTTTCACGGTTCGCTACTTGCCATTAATTACTACAAACTGCACTAAAAATGGCAAAATTACTGTAACTATGACTGTAAGTTCTTCCGGATGAGATGGTCAGGTTACGCAAGTTATGAGTATAAACATGACTTAATATGTACTCTTACTTCTAAGACTGTTTGTGGTTTTTATACGTACAAACCACAAACTTTTGAGGACCGCTAGTACTTCATAATAATATCTATCAATATAATAAAAGCTGGTTAATAATAGCTGGTTATAATGGTATAATAGGAGCTCGTGGCTAAGTAATAACAGCCGCACGGGTCGACCCGTCAGGTTAAGCTACGCTTGCCTGGGTTGGTCCGTGGATGGGTGACCATCTTTACATACCGAGACTCCTCCGTGCCTCGGAAAGCACGTTAAACCGTTGGTCCCGGCTGTCATTCGTGGATCTTTGACAGTCGTTACGGGTCGTCAGAAGCCCAAAAGTCTGGCAGCCAGTCTTACCAAGGGGTATCGTGTTACCCAGTTACTGGGTTGTGGAGGTCAGATAGGTAGTCGCTCCATGTAAAATACTGGTATTCAGCTGCATCCGTTAGATTGGAAGCCGACCCCAACATAGTTGGGAAAAGGCTGGGCAGATTGATTGATAATAAAAGCTGGTTATAGGCATTTTCCAAGTAACGCCAAACTCTATTCTCTGCCATATTTTGAGATTTCCATTGTTATTGCTGTAAGGATCCCTTTTGACTATTCTATGCTATTTTTTTTATCGATGTATCGATCATTCTGTCAATGCCTAAGGTGAATTGGAATAACACTTTTGACTAGTTTTGAACATAACACAGCGTTTGTAAATATAAGTTCTTTAAAGCCCGCTATAAAATGCCTGGAAACGTGGACAGGCATATTAATATGCTCATAAAGCCGTGTGATATTATTTAATAATGTCAGATTTTGTGCCAAGGCTTGAAGTTCAAATCTCAGGTCTCATAAATATTCTCATAATTTTTATTGTTACTTAGTCTTAAAGTATAGGATACTGTAATTAGGTACTAGTAAGATACCCATGTGAAGTAAAGTTAATCATAGCATGTTTAATGAATACCAAATTCAATGGAAAACTAAGATAGATACTACACACGCAAAGTTTTACAAATTAAAGTAATTATTAGTAATGAAGAAGTCAATTCATTCATGGTGAGGTGAGGTTTGGGGCAGTGACCTCAATAGAGAGGAAGTTTAGGTCTAAATAATTTCATTAAAAATAAACATATTGTACAGTTATGTATGTTTATATTCACTGTCATTTCTAGGTACAATTTTAGGGTTCCGTACCTCAAAAGGAAAAAATGGAACCCTTATAGAATCACTCGTGTGTCTGTCTGTCCGTCTGTCAAAGACATTTTTCTCAATACTCAATATCTTTATTTCGTTGTCGAAACTTGCTTTGTTAAATCGAACTATTTAGATTGGGAACCGCGAAGATTTACCTACCTACCGCGAAGATAATTTTCCAACTAAGAATGTCAAAATTAGTATACCGTGGCCTTAATGAAAGTAAATTTAAAAAAAAAAACGTAAGTAATATTTTGAAAATTACCTGGTTTGCGCCTGGTGTGTGCCAAGTTTTTTGTCTCTATTACGTAATTAAGATTTGTTGAATAAACTTCCATTCGAATAATATCCTTTTTTATTGTTCCCTACCCAGAGTGTGCCATTGGGGTCTTGCCATATTTTTGTTCGCCTGTCTGTTACTGGGCTGTAACTTTTCCCTGTTAATTTTACAGAATAAATGGGATAGTATATCTAAGTAGTCTGCTAAGAGAAATAATAAGAAGAAAGTAAACTTTAAGTACGAGTTTTCATGTCACGGATTTTTGTTTTCAATTTTTTATTTAGTGGCAGAGTCCGATTTGCACTTGTTTAATGTGCCAGTTTCCATTATATTTTGGATCAATCTACTAGAATCAAAAGGTCACTGACCGACCCAGACGACCCCATCACTCTCCTCCAGGAGAGTCATAGGTCTACTAGCACAGTTCGAAATAGAGTACACACTACACGATCGTCATTCCGACCTCGCCGCCGAGGCCCCGCGCGAAATCCCCGACTAGTCCTTCCCGACCCTTGCCTTTAAATGAAGCGCCAGCACGCGCTTTAACTGAGCCAGTAGCTTTAATTTCCCATGATAATAATCAAAACCCTGATTTTATCCAGCCACCGACGGTCCCTTGCCATCCTCCTCCCGACTCTGCCCTAAGCCGAGGTTCGTACCCTGCAGGGCGTGCCCTTAGCCCGCAGTCGGATAGCTTATAAGTATGCCCTGGCTGGAGGCCTTAAATTTATATTAGGAGCTTATGGCACCACAGGATAGGACGGTTAAAGAGTGGTTAAACTCTAAGATGCCATAACCCCTAGTGGTTAAACTAGTGATAACCCCTAGTGGTTAAACTCTAAGATGCCATAAAAAAAAAAAAAATTGTAAACTAGTTTCCCTTTCTTTAAATGCATCGGCACACTTGTGAACCTACCTGTCTCCGGTTTTTTCTCTGTGTTACGTTATTTTACGAGGATGGGTTCAACAGCCTTCTTTACGTGCCATTGCGACCAGTAAGTACACACGGCTATACGTTCCAGTATAACCTGATCTCTCATTGTACGGAAATCCTGTACAATGCGATACCAGCGTAAACTGGAGGTGTATAGCTTGATATGTAGCCGTTTGTACAAACTTAACTCGTTTGTATTTATGTAATTGCAGTAATTATTGTGTGGACTATAGACGCCTTATAACTTACCTACCTTACCTTATGCGATTATACTTTTTCATTTACCAAAATGTCAAAAAGACACTTGCTATGAGTAATTATTTTAATTTTGTGAAATAGCTTCCCAAGTCTTTTACTTCTAAGTAAGGCTTTGGTTATGTATTACACAGAAATGTTTTTTTTAGCTTTTGCCCATGGCTCCGCCCGCGTGGATGTCGATTATCGCGTAAAAAAGTGGCCTATATCCTTCTCCATATCCAAGGCTATATATCTGCCAAATATCATGTCGATCGGTTCAGCGGTTTAGGCGTGAAAACGTAACAGACAGATAGAAAGACAGAGTTACTTTCACATAGAATATTGTATAGTATGAATATATATTATACTCGTATATAGCCATCATTCATTCATTCATTTCAGCCGACAGACGTCCACTGCTGGACATAGGCCTCCCCCAAGCACCGCCACCTCGAACGGTTTTGTGCTTCCCGCATCCATCGGATTCCTGCGGCTTTCATAAGGTCATCGGTCCACCTTGTGGGAGGCCTTCCAACGCTACGTCTTCCGGTATGCGGTCGCCACTCCAGAACCTTTCGGCCCCAACGGCCATCTGTTCTGCGCGCAATGTTCCCTGCCCATTGCCACTTAAGTTTGGCAATTCTTCGAGCTATGTCGGTTACCTTGGTTTTCCTGCGGATCTCTTCATTTCTGATTCGATCACGTAGGGAAACTCCAAGCATAGCCCTCTCCATTGCCCTTTGGGTGACTTTTTATATAAATACAGATATACAGTATGGATTATTTATTAATTAAGGATCAAAACAAAATATAAACAGAAACATTAAAAAACCTGAATAGGTTTGTCAGGACGTTGAAACAATTTAACGAAATATGATTATTAATTGTTAAAATATATTTATAAGACATTGTGAGGTAGTTCGTAAATAATAACTAAAAAAGTACAAAAACGACGACATAATTGCAAATTGAAAGAAATTTAAACAGGATGGTGCATTTTCAAAGAGAATCAAAGTTTTTTTAATATTTATTTTATAATTATTATTTTTTACTACCACAAATAACACTATTTATTTGGGTTATTAAATCACACGTAGAGAAAAGCGACAAAAACAAATCTACTGCTGAAAATAGAACAAAGCATTCCTACTGTATTTTATTCTAGTGTGTCATGTTTCTTTTTGTCACCCATAGTAGGTGCCAAAATAAAATATGACAAACTGACTACAATATTTAAATATATATACTTTAATACTAGATCAGCTCCGAAAATTCCAGAAGTAATGGTATAGCAAGTATTCTGCCTCTTTAATCTCCCTTCATATTTTACTGCTTAGCAATATAAAGTAGGCCAAAGAAGTCACGAGAAACCAAAGTCAAATCAGTTATAATGATTTTCAAAATGGCTACTGTCTTATAAGTGCCAAGTAATATATTCAAAGTATTAACTTTCTCAAATTCGGTGTTTGTTGACACGCGTTTATGGTATCTATCTGCAGAAATCGTTATTATATCGACGTACGTCTTTATTACAAACCTAGACCGTATGACTTATTGTTTTTTTATATATATATATTTTTATACACTAATAATGTTTTAACCCTAATGAGCGATTCTTCAGCAGTTTGGTAACGTTTAGAGCAAAAGTTGCCAGAATGTAAGAGTCGTTGAGAATCCGGAAGTGATTAAGTAGGCCATACAAATATTGGTGACAAAAATGCGCTGCACATCTAACAGTATTTTATACTAGCTTTTGCCCGCGGCCTCAACCGCGTGGAGGTCCCACGGAAACGTGGTTAAAGACATTTAATTCTCATAAAAATTAAAAACTATATGCATGCCAAATTTCAACCAAATCCGTTCAACCGTTTTTGCGTGATTGAGTAACAAACATTTAAACATCAAAACATACAAACTTTTGCATTTATAATATTACTTTGCGCCACGCGGTTTCACCCGCATAAGTCTCGATTCCATGGAAATTTTGGGATAATATTTATCCTATGTGTTAATCCAGGTTATAAACTACTAGCTTCTGCCCGCGACTTCGTCCGCGTTAAATTTCTTGTTCCCCCGACCCACCCCGTCGCAACACATTGCCTGCCCGTGATTTTACTTCATTTTCGCATAAACTTTCATTTAAAAAAAATTGTGTCCTAGTTAATAGGAATGTTATTCTTCCTCAAGAATTGGGCTGTAAAATGCAAAAAGATTTTTTCAAATCCAACTCGCAGTTCCAGAGATTAGCGCGTTCAAAAAACAAAAAACCGGCCAAGTGCGAGTCGGACTCGCGCACGAAGGGTTTCGTACCATCCATACAAATCCTTACTAATATTATAAATGTGAAAGTAACTCTGTCTGTCTGTCTGTCTGTCTGTATGTAACGTTTTCACGCCTAAACCGCTGAGATACCGCCGATAGACTGCCTGGGATATAGAGAAGGACATAGGCTACTTTTTTACGCGATAACCGACATCCACGCGGGCGGGGCAAAAAAAACGGCAAAAAAAATCATGTCCGTTGTATGGGAGCCCCCCTTAAATATATTTGTTTTTCTGTTTTTTAGTATTTGTTGTTATAGCGGCAACATAAATACATCATCTGTGAAAATTTCAACTGTCTAACTATCACGGTTCATGAGATACAGCCTGGTGACAGACGGACAGACAGACAGACGGACAGCGGAGTTTTAGTAATAGGGTCCCATTTTACCCTTTGGGTACGGAACCCTAAAAACTAACTCTTCAACTTTAGAATAGACTACCTCGCAGAGTTGATCATTATTTTTCTGCGGAGTTATTATAAAACAGTTATATCTCCTAAGATATTCATTGAAATTAAATGATGTAAGGGCAACTTTGTTCAAAATTAAATACTTATGATGAATAACGTATTTATTTGGATAAGGATTAATACCATGTTTATGAAAACTCCTTCGCAAATAATGCATTAATTTCGAACAAATTTGATTACCATAAAAAAGGTTATAGCGAGTTAATCTTAAAAGATAGACATATACTGTCGCGGACTTTTTTTTAGAACATTTAAAGAGGAACATCTCCTAAGATATTCATTGAAATTAAATGATGTAAGGGCAACTTTGTTCAAAATTAAATACTTGTGATGAATAACGTATTTATTTGGATAAGGATTAATACCATGTTTATGAAAACTCCTTCGCAAATAATGCATTAATTTCGAACAAATTTGATTACCATAAAAAAGGTTATAGCGAGTTAATCTTAAAAGATAGACATATACTGTCGCGGACTTTTTTTTAGAACATTTAAAGAGGAACAATTCCATCATACATGATATTTGCGTAACTTAAACCGTTTACGCAGCGCACGCAACGGAAGCTCTCAAAAAGGAATATTTTTTCCCGTTTTTGCAACATTTTTCATTTATGCTCCGCTCCTATTGGTCGTAGCGTGATGTTATATAGCCTATAACATTCCTCAATAAATGGACTATCCAACACAAAAAGAATTTTTCAATTCCAACCAGTAGTTCCTGAGATTAGCGCGTTCAAACAAACAAACAAACAAACAAACAAACAAACTCTTCAGCTTTATATATTAGTATAGATATGTGTGTAAAATTTCATCCAAATCCGTTCTCCCGTTTCGTCGTCATTTAGTAACAAACATCCATCCTTCCTCACAAACTTTCACATTTATAATATTAGTAGGAAGGATAGGATAATACATACAGTAGGATGAAAGAGTTGTAGCTGATGTCGCTACGAGCCGCCTGCGCAAAGGCCACCTATAATCTCGATCACGTTCGGACATTGACATGTAACGTAACACCATATTGAAAGTGAAGTCGTTTTGCTTTCTGACTACCACCGTCCGGTGTCGGCCAAATTATAAACATTACTATATTTAGTCGGGACTGAGTTATCGATAGAAAGTGCATAGATTTGAATGAGAATTATTTACATTGTATTTTTTATGGTGTTTGACGGTTTATGACCGCTATTGGTTTGGTTACTATAATACGAGTACTTCCCAAAAAAATATTATACGTAACCTAAGTTTTGTACCTAATTACAACAAGTACTTAATTTGGAATTGCGAAATTTAAGTGGCAGTGGGCAGGGCACATTGCTTGCAGAACAGATGGCCGATGGAGCCGAAAGGTTTTGGAGTGGCGACCGCGTGCCGGAAGACGTAGCGTTGGAAGGCCTCCCACAAGGTGGATCGATGATCTTGTGAAACCCGCAGGAATCCGCTGGATGCGGGAAGCACGGAACCGGTCGAGGTGGCGGTGCTTGGGGGAGGCCTATGTCCAGCAGTGGACAGGCCTATGTCCAGCAGTGGACGTCTTTCGGCTGAAATGATGA
The DNA here is from genome assembly GCA_947523025.1 of Dryobota labecula. Lineage (NCBI taxonomy): Eukaryota > Metazoa > Arthropoda > Insecta > Lepidoptera > Noctuidae > Dryobota > Dryobota labecula. The sequence continues at coordinate 5,447,895 of OX383289.1, read as the reverse complement.
TGATGACTTAATTTGGGTCGCCCCTATTCACACACTTATACTTTATACCATTGCTCAGACCAGGCAGCACAGTCTAAATAAGAGTGATGAAAAGTTACATATTATGTATGTGTCACATGTATTGTTATTATTGGTTAGGACACAGATACGTATTCTCATATTATTGTAAAATAAACAAGGCATTATGCAACTGTATTGTAAACATTGTGTTTGGAATTTTTCTCAGCTATTTTCTATGCGAATTCGTTGACCGACAAAATAATGTTGACATATTACTCATATTATAGTAACTGTTCTGTTCTTATGTGTAAGATCGGAAACGAGAAATATTGCTTCCTTGAAGACCTGAATTTAATAGGATACTGAAGGACCTATTAGGGAACATTTTGTGATAACTATGGCCATGGAGAAGTGTGTCAATCAGGTATTGTCTTTTCTCGTATGTTATAATGAAGCTATAACTGTCTTGTTTTGATGATCGATCACGAGGTCGACAATAAAACTTTCGCAATATGGAATAAAATGTTGTAACCATTCCTTAACTTGCTTGACAATAAAGGTTAAAAACAATGGCTCATGTACTGCCATTAAAGGCTCTATTACTCCGAAGACTATACAGGAGAACTGTCTGCAATTACAAAAGAGTTTAGCTTAAAGAAAATACTGAAGGCTAATATTGATTTATCAAGCCTCTTACAATAGGGGTTAAGCTTATATCCATTAACTGAGTATTCATCCAGACTTCGGGTTGCTGCTGACACTTTCATAATGGAAAAACTCAAAAACACTTAGCTTGAAGAACATTATTCTTTGTATCATTAAAACAAAAGAGTTGTTTATGAGCTATTCATACCTCACAAATTTCCTTGCTCACAAAAAATACCCGCATATGTATTACTTAACTCTGAATTAAGTAATCATATGACTAAGCGACAGTTTACTGGAACTGTTTCGTCTTACCGGATCTCCGTCTGATCTAATATGCGCGACTATCGGCCAATTTGCCTTTTGACATGGTTTTGGCTAGACAGAGACACGAATCTGTGAGAATCTGTGTCTAAAGAAAAGTGTACACAAATATTGGTTTATATAATATTCTTGTCTATCGAAGTTGGTAACTGTAGAAGCACATCCAGCAGCATGCACGTAGATTCTTCCTAATAAAGTCGAGAATTACAGAACACGGCACATGATCGTATAAATTATAAAGTTAATAGCTTATGATGAAACTGGTCGCAACATTAAAACAAACGTTGTCCTTTCTAGAGCTAATGACAGTACTGCTTGACCTACAAGGAAACAAGCATGAAGATAAACATTCACATGTTCTCAAGTTATTATCACAACGAACGCGGCAATGCACTGTACTTGCGTATGTTTGACTTGCACTCTAACTTTCACCGCAAAGAGCTAAAATTCTGACAGACACTCCTGCGCAGAGAAAATCATCGTGAAAATAACCGTACCTAATATTAATTTAATATGGCTGTTATTAATGTGAGATTATTCATTGAAAATATAATTACATTTTCCTGCAACGGTAAAATAATTACGATTAATGTCATCGTTCTTAATAAACCTTAATGAGTTTTCGTCATTTGAAATTGGTCATTTGAGCTGGGGCTTGTAATTTCACCGCCACATAAACACTTCAAACCAGAACTATGATCTGTGGTAGGAAAAATGTTGTAAAGAAATATACAGGTCTGTCCCATCGCACTCGTTCTCAAGGGACCAAGTAACTGTTATATAATAGCTTCTAAAAAAGACGTCCATTACGTACATACATATATGCATTGCATTCATATAAAAGTGTTCACCATTCACTTAAATTGATTCAAAGCAGAGATTATAGCCTTTATAATCTGCATTCAGTAACATTCGATTGTGAGATTCAATTCACTGACATTCACTATTGCAAAATCAACCTGAAATGATGGCACTTCACATGGCGTTGCGTATTTGTGATGGAACATTCACTTTATTTTGATGTTAACGATTTAATCGAGCACACCATCTATTAAACAATTGTGCCTAAGTATGGGAACCCAGTTGTTTTTCTTATTTCTTATTATTGTCATAAAGGTAAAATCATGCTGAGGTTAAGATAATTTCAGATAAAAATCAGGTTATTCCCAACTTAAATCGTCTTTATAGAGTTAACTCATGATTCATCTGGCATTGACTATTTCTACCTACATGTGGAGTGATGCTACTGACGCTAGCTTTTCATAGAGACCCTAGGCCAGGTGAAACGATGTTTTAATAAACACAATGTATTCATTCGTCATCCGTACATAGTCTAATGCAAACTGGCTGACAAATGATTATATCATTTTAAAACATTTTGGTGAACTGGTTTATACAGACTACATTGAGTGATATAATACAAAATAAACAATGCGATACTGTGGGTTGTTGTTGTACAAAACAATACAGGAGAACTTGTAGCCGGCCGGTGTGGGACAGAATTTCAGCATTTGCTGGGTTTTTAAACTACATTGTTTTACACAATACAACATTGTTTCTGAAAAAACCTGTAACGTAAAAATAGCACCCCATTTGCTCGACAGAATCCATTTTAATCCAGATTTTTCGAATTAAACTCTCCAAGCAATAATAAGGTTCATCCGTTTCTTGATATTATTGAGACCAATCTTTTATTTAGATGCATAGTATAAAATATATTTACGCATCAAATAACCTTATGATCATTTGAGAAACTACAAAGTTAAGGCTCTCATCATCGACGAGGAAAAGTTTATAATTAATATTAATATCAAATGTGTGCAGACCGGACTCAAGAAGGAAAGAAAGTAGTCTACGGTTTTTCTGACAGACAATCCGGTTTGCGATACACGCCCGTTAATGACAGCTGTGTTACCGCCGCCATCCGAAGGTGTTTCCTTAAGATGGCGAATGTATCGCAAATGTGAGTGTTGCTGCAGCATTTTTGCTAGTGAATGTTATTCCGTTTTGAGCGAAAGCCGATTGTGCTAGCGTGGTAAAAACTCTCATTGTTACAGCGCCATGAGTGGCAATTTTTTTTTGGCTTTGCCGATCTCCTCAACCTTTCGATTCGCACCGCTAGAAGTAGGTCGCTCCCTAATATCACTAGAAAAAAAAAAAAAAACTAAATATTTTATTCCACATAAACCCAAGGGCACTTATGAAACGTCAGAAGCTAGGTGCACGGTTCCAATGGGTCGTTTCCTATGGAAAAGAGCCAACAATATACTCCACGGTGATTCTTTTAAAAATAATTGGTACCAGTACCAGGTACTTAACAAAAAGAAAATAGTCAATAAATCTACAGTCTACTAGGCAACCTAAAAGATTAAAAATATTAAAATGATAACTTATTTAAACCAAATTACATGATTGCTATACAACTACAGTAACAAAACTGAATAAATATCATATCCACAAAAGCCAACTAGCACTTGTTCTTCCACCTAAAGTAATGTAATTCACGTAAGTTGGCCTAATTTAATTCGTTGGAATTCGTGGCTCTTATAATAGTTACGCAGCCACATGGAATTTCCAGATATAGCGGAGCATCAACTGTAACTTCTGGCAGACTGTGACTGAAGATTACAAGATGTGATGTTTGCAGATAATAATGTAACAATCCTTCAAATACGTAACATAGTTACACTGTTTGAACCAGTTACTGTTACGTTAATATATTAGTGCTAACGGATTCGACAGTCCTACTTGCGTCACATTATAAGGAAAAGAGTGTCAAATTGATGAAGATGGATATAATGTATGTTATGTAAGCACTTGGCCTTAATATTGTAATAGGAAATGTTATCTGTGTTAGTCAATTCGGGGTCATTACATTCACGGATATCCAACTGGTAATTAATTGAGATTACAAACTGGAAACCACTCTCTATTTTCTCGTATAATAGGAAAATCGTGCTTTGAGCATTATCTTAAAAACAGCACCATTATTGAAATATACCAAGAAGGTAACCGCATAATAGAGCACAAGAATAATCGCACAAAAAGCTCAGTAAGCACAAAATAACTGTTCAGTTAGGGTTATGTTAAATTTGTTACAAAATACGGCTTTTTTTTCTAATTATTCTTATTTAGTACATGTGGTGACGATTCTCAAATCGCACCGCATATTGTTTTTATTTATTTTGTTATTTATGTCATCATTCATCATTATTTCAGCCGAAATACGTCCACTGCTGGACATAAGCCTCATTATTTATATACACACAGTAAAATACATAGAGATACCCCATTATTATAATTTGAGTCTCTTCCAGCAGACCTGCGAAAGGAGCAATAAAAGATAAATGTAGACAATAGTGTGTGAGAATAAGCAGAGCAAAATATGAATATCCATATCCCAGGCTTCTCTCAATCTCTGCCAAATTTCATGATGATCAGTCCAGCGGTTTAGGCGTGAAAACGTAACAGACAGACAGACATTTACTTTCGCATTTATAATATTATTATGGATAACATATAATTCAATAAAACTAAAATATATAAATACATATAGTTGAGAGGAAAGGTAAAGCTCTTTTACTCGATGTTTGAATAGAGACGCAGTTTTTAAATCGCGAATGCAAGTGGAAGCGAGTTCCACAATCTTACAGCATGGACAGAGAAGGAATAAGAATAGTAGCTAGTATTATGAGGATTGGATTTAAGGAGGGATCTAAGGTGTGATCTACACGGTGTATCTAGGTTTAAAGGATCTAAGTTTTTAAGACACAGATGCGTGAATACCATTACTTAAAGTACATGATTATAAGCTTCTTTATTCATTTTATATAAGCTCGCTGTGAGCAACGAGCGAATTCTTACTTTGATTATTACTCGTCCTGTATTGCCATAAGAGGCAACAGGTTTTGTGTGATTACGAAACACTGCCGAACATCCGTATGTGCATTGAACCTTTTCTGCAACCAAGTTAACGGAAAAGAGTTTTCTATTCAAATATTCTTAAGTTATAATATAACACTCTGACCAGGTCAGAACAATCAGCAAATATTTAAAAGTTAGACTAAATAAAGGATTGTTTCCAGAGGTCCACGAGTCTATTGTTCTCGGAAAATGAAAATTCATACTTTACTTCCCAATGGGTCCATGACATTTTAAAATATAAAATATTTATCTTTCCCTATGGGTCCATGAGAATGTTTGGTACAGTCAGCAATAAAAGCTTGGCTAAAAACACAATGAATATAGATATCATCAAGAACTCTTGAATACAGTCAAGAGTTGAACACATGAATGGTCATAAGTCATAACCATAAAAAAATCACAGTTCTATAACAATCACAGTACATAATTATAACCTTCGACTAATAGACTTAAGTACTTATTTAAAAAATCCGTTTCAGAATCATAATAAATCATCTCAATCTTAGACTAAAATGGACATAAGCCTTAAATAAAAAAATTAAAAATAGCATTTTCAGAAGAATTATAGTTAATCGTCTTAGTTTTAAAATAAAACAGACAAGCATTCAAAATATCACATGGCAGTTAAATTAATAAAAATCACATTTTCAAAATAATCGTGGTTAATAACTATCTAAACAATTTTTTTTTGCCAAGCATTATATTCATTAAGAGCATCGATGATGCTTATCGATTTTTGTTTATATTTTTCACCGAAGATTTTAACTTTTAAATCTTTAATCATTTCTTTCTTACAAGAGATTGATTTTGCTGACTGTATTTTGGATAAATGTCGTGAACCCGTTGGGAATTCATTTAGAAACATTGAAAACATTATTATAATTTTTTCTTGGACCCGGTGGGAAAATAAGAACAATAAAATCGTGGACCTCTAAAAACCTCGAAATAAACAGCCATAATAACAGTTTTTTTAAGTAATTGTTTATAAATTTTAGTCTTGTTATCTTATAGGATCACCCTATGTGGGACCGATATATTTTGTTGTATTCCAACACGCCCCCTCAAAATAAATCCTCTTTCTCAAAATAAATGATCAAATAATTTTTACAATAATAATATCACACACCTTCCTTCTCTGGGAGCACAATTTTATATGGTCCACCATTCAGTTTATTTTCATTTTGTGTCACAAAACATGAACAAGGAAGATAAAACCAGTAATCGGTTCCGTTGTCACATAGAGACAATGAATTTTATTTTCATCAATTAAACAATAGTTGCTTATACCAATATCACATGGTAAGCAAATCGTCACTATCTTTGTATTCATCTCATTCATAACATGTTATAGGAGAAGATCAAAGATCAAACATTGACATCACCCACCACGGACTTTCTACAACCTTAACAACGTTCGTTTACCACGACAAATTTTGCTTACGTGCAAACTGTGACCGCATTCCTAAATATTTTTCTTTTTTCCAAATCCCTGAAATTGTAAACGTTTTATGTAAGTGAGACGATATTACGACATAATAATCGTTTTTGACGCCCATTGTTTGAAATAAAAAATGTCTTAAAAGGAAACGGTTTGTCCCGATATGCTATTACGACGCTCCACTGCATTCAAATTGCCGGGTATGACATTTTTATTGGCACTCTATTGCCTGTAACCCGTAATTGAACAGTTTCCTTTAAAGTCGCTAACTATTTAAGTGCGTACGCCATGAATTGGTTTATTGGCCTAATTAGCTGATGGAAATTAGTGGCAAAGCTTTTACATTAAGTATTTCACGATCATGTGTTTATTTTTCATCTAAACAATGGTTACCCCGGTATCGTTGTGAGCTGTTGAACAAAATTCTAATACTGAAATAGCTTTCCTTTTTTTTTAAATCAACTATCCTTTCTACTTATACCTCTGACACACAGATTTGGATGTCAACTTTAATCTATCATCAGCTAAATCGCAGGCCAGTTTTTCAGTTTTTATTGCATGACAATTTTTTTTTTTATAAACGTTCCACACTAGGAATTTTCCTATCTTGTGGGAGCGTTTATAAACATTTAAACTCACATACACTAACAGCCAGACCCGGAACAACTACTTGTAGGTCATACAAATATTTGTTCCGTGCGGGAATCGAACCTGCGACACGTAGCGCAGCAGTCAATTGATTAATCACTGCGCCAACCGTGTCGATTCGTGAATTCTACTCATGATACCGCTAATCCAATAGACACTTCGCTAATTGTTTGGGTTTATTGAAGAAATGAACTTACTTTCTTCGTTATGTTCTAATATATTAGACCTACATACCAAGATTTCTCTAAGTGTCTACAACAGGCAAACAGGAAATTAAATGTTGGTAATTATCGCCATTAAGTCTCAAAGATTGCCGTATTGTTACACGTAGTAAAACAAAGTCGTATCTTTCATTTTATAATTATTAGCGCGTAAACCTACTCGTTACTATTTAACACCCGTGAAATTGAAATGTTGAGTTGATTTTTGAACGTTATCTATAGAAAATTGGCTTTACTGGTGTAATAAAATACCTGGTATTAATTAAAATGTCATCGTAATGTATAAAATTTGGATTAATCTTGAAAGTTGCAGCTGTGGCTTGACCCAGCACGATTCATTTGAAATGAAATGAAATGAAATCGTTTATTCTGTAAAGGATGGTATTTAAAAGTACTTCAATTTTATTTAAAAGTACTCCCATTTCATTTACCTAATTTTGCCTGTGTTCCACCAAAAATACTGAATGTGCACCAAAATATAACCTAATCTAACCTAACCTTTAATATTTGGTGCACGATCAGTATTTTTCGGGGAAGAATAAAATTTTAGAAATGCATACATAGATGTACTTTAAGATTTTTGGTGAACACAAAAATATTATCCTTCTGTAAATAGGATACCGGAATCACTTTTACACGTCATATAAAAAAATATAAAAACAAGCTTGGTGAAGTCGACATTTCCTATCTGACTACCCCTGAGAAGAAATGGCGAAACAAACTCAGGGGTCTCTTTTAAAGTCCAGACATAATCTCGGTCAGAAAATGTGAGGACCATGACCATTTCAAAAATGTATTTAGCCTCTTCAGCGGTATGTGGATCTAAGGCTATTTTAAAAGTCGATCTCCATGCACCAGTATGTTTCAACACCAACACCCATAACTGTAGACCATTTGCATGTTTCGGTTGGCGTAGCAGTAGCAGCAATTTTCCACGTCGACGCCGACGCCGCCACTTTAAAAAATAAACTTCCGTTATGCTGTGTTTTTCATTACTTAGCACTGAGGCTAAGCATCTTTTGGGGTAGGTAGAACTAGGTAGAAAGAAAAACGTTGGCAGCAGGATGAACGGTGGTCGTTGTGGCTAAACAGGAAACAAGCATAGGTTTAGAAGGGGATGGTGAAACGTGTTTATTGAGATCTCGTTTAGAGACACATAGGTTTTAGAATATAGGAATCATATCATCTCTTCGATGAGGCTGTAATATACCACGCGGGCATAGTAATATAGTAATAATTATTTAGCGCTATGGAGCGGGCTATGCGCGGAGTTTCTTTGAAGGATAAAATCAGGAATTAAGTTATCCGGAAAAGAACCAGAGTTACCGACATAGCTTGCAGAGTAAGCAAGCTGAAGTTACAGTGGGCTGGCCATGTTTGTGGAAGGACCGATGGCCGGTGGAGCAGACGAGTCCTGGAGTGGAGACCGCATATCGGCAAGTGTAGTGTGGGACGCTCCCCAGCTAAGATGGGCCGACGACCTTAAAAAGGTGGCTGGGACAGACTGGATGCGGAAGGCGGAGGACAGAGCCCTATGTCCAGCAGTGGACTGCGATAGGCTGATTGAACTTATGTATTTCTCTGCGATGCGGCATTCGTTAATTACATCCGTAATTGCTAACTTTTTAACTGCTATATCCTCGACTGTTAAAGAGGTGCATTTCAGGCTTTAGAAAGTAACCTCGTTTTAATCAGCAGATCATATTTTTTTTTGTTTTAATAAACGACACCGACCTATAATTAGTGGATGGAGTATGGAGAAATTTTTGTTTACCTGCAATCTACGCAATAAATTTTCTTTTCGCCTTGACACAAGAACTTAAGAATTCATATATTATGTCAATAACCTCGAGGCAACAAAAAAAGCGATTTAGAAATAGCGTAGTCAAAATGGAAGTGGGTGAATAATAGTCAAATGTTGGATTTTCAGAGTTACTGCTCTACATTCTGCAAAGTCGAAAAAAAAAAACTTAGCTAGCATTATAATTACAGGCTACGGAGGGCAAATTTAAAATAAAAATTATATATTTAATTAAGAACTCCGTTATTACAAACACAATTAATTACTCAACAAAAATGTGTCTCCAGCTGATCGCTTCCGCCGCGAGCAACGTCGTGGCCCCACCAAGCGGAACCATGCAGGATGACGTCAGTGCTGCGCGCGCGCATAAAAAACTTTCACTTTTCTTTCACTGCCAAGGCTCGGCCCGCGGCCGCGCACTGTCGTCATAATCATATTATCGTGCTTATAACAATATAGCTATTGTTTCAAATTACCTATTACTTATATTGTACGGGAAATGTGGAAACGATAACGAGCCGTATGGAGTAAAATAATGTAATGTTACTGTTTCCTACGTAATTTATTGTTAAAACTTGTTATGTTGCAAAGAACGGTCATTATAACATGTGTTGCCGAGCACAATTATTTAAAGTAGCTTTACATGCTGTTGACAATGATCTAAGTGCTTTGTTCAACAAGTCTGCCTTCTTTGCCACTGAACGTGATGTAAGATTTGGACATAGCAATCGCTTTTGTTTTAAATATTATGTCTTAGCGGGTTACAGTTCTCTACATTGTTAGGGGATAAAAGAAATGAATACAAAAGATGAAAACTCCCAAACAAAATAAACTACGCTATGAAATTTTCAAAGACACCAGTATCGGTCGCTAAGTCAATCAAATCATTAATTTTCAAAAATATTATGTTCAGTTCTAAAGTTCATGGCACCATACACTAACTCTGACTTTCTTCCCCAGCTATGGATCTGCGTGGCGTGCCTGGCGTCTTCACTGGCCGCCCCGGCGCCGGCGCCGGGTCCACAGCTGTACCTGGACATCATCGACATGGCCGCCATCAGCCGGATGTCGCCGCAGCAGCTCGAAAAGCTTGCTGAAGGTCTAGCAGCTGAAGAGATTATGAGGTATGACAACTACCTACAGGAAAAAAAAAATACAGCGATCTTTCGCAAGGCCAAAAGGCACAGCAAAATAAGAGTCTAGAGAATTCTGACCAAACGGGGTAATACCTAGATAGTCCACCCGCATTACCTATATTGTTATTTCTTTGCACTGAGATGAAATAGGGGTAGGGCTTGTTCTAAGTATAAGGTATATTTAGTTGGTGGTAGGGCTTGTTCTAAGTCCGCCTGGCTAGCTACCACCATCTTATCTAAGTCTGTCACCAAAATAACAATGTTAACAGCATTTGTTGTGTTTCGGCAGTTAGAGGTAAGATAGCTAGTTCCTCTGTGGTTGAGGATTCCGGGTGAAGCTCGCTTCCATCTTCGGCCTTATCATCACTTACCACCAGGTGAGATGAAGGCCAAGAGCTTCCCCGATGTAAAAAAAAAAAAAAATTGCACAGAGTAGCTTCCATCAACATAATACATTATTTTCGGATGATTTATAAATAATCGTAGTTATTCTGTATTTTTGTAGAAGGGGACCCTTTTTTATAGAGAAAGGTTAAGATTTGAACAAATTTTTCACAGTGGTGTACATTTTGAAAATAAAATCCAACTATGACGACACGGTTGGCGCAGTGGTTAAGCGATTGACTGCTGCGCTGCGTGTCGCGGGTTCGATTCCCGCACGGAACCAATATTTGTATGACCTACAAGTAGTTGTTCCGGGTCTGGCTGTTTGTTTATGTGAGTTTAAATGTTTGTAAACGCACCCACAATACAGGAGAAATTCCTAGAGTGGGGCAAAGTTAAAAAATATATATATATATATCAAGAGATAACTTTTCTTGAAGCTACATTTTATATTTCCTTTATCAGGACAAAGCGGTCGTCAGCACAAGCGCTAACGTCAGTGGTGTCCAAAGCATCGTCAGGGCTGCAAAGCAAGGTCGGTCTGTTGGGTCAGGCATCCGCCTTCATCTCGTCAGCCTCCAGTAAGACCAGTGGACATGGAGACGAGGGCCACGGGTATAATTATGAACCGGTAAGATATCGAAAATATATAATAGGGTTTATGAAAAGTCGTGTTGGCCCAGTTATTAAATCCGGGCCAGTGATAATGCCAATTTTCCAATTAATATGTACTTTATGAGTTTATTTTGGACATTATTGACATACCGTGTGGTGCCGGACGTAACGAATAGCACCATCCTATTTCCTCCCATGGGTGTCGCAGAAGGCGACTAAGGGACTTATTAGAGAATGGGCAGCAGCGTTCTCTATGCATTTTTAACAGCATACTGCGATCGCCAACCCGCCTGCCAAGCGTGGCGATTATGGCAAACCCCCCAATTGGGAGGCTTATGTCCAGCAGTGGACGTCTTTTGGTTGAAATGATGAATGATGATTATTGACATCGCTGAAGAAAAACATCGTGAGGAAACCTGCATTTATAGTTAGTTAACTAGCCTCGCCCCGCGGTTTCACCCGCATAAGTGTCGATCCTGTGGGAATATCGGGATGAAAAGTAGCCTATGTGTAAATCCAGGATGTCAGCTCCATACCAAATTTTATCAAAATTGGTCCAGCCATTAGAGCGTGAAGAAGAGACAAACATACACACTCACAAACTTTCGCCATTATAATATTAGTGTGATATTAGCTGCTGTCCGCGTAACTTTTTCTAAAATAAAAGTAGCCTAAGTTACTCCATACAACATCAGCTATCTGCCAGTGACCTGTCAAAATCAGTCCAGCCGTTTCGGAGATTAGCTGGAACAAACAGATAAACAGACAGACCGACAGACACATAAAAATAATTGTTAAAAAAAACTTCTCTGTATTTGCCTCGCAGTGGGTCAATAATAAATAGGCTGGTATTGCTATTAGGAGTTTAGGATCCTCTTATTAGTAGCCTGAAGCTTGGAGTTGATAACGTCATCAGGGGCCTTACTCCCGAAAACGATTCGAGTTTGATTTTGATTCCGATCCGAACTCGCTTCTGGTATCTTACTCCCGACAGCATCGAGTTCTGAATCAATCGAATTGGGTTCGAATTAAATGCCAATCCATACTCTTGAATCCAATACTAGCGCACGATCGTGCGGTGGTTCGAAGCGAAACTAACTTCGGTCAGTTTAAAGTTTTAAATCGAGTTCGGATCAAAAACGAAATTGAATCGGAATCAAAATCAAACTCGAATCGTTTTCGGGAGTAAGGCCCCTGAAACCATGACGAACATCACAGCTTTTTGAAAATACAGGTATTATAAAAAAACATATTTTTCATTAAAAAAAAACTGACAGTAGGTCGCGTTTATTATTATTATGGATATTCAGAATTAAAATAATATGTACAAAATAAAAATATGGCATCCTAACCGAACTAAAATCCATACTAATATTATAAATGTGAAAGTAACTCTGTCTGTCTGTCTGTCGGTCTGTCTGTCTGTCTGTCTGTCTATCTGTATGCTACGTTTTCACGCCTAAACCGCTGAACCGTTCGTCATGAAATTTGGCAGAGATATAGCTTGGGATATGGAGAAGGACATAGGTTACTTTTTACGCGATAATCGACATCCTCGCGGGCGGAGCCGCGGGCAAAAGCTAGTTAAATATAAAAATTTAAAAAAATGGCGTCGAGAAATTCTTCCGCATCGCTGTCGACTGGTTATGTACCCAAGAGATTGGTAGCATTGCCACGTTGTATGGCAATACCATGGTCTTTTTCATTGATTTTAGTCAATGACAGAAACAAGCAACCATCACGCTTAACGGATGGCCAATACAATAGCTACATCTAAAATTCGTTTTATAGGTGTTTGATCAGAAATTATCAGAGTTATTTTTCGTCGCATTGTCAATCATTATCATCTACTGCTTAAAATTGTGAGATTGGAAAAGGGTTAGCCTTTCCAACCTCATAATTTTTAGCGTTACCAACCAGTCACAACGGAATTTAATACTTTCTCCTTGATTTAACCACACATTTCCTTCCAGCATCATGACGAAAAATACGACTACTGGGGGCTGAAGAAGTCAATCCTCTACACTCTGTTTCAAGCCGTGAAGGCCATCACCGGTGGAGTGACGATCCTGAAGGGGCAGCTCATCAAGGGAGGTGGTGCACTTGCTGCCACACTCGGCAAGGTCATCTCGGTGAAGGGAGACGCCGTGAGCAACCTGGGCAAGAAGATCGTCAGCTCCGCTGCACTTAGTAATAAGAAACCACATTGTGAGTACTGTAGATAACTTAAATTTTGGGCGCTGTTGCCGCTGTCTGTCTGTCGAGCTTGGAGTTAATTTTTTAAGAATTTCTGGGGGTTTAGTTAGGCGTGTGGCTGTGATCTCCTGTTTAAAAAAAAGTAAATATATGAATGCAAGTAGATTAAGCCATGGGGGTACTTTTATTATTACTTTAAATTAATTCGTCATCATGTTTCTATGAGAACGACGTATATTCAAAGGTTTTTCATAAAAATTTGTCTACATGCGAGTGAGCTTCTAAAAGTTTGACATTAGTAACAATAAGTTACGTTTAAGTTATTAAGTGCTAATTAAGTTATGTTATTCATGGTGCTTAAGAAGATGCAGCAAAAGCGGCTTGGCATGAGCCATAAGATAATAATCAAAATTTATTTAATCCTATTAAAAAAGGTTTTTGTGCCACGATCTACAAGCTACTCAACGGGACTTATGAAGGGGCACAACATATAAGTAAAAATTGATTATAATTAGTACTATAAATAATGTTACATATTTTATAATGTATCTGTTAGGTCAATTGAATGTTATGTCATCTACAAAACTTCCCAAATCGTTAGCAATGATCTGTATTTACATACCTACTTAGTTTATGTAACATTTGTGTTAGTAGGTTGTAACATATTTATCTAATCAATAAATGTTACTACACTCATAATTACTTGGGTAATAAGTAAGTCAAAGATTTCCATTGATGCACAAACTACCATAAGTGAAAGGGATCTGTTCCACTAACACAAATTGATTACGATACAAATGTTTATTAGAAAGAAATTAATAACTTCTAAGAAACCATAACATTCAAAATGGATGGAGGCTCGAGAATTGAAGACAAGAAGATGGCTGTAGACTATGAAGAACCTATTAGGAGATAAAGCAAGAACCTTGAAGACCCCAGAAAAACATAAATATAAATTAAGGATCCAGTACCTCTGTTACTCTAACTTAGGTTTTTTTTTTTTTCAAATGGATTTTAGTGATGTGCTTACATCACTAAAATCCATTTGAAAAAAAAAAAAAAAAAAAAGATTTAGGCTTCTATTCCGTATGCATAAGGATGGTATTAAAAGCAAAAAAGTGGTTACAATACCAACTGCAGCTGCCATTGGTCAAGCCACCAACGCAATAGATGTCAAAATCGGTTGAACGGACTGCAAAAAGGTTTATTTACATCTCTAATCTTATTTCAAATGGATTATAGATGTTAGTAATAGTCAATGCAATAAGCACATCACTAGATTTGATCGCTTATAGAATTGCAAACTCAAAAGTTTTCAATAGTCAAACATAAAATGGACGATGTTTGTGTAAGTATAGAATGAGCCAGTGAAAGAAATTACTGTGTTTTAATCACATTATTAAAGATTTTTGTTTATATTACTTATATACGTTGCTAGATTATGTATATTTAAGTCGTATTTTAACTAACAATGCTACGTTACTCAGACTTCATATGAACCCCAAGGTCTGCCTTATTTACAACCATTTTGTATAGATATAATAATTATTAAATAATAGGTAATTTAGAACCAATTTTGTAAAAATATTAAAATTGAAAATATTTGAATAAAAAATAATTGTTTGTTAAGCTATATCTTGTTTTTTTCCTTTGTTTATTTATGATTAAATCGATTAGTGCATTAATTTTATAATTATTTTTCTAACATGTACCTTCTTATTATGTAAATAATAGTGCAAAGGTTCATACATCGGAGTCATTGTGTTTCAATTTCAAGTTAGAAAAATATAATAATATTTTAAGAAGAATTAAATAATTCTAGGATTCGATTATAATGAACACCAAACGTAACTACATCATCCATTGAATTCATATAAAAAATCATGACATACTGCTTAGATATCCATTTAACTTACTTTACAACTACTTATAGGCTAATCACATCAGTTACTCTTTCAATTAAAGCACAGTGACGTATTTTGATGCCGTGTTATTTGGTAAATGAATGGGAAAAATGCACCGATACTCTTATCTAATGTACTTTTCTGAGTATTCCCCAAGCAAGCCTGACCACAGTTATGTTATTAATCTATTCATTTGACAAAAAATAAAACATCATTTATTAAATATTTATCCCGTGATAATATTACGTAACAGTGGTAATTAAATCAGTTTCCGTGGGGAAAAACGGGATGGTATTTACTGGGGCTATCTAGTAAACTTAATGAGGTAATGGATATGAGTTCACACAGATTGATTAGGTACCTATACCTACGTAGTTGCCATGAGAGCATAATAGAAGTCTACCCAATTATTTATTGTTATGTTAACTCCAGGCATAGGCCTCAATGAGCTATAATGGCCATGAAATAAAAAAATTGTCATTTAAAAATAGTATTGGTTTAGTTTTCCATATTAATTTTGGTTTAAAGATCCAGCAAATCCCAATTTGCGCTATAATAGCAAACAAGAGCCTAAGTATATGTCGACTGCCTCGTCAGTCTTGTTGTCGCAAGCAATGTGCCCGGTTGATGCTAATAGGGTCACCCTGGGTCATCATTACATGGGACTTAAGGCGGTGGTATGACCCGGCAGAGACTGCATTTACTAGTTTTTGAATCCATGGGAAACATAAAAACAATGTTATATAATTCTGAAAAAAAGATATGTGCTATTTAAGGATCTGGCGGATTGGCAATCGCTTTTAAGAACACGATTAGATTGCTGGATAAAAAAATAAAAAAAACTATTTTCGTAATTTTTAATAAATCGCATAGCTAAACTGAAGTTTTTTTTTTCTAATTTTGTATGTAAATGAAAAGGCAGTAAGATTGTTTAGCACAATTCGGTGAGTTTATCTTGATACAATGATGACTATATTTAAATAACTAGCAAATGCGCGAGGCAATTACTCGCGAAATTGCGAGCCTACTTCAGTCGGATCGAGCCGATCATAGCGCCTTAAACATGACTGACGAAACGTGGCTGTACTAAAGGACAAGTTCAACTCTGCCCATCCTTTCGAGGAACACAGTCATGATGATTATGATATATTACGAGGTAAATGTTTGGTGGTTACACGATAGGTAGGCAGGCATAATTAATAGGTAATTAAGGACCTACTAAATTATATTCAAACAAATAATTATTATAATTACGAATCTTTGCTATTATTATATTTTATGTAGGTACTGTAATTTATATCTTATCGTAATTGTTTCAAAATTTCCATAAATATTTATTACCATTTATGTTCTACATACATAACCTACGCTTTTTTTCTTGGGTATTTGTTACTTGTATTATTAAGAACGAACGTACCTAATTATTGTCCTCAAAAAAATGTCAGAAGTTATTTCCACTATTATCGATATAATATTTTATTTTATTTTATTTATTAAGGGATAATAAACAACTACATCATAAATAATACACAATGTTAATAAAACTCTAAGTAGTAATGTTGCAGTCCACTGCATTATCCGCAGATAAGACATGTTTAAAGATCAGTGGTTGCCACTAGACGAGCATTACCAAAATTAACAAATATTTTGAATGGATTAAATAAATAAATAAGTAAGTAACTATAGAGCTAGCTATAGCTACAAAACCAAATCAGAAACAATTTATTTACTTAGACTGTGCAATAAATAAGTAATAATAATAATAAGATTACAATTAAGATTTTTTTTCTATAATATTTGATTTAAATTTATTTTTCGAGCATGCAGATATGTCAATATCAATGAAATTTGTTTTATAGGATTCCAACATTCTATGAATAGGCCAGCGTAAGCCAGAGTTCGTACGACAAGAATTTAGCGCAAACAGAGTACGTACACGAACCTGACGCACATGAACTGTTCGGGGGACAGAATAACACAGCTTACTCTGACGAGTAGTGTCATTACATCAAAATGACTGTGAACAATATCATGAAGCACGCTGGCCTCCAGGTATTTGCGCCGGTTCTCCAAGCAGATAAGCTTGTACATATCAAGAAGTTGGGAGTATGACAGATAAGTCTTAGTCCCATGACACCTGTAGCACATAGCACGGAGGTACTTGCGCTGGACCCTTTCCATTTGAACTACGTACTTTTGGTAGAAGGGGTTCCAAATAGGGACCGCATATTCTAACTGAGAGCGAATGAGCGTCTTATACAGATAGAGATAGGTTGAGGTACGCTTAAATTCTGTTGAAGATCTCATCACAAATCCATACATTTTAAAAGCACTATTGACTATGGCTTCGATATGCTGGTTTAAGGATAGTTTGCCATCAAAGAGACCACCTAGATCCTTCACTATAGATATTATTATTTTTTTTACTTAATATTGTACGCATAAGGATGGAATTAAAAGTAAAAAAAGTGGTTAAAATACCAACTGTTTACTGCAGCTACCATTTGTCATGCCACCAACGCAATAGAAGTCAAAATTGGTTGAACGGACTTTAAAAAAGTTTACATATATGTCTAATCTTATTACAAATGGAGTATACTCACAGATAAAAAGTGTGGATTACCGAAGTTTGAAAAATTATTTCTTTAACATATTTTCGACTGCTCACTCGGCTAATATTGCAGACACATGCAACCCAATGACGCCCTCAGAATTTCCATGAGAATGAGAAAAGCTGAATAACGGACCACACACTAAAAGCGTTCCCCGTAATTTTCCAGCGACAGCAGTATACGGGCCCCCGCCGACCTCGCACCTGGAGTACGGCCCCCCCAGCGCGTACGGCGCGCCCACTGCGCCCGCGCACTTCACCGCGCCCTCCGTGCCCACAGGCTACGCCGCGCACAAGTTTCCCTCGCAGCTAGACGGTAAGGAGACTCACTTGATATGTTACCATTACCACAAAAATTAGTAGGTTGACAGATGGAATTAGATTTAAAATTTTCATGTGCGTTGATGCTGAATAGGTTCTTAATTATTTTTAAACTTAAGGCGTAAGCGTCAGGATAGCCCACGAAAATCAAATATTCTTACGTTTTTTTGCAATTTGAATATCCAGTATCAGGTTGTATGTTGATCTTAAGATTCGCGGCCAAAAATGGTAAGAAAACTTGAATTTCGCGGGCAACTTGGCGCTTCCCCCTTAAAGCAAAATTGTTGGCTTATCAAAATTGAGATATTTGAAAATAATCAATTTAAAATTATGAATTTGATTTATTCGCCGATGACTTTATTCAATTATAGTTAAGTTACTTTTAGTAAATAATCATTTGACAAATAGAACCAACAAAAATCTCTTGTACTACTCGTAAGAGCAAGCAATTATAAAATATGGTTCACAATAATTTAGGCCAGTGAACATAAAAAATAAGTGGCATGACTTGTTTAATCTTTTGACAGTAATGATTTCAGACAAAAAATAATAACTGACTGTGCCTACCGGTTATGTTTATATGAAGAAAAAAACAAGATCAACAAAAGCAACTACTTTTTACAACTGCTCTGTATTATATAAGCTAATAGTCTATGAGGTTGTACGCATTATCGTAAAAGTTGTTGCGCAAACATTCGTTATCTTTGAAAAAAACACTATACGATTGTCAAGAAAATATTTAATTATGTTGTCACAATAGTGTCTTTTTTGTTATAATGAGAATAAAAGAAGTACTGATTTGATCGATGGGTGACGTTAAGGAGGCTCTTATATTGTTTACAAGATCTACGTAATGAAAATTTCGTCGACCGACACTCATATTCCAGCTGTTCAGTTAATTTAATTAATAATGAAAAGTCTCAATAAAATAATAATTCCGTAGGTGTTAAAAACAACATTATTAGGAACATAAAATGACACTTTAGTAAAAATATAATTATCAAGTGATAAAAAAAAATCACAGGCAATAACGAAGTATCTTCGGTCCAATATATAACATAGTAGCAAACTGGGATTTCCTGGCGCCAACTAAATCTGCAAACAATATTACCTAACGTGATCAAGATATCGTTACAAAATCGATACATCATAAATATAAACATACAAATAAATATACGCAAAGTAGAACATATCTATTATCTTCAATCTATTGCGCAATGTGACCGGTCAGAAGTCCTGATTCACCGGAACTGAGAGTTTACATAAGATTCAGACATACAAAACGCATCATGCTTACACAACTCGACCGGTAGTAGTCATGAATACTATCGTGGGAGCGAGCGTAATTATAATGTTTTGTACGCAGTGTGGGATTAAATAGAGAGGAACAAAGGCGAGACAAGACTTGGGATTTTGCTACGATTTATCAATGGCAGGATAACAAAATGAAATGGTAAATAGGCTTTGACAAGATGTGCAATAGGTTTGCGAATCAAACCATAAATAAATTGCCGCAAGAAAAGGGAAAAAGAGGGGAGAGAGGGGAAAAGAGATGTCAGCACGTACTGACGGGGTCCGCTAGGACCGGTGCCTGCCAGGGTTGCGGGTTTGTCCGAAAGGGATACCGTGGCCTAGGCACACAGGCAACTGAAGGAACACGGGTGGGTTTTAGTCAGTAAAAGTCTGACACGCCCTTCCGCTCCGCCCAGAGCGGGAGAAGCTATTTGATAATTTCCCACCCAAAAAAAAAAGGATAACAAAAGGAAATGGTAAATAAGCTTTGAAAAGATGTGCAATAGGTTTGCTAATTAAACCATAAATTGCCGTAAGAAAAGGTTAAGATAATTTGTCGTTAACAGAACAACGTTACAATGGCTATAAATGTAAGAGGAATATATTAGCAGCAAGTTAAAGTATGAAATACAATATGCCAAGGCAGTGTCTTTTTAATGTTTATGTCTAGTTAATCTATCTATATACTAATACTAGCTTCTGCCCGCGACTTCGTTCGCGTGGAAGTCGTAATACTAAAATACCAGCCACAATTAATTTTTTTTCCGTCACCTCCAACAAATATCGTTAATGTTACAAAAATTTATACAAAAACTTAATAAATAATATACTAAAACCTTCCTCGAGAAGCACGCTATCCATTGGTGAAAACAGCATGAAAATCGGTGCAGTAGTTTTTGAGTTTATCGCGAACAGACAGACAGACAGATGCGGCGGAGGACTTTGTTTTATAATATGTAGTGATATAAAGCTGAAGAGTCTGTTTGTTTGAACGCGCTAATCTCAGGAACTACTGGTTGGAATAGAAAAATTCTTTTTGTGTTCGATAGTCCATTTATTGAAAAATATTATAGGCTACATAACATCACGCTACGACCAATAGGAGCGGAGCATAAATGAAAAATGTTATAAAAATGGGAAAAAATATTCCTTTTTGAGAGCTTCCGTTGCGTGCTCTGCGTAAACGGTTTAAGTTACGCAAATATCATGTATGATGGGATTGTTCCTCTATAAAAGTTCTAAAAAAAAATCCGCGACAGCATATGTCTATCTTTTAAGATTGACTCACTATAACCTTTTCTATGGTAATCAATTTTTTTCGAAATTAATGCATTATTTGCGAAGGAGTTTTATCAACATAATATTAATCCTTATCGAAATAAATATGTTATTAATCACAAGTATTTAAATGTAAACAAAACTGTCATTGACATCACTTGATTTCAATCAACATCTTAGGAGATATCATAATTTTAAAATAACTCCGTAACAAAATAAGTAGTAAATTCATTACTTAAACCACTCTCTCTCTTAGGTGACGATACTGCGATCGCCAACCCGCCTGCCAAGCGTGGCGATTATGGCAAACCCCCCCAATTGGGGGAGGCCTATGTCCAGCAGTGGACGTCTTTCGGCTGAAATGATGATGATGATGAGATCCTTAGGAGCCAAGCGAAAAGAACAAAAGTCAGAAAGAACGCTAAGTGATAACGAAGTTATAGCGCAGGCGAGCGACGGGATGCGACGCGATGGGTGGCCCGAAATTTCACGAGGACGAAGTCGCGGGCAGAAGCTAGTATTAAATATGTCAGTTATAGTAGATACTCAATTATAAACGTTGACACCAACCGCCAACTATTAATAAGTAATCGTAAAACAGTTACAATCATTTTAATAGCTATTTACGTTGACTTATTTACAAACACGAACGATTTGATGATGTATAATAATTTTAACCATAAAGGCAAAAGTTTATTATACTGAGGACTTATTAGCATAAAAGTCGCAGCCATAGTTTAGCTCACATACAGAAAATACATATATAAGAAGTGAATGTGTCAAACTAACTCGCCGTTTCAGTCACTGACGCAATAAAATTATGATTACGCTATCTGCTTCATCATATTCATGTAGGAAACGTATAAGTGAATCGAAAGTAGGTACTAAATGAACTAAATCAATAAATATTCACTCAAATTGTTTACTGCAATATATTGGTTGTCTCTAAATATTGAAAATGGTGCGTTAGTTTGTAGACTTCTTTTCGGAGTTTTTGACCTGAATAAAGATTTTGACATTCAGTCCAAAATATAAAATTCCAAAAAAAATTGGTTGCTTTACGTCAGTAACATTGTTTGGGTTACTTAGTGGTGGTATTCTCTGATTGAACTCTAAGTCACGATTTAACAATTACGAACCTCTTACTACCTAGTTCTTATCACTTGTTATATCAACATTTAGTGTTTCTAGGCCATTATTACATAAACTCTATTTCCTAGGCTTGTTGCGTAAAGTTTGACATTTATCGTCTCGATCAGCATCCTATAATTTGATTTTATTGGTTTTATTCATGGCCAATCGGACTTTTTCCATTTATGGTCTTAATACATATTATAATATGAATTGTTTCTTAATAATTATGCAACTTCAGCCGAGATTTAGATATATACATATAATAAACGATTTCTCTTCCGGGAATCTTATAATTCTGTTGAATAAAAATAGAAAGGTCTTGTAATTTTTCAAACCAGTTAAATTTGTAGGTATGGTCAGCAACAAAAATTACAATTCAATTCAATAAATTTTCTAATGTTATAACTACATTACCTATGTACATACATAAAGGGAAACCCTCCTAAAGGCTATTTATAGCTACTCCGTGTTGAATAGAGCTACTTATTATTTTATTCGCTTTCGAACAATACCCTCAAGTATTTCCCCCATACAGTTCATAATCCTTCTTCGTTTCAAAAATACTTGTGATTTATGGGATTTTACTTCAACAAAATACCAAATTATTTTGATATTTAAATGGTAATGCGGTAAATTATGGTAAATAACTTATTAGACAAAAACAGTACCTTCTAAATTTTATTATTTACGTGTAGGTTAGGTATATTACTTTTCGCACGAGCCTAATGAGAAACAGAGTCGATAGTATACATATGGTTATATTAATACATGAAGTACTCAATAAAAAGAACATGAGATAATTCTAAGCAATAGATTACAATTCGTTGATTCCCAATTTATCATGACTGAGTTATTTATGATAGCTGTTTCTTACATAACTGACACATAAAGGCGGAGACTGACTTGTAACTTTTTTTTGGTTTGTAATGTATCGAGTTTTTGTTACGTGTTTTAGTAGTCAGTGCAGCAAGCCGAGCCTCTCAATGCGAGCATTGCGAGCTCATGTTTAGTGTATCGCCGTTTTGTAACAAGAAATGGAGCGCGCTTGAGCTATGTGCTCGAAGCGAGCGTTCGCCGCGTTTTATATATTGCCGTTTTGTAATGAAGCTCGCTTGCTCGTTTTGCGATGATACATTACAAACAAACGTTACAAGTCAGTCTCCGCCGTAACGTTTATCATCCGCAGTCGGTAAAACTGCCAAAGAGGTCGCATTCATTAGTCACCTATTGTTTATTGAGCAGACTTTTACTTTTGGCAACAATTTGTACTCGAATATATTTAAATTTTAAATACCATAACTTTTGTGCTGAATACGTAATTACTTGTTTGGTATGTTAAAGCGGTGTTAAAATTGCAGTTATTTAGGTTAGGTCATCGTCATTCGTCTCGAGTCCTAAAACTTGTGTAATAAAATTTATATCTAAATTCAATATAATCACAGGTTGAATTCTATAGAAAATGTTGTAAATAGGTACTATAATAGATTCAGACATGCCATCTTCCATAAATAAATGCATGTTTAAATATGGCACTCACTAAATTCATTGCTAATAAGCAACTAATGCTCAGGGCAACATAATCGGAAATGATGAGAGATCTAGGAACTGAAAGATCCGATCCGAGATCTGATTTTTGAATAGATTTTTGTTTATAGGTGGTAATTTTAATTATGTTTATGGCGACCGTCATTGGTTACTGAATTCGGGAAAGTAAGACTTTGTACTTTAATTCAATTTTATTTGCAGACTTATTGCAGTATTTCTTGCGTTGCACGATGAAATCGACATTTAAAAAAAGTTTCATTGATAATTTCTAGTACAATGGTTTGTAATGTTATTTCGCACACTTTTTATCAAAATACTATAGACTTTTTTTTTGTCACTTACCACTAACCATAAGTAATTAGGTACAATAATTAATATTGTAATTGTTTTCATCATTTGATTCAACAAAAATCGGGATCTCGTTTTAAAATTCTTATAATTTTATTGACGACTTTTTGTCGTCCAGACACTAATGGGTTAACGCCGAAGACGACTAAAATGGGGCCATTGATTGTTTTGCCACAGAATCAAGAAACCGTTTTTTTATATTTGAATTTCTTTTTTCAGAAATGATAGTGATGTCTTCAGTAGTAGATGCTGTTTCAGAGGAGCCGATGCCCATGCCCTCAGAGGAGTTATTGTATCGCTATTTTGACCTAGTCAATGAATTGTGGTAAGAGTAAGTTCCAGTCTTCTTGCCTATTGGCACTATGTTTCTCTACTATAGCTTCATTTCGCTTTGTATTCTTGAAGACAATTTAGTAGGCGTTTAGCCGGGTTGTGTTTTCAAACTTATTTCTGAGTATAATTATCTATTGGGGTCGTTTATTTTGAAAGTAACGATACTAATTCTCTGGAAATTAAAAGTTTATAAAGTATCCAGTGAGCAATTTGGATACTTTTTTTGGCTATGTATTATTATAGTAATTCTTTTCTTGTCTTCTCTTCTAACTAGTATCGTCTTCTAACAGGCTCGCACACATTTTCTCTTTTGGCACTCTAAAGCAGAACAGATTTCCTGACATTGTCGCAAAGTATTCTGCAATTATAAAACTGTATTGTAGATTATGGAGAACATCCTGAATCTCGTCAACCAAGTGGTGTTTATACAGGACTTGGAGGTTTCAACGTCATCAGTTTTGGAAAGTAAGCAATAAATCATTAATCTGCACTCAAGAGCAATGATTGATCCACATAACTCTTCTACTACTCATACCTTTTACTTTTCGTTTTATTTACTTTTTATCAACCGACTCCTAAACTGAAGATATTTTTAAATTGACTCTTTTTTTTACAAGTAGCCTTTTTGATTCTCAATGTAGTCCTTGATTTCAAAAAACATTTTGTCTTTACCTTGAGCCAAATTTTCAAACCTGGTAGATATTATGCCCATTATCTACAAAACGTTTGGCATTCATTGGTCCGTTTCCATGCCGAAAAACCGCAGCGACGTCTTCACCTCATTTACATAAGACTTTCCCTTTCAAACGGAAATAGACGTTTTACATGACGAAATAACTCAAAACACTTGACAGACAAATAACTGTGTATGCAATTTTGTAATTCGCCTAATAATTTTCATTTTGATGGCTGTTGGAATATCACTCTGAACACAATATAGTAAAGATTGCAACCATTTTCAATTTCGTATTTTCCCATACTTTGAGGAAACAATCTTCTTTCATTGTTTGGCTGTCTCAACTTTTTAACAAATTATTTGTATCTCAAATTTCTTCCGGGTTGAAGGAGGTTAAGATATATCTCTAGTCTATATCATCTCGTTACTTCAATGTTGCACTTACATGGAAGAATTGTTACATACTTTATTTCGCGAAGTTAATTTACATCGCTTTATTTCTTCTGAACACCTCTTCACTTTAGAATGTTTTTCAACCGTGACTTTCCTTTGTTTTTTTCTATTTTGTACTTGCAAAAGAAGTTATCTTCAAAACTATTAACCTGGATAAATTCCGAGCTAAATATAGAATAGCTAAATGTCAACAAAAGACCTATTTAGAAACAATCTCTGATCAGGGAAGTGTAAGATGTAATAGTGTAATATTCCGTAACATTTAAGGAAGGCATACAATGCCCGTAACAGTCGCTAAGATTTAGTAAGGCGTGCCTTTGGGTGCCTTTCAGTGAAAGTGTATTATGTCACGGATCCAGCCGGGCCGGTTGTAAGTGCAACAGTATGATCATAATATGTGATACATGAGCACCACGTGAATACTCTTAAGTTATCATACGTTTTACATTTCATTCCACCTATGCAATAGTTGTTGCAACTTCGGAAAATGATACATTAGACTGACGGCAATATAATGGTGCAATGCAACATAATAACATTTCAGTGAGACATGATTGTTGTACAATATTACTCATTGTGCTGTGGTGTGAATTATGTCTATTAATAATCTGGGAATCAAATACCTTTAGGGTCCCAGAAGTTACAAATCTTGATACCTACTAAATTAGTCAAGTTAATATGACTAATTAGGCGTTTGTTGAATCATATCTAAGCACTGCTGAGAATTTTATAAAGTGTAGTTTATAAGATTGTTTGTCGACCTAATTACACACATCA
The DNA here is from genome assembly GCA_947523025.1 of Dryobota labecula. Classification (NCBI taxonomy): domain Eukaryota; kingdom Metazoa; phylum Arthropoda; class Insecta; order Lepidoptera; family Noctuidae; genus Dryobota; species Dryobota labecula. The sequence continues at coordinate 5,421,890 of OX383289.1, read as the reverse complement.
AATAAAGTTTTTGATCACTAGCATAAGCTGATATAATTTTTTAAATTGAACTTTATCAAGAAAAATCTTTGTTGTGTGTTTTTTTTAAATAGAAATATCCTGTTTCAAATTAAAAAAAAAAAATTGGTAATTAATCATAATGTAACTGTAACAGATAAAAAACTGTTTAACCAAACTTAAACAACAATTTATTAGTAAAAGGTTTATATTCAATATAATATAACTTCTCCCCTGGCTCGAACAATGCGGTGATTCTCCTGGGCATGCTGAGAATAAAGTTATCCAGCATTTCTTGGAGTAACCTGTCCCATTCTTGAATAGCGGCTCCCCTGAGCTCTGGCACTGTCTGGGGACGTGGCTGACGGTTCTAACACACAGCAACAACAGCTCGCTTAAGAGCATCCCACGCGTGCTCTATTGGGTTTAAGTCAGGCGAGCCGAATCATAATATAATCTACCGTACCTAACAAAAAAGATTTAGATTTTTCAAAGTGATCGCAAACTTTTTTTGATGTGTGTATGTCAGTATCTACCGACGACGTAGAACAGAAGTCATCATAAATAAAAAATCCCATAGATATTTTTTTATTGAACAACGGGATTTTACACATGATGTAATATTATTTGATTACATCATCATCTGTCTCCTGCCCGTATCCCAATTTATTTAGGGCTGACGAAACATGTATTTTTCTTCAATACTTCTCTATTAGCCGTCATCTCATTTGATACGTAATATGAAATTCTTTTAATTTTTATTTACAAACACATTTTTTTGTTTGCTTTTACTTTCGCTTTTCAATGAACAAAATTGTAAGTTCCACTTAAATATGACGTATTCAATTGACTCTACAAAGATAATGCTTATTCATTACCGTATATACAATAAAAATTAAATAATCAATCAACAACGCAGTCATTGCATAACACCTTTCAAACAACACTTGGGCCTGTGTTCACCAACATTTAAGGCCTGTGTTCACCAACATTTAAATCAACTGTTTAGATATTTAATCAGTTGTTTACTCAAAATTTGTTAGGAAATTTGACATAAACCAACTGTTTAAAAACCTAACCGGTGGTTTGAATGTTGGTGAACACAGGCCTAACTTGAACGTCTAAGGCCTGTGTTCACCAACATTCAAACCACCGGTTAGGTATTTAAACAGTTGATTAATGTCAAATTTCCTAAGTAAAGAACTGATTAAATATCTAAACAGTTGATTTAAATGTTGGTGAACACAGGCCTAAGTTAGTTAAGCTTTTTTCGTCTAACCGACCGTTTTGCGAATAAATAAATTATGCAATAGCGAACAAAAAAAAATTTTTTGCTGAAGTAAAGGTATCTGACAGACGATCTATAATTTTTGTGAAACGTTTTCTTTATCTTCAAAGGATGTTACATTAAACGTTAAAGTTACTTGACAAATTATACAGAAATGTGGAAAAATAATTCCTTAGTCTAATGTCTAATTGCTGTGTTGAAATAACTTGGCTAATATCAGTTTTAATGAAACATAATGCATGAGTAGATTTGTAGTACAATTGAAGCATTCATATGTATAAGGCATTTAAATTATAATTTGTACTTTTAAGTGTGCAAAGTGTGTAGGTATACTTGTACATACGTTTCCTTTTTTTATTAAAATTTTATAGGTTACATACTTAATAAAACTGCACTAAAAAAAATATATATATATTAATATTATTATAGAAATTCAAGATCATCTTATTAGTCTATTAATTAAACAAATTTCCCCTACTTATAAGCTTTGATCTAGGAGCAGCAGTTATATTAGAAGATAAAAATCGCAAAAAAAAAACGATTTCTTTTAGATTACTTAGAATGTGTAAGTTTTCTATCAAAAAGCCAATCAGTACTCTTATTCGCTCAATCTCTTCCTACGTTCCAACCTCGACCTCGCTATTAACATTTCATTGTGTAGACTACAAACGCACGCATAGCAATAAATAAATAATAACAATTAAACGGCACTTTGGCAATTTGACGGCACGGTTGGCGCAGTGGTTAAGCGATTGACTGCTGCGCTGCGTGTCGCGGGTTCGACTCCCGCACGGGACAAATATTTTGTATGACCTACAAGTAGTTGTTCCGGGTCTGGCTGTTTGTGTATGTGAGTTTAAATGTTTGTAAATGCACCCACAATACAGGAGAAATTCCTAATGTGGGGCAAAGTTAAAAAAAAAAAACCTCAGTATATGACGAATTGACAAATAAATCTAAATTGAATTGAATAGGAGGTATACAGACAATCACCACATACCAATATAACATATTCGCACACCCATTCGCAACTCCTCATGCACAATCCTACACACTCGCACACACTGTACACTTAGAAATGCTTAGTTGGTGCTAGCATTTCACATAATTCTATGTATTTGTTTCTGCTGCATATATTGTATAGCCATTAAATTGTAAATCCGTAATTGGCTGTAAGACTAGCTTATATATTTTAAGTAAAAATTTCAAAGAGCTGTAGATTTTGTGAATCATAAATAAATAAATAAATACCCAAAGTCAGCGACCTTCCGTCACGGGCGTAAGAATCGAGACCACAGAACTAGACCTGTCGCATTCTGTACAACTTTCAGCCCATGTAGGGCTTGACATTTTACAATAATCGACTGTTGACGCAAATCAGTCATCACTTTCACGTATCACGTATGAAAGTATCTAGAGGAGGGGAACATCACGCAGTGTATGGATGTGATCATGTGTGACATTATTAAGCACTTCTCTATTACTCTTTTAATCAAATCATCACTTTTCGGTAGTAGTTAATGGAACTACCTTTTTGCTATGCCCTACAGGGTCCATAATGATCTAAATTATATATTACTAGCTTATGCCCGCGGCTCCGCCCGCGTAGATGACGGTTATCGCGTAAAAAAGTAGCCTATGTCCTCCATATCCCAGGCTATATTTCTGCCAAATTTCATGACGATCGGTGCAGCGGTTTAGGCGTGAAAACGTAACATACATACAGACAGACAGAAAGACAGACAGACAGACCGACAGACAGACAGAGTTACTTTCACATTTATAATATTAGTATGGAGTATGGATAGTTACCACCTAAGAACTCATTATGGTAAAGCAATAAAGATATTGAGTAACTTTGTGATTGGATCGAACCTCAGTCATCTCAGTTTATTTTTCAGTACAAACATAGTTTTTTTATGATTTATTTATTTTATATACGGTAGCTGATGGCGGTATAGATGATGGTAATCAAACGACATAGTTTCACTGATTATTTCTCAATAATTCATATACGGGAAACAGTTCAAGTTATGACCATTTTGTACCTTATTGTCAAGTATATTGAATGATGTTGTTATTACTATACGCACAAATTATAGATAACATAACATCACGCCTGTTTCCGTGAAGGGTTAGGCAGAGGGGCAGGCAGGTTTACTCTTAATAGTGCAAACCAAATTTCACCAGTTATATTCAAGTCATGTAAGAGGATGCGAGTCAACGCGAATTTAAAGATAATAATATAATTATATGATTATAATATGATTATCATAATAAGATATGCGGTAACATTAAAACTCATGCATATGCATTTATGTTTACGACAGCAATTATATAAGTTTATTATTTTAAGCGGAAACTAAACATTTCCGTATCGTCATTCATTTTTATTCAAAAATATTTACACAGGCAAGATTTTTGGCTATTTATTATGTTTTTAATTACCATTCTAGTGAGAGTTAATTTGCAAGTTTAATAATATTTTTATTAATTATCATTTTAAAGTCAACACCTGCCATAGTGTGACGTAGTGAGGATAATTAAAATATTATTTACGATAATGTTATTCGTACGTAATTTGTTTTTCAATTATTATCGCATCGCATTTATGTTACCAAGAGGAAAACATATAAAATTCAAGCAGTCTATAACATCATCATCATTACAGCCGAAAGACGTCCAATGCTGGACATAGGCCTCCCCCAATTGGGAGGGTTTGCCATAATCGCCACGTTTGGCAGGCGGGTTGGCGATCGCAGTATGGTGTTAAAATGCATAGAGAATGCTGTCCATTCTCTAGAAAGGCCCTTAGTCGCCTTTTACGACACCCACGGGAGGAAATGGGATGGTGCTATTCTTAACGTCCGGCGCCACACGGAAGTCTATATAGATGATTGTATTCAATCCACTATAAGTTACTCAATATGAGCTTGTAATTAAAAATCTTGGTTTGTAATCTGTTGTAATGTACCACGACCTAACAAACCGACAAGGACCTAGACACTAAAATGATTACAGATAGTGCCACACTCAAACTATGATTTAAAAAAAAAAAACACTTAGCCATTGCGATTTGCATACGTTTTGTTAAAAACTGCAACATGACTAATTACACTCATTACTGACATCTCATTACGGGACTCATGTCTGAAATAAAGAATTTGAATTTGAATTACATTTGTCACAAAAAAAACTCTTCACAAAGTCCTGTCGCGGACGACTCGTTATCGACAAAGAATTTCGGAAACAAATCCGAACGATTCTTGTCTCGTTATTGCATAACTCTTACTCAAGTGCAATTGCTGCTGCAATGTCAAATAAAAATGTCGTTATTTGTTCTTCATTAGGATTGTTAGTGAACTCATCAGATGTAAAATGTTGCGTCATTTTACTCAAATATAAACTTTGAATTGCGAAATTAAATTGGTCATCATTATATTGTGCGTTGTTCAAAATAAATGGAGTGCTACTACTTATTTTTGTTGGAAGACACCGTATGACTTCATATTTTTAACCAACTTCAAAAAGAAGGAGGTTCTCAATTCGGATGTTTATATTTTTGTTTTTTATTTATGTTCATCGATATTTTTGACAATTGTGGACTGATTTAAAAAAATATTTTTCATTTGATAGAGGAAACTTGCGCGGTGGTCCCTTAAATTTATTATTAACCTTGTTTGGATAGCTTTTGAGATAACTTCGATAATCCGTATACTCGTATAATTCATCGTGTGTATCTTGGTGATGTTATAATACTTCCTGTCACTGTTTTTTTACATAGCAAGTAATGGTAGATACCATAACTAAAAAGAGACAAATAATAAACTTTTTGTGTGTTGGACCTGTTTTTTGTTTTTTTGCCATAGACTTCCAAAATTACAGTAATTTTTTACTTCATAGTGCTTTTTTGGATTTAGTTATATTTTTTATTTTTTCCAAATAGTTTTAATGAATTGTTGAAACACTAATATCAGCCTGTGATATTGTAAAATTGCAGGGCAAGGCATGGTCTCTTTTCATGTAGATAATTAATCCTCCATCCAATTTCAGACCACCATATCCAAGTTTCCTCAAGATACTTTGAGGATATGCAAGTGCAGTCTTTGAGTCCATATTAAACAAACTATTAAAGAATTAGTTAACCGGTTAATTAACTTTAGCTGTCCATCCAGAAACACGCCATCTATTTTGATTACGGCATCCCTAGGAAGAGAGACGTACGAAGACGACGTTACATATGAAGTCTTTACTGAAGTATACTTATAATGTTGTAAATACAGTAGGCACACTTACGTAATTACACTCATTGGGTATACTTAGTTAAATGCAAGCTCTTTGAACTAGGAACCAGCAAATATTATGCAAATAGCTATTATACAGAATTTTCTCTAGACGCTACATGTAATTGGGTTTTATAATTTGACCTACTTAAGCTGCATTTGAAAGTTTGTTCAGGGTTCTTCATACTAGGTATAACACTTATGGCAGCGTTCGGGAAGCTACGCAATATCATCTCGTCCCACATACCGCAGTGTCTCAAGACGAAAGTCTTTGACCAGTGCGTGTTGCCAGTGATGACATATGGCACTGAAACGTGGTCGCTCACAATGGGCCTTATTAGAAGGCTAAAAGTCACCCAAAGGGCAATGGAGAGGGCTATGCTTGGAGTTTCCCTACGTAATCGAATCAGAAATGAAGAGATCCACAGGAGAACCAAGGTAACCCACATAGCTCGAAGAATTGCCAAACTTAAGTGTCAATGGGCAGGGCACATTTCGCGCAGAACAGATGGCCATTGGGGCCGTTCGCCAATGTAGGTATTTAAGTAGGTTGTTAGTCGCAATTTTAATATTCTATTAATAAAAAAAAAAAGTATAGAACAAATAATCGAAATGTATTCTATTACTGAAACTGATCTACTAAAAAAAATTGCGCACTGGTTAAAAACTTATCCTGTATAATCCCCAAATAGAGGGATACCCAATATGTTTAGGTACCTACTTACATGAAATAAGATCATCTTCTTCCTGCCCATGTCCCATGTTACTTGGGGTCGGCGCAACACGTTTTCTTTTTCCATTCCCCCATTTCAACCGTCACTCTATAATTCACTCCCTTCTCTTTCATATCATTCTTCACACAATCCATCCATATTTTTTTGGGCCTTCCTCTCCCTCTCCATCCATCCACATTTATCTTCATCACTCTCCTCGTCACATGCGTTTCCTCCCTCCTCATCACATGCCCATACCATGCCAAACTTCCCCTTATATACTCATTTCTGACTTTATCCATTCTCGTCACTCCACACATCCATCTCAACATTCTCATCTCCGCTACATGCAATCCAAGAGGACAGATAAGACACGGCCCAGCATTTCGATCCATACAATACGACAGGCCTTATCACAGACTTATAGATTTTCCCTTTTAACTTTAGGGGCATCCGTGGGTCGCAAGTTGTTCCTGTGACCTGTCGCCATTTTTACATGTAATGATGTACCTATAATATATTTTTTATCCCCCACGGGGAAGGTCTTGGCCTTCATATCACCTGATGACCTGTGGAAGCGAGCTTCATGCAGAATCCTCAAACACAGGGGAACTGGATATCTTACCTCAAACTGCCGAAACACAACAATGCTATTAACGTTGGTGTTACGAGACAGACTTAGATAATATGATGGTAGTTAGCCAGGCGGACTAAGAATAAGCCCTACCACCAATCAAATCGAGCAGAAAATTTTGCCCCCACCGGGAATTAAACCTGGGACCTCTGGGTCTGAGAAGTCTTACCACTAAACCACAGAGGCGGCTATAAATAATTAATAAAAACTATAAACCGTAGAGTTAGTATTTTTACGCGCAAGTTATCACGTGTGCCAATGTTCAATAGGGTTTTAAATTTTACAAATAATAGCTATGAATCAGTTGCACATTGTTAAATTTTCACTTGAACGATATGTCTCATATTTAATTTTAAGAATTAAATATTTTTAGCCGGTTTCCTCTAATCAAATACGTGACGAGGTACACCTACATGGGTATTTATTGAGAGCATAATACCTTCCATAGGTAGAGATAAAGGTATAAACAGTTTTCAGAAAATAAGTAGGTACTGTATGTAGTATACCTTAAGTTATTTAGTTAATATACAAACTTTTCCAGTTAGGTATTGTAACTATGATATAAAATTATAACTATGAGATAAACGTTGATACAATTATAGAATAAGAAAAATAATTTTACAGTCAGCTCCCCAAGCTGACAAGCAAATGTCATAATTATACAACACGTCCCGAATTAACGCACACCACTAAACACCCCGATTAGAATATTGTGTCATACATAATCATAATACAAACACTGAATCTTTACTATTATGTATAAAATATAGTTTATTTATTAAATTAGTTATACTGATTGTGGAAGAAAATTATGGTAACAATACAAATCTACGCACGTACACAGTCGCAAACGTTTAGGGGTGTATCGTAGTAGGTATTTCGTCCATTTTGGTTTGTTTTGATTGTATGGACAGCGGAAGTGTGACTATAATTTACGGATACTCCATTGGAAATAAGATTAGATATTTAAGTAAATGTTTTTTACAGTCCGTTCAACCGATTTTGACTTCTATTGCGTTGGTGGCATGACAAATGGCTGCTGCAGTAAACAGTTGGTATTGTAACCACTTTTTTGCTTTTAATGCCATCCTTATGCCTACGGAATAGAAGTAAAAATCGGTTGAACGGACTGTAAAAAAGGTTTTTTAAATGTCTAATGTTATTTTAAAAGGAGTATAGTTCTAATTATTGTTGGGATAAAGAATTAAGTGTCTTAAAAATTACAGAAATCGATTCAGTAAACGATTCTGAACAAACTACTTTCATAATATGCATTAATTCAGTTACACAAAAAAAAAAATAACCAAAAAGATTCTAAATAATGTATTCTAGTTATAAAGCAAACATGTGTTTGATTTACCCGGAACCGTCAAGGCTCCATGGAGAGCTCACAGTGTAGCAATTACTCTATTTTCGAGCTGTTCGATTCAAAGTCAAAGTCGAAGCATTTATTTCAAATAGGCACATAAATGGCACTTTTGAACGTCAAAATTTATCGGGGTTTATAGAGCTATCTTAAAAACGAAGACCATCTAGAGATCCGCCTTCAATTGAGATGTTCATAGTAAGCCAGTCGACGAAACGGCACTTAATTTTAAAAAGCGACGCACCGTACCGCAACACATTGTCCTACTTAATAATGAAGATACAAAAATAAGCTATACTTAATGTACGTCTGTAACATACTCTCTTGGAAACCAAAGTCTTTGTTCATTTAAGAATTAGAGTCTGTTTCTTGTGATAACTGAAAACGGTCGGTTTCGAAGGATCATGTGCAAATCAATTTATTTTAGCCTTGGTACCCGTGACGTTGTCAGTAATTTTGGTGGACACGTCCGTTAACTCTTAGTGCTCTTCTACTCTGAGATGGCGGAAGCATGGTGGTCAACATCTCCGCTATGAGATATGTTCAAGAGGCATCTAAGCGCTTGCTCTATTGATTTAACAGTTAGGAGAGGCTCGCTTCACATAGGTCGTCTTTGCGCTCTACTGTCTACAAAAAGGTAAAAAATTTAGAAAAAAAAAAGCGACTCGATACACTAATAGAAAAACGCCAAATACGTAAAGAGAGACCTAAGCCCTCCTATGCATATACCTTTAACTCTGCCAGCCAAATCTATTGCATTAATTGTGAGTTTATGACCAGGTATTTAAAACAAAATTTTGTGTGGCAAGTCATATTAGGGTACACACTAGGAAATAATAATTTCAAAGGGTCGCCGTTATCAAAATCGATAAGGAGGACTATACAGGATAAGTTTTTAATAAATGTGCACAAATTTTTTTTGGTGGTTCAGTATCAATATTGGAAAACATTTCCATTATTTGACCAATACTTTTTTTTTTGCCCACTTGAAATCAGAAAAATATGGATACAATCTATTCGTAGTAATATCAATGGGCGAGCGCACAGCTGATAGGTACCTACTACTGCGTTCCGCTTCACTGACTGCGCCGCCGCCGGCGCGTTGCGCGAAGAGTATTCATTATACCAGTTTCAAAATAAAAATCTTTCGTTAACGATAACTTATTTTTTTTGTACTAAGACATATCAAAAGAAAAAAGAGGTGTATAATAAAACACGTTTAAGTTTAATTTGTCAAAATTTGCGCACTGTTTAAAAACTTTTCCTGTATATATATAATTTTGGTTTTAGCAGCAGTACCTACTACTATACCATTTTAGTCTTTTTACACTCAAAATCCAGGGCGTTGTTGAACTCGTATTCTTTTAGATCTACCTAATTGTTGCTGTTATAAAAATTACGTAGTTCTAATCAAAAGGCACGTACATTTTATTGTTAATTAAACTGTGCCCACCACCCAATTCATCTTAGAGCAGAGAAAGTCCCTTATAATATAATTTCCCTGAGAATTATGTAGTGAAAGTAAAGTAGGTACCTACAGTAAATCTTAATTAAAATACTTACAGGTAAGTATCACACTCCCATGTAGGTAGGTGTATAGATACTAAGGTTTAAAAATGTAAAGGCTCGTACAGACTCGCGCGATATCGCGGGCGCGACAGGCACCGACAAAGAAATTGTGCTACAAGTGTCGCGTCGCGTCCGCGATATCGCACTAGTCTGTACGACCCTTAATACAGCACGATGAACGACGAACGACGGCACGTTTGGCGCAGTGGTTAAGCGTTTGACTGCTGCGTTGCGTGTCGCGGGTTCGATTCTCACACGGAACAAATATTTGTATGACCTACAAATAATTGTTCCAGGTCTGGCTGTTTGTTTGTGCGTTTAAATGTTTTTAAACGCACCCAGAATACAAGTGAAATTCCTATTGTGGGGCAACGTTTTTTAAAATGAAAAAAGAAAAAAGAAAGAAAAGAATAAATATTTATAATTTATTTAAAAAAATAAAATAAGTTAACAATCATTTAACTACTGCTACAGTGCAAACGAACACATCACATTATAAACAGATACTTAAAAACTGTTACTAACTTAGAATAATTGTATTTTGTTAAAAGTACTCCCCTTCCGTTACTTTGCCGTGTGTTATTATTATTACTTCCCAGAATTAGATCCTTATTAGCGACACTATCGGACGGTTGATCACGTTATTAATTTTTCATTTCTCGTACTCGGAAAGTAGTTTTTGTTTGATCCGAGTACCGGGTGGAAGACGCTGCTTCCCACCTTTGGGCGGGAAAGACTCATCGTTATTGCTTCCCTCTCTAAGGCGGGAACAATTTAAAAAATAGAACATAATTTGGTTAGGTGGTCGGCTACGAAAACAATTACATAATTAAGAACGACATAGATTTAAAAAAAATGCTGCGGTCATGTCAGTGTATAAACAGCCAGTTTGAATAAAAAAAAAAAACCTATTTAGCGGGACGGCCCGCGGTGGTGACGCGGTGCGTTCCATATTTAAAATTTAAAAAAGACTAATTTGGCGGGATACTAAATCTGTAAGCTGTACCGAAATTTAAATACTCGGTTTTATAGACTAATATTTGATTAAAATTGAGTTCAAGGGATTTCGGAGTCTGTTATAAACAGTAATTGAAAATCTTTTGCAAGAAATTATACAATGGTTTTATAAAGTGGCAAGCAACATGTTATTATAATTAATAAATATTTTAGAAAAACTACTATTACCAATTATATACCAATTCCTACTCGGACTATTATTCGCTTCGCTCGGGCGTCTAAATACCTCGTATGGGAATTGATTCCTTTCGACCCTTGTATAACAATCTACTATTCCATTTCCGAAATCTGAAAGTGGACTCCTGGCCACAGGGCCTGAAACTTTTCAACTATATTTTCGATGTTCTCTCATCATGCCGCACCTACTCAGCTACCAACTTTTCGCCTTGCTTATGCTTGCTCAAAAACCCTCTGGGCCAATTGTAATAAATAATACATTTATCGATAGCGAGATAAACCTCAGTTTATCTCGCAAAAAAACAACAACAAAACAAAACAAAACAAAACAAAACTACAACTACCCTCAGGTAGTTGTAGTTTTCCTTAATGATGCTTAACTAAAGAGGAAAATGCAGTAGTGCATACCTAGTATCAAAACGATGCCTGCAAACTGAGGCTGGCCTGAGTTCGGAAACTAGTAGAATCATCGGCGAATAAAACATAACAAATCTCTCAATCCTTGTCATTGGAGAACCGGTAGAAGAATTTGCCAGTATATTTTATTTCAGCATCAATATAAAATTCGGACCAATCATTATCTAACTAAATTACATTCATTTTAGGATACCATGAACCGGAACAACCTCCTCGAGATGTACCACAGTTTTACAACCGTTTAGGTACATTATGACGTAGGTTCTGTATACTTGGCGAGACGAAACCTCGTTCTAGTGTAGTTTGAAATAATGCTACCAGTAGTTACATAGCGTAACATCATAAGTATTGTCGAAAAAGGAGCTTTTATGTAGATAAATAGGCACAGTATACAAATAGGCACTATTGATATATATTTAAACACTTTGTTATGTGGAAGCTTTAGCAGTTGCTTTTTATGAGTTAATAATGCCATGAAATACATGCCGGAGAGTTGTTGACTCATAAAAGATATGCTTAATTATCAAGAATAAGTAGATTACTGCTAAATAAGTAAGCAATGCTGAAGTTTCATAAGGGTTAAAATTCGTAATCATTTTGTAATTAAGTATAATTTAATTATTTACTTTGAACAGTACATCATAGACTAATATCATTACGACACCACCATCCACACTAACAACATATCGTCTAAGACCGACACATTTTTGAGACAGGCCGGAATAAACTGAACGGCGTCCACGCCGGCCTCGTCATACTGACCCCGCTGGGCGAAGTCGCGCCGAGCGAGAGCCTGGACACGGCGCACTCCGAGTACACCGGACACACAGCCCTCGACCCGCCCCCCTCCATCCTCCACACTGTCTACAGCGCTATCAAGAACGCATTCTCTTCCACCGTCCCCTCACCTATTGAACCTTCTCACGATGCGGCTCCATCATACGCTGGTCCTTCATATCCAGCCCCTGAGTACCCAGGCCCTGTGTATCCGACTTCCTACGCCGAAGAACCGACCGCTCCCGCAGCACCGGTCTCCTACCAACCTCCCCCTCCCCCGCAACCCATCCCAACCTTCAAGCCCATGTCGTGGGGAGCAGTCAACTCATACGGCCAACCTGCCGCCGCAGAGTATTACTCTGATTACCACCCTAGAGTGCCCGCACCGAGCTACGACTACGCGGCACCCAAACGCTCAGTCGCCCCCACAGTTAAATCAACAGGCTTAACGCAAGAAAAAATACAGAAAATCAACAATAACTTAAAAAAAGTCACAGCTTACATGAACCAGCAACAAAGATCCTCTGAATCATTCAAGTTAGCCGATCTAGAAGCGTACCGGGAAATGTTAGTGAAAGGCGAAATCCCCTTCCTGCCCACTCCTGTAGTTTCTGACAATGAGCTTGGCGTGCTCCCCGCGGAAATCCTCGACCCTATCACCACCACCACTAGCACCACCACCACAACAACAACTACGACCACAGAAAAGCCACAGACTACCACAGAACAGAACAGAAGACAAGACGTGAAATACTATCTACGAGGCAACAAGATTGTTCAAGTGCGATAACTCTGACTCTTGACTGACTGAAGGTATGTGACGATGACTGACTCCTCCACTCTATAGACTGCGACTACCTCCTCTTGACTATGAGTGGCTAGTCTTCTGAACCATGTAACAACACTTAACGACTACAGGACTAACTTTCTGGTTACATCATTTCATGTGCATGTAGTAATTCTTAGTACAACCGCTTACATGAGTCAGTATCTGTCATTTTATTTGTCACTAAAGATAGATATAAGATTTAACGTTAATTGGTTATTAGTTACGCCTTGACTATGTGTAAAAATAATCACTTGTTTGGCTCGAATTAGCATTATGTGAAAATAATAACAAATTTACGATGTGCGATGCATCTAACGAACTAGTGAGTTCTCAAGAAAGTTGTAGCGATTGGACGCAAGCTTTAAGAAGATGCATAGTATGTAAATCATATTGATGCCTTCTTCACGTTTTGACAGATATTGACATTACATTCATGGCATCAATGTAGAAAGTAGATTTAATACAAAAAAGCCTGTCAGTACACTGTATTTCAGACACTGTGTAGTTGTAAATAGAAATGCAAGCAAAATGAAAATCTAAATCTCAACAAGTATAATAATTTCTTTTATTTTCGTTTTTCAGATTTCCCTGTCCAGCATACATTGCTTAATGCTGAGGAGCTGCAGCATTATTACCATCACTAAATATTATTTTTCATAGTAATTGTTTGATGGTAACAACTTTAGTTTTAAAATGATTTACTTTTAATAACTCATATTTACTAAGCCAAAAAGATTTTGAAAAATTTGCAATTGGTCTCGAAGACTGCTTAATTTCATACCTAGATTTTGAGTGCCAGGGATTTTTTTTTACTAATAATGTGTGGTACATTATTTTTAAATAATTTAGTGAAACGATTATCCAGTGAAAATGTTAGTGACAATAAGAATATTCTACCGAGGAATGCCAAAAAATCGTGTTAACGAACTGAAAACAGACACCGAGTGAAATAACCCATTTTGAATAACATACACACATTATAATTATTGAAAACTTTTGATAAATTCAGTATAGAGAGTGAAAAAATGATGCATACTAAATAAAATGAACGCACTAAGCAACTGGTCTGGTTAGACAAATTGAATGACACAACTGGGCTGTGCTCCAATGTTTGGATTTGTCAGCAGTGCAGGTTGCTCAGTGCGGTTTCCAATCTACTTTAGTAGGTCTTAGAAAGTTTAAACAGGAGACAACTTGCTGAACTTTATGACAACAACTATTTGTGCCGAATCGAGCTTCTAGCTTTTGTCAATCAACAGTGCCTTAGCTCGAGATTTGGCAAACATTAAAATAATTATATGAACCTGCCTTTTTTTTGTGAAGTTATTCATACGTCTCGTGCGTGTGTTTCTACTTCACACATTTCCTAGGGCCATAAAGTTAATTCGCTGCCTCCCAGTTTATATGCTGTAAGATAATAATTGTACATTATTAGCAGTATTAAAGTAGGCAATTTAATAATGATGTGAAGTACACTTTCGTACCTACTAGTACCACTTTTGTACCTAATTTATTAAGCTACTTATTTGAAGAATTGGTGTTACCTATAAGTACGTAGGAAGATTGAAATTTATTTTGTAAATAATGCTCAAATAAGTAATACTTAGATACTATTTATATTTTATGTAATGTAATAAATATAATTTACTATTTTTGTAAATAAATGATGAAGGGTTTGTGATACAAAATCAGTGTTTTCTGGACCTATTTCCAATCATACAAGATAAGTCTTTCCTATAATTGAGAGGTTTGATTCATGGGGCGAATTTCACCAATAAAACTGAACGTGATCAGCACATAAACTATTGTCATTATTTTCTTTGGAATATTGACACTGACAGCTCTTGATCTCGGTTTACATGTGCTTATCGCGTTTAGTTTCATTGGTGAAATTCGCACTAAGTTACCCCAACAATACCAGCACTTTTCGGAAAGATACTTTTCTAGTGCAAGTAACACTAGGGAGGCTAATAACATTAGCTACTCTTAGGCTATGGCCAACAAAGACCTCACCTAAATCTATTTTCCCAGTGTGGCGACGACGGTCAAACTTAGGATTTTCTTTTCACCAGAAAGATGTAAATATCAACTGACTCCTACCCTTCCCGATACTAACATCTTTACCACTGATCGCTTAGAGCTTTTGGGCGTGACGTTGAGTTCAAACCTCAACATCGGAATATAGGTACAATACAACATTCAGGAGTCCGAAATTAAGTGTCCCTGGACAGAATTTTAAAGGCTAATATTTTTGGCTGTCCGCGGCTTCGCTCCCGTGGATTCTTCTAAAATAAAAGTATTGTAATGTAACAATTTTTTTTTTTATCAACGCGCGTGGTCCCGCGGGCATCAGCTAGTCGAAAATAAAAGTAACCTTAATTCCTCTTTTGACATCAGTGATCTGCCTGTGAAATTCCCGTCAAAATCGGTTTAGCTGTTTTGGAGATTAGCCGGAACAAACAGACAGACATACAGACGGACGGACAGACAGACAATTATTATAATATTTTTTTTATGTTAGTACCTTATATACCTCCACCCTATCCTCCCGTGGGTGTCGTAAAATGCGACTAAGGGACTTACTAGAGAATGGGCAACAGCGTTCTCTATGCATTTTTAACACCATGTTGCGATTGCCAACCCGCCTGCATGCCAAGCGTGGCGATTATGGCAAACCCCCCGAAGGACCGATGGCCTTGTGAAGGCCGCAGGAATCTGCTGGATGCGGGAAGCACAGAACCGGTCAAAATGGCGGTGCTTGTGTGAGGCCTGTCTAGCAGCGGACGTCTTTCGGCTGAAATAATGAATGATGAAGATGACCGTATATAATACTATCATAATTATATGCATTCAGTAAAAAGCTGTTATTTTGACATTACAAACAGACAATTCAATTTTATTTATTTGTATAGAGTATGTAAGATGGAAAACTTAATGTGTTCTTGATGAACCGTCTACTGGACTAGATACATGACAATCAGAATCAACCATTAATGATGTCGGCATAATACAAAACGCCTGAAGGAAAGTTCGTAGTTAAATGTGCTGCTTATACACATACATAAGTCAGCACCTAAATTAACCTAAACTTTTCACTCCTCTTGCTCAAAAAGACCGTCATTGTGGCGTACCAGAGCGAAGAAAAAATAGCATTTCTTCCTCTAGGGGATAATGTTTTTTCTTTAACTTTTGTCTGTCAAATGACAATGAGCCTACAAAAACGAAAAAGTTTTTAGTCATAAGTAGAATAATCACGAATAAAGACTCGACTTATGTATCATTGTTTCATAAAAAAAGAACAACATTTTTTTTTTTTTTTATGGAACTTATATCGGCTATCTCTTTTTTTTTTCTCTTTTCTTTTTTGCCCACGACCATTGACATCAAGAGAAGAGTTAACTCAGCTGATTATCTATCCAGAACATTCGAACGCGGGACCCTCAAACCTGGAACTACGTGTATCTCCCACGTTTACCCCACAGACAACTCAACATTCATCTTCACAGATGACTGAAATTAAGTTACCGGGAAAAAACATCTCGTTAAATATCCAGAATTGTACAATTTGTACATTTAATTTTTAATAAAATAAATTATTTCATATTGTATTGGATTATTTTATTTTCTCGCAATCGTAGTGAAAAGTAGAGTGTAACACACGGCGCTAAAAACCTATTAAAACTCGGTTTCTATTTACTCTTTCGCTAAAGCTCGAGAGTAAAACTACCTCGTATGTAATGGTCATTTTAGCTCCTTGTATAACAATCTACTATTACTGCTTTACCTACTATATTATAGCAGTTATCAGACTATCAATCATGATCATGCGCATGTTCTGATTCCTACTAACATTATTTTATAAATCACTAGGTAGATATCAATATCTTCCAGGAACTACAGTTAATTGGTCGCGTGCTCTGACACTGCGATCGTTAGTCTGATAGAACATAGTCATCCGGTATTATGGAGGAAATTAACCATGATCACGAATTAATAAACCAACGTCGCAGCGTACTTCCTTTTGTGGCAGATTTAATTTATGATAATCTGCTTGAGACGTGACTTAGATACTGGTGCCGATTCTCTTGTCACAAAATTCTCTAAACTATGTAGACTAAAAATCACCTAAATTTAGTTTGTTCCTGTCAAACGACGATTTCCTAATCTGAAATTGACTAAAGTGACACAACTAAACTATATTTTAGTTTGACAGCACTAAGATGGTACTGAGTTTTTAATTTAGTGAAAATGGCAATTTTGCTATTCTGAATTTGACGTTTTTAAACTAAAATTTAAATTTTCTAACTAAATCTGACAATTTTTAATCGCGATTAAAAAAGTGTGGAATAAAATTAAATGTCATGAACTAAAATTCACACCAACACCTCGACTTCAGGTGCAAAAACAGTACAGTATCTTTTTTTTTTCTTTTCTTTTGCTTATATCTTGAAAATGGTGCGTCCTATCACAAAAATAATGAAAATTTCGACCCCCTTAACAAAACCCGTACGCCTAACTAATTTTTTTTCATACAAAAAGTAAAAAAATCCTTAAAAAACACGTCGAGGCTACCCCCTCCCCCCCTGCGCGCCTCCGGGTCTAAAGAAATCATGGGGTAGGGCAAATAAGTCCAACGTTGCGAAGCCAAAAGAAAAAAAAAATACCACGTGGAGTCGCGATTGTCAAATTCGATTTAGTTGTGTCAAAATTATTTTTTTTAGAGAATTTTGTTTGCAGAATAGCTTTGAGATTCTCATAGCCAAAAGTAAGGAATTTTAGTGATAGTTTAGTTCGGAGTACAAGAGAATCGGCACATATATACTTTAATAAGTCAAAATGGCTATCGATTGGCAAAAACTTCCTGCCTAAAGTGTTTTAATCGTGGGTAACAATAATGTTAAGCAAAAATAGACCAACCTGGTTTTTTGCGCCTGCTTTGTGCTTATTCGCGAGCTTTAGGAAAGAAGTACAAATGCACCAAAAATATCAATGTAACGTTGAAGCGCCTCTCTAAAGCAAATAAAGTAGATTTGAAAGCAATACGACGGTTGCATACTTTTGCTTTACATTTACTTGAAGGCGTTAACTACAAACTAGAAATACAGAGTATTGTAGCGATATAAAAATCACTTACTCTTAAGTATTCACCACTTTAACACGTACATTAATTTAATGATATATTTTTTTTTACGAACAAAAAATATACAAAGCATAAGTAAAAAATAACCATCCCTTCTGGGGCAGTCGGGTAAATTATGATCAAAACAGTTGCTGAACCGATAATTTGGCCTAAATGAAGAAAGATCACGAGAAAACTTATGGTACATCAGATGGAAAATCTTAGTCACGCATTTGGTTTCCAAACCAAGGAATCGATTGTAATCGGTTTTAAGTTAGTGAACCCTATAATTACGTAACCTTTCAAATTATAAAGATGAACCTATAATTATAGCTAACCCGACCAAAATAAAAACCGGTAAAAAAAAATTTACAAGGTAGTATTAAAATTTTAACGTAGAAAGTACTAAAAAACTATATAGCAATGATGACGAACTACTACTCCAAGGCATACCGCGCCTCGACAAATCGCAGGCGATACGACGATTAGATGTCACAAGCACAACCCAATACGGTCAGAACACATAGAATAAAAAAAATATGGCCAGCTAGGATTTGCAAACCATAGAGGTCACGCTGCAGTATGTATAATCGACCTCGTAATTGCTTTTTCAGCCTAAGTTTCAAAATCACATGAATGTCAAAAGTGGACAAGGTTTATTTAATTTTGTTTGTGTGACAGTCGGATAGTTCCAACCATGATGAAGTTTCAATTTGCAAGACATTGTTGTCAAAACTGGTAAATCAATTACGAGGTCGAATATAGGTACCTACGAGTAAGAAATTCAATGGCGATCGAAAGAGCTTTTTTTAATTGATTGCTTGTTACTGCTTATCCTAAGACTTTAACAAGAAACCATTAACATGGATACCTACACTCCTATTTCCACTCTATTCATAAGAAAAACTTATCTTTTCAAACACTATTATAAAGTCAATCGGTTGAAGGACACTGAACTAGGCACAATAGATTTTTTATTGTTATTACGTTTGGGGGCGTTCCGAAAAGACATCCTACTGTTGGTCGCAAAATTTCATCAAAATCCATTTAAAATCAATTCAAAATAATCAATGAAGCTTCCGATTTCGTCTATTCATACTCTGAAAAGCATCAAACAGTATCCGAAAAGGCACTAAGTAAAATGACGTGTCATTTCATTGCATTTTTACGTTGCAAAATTCACAAAATCTTACAAGAAAATAAAAGTCCTCCTACTTTTCTGTCGCTCACATCAACAGAAATCCTAACTGACATATTAAATCCGTCCCCAGGTAACACCTTCACAATGGTAATGACGGAAGAGGAATACCATGAAACGAAATAAAACACCATAAGTTTACATAAGGCTGCGCACTCGCCTTCCTGGTGCGTCGAGCTTCATTACGCTCACTTTCAGAATGATTGAGGTGCTGGAGCAGCAATTAAAGTAGGTTGGTGACCTTAACATCGATTGACACTTTCTTTAGATGTTTCAAAGGTAGATGAAGTAAAGGGAATTTATTGTGGAAAGCACATGTAAAACAAAAATAATATATAAGTAAAACCTTTTTAAAAACAAGCTTAATTGTACTTAAAAGTACTAAATCCAACTTCCTAATAAAATTATAAATGAGAAAGTTTGTGAGGATGGATGGATGTTTGTTACTCGTCACGACAAAGCGGCAGAATGGATTTGGACGAAAGTCACACAAATAGTTTATAACCTGGATTAATTAACACATTAAAATATTTTTATCCCGATATTAATTGTAATTTTAATGTATTTTTTGTGTGTATTGTATTTTATTGATGTCTTTTGTAATGTTTATCTTTTTATAATCATTTAATTAAGTAATTTATGATAATGTATCTAATATTTTAAATTTAAAAATGTACCTATGCATATGGACTGGTTTTGAAATAAATAAATTTATTATTATACTTACCGAATCGAGACTTACGCGGTTGTAACCGCGGGACCCAGCTAGTAGTATCTATAATAAGGCTTATCTTTCAGTGTAAGAAGGACGATCACGCCTCAAGCTTTTAAGAAATTAATAAAGTTCTATTTTGACGTAAGTTTTATTTAGTACTTTTTAGTTTAATAAAAGCTTGTTTTTAGAAAATTTTTTTTTATCTTTTTACAATTAAAAGATAAAATATCTGTTCTATCACCTTCACTTGTAAGGTACTTGTCAAGACAACTCCAACGAGTCCAACACAACAGGGCTATCTTATAAAGTTGAGGTGTTCCTGTGGCCACCTTCCGGTACTATCTATCATCAGACCCTGGATTACACCTTGGGCTATAGTTTTTGTCAAAACAAAACTAACGAGCCCAAACACATCAGGGCTATCTTATTTAGTTGAGAAGTTCGTTTTTTTTGGGAAATTATCAAATAACTTCACCCGCTCTGGACGGAGCGGAAGGGCGTGTCAGACTTTTACTGACTAAAACCCACCCGTGTTCCTTCAGTTGCCTGTGTGCTAGGGACACGGTATCCCTTTCGGACAAACCCGCAACCCTGGCACGCATCGGTCCTAGCGTACCCCATCAGTTCGTGCTGACATCTCTTTGTGGCGCGTGTGGAACACAACGCGCCTTCGACCCGGGCCTGGTCCTTACCGGACAGCGAGCTGCCCATAGCTTGCCGTCCGCAAGCCCGCGTCTACGGAACACGAAAGGGAGCGGCCGGGAATCAGTAGCCGATTCCTGGCCGCTCCCTTACGTGTTCCGCCTCCTCCTTCGCAAGCATTACTGCTTCGCAGAAGGAGGTGACTGCCTCCCGTGCACTCTCGCTCCGGACCATGGCCTGGATCAGGGCCGGACGCGAAAGACCGCCGCCGCCGATCTCCTCCGTGAGGATACGGCGGGGCTCTGCCCAAACCAGGCAGACCTCCACCGTAGTTGAGGAGTTCCTGAGGCCACCTTTTAGCTCCAACATCACTCTAGACTTTAACCAGGTCTGCAGTACTTGTCAAGACAAATCAAAATAGCTGAAAGACAACGGGGCTATCTTGTTTCTGTGAAGAGTTCCTATGGCGTGCTTCCGACTCCATCATCAGGTCCTGGAAACCTTGGGCTAACGAACCTATTTTTCAAGACAAAATTATCCAAATAGCCAAAAAACAACGGGGCTATCTTGTTTAGTTGAGGAATCACTATAGCCACCATCTGGCTCCATCATCAGATCCTAGACTATACCTTGAGCTAACGTACTACTTGCCAAAACAAATCCAAATGGCTGAACGACAACGGGGCTATCGTAGGCAGCAAGTCTATTGATAAATGCTTCTATGAAAGGGATAACCATTTTCAGGGTTCCGTAGTCAACAAGGAACTCTTACAGTTTCGCCATGTCCGTCTGTCTGTCCGTCTGTCCATCTGTCTGTCTGTCTGTCTGTCTATCTGTTTGTCTGTCCGCGGCTTAGCTCAGAGACACTAAGTACTAGAAAGCTGTAATTTGGCATGAGTATATAAATATTAATCACGCCGCCAAAGTGGTAAAATAAAGTCTTGTAATATTTTTTCTCCCCTACACGTAAAGTGGAGATGATATAATTTTTTCTCGTCTATCCCATGATGTTGGGTATTGTTGGATTGGCCGTTAAAAATATTGCGGGTTTGTGAAAATCATTTATGGAATCCGGGAATCGTTTGGGTAATATTAAGCTTTAAAGTACTAATTTTTATTAAAATTAAGACCCCACCCCCTCCCCCGCCAGCTGCTAGCTAAATGGTTGTATTTGGATGTGTGAAAAAAATCACAGCAGTAGTATATAATATATAACGAAGTTAAAAGGAAAACTATCACAGCTAAGTAGGCTTTCTTTACAAGTTACCGAATAATAGTCGACCACTATACATTTGCAGTTGAAAAACATGTTCTCCCATACATTGTGTATGGAAGAACATGTTTATCAATTACAATGTTAAGTTTGTAACTACGGAACCCTTCATTGTGCGTGGTCCGACACGCACTTGGTCAGTTGTCGGAAGCCTTAAAACCATAAATTAATTGAAGTTATGCGACAAATTACCACAAACGACCGCTCTCGTAGGCTTTAATCAACGCCGTTTTGACATGAACACGGTTTCCCAGCTGTAGACAGGTTGCCACTCCGAACACTGCCAGAAATCATTACCATCAAATAACTTTTCCAGCTGCAAGGAAGTTGTAAAAGCCGTCTGGCGAAGGGAAGCATTTAATGCACTCGTGGTTTACAACATTTCCTTATACAACTGGTGCGACAATACGCTTTATCGATTGTTCAATCGTTACCAAGTAGAAAGTGTCTTAAGAAATAAAGAGACACCAGGTGATGATTAAAAAAAAAAAACTGCAGCATGGCGGCCACACAGTTGCTACAAATTAGTATGCAAAGGGGTTCAGCTCAACAAAAATAACAGGCAGTGCAGATACCTATCTGACCCTGGTATTCAGCTGAACCCCTTTCAAGACTCGTTAGTGCCGAGCAAACAAAAAAGTGTGTGGGTACACCTTTGCCTAATCCTTCGAGGATTTCAGGCGTGATGTTATTTTGTGCTATGTATACTGCAAAAATAATGAATAGTTTATGTCTGTAAGTATTGTATTAGATCTCAGTAAGTTGACAATGGTGCCGATTCCCTTGTTCACAAACTAAACTAAATTTAAGTTCAGTGCATCTTTTTCTTTCTATTTCATTACGAAAAGGACAGAAGATAAATTTTAGTTTAGTCTTGTCAAATTAATCAGCGCTTGACGTAAATTGTCGTAATTTTAGTCGGCAAGTTTTTAATCACGTCTAAACTTGTATGGAGTAGTGACAGGCGCTAATTAATTTGACAGGACTAAACTAAAAAAATTCTTCTGTACTTTTCTTAATGAAATAGAAAGAAAAAGATGCACTGAACTTAAACTTAGTTTAGTTTGTGAACAAGGGAATAGGCACCAATGTAATTATTAAAACAAAAACAATACATTACATTAAATTTTTTCACACCCAGTTCAAAGGCGAGGAACCAGCTGTAATAATGGCTGCTATCTATTCTACACAGGGTTAGTTTTAGTGTTTTTGAAAAGAAATCACAATGGCTATGGGCTTGAAGTAAAAAAAAAAAACATCTTTATACTGACACATACCTTGCACCTCTGTCCTCTATATAAAGAGTAGTATCTAAACCTGAACCTATTCGCAACAAAAGTAAAAACTAGTGTGAAAATACTGCGTCGCTGTCACCGGTCAACGACGACGATTTCCAGTTGGCGTGCGCAAGAGTCGCTGACTCGCGCGCCGATGAAAAACGCGCTCTCTAATACATGGATGATATAATTTGTTAATACTTGGTTAATGTACTCCTATTTATTGTACATCATTAATTCCTTCGTTGAACAAAAAGTTATTTAGTATGAAACCGCAAGATCTTAACAAAGCATCAAATGTCTCGTTATCGTTATATCGCCTGCTGATAATAATCGTGTTTAATTTGACACAAAGTATTTATTACACACGAAGTTTAACTGCATGACTGAAATTGATATGTAAGAAATATTACTTGACGAGAAATTAGCTTTGAATTTTTTTCTATTTGGTTTTAAGAAAGTACATGTCTGTCTTTAAGCATAAGTATGTTTTATATCCAAATTGAGCTTACTACGGTAAAGTTCCATTGAAGAAAAACATGCATGCAGGCTGTAGTGTAGAGCCTACCAATGGCATTTTAAGAACCTATAAGCAGTACCTAGTTTCAAAATAATGTTTCGAGTAAAAATCTTGTAAATTGTGTTCCATATTAGTTGCCATAACTAAAACCGCGTTAATTCCAGGCGCTGGATCTGAATTCAAGAACAAATTCTTCTTTTTCAATCGGTCCCTCATTACTGAGGATCGTGGTCATTGGACACCTTTAAGCGGACAATCTGCCTCCATCGACTCCGGTCCAACGTTGCCATCACGACCTGCTGAAGTTTGCTTGAGGACGTAGCTTCTTTTACTTGATCGGACCATCGTGTTGGCGACCGGCCTTGTGCTCTCTTTCCCTCGGTATTGCCAACAATGACCAGCTTTAGAAGGTTGCTATCTCCCTTTCGCATTATGTGGCCGAAATAGGTCAAAATACGCTGTAAGCAAACTGTAGACAATCGGGTCTTTATGTCGAGTTGGGAAGGGACAGACACATTTGTGCGTTTGGCTGTCCATGGTATTCGGAGCATCCGCCTTCAAGAACAAATTATTCTAACTTTATTACAAAGTGACATTTACCGTAGTCCAAAACGATTTAAAAAAAGCCTCTCGCTTAGTGCAGCGATTATTATTTTTATAGTTTAGGAGAAAATTAAGCTCAAAGGGAAACATTTTGATCGACGAACGTTGCAGTTTTCCAGTTCCCAAAAATTCCATAATGGGAGTGTGGCAAAGTCTTTCCAGTCGTTTTAATATCTCTTACGGGCCGTTGCCTTGCCAAAACCGCCAAAATATCCGAAGCAAACTCTAATAGAAATGAAAATGAACGACCTCAATTTTGACAATCAACTCAGCCTATCGCAGTCCACTCTCAGGCTGCCCCAGCCACCTTTTTAAGGTCGTCGGTTCATCTAGCTGGGGGGGCGCTCCACACTACGCTTGCCGATACGCGGTCTCCACTCCAGGACTCGTCTGCTCCACCGGCCATCGGTCCTTCGACAAACATGGCCAGCTCACTGCCACTTCAGTTTGCTTACTCTGCAGGCTATATCGGTAACTCCGATATTTTGACAATATGTTTGATCTTTTACTGTAGGAAATGAAAAGCAGATAATGGCAAGCCAGAAGAGTTTTTAACCTTAGTGGGAAGTGTTTGCCACATGATTCTGTTTATTTAATTGTTAGGGACTGCTTCGATTTTTTTCAAACAAAATGTTCCCTTTGAGCTAAGTTTTTTATTACTATAAATAATCGCTGGATATACGTACATGGGAGTATTTCGGAAATCTCTTGGAGAGAGGCATAAAAAAAATCATTTTGGACCACTGTAAACTGTCCAGCCTGTACAATTATTATATAAAAATATGTATAGGTATTTATTTATTTATTTAAACTTCATGTACAATAGTGGTACATAGGCGGACTTAATGCCACAAGGCATTCTCTACCAGTCAACCTTTGGGTTAAATATAAAAACAGTGATAGGGTACAAAAATAATGTCTAAATTACTAACTTCTTGATTACGAAAATGTATATAGTATATGTGTGTGTTTGTGTAGTTTGTGTGTATATTATTTAATATTCACTTAACATAATTCCTTAAACCCATTGCCGCACCCAATTTACAAAACATTTTCCAACTTTAAAAGACAGTTTTCATTTACGAATTGAAATATATAGTTTCAATAGATTCCCACAAAATATTTATAAGTTCAGCTTCCATGATAAAGGAAGTATAGCAACTAGTAATTTACTATGACTATTTTACTAACTGTTCAAGATAGCAAGCCAAAGTAAACGCTAGTGGGGGTTGGTATAAAGACTAGAGGTGACCTATTTCGCGTTCCACAACCAACTGACGGTAGACCAGAGCTGTTGTTACTGTTATGTCAATTAATTCCAGTGTTACAAGTTGAAAAATCCGTTTTGAATTATTAGTGGAAACGATATTGTGACTGTAATTACATCGGTTAGTGCTTGGACGAAGTGTTTTTGTGTGACTTGTGAAAAACTTCGATATAATGAAGGTTCGTTTTTAGTACTAAATTAGTCTTAGTATTTTAGTTAGTAGTAGATAGTAAATTAAGTTAATAAAATCTAAGGTGTTAACAAGTGGTTCCTAATTCATAACTCAAGTTATTAATTAGAGTTTACCAAGATGCTTTCATAAAAAAATAAAAAAAAACGCTATAATTTACGGTTTTACTAAATAAACTGATACTTAAAAGGTATTTTGCATCGTTGTTGGAACTAATATAATACATTTAATTAGAAATTATACAAACCATCGCTTCATTACTTCGAGATCTATATTAAAATTAAAGAAAATTGTTGATTCTATCAGTGCTCCTCTCTACCTTCTCAGTAGCGCTGCTGGAAAAACTCGATCAATGAATTTCCTTTAAAAGGCAAACAATATTGATGGTTTTAGGACAAAGACTATAAAGCAATCTCCCTAGTAGCATTTTTGTTGGCGTTTGGTTGGGCCACATACCTCTGAAGTTGGCCCAACTAAATGCCAACAGAAAATGCTACTAGGGCTCTAGCTTGCCATTTCTTAAAACTTAACTTATATTTATGTAAAACGTAAATCTAGTCAATTTTTTTTTTTTTTTAAGAATCCGCTTAAGGTGGGTGCTCTGTGGTAGCCCGCGAAATTCTATTCTTCTTGGGTTTTTTGCAATTTGCAGGTCGGTGTTAGGTTGTATCTCAAAATCAAAATATGATACGCGACAGTAAAACATATATATTTACATAATTTTAACCATAAAAATCATTAAAGGCTCGTACACACTAGTGCGATATCGCGGGCGCGACGCGACACCTAGTACCACAATTTCTTTGTCGGTGCCTGTCGCGGCTGCGATATCGCGCGAGTCTGTACGAGCCTTAATACATCTCTCTAAGTTAGATTTCGTGCAGATTCGTCGAACGAACGAAATCTAAAGATTTTTGTTTGTTTTACCTATTGTCGCGTATCATATTTTGATCAAGATACAACCTGACGCGGTCCTGCAAACTGCATAAAATGCAAGAAAATTTGAATTTCGCGGGCTACCACAGCGCATTCCCCTTAAAGGTACACCGTTATAATCTGTCAATTACAACGAAATGTATATCTGAACAGGAGAAATTGTATTAGCATATCTCTGATAGCAGGATCGACAGGTTCATTACCAAGGCCGGCTCGTGGCCTTGGAGTGCGTGCCTAGTATACCGTGTCTCGAATCGACGCAGGCGCTTATTTGCGCGCGAATTTGCTGCAAGTTGGCTGGTTAAGCTTGTTAGGGTTCCGTATGTCGGAATGAAAAAACGGAACGGTGTGTGTGTATGTCTGACTGTCTGTCTGTCCATCTATCACAGCTAATTTGCTCCGAATCTATTGGACCGATTAAGTTGAAATTTGGTGCACATATAAATTTCTGTGACCCAAACACGGACGTGTTACGTAAATAATGAATTGTGAATATCCCCCATATTCATAATTCATTATTTACGTCAATAATGGAAGACCTTTTTTTTTTATAAAATAATTTTGCACACTACCGTGTGACATATCAATGAATGAAAGAGCTTACTGTGAGGGTCTCAAGTATATTTTTTTTTTTGTAATTTTAAAATACACAGTTTTAAAGTTGTTCGAGAAAATAAATAAAATTGTCCCCTCTTATCTCTGAAACTAAGAGACTGAAGTTTGAAAAAAATATAGGAACTGGTTCTATACTTATAGATTACAGCAAAACCTATAGGAAGTCTGATGGTCTTAAAATAACATGGTAAATCTCCCAATATTGTGCGTACAAACATATATTTGCAGTTGGAATATAAAATATGTTTATCAACTACAATGTTAAGTTTCTTCTTGGGATAAATTCATTCCAACTACGGAACCCTTCATTGTGCGTGGTCCGACACGCACTTGTTTTATTTATATTACTACATATTTTTATCGGTAGGTATCTGATAGACGCAAAACTTAACTAACATGCTGTTTCATGGCCACTGCTGTGATAGTTTGACTGAAATAATAAATAAAATAAATAATAAAATTTTATTCAAAAAATTACAAGGTATAAAAATGAGTACAGTTTTGCTTAAATTTAAATTATATTCCTAAGACTGACGTGCCTGAACTAGGTAATCCTGTGTTTCAGGCGAAAAGTACTAAGATAGTCTAATAAAAATTAATGAATAATCTAAAAGTTGTCAATAGACAAATCAATTATAATTATGTTCAGTAGTTTCTAAATTTGATAAATACTTATCGTAGGTGAGTATACATACATATTTACTTTAACACAGTTAATAAATTCTCTGTATCTTCGTAAGACATACCCTGGAGAGCTTCCTTGAGAATTCTCTAATAACAGCCAATCAAATCACTTTAAATTGAGTTTTGACTACAGACTAATTTCCATAGGCTTAATTGGCGTATCTGTAAGGTGATAAACGGTGCCATATACTCACTGAAATAATTATTATTTATATTTGTATAGAGCCTCAGTTCACTAGGATCATGCCCTTTGTTTAATTGCAATGCGCCCGCGCTTGCCAATTTGTCATCCTAAGACAAAGTTTAAAAGTATCACCAATCATTTCATAGACATATCCATACTAATATTATAAATGTGAAAGTAACTCTGTCTGTCTGTATGTTACGTTTTCACGCCTAAACTGCTGAACCGATCGTCATGAAATTTGGCAGAGATATAGCCTGGGATATGGAGAAGGACATAGGCTACTTTTTTACGCGATAACCGACATCCACTTGGGCGGAGCCGCGGGCAAAAGCTAGTCATTTGATATTTACAAAGGCGACCCGATGTGGGAATCGAAAGCGCTGTCCCGGGCGAACGTCACCCACGCCACTTTACCATTGCGCTATGTTTCTCTTCACTTAGTTTAAGATAGCAGTAATCTGCTCTTACACCTTACAATTTAACACATAAGTACATACGCAGCGTTAGAAAGAAGTTGTACTGTGACTTGACTGACCAGTCTAGATTTCACATCGGACGGTAATGACAGTCGTCGATGGCTGGCGAGTGTCATCCGCGCATTCAAACTGAACATAATTGCGTCTTTGTCGCTTTTACTTTTGTTATTCAAAGAATTGAAGTTGGGTATTGTTATTATTAAAATATCGGAATATCTCATGAATATCGGAGACGCTACCCTCGAAGTTGTGGACGAGTATTTTTACCTAGGACAAACTGTCCAGTTAGGTAGATCTAACTTCGAGAAAGGTCAATCGTCGAATCCGCCTCGGCTGGGCAGCGTTCGGGAAGCTACGCAATATCATCTCGTCCCACATACCACAGTGTCTCAAGACGAAAGTCTTTGAACAGTGCGTGTTGCCAGTGATGACATATGGCACTGAAACGTGGTCGCTCACAATGGGCCTCATTAGAAGGCTAAAAGTCACCCAAAGAGCAATGGAGAGGGCTATGCTAGGAGTTTCCCTACGTGATCGAATCAGAAATGAAGAGATCCGCAGGAGAACCAAGGTAACCGACATAGCTCGAAGAATTGCCGAACTTAAGGGCAATGGGCAGGGCACATTGCGCGCAGAACAGATGGCCGTTGGGGCCGAAAGGTTCTGGAGTGGCGACCGCGTACCGGAAGACGTAGCGTTGGAAGGCCTCCCACGAGGTGGACCGATGACCTTATGAAAGCCGCAGGAATCCGCTGGATGCGGGAAGCACAGAACCGGTCGAGGTGGCGGTGCTTGGGGGAGGCCTATGTCCGGCAGTAGACGTCTTTCGGCTGAAATGATGATGAAGATGATGATTGTTATTATTTATTTGAGCAGTGGTGGTAGTGTGGTGGGCCAGTGGTAACAGCCGCAACTTACGAGTAGAAGGTCGTGGGTTCAATTATTTATGTATTTACCTATAGGCTTACCAACTAAACGCATACACAGCATTAACCCGAAGTCTTTGTCATAATTATACGTATAGAAGTCGCATGTACCTATCTAAATTATAGGAATGCAATTAGCGTACCTTTACACTATAAAAAAGAAAATAATTGTTTTTTATAAACATCTAATAATAATAAAACAATATTTTTTTTATTACTGTGTTATAGCTTAGAAATTGTGTTTTTTTTTAACAACTCTTTACATTTTATTAAAGATATTTTTCTTAAATATACACAACTAGCTTTTATCCGCAGCTTCGCCCGCGTGGATGTCGGTTATCGCGTAAAAAAGTAGCCTATGTCCTTCTCCATATTCCAGGCTATATTTCTGCGAAATTTCATAACGATCGATTCAGCAGTTTAGGCGTGAAAACGTAACAGACAGACAGACAGAGTTACTTTCACATTTATAATATTAGTATGGATTTACCACCGAAAACATCAAGAACAGTTCTCTCGTGGCACAAAGTTTATAAAAAATAATAACTCATGCGGTGAAAAAAATATTAAGCAAGGTGTGATTGGGGCGGACTGAACACGGCGAGCTTAAAGCTTTGCTTGTTCACCCCTGTAGAACGCGAAGGTTACAATTTAAAACAGGAAAATAAGATGTTTCTACGAAATAAATCCTAGTGAGTATTCAACGTTATAATCTTTATTTAGGCATTAGAAATACTATGTGAAAAGGAGGTGTATTCCCGCTGTCCCCACCGCCCGTGTCCCTATTAATGGTATGCATATTATATGTACACTAATATTATAAATATAAAGAGGAAAGATTTGTACCTATTTTTGTATGTTTGTATGTTTGTAATGAATAGGCTCAAAAAGTACTGGGCCGATTTAAAAAATTCTTTCACCAATAGAATGCTACATTCTTCCAATTTGACATAGGCAACATTTCATTTTGAAAAAAATTAGGGATCCTTGGTAAAATTTGAACAATGTAACCGAAGGTGTAGAAAAATGAGTCTTAAAATGTCTTTCGTCGAATGCGCTGCCGAAACTATTAGCGATAGAACAAAATAATGTACAACAATATTGAAGAACATCATAATGTCTAATAATAATTTTTTAATAAATAAAAATATTTGTGAAAAAAAGTGTTTTATATCCAAATTTCCAAAAATAAATAATTGTCTACCCCGTGCGAAGCCGGGACGGGCTGCTAGTTTCACATAAAATGGCGAAAAAAAAGGTTAAATTTTCTTTAAAGTACTGATTTTTTCATTATTATCTAAAATCAGTACTTAGAAGAAAATGGAACCTTTAGTTTCGCCATTTTATGTGAATTACCATTAATGGTAATTTCCCCATTTCCGTTCTATTCCTGTGGGTGTCGTAAAAGACGAATAAGGGACTTCTAGATAATGGGCAGCAGCGTTTTCTATGCATTTTTAAAACCATACTGCGATCGCCAACCCGCCTGCCAAGCGTGGCGATTATGGCAAATTCCCTTTTGGGGGCGGCCTATGTCCAGCAATGGACGTCTTTCGGCTGAAATGATGATGATGATGACCATTAATAGTGACACGGGCGGGCGGTGGGGACAGCGGGAATACACTGAAAAGGCCAATGACTACACGACAGTCAGCCATGTGGTTAAACCAGATGGCTGAATGTCGTGTAGTCATTTAGTTAAATTGGATATTGATGAATTTGTGAAGTTTGGTTAGAGTGAGATTTTACTGCAAGACCGAGCGAAGCGAGTTCGCGACTAGGGGCACCCCGACTCGGTTTTTTTTAAACCATCCAGAAGTAGGATTAAACAACTTCCTAGTAACATCGACGAGCCTTATTATTGCCTGGAAACAAATTTAAGTACAGTGCTTCGATTCATTAGTTCGACGATCGAACTAATGAATCGAAGCACTGAATCACTTGCTTGAGTCTTGCTCACTCATCTTCAAAGGGCTGACATTCAATACGTCAAGTTGTTAAACGTTGAATGATTGTAGTTCATTTAACTATCGGTCTAGTAGAGGCATCCAATTGGATGCCGGCGTTTAATGAAAGGCCTAGGCGTCCAATTAGCTGGCTAATTTAACCAGTTGGCTGCGACATATCTAAGCACTTCCAATAAGTACAAGACTTCTTAAAACCTAAACCTAAAACCTTCTTAAAATCTAAAATAGTTGTAATCTAAGTAAATACCTAAGTAGGTAACTATATAGATACTTGTGGTAATACAATTTCAAGAAAATATCGCTGACCTAGAGGATACAAGATAATCACATAATCGCGCATGAGCTTAAAAACTTAATTGAGGGAAAGGTAAGATAAATGACGTTATCGTTCCCACATGTAATGGCGACATAAATGACCTGCATCGCAGTAAATTAATTTAATAACCTATTAGTTGTAATAGCCATTAAAATACCCACTAGTTACTCCAGTCTTAATGCTACTTTTTGTCATCGTTTTACAAGAATAAACAAACTTCTTGTTTGATTAAACTTATAATTAGGTACCTATGCATTTAGTTTTTCATTATTCAGTTTGATACATTGGGTATTTATTACCTAACCAAATCTTGCAACCAATGCTCCTGTAGCAAGATACCTGCCGAGGTATCTTGTTATTATACGGAAGCCGTAGCTCTAAAATCAGCTATTTATTTTTCCAAAGAAAAAACACACTAGATTTTTATTTAAATCGTTTCAGCAATCAGTTCTGAATAAACTACATTTGACGACGTTGGAACCAGAGTGATCTAAGTGACATTTTTGCCAATACTGAGGTTACTACACAATGGCATAGAAAAAACATAATTCTTCCATGCCACACTGATCTAAGCGCTCTTCAGTGCTTTCTTCCTTGAGGGATCACAACAGGTCACTATAGAATTGGTACGGTCTGCAAAGTGAAGGCATGCCACACTGATCTAAGTGTGAGATGCACTTAGATCACTATGTTCCCAATTTTACTACTGAGTTCTTAACGTTTATGGAAAACCAAAGTGATCTAAGTGCAATAAAGAAACAATAAATTATCAAGGCTCATAAATTTCTTACAACAAAGCCTAATGCGTTTCCTTATTTTTCTCGAAAACATACTTTTGTGCCCTAGATCACTCTGGTTCCAATGTCGTCATTTAGGGCCAGCGTTAACGAATTGTATGGGCTGAAATTTTTCAGACTACATACAGCAATTGTTGTTACATTGTTTCGCTATATCGTATGATGAAAACGATTCCTAAACCACGAAAGAAACCCTTATGACTTCGTCAAATCATGCTTCATAATTTAACCAAAACCTACATCTACTTTTTCTATGACACACCTCCAATCAGTATTATCATACTCCAATTATTAGTAGGTAGATACGTACATAGGTGCTCTTTAAATAGATGCATGGTAATGAGAATAATTCCATACTCAAGCCAACACTTATATAAAACATAATGATAATATTCGCGGCTACTTTTCTCCTCATGTAGCGGCTCCGTGGCTATTAGACTGTGGACTGCATAGTGCACACCGTTAGCGTTCTGCTTTATTTACTACACGTCACTGCACCTCACTTGCAGGAGCTCTGTAATTGTTCCAGTACCTACTTATTGCAGTAAAATGGAATGGGCCGATTATAGAATAATCGGTATATCATCATTTCAGCCGAAAGACGTCTACTGCTGGACATAAGCCTCCCCCAACTAGGGGGGAGTTTGCCATAATCGCCACGCTTGGCAGGCGGGTTGGCGATCGCAGTATGGTGTTAAAAATGGATAGAGAACGCTGCTACCCATTCTCTAGTAAGTCCCTTAGTCGCCTTTTACAAACACCCACGGGAAAGAGTAGGGTGATGCTATTATTTACGACCGGCACTACAGCACATATATCGCTATATCGGTAATAATCGATAGTAATCGAGTATATCGGTAATAATCGATAATAATCGAGTATATCGGTAATAATCGATAGAATAATCTGCCTATAATGTCCCGCCACTGCTGGGACACAGAGCTCCTCTCTGAGAGGAATTTACCACGCGGGCCCAGTGCTGGATACTTAGGAGGCTTACCTCGTCTTATTTGTGAGGACTTTTTAGTAGTTTTTAGTCTGGTTGTGGTCAATTTTACCTATCTATACTACCATTATAAAGAGGTACAATTTGTTTGTAAGTTTGTATGTAGGGGGTAATCTCTGGAACTACCAGTTGGATTTGAAAAAATCTTCGATGCGATACGGAAATCATCCTTTAGGCGAAGTTTAGATGGCTAGATACCCCAGCGACACGGCATCTTCCATCTTGGCTATTTCCTATGTAAAATAGCCCGATAAGCACGCAGAAATAACAAGTTATAAAACGTTCATAAACCTACGGGCTACGTTACCTTCGCTCATTTAACTTTAATCTCACCACACCTTCGAATTAACGCTAATAGAGCTTTTGGAAGGAAACACCGTGCGATAGTGGTTTTACCGTGCCAAGACTTTAATCTCATTGATTTACCCCAGAAACAAGCAATTTGCCCATTATCGAGAAAGCAGCGGAACAAAATGATAGATTGGGGAAGTCAAAACCTTGCATTATGTTAAAATAATCATTGGAAGCTGGTGAAACTAGAGTTTCCTTGAGATCTTGGCATTTGAGACATGGTTGATGTTAACCCTTGCCTGCAAAGGAAGGTATTTAGCAGCAATACCCCATAGTTAGGCTGGTAAGGGCATCGAAATAGCGACTGCGAAACGTGCATATGCTAACCCGCTACATCATTGACATCCCATTCTACAGACAATTAGCTTCACAACCACTTAAGAGGGCCCTTCCCGGTGCATCTATCGTCAACGCGAGCATGATTGAAAAGCTTGTTGTTCCATCCAGCGCAATGTTAATGCTAACAGGCAAGTGAGAACGCAATAACATTGAACGAAAAATAGTGTGCGGAAATTTTATAAGACTTGTTCCAGGAAATACATGTTTTTGAGAAAGTCTTACAATTTTGTGAAACAAATGTGTGTTATTTAGAATTTCCATTACATGTGCAATGTTTCTATGGAGATGTTTTCTTTATTTTTACAATTTATGAGTACATTATGAACGGCCAAAGTTCAGATAAAATGTGTGCAATAAGCAGATTTTTGGAGGCTTGTTACTGAATTGTTTCTCCAAATTTTTTTTTGCTTTCATAGAAACCTAGATATAGTGCACATGATACCAATTAGTTCAAAATTTCCATTGAAAGATGTGTTCCAACGCCATACACAATACACGCAACATACGCAATACACAACGTCAATCACGTACGAGCGTTTGTATGAAAAGCATGACGGGTTGGCCGCTCTTAATTGGCATTCAAAAAGCTAGTAGGCAGTATTTAACTATGACTATGATAAAAGTCAGAATAAGTAGGTATGAGGTTAGGAACTAAGCGGAAAGATTGCGGTAAGTTTTCTTATTTGAAAAACCAGCCAAGTGCGTGTCAGACCACACACAATGACACACACGTTTTTAGGGTTCCGTACCAAAATGGTAAAAAGTGAACCCTTATGGTGTGACTCAGTCTGCCGTCCGTCTGTCACAGCTGGATATCTCAAGAAATTTGGAATATTTTTAGATAACGTTTGGCTAACTATTTTGCAAATAAAAAAGATTTCTTTTAACGGCCAGAACAAAAAAAAAAAATCAAAGTGGGGCATATGGGAAATCATATGAAAGAGCGCTATTTGCACTTTTTTAGGCCGCATAATTTTCTGCTCTTGACCGAAAATTAAAAAAAAAATATAGTTCCCCACCCTTATCTCCGAAGTTTGCATAGAGAAAAATCTGAAATTATTCTATGTGATAGAAGTTTATGTAAAGATTGAAGGCAAAATAAAACGATGTCTCTAAATAACACACTTTTTCTAATATTGCAGTTTTAGGTCAGCGCCATCTCTTGACCGATAGTAGAACTAATGTAATTTTTAGATGGTACGGAACCCTCGGTGCGTGAGGCCGACTCGCTCTTGACGATTTTTTATTTTAAGGTACGTGACCCTAAGAACACAAACCAAAACCTAACCTACAGTAATAAAAAGCGTGTATTCTTGATCGACGCAAAAAGATTACACGCTTTTTGACGAATATCTTTTGAAAAGTTTTCCTATTTCTATTGGGAATGTTTTTTGTCGTTTGCAATATTTATCATAAATCAATTTCTACCGTTGTAACTTTGCTTTCGGAATGCTGTTATAACATAAATCTAGCCGTTAAACCAGCTACCTTTTGCTTGTACTAATAGACCTAAGATCGTGTTCTCAACATTACAACAATGTAGCTATGACCGGTCTTGTAACAGGGTACCTTGTTTCCTAGACAATTCTAACGGTTCGGAAGTAAGAGCTCCGTATTTTGTTGCTGAGTTTTATAGAAGGAGCTTGTACAGACCGATTATCTTTAAAGAAAACCAATTCTATCTTTTTACTTGTTGGTCATTTTGAAATGCTACTTTTTACTACTACCGGAAATCAGTATTTTCATGGGCAGCCATTTAACCAGAAAAGAAGCCCACGACAGAATTTTAATCTACTCAAACACAATTACCAACCACCCACCAACAACCAACCACCACGATCCGTCACCAACTAAAACTACGTAGAAAAAAACTAAACTAAACTACTATATTTATATTAGGGAATTCCAAACAAATGATGACTTGATTCCTAGTGCAATAAAATAAATATGTCTTGGTCGTTACGGCTCGGGAGTTATTTCTTCAATAACAATGATTTAGTAATAGGAAATTTTGCAACACAAAACGCTAATGATGCAATAACTAATAAAATTGAATTGACATGTCCAGACGATCACAAATTGCGTGATTGTCACGCTTGAGGACTGCTTCACGCGAATTTTACTAAGAGAACGATGAATTATGATCTTTTTTTCGTAGTCTTCAGACGTTTGCCGGATTCCTAATGTCGCTGTTAGAATTTTCAGTCGTAACTAAAGACGTTAATGCACTGTTCTGTTAAATGGATGCTAATCAAGTTATAGGAAAAACTGGAAAAAAATTGCATGCAAATGTTAATATGACTTGTATCATATTTCAACTGAAGAGCATGGCTCTATGATATAATTAGCAGTAAACTGGAACCCACACGTGATAATTGAGACATAAATCTAATTTGAATCATTTATTTGGTAAAATTAACATGCAGTTTCCTTCCATGTTTCCCCAAACAGCCAGTATACTCCCACATTCCATGGCCTATCAGACTAGGTACCAGTATCAAAGCTACTTACCATCTTAAACTTCCTGCTCGGTATGACTAGGTGGATAGTATTTTTTTTGTACTAAGTATCCCTTGTTCTCCCCTGTATTGTTACTAGCTTTTAGGTGTCAGAAGAAACATGTGAAAATTAACAGTAAGACAAGACTCACTAGACTTTATGTAACGTCATAGTTGTGGGAAATGTAGGTAGGTATGGAATAGGTACAGTACTAATAATAGTTAGCTACTTTGTAAGATAGGTAAGTACATTGGTAGTTACATACCTTATTCAGCTACGCTAACATTGTTTCCCAATTTAAGAGTGATTGGGACAAATAAAGGGGGGGGGGTTGACCACAATGCGGTCACCCGTCCGACGCTCCAACCAATACTAAATAAGTATCATACCTATAAGAAAAAATAAAATAAAATAAGCCTTTATTGCTATCTAACTTCGCCCTAGATTGGAATTAATTTTTAAATGATATGTTGACTATTATTATATATTTTATTTTACAATTAGATTACAATATTATTACGGACCTTTTATAGCAATTTGTTTATATTTCATTTTTATTTATATTTGACATTCTATTTTTATTATTGAGTATTCACAGAAAATTACATGAAATATTAATCTTTTTTTATGCAATATTTTTGATAACTGGATGTCATAAATCACTGATCTTGATCTTTTTATTTAAATTTGATTTTCGTTTTTCCTTTTTATTTGTTTTATTGTATTATTAATTATTTTAAATTGAATGTGGATTATTATTGTGTTGAATTTGTTATTTTAATTATCATTGACATGTTTGTTATATTTGGATGGTATTGTTTTATTTAAAAAAAAAATCTACACAATGTATATTGTTCCGAAATAAATGACTTATGACTTAATGACCTTCCCTTCCACCTTCTAAAATTTACTTAAAAATCGACGTTCGGTGCCTTTTTTAAAACAGCTTGTCCTTCGACAAAGGCATCCTCTAAAGATTTCCATCTCTCTCTATTTCGACCTCTGAAACCGAAAAGAAAAGGAGCAAAGGATGACAAGCGAATCGTTGGGAAGACGACGTCAAAAGATTACCTGGTCCGGAGTATCATACCTAATGTAGTCATATTAATATTTCGTCATCCATACATAAAATTAAAGGCGGTTTTCGTGTCTGTCTCTGTGACCACATTGTTTTAAACTGCACAACGGATTTCGATGATATTTTGACCGACCTTTAGAAAATGTATTCCAACATTAAACTTTAATATAATAAATCGATCTCGATGTTTTGTTAAGTCATAAAAACCATGCGAAGCTGGGGCGGTTCGTAGTATGTATTATAATACTTATAGGTATGTACCTATGTATAGCCAAGAATCTTTCAGTTTCATGTTAAAATATAAATAAGTATCGCTCGTTTTCGCGCGCATCCAGCCGTGACAGTTTCACTGCAAACATTTGTGCACGTAGCCGAGATATGCGAACATGTTGATAAACTACGGGTGCAGTGATTGCATACATTATGCCTGGGAAACTAGAAGATTTAGGAAAAATCTTATGTCCTGTTGTAAGTAGAGGTGTGCCGTACTAGGTAATTTCGTACTAGGTCCACCTAGTATGAGTACCAAAAAATAATTTGTCCAAATACCTATTCCGAGTATCTGTAAAGTATTTACTCAAATTCAGGACTCACGTTTGCTGGAATGTATCGTAACATATGGACCTTTCTTCCATACCTTTATCACAGTCCTTTCCACCGTGTTTCGATTGGAAGCCATGAAGTCTCTTATGCATTAACCCTTCATAAGACACAATGGGTTTTTAATTGTGTCTCTACGAGTAATTACGACATAGGTACGAGAGGTCAAACTATTTTGAGTTAAATTAAACTATACCTTCATAAGATTTTTTTTTTTGTAAACACTATTTTGTGAAATAAACAATTTAGTTTAGTAAGTCCAAGATAAATCATCAAGAAGCATTCTTCAATTTAAAATTAAATTATACTTACGTGCATTCAATTAGGTTTAAAAATATTAAATCAGGATAGGTAATGTTTTGTAAAGTTGAGTATTTTAATCACGAAAATTGTGTGATGTTTGAGCCTCAAAGTTTGAGGGTTGACATTGTAAAGCGCTAAAATGGTACACTATTCATAAAATTCTCGCTTTGATAGAAAATACTCGGTGTACTTCGTACTTTACGCGTCGTACGTACCTACAAGTCGTAGGTGGTGCCTAGTCCAGAAAAATACCTAGTGCGTATACCTATTCTAGTAAATACGTCTCATGTCTAGTTGTAAGTATACCGAAGTACCTACTACAGACCGCTGAAGACGATGTAAAAGTACAATATTCCTGAAAAATAAATCTTGAGATTTTAACTGATATGATTAGCAAAATTTAAAAAAAGTAGAAAAATCATTATTTTATTATTTACAGATTTTTAGTAATTGAGAGATATTTAAGTACAGTACTCGTAGATAAAGTTGCTCATGAAAAGTAAAGATACCACAGTTGACGGTAGGTACCTACCACAATATCTTATTGTAGTGTGGGGTGCCATAGGACCGGTGCTTACTCTCGGAATTTCTTTTATTTGACCGCCATATCGCTAACCCTACCACTTACCGAGTAAACGTTTACTAGGAACAATTTTCACGTCTTGTAAATAACCGGGCCGGTCGCCGGACATCTTTCCCCGGTGCCTTACATATACGGAATGTCGCCTCGTTGCTTGTAACTGAGTAATTGCGTATATTTATATACTTACGTGTGTGGCACCGTGCGTGGCGGGCGATTCTTTAACAGCTATTGAATATAACGTTGATATGAAATCTTATGTTTTATAAGGCCGCGTCCTATCTAAAGCGATGGCCGCGCGAATACGCGATCGTTGCGTTTGAACAGGGCTGGGCAAAACACATGCTTTGTTTTAATAAAAATAAAAATTATAAAATACTTTCTCGCATTTATTTAAAATACGAAATTAAAAAAAAATCAAGTCGTGTATTTGAAATATAAAATACAGTAGGTATTTTAACTCTTTTTATTTCAAAAACTAATTACAAATTACATTTTTAGGAAGTAATTGAAATACGTATTTCAAATACTGCCCAACCCTGCGTATATGTATAACACTTTTTGTTGGGCGAACCTGAACGCGTGCTCGCGCCGACAGATGGCGCTTTCTGGTTTTCCGAAGAAAAAGTGACATAATGGTCTAATTGATTGGTATGGCCTAAGATCAATCGTCCCGATTTTCATGCTTTAACACCATTTGCAGCTTTTTTTGGCGTACCGCTAGCACTATTATTTATTTATTTAAACTTCTCGCACACAATAAGGTACAAAAGCGGACTTAATGCCTTAGGCATTCTCTACCAGTCAACCATTATTCATATTCCAGCCAAATTCGCGCGACAATCGCTTTTGAATAGGACGCGGGTACAGGTAGAAACTACCTTGAAGGCTATTTTCTTGCCTGCCTTTAAACCTTTTCAAAAGAACTAAAGAACAGCAACACCCACTTGCATTGACTTTTTTGATATCTAATTCCAACGGAACACTTTCGGTCTTTTCTACCAGGTAGGGAATTCTAACGACGACACTCCGCACTCTCGGTTTAGACACAACCTTATTTTATTGTATATTTTTTTTTTCAGTTCTACATGATCTATCTGGCGCTCTGCTCCCTGACACA
Source organism: Dryobota labecula (assembly GCA_947523025.1). NCBI lineage: Eukaryota > Metazoa > Arthropoda > Insecta > Lepidoptera > Noctuidae > Dryobota > Dryobota labecula. The sequence goes on along the minus strand of OX383289.1, from coordinate 5,381,239 downwards.
TGCAGTGTACATCAGTCGCATGTCTTCAGTCAACAGACTGCGACCCAACACGCCGTTCAGGCCGGGAGTCAACCTACAGAGGCCGTGGTCTCACACTAGACTCGTCCAAGCAGCCTCGCACCGAGCACCCTATGTGCTGTATAGGAAACCTCCTCAAAGGTAATATAAACAAAAGAAAAAACAGAACGAAAAACCCATTCTTCTGAACGGGTTTTCCGTTCTGTTTTACAAAACAAAACAATCACACACAAACAATCAATCACAAACAATCGAAGAACCAAATCCCTAAACTAAACAAAAAAAGAATAAAAGAAACTACACCGCCACGATCCGGAACCTATCTAGATTCTTCGAATGAATCTTTCAAAGACGCTAGGTAGTTTATACCTAGTCCAGTCATATTAGGGGTTGCACCTCGGAATGAGATATAATAAGCCGAAAACTCTTATACACCTTTATTTTGGCGTTCTAAAAGTTTTTTCGTTATTATTATTTATTGTTAATTTTAATGATTAAATAACTTTATATACACGGTTATTTGTAAAACACCAACAACCTCGCAGGAGTAGATTACTAACATCATAAACAACAACATTTGTTCTACGACTTTTTCGAAAACAGGCAAAAAAAATCGACTTTTCATACAAATAACCCTGTAGATGTAAAAAGATGATGTGTGATGTCGTCTTGATGTGACGGAAAAGGTTTACGTGGGGGCTATAAATAACAAGAACACGTAAATTGTCATCATAAAAGTATATTTTCAAAAATCAAGACAAGGGGATGGGGGGGGGGCTACGCTGCAGACGCCAAGAATGGTGACGATCGGCGGATGGTCTTGCCAGATCGTTGCGAGCTCAACGTGGCCGCGCGGGTAAAATGTATACCTACCCGGCACGGAGCCTGGTGATCTCCGGAGTAGCCAGAAGGTGGTGGGCTGGAACTCAGCAATAGGATGCCACCGATAAAGGTAGATTTAAGAAGATGGTAGCCGGTATTTCGGACCGGAATCTTGGACCCTGGTTAACCGAGATTAATATTTGACCTAGCATTACCAGTATGTCTGGCTGAGCCCTGCGCGCTTTCCGCCCACTCTAAAAAACGGTTGAGCACCAGAAAAAATGAAAGGACCAACATTTTATGCTCTAAAATTTTTATAATAGCTATTACGAGTAACATCATTGGATCTATAGAAACCTGGATAATCGCGAGAAACTCTCGTGTATGCGTCGTAAGCTTGAATAACTTACGACGCAGACACGAGATTTTATGAGACTTGAGAAAACTTTTAGAACGCCAAAGTGAAGGTGAACCTATACGAGTTTCCAGCTTATTATCTCTTTTTCCGAGGTGGACCCCTTTTTATGGTTCCGTAGTCAACAAGGAACCCTTATAGTTTTGCCGTGTCCGTCTGTCTGTCAGTCCACGGCTTAGCTCAGATACTCTTAGTACTAGAAAGCTGTAATGGCAAGAGTATACCTACATAATTAATCACGCCGACCAAGTGGTAAAATAAAATTTTGAAATATATGTTTTTAGGGTACCAGTAGTACATGTAAAGTGGGGATGAGATATTTTTTCTCGTCTATCCCATGGTGTGGAGTATCATTAGATAGGCCGTTCAAAAATATTGTGGGTTTGTGAAAACCTTTTTTGATACAGAAATTCGTTTGCGTACGAGTTAAAGTGCTAATTTTTGTAAGAGTCAAGTGTCCCCCCTGCCAGTTAAATGGTTGTATGTCAATGGTATGTGAACAAATTCACATACCATTGACATACCCTAAGTCATACCCAGTTTATATAACGAAGTTAAAAGGAAAACTATCACAGTTCAGTAGGCTTTACAAGTCACCGAGTAATAGTCGACCAACTTACATTTACAATGTTAAGTTTGTTCTAGGGATAAATTAATCCCAACTACGGAAACCTTCATTGTGCGTGGTCCGACACGGCGCACTTGGTCGGTTTTTCAAATAAGAAAACTTGCGATCTTCAAGCTTAGTGATATCTAAACGTAGCCAGTTCGGCAATTAAATACCTTCTCTGAGGTCGGAACCTCATCTACCATATTAGCTTGAGAAAACTAGGCTTTTTGAAAGTGAAGACCTGCTTTTCCTATAAACATAGGCAAATGAGAAGATTAAAATTATTCATTGACCGTGTACCTTATTGACCACTGTTTCCTAAACATGGTCAGGCAAGTGCTTATGGGTAGGAGGTAAATATGTACAGACTGTTAGTCGAAAAGTACTTAAATAGGACCTGCGTATTAATTGACAGCTAAATAAGGAGGGTATTTAAATGTGATTGCACCCAAAGTAGATTTTATTAATTAAACCTACTTAGTACCTTGCCAGACAGCAACTTATACCTAACGTTCATATGTGTAGTTACTTCAATCAAAATCAAAATCAAAAATCTACAGCATACAATAAATATATCCAATAAAATTTGCGAGTAGGTACATTGCATCATTCGCCAAATCTATACATAAAATAAATATACATCTTTATAATGACGAATTCAAAACTGTACATTGAATATTAAAAAAAAAAAAAGTAATTGGTACGAGATAATTATGGGAACGAGTCTGATGCCGAAAATATAGATTTTAGAATTTATTTGCGTTTGTCCGCTTAATGGATTCTGATGAAATTTGGCACACAGATAGTTTATAACCTGGATTAACACATAGGGTACTTTCAATCTCGGTAGCACGTACCCTTAATTGTTTACCGACATCCACGCAGGCGAAGCCGCGAGCAAAAGCTGGTGTTAAATATTATTAACCTCCCCTTCATGCCTTCCCAAAATCTTACGAGTTCTTCAAAGCTCTACAGCAACCTCATCATCTTCCAGGTACGCAGTGAAGCACTTCGCTCCATCAGCAACCCGCAACCTGTTCGCGGGCGGACCCTGGAAGACCACCGGCCGCCTGCCCCTGTCGCCCGTCACTCCGGAGTACGAGTTCGTGAAGGCAGCATCCAACGCGCCCGTGGTGCACACTGACGGTGGTACAGGTTGACTGGCTATGTGCACTGCACTGCACTTACTATTTTTTACTTTTACTTTGGATGAAGGTATCTACTTCAGTTATGTAAGACCGTTAACGCTAACGCCGTCAAGCGCTGATTAATTTGACAGGACTAAACTAAAATTAATCTTCTGTCCTTTTCTTAATGAAATAGAAAGATAAAGATAATACTGAACTTAAATTTAGTTTACTTTGTGAACAAGGGAATCAGCACCGATATCGCACCAAACGAATTAAATTAAAATGTATACCCAAAGTTTCAAATTCAGATAATTTATGTAAACAAAGGGGATAACATAAAAAAATATCTTCGTAATAACATAAAATTGCGAAAGGTTCTTTTTTCTTTTAAGTACTGATTTTAAGAAACAATAATTAAAAAATTATCATACCGTAATATTTTTTATAAATTTTCGGTTTTAAACAAAGTTATTAATAAAAGGAGATTTTCTGGTATAAAATATTTTATGATACTGGTAACAATGCAGGAGATCCAAACATTTTCAAATTTTTAACATCTTCAACAACACTAATATTACGACTCTCATAAATAGATTCATATTGTAAGTAGCATATCTAGCCACATTTTGGATGAAAACGGCTGTAAACTGTTTCGATTGGAAATCGATTTTGGAACGCTTACGTCTAGCACTGGGCTTAAAAGGGCTGATTATGACTATCATATACCGTGTCTCCGACACAATACAAAAAACATTGTTTGGCAACGGTATTTTATTTGCATAGTTCTTATAATTAATTCACTTTAATTTTATCGATGATTATTTACAAAAACGTTTAATGATAAAATGTTTTGCACCACTGTCCTGTCATTTTGACAGTGACATTTCTTGACATCACTTTGTTTACATAAATTATCTGAATTAGAGACTTTGGGTATAGTTACTTGCGTTGCGTAACCTAACTTTTTTTTAATTTTTCGGGATGGAAAATCCTCTTGGATGTCCTCTGTCCTGGGAGGGCAGAGGGGTCTGTCAGGCTCTTACTAACAAAAAACCACCCCGGTTTTCCATCTCACACCACGCCGGGGGTCGCGGGAACGTAAGATTCTTCCGCAACCCCCGACTGGCCCCGCCTCGGCGGGCCTCCTCATGTCAGGGGGAGGAGTGAGGTATTTAACTCCCTCCGCGAAGTCTAAGAGAGGCGCGTGTGGAACACTACGCGCCGCCACCTCGGGTCCTGATGTATGGGGGGCGACGGACGTTGTGTCTTGGTGCGTTCTTTTAAATTTTTATTTTCGCTGAGCAAGATGTGGTGGTGAAGGGATCTTCTCAATTTATTTATTTTCTTCCAGTGTAGGTACATTCTTCTCTATCTACTGCAATAATTTATGTCTTTCTTGTGTACAGATTTATTTGTATTTCGATTTCGTGCACTAAACGCTCAAAATTCATGAAGAATTCGTCCACGGCAAACAATTACGTCACAAGCTTTATAAAATATCATAAATTAAGTAGTTCAAATCTTTGGAATCCCCTTCTTCGTCCTTCCATTTAATCGTCCATATTACCAGTATATGCTCATGGTCCTTTCTAATGCATGTATTGTGACGTAACCATCGCTGTGGTCGAAAGCATTTCGGTTCAGGCCTGTGTGACCATCAGGTGCCATCCACACGATACCAGCACCCAACCTCAGCCTGTCCGAGAAGCCGATTGTGGTCATCGAATCCTCTGACAATCCTGTCTCGGAAGTGGTAAGAAAGATTTTTTATTTATAGTGTAGGAGGCGTAGCTTTTCATGTTTTACGTGGTTTGATCGTATAGTTAGCTTACTGTTCGAATGAATAAAAAGACATTTCGAAACCTAGATGAGTCCAACTTTGCAAAAGAATCACAGATTGTTGTATGGAACTACCCAACTTCTAACAAAAGATTAATAATATAGAATATGAAGCCATTTTCACATCACTTCTAAAAGTACCCATGAAGCAGGTACCGCATCCTATAATATAAATGTACTCTATGAGTACCACTACCAAAGTGGCTGGGGCTTGATATGCAGTTCCTGATCCATGACGAGCCGTTAGGCCTGAGGGATTCCAAATTTGGAAGGTTCCGTTACACTTATCTACACTTCATTAAACAGTAATGTTTATCGAATTAGGAATGGCCCAAAATTACAAAACTTTTTTTGAAGAATATTGATTGCGGTTTCGTGGTCCCAATACCGAAAACAACTTAAGTGCAACTAACTACTAACTAATATCGAGACAAAGACTAAAAAATCATTCTTCGATCTATATTTTCAGCCAAGACCATCATACGAAGTAACAGAAAAATATCCGGAGAGTGAATACACCGTGGCCAAAATAGAATCGCCCATAGGATTTTCCAAAGCTACAGTAAGTTTAAGAAACGATTTTTTTAAATGACAAGACCCCTGGGGCCTTTTTTTTGGGTCGGAAATTATCAAATAACGTCTCCCGCTCTCACGAGTCTCAAACTCCAATTGCCGGATCCTCTCGGCGATTGTCGCAACCCCACGTGTCGCTAGTTAGGCCGCCGCCTAATGCGACCTACCGTGCGCCAGGACCAGCGTATCGTCAGCGTAGCAAACCACGCTGACGCCGCTAGGTAGGTCGGCGCGCAGCACCTAGTCGTGCCTGATGTCCCACAGATGCGGCCCCAGGACCGATCCCTGTGGGACATTGCACGACATCTCTCATCCTCGGCCACTCGACAGTGGTAGGTCAGCATCCTGTGATACCGGAGTGCCTCCCTGATGCAACTCCAGGGTAGGTTATTGAATGCATTGGCGATGTCAAGAGACACCGCCAAGACGACCCCGTCCTGGGCCACAGCATCCACCGTCGTGAGGGCTCGCACGCGCATGATGGCATCCACCGTAGAGCGCTCCCTGCGGAAACCAAACTGGCCTACCGCCCCGCAAGGCGGTCTACAATGACACTTTCAAAGAGCTTGCCCACCTCACCCCTGGGGGCCTGCCACCATCTGGTGGTGAGGTGGGCAAGCTACCGCTATATTAGATAATATAGCGGTATTATTTTAATCTTACTTTAGTGTGGGATAGAGAAGGAACTATACAGGACGCTTCATCTCTTTACCAAAGGAGGTGGTGTTAGGCCCCCTCGAGGACATCTATCACAATAAAACTTTTATCCTTTTTCCAGTCCTTTACAACGCCAGAACTACAGACACTGATCAGAAATGGAGCTGCATTACAGCTGGCATCCGAATATTCTTTGCCAGCTATTATCAATCAACATCCAAACTTACAGCACCAAGCCTTACAACACCAAGCTATACAGCATCAAGCTGTGCAGCATCAGTATCCTATGCAGGTAATAAAATAAAATAAAACTTTTAATTAGAGTGCGACCCGGCAAGCAATATTAGGGGCATTCAAAATGATTTGATGATACGATTAGAATTATTTTCATATCAATTTTCGATGATAACGAATCTTTAATGAAGGACGGGTAATATAAACACTTACGATTACCTATCTAAATAGACTCTCCCTGAAAAAACTTTGTAACTACCGTCTCTGTAAATTAATAAATCTTATTTATTGCAGGGTTTGCAGAACGCCTTGCCAACACAACAAGACTTAATAAACACAGGAGCCGACGGCTTATTTATTCCACCGAACGCCTTATACCAACATGATCCAATGTTCTTGCAAAAACTACAAAACCAACTTCTACAGCGCTTTCCTTCCGTGGAATTTATTCCTTATGCAGCTGAAGTCCCTAACCAAGTCCATTTACAGCAAGAAGCTTCGCAGCTTCATGCCCAAGTGGTTCATCCGCAAATAATGCATCCTCAAGTAGTTCACACGCAAGTCATTCATCCGCAGGAACTTCATCATCAAATGATACTTTTACAAAATGAACAGTTGGACAGACCATTAGTACCACAACACAATGAGCCGAAGACGGTGGTGCAAAGAGAAACACAAGAAAACACTGTTGTAACGTTAATACCTCAATCGTTCGTCGTAGCAAATACAACGGAGCAACAGGTGGAAGATACTCCACCACCCCAAACGGAAAATATTACAGATGAATTGGTAGCAGCTGAAACAGAGCCACCGACAACAACGGTTAAATACATAATTGAAAGTAACACAGAACACAATACAACCCCAATTTACTATGCACAAATCGGTCAAAGCGTGGGTAATGTTATCGCCAATGGATTTTACTCCGCCATAAATGACGTTAGAGCTGCAGCAGCACTAGCCCAAGTAGATGATAACTCACCTGTCTATAAGCCCGAAAATGTGACGACTACGACCAGTAGCTCAGATATGAAAGCATATTTTTTGCAAAACGAAGAAAAACCTGAGAATAAAACATTAACTGAAGTGAAGCCACTGCGAGGAGTTCCGTTTTCAAAATCAACAGATTCTGTGAACGTAGCTTATACGTTGGTAAGGGCGGATGATAAACAAGCCAAAATGAATCAAGAAGGGGCTGTGTACGCGGGACAAATTGTAGAAGCAACCATCACGGAAGACCAAGATTTCAATAAAGAAAAAGCTACTTTGATATCTCGACGGGCTCCAATTAGACTATTTGCTGTAACAGACACTAAAAACATTGTCAGTTCCGCGAACACATTGCCTCAAGTAGCCGTGGTGAAGGCAAAGATTCCTCCAAAGAGCAAGTTAACGTTTGACGATAAAACTGGAGAACCTATACTAAGGATATACGCTAGTTATGTTGACAGTCCGAAACAGGTTAGTGATTAATATTTCACATATTCACATTTACATTTTCGTTTTTGCCAAATAGCTACGCTTATTGTTAGATTTCCTAGATTTATATCGACTAAACAGTTTAGTCTGTAGAATATCTAGAATCAGTTTTGTGCGTGTGGCCAGACGTTAGCAGGAGGGCAGGACGTTAAAATTCTGCAGTATATTTTTTTAAAGAGCAACATTTTTACGATCACCTAAATCTTGAAACAAGCTTGAAATTACTTCCAGAAAGAAGCAATAGTATCAAAACTGTCGAGCCTGAAGCAAGTAAAAGACGCCGCAACCAGGAAAGATGCAGTCGACAATTGGAAGGCAGCGACTATAAAGACTGCTGACAAAACTCAGGGCGTCGACACTAACCAGGTCACACAGTTTGGGCTCAAGCTAAAAGAAAAGAACGACTACTATAGTGAACTAATTTTTGAAGATTATGAAGACTTGTGATTTTCGTTTGGTAGACCTTATTGTACACCTCATGCTAGATATGGGATCGATAGATCTGATGTACACTTTTGAAAATTCTTTTACCCGTTTTCACTAACACGCATCAAGCGAACTATTAGATTTTCAACGCTCGGACTAGCGCCAAGAGTTTAAAATCCAAAAGTTCCCTTTTAGTAAGCATTACTTTTAGGTATCTTGCGTAGAGTAAGTGAAACGGGCATAACACTCATAAAGTGAGTATAGACTAGAGCATTTACTTGTAACAATACATCGAGCCGCTCTAATGAGTCACCCTTTAAGGAATCGAACAATGAGAACGACCGCGACGGTCGATACTTTGGTACAACTTGATTTTGCAAACAAACGAGCGAATTTGTATAACACTTCATCGAGACTTCAGATCCGACATTAAACGTAAAATAGAAAGGAATTGTACCATTCGTAAGAACATTACACTAAATGGAAATGCTCGAGAAAATTCTCTAGTGTATACTCACTTTTAAGACGCCAGGCAACGCCATTGATGAATTTGGTGCCGTTGAGGTGGCAATTTTTGTAACGAACTATGTTTGCTGTGTAAAGTATTGGAAATTCATTCACAGATGGCGCTTATCTATAAATATTATCTGTTTGCTATCTAATCATATTTTGGTGATTTTTGACTGTAAAGAAAATCGTAGTTGTTGACTAGAGCTAGTAATAAATATACCGGATATATTTTATTACTAAATTCTGCCAACGGATATGTGTATTATTAATTCTATAGATTTTGCAAGCATAATAAAAACAATGTGATTAGAAATATTAGCAGACATGATAATCTCAAATTACTATAATTTATCTTTTGTATTCATAATTCGTGTAAATATGCATTTTTTCCTCAAATAGGTAGTTTTAGTTGATAATCGTAAGATTTACAATGGGGTTATTTCATCACATTGTGCAATTTTCAGTAGTTTAGTTAAGAATCCAACGCAAAGTTGGTGCCATAACACCAACTTTAATTTTCATATCAATTTCTTGTTTGTAGTGCTCACTTGATATTCACGTTGTTAAGATAAAATGAAACAACTATAGTTGTTATAAAAAAGTTGATTATTTGTTCATAATCAGAAAGTGAGAACGAAGACACGACAGCACATAATAAATAAGTAGTGTTATCCTTATAATTTTGACTGCTGAAGTGATGAGATAAACCCAAATGTTTGACTTAGTTGCATTTAGGATAATTGTTATTTATTGATATAAATGCCAAATTGTTATTCAAATAAAAACAATATAACTTTATATTTATTTATTTTTCATCGCTATTACAATTTACAAAATCCTATTTCTCATAAATTTTATTGTATTTTGGTTTAACGACGTTCTTCGTCTGTTTCTGGTCTTAAGATACATAAAAACTATAGAAAATCATGCAAATAATTGCACGAAGTTGTGAAGTTCAAAACAATATGAAGTAGGACCTAAAAATATTAATATAGAGGTGTGTCAAGGACAACTCTATAACCTAATTACAATAATATTCAATTTGGAAATTGGTTCATTTTTTTTTACAAATATTATTTCTGTTAAACTGTGGGTTGGGAGCCTGAAGCCTCAGTCACATAGAGATTTAAAGCTGCTATTTTCCGGCAGCGAAATTAGCTGCGTGTGAGCATGCACGAGCTAAAAATCGCAGCCCGAAAAATAGCCGCTATAAAATTGAGCATGTGCAATTTTTTCTCCTGCGAAAAATAGCCGAGCGATAAATAGTTACATGCGACAGGAAAATTAGCGCGAGTAGCCATTTCTTGAATCAAGCGCCACGACTTACGACATTACGGTGTATTCCCGCTGTCCCCACCGCCCGTGTCCCCATTAATGGTAATTCACAAATGGCGAAACTAAAGGTTCCATTTTCTTTTAAGTACTGATTTTTAGAAATAACACTAAAAAAATCAGTACCTACTTAAAAGAAATTGGAACATTTTTTTACGCCATTTTATGTTAGATATAATATGCATACCATTAATGGGGACACGGGCGGTGGGGACAGCGGGAATACACCGCCATTTCGACTACACGGCACCAATCGAATGAGGTTTCTAGCTGTTTAAAACGGCATGTAGTCGACCGCGGACCCACGGTTTATACCTTTTTTTATTTTTATTTTACGCCGGGTTTGCTCTTGACTCTAGTCTAGGTCAGAGGTGACACAGACAAAGTCGACGATGGAGTGAGCTTACCCAGAAGAAGCCTGTTCACTCTCACTTTGAATAGATTAGGGTTGTATGCGTTCGGAAACAGACGCAGGCATACCTGCTAGTAATCGTAAGCAAAAAAACAGCAGCTATAAATTGCTTCGTGTGACTGAGGCTTAACAGTTAACAGTCTTGCTGGCAAACCCAAATCGAGAAATCATTTACATGAAGCCAGTTTCTCGTCTTATGAGTCTGTTTCTACTGAACATAAAATAACGAAGGTATTGTCAGTTAATTTATAGTACTCAACCGACTTAAAAAAAGGTGATGCATGGTTTGAGGAAAACAAGCCAGTAACGTCTAGAGCTCAAGAAACTGCCTTCAAGTAAATTATAACTTTATTTAATTTGAGCACTGTATTTTATATGAAAACTAAATAAGTCTCCATATCATTGAAGATCCAAAAACTGGCTGGTACATTGGTTACAATGTTATTTACTCCTCATTTCATCTAACAAAAATATCATCTTCAGACACAGTCTAGATAGATACTAATCATACCAAATTAGATATACATATATGAATTCACTTACAAACAAAACAAAGGATATTGTTGAAATATTTGCCCAAGGACTGTACAAATAACTTATAGAAATACTCCCATTTTATAATGGACAGTCTTAGTATTTGAAACATGTATAATATTCAAACTAACTCTGATACAGTTTTAGAACAATTGGTCTAAAAATGACCCTTAACAGCTGTACAATAAGTGCAGTTTTCGAATACCCCTGCTACCAGATGGCCGACCGGCATCGAACGTGTTAAGGCATGCTCTATTTTTTTAGAGTTCGGGTACTAGAGAAGTTTCCTTAAAAGCCAGCAACCGTGCTTGAAGTCCCGTCATTTGAACATTTCACCTTATTGTGCGTATTAAAATGGACAAAATTTAACCTAGTTTAATGTTTTGGTGAATAACTGACCCCTATTCTTTTACGAGCGCGGCTACTAATATAATGAAGCAAATTTTTTATTTGTTTGAACGTGCTAATAGCTGGAACTGCCAGTCGAATCGAGTATTTACCATCACGCTACGACCTTCACGAGCCGAGCAAAAACGAAGTAACGGCGCGGGGGGAAAAAGTAGATGTTATTTTAGTATAGATTGTGGTGTCTTACGACTTCCACGCGAACGAAGTCGCGGGCAGAAGCTAGTGAGAATATAAAAATTATCATGTCTCAAATTCCAATACAGGTTCATGAAAAAAAACCATAATAATTAACAGTTTCGGTGTATTCCCGCTGTTCCCACCGCCCGTGTCCTCATTAATGGTAATTCACATAAAATGGCGAAACTAAAGAATCCATTTTCTTTTAAGTACTGATTTTAGAATATATAATTATAAAATCAGTACCTACTTAAAAGAATATGGAACCTTTTTTTTGCCATTTTATATGAAATATATTATGCATATCATTAATGGGGACGGCGGGAATACACCACAATTTCTTATTTCATTATTTTTTAACTATCCTAAATTATGCTTCCACTGAGGTGGAATTCTTGTATTGCACATTATGATAAATGTTAGGAATCTTTTATAGATTGGCTTGATAATGATCTCGTCTTCTCTACACCTTCACTTCCTGTGAATCATTTTTGCACACGCATGTGTAAAATGTGTATATCAAATACTGTGTGTATCAAAAATGATACACCAAGCTCATTGCGTTCAAGGAGATGTGTATTGATAATATCGATCTGACCACGCCAAATCTCTCGGTGTAATAAATTCATCATTCCTGGCAGTGACAGTGTCTATAACATCATGAATTTTAGCATCTATATTGATGATTTTCATATGAATTTTTCGCTATATAAATGTATGAAAACGACTATAGTAATACTTATTTAGTCCATCTGCTACTATTATAACAATTTAGGTCTGCTGGACAATTTAGATATGGATATTTCCATTAAAAAAGGTATCAATGATTTTTATTTAAAAAAAAAAATCATTTCATCAGAACATTCCATAATAAAGCTTGTTTCAAATTTAGGCACAATTCTAGCCGCTTTACAAATAAACATAGAATAAAGTTATGACAAGCATTAACGTCAAAATACGGTCGAATTGAGAAATCTCCTCCTTTTTTGAAGTCGGTTTAAAAATGTATGGTTATAACAAAGTTATTCCTAGCATAACTTTATCCCGTGTTTATTTTGTAAGGCCCAGGTAGTCTCAATACAGAAAAAAAATCGTTAGTACTCCACCAGTGCAAAATATTTATGTTTATGTTTATAAGCACCTCCCTGAGGCGTTTAATTTTTTAAATGTATTTTTATTAGGTTTACGGTCACCTCAGTGGATGAGCAGTGATGTGGTCCTAGGGGTTGAGCTTCTCCAATTGGTCCATGAACCACGGCCGTCCCGTGGCGCGTTTTGTGAGTATGTCGCAACCAGTCTCCGTAACCAACAGTGTTTGTTCGAACTAGAAAGTAAAAAATAAAAAAAGTCTTATTTATTTGGTACACCAACAGCAGTACATACAAAAGATTAAAAATGAACAATAAAATAATAAATGTACTAGTATGTATGCCTATTATAGGTGTACACAGCATTTACCACAAAACAACATCTTAATTAACTAAAAATAATAATAATGAAGATAATTAAAAAATACAATTAGAATTAGAAAAAAAAAATATAAGTGGATATTTGGATTAAGTATACTAAATAAAATTATTTAAATGAAATCACGAAAGGTGGAAGGTGAAAAAGGATGTGTGTAATAATGATATCTAAGATTAAATATGAACATGAATTTACAAAAAATAAAAAAGTGTTGGTTAGTATAATGTACTCCCGTTTATCAGAGACAGATCTTCTAAACTTGATAAGTGATACACCGTGTAAGTCGATTTCAGATGATTTGCAAAAACTGTTGTAATTTTTGCAAATTCGGAGCAAGGGAGCATTGAGACCAAGATTGGATTTGCGGAAAGGAATATGAAACAACCTGGTGATGGGATGTCTTGGAGGTTTTGAAGGGACTGCGTATTGGATACGCTCAACAAGATCGCTACATTTTATAAATCCATTTACAACTTTGTAGTAGAAAATTAAATCACGCCAACGGCGACGATCTATTGTAGGTATTTTTTTTTTTTTCAGTTATTTAAATTTTTTAAAACAACATTTGCAATATAGCACATTATAACATTATCTCTAAATAAGTACGCCTAGCCTTTTCACAACTATGTTGGGGTCAGCTTCCAGCCAAACTGGATGCATCTGAATACCGGTATTTTACATGGAGCGACTGCCTATCTGACCTCCACAGCCCAGTTACTGGGTAACACAATACCCCTTGGTAAGACTGGTTGTCAGACTTTCCGGCTTCTGACGACCCGTAACTACTGTCAAAGATCTACAAATGACTGCAGGGACCAACGGCTTAACGTGCTTTCCGAGGCACGAGAGGTCTTGGTATGTAAAGATTGTCACCCATCCCTAACCAACCGTGGCAAGCATAGCTTAACCTGATCGATCGACCCGTGCGGTTATAACCTAGCCACAAGCCAGGAGCAAAAATACTTATTTTGATCTTAACTTCTAATGTCAGTACCTGAGCAGACCGACTGCCATCAGCAGTGACTGCGGTCCAGTGGTCCGGCCACTGTTCATCGCGCCAACCTCCCTCGTTGATCATCGGCTCAATGGTAAAGCAGTGTCCAGGCTTCATTACTCCAATTGCTTTGTTTTCTGAAAGGAAAAGGAAAGAATATTACAGTTTGCATGCCTAAAATCACATGAACATTAATTTATTTATTTTGTTAGGGAAAACAAACAAAAGGGTATGTCCTGGGTAAAAAAAAAAAAGAAAAACTGTGTAGTCCGTCAATCAGATAATAAAAAAATATTAGACACGTATTTTTTGCTTTATCATATTAATAAAAATGACTTAGATAAAACACATTAAACTTAGGGAGTGGGGGCTCGTTACGTCACAGCTACGTATAAAATTTACTGAGAAGTGGCGTCATGCCACATTTGAACTCAATGTATCGCCGTAATGAGTCCCTTAGAAATAAATTCAAAGAAATTGATATACTAACTTTGCCTCCTTTTTATATCTTAGAAAGTATTTTGTATGTTCGCAAAAACTTAGGACTTTTCAAAATAAGAAACGATTTCCATAATATAAATACACATAGTAAACATGAAATTGTGATACCCAAATTCAGATTAACTACAACTAGCAAGTCATTTCTTATAAACAGTATCTGCTTGTATAACAAGTTGCCAAATTCGGTTTCAGAACTTAGCGATGGAAAGTTCAAAACCCACATGAAACGTGTCCTTATCAAAAAAGCATATTATAAGATAAAAGACTATGTTGAAGACAAGGAAGTTTGGCAATAATTCCTTCTGCACATGTGGCTTCCCTGGTACCTCATAAACAACATAACTATGTCAATGTCTATTAACTGCTCCCAAATAACGATGTTTATTTAGAATTTTTGATTATTTTTTTACATACTTCCTTGACATAATCTTTTCATTATTTGACATTATTTACCTACAAATCGAATTCCAATTCTTTATTAGTGGCTTTTGTGGACATGATATTTATTCAGATATGTTACTGTAGTTGTAATTGCAATCATGTCATTAATATTTTATATACTTAGATTATTTTCTATTTTGTGAATGTGAGAACGTTGTAGGTCAAGTAGTGTAGATTTGTTGGCACTTTTCTATTTTGTTAAGTACCTGGTAATTGTTGAAAGGCCCACACTGTCCTCCCATACCTATTATCACTGTTATTTAATAATATTGTAAAGCCAATTATTTTTAAAAGAGTAACCGTGGAGTTTCTTGCCGGCTCTTCTCCATAGGAAACGACTATTTGGAACTGTGCACCTAGCTTCTGACGTTTCATAAGTGCCCATGTAGGTTTATGTGAAATAAAATATTTTGTTTTTTTTTTTTAATGTTTTGATTACGTAAAAAAAGAAAAAATATGTGTCCAATATTTTTTAATAATCTATAATTTTTTTTAATGTCAATAATAGGGATGATGAATAAAAAAATATTTTGTGTCTGTGTGACATTTACCCACTACCAATTATTTTGTAATATTAGATGTATTATAATATAATAATACAAAATAATTGACAATATAATAATAATCCACGACGTTTCCACAGATTACCTAGGTTAAAGATACAGTGAAAAACGCAGGAAGAGAAAAAAGAGGATGTCCTTCACTTAAACTAAAATAAATTGTCCTTGATATAATTACTACTATTTCGAGATACACAGATCAAAGGTGGACATTGGAGTCAACGAAGTGGTCTGGACCAGGAGGCAAGAGGAGCAGGGGCAGACCACTTAAGAGATGGGCGGATGACATTATTGAAGTAGCTGGTCCGAGTTGGATGGAGTCGGCCCAAAACAGGGAAAATTGGCACGGGTTGGAGGAAGCTTTTACCCAAAAGGGATCCATATTGAAATAAAATATTTAAGTAAATACGAATTTGTAAAAACAGAATACTGAAGAAAAATATGGAATAAATGAGTTTTATTATTATTATAATTCCTACGTAAACAAACAAAAAGAAAAGGCACTACACATCACGTAAATGCAGATTATTAATTAAATATTTTCTAAATTTTTGACGATCTAAAGCTAATATACCAAAATTCATTAATGAATTATTTTTTTCAACTACTATTTAAAGCAGCATCTTGTGCCAATTAAAATTGATCAAACTGTAGCTAGAAGTCGAGACTATAGTTACAATACTCACTGGCGTAATGTGGTACATTAGGCGTGGTGTGGAACAGCCTATGTATTCCATGTCCACAGTAGGACCGTACAACACTGAATCCATTGGCCTGAGCATGTTTCTGAATGACATTCCCAATTTCTCGGTACTTCTCACCAGGCTTCACAATATCAATAGCTTTCGATAAGCATTCATACGTAACTTGGACAAGCTTCCGTGTAGATTCTGGTACATTACCAACAAAGAATGTCTCATTGAGATCACCGTGGAATTCTCGGTGATAGACTGTTACGTCTACATTGCAGATGTCACCATCCTGTAAAAAAGGTAGACATGTTAGTAAACTTATGAGATTATAAAAATTATGTCATTTTAATTACTTACAATTTATTATTGTTAATATTAGGTTGGGGAAGTCTTTTCGCATGTATGAACTTGTAATAAAATCTCTTTGGCTATACTATTTGTATCTGGCTGGTTTTGGTATCATTGAAAGTTTAAATTTTAAAGAACATAATTCCAAATTCAAATTAGGAAAATGTGTGATTTTCATTTGTTTTTCGTACTGTCAAGATGAGTGAATGTAATGAAGAAATTCGATACATTTTAAAATTTTACTACAAAAAAAGTAAAAATGCAACGCAAGCCGCGAAAAAAATTTGCGATGTTTATGGACCTAGTGCAGTGTCTGTGAGGGTAGCACAAATTTGGTTTAAGCGTTTTCAATCCGGAAATTTTGATGTCAAAGATGCACGTCGCTCTGGTCGCCCTATTACGGATAAAATGGATGCCATTTTTGAAAAAGTGGAGCAAGATCGGCATACCAGTAGTTACGACGTAGCTGAAGAACTGGGAATTGACCACAAAACAGTTTTGGCACATTTGAAAAAAACTGGGTACACAAAAAAGCTCGATATTTGGGTACCTCACGAGCTCACTGAAAGAAACCTAATGAACCGTGTACTCATTTGTGATTCTTTATTACGACGTAATGAAACCGAACCATTTTTGAAGAAGCTGATAACTGGTGATGAAATGTGGATTACGTACGACAAGAACGTGCGAAAAAGGTCGTGGTCAAAGGCCGGTCAGGCTTCACAGACTGTGGCGAAACCCGGGTTAACTCGCAACAAGGTGATGCTGTGTGTGTGGTGGGATTGGAAGGGCATTATTCATTATGAGCTGTTACCACCAGGCAGGACCATCGATTCTGAACTCTACTGCGAATAACTGATGAGATTAAAGCAAGAAGTTGAGAGAAAGCGGCCGGAATTAATCAACAGAAGGGGTGTGGTTTTTCATCATGATAACGCTAGACCTCACACATCTTTAGCCACTCAGCAAAAATTAAGAGAAACGGCTGGGAGGTGTTAATGCATCCGCCGTATAGTCCTGACCTTGCACCTTCAGATTTCCACCTGTTTCGGTCTCTTCAGAATTCTTTAGGCAGTGTCAGGTTAACATCACGAGAGGACTGCCAAAACCACTTGTCGCGGTATTTTGATCAGAAGTCCCAAAATTTCTATAGCAATGGGATCATGTCCCTACCTACAAGATGGCAAAAAGTTATCGAACAAAATGGTACCTACATACTATAGTTAAATGTAAATAAACTATATTAAAAAATGTTTTGAAATTTCATAAAAAATGCGAAGAAACTTTTTCCACAACCTATTATATCTTGTGAATTATAAAATAAAAACAAAAATTATGTTTATGAAATAACTGGTAATAAAAATTTATGAGTGTAAATGAACAAGTTTTGCAAGAAAAACATAACACAGGCCAACTTGTTTTTATTAAGGTCAATAAACTCATAACAATATGAGGTTTTATGCTAATGTTCTAGAACATGACTTAAATTTTTCCAAGTATACAGCCTCTTATACTTTTGAACCACTGATAAACAATAAGAAATGTGCAAGCTTTTTAATAAAACTAGCTACGCCCTCAGGTTTCACTCATGTAACTGTGTATTCTATGATATACCTAAAATTGGAATTCAAGATTGACTATATAGTTTGTTGAAAAGTACTATAATATAGTGTTAAAATTTTAGGCATATCTTAAACAGGTAAAATCACAGTTTAAGAATAAAATATAACTGTTTGAAATAAAATCGTGCAAATTATTTTAAACATTTTGATTTTTATTTATTATTTTCTATTTATAAGTTTTTCTTCTAACCAAGATAATCTTGTAATGGTATCTGGTGAAAACTGTTTAATTTCTAAATATGTTCGTTAACAATCGAAATGTAAATTATATCAAATAAATAAACATGAGCAACTTATTATTATTAACATAACCGGGATATTTACCATGTTTATTTATTGTTTTGAACATGGTAAGTATCCCGGTTATGTTAATAATAATATTAGTGACCATGACAGTTTAAAAACTTATATGAGCAACTTGTTCAAAAGAATAGAAATCTTTTATTTTCATTAGTTTACGATGGGACCTTAGGCTATAATTGGTTTTATTTTGACACACCTCCTCAGCGTGCTTTCAAAAGCACGAAATATAATAAAATCAAATAATTAGAATTATTAAGGAAATGTTGACTACCCGTGAAACGTCACTTTGACAATGTCATTTCTTTGTTTATATTTTTGATCTCAAATGCAATTTCTGTCTAGAGGGTTTGGTTTCCACACTTAGTCCTTTAGGTGGACCATTGTGCGTGTCCACGCACAATGGTCATGGTGGCTATCTATGTATTCTATTGGCATTGAGAGTTAAAGTTAAAAGTTAATAAAAGTCATTGTACATTAGTAATATCTTCTTCATTGTATTATGCTCAACACGACATGAATGGCTATAGCAAATTAACACAAGCTTCTAATGTATGAGTCCTTATCATAAAATAAATGATGGGGTGAAAATGTACAAACCTCCAACGGACGTAAATCTGGTATGCCATGGCAGATCACCTCATTGACAGAAGTGCAGCAGCTGTTCGGAAAGTTGTGATAGTTTAGGGGACTTGGGTAGCACTCCCGCTCAATGCACGCCTCGTGAACAACACGGTCAATCTCTTCTGTTGTCACTCCCACATCACATGCTCTAGAAACAAAACAATTATTTTTGAGTATTAACCATCTGTTTTACGCATATAGTGTTCTTTTTTCCAAAATTTCAGCAATCACGTTTCATAGCAATTACTTATAATAATTTAATTAATTAACTGTGTTAAAGTAAATATGTATGACCTATGATAAGTATTTATCAAATTTAGAAGCTACTGAACATAATTAAAATTTATTTGTCTATAAAATTGACAAGTTTTAGATTATTTATTAATTTTTATGAGACTGTCTTATTACTTTTCGCCTGAAACACAGGATTACCTAGTTCAGGCACGTGAGTCTTAGGAATATAATTTACATTTAAGCAAAACAGTATCCATTTTTATAACATGTAATTTTTTTAATAAAATTGTATTTATTGTTTTATTATTTATTTATACTAAGCTGATGTATTAATTAATTTATTTAAGTATTATTTAATTCTTTGGGCTAATGAACTTTGTACACAGAGATAATTTATAAAGAATACTCCCTCAACATCAGACATTATTTTCAAATATCATTAAACAAACATTTTCTAGCATAAAACAACAAACAATTATAGAAACATGAACTAACTTGGCAGCTTCGTCCAGCACTTCTCTACCGAGGCGACAAGCAACGCGCATGCCTTCGATCTCCTCATCATCGAGCACCTTGATCTGCCCGGAGCCCTTCGCTGCATGTTCCGACGCTGGGAACCCGGTCGGGTGATCAGCATAGTCTGGACGACCGATATGCGGTGGCACCGTACGCCTCGGCCCCGCCGGGAACGGTCTCAACTTCCCAGTGAAACTAAACGACGGCCACGGGTTGTACTCCACATTAGACACATCTGTACTCTCACCCTCTAAAACAAAATTTACATTGTCATAACGAATTGTAACCTAACACCGTAACATAACCTACAACGCACTTACTCGCTAACGAATGAATTATTTTGTGATTCTTCCAAGATTTCTTGAAGCAGTCTTGATTACAGAAAAACGAGCCTTGTATTCCGAGTTTTATGCACGATGGACATTGTAATTGTGCAATGGACTTGCAGCCGGGTGTTTCACACATTCCAATCGCCGCCATTTTTTAGAACAACTGTCAAACCAGTGTCATCAGTCATAAAAGTCAATTTATCTGTCACATCTTTTTATTTGACATTGACCAGTAAGTGTTACCAGCACTCCACTCGTAAGCCAAAACCGGAATCACATAAAAATAAAAACAACGTTTTTATTTTGCATTTGATAGCTTTAAACGTTTCGCAACAGATGAACTAATAATAATAAAAAAAAATTACAACAAAAAACGACTTTTATTTAATTACTAAGTTTTTGGGCCGTAAACCATGATTCCTAAGCTAACGCAGCGGTAACTCGGCGTTTGCCACCAGCAGGGCTAACATGATTTTATTTACATATATATCTGGATATTAATGAAAGTGGTGCTCATCTTCGTATTTCATTATTTTTATGTATTGTAAAATAAAATGATGATTAAAAATAAGTACACACGGACACAAATCAAGCTATAAATTTCCAGTTTAGGCTGATCTCGCATTGTACGGAAATCCTATACAATGCGAGATCCGCATAGCTGGTTTACAGCATGATTTGCGGCCGTGTGTACAGTATGAAGCGATTATGTTATTTAGGGGTTTTTTTTTTGTGTCTTAATTGTGTCTACCTTTCTCGTCGTCAAAATCGAGGACGACAAAAGAATGGGTATAAAACCTTAAAGCTCGTTAGAGGTGGCAGCACTGTTGCTCGTCTACAAACCGCCATTGTTTTCTTTAGGCGTACTTTTGTGTCGATCACAAATTAAATGAAAACTAGTTAACTATGAATGTGACTTGGAGTATAGCACTATTAAAAGACAATCTAAGGAAAAAGGAAGCGTCTACCACTAATAAAAAGCAGCTTTGCAGCTGTAGTGGAATAGTAAATAATACGTGAAATTTTTATAAAATAACATTACCAGTGGGTAACAATAAACAACACTGTTAATAAAATCTAACAAAATTATGAAATGATCAGACTTTAACGGGAAATAACAGGCTAGAAATAAAATTTGTAGACGTGTGTTTTTTTTTACCATAACCTGCAAATTATTACAAACTAGTACAGTTATGTACTACTCTACCTACTAGTCACTACATATTATAAAACAAAGTCCTCCACCGCGTCTGTCTGTCTGTTCGCGATAAACTCAAAAACTGCTGCACCGATTCTCATGCTGTTTTCACCAATGGATAGCTAGGTTCTCGAGGAAGGTTTTAGTATATAATTTGTTAAGTTTTTGTATACATTTTTGTATAAATTATCGATATTTGTTGGAGGTGTCGGCAAAAATAAGCCGTCTGGGAGCTTTCAACGAAAACGCTGTCTAAACCCTTTGAGATATAACAAAATAATGTATGGTGAAATTATGTATCTTATAAAGGTCTTCAGAAAAGTCCACGATGGCATATGTCTATCTCTTAAGGATAACATACTATATCCATTTTATTGTCTTTTTGTAGGTATTTGTTTGCCGAATTTTACTCTTGGAAATACAATTACGATTCATTAGGTATTTCGAGCGTTTTATCAGCACAAACGGTGTATCATGCGACATTTCGGAGGATTTCATTTTGTTTTCACATTGTTGGTACTTACGTGAATTATTTTAAAATTATTATTTGTGTCGCACTTTTATTTCGTGTTGTAATTTGGTAGGTACAATTGTGTAGGTATTTGTTTGGCGAATTTTACTCTTGGAAATACGATTACGATAACAATACGCTATAATATCAGTAGCTATTAGCCAAATTATGCACCAATGGTGTTCAATATACATTTCGAGCGTTTGCTCAGCACAAACGGTGTATCATGCGACATTTCGGAGGTTAATTCGTTTTGTTTTCACATGGTACTTACGTGAATTATTTTAAAATTAATATTAGTGTCGCATTTTTATTTCGTGTTGTAATTTGGTACAATTGATTGCTTTAAGAATTTGAGTGAAATTTCGTATTTTGGTTTTGTGTTTGTTATCTTTAGGTAAAAAGACTCATCAGACGTTCAGAACTTATGTACTTTTATTATATTAAATCATTGTCATTTGTTCCGGTTTCTATTCTCATAGTGAATCACTTTAAAATTAATATTATGTTAGAAATTTGAGATATAGCCTGGGATATGGAGAAGGACATAGGGTACTTTTTTATGCGAGAACCGACATCCACGCAGGCGAAGCCGTGGGCAAAAGTTAGTTTATAATAATTCTCAATATTTTTTGGCTTTGTACGGTGGCCAGCACATCAAAATAGCCCAAACTGTAAAATCTGCCTATTGTACTTATCTTGTGTTATTTTATTCCTGTTGCTTGATGTGCTGGCCACTGCACTTATTAATTACTCTTAAATTTACCAATAGGTAGGTACACAAAGACGGCATTGTTCACTTGTGTCATTCTTGTCTCAAATTGTTCGAAATATACACAAACCACAACGACATTTACGCTATCAGTGAGTCATTGAAATGACCCACTGAGGGCGTAAATATCGTTAAGTTAGATATCTGGTCTCAACTTCGGCTCCACCATCGAGTGCAAAGCACAAATTGCGGCCAAGAAACTGGGCGTCCCAAATAGAGTGAAGCGGTACTTTACGCCTGGACAGCTTTTAACCCTTTACAAAGCACAAGTCCGTTCCTGCATGGAGTATTGCAGCCACCTTTGGGATGGCTTAGCTAAGTACCAACTTGCTGCGCTTGACTCGGTGGAACGCAGAGCTAAGAGGCTCATTGGCGACGTAAAACTGGTGGATGCCAAGCTTCACAGCTTGGCTCATCGCCGCAAGGTTGCCTGCTTGTCGGTCTTCTACAGATTGTACTTCGGCGAGTGTGCCCATGAACTCCATGACCTCATTCCACCGGCCCCCTTCTACCATCGGACATCTAGACGCACTGCAAGTTACCACTCCTACCTAGTTGATATTTCACCAACTCGCACTAAGCGTTTTCAAACGTCTTTTATAATGCGCACAGCAAAGGAGTGGAACTCTCTGCCTGCGTCTATATTTCCGAACGCATACAAGCCTTATCTATTCAAAGTGAGAGTGAACAGGCTTCTTCTGAGTGAGCTCACTCCATCGTCGACTTTGTCTTTGTCACCTCTGACCTAGACTAGAGCCAAGAGCATAACCACCGTAAAAAAAAAAAAAAAAAAACGTAAACGTACCTGATTTTCGTTGAGTTACATTTACGATATTGCTGCACCGGATGTAGACTTATTTTTGTCATAATTTGTTATCAAAAACTATTAATAAAGTATTTATGACGTTATTGCACCCGGCCCGGTGTGCGATATGTATTACAGGAAATAATTTAAAAAAAAGGCAAAAAGAAATCAATTTTCATTAACCAAACCATGTTTTCTAGAAACTTATATTTGTTGAGTTACCGCCTTTTATGTCGTTCATGATTCGAAAAAATGAGAAACGTTCCGAACCTGCCTTTTGCATACATATCTACTACCGACCACTCTTTCCAAAAAATAATAAGAATACTAGGTAGGTACCGTACTTTAAAAATCTTCGTTTTGTAAAATTACCGTGAATATCTGGTTCATTCAAAGGCAAGATAACCTCAGTTACGGGTAACTCCACTTCAACCTTCATTGGACTTCTTTATAAGATTCTGTAAGGCAGAGCTAAGATGTTATGGGGTCCCTAGACGGTCAAAATTTCTTGACAAGCATTTATGTGCTTGCCAAGCACGCTTGACGAGGCTTGACACAACCATGCTTGACGTTGCGTGTTTTTGCAATAACCCTATCTTTTTCCTGTAAGATTGAGAAATGTTTTCACCATTGTCTAATTATCCGTGTTTTTGCCAAAATTCGAATTATCAAATCATCCTACGACAGATATACAACATTATTTTTAGTATATGCAAAACCTGAATATAGTTTGTTCAGAATAAGTAACTGAATCGATTCCAACAGTTTTTACACCATGTTATATTTTTTCCCAAAAATATTTAAAAAAGGTTACAAGGTGGACACCGAGCGACACTAAGTAGGTACTTGACCATTACGAAAAAGTCCAAAGCCTGTAAGTGTGATGGAAAATGTTATCACCAGTTAATTACAATACAATCGTCGAACGGTTAGATACCTACTGCCAAATTAATATTATTATTAATGAACGCAAGGCGCGGGCGGCGCGGGCGGCGCGGGAGCGCCGCGTGGTGAGCATGTTTTTGTACGGACAACCAGGTAACATAACAAGCTTATAACTTTGTTAATTTTCATGATACAGTTTTGAAATTTTGTACATAAATTCTTTACATAAAAATACTAGACACGTGTTTCAGGTTTCGCATAAACTAAAACTAATGTTGTATAAGCCAGTCACACGGTAAACTCTGCGCGATGCAGGATTTTTGTGACGTCAGGTCTTTGATCTCTTTGATGCGTAGAAACAGTTAACGAACGGTAGGTACTTACTGAATGATTTACGAATGATATACAACCATCCGTCTAGAAGATCCCAGGAGCGAATTAAAGTGTTCCTAGTGTGACAGTAGAAAAAATTGATGAAGTACCCGTAATTACTGTCCATTACACCACAGACTCAGACCACAAAGTACATTTATATGTATATCATTACACAGTAACGCTCAAACAATACAATTTTTACACAATAACTGAACTGTTTAGTGTTTTATACTAAATAGGTACTGGAATTTGAAAATAAATTATATCTAACACCATTACTTCTTAGTTATTTTAGTACCTTTAAATTTTAGTTTAGTTATAGTAAAGAAATCTTGAAATACGTCAATCGATACGTGTTGCAATCACGTTGCGATCGACCACAGACCACGATTGACGTTCCTATTTGCTTTTAAAACTACGTGCTCTATTTTTAAATCGTTTATTTTCTTACAGCTTCCAGCGCTGTCCAGAGCGTATTCCAGTAATTCCAGTCGGTCTGGCAATATTTTTATTGGCGTTCCACGTTCCTCACTTGATTGAAAGAGTTCGCCGCAAAAAGTTCTCATCTGGAAAAAAGTAAAACCGCTCAACCTTTTTTGTTGGCTTCCTTTCAGACGTTTTAACATGCTCGTAAAAATATTAAGAACGAGATTTTTAGGGTCATGATTTATCCCAAGTTACGGTTTTATTATGACAAAAAGTAGTTGAAAGTTTAACGAACTCTAAAGAGGGTAAAAGGAGCTTACCTATGCTTCTAAATTAGGCCAATGTTTGCCGTAATGCGGTTTACCTAATGGGTCTAAAACACGGTTGTTTACGTCTCTTAAGATACAGCAAAATTAGGCTTTTACCTACTGCTGAGGTTTGAAGGCCTTCCCGACATTCAGGTAATGAAACATAGCTAAATATAACGGCTGTGAAAAGAAAAGCTTGAAAAATTCCTACTCACGCGAACTTGATTGATAAGGAATGAGCGCTTTCGCTTATGGAAACAAATATTAGGTAGGCGAACAGGTAAGCAGGCAGGTGAACTAGGTAAATTATAAATACTCAAAACAATTAGATTAACCTATACCCAAAGTCTCAAATTCAGATAATTTATGTAAGCAAAGAGGATAACATAACAAAAAAATATCTTCATAATGGTAATGGCACGGTTGGCGCAGTGGTTAAGCGATTGACTGCTGCACTGCGTGTCGCGGGTTCGATTCCCGCACGGAACAAATATTTGTATGACCTACAATTAGTTGTTCCGGGTCTGGCTGTTTGTGTATGTGTTTAAGATACAGGAGAAATTCCTAGTGTGGGGCAAAGTATTTAAAAAAAAAAAAAAAAAGTAAAATGGCGAAAAAAAATGTTTCATTTTCTTTTAAGTACTGATTTTAAGAAATAATAATTAAAAAATAATCATACCGTAATTATTTTTATAAATTTTCGGTTTTAACAAAGTTATCGATAAAAGGACATTTTCTGGTATAAAATATTTTTCAACACACTTGCTCGTAAAGTGGCTCTTATTGAACCGCTTTTATGTCCATAATGCAGTGTATTACAAACGCGTGCTTTTTACTTTACGTTACCATACGAGTGCTGTAACGCCACAGATAACTGTTTACTAGTCGAAAACTTGCGCTTTTTTTTTTACATCTCGTCAAAGAAACTTCATGCCAAAAGGAATCCGCGCGTTCACTTTTTTTTTAAATAGTCCGAATTGTCTTTGATCACAAAATTAACTAAAATTTATTTATCTTAAATCAGGAGTGGGTTGTAACAGGTAAAATCTCATATCTGTTTCGCCTGTTTCTGTTCCACGTAATTAACAGTTCCAAAAAAATGTTACAAAATAGCAGGCTGTTATTTCATACTATGTGGGAACAAACTATTGTGTGTTGTCTGTTACCACAGCTGCACAGTTATAATACACGGAGGTACTCTTTCTAACTATGGTGTTACACCTACATATCCGAGAAAAGGAAAGAGCTTGTGACGGACGATGTAACAGAGTGTCACAGTGTAACAGTAACATTTATTATCTATATTCTAACTAAGGTAACTATCATAAGCATGAATAGACAAAAGCTTGTGACTGGATGGATTCTGTTATCTCGTCGTGGAACAGAACCTTTTTTTTTTCAGTTTATTTGTCACAGTTACAGTCTGTTATCTTGTGATACCTGTTGTATTTAGCTGTTACGATATATACGTCTCACTCCTACCTTAAATTGTCCGTGGTCCCTCCCGGAACCAAACAGAAGAGATCCTGACTGACGTTCTATTATTGCGGATTCTCACTGAACTAATGTATGCCAATAGTACTTTCTAATTCCATACTAACTAAACTACGATCAGACTTTTTTTTATAACGGCTGTTTAGCGGTTTTCCAGTGCCTCTATTTACACCTGCGCGCGCAAGACAAGCGGGGCGCGCGGAAAAAAAAATACAAAACCAGCGCGCCATTTTCCATAAATATTTGTTTTGTTAACGTTTTCTTTGTGTTGTTATAAGTTTCTATCAAAAATACGAAATGTAAAGTATTGTCACCAACCGACGTTGAACAGTTGTTAAAAAAAACGTCCGGATAGTCAGTACCTGGCAACAAAGGTCAGTTGAACTTTATAAATCTAAATGTATCATCTCTATAATTACGTTATTGTAGCATAAGTTTTTACAACAAGTCTGTTTTTTTCCTCGCAAGTGTGTTGAAAAACGTCGTATGGAACGCGTGTGCATTGATCATCACACACTCGGCTCCCTTATCGCGCTCGTCTGCGACTCGCGCGAATAATACCGCCTCGAGTGCAATGAACCAACACAGCACACTTGTATCATAATGTACTATTATGATACTGGTAACAATGCAGGAGATCCAAACATTTCAAATTTACATCTTCATCAACACTAATATTACAACTCTCATACATAGATTCATACTGTAAGTAGCATATCTAGACATTTTTTGGATGAAAACGGCTGTAAACTGTTTCGAGTGGAAGACACTGGGCTTAAGAGGGCTGATTATGACGATCATATACCGTGTTTCCGACACACTACACAAAACATTGTTTGGCAACGGTATTTTGTTTGCATAGTTCTTATAACTAATTCACTTTAATTTTATCGATGATTATTTACAAAAACATTTAATGATAAAATGTTTTGCACCACTGTCCTGTCATTTTGATAGTGACATTTCTTGACGTTACTTTGTTTACATAAATTATCTGAATTAGAGACTTTGGGTATAATGACTACATAACGTCTTTTACGTCGGTATGTCCTCCATACAGCCTTAGCTTTACACTAGTCAATAGCCATGTCAATTAAAATCTATACCACTCCTTTAAAAAAATAATTATCATCTCGTGACTGAGAAGGAATTATGAAAAACGGCTCAATCAACTATCTCGATAAGTGTGTCTAAAATTTTCTAATACCTTTTTTAAAGTTTCATAATTGAGACACGAAGCAACAAAATTCGACCTAGGTAAATAAAAACAGCCACATTCCTCTAGATCGTATTTCGCGACACACGGTACCTTTGTGTCGCGTCGCGTGTCGCGCCTGTTTGTAGGAGCCTTTAAAGTTGCATCGTCTAAACAGTGTTTAGACGATGTAAGTCCTTTGTTGCTTAAGGCGAGGTTCTTCAAGCGTGCATTCTTGTTCTTGAGGTGGAAGCGGGGCGCGAGTAAATTGTGCCGAGAACTTCGTTAACTTTGGGTTGAAAATTATGTGATATTAACAATGTTAAACCCGACAGACATTACATCATGATAGACGTTTATTTTGATGTGATTTTCAATACATAAAGTAGTAAAGGCACTTCCCCACCCACTTCTCCTTCTTCTTATCTGACTTCCCTTTGTCTATATTTATGCGCTGCACACAGCAAGAATCTTCGGTCCGAGAATAATCGTCTTCTTCGTTGTCCTTCTCATCGCTCTGGTTTCATAAAATCTTCTTTCTTTGTCCAGGCGGTTTTCCTTTGGAATGCGCTCCCTCAGAATATCAGGACGGTAACCAATCAGTTCACATTTAAAGTGAAAGCTCGAGAACACATATTATATACGAGATTCGTCTCAGAATTAAGTTTTTGTAGGTTTTCTTGTTTAACTCTCATAACTTTTTAATTTTAGTTGTATGTATGTATATATGTATTTATTCTTATATCTTAGCTATAAATATCTTCTTAATTTGATTTTCTGTTATTGTACCTACTGTGTATTATCTCTGCATCACCCTAAGGTAGACTGGTAGAAAATGCCCAAGGCATTAAGTCCGCCTTTGTACAGTTTTTACTTGTGCATAAAGTTTTAATTAATAAATAAATAAAGTAGTATAATATTGAAATAAAATGAGTTTTAATCTACAAGATGAGGGTATGTTTGGTTTTTTTTTCTATCAAGCGAACTTTGTCCAATTATGTAACGAGTACCCGACGTACCTACAGAAAGGTCTCAAAAGCAATATATAATATTTTAACGTTTTTAATCTAGATCATTTAATCGTTTTTTCCTAGAGGTTAAAACTCAAGTTGTTTCCTTATACTTTATTAAACAAAGCACACTGTTAAGGTGCGCTTACACGGGCAACTAAAATTGCTCAATCCTGGTCAATTCTCGTCAACTATGGCGTCACGACTACATCCGGAAATTTAGGGCGATGGAAACATGTAGCAACCTGTTGCCAGATATACGACCAAACAATACCATGTAATATGGAGCAACTTAAAAAACTAGGCAATACAAGTCAATACACCGACGACACACTTGTACTGCACTGCACGTAAAAAGAAAGAAAATGGTGGCGGAGGCAGCGGAGGCGCACTCCCCCGCTGCCCCCGCCGCCGACCGGTTTCTCTTGTAAAAACGAGACGTAGTTTACCACAGGTTATACGTACAAGCGAGATAGAAAGAAAATTTACTAAACATTTCTAAACCGATTGGATATTCGGCAACTCATATCATGGCGACATTGAGAAATGTGAAATATATGGAGCAAGTAGAAGCAATATTCCCGAAACAATTGCCGCATTTTATTGTTGTTGCTCCAGATTGCTCCATTTAATTGATCCAGATTGATCCATTAGTGTTGCCGAGCAATAATTGCTCAAAAAATTGCCCGTGTAAGAGCACCTTTAGACCCCTGGGGTCTGTCTTAGCAATAGGGATGTGTCCTGGGTAAAAAAAAGAAAAACTGTTTAGTCCGTTAATCAGATAATAAAAAAATATTAGACAATAAAAAATTACTTAGATAAAACACAATAAACTTGAGGAGTGGGGGCTCGTTATCTCACAGCTCAGTATAAAATCTAATGAGAAGTGACGTCATGCCACATTTGAACTCAATGTATCGCCGTAATGTTCTGATTAAGTAAAAAAATAAAAAATACGTGTCCAATATTTTTTAATAATCTTCATGACGGACACAAAATATTTTTTTAGTCATCATCCCTATTCGCATGCCATGGTCTGGAATTTACTCAACGCGCCGCGCTATTGACGAATTAAGGTAAAATGGAGTGTAGTATTCTTTGAGCTTGTGGTTTACGTTTTTACTGTTCATTGAGTCGCGAATGTCTAAAGGTATTTGGTTTAGTAAATAAGGTATTGGGAAAGATGCGGTGCGTCTACCATAAAAATTATTTTTACGTGGCACTTGAAGTGATTTTAATTTTGACTAGTAATTACTACTACTATTTTGTATGCCACAGGCAAGAAACTTGTATCGTGTAAATGGGGCTTAGTATAATCAGCGTATAATATTCCCACTGCTGGGCAAAGGCCTCCTCTCTGTGAGAGGGAGTGGGCCGTTCCATTACGCGGGCCCAGTGCGGGTTGGTATATGTCACATGTCTTCGAATTTTTGGTTCTAGGACATACCGGTTTCCACACAATATTTTCCTTCACCGTTTTGAGAGCAGTCTATGATATGATAAGGTTTTATCCCAAAGGCTCGTTTACAAAGAAAGCATGTTTTGTAAAAGGTGATGTAAGGCTTCATTAAAACAGAATTAATACAGTAAGCGCCCTTGAGGTTTTCAGCGGGGTTGTCTCGCATAAAGCCGATTAATTGTTAAAAGGCGAGGCAAATGAACCCAAATTAATTTAATTTTCGCAGAAAACGTCGATACAATGTAGTCGCTGGAATTGGGTGATGTATTAAATTCATTGCTCTGTTATTTTAGCTTTAAATAGTCTGTCTAGAAATGTTTTGGGTGATTTCGGTTAGCCACTGTTTTAGATGACATTTTACATGACAATAGGGATGATGCCTGGGTAAAAAAAAAGATATGTTTAGTAGACTAAACAGTTTTTCTTTTTTTTATAGTAATAAAATATTAGACACATATTTTTTGCTTTATCATATTAATACAAAATGACTTAGATAAAACACATTAAACTTGGGAGTGGGGCACGTTACGTCACAGCTCAGTATAAAATCTAATGAGAAGTGACGTCATGCCACATTTGAACTCAATGTATCGCCGTAAAGTTTTGATTATGTAAAAAAAGAAAAAATACGTGTCCAATATTTTTTTTAATAACCTACATGACGGACAAAAAAAAATATTGTTAACATCCCTATTGTTTTTATTTAAAAGGTTAACTAAGGTAGTTGATATTATTTATAAGTAGGTAGGTACGTATAATATCGACTAACTATACGATCATAAAAGGGTTCCCTTTTTTCTTTTGAGGTGCGGAACCCTAAAAAACAAATGAAAAAAAGGTTTAGAAACCCAAAACCAAGGCAGTAAAAAAATATAGTTAACTAGCTTTTGCCCGCGGCTCCGCCCGCGTAGATGACGATTATCGCGTAAAAAAGTAGCCTATATCCTTCTCCGTATCCCAGGCTATATCTCTGCCAAATTTCATGACGGTTTTTTTTTTACATACAACGGCGAAGCTCTTGGCCTTCATCTCACCTGATACTCGTAGTAAGTGATGATAAGGCCCCGAAAATGGAAGCGAGCTTCACCCGGAATCTTCAACCACAGAGGAATTTAAGAGGTTTGGTCGTGAAAACGTAACATACAGACAGACAGACAGACAGTGTTACTTTCACATTAATTTATAATATTAGTATGGATAGCTTGGTACCGATCCGTTTGTTAACTTCGTCTGTTAGAGCGATTATAGGATTGTCATCTAGGCAACGAACGTTAAACCGCAAAGAAAGAAAGAAAGATAAAATAATTTTGATTTGGGACACGCACAGGAAATAAATACAGTAAAAAAAGGAGCATTTAAAAGTAACAAAATTTACATTGTAAACAACAACTAAAAATATTAATAATAATAGACCTGCCGAGCCAAAAAGACTCGGCAGGTCCTATCTCAGCATAATGCTGCAACATTTAAAAAATAAATACCGCAGCGCTGGTATTCTGATAGGGCGACAAGAAACGCCAATAAGATATGAGAGCCAGAGTGGCTTAAAAAACTTATCTAAACTTACCTCGGAAGCAGTTTTTCAACATAAAATCAGTATTGAAAAAATTACTGTTAGGCCACTCTGGCTCTCAGAGGCCATGAGAGCCAGAGTGGCCTAAAAAAACTTCTCTAAACTTACCTCGGAAGCAGTTTTTCGAAACAAAATCAGTATTGAAAAATGATTGTTAGGCCACTCTGGCTCTCAGAGGCCATGAGAGCCAGAGTGGCCTAAAAAAACTTCTCTAAACTTACCTCGGAAGCAGTTTTTCAAAACAAAATCAGTATTTAAAAATGACTGTTAGGCCACTTTGGCTCTCAGAGGCCATGAGAGCCAGAGTGGCCTAAAAAAACTTCTCTAAACTTACCTCGGAAGCAGTTTTTCAAAATAAAATCAGTATTGAACAAATGACAGTTAGGCCACTCTGGCGCTCATGGCCTCATATCAAGCTATAATTTCCAGTATAAGCTGATCTCTCATTATATGGAAATCCTATACAATGCGAGACCAGCGTAAACTAGATTGTTATAGCTTGATACGAGTATGTAGCCGTACGTACAAAGTAGATACCTATTTTGGGCCAATTCGAGAAGATGAATGAACGCACCACTCATTGAGTCTCGAATTTATTTTTATAAAACCGCTCGTAAAAATAAAAATAGTGCCGTCAACACATTATTCATGCGAATCTAAATGTGTATTCAGGAGAATTTACTCAAAGGTCGTGGACAGAAATAAACACTATTATCCATACAAATCGAGAAGATTACAATACAAATGTACTTAGGTATAATCTAGGGGATTAGGAATATTTATTGTCTGCTTTCTTCTTTTGTTAATCCCTGGACATTTTCGGTGATAGTGAAGGGATTTGTAGTGCGTTGCCCGCTTGAGTTCGTTAATTGCCGGGATTATGTTAAGTGCATCCGAAGGTCGGCCATGCGAGGCTTTGGAGGCAGCGAGGCTGATATTTTTATCATTTTAGCCACTTTTTTTTTTCTGTATGCTTTTTATGTCTGCTCATTGTCTAGGTACTGCTGAGCGTACCGTGTGGTGCCGGACGTAAAGAATAACACTACTCCATTTCCTCCCGGGGTGTCGTAAAAGGCGACTAAGGGACTTACTAGAGAATAGGCAGTAGCGTTCTCTATGCATTTTTAACACCATACTGCGATCGCCAACCCGCCTGCCAAGTGTGGCGATTATGACAAACCCCCCCAATTGGGGGAGGTTTATGTCCAGCAGTGGACGTCTTTCGGCTGAAATGATGATGAAATGATGACTACTGAGCGACTTCAAAACTCTAAGAATCCGCTGACTTTCAAGCCTTACTCTATAAACATCAAAACAAAGACAAAATCTTGCTCAGAAAATAAAAACGCCTTTATTTTGGATTTTGTTTTGTATTAGTATGCATATTTCTAATTGACACCAGAATGTAGTAGGATCAGTATGGTTTATCTAGTAGGATACTAATTCCATGGGTTCATCCTATTTATGAAATACTTTATTTTCATATAAATACCTACATTTATTATTCTTCTGGAGATGGTCCCGATTTTATAAAGTGAATTCTATTAATATCTACTCACTACCTGTGTATTATCCAAAAGAGAGTTTATTCACATAATTTGACGTTTTCTAACAGACACTTCAATCTAGGTTTCTGCAGTTCTCAAACTTCTCAATGACTTGCAATTCCAAAAAAATTCAAAACTAACACACAACACATAAAATAACATTACGCCTGTAAAGGCAGAGATGTACTATCACGGTCACGGACATATGACCACTTTGAAAACAAAATCCCGTGCACACGAAGACCACATCTGTTAACCGCGCCTGTTTGCGACGACCAATAAAAAAAAAACTTTGCTTAAAAAAAATCTCAGGCAACAAAGATCACAGATGTCTGAGCACTTCAGCTGGTTTTTTTACGGTCTTTTTTTTTTCAGTGATGGAAACATGGGGCTCGTAAAAATATGATTCTGCGATGCTATTGGTTGATGAGCTAAGGGTTACATAGCGGCCGAGGGCTGCAAGCAGGAATAGTTCTTACGGTGTTCAGATGTCCGTGACCGCGATAGTACATACGGCTACATATCAAGCTAAACACTTCCAGAATAAGCTGATCTCTCATTATGCGCATATCTTATACAATGCGAGATCAGCTTATACTGGAAATGTATAGCTTAATGTGTAGCCGTGTGTACCTATAGCACACATTTCGCCAGTTGTGTTTAAGATCAAGTCCTGTTTGATACCAAGAGAAATGACAAAAAAAAAAAAAAAACGATTACTCACATTATACTTCTATTATGATAAAAAATAATTCCCCACAAAAAAATGCCGTCAGCATAAAAATTTCAATAGACTTGGAGGTGATAAAAATATATAATATTTTCACCTTCGCGATGGCGGCCGTGAATGGAGGGACCAAATAAAGGCTCTTTTTCTAAGGCGCCATGAAACTGCTGTTTATTTATTTCACAGCCTTAATATTTTGTCTCCTGATTGAAATGATAAGTAAAAATGTCCCAGGGGAAAGAGAGTTTTGTTTTTTGCTGAAATATTACAATTCATTTTTTTTTTAATTCGTGATTTTTGTTGGTGGTAGGTAATTATTACATGCTACTGACAGGTGACAGCAGGGATCATTTCGACACCTCCTAAATACAACTAAGTAAGTAACTGAGAAATGCAAATTTTATAGGAGAGCGAATTGAAGATTTCAATTTCTTTAAATCACCGTAGCTAAGCCCCTATATACGTTTGAGAAAAAAGTATGTTGGGTTAATTGAAAAATAAAATAAACTTGTATGTTGTAAATATAGGTATATAGATGCCAAAAATGCAATAAAAACCGTTTCGTGTAGATACACGAAACGGTTTTTACAAATCGACACCCGCTAAGTATACGTATGTATCTGCCAGATGGCAGATACATACGTATACTTAGCGGGTGTCGATTTGTAAGAAAAACCGTTCAAGTGCGTGTCGGACCAAGCACAATGAAGGGTTCCGTAGTTGGGATGAATTTATCCCAAGAACAAACTTAACATTGTAGTTGAATTAGATGTTCTCGCATACATAATGTATCGGAGAACATATTTTTCAACTGTAAATGTAAGTTGTTCGACTATTACTTGGTAACTTGTAAAGCTTACTTAAAA
This sequence comes from Dryobota labecula, assembly GCA_947523025.1. Taxonomy (NCBI): domain Eukaryota; kingdom Metazoa; phylum Arthropoda; class Insecta; order Lepidoptera; family Noctuidae; genus Dryobota; species Dryobota labecula. The sequence goes on along the minus strand of OX383289.1, from coordinate 5,345,884 downwards.
TTAAAAAAATTAAACTAAAAAAATAAAAAATAAAAAAATTGTGATTTTTTCACATATCCAAATACAACCATTTAACTTGCAGGGGGGGGACACTTGATTCTAACAAAAATTGGCACTTTAAAACTTAATATTACGCAAAAGGATCCCTGAATCGAAAAATGGTTTTCACAAACCCGCAATATTTTTGAACGGCCTATCTAATGATACCCCACACAATGGACAGACGAGAAAAAAAAAATATTATCCCCACTTTACGTGTAGGGGAGATAACCTAAAAAATATATATATTTCAAAATTTTATTTTACCACTTTGTCGGCATAATTAATATGCCATACCAAATTACAGATTTTAAGTACTAAAAGTCTCTGAGCTAAGCCGCGGATAGACAGACAGACAGATAGACGGACATGGCCAAAACTACAGTAACGGATTAACACATTTGCCGCCAGTAGGGTATTCAAAATTTTCCGCCCCAACTAACCTCTACAATTCGATACCCTAGTTCACAATCATATTTATTTAAAAAAAAAAAATTGTCAATGAAATTGTAACTTTATGATTTCTGCTCTATCGATAGATGTGCCATAGGCGATGGATGTGTCAGTTCCTAGATTATTTTTCAAGCCACGACTTAGTGAAGATTATACACAAAAAATAGTTTTTGGGTATATTTCTGAGCTAAAAAAACCCAATCATGCACTATTCAACATGGCAGGCTAAAAAAGGATCGAATTGGGCTAACATTTCCAAAATAATTTCCGATATGCGGATCACCGAACTTTTCATTTTTTCTCTGAAAGCGAGGCCTCTTGAATACAGTCGCTTCACGTCTTCAGAACATTTTCCCAATAAATAATTTCTTCATCAATCTGGACCTGCAGTAAATTGTCTTTAATAATGTTTATTTATTTTATTTATAGACGACAAAAAATAAAAATAAATTGAGCTAAATTTTCCGGCTTTGGCTCCAGCCTACTCAGCCTGGTGGTAAATCCGCCACTGCGAAACTATAACGGTTCCTTATTGACAACGAAACCCTAAAAATGACAGAAATCGATTCAGTTAACGATTCTGAACAAGCTACTGCTAAATACTTTCATAGTGTGCATTAATTTTATATTAGTTGTAGGTTCAGGTTTGGTCAAGATGTTTTCCTTCACCGATGTCAGTAATTACTTAGATAAACTCAGAAAGCACACATGATTTGAAAAAGACTCATTGATATTAATGCCAGGATTTGAACCCACAGCATCGTGCATGAGAGGTGCACTTAAGGGGGATGCGCTGTGGTAGCCCGCGAAATAAACATTTTCTTGGGTTATTGCAATTTGCAGGTCCGTGTCAGGTTGTATCTTGATCAAAATATGATAGGCGACAATAAAACATATATATTTACATAAATTTAACCATATAAATCATCAATATATCTTTCTAAATTAGATTTCGTTCGTTCGAGGAATCTGCACGAAATCTAACTTAGAGAGATGTATTAATTATTTTTATGGTAAAAATTATGTACATAAATAGATAAGTTTTATTGTCGCGTATCATATTTTGATCAAGATACAACCTGACACGGACCTGCAAATTGCAAAAACTCAAGAAAAAAATCATTTCGCGGGCTACTACAGCGCATCCACCTTAACTACGACTAGGTACTTTATGACGACTAGGTTTATAATTATGTAGTTTATAAATGCAATAGGAAAGTTTTAAAAAGACAGCATCCATCTTGAATATATAACTACGACCTACATGATTTATTACTGGAAAGTATGAAGGTAACAATAGTCTACGCCTTGACTATAATACAATTAAATACAGTACCAGATAAGATAATAATAGAAAAGGTCAATCTTGTCATCACGTAAACAAAAAACAGTGGGTCCTTTTATCTAATTACAAAGAAAGTCCACCTTGACCTTAACCGAGAGATAAAAAATTACAAAACATTTATTAGAAAAAATAAAAAATAGCTTCACCAAAAAGTGCCGAAATGCCGCTCGCACATCGTAGCTTCGCGTCGTAGCACTCTCGTAGCGGGGCGGGTGGCCAGTCGTAGCGCGTAGCCGGGCCCGAGCGCTTGTCCGCGGGACCCCCAACTCGCGATCTAAGTTGTATCGTGCTTTGTGCTTTTGTATCGGTAAGTAATTTTGTATATATATTTTTTTAATTGTCGTCACATTTTGATGAAAAGACTTCTTTGACTAGGGTTTTTGAGCTTTTTTATTTTACTAACGAACATTCTGTGCAAAGCAATTAGCATAGTATTATTTGAAAAGCTTTTGACTTTATTATTATGTTAGGAACTTTTATGTTGCTGGAGTTTCTGATGATATTTTCCACTTTCGGACGAAGGCTTGGAAAAAAAAAATTGACTGTATTTACTAGCTTCTTGTTGATGATAATAATAATAACTATATATGGTTAATGCTATGTAAGGGCAGAAAAAATATGGAACAATTTTAATATTATAATCAAATACTAATAGTACTTATTCTTCTTAATTAAAAGTTATTATTTTAATACATTAATAATATATTTTGTTAATTTTCAATAATGTTTAGCGTATTATTTTTTTTTTAATTTATCTCGGGACGCTCTGGGGTCCCGGAACTTTGAAAGGCGTGCGAGGGCCCGAAGTCAACTGGTAGAGGCCCAGTAGACATATTGAATGAAATTAGACTCCATAATATATTTATATAAGGTATATTAAACAGGATGGAAGAGACATGGACGCGAAAACGGTTACCATGGATTCAGTACATGATTCTGGAAACATTTAAACGGGGGGGCGTTGAATTTTTTCGTGAAAGTGATAAGTGCAATACCTACGCGGTCAAAAATTTGTGGGATAGCAATTTTAAATTACCAACAAAAAATTCCAACGCATGGGGGTCCAGAATCATGGACTGAATCCATGGCTTTGCGTCATGTCCTTGCCACCCTGTATAGCAGGCATATTATATTACTAGCTGCTGCCCGCGGCTTTGCCCACGTGGCTTTTTCTAAAATAAAAGTATGTTACTCCTTATAACATCAGCTATCTGCCAGTGAAAGTCCCGTCAAAATTGATCCAGCCGTTTCGGAGATTCGCCGGAATAACCACGCAGACAAAATGTATAAACTTTCATATCCATTTAGTAAAAAGCTGTTATTTTGAAATTACAAACAGACTGCCCGCGACTTCGTCCGCGTGAAATTTCGGGCCACCCATCGCGTCGCATCCCGTCGCTCGCCTGCGCTATAACTTCGTTATCACTTAGCGTTCTTTCTGACTTTTGTTCTTTTCGCTTGGCTCCTAAGGATCATAGCGTGATGTTATTATAGCCTTCCTCGATAAATGGGCTATCCAACACAAAAAGATTTTTTCAGTTCGAACCAGTAGTTCCTGATATTAGCGCGTTCAAACAAACAAACAAACTCTTCAGCTTTATAATATTAGTATAGATTATTAAAGAGGTTATTTTTGTAACTTCACGACTTAAAGAAAGTTAACAACACCTAACATTTTGTTTTAATGTTAGTATTTAACGGTTACCGCATTATATTAAAAAAAATCACCTTCCATAACGAAGTACCCTCTACACACGGCTACATATCAAGTTAAAAATTTCCAGTATAAGCTGACCTCTCATTATACGGAAATCCTATACAATGCGAGATCAGCTTATACTGGAATAGTATAGCTTGATATTATTATGTAGCCGTGTGTACCTAATGTGTTTTCTTTCCCACCATTACATCATGGAAGTTAATGGTATAATGTGCCTCCTCATAGGCAGTGTGCCAAGAGGTCGTTAGTAGGCACCCGCCTGACCTTTATGGTGAATATAGTGTGATGCATTGGTATACTGTATAAGTACGAGGTAACAAGCACTTTACACTAATGATGAAGTCCAGACGCAAACCCAAAAACGACCTCATTCCACAGGCCCCCTTCTACCATCGGACATCTAGACGCACTGCAAGTTACCACCCCTACCTAGTTGATATTCCACCTACTCGCAATAAGCGTTTTCAAACGTCTTTTATAATGCGCACAGCAAAGGAGTGGAGTTTCTGCCTGCGTCTGTGTTTCCGAACGCATACAACCCCAATCTATTCAAAGTGAGAGTGAACAGGCTTCTTCTGGGTAAGCTCACTCCATCGTCAACTTTGTCTTTGTCACCTCTGACCTAGACTAGAGAGTCAAGAGCAAAACAATCGTAAAAAAAAAAAAAAAAAAATGCTATTCGGTGTGGTTAAATATAAAAAACCGGACTAGCTATAGAACAAGCTAAGTTGGGTTACTAGTAGACAGGAATGCGGGGGAAGGCGATGCTCACAACAAACGACTCAGTCTCAGGGTACAGCCACTTTTAGAGGCAGCTTTCGTTATGCGGCTTCCAAAGTATGGAATAACCTGCCACCGATTAGAGTAATAAACACTATAATAGACGCTTTTAGACGATGCTTACGGCAGTGCCTTATAGAAGCGCAACGGAAGCTGGATATGGTCATACTAAATGTCTTAATCATATGATGTTTTTACTGATTGGTCTATCATGCGCCTATCTCATTTATTTATTCATTCATTGAAGGCTCCTACAAACAGACGCGACACAAAGACACCGCTCGTCGCGCGACACGCGGTGCCTTTGTGTCACGTCGCGTGTCGTGCCTGTTTGTAGGAGCCTTCATTTATTTATCTGTAGTTTTTGTTTTATTTTGCACTTATTTAATATCACACACAATATCACAATAATTATGTCCATATTCGATATTATTTTTATCTGACACAAATCTATTTTATTTAAGTACTAGCTGACCCGACAGACTTCCTTCTGTCAAAAGCTATTTGACTGTGGCAGTTTGTCTACACGCAAAGGAAACTACCTACCTACCCTACCCTACCCTACCTTACCCTATCCTACCCTACCCTACCTACCTATCTACCCTACCCTACCCTACCTACCTACCCTACCCTACCCTACCCTACCAACCCTACCTACCCTACCCTACCTAACTAAAACCTTCAATTTTTTTTTTTTTTGATAAAATCTATTCTCAGACCTACCAAATGATGATATTAGAAGATAGAGTTACCTACTTATTATTACAATAAAAATGTAAATATGGTCGTTTTCTTACAATCTTTTTTTTTTAAATCTTTCTTAATTTTTTCTTACATAAGAACCTTCTCCTGACAATAACAAACACAACAAAAAAATAATTAGCGAAATCGGTCCAGCCGTTCACGCGTGATGCCGTGACCAAGGGAAATAGGGATTCATTTTTATATAATATATATAGATGCATGCACACGTTGCAGTATAACACTAATTTACATCGTCACCTCACACTTCAGGTGCAGTCGAAAACCAGCGTCAGGCTCTGGTGTCTGGCAGTTTTGCTGAACTGGGCCTTTTTGTTGCAGCCGTGAGGCAAACTTGCCCGCTAATTTCTAATATCGTACCTTACGCTTTTTATTTGATTTTTTTGATATGAAAACTTCTTTAGGCGTGTTGAGCACTTTTGGGTGAACAAAAATCATGGAACTCGCGTCATCGTCACCGAACGCCCGAAATTAATAATCTAATAGCTCGACGATACAATTCTCAAGTTACTTAGTTTTCACTCCTATCGACAGTCCCCAAAGACTGCCCCTTTTTTAATTTTATTTGCTCTAAATTATATTGTATCTATTGGAGGTTGCATATATGTATGCACTGGCCTGTGTGAATAATCATATTTACACATGTCTGTCATGTATTTGAAACAGGATAGGTACGGTTGTTGATGTTCTTTATATTGTCACGTGTGTGTAAAATATAGGCCACGAAGTAATATATGTAGTAACTATATACCACTGGTGCTCTTTTACTGCTACTGTTTTTCAAATAAATGTATTTTCTTTCTTTTTTTCTTATTTACTGCTAATATTTGTACCAGAGAATAATGAGCTTTAACGAGGATCCACGCGAGACAAAATGGTTTTTTAAATATGTCTGTAATTAATGCGAGAGGTTAAGGTCCAAAGTCAAAGTCAAATAATTTATTTTAAAGATTTTTTTTAACAAACTGGCGCGACACGTGACGCGACACAAAGACACCGCGTTTCGTGCGACCAGCGGTGCGTTTGTATCGCGTCGCGTGTCGTACCTGTTTGTGGGAGCCTTAAATATGCACATTAAAGGCACTTTGGAACGTCAAATTTTACATAAAAATTGTATTGATTCTAGTTACGTAATTGTCTTACGTATGGAGAAGAATGGGCAAGAAACGCTTACTCTTTTAAAAGTACTCTTTAATATATAGATACCTACCTACCTATGAGTTTTGATGGAAGACCCGTGATTTTTTACATGATTGCTTACATTGAAGATGCGTGGGATAACACATCACTCGCTGAATTATATATTACGTTACTAGCTTTTGCCACATAAATAAGGTTCAGAAAAACAAATTTTCAAGTTAAAAATTAACATTACAGAAAAAAGTATATCTGTAGTTCCTGTACTAATGAAAAAATCATCACAGACACCAGAAAAATGAGAATGGCCGTTCAGTGTCCTTCAAAGTGTTTGAAATATTTTTAGGAGACTTGCTTTCATAAAAATATTTCAATTTAAATACCTACCTCAAAATTTAACCTCAATTTACTTACAAAACTCTTAAAGTAAGCTCTCTTCAAAATATCCAAACTCAAAAAGCCGTGTTACCTCCGCAAAAAATGAATTCACCCATTAAATTAGTATACCCTATTAAATTCTAATCTCCCTCGATCGAGGTGAATCCCGTCCACTTTGTAATGGAAAAAACTGATCCTATCTACCCTGATTCAATTTCCAAGACTTGAAGATTGCGCACAAGAAATTAATATCTTCCGGTAATCCTGATTCTGAATCAAACAGCATTCCCTTTGTTGAGCACTCTTCTATTGGTATATTACTGCTTTGTAGTGTGTTTGCTTTGTATCTATACTATACTATACTCGTAATATTATGTACTATAATTCTAACTATCACACTAATATTAAAAGACGAAAGTTTGTGAGTGTGTATGTATGTTTGTCTCTTCTTCACTCTCAAACGGCTGGACCAATTTTGATAAAATGTTGTATGGAGGTAGCTGACACCCTGGATTAACATATAGGCTGCTTTTTATCCCGATATTCCCACGGGATCGACACTTATGCGGGTGAAACCACGGGGCGCAGCTAGTAATATTATAAAAGCGAAAGTATGTTTGTTTGTTACCTTTTCACGCCTAAACCACTGAACCGATCATCCTGAAATTTTGTATATACGTTGTCAGGTGTACAGAAACGGACATAGGGTATCTTTCATCGCGAAAAAGAGTACTGTTCCCGAGGAAAACAACAATAACGTTCTTATGATAATAGATGGCGCCACGTGTTTTTCGAATCATGATTGAATTATATCATTATTGAAACTTTAGTAGCGTGTAAAGAGTTTTTTATTTTTTTATTTAAGCGCGAACGAAGCCGCGGGCTAAAGCTAGTATTATTATATTATCACTATCACTACATATTATAAAACAAAGTCCTCCACTGCGTCTGTCTGTCTGTTCGCGATAAACTCCGATTTTCATGCTGTTTTCACCAATGATAGCGTCGTTCTTGACGAAGGTTTTAGTATATAATTTGTTAAGTTTTTGTATAGATTTTTGTATACATTAACGATATTTGTTGGAGGTGTCGGAAAAAAATAAGCCGTCTGGGAGCTTTCAACGAAAACGCTGTCTAAACCCTTTGAGATATATAGCAAAATAATGTATGGTGGAATTGTGTATGCTACTTTTATTTTAGAAAAAGCCACGCGGGCGAAGCCGCGGGCAAAAGCTAGTATATTATAATGATATTATAAAGCTGAAGAGTTTGTTTGGTTAGTTGAACGCGCTAATCTCAGGAACTAATGGTTTGAATTGAAACATTCTTTTGGTGTTGGATAGCGCATTTATCAAGGAAGGCTATAGGTTATATAACATCACGCTAGGTCTCTTAGAGGCCGAGCAAAAACGAAGTAATTGCGTGGGCAAGCAACGCGATTCGACGGGGTCAATCTGGGGCTGAAATAATACGCGGACGAAGTCGCGAGTAGAAGCTAGTTTTATTAATACGTAGGTGGTTTTGTATGTAGGATTGATAACATTAGATAATATAACGCCTGTATTCCCCGAAGGTTTAAGCAGAGGTGTACCTAAATAGAACACCCACATTTCGCCAGTTATTTTAAGTCCCATGTAATAGGGGGCGAGCCTTTTGGCATCCAGCTGTCCAGTCAGTGCCAGCATTTGTCAGTAATCGTGTAGCTCAACTCAGGATTTAAGGAGCTCAACGACTCGACGAACAATACCACCCAGGTAGCATTTTTACGTCATTATGTCGTCCGTTTACGGTACTGCTCGACGTGAGAGACGTCATGTCTTGACATCGGGGAGTCCCATGAGATGATGTCAATTTGTCACAGCCTCAAGACATGACGCTAAATCGATGTCACCAGGACGTTCCGTTGAGTACCAGACGTTAAAATGACGTTAGTGTGACGTACATAATCGACGAATAAACTACGGACCCTAAAATGACCTTGGGATGATGTCATTTTTTTGCCGCAGACGTCATTTTGCTACCTGGGCAAAGAAGGGACATTTGGGTAGGGCGCATAAAGTACTCAAAATGCCAAAACATTATTAAAACTAAGTGAGAAAAGAAATTTGGCAGTCATAAGGACTGCCGACAGAAGTGAAAATACAAAACTTTGGAATAACTGTTCTTTTATACATATGGCTCATGGGAAGCGTTCGGTGACGATCGCGAACCCATAAGTTTTTCCCCTACCAAAAAGTGTTCAACGCGCTTAAAGAAGTTTTCATTTAAAAAAACTAAAGAGAAAAACAAATGACCCACATATTTTTCACATTCACAATAATTAAAGTAATAGAAGTAATACTTTTCAAATTAAATACTCATTCCTATTATGTCCCATGTAATAGGGGGCGAGACTTTTGGTATCTACCGGACACAAATTCAGACGTCTTATTTGGGATAGCGCTCCTGGATGGGCGAGTCCTATTACTGGCTGGACGTACGACGCGTTGCGTAAGCTCAGTACAGAACACGGAAGCTAACCGCTCAAGGTCACTGGCATATATCTACGTCTTAAATAGGTTACGGTTATGTTACATTTCGGTTTGTGACTACTTCACGTCATAACAAAAACATTTGACTATGAGTAAATACTGATTTACAATATTCCATACTAGGTGCTGCCCGCGGCATCAATCGCGTGGCTTTTTCTAAAATAACAGTTACTTCTTATAACATCAGTTAACTGCCAGTGAAAGTCGCGTCAAAATCGATCGAGCCGTTTCGGAGCTTAGCCAGAATAAATAGATAGACAACATTTTTTAAATTAGATTTTTTGAAATACCACTAGTTATTTTGACATTGCAAACAGACGATTCAATTTTATTTATTTGGATAAATCTATCATATTAAAGAATTTCAATAACTTAGCTAGTTAAAAAACTTCTCCTTCAAAACTATTTTCAATACATCATACAATGCGCACTAGACTAGAAACTATGCTAAAAAGTTAGTCTTCAGTCAGATCTAATGGAATACTAAACTTTGACAAACGAAAATTGCATTTTACAAATTATATTTTGACTGCTTGATTCGCATTTATCCTAAGTGTATAATAAATGAAAGTGCTATTGTTAAAATAAAGTAAAACTAAGAAAAAATGTATATTAATTATTTTAATTACAAAATAGCTGCTGCCTGCGGATTTTGCTCGCGTGAATTTTTCTAAATAAAAACAGAAACGAAAGTTACCGGGATAAAAGTATTCTATATGTTAATCCATGTTATAAACTATTTGTGTGCCAAATGTCAACCAAATCCTTTCAGCCGTTATTGCGTGATTGAGTAACATACATCCAAACACACAAACTTTCACATTTATAATTACTAGCTGCAGCGCGCGACTTCGCCCGCGTGGCTTTTTTCTAAAATAAAAGTAAGCTTAAGTTACTCCTTATAATATCAGATATCTGTCAGTGAAAGTCCCGTCAGAATCAGTCCAGGTGTTTCGGAGATTAGCCGGAACAAACAGACAGACAGAAAGAGAGATAAATAAAATAAAAAATATCTTACGTACTTTTTTTGACATTACAAACTGACACTTCAATTTTATTTATTCATGTTTGTTATGTGTTAAAATAAATATTATTCTTCTATTCTTATTCTTTGTTTGTATATGTACATACATATTTATGTATAGATAAACTGCCAAACATTGTATACAACAACCAAATAATTAAATTAAGACGTCCAGAATCCGCTTTTAAATAACGAAAGTTCCTTTACACTCCAAATTAAGGCGGTAGATTGGGCCAATAAAAAAGTGCTTGATCTCAAATTGAGTGTTTTGTTCAGCCGAATGGTCCAGAGAAATTCAATCTCGCAAGCCTGTACTTTTGTGTGACCCACGAGTCGTGTACCATTTTAGACTTTATTGGTTTAGGATTTTATACGTAGGGGACGAACGGGGAATGCTAATTTCTAAACGGATTGTGAGCAAATACGTTCCGCAGGATGCTTTATATGTCGTTACGATTCCTGAAGGTTGGGAGAATTCCAAGTCGGTGTAGGTACTTATTGATTGATAACGTTTAAGTGAAATGTATCGGTAACTTGCTTACGGTTTGATAGAATTTCAATCGAATGCCAGACGTTATGTTTATTATAGGAAGTCAATCATGTGGATTGGTAGGGAAAGATTTTAGAAATAAATCATCTGAGAATCACCAAGCACGCTACTGAAAGTTTCTTAATAATAAAACTGATAAAGTTTTTGGAAAAACTCTAAAATATTGCTATGTGCTGTTCAGCAACTTCTCCGAATTTAGTTAAAGAAAACGAATTCCAAATGTTACGCTACTTGTCTGCGTCTAGACGCTCCAAGCGTGGCTCTGCATCGCTGCCAATGCGGTGGAGGTGTCAACTGCCTCGGACATCAAAGCCTATCCTGCAGTAGGAGCGCAGGCCGGATAGCACGGCACGCCAGCATCAATGACATCATCCGTCATCCTCTTGCCAGCTCTTTTAGAACCTAATGTAAGCCATTAGGTTCACAGGCACGCGACGATGGGAAGAGACCGGACGGAATGACCATAATGCCTTGGAAGTTAGGTCGGCCTTTGGTTTGGGATGCAACATGATGTGTTGACACTCTTGCGCCATCCCATCTTCCTATCACGGCGGGCTGTGCTGGGATGGCTATTGCAGATGCGGAAAACCTCAAACGGCGCAAATACTTCAATCTTATTGGGACTTATATGTTTGAGCCGTTTGGGGTTGAAACACTAGAGCCATATTGGGGTCCCAGTACCCACTTAGTTTTCGAGACATCGCCAGGCGTTTGGTCGACTCTTCACGTGATCAGAGGCCTGGCCTATTTCTTGGCGAAAGATTCAGTATTGCCATACAACGTGGCAATGCTGCCAGCCTTTTGGACACTTTTACTGTTGACAGCGATGCAGACGAATTTTCTGATGCCCTTTGATTCTTTCCCTTCACTGAAAAAAATGTTTACTTATACATAACCAAACTTTCGCCAACATGTAACACAAAAAGTGACCGCATAACTTTATGCAACATGTAACCAAAACCTGTGCTGGCTGTTGTGTATCACTTTTATTAAATCAAGTTAACTTTTATAAAGTCTTGTCAAACTTTGATTATTCCTGGAATAGCCGTAGTAGTTAGGTTAAATATTTTTTTCAGTGTTCCTTTTTTTATATACTTGTATATATTATTAACATTATTTTAGGACTATTAGCTTTAAAATAATAATATTATCTAGAAATAAAAAAACAATTCCAAATGTTGCAGATTGTAAACTCAAATTAGAGACATATTGGCCCCAATCAATTACAAACAACTTGTATTGGTCAGCGTTCCTCTCAAACTTTAAAGTCCGGATGTCGCGGTCGCGCCAACTGTAAATCTATGTGACCAACATTAATCGCAAATCCAAAAGCCGGTGGGTGGAAGTTGCACAAATTAATGGGACGTCAAAGCCAGCCAGATTTCCGAATGCAAAGGTCCACTGTTTGATAGTCCGCGCTACCCTAATACTGCGGTCTAAGTGAAAGGACTGTACTCGTATTTAGGTGTTTTAAATAAAATTGTTTTAAGTTTTCTGTACTTTTAATGAGATAAGGCAATCTTTTGGGATTGATTTCGAAGATAGGAAGAATCCTTGTGATATTCCGAGACAGTAGCATCGAAATAAATAGGTAGCTAAATGTTGTTTCAGAATATATTATCCATTTCTTATTCATATCGAAGAGTTTTTGACTTTCAACCTCTACTTTAAACAGACCCTATAAATGAAATCAAATCAAAAGTTATTTATTCAAACTGGGCCGAGAATCAGCACTTTCCAAACGTCAAAATTACATAAGACAGTCGCTCAAAACGCCCGCCCTTCAACACTTCCTAGTGCTGAAGAAGATGTTCCGCAACAATCTCCCCAAACAAAAGGTTATATTTATTATGAAAATACCAATTATTATAGATTAGTTTACTTCAGAAGTGGTTACTTATTTTTGGAAACCGTGTCTAAAAGTAACCTCGGGAAGCATGTCACAAAAGCCATTTCAAGTAACAAAGTTTTCGATATCAAAATAAAAGGTTATTAGAATACACCAACACCGAGGAGCCCGTGGATAAGTATATAACAGCCGCACGGGTCTATCGATCAGGTTAAGCTACTCTTGCCGCGGTTGGTCCATGGATGGGTGACCACCTTTTCATACCGAGACTTCTCCGTGCCTCGGAAAGCACATTAAGCTGTTGGTCCTGCTGTTATTCGTGGATCTTTGACAGTTGTTACTGGCAGTCAGAAGCCCGAAATTCCGACAGCCAGTCTTACCAAGGGGTATCGTATATTATCCAGTAAGTGGGTAGTGGAGGTCAAGCAGTCGCTCCGTGTAAAGTAGTGGTAATCAGTTGTAGCCCCAGCATAATGAGGAAAAGGCTTGGGTGAAGAGAATACAGCCACACACGCATAGCATTACGCAAGTTTTCCCTGAAGCGTTAGGCAGAGGTGTACAATACCGGCGGCGGCGATCTCTCGCGTCCGGCCCTGGTCCAGGCCATGGTCCGGAGCGAGAGTGCATGGGAGGCAGTCACCTCCTTCTGTGAAGCAGTAATGCTCGCGAAGGAGGAGGCGAAACGCGTGAAAGAGCAGTCTGCGCGCCGTCACGTCCCTAGTCGCCGCAGGAGACTCCCTGGGCGGCGGGAAATCGATAGCCGATTCCCGGCCACTGTAGGCGTGGGCTTGCAGACGGCGAGCTATGGGCAGCTCGCCGTTCGGCAAGGACCAGGCCCGGGTCGACGGCGCGTTGTGTTCCACGCACGTTTCAAAGAGATGTCAGCACGCACTGACGGGGTCCGCGGACCGGTGCCTGTCAGGGTTGCGTGTTTGTCTGAAAAGGATACCGTGGGCCTCGCACACAGGCAAGTGAAGGAACACGGGTGGATTTTAGTCAGTAAAGTCCGGCCCACCCTTTCAATGAATGGTGCTAATCCATGCGTCATGTTCGTGAACGGGCGCCGTCAGTTGGGACTGGTCATCTCTTAGCTGCCACGGGTTATTTTATTTTATTTTGTTTCTATTTGTTGTACCTACTCTTGACGCTTTTAACGTGTACGTTTTTATTATTTTTATTTTTACATCGTTCTCACATTTAGTTATAAATTCAACATTATAGATGTAACGAATACTTTTGTAACAATTTAATTTAAAAGAGTGTCCATGGAGTTTCTTGCCCGTTCTTCTCCATAGGTACCTACGCTTTGGAATGGGAATGTAGCTTCATTTTTCTAACTGACCGACTCCTTGACAATTCAAAAGTGCCTGTAAATGGTTTAATTGAAATAAATGATTTGAGTTTGAGTTTGAGTTTTCGCTACGCCCAGAGCGGGAGAAGTTATTTGATAATTTCCCACCCAAAAAAAAAAAAAAAAGAGTTGTAACAACTATTTTCTTAATGTACCTTGGTAAACTTCGTGTTTCGTCAGTCGTCAGATTTTTATCAGTTGGCCTTTGCACTTGGTGCAAACCGGACGCTTTCAATCGACTTGGAAGTCAGTTGAGAGCGTCCGACTGACGAAAAACTAAGTTTTCCAAAGGACTTTAAGAAAATAGTTGTACTGTACCTATAGTACTGACACCTACATTTCGCTATATTTAAGTACCATGTAATAGGGGCAAGAAAATCTGTTGACTATCTTTTTTTCTCTTCTAACTTGCACCACACTTCGCCCCGCTGTGGGCGGCTAGTGAAATATTATTGGAATTCCTATATCCAAGATAATCCAGGGTTGGTTGTCGTGCGTCGGCGTCGCGTCACTGTGCGACCTTCAGCAACGGTGCCTTTTAATAACGGAATCTGGGTGTTGTTTTATTTGTCTATTTGTCAATCGTTCAGTATGTGTAGGTTTTATATTTACACGCTTTTTTGAAGATTATTGAACCTTCAAAAAAGCGTGTTAAGTTAAGAGGGGAAGTAGCTGATGTATTTTCTGTGGAAAGAATTTTACTCTTACAACAGAAAACTCATCACTTTCTTGTTGTTGAAATTATTCACTTTAACCTATAATAAAAGAGATTGTAATTTTTGATTGAAACTATGCATTTCTGGTACTTTGGCCTGAAAGTTTTTCTTGTCTGAAAGAATGGTTGAATGCCAAGGAAAAATTTTACGTTAGCGTAGATGACACAACAGAATATACAACAATCGGTTTCGATAGCAGTCCAGATGACCTCGACCGAATTTAAATTAGTCCTTGTTCAAGTGTTAAGGCCATCGGTGCACTGTTTCAAAGATGGTGAAGATTAATACTTTAGCTTCAGTACATACTAAATAAACTCTACTACGCATCGACAAACGTTCCATAAAAGAAAAAGTGAAACGTTTTTACTTGTGGCACGCCCATTCTAGCTCTTAGCTAAATAAAAAATCGTCAAAGCGGGGTGTGAACCGGACCGAGTGAGCCGTATTTCGACACATTTCTTTTTTTTAATGTATTTTTTGTTTCTATCGCTTTTTCGGCCAGTCGCTGGATTTACTTTTTTTTTTAATCTTTGCTTCGTTAGAATTTGAGCTTCAGTAGTCAGATATTACTCAGGTTGTGATTTTGATTATTTAACTACCTAGGTACTGGTACAAGTAACCCTTATAGTTTCGCCATGTCCGGCTGTCTGTCTGTCCGAGGCTTAGCTCAGAGACTCTTAGTACTAGAAAGCCTTAATTTGGCATGGATTTACATATTAATCACGCCGACAAAGTGGCAAAATAAAATCTTTAATACATTTTTAGGGTACCTCCCCTATACGTAAATTGGGCATGATATTTTGTTCTGGTCTATCCCATGTGGTGGGGGGGGTGCATCGTTGGATAGGCCATTAAAAATTTTGCGGGGCTGTGAACACTTCTAAATATTAGGCTTTAAAGTGCTAAGTTTGGTTAGGAGTCAAGTATAGGCCTGCCAGCTAAATGGCTGTTTTTGGATATATGTGAAAAAATTCACGGCAGTAGTATATTATAACGAAGTTAAAAGGAAAACTATTACAGAAAAGTAAGCTTAACAAGATAACGAGTAATAGTCAACCAACTTTCATTTGCAGTTGGATTGTATGGGCATAAAATGTATTTCAACTACAATGTTAAGATTGTTCTTGGGATAAATTTGTTCCAACTACAGAACCCTTCATTGTGCGTAGTCCAACACGCACTTGGCCGGTTTTTTACAGTTATGTTACATGGCATTTCTGGGTGTGATGTGCAGAACAGTTAAGGCTGAGGCGTATTTTATATTAGGTATTTGCATTCATTTTAATATACGCTTTGGTCTATCTTTTCTAATTGTTGTTTTCGACCACACCGTTTGTCTGATCATTTTCCTGCAAACAAATTGACCATGGATTTATACACCTATAAAATTGGGTGACCTAAAATCTAGGCTAAAAACATTTGTGTTGTACTGTAATGAAAGCATTTGTTTTATATCCACATCAGTCTAGGTTGCGGATGTCTCATAAAAGGGCCTTTTATTTTTAGAGTCCAAGTTTGACGTAAATTTTGTTATAGTACTTATGTACATACCAACACAATACTCGTAAAAGATAAGTATTTGTGTAGAAGTATTCTTGGACATTCTTCTGGGGATTATTTTTGTTTCTGTCACGCATAGGTATACATACGTGGGTGTGTGTGTGGGAAACTGGAAAAGGGATAGCAAAATAAAAACAGACTAAATAGACGATAACTAAATAGAGTCCAACAACACAACAAAATTCACTTATCATCCATTAAAACATTATGCTAACGTCTATTAACTTTCGGCCCATCTATGGATCACCCTAATGCCCTAATAGCCCCACATTACCGTCACTAATGTCAGCTAATAGTTTGACCGGTGCCTTCATATTAGTTTACTTTTGCTTAAAATGATGCTCCGTGTATATATTAAGTGACCCTGGTATATGAATCTTGGGGACTTTGCTTTTTGTGTTTAAGTTACGTGGGTTATGAACTTAAATAGATGTAATATTTATATTTATATATATACTTTATTAATAGGTGTCTTTGTTAATGTTGGGTTTGAAATCAAACGATTTGATGCCCAATGACCTCTTCCCCCTTTTTCCCTTTCATATATTTGTACATAATATAAATATTCTAGCGTTAGATTTTTGATAGAAAAAAAAAATATACAAAATTTGTTTGACACAGGACAGGGATTTGGGGCAGTTCAATAATAAATAGTAAAAATTTTATTAATAGAAGAATGGGTACAGTAAATCTCCTTAAAAACAAAGTTAATGTTCTCTTAACTGTATCTTAATTAAAAAAGCTACAACGAGTGCACTACTAAAGTACCCACGAACGGTTTGCTTTGGATAATCATCCCTCATCCTTGCAGACTAGCTTTTATTTACCTCGTTTTGCTAGAACTATTCCTACATTGTTCATTCGGATACGTCAGAAGAATTGAAGGGTTATACGATGCCTAGAAGGCTTTTCCTAACTTCACCTTGGATTTTTACTTTCTACAAAATATTTTTTAAAAATTGTCCAGGTAATACGTAGCTGTGAACCTACTGGGAACCTGCTTAAGGTTCACAGCAAATTGAGACGGCGTGAGCAGCTTAAATAAATAAAAAATGCATTTTTTTAATGTACCGATTTCTTTTTTTTTTTTTGTAGAGTTTTTCATTTATTTTTTGGGTTGTTTTAGGTATCATGTGGTCTGCATTAAAGATATTTATTGTTATTATTATTTATTTATTAAAATACTACCTACAGCTACACTGAAATAAATATTTAGCCTAACTACTTCGGCTATTTCAGGAATAATCAAAGTTTGACAAGACTTTATAAAAGTTAACTTGATTTAATAAAAGAGATTTGTCTATAAAATACAAAACAGCCTTTTGGTTTTGGTTACATATTGCATAAAGTTATGTGGTCACTTATTTCGTCGTATCCTACGAATAGGGGCGTAACTGCATAATAGCTACTTTTCAGGAGACACTTTTTTGTGTTTAATTAAATTAAATGAAAAAATATGTATTGGTGATTTCTTATAATGTGTATTTGTATTTTAACGTTTGGCTAGGATTATTTTCAATAAATTATCTTTATATTTTATACGCATTTTGTCCTTTAAATCCCGTTTTTAATTGTTTCTTTGAACTGGTTATATGTGGTATGATGAGCAGAATTGAATTATGCAATAAAAAAAGAAAGCCCCTATGTTCGTTAGGGCACTATTCGTAGGATACGACGATTTGTGTTACATGTTGACGAAAGTTTGGTTATGTATAAGAAAAATCGTCTAAACACTGTTTAGACAGTGCAACTTTTATTTATTACTGCAACGAATGATATTTCACAGGAAATTAAATCGCACCGTGTAAATCGGTCTTTACAGTAAATATTGTTGTCTTTCAAGCGAATGGATCGAAACAATTCATATGAACGTCTCGACCTTGACAGCGGATAGTTTTCCTCATAAGTTGTGACCTTGACCTCGACCTTATCAATCATGAACTTGAAGCGATATGGGTTCATAAATAACATGGCCATTAGTTTAGTTAACTGTTCCATTTTGGATAATAATGGAAAATGTTTTCCAACTAAACCGTAACTTGTCAGATAAATAATAATAATTATTACTTACGTTTATTTAGTGTAACACAACATAACATCACGCCTGTATTCACCGAAGGGATAGGCAGAGGTGTACCTATCGTAAACCCATATTTCGCCAGTTATCTTTAAGTCCTATGTAATAGGGGACGAACCTTTTGCCATAAAACGGGCACAAATCCAAACTCCAGGTTGCTACTGCGAAATTCCAGATGGAAAAATCCAATAGTTCTTTGCCCGATCTGGGAATCGAATCAAATAAAAATATTTTATTTCACATATACCTACATGGGCACTTATGAAACGTCAGAAGCTAGGTGCACGGTTCCAATTAGTCGTTTCCTATGGAGAAGAGCCGGCAAGAAACTCCACGGTTATTCTTTAAAAATAATTAAAATATTTATATTAAGATGAATTAAAAGAACAAAGAGATGAAATTAAGATAAATGATAATAAGATTAAAAATGATCGACAAACATTTTTAATTGATTGAATAAAATGGATAACTTTGGTAAAAAATATAAGAATAAAATTGATAACCTTAGTCAAAAATAAAATAATAAAATTGATAAACTTATAATAGTGGTAAAATTGAGATTAGGGGTTACTCGGTAAATAATTAAGGATGGCTTTCTGTTTAACAAGAGAGTCAAAGTGGAGATCAATAACACACCACTAACCAAACCACTATAGAAATTTATTGTCTTACAGATTCTTACAAAAGGTGAATTATCTCCCAAAACAGTTCTTCTAAAAGGCGGACAAAGGGTCGTGATGACACTGTGGCGGCCTACAACGCCACATGTAATTACGCATCAAAAACCTGACGTCACACAGATCCTGCATCGCGCAGTCAGAGTTTAATGCGCGACTGGCATATATACAACATCCCGACATCAACCATCGGGCAGTTACCCACCAGACAACACTCGTCTGGTCGGAGGATCCTCCCTTTTCTATAGAAGATGATTGAAACTTACACCCTGTTCCTCTATAGCACTACGCGGGATTCTAGAGGGTTCACGGAAACTGTAAAGGGCAAGCAAGCTGGGACTGTCCATTTTATGCTTAATGATGTTATAGGCAAACATTACATCAATTAAGGTTAGTCACTAACCAAACGAAAAAGAAGAACTTGGTTTAGACGTGCTGATCGCGTTCAGTTTCATTGGTGTTTGCACGTAAGCTACCAAAAGACTTATGTCAATCCTGTTAAATGTTGTTGTAGAAATACAAAACGCTTTGAAAGAGATTGCTACTTGTGTAGGCCCTCTGCTTGGTAAGAATTGTCTCAGCTAGAAAGCCAAAAAAAGAGTGAAAAATAAAACAATTAATTTAGTGACAATCGTATCGTAATAGAACAAATCTAAGGGCTGTTA
The DNA here is from genome assembly GCA_947523025.1 of Dryobota labecula. Taxonomy (NCBI): domain Eukaryota; kingdom Metazoa; phylum Arthropoda; class Insecta; order Lepidoptera; family Noctuidae; genus Dryobota; species Dryobota labecula. Next base: position 5,326,270 of record OX383289.1, on the reverse strand, counting down.
TAGAAGAAAGCCCTATTTCGATTTTCGGACATTGTGTCTGATTCAGTCTTATTAATTGAATAATGTATACGAAAAGCTTTCTCTTCGAAACCTTTTTGAATTTATTACCGAAGCTAAACGAACTATTAACTCGGAGATATAATTGGACCACTTAGGTACATTTTTGGGATCTTTTCGCGTTGCGTAAGAAATGGTTTTGACTGCTAAGGGTCGGTTGATTGAATTTTTTTGTGAAATAGAAATTCAGTAAATTGAACTTTTATTAATCTGGTTGTGTAGAGTAATGAAAATAATCTATTAATTGAAATGGATCCAGATAATTCCATCAGCAGAGGGCGTGAATGATGATTATAAAGCGGATAATACCTCTTTCTAGTTGGAATCATAAGAGAAAATATATAATCATATATAATCATAAAGAGCATTATCTAAGGAGACTTTAATTATAAGGAAATTATTTCGAGGCGAGCAAAAAGGGAGAGAGAAAGAGAGAGACAGAGAGAGAGAGACAGAGACAGAAAGAGAGAGGGAGAGAGAGAGCAGAAAGAGAGAGCTTAGAGCTTCCTTGTTGTGGATTAATGAAAGAAAAAAAAATACGTAGAGAATCTTTAGGCCAAGCTTTGAACTCACTTATTTTACTATATTTGCCACCGACACGATAAGAAGAAGTAGAAAAAAGTATCTTCGGGCAACAAAAACACTGGCAATAAGCCAGACAAACCAAAGCTTGGACATGAAGCAAAAATGCGGTCTTTAAACCTAGCACCAACTGCAGGCTGGCTGAGAAAAATGAATCATAAATCAACTTTATAAAGAGGAAAAATAAATTATACTTTTTCGCGGACGGACACAAAAACTGAGGACTAATTAGTGCAATTAGTGAAGTGACCCAAGTTAACATTACTTCGTTCCTTTTACCGAGTTCATAAAGAACTGTTCCATATAAAACACAAGCCGGTTTTGAGACAGTATGCTTATTAAGCTGTTTTAAGTTAAAAATAAAAGCTTATTTTGATTCATTACTTAATCCATATATTATCTTTTCTAGGAAAATATAAATGTCAAATTCATCGTAGCGATAGAAATTCATTTACAAAGTTAAATAAACTACAAAAAAGAAAGATAAGTAGATTATTATGGTACGGAACCCTCGGTGCGCGAGTCCGACTCGCTCATGACCGGTTTTTTATCTTAGAAAAAGCAACGCGGGTGAAGCCGCGGGCAGCAGCTTGTCTATACTAATAATAAAGCTAAAAAGTTTCTGTTTGTTTGTTTGGACGTGCTAATCAAAAAAATAATTAAAAAGCGTTTAAAATGCAAACAATTATTTTACAAATTCGGTTGAAAAATTCTTGATAGCCCAATTCTTGAGGAATGTTATTCAAAATCACGCTGTGAACCTTCGCGAAGTGAAAAGGAAATAATAGAGCGGGCGGACGATGCGATGCGATGTGTTGCGACGAGGTAGGTCGGGAGATCAAGAAATTTCACGCAAACGCAGTCGCGGGCAGAAGCTAATAATAATATAAATCATAGCTAGGCATATTTCGACACACTTTCAATAATATCTTTGAGTGAGCGATATAATTTCTCGGAGTCTCCCTAATATAGGCATTATTTGCTTAAAATGAGGCTCCAATCACTAACTGTTCTGAATATTATTTGGATATGTTTTTTTTTTTAATTGCTATGATGTTACCAACCTATACTGTCATTTATATGATTGCTTATTAATTTATATTATGGTTTATTATAAAACGCGTGCAAGCGCTACGTCTAATATATATTATATCATCGTCTCTGTGTGTGGTAGCTTGAAATAAACAAGAAAAGGATAAGATCTTAAGTTTCACTAAAATGCTGCATCATGGTTAAGTAAAATAACTGCAACAATGTAACGAAGTAATATGCAGCGTGGCCTCAGCTACAAATTGGCGGAAAATAGCTTTAGTCCCAATGTCGTCGATGCGTGCTCTGACCTTAGTAATTTGGCCATGGCCGTTATAGCTTTGCTGAGATAAGCAGATTAGCAGGTTGCAGGGACTAAAAAGGAGGAAGGAGGAAAAATTATCTAAAGGTGTGTGGCAAACTCAGCCGCTTAGGTAATTTAAAATACGTCACGGAGAGGAAACGGATATGAATATTATTTGATTGTAACAGACAAATAACAGAAAGGAATTATTAGGGCAAGTTTAAATAGCACACGTTTTTTAAATAAATAATTAATGTTGAGCCAATTAAAACATCTGATAAACTAAAATAGCATTATCACTATCACTACCTATACAAACCCATTATAGTTAATCTACTTATATTAGGTAGAAGAGTGCTACGAGTGCGAAACCGGGGTACCCGTAGGTACATAATGAAACAACATTTTGGTGATCATATTTTGATAAAATTGCCATAAATCATTATACAACTGGCAAAGCAGTTCAAATTTCTGCATGATTATAATAATAGTTCTGTGTGAATGTTACTTTTCGAACGGTAACCAACTTATTATTAACATAAGCGGGATATTTACCATGTTTATTAATTGTTCTGAGTTCCCGATATAAAGTTCACGAGCGGACACAGTGAGTTTCGTGTGTCGGGAACAGAATCGAGTTGCGAGTGACAGTGGTAGCGGTACTGAGTGCAAAAAACGAAAAAGAAAGAGGGTAGACCGTTTTGTCTGCTCATAAACACCCACCCGCAGTGACTTCAGTTTATCCGTGATCATGGTGCTTGCAACAGCGCCGAAATATCGGGAACTCAGAACAATTAATAAACATGGTAAATATCCCGTTTATGTTAATAATAATGTTAGTGACCATGACAGTTTAAAAACTGGTAACCAACTTTTTTGCTAGCTTAATACTTACAGTACCTAAGTAATATATATATATATTTTAATTTTACTCTTCGGCGTTTGAATGAAAAAGAGTTTCTCAATTTTTTTAAATACTCATAAAATGCAGATCTTAATTTTGCAATTTGGCAACTTTCAGGTAACCTTTAGAGAAATAGCCGTCAAATAATTAGAGACAACAAAACTAAAAATAAAAGCATCGATTTGGTTAGATTAACATAGGAATTTTTGTATTATTTTGTTATAACACTGAAGTTCATACATAACTTTCAGCATAAACTGTGAAACACGATATCATTACCCTTATAATCAAGGGGTTAATTAAAAATTTCCACTTTGTTAACGCTGTGCGTGAGAGCACCGTGCTAGCGAATAAATGTACACACTGTACACATGTACTGTACATACACAGACACAGTATAATGGTACATTCGCCATTTGCAATAATGTGGAATTCATAGGCAAGTGAAAACAGTCAATGGAAAAATGCAGTAACACCGAATTGTTTTCACAGAGTGTCATTCTGAATTTCGACAGCTAATTATTTCGACACGGACTTAATTTCGAAAAACAATAGTTCGACTACCCATTGCTTCGACAGAACATATATTCGACAAGCATTAGTCCGACAGAACATACTTCGACAACACACACCTTCGAAGAACACTACTTCGACAGAATCCTTCTTCGATATGCACTTGTTCGGCGGATCTCTATTATGACGGAATATAAATACCTTCGACATAATACTGCTCTGAAATGTGGCAATTATAATTGAGAAATTCAATTATGCAATGCAAAGAAGCAATGAGTAGTCGAACTATTGTTTTTCATAATTAAGACCGTGTCGAAATAATTAGCTGGCGAAATTCAGAATGACACTCGTTTTCACAGGCAGGCCTTTTAGTATTTGGCTTGTAAAAAGATTTCAAAGAATGTAGAAGGACAAAAGCTATTACGGTCACTCAACATTGTATCGGAAACCCAAAGGGATTTTATAATTATTCCTTCCACAGTTACCTACATTTATTTCAGTAGGTATTGCAAAGATAAAGCCATCCACTCATCCAAACGAAACGCAGCCCATCATCTACAAAACAGAGTTAATCTTGTATGTAACAACACAAACGCCTGAAATATCGTATTCAACTGAATGTATAACCCCTAACCCGCCTGCTGCTGACAGACCATTAATTTATATCGATTATATACCGATATATCGATGTTACATCGATTTTGGAGAGCTCAACCTGAGAATGTTCGTGGCAGGTTGATATTTTGTTGTTAAACTGTTTAGACGGTACGTTAGTTCGCTACCGAGTTGGCTTTTAGCCCCGATTGCTCGATAATATTGCCAGAACAGAAATAGAAGGTCAGGCTAGATTGCGTGTTTATTTTGTTTCGTTAGCTTTCCTTTGAACTAGAAATGGCAATGTGTGTTAGTGTTTTTGACGTCAGAAATGGGTTTGTAACCCAGATAGTTTGGTCCCCTAAGAATAGTTGACATGAGTATCGTAAAATGATTAGCACAGAATAATACAAATGGGAGACTCCGCAAAATCATTTAAATAAAAAGCGACTCTTGTTACTACATAATAAAATGCAATTCAGATCGCGCAACGCTTATTACCTACAGTTATATTCACCTACAAGTTGCCTCTCTTTCTATCGTGTAACTCTTATACCGGCGGCGCGTGAATTACTGAATTGGCCCAGTGAGATGGGCCCGCCGTGTACTTGTAGCTTCATACCTAAACTGCGGAGTGACCCATCTGTATTCATTCATCATTTCAGCCGAAAGACGTCCACTGCCGGACATAGGCCTCCCCCAATTGGGGGGGTTTGCCATAATCGCCACGATTGGCAGGCGGGTTGGCGATCGCAGTATGGTGTTAAAAATGCATAGAGAACGCTGCTGCCCATTCTCTAGTTAGTCCCTTAGTCGCCTTTTACGACACCCACGGGAGGAAATGGGATGGTGCTATTCTTTACGTCCGGCGCCACACGGAAATATTAATCCATCTGTATTAATCTGTGGTAATAGGGAAATAAAACTTTTAGTAAGCAAGGTAGGTATTATATTATGGAATCTTTGCTACTTATACAAAGGTACTCGGAGAAAAGACGTTATAGGTTTGTAAAATGACGGTGACAACAATGGTTTCAATTTCAAAACATTTTACCTACAGATGTCAAAATAATATCAACGTAGTAAATTGATTGTAACCGCAAACTCTTTTCCTGTCAAGCTTAAGGATACACCATAATTATTATTATTCCCAGTTCAGCCGCGCACTCGAAAACCTGTATCAAAACTAATATATTTAATTGAATTTGAAAAACAAGAACTCGAAAACGCTATTTAACGAGAATTCGCAAAGAAACATATAACAAGAAACTGCGGAAATTCTTCAATAAAAGTTATCTGATATGCGCTAGGTCAACTTAAACCGTTTTCTAGTAGGGTTGTGTTTATTAAATAACTGATTTATTTTGCTCTTAATTTTTGGCTGAGCCGCTGAAGGGTTATTAAGGTAGGTAATTATATCAGGCTGATGCGTCAGGAAATTCGTCAGGAGTAATTAATTGTAATCTACGTAGACGTGGCGTGACAGGAGCGAGCGATGAAAGAATTAAGTTCACTTTGAAGCAAAATTGTGGTAAGATCGTGTGTTTGGTTTGTTTTGTTAGGATTCCGTACCAGATTATGTCTGGACTTTAAAAGAGACTTTGACCCCTAAGTTAGTTTCGCTATTTCTTCTCAGAGGTAGTCAGATAGGAAATGTCGTCTTCACCTAGCTTGTTTTTGTTTTTTTATATGACGTGTAAAAGTGATTCCGATATCCTATTTACAGAATAAATGATTTCATTTCATTACAAAAGGAAAAACGGAACCCTTATAGAATCACTCGTGTGTCTGTCTATCTGTCCGTCTGCCACAGCCGATTTTCTCCGAATCTACTGGAGTGATTAACTTGAAATTTGGTATATATACAATTTCTGTTACCCTGGACTTGTAACGTCAATAAATGAATTTTGAATATGGGGGTTACTTTAAGGGGGAAATGAGAAAATTAAAAAAAAAAGTTTTGTAAACTTTAGGTACCGTGTGACATATTAAATGGAAGGACTTATGGGGATTTCATTATTTTTATATATTTTTAAAATATTTTTAATGTTATTAAAGAAAATAGATGAAAATATGTTCCCCATATCTGCGTAACTGCTAAACCTAAAATAAAAATTAAAAAATGCAGAGAATATTTCTATATTTAATATTATAGATTACAGTTAGTCTCTGGTCTTAAAATAACATGGTGAATCAGTAAATAAAAATAAATAAAAAAGGTATTTATCGTACAACCAAGTAGGCGTCATAAGTTACCGAGTAATAAGTCAACCAACTTACATTTACAGTTGAAAAACATGTTCTCCCATACATTCCGTATGGAAGAACATGTTTTTCAACTACAATGTAGTCCGACACGCACTTGGACGGTTTTTTTAGATAACATGATATGTGTAGATTCTTTTTCAAATAATTTAAAAGGTTGTTATTGTCACATTAAAGGAATATTTAGGTACCGCGGTGTTTCTTTTTATGAAAGAAAAAGGAAAGGTTTTCTAAATAGGTGTCACGCGATTATGTACATACATATTTCAAACTAGCTTTTCTAAACGTTTTGTGTAATTTATTCATAGACTTTTTAATTGACAGCTTTTCTGTTAAACATTGTAAAAATCACTTAAAAGCCTTTCTTAGCATTCGCAGACGCTATACAGGTTGTTTGGCATATGGATCGCCACAATTTTTTGGGGGATTGGGGGGTCGTTTGCTAGGTTGGAGAACCGGGAGCCGCGGGAGGGGCGCGAGGAACGCTCGCGCAACCGCCCGAGCCCCGTCGCTCATTCGGACGACAGCAGGGACCGAGTGCGCGCGTGTCTATACAACATTATTTTTAGTATATGCAAAACCTGAATATAGTTTGTTCAGAATAAGTAACTGAATCGATTCCAATAGTTTTTACACCATGTTATATTTTTTCACAAAAATATTTAAAAAAGGTTACAAGTTGGACACCGAGCGACACTAAGTACCTATCCGCACTTGACCATTACGACAAAGTCCAAAGCCTGCAAGTGTGATGGAAAATGTTATCACCAGTTAATTACAATAAAATCGTCGTACGATTAGATACCTACTGCCAAATTAATATTATTATTCATGAACGCAAGGCGCGGGCGGCGCTGGTGCGCCGCGTGGTGAGCATGCTTTTGTACGGACAATCTGGTAACATAACAAGCTTATAACTTTGTTATTTTTCATGATACAGTTTTGAAATTTTGTACATAAGTTCTTTACATAAAAATACTAGACACGTGTTTCGGGTTTCGCATAAACTAAAATTAATGTTGTATAACACAATTCTGTATCGCTCGGCTATCCTTAAATAAACTTTTAATAACAAGTTCGTCCGTTTCAATTATCTCCCAACAGACCCCATGTTCTAAGTGTCACGGTGATTGAGATGTATTTTTTTTTGTTTTTTAGTTGAATTACCCTAAATCTCATTCATAACTTTTTTGTTTATAGTTGTAATAGAACTAAATAACTTTTATTATAGTCTGAAAAAAAAAAACAATCTCTCTAGCCTTTTCCCAATGTTTTCCTATGTTGGGGTCGGCTTCCAGTCTAACCGGATGCAGCTCAATACCAGTATTTTACAACGAGCGATCTGACCTCCACAGCCCAGTTACTGGGTAATACGATACACCTTGGTAAGACTGGTTGTCCGACTTTCGGGCTTCTGACCACTGACCTGGGGCCTAAGTCTACGAATTTATAAACGTTGCAATGGTCTCACCATTGTGAGTATTTGACAGTGTTTGTATGGCAAATCTGTCAAAAACTCACAATGAAGAGACCATTGCAACGTTTGTACATTAGTAGACTTGGCCCCCTGACCACGTTAAAATTGTCCTCCTCTACTCCGTATTGGCACAACACCTAGTTCTTATTTCGACATGTATTGGGTGAAACCTAGCAAATGACCCCAACCCGCCAAAAATTGTGTACGTCCATGCGCCAAACAGCCTGTATAGATTCGAAAGTGACAAAAGAGACCGATAAATCCAATTCACGGAAGCTTTGAAGTGAAAACCTTTTCCTTGTCGATTATCATTCCATAGGTTTATGCAAATAGGAAGACACCTGTGTCTACTTACATCGAATACGTACCTACAGACTATTTCACTTACCTTCTGCTTAGGGCTGTTACGACACCATCAAATGCACCTGATTGTTTGAAACAAATTAATGGGCAGGGGTGACAACGCTCCGTCCCGTGACACCCCTTGAAAATTAGCAGTGTTACTTCTGGCCGAGGTGGGAGAAAGTATGCTAGAGACAGTGACTAATTAATTTGAATTTATATACGAAACAGTTTCAATAAAGGAGGTGTAAGGGCGGTTTGTTTTTAATTAAAGGGTGATGTTGTGGCTTTTATGCCGATTGAATCTTTGAAGTCTTACTTTTGATTGTTCCGTAAACTTGTGTAATTATTTTAGTTGAAACTATTGAATAATTACAAAATACTTTAACGAAAAGACAGAATACATTACCTAACGCTTTTTGGCACCCTATGGTTTTATTTGCTGATGGTACGGGTCTTTTCACAAATAACAAAAATATAAATCCTGAACTAAATTATAATGTAACAATTATAATATAATATGAAAGCATCCAGAAAGAACAGGATTTAAGTGAGGCGTTTCGATCTGCTGACATACTCGTATTTCTCGTTTTTCTAAATGAAAAAATGAAGATCTTTGTTCTCTCGAATATTCGTGCACTGGCACGAGCAGCAGCAGTGAACTTTGTTTTCCAAGTTATAAATTAAGTAGCCTATAAGCGTACTTATGTTTTTCAGCAGGTATCGCGGTATCTACTAGCGTGCCTCATTTTGTTAAAATAGGTAGGTAGTTTTCTGTAAACCTGGACTATACAGACACTCTTTTCGCAGTGACTGTAGTTTAGCAAAAAATAAGCACAAGTAACCATTCCGGCCAAAGAAAGAGAGGTCAGCATCATCATCATCATTTCAGCCGAAAAACGTCCACTGCTGGACATAGGCCTCCCCCAAAAGGGGGGAATTGCCATAATCGCCACGCTTGGCAGGCGGGTTGGCGATCAAGGTATGGTGTAAAAATGCATAGCGAACGCTGCTGCTCATTCTCTAGTAAGTCCCTGAGTCGCCTTTTAAAGAGAGGTAGACAACAGAAAAGGTGGAGTAGCTAGAACAACATGGAGCAGAGTGGCTAGAGAGATACAGGAAAGAAGAAGGTTGAAGAAGGTCTTTGCCGACTGGCAAATGGACATACAAAACATAAACAAGCGCCAAATACGAGACTGACGACTACACTTTATGTTTGTCTGACTAAAAGGCTAATAATAATAATAAAAAAATATATTAAACTAGCGGATACGCGGCGTGTGCTACTACTATGCTAAAATTGTCAGAATCCGTCTCCTTTCTGACTTTTTTTTCTTTTTGTCCGGCTCCTAAGGTCGTAACGTGATATTAAATAACCTATAACTTTCCTCAGGACTTAGGATATCAAATGCAAAAAGAACTTTCAGAATCCGTTCAGTAGTTTCAAAGTACTTTGTGTTTTATAAATACACCGTGGCTTTTTAGTCGTCTTACAAAGACAGCCCACTTCATGTATCCAATAACACTAATCATTCATGTAAAAAAAGTTTTTTTTTTGAACATTTGAATTTTTTTAATTTTTTTATTTGTATTAATTATGACGCATTACATAGTTTAAAACACCCTGTTACGAGTGCAGTCCGAGCCTTGTGATACAAGGGCGCCGCAGAATGGATTTAAATTAAGTTTAAGTTAATTAAGTTAATTTAGTTTTAGTTAAATTAAGTTTAAGTTAGTTTTAGTTAGTGTAAGAAACACATTTTTGCGTTAGGGCGAATGAACTCTGATAAAGATGTCGCCGCTCCATTCCGCGGCGCCCTTGTAACACAAGGCTCGGACTGCACTCGTACCTGGGTGTTTTAAACTATGTCATGTGTCATAATTAATAAAAAATAAAAAATACAAAAATCTAATGTTCAAAAAATTTTTTTTTTACATGAATGATTAGTAGTCATTGGATACATGAAGTGGGCTGTCTTTGTAAGACGACTAAATTGCCAAGGTGTATAGATTACTTCATACAAACCAGCCTTTCCTAACTTAATTACGACAGTTCTTAGCCGCGACATAAATATCCATGAACATAGGCAGAATCTTTTCATAAGCAGCCATCTTATTTTAAACGGAGACAAGTTTAAGTGTTCACTTTGACTCGCATTTTATGCTCCGTTCAATATCTTAATGACAACTTGAATTTTATTATTAAGAAGTTTGATGTAAGACAAACAATTTAAATATTATTATTCTAGAATTTCCGGAAATTGACTGATTTTATCGTTTTGTGTCGATTCGATTAGGTACACTTACCTAAATATTATGCTTATTCCATATTGATACATCTTTCCACACACATAATAATATGCGCTAAATACAAGTACAACACACAAGCACAACACATGATATACATGCGCGGTCGAATAATACGGGTTAATGACGGTGGCCAGCACATCAAGTTACCACAAACTGTCAAATTTTCTCGTTCGATTTTGAACTTAATCGTCAACATCTTAGAGTTTAAAATCTTTTGGAGAAATTTGACAGTTTCATGTAGCTAGATGTGCTGTCCACTGTACATACATGAAACTAACTTTATATCAGAGAATTTTAATATCGTATGAAATAAAACCTTATGATCTACAAAACAATTTAAAAAAGTAAAAAAAATTCAAACCTCGAATTTGGAAATAAATTCAATTCGCGGTTATTTTACTTTGCTTGGATTCTCACTTTTTTTTTTAAATCTGTCACATCAGTACGATAAAAGGCGGTCATCGTCGTCTTTCACCACCATTATTGAATTACTATCATGTCGATAACATCAGAAGAAAGTTCACGTATCGTCACTATGTTAGAAGAACATTTGCCCCAACATTGGCGTGATTTGCAGTGGCCTATATGGAAAGATCTCAATCGATTGCGTACCCAGGTAGGCCGCTGCAAACACAATCTGTCGAAGTGGGGGATTACTGTCCCATCCAACACCCAGTGCGAGTACGGTGTTTCTGATCAGACCATGTCCCACTTGCTGGAGTGTCCTATGTGCCAGTTCACTTGCACTAAAGAAGACCTAATGAACGCCACTGATGTCGCAATTAACTTGGCCACCTATTGGGCTCAAACAATATAATAACTGGGTACCATCGACAAGAAAAGAAGAAGAAAAATATGTTAAAAGAAGGAAGAAGTCAGCGAAGTACAGCAAGAACAATAGGCGTGGCACTTTCTACAGTGCAGAGGGTCGGCCAACGTTTCCGAAAAACTAGGCAAAACGTAAGTAGACCAGGAACCGGCAGACCGAGATATACTATGACTCGAGAGGATCGATTTTTTTTCACGACCATGGTTCGAAATCAGCACCTCACGGCAGTTGAAGTAGGTAACAAATCAACTTCGGGAGACCCGTAGAGACGACGTATGCGAGCGGACTGTAAGACGGCGGCGGATCCTTGAAGCTATACATATGAGGGGATGACCTTGATGTAGAAGGAGAGTATATAGCATATGTCCCGCAATATGTGGCGCCCAACGTGGGGCCGAATAGGTCCATGGCCAACACCTCGTTCCGCTGGCTCATGACCGGTGTCTGGAGAAGGACCTATTCGGCCCCACGTTGGGCGCCACATATGCACCTATGCCATAGCCCTAATTTAACTGATTAGGTGTGCCTACTTAAACCATGTTTTCAACACCAACGACCTTCTTTTTCTTCTTATATTTGTAACCCAATTACCCAAATAGACTTTTTCACCTTCCCCTTACATTTTCAAACAAACATGGCACCATGTAGCATAATGTCTTAAAAACGCAAAACAAACGAACCGGCGCTATCATCATTAGTGCGGAATTAATGGGGGATTGCTATCGGGATCGCAATCGGGACCGAAGCGATTGGTATCTATCTCGTGATATGACACGTAGTGCTTTGTACTGCACTTTGACATGGTTGAGCATGCGTTTTGTGCCAGTGTTGATGCAAATATTAATTCGTTGTTTTGTAAAAGCGTGCTTGGGACCTAGCTATTAAAAATAAATGTTAATTTCATACTTTGCTGACAATATGAATCAGTGTTTCTCTAGGTTAACTTCTGTACTCCCACGAAGTAAAGACGCTATCACTGCCATTGTTACCACTGATGTGTTGTCGACTGTAACACGGTAATAATATCTACAGTATTCTTTCTTCATACAAACGGTCGGAACGCGAGTCATACCTTCGTGCCTCGAGTTCGGTACACACTCGGTAAGCAAATAGTCGCGAATGCGCCGCAGTGACGAACGGACGGTGTGATGGTTTTGTAAGCAGTAGATAAGCGTGCGATTTGTGACAAGTATTCATTGAAATAAAAACAAGTAGGTAAGTACTTTGTTAATATGGCAAAGAGTAATTATATATTATTGTGCTGTTTTTGGTTGCTTGAATTCGTCAATAACGCACCCAGAGATAACTTTTTTTAATTACCTGGAAACTCCGAAAAATAAGACTATTTTTTTATATACCTACAAGTACGTAATTTGTTTTTTTTTTTTAATGGGTAGGTATTTTTCTTTTTCCGCCGACTAAAATACCTGGATTAATAAATAAATAAGTGGATAGGGGGGACACATATATCCGTGAGGATATATGAATATGAGTTTTGTTTATATTTATTAGGCCCCTCGGCGACTTTTTGTAGCGATGCAGTAGCGATGCTGTCGCGCGTCCGCATCGATACAGTCGCGAAGCGGTCGCTAGCTGTGTGCCCTCACCCACGGGCCCAGATTCAGTCGCGATGCAAACGCGATGCTGTCGCGCATCTGTCGCGATGCAAACGCGATTCAGTAACGGCACAAAAATGCCACAGTTGCACTGATGCTCGGTTCTCCACTCACGCACCACCCTCCCTCCGTTCTCTCCCCGATGTGGTCCGACACGGTCGCGCGTTTGCATCGATACAGTCGCGATGCTGTACCGCGTTAGTAGCGCGTTGGCATCGCTTCTGTAGCGCGTTGCAAATGCGACTAACACGCGTTAGTAGCGATGCTGTTGCGCGTTTACGAAGCGCGCGACAGCATCGCTACAAAAAGTCGCCGTGGGCGAGGGGCCTATGTTATTATAAATGTACACCAAGCGTGTCACCGTTTACTCCCACAAATGAAGTAAAGAAATTGTCGGCTTGAAAGGCAGTCTTTGACAGAAGATTTTTTTAAGCAATATCGTCTCTAGACGCTACCAGTTCAACAATTCCGTACTCGTACTTTATCATAATTTATAAATTTCTTTAATCAACCTTGCATAGTGAAGTACCTAGGTAAGTAGGAACTTTCGTCTTCAAACAAATTTCACCAAAGTGCGCTTTGTTGAATTAAAATTAAACACGAAAATAGCGAGAACTAGGTCGACACCATAAGTTAGGTACGAAAGCTGTACCGATGCTACAATTACTTCGCAAAATTAAATTCGTTTGCCAAAAAAGAACAATATAGTCGAAGCTTAAAAAGGATTTGGGGAACCCTTGATAAATGCTAAGATAAAGTGCTGAAGAGGGAACGGTATTGTTTACAAGGACTTTTTCTTTTTTAATGTAATACAGTTAAAAGCTTTGAAATAATGCAGGGATTAAAATAATCAGTAGGTTGATATAAGTTTTTAGACATTCGAAGGTTTAATTGAATGTCTAATCACACATACAAAGAGTGGGTTGCTATGTCTAATAGTTGTCTACAGTCTGGAGATTCCTTGGCAATTGCAATTATCATGTCGCCTCGTGAAGTTTCTTTTACAAAACGAACAACAAACATTTAATCATCTAGGATTAAACCCAAAATAGACAAAAATACTTCAATTTCTTTCCCAAACACGAAATCATAATACATAACTTTAAAAAAAAATACAACTTCCCCACTTATAATCGAATCGACAGGAAACTAACAAGAATAAGTCAGCAAAATCCCCCGTCGCTACAAAAAACACGAATTTAACTTTTAACAAGAAATGAAATCACTTCGCAAATAGCCAGGAAATAAAAAGGCGGGGTTCTGCAGGGGGTGACTCATTATTCGGGGATGAAAGAACGGCAGACGTCTAAACACGCTCGTCTCGCCATAGATTTACATTTTTATTAAGATACCCCTCGTAACAATATTCAGGTTGAAAAAATGTTTACCTGCGCATCGCATTTTGTTCAGTTTGGTGATCTGAAAATGAAAATAGATTTTCCTTTAAGGTCTTGGAATTTTTAAATTACGTAATTTCCGTGCTAAGGCTTCAAGTAACCTTTTTACTCTGGATTCCATTTTTATCTGTCGTTGCGTAAAAGTCTCCTTGAAAGTACTTTTTTACAACACTGTACATTATATTCTCCTCACTTGACCCATCTACGAAGGAGGTTTGACGATTGCTTTTGTATGTGTAGGTACCTGTAAAAGTTCAGATGGAGATAGAAGATAGAATACTCTTTATTGCACACCATAAAAATTACAGATTTATATGTAGAGAGCGGTTTCTTTCTATTCAACATGGCTATGTTCAAAGGGATTTTAGCTAGATTATAAAAATATAATACACAGTAGTGTTAGATTATAAATAGATATACTTAATCATCTCAGACTATCGCAGTCCACTGCTGGAGATAGGGCTCTCCCAGGCTGCTCCACAACACTCTGTCCTTCGCCTTCCGCATCTAGTCTATCCCAACCACCTTTTTAAGGTCCATCTACTGGGGGGCGTCCCACCACTACGCTAGCCAGTATGCGGCCTCCACTCCAAGACTCGTATGCTCCACCAGCCATCGGTCCTTCGACAAACATGACCAGCCCACTGCCAGTTCAGCTTGCCCACTCTGCAAGCTATGTCGGTAACTCCGGTTCTTTTCCGGATAATTTGATTCCTAATTTTATCCTACAAAGAAACTCTGAGTATAGCCCGCTTCATACCGACCTTTTTGTGGATCAGCCCAACTGTCAGTGTCCACGTTTCGGCGCCGTATGTCATAACGGGCAGGACGTACTGGTAAGACCTTAGTCTTCAAACATTGCGGGATAGGCGGCGAAAAGAATTGACAGAGTTTTCCAAACGCTGCCCAGCCCAACTTGATCCTCCTGTCGGCTTCTTCCTCAAAGTTGTACAGCCAAACTGTCACGTCTACTTATTCCTAACAAATAAAAAGGTTAAAGTAGACTGAACAATTTAATAAATTTATAGAGGAAGGTAAAATATACAGTAATTAGATTTAAAATTAGAAGGACCTACCTAACACGCACTCTCGAGGGAAGAAGGAGGAAGATGAGATTTATAATACTTGGAAGGCACTCCCAGCTCCGCGTCAGGAAAGCTCCGCAATCCAGTAGACAGGGCAGCTCCGAAGAACAGGCGTCAAGGTAGCTCCGAAGAAAAGTTGTCAGCGCAATCTCCGCAGTGTCGAGAAGAAAACTCGGAGAAGTGTAGGAACGCGTCAGAGCGTCGGCGACCCAAAGACTGTTCACTTTACAGTTATCGTGAACTTGAAGACTACCGAGCTGGAAGACTTGATTAGGAATAGATGTAAAGTTTATTATAAATTACATAGACAAACTAACTATTTTTTTGCCTTATAATTCCTTTGAACATAGTCCCCTTTTGAGTAGGCGTCTAACATAAATTGGCTGAGCTGTGCTAATCTAAATATTATTTACATTCTTCGCGAAGATAATGAACTTATAATATTATTATATAGGTAGTCCATCTTCAGATGAAATTTCTAAAAAGTACCTAAGTCGTTTTTTGCTTACGAATACATAAAAGCCTCTCCTTTGGGAGACTCTTTATTTTTCGTTAATCTTGTTTTACGATGACAAGCACTAAAATATCCTTAAGCTGTTTCTTTTCTAGCCTGATTAAAATAGAAATAACTCTAATGGGTGCATTTATACAGAACTGTGTTAATAAAAGCGAAGTAAGCGCTGCAAGCGATGATAATCGCTGATAACAATCGCTTTAAATGGCGGCTGCTTTGCAATTTGTTTCGTCTGTTTTAAATGGACCGAAGTTATTGTGTGGCCTGAACGGTTTTATCTAGCTGGGTATAAATAAATAGTTAATTATATAAGCGTGGAAATTATGCAAGGCTCTTAATTATGGCTAGCTATATGATTAATGTTTGACTCTTCCAATAAATATATGTATCTTTTGGAAATATGTGAGGTACTTTTCAAACCAACATAATAAGTATTTACAAGGCTCTAGGATCTTCGCTTGGTTATGGAAACTCTAAACCACCCCTTTCTTTTACCTATCCATTCTACTCGAATACTGGTTATCTTATGTTTCATAATAGGAGAAATGCATCTCGAGCAATTAGTTACTTCACCAAAATACGTGTTTAATGCTTCGGTGGTATAGTGGTCGTATTGAGGTATGAGGAACAGGGCGTAAAGTTCACTCGTACTCTATTGAAAAGGGAGGATCCTCCGACCAGACGGTTATTGTGTCTGGTGGGCAAATGCCCGTCGGTCGATGTCGGGATGTTGTATATATGATAGTCGCGTGGTAAACTCTGATTGCGCGATGCAGGATTTGTGACGTCAGGTCTTTGATGCGTAGTTCGCATGTGGCGTTGTTGATGCCGCCACAGTCGCAAGCGCTACTGCTGAGCATGAGGTCCTGGGTTCGATTCCCAGGGCAAAGTGTTATTGAGTTTATCCCCGGAGTCTAAATTTGTGCCAGGTTGATGTCAATAGGTTCGCCCCCTATTGTATGGGACTTAAACATAACCGGCGACGTGTGGGTGTAATATAGGGACACATCTGCCTAATCCTTCGGGAAAACAAGGCGTGATATTATGTGGATCAAGAGCAAGTTATGATGGAGGCCTCATATATATCAAAATCAAAGAGTTACTAGACACGTAAGTTAAACCGTATTTTAATTAACAATCTCTTTGGTGAGGTATAATTTAAGTTGCAGATGGGATCCTGCCGTTTTGCCGAAAAGATTTTGCCAAATTTTCATTACCCAAACAAATTTTAGCAACCTTTTTTTATACCAATGTAGGTAATATTTGGAATAATTTTAGTACGCACATTTTCATTTGGTCAAATTTTTACTTGGCAAAATATTACCAAGTATAATGTCAATATGGCATTTGGTCTTTAATCAAATGATTTATTACAACAAACAATCTTCAGACAATAAACGTTTGGTGAAATTAAATGACCAATAAACATTTGACTTGTTGGTTAAATTTGATGTCTTTTGCGTACTTCTTTGTAAGTTTTTGTGCTTGAATTTGTCTGAAACAAGTCAAATTTATGGTTACTTGATATTAGTTTATTTATGGAAGAAGTTAGAGAAGGTTAATTATTAAAAAAAAAAGATGGTTAGGTTAGGTTAGGTTAAAACTGTGACCTCCTACGCACGAGCCGAGCGAGCGAAGCGAGCGGTGCCGCGGCAGCGGCCGGCGAGTGTCAGAAACAAGTAGGTTACCCGGAACTGAACTATTTAGATTAGGTTAATTACTTATTTATTGACTATACTAAATATTTAACTTATTTGATTTTGCGTAAAAACTGTTATTCCAACTGAAATATTTGACTAAATAAAAAATGTTAAAAGTACTAGTTGGTAAACAAGTTATAGTTTAAACGTTCATTTGCCAAACATTAGGTTTGCGTTACAGTTTTTTGTGAATAGATTTTTTGTTAAGTAATAATTTGGCAAATGAAATTATGCGAAAATTTGTTTGGGAAGTGATAATTTGGCAATTTATTTTCGGTAAAACAAGGGAGACCCGTTGCAGATATATGACAGTCACCTTGAGTCGTTAGCTTTCGTGTTCTGTACTGAGTTCACGCAACGCGTCGTACGTCCAGCCAGTCCATCCAGGAGCGCTGTCCCAAATAGAACGCATTATTAATTTATTTTATATAAAACAAAAGGTATTTTAATAAAACACGTATACAAAAAGATCAATAATTAAATTATATTTTAAAATTTGAAGGTTTCAGAAAAATAAGCTTTATAGATTTTGCGTGATTCTCAGTTTATTATCTACATTAGACGTAACTCTACAAATTAATTTCACTATGTTATATAAACATTCTCTAAAATATTCATAATATAGGTATTAAGTTATTAAGAAAGTGTTGGACAACTAATTGGACAAAATAAAAAATAAAATAAAAAACAAATCATTAATACAATCATTACTCGTTTAGACGTGATCTTCAGTATAAAATCATTAAATGTCGGTTATCGTCGCCTTATGTAAATATTATAGCATCCAAAATTAATTAATTACATTAAAATTTACTCATTCATTTTAACCTGCCCAGATATAATGTTGTCAACAGACGTAATTAACTTTAATTTCCACTTTCTGATGGATGACCGACATAACGGAAACACCAACTTAAATTATGTATAAGCACTTATAAAACTTATTATTTCATCGTGAATTTCGTAACTTCAATTAGTCAGCTGATGACGTCATTTATCAACACTGAAATTGCTAGTGGTGTGAATAATGAAACACTGAGTTAAGTAATAAGTGAGTGAGAGAGAAAATTTTCTTAATCCATTAATTAAATTCTAATTTAGATAAGATCTCCCTGTTATTGTTTAATCAAATTTTAATTGTTCAAGCAAAATGACAGGCATATGAAAACTTTCTTGGTTTTCAACTTTGTATGAAAAGATTTTGCTATTCCTTAACCTTATTTATATAATTCATTTATTAATTCAAGCTATAATGACTCATAAACATTATACATACAACAAACAATACATTAGTAACATTACAATACAAAACAAAAACCACCTTAATTTAAACAGTTACACTTACATTAACGGCCGACGACTGTATAGGTGTCGTGCAGTGTCATCTTCAAGTTTTCAATCAATCAATCAATCATCTTTATTTGTAAACACAGGTTAACACAGTGTGCAAGATGTTACATTTGTTATAATATGAGTAAGAAAATTCACTTATACTGTGGTAAATCGTTTTAATTAATCATACTATGTAACACTTCTATTACACTTAGTCTGTACTGTTTAGCTCGACACTCCAAAATATAAGCCCAGAAAATTATTCGATTTACTTGACAGCTCTGAGTCCGCTAACAAGTGGGTCAAAAAGCACGCGAATCTAAATATATACTATACATAAATAAAATGGTAACTATTTATTATCTATTAATCATAATGTTTCGTATTTGGATTCTAGTTAATTTCCACGTATTTAATCATAACATAATATTTAAACACAGTATCATTTTTTATCAAAACAAATTACTGTTACTACGAGCTAAAAATTTCGGGAATCAAGGAAGAGACACAACATTACTATTTAAAAATGTATTTATTGCTTTTCGAAGTATTCTCCGCGAAATTTGACACATTTTTCCATACGATGGAACCAATCATTGAAGCAACCATTCCATTCGGAAGTTGGGGTCTCCAAAATGACCGTTTTGTAGGCGTCCACAGCTTCTTCAGGTGATGAAAATCTCTGTCCACGCAATTTATTCTTTATTTTAGGGAAAGTATAGAAATCATTAGGGCTTAGGTCGGGGCTGTACGGCGGATGGTCTAATAATTCTATGTTTTCTTGCTCTAAAAACTCTTTTGTTCTGTGCGCGGTGTGAGAACTCGCATTGTCGTGATGGAGGATGATGCGGCGGTTGCAGTTCTCTTTACGGAGTTCAGAAACGACCTGTGGCAAACAAATGCTAGCATTCCATTCTGCATTAACCGTTCTTTGTCCCTCAAGAGGAATAGTCGTAACATGGCCGGTTTTGGAGACAAACGTGGCCATCATTTTTTTTGCAACACTCCGTGAACGAACAATTTTTGTTGGCTTTAACTCATTTTCGAACACCCAGACTGGTTTTTTGTTTCGGGTTCGTACGCATATATCCAGGATTTGTCACCTGATACGATGTTGTATACAGCATTTGAGGATCCTGCGTGGAATCTTTCGAGAGTTTTGACGCACCAAGTAATGCGAGCCGCTTTTTACTCTTCACAGAGCGAATGCGGTATCCATCGGGAAAACAACTTTTTTACACCTAATTGTTCATGCAAGATTATTTGTATTTGACTCATGCCAATGTCTAAAGTTGCCAGAATTTCGCGATATGTCACATGTCGATCTTCCTCAATCAGCTTACGCACAGCATCAACGTTTTCTTGGGTGACTGCAGTTTTTGGACGACCTTGACGGGGATCATCACTGAGCTTGACACGTCCACGTTGAAATTAAGCAAACCAGCGATAAATTGTGGTTTTGGATGGGGCTTCATCACCAAATGCAGAAATCATCCGGTCAACACACTGTTTTTGTGTTAAACCACATCGAAAGTCTCTCTCTCTCTTGAATTTTCTCGAATCAATTCCATTTTCTCAACGACTAAACAAGTTTGATAAAACCTTGTGACAAGACCGAGAATCTTTAAAAAAATAAATAAATGGTATTCGATTTTTAAAACCAAGGAGTTTTCAATTAAAAAGATTTTAATATGACAGGAACAGTGGAAATATTCCATTCCCGATACTTTTAGTGCAACCCTCTTACCTACCTACTAAATAAATCTTAAATTCACATTGAAATATCTTGATTTATTTTGTATGGATTTTCGGGTTATTTTATTTTGTTTCTATTTGTTGTACCTACTCTGGACGCTTTTAACGTGTAAGGTTTATTATTTTTATTTTTCCATCGTTCTCACATTTAGTTATAAATTCAACATTATAGATGTAACGAATACTTTTGTGAAAACTTAATTTAAAAGAGTGTCCATGGAGTTTCTCGCCCGTTCTTCTCCATAGGTACCTACGCTTTGGAATAGGAATGTAGCTTCATTTTTCTTACTGACCGACTCCTTGACAATTCAAAAGTGCCTGTAAATGGTTTAATTGAAATAAATGATTTGAGTTTGAGTTTGAGTTTGAGTTTCGAGCCTGTCAGCTATCATTATTATAAAATGTTAAGGCGAGGTTCTTCAAGTTAACCTCTAGGAAATGTAATTTTAATGTAATTTTATTTAAAAACGGTAATGATTAAACACGTGAAAAAATTATATGTTGCTTTTGAGACCTTTCTGTAGGTACGTCGGGTAATCTTTACATAATTGGATAAAGTTCGCTCTATAGGAAAAAAATCTAAACACCCTTATTTTGTAGATTAAAATCATTTTATTTAAATATTATACCACATTATGTATTGAAAATTACGTCAAAATAAACGTCTATGATGATGTAATGTCCGTCGGGCTTAACATTTTTAATTTCGTAAAACATATAATTTTCAACCCAAAATTAACGAAATTCATGGCACAATTTACTCGCGCCCAGCTGCCACCTCTAGAAAAAAAATGCACGCTCGAAGAACCTCGCCTTAAAACAAAAGTTACTAAAGAGCCTACAGGCTTTACAAAAAATATATATATCCACCATTAAACCTTATCAGTTAACAGCTCAGACTATTTAAAACAATGAAACGAACACCGTTATCACCAATTACTCTGTTCACGTTCATTTGAACAATCACAAAAGCGTGTACATTACTGAAACTCAAAACAACACTTACTTTAACATGAAACTGTTTTATCTCACTCTCTTTATTTTCGCTCCATTAAAGTCACCAATCCACTGTGAGTTGAGATATTCCTGCTTTTCATTTTATTATGTTGGTACCCGTCTCGGGTTTATAGTCATCGTTAGATGGTTCCATAGCTTGATATTAATTAGCTTGGCTACGTTTCTAGGGAGAGCCATATAAATAGAAATAATAGGATTTGATGTATGATGACTAGCTGCTACCCGTGGTTTCGCCCACGTGGATTTTTCTATAATAAGCCCCAGTTACTCCTTACAGCATCAGCTATCTGCCAGTGAAAGTCTCGTCGAAATCGGTCCAGCCGTTTCGGAGATTAGCCGGAACAAACAGACAGACAGACATACAGACAATTTTATTTTTATTATAAGACTAGCTTTTGCCCGCGGCTCCGCCCGCGTGGATGTCGGTTATCGCGTAAAAAAAGTAGCCTATGTCCTTCTCCATATCCCAGGCTATATCTCTGCCAAATTTCATGACGATCGGTTCAACGGTTTAGGCGTGAAAACGTAACATACAGACAGACAGACAGATAGATAGACAGACAGACAGACAGAGTTACTTTCACATTTATAATATTAGTATGGATATGGTGGCCAGCACATCAAGTTACCACAAACTGTCAGATTTTCTAACTGTGGTTTTGTTGACTTTCAAGGTATAGAGATTGCAATTCAGCAAGGACACAAAATAATTCAAGTGCTTTGGGGAAAGCTTTTAAACAGCGGTTTTTTAGACACCGTTGCATATGATAGATCTACAGAATTTAACTCTGTTTAAACACTGATTGATTCACTGATTGATTGATTCTGATTTGATGCTCTTTAGAGCATTCTGTACCACCTTCTACACGTGCAGCCTGTGGGAGAAGTATTCGCGAGCATCGTATGGAGCCCTTCGTTTCCAATTTAATAACGCGTTCAGAAAACTGATGGGGTTGCTATGGCGTTGCAGTGCATCAGGGATGTTTGCGGAGGCGCGTGTGGATTGTTTTTACACTATAATGCGCAAACGCGCTGTATCAATGGTGGCACGAGTCATGGCCAGCCCCAACAGGGTTCTGAAAATGATAGCGGACAGAGTGGACTGTCCTTATATAGTTCACTGTTGTCAATTACATGTGTCACCGTATTGTGTTGTTTACTAACACGTAGTTGTAAGAACATTGTTACTAACCCTTTATGAGTCTTGGCTCGAAATAAAGTTTTTTGATATTATTTGAAATATGCTCTGTAAAACAACGTTAGACCATGGTTTACTGAAATTACTCAGTTCTCTGTCAGAAATGGCTCAACTCTTTCCATATTTATTTATTTATTAAAACATTATGCACAAGTAAAAAAAAATACTGTACAAAGGCGGACTTAATGGCTGAGGCATTTTCTACCAGTCAACCTTAGGGTGATGCAGAGACAAAACATGGCAGGTGCAACATAAGGGATAGATAACTCGAAAAAGGAAAAATAAATACATATATATTAATACATAGATACATACATACATAGATAAATATAAGCATAATAAAGTGTCAGGAGAAATAACGATTAGTAGGGGAGAAAACGAATCAGCGCTGGGATTATTCAGCCAACGTCTTAAGAATATGTTCACGTGCCTTCACTTTAAATGATAACCGACTGGTTGCCTGATATTCAGAGGGAGCGCATTCCAAAGAAAGACCGCTTGGACAAAGAAAGAAGATTGAATGAAACCAGAGCGGTGAGATGGACATCGTAGAAGACGATTGTTGGTGGAACGAAGATTTTTACTATGGGCAAAGCATAAGTATTGAACATGGGAAGTCAGGTAAGAATAAGAAGTGGGTTTGTCGAGTATGAAAAACAACATAGACAGAGCCCTCAACTCTCTGCGCTGACGAATGGGCAACCATTTTAAAACCAATCGGTGCGTGGACACATGATCATACTTACGAAGATTGAAAACGAATCGAATGCAGTTATTTAGAAGGCGGTCGAGTTTATTGAGGAGATCCATATTCTGTGTATAATTTCTATAGATTGGACGTTTTCGGAACACATTTGTTCTTGATTAACGTTTTCAAAGCTGTACAACGATAATATTGTACAGTGTAACCCAGTAATCCGAAAGGAACCACAATGCCTGAAAACCAAACTTATGTGCAACGTGTATTACGAACGGGGCCAAAATACGGACGCTCACTAAAGAGACTACAAATTTAAGCTCACACAAAGAGCTATAGGGAGCCATGTTAGGTTTATAGTTGAAAGACCGAGACCATAACTCTGAAGTCCAAAATGTCCGAGTACGTCCAAAAATGTCTGAAATGGAGGTGGGCAGGACACTTAGACGTGGTGATGGCAGGTGAAGTAGAGCCCTCACTGAATGGTTGCCGAGAGACGGTAGAAGTAGTGTTGGCAGAATAAAAGAAAGATGGGTGCGAGTCTCAACAAACCAGGGAAGCTTGGCACAAAAGGGAGTAGGCCTATACTGGGGTGGAACAAGGCTGTCAATGATGATGATGATGAACCCAGTAAATAGGGTCAATTAAATATTAGAAAAGCTTTTACTTTGGATGAAATATAGCCTCACTTATGTACTGTTATCTATCCTACCGCACATCATAGCGACAAGTGTACTATCGTCCTAAGCAAACTATTCACTTTAACGATTATTTTTGGAGCGAGAAGATCTATGTAATGGGCTTAATTAAAAATACTCGCGCGAATGACTCCGTGATGGGCTGTCAGTTTTATAGCGCCGGCGCCAAATGACGAGATACGGGGCGAGGTGGAAATACGACCAGGGAAAATGATTATTTACCTGTTTCATTTAATTTTTGTTTAAACTTGAGATGTTACGAATTCGTTTTGATGTGTTGGTAATAAAGTTCAAGTTAACAATTAATAGGTAAGCAAGTGTGTTTTGGGATTAAACAAAGGTTTTTGTCTCAGATTGGTATGTTTAGCTTTCTTTATATATTCATAGGTATGGATTTACTTCGTCAACGTCCCTTTGATGATCGGGCGAATTGTCTGCACTGATAACATTGTTTTGTGAATGTGCACACATCAGGTAAGCTCGACCTGGTGCAGATTTTTCTGGTGAAATTACAGTCGGTTACAAAACTTAGCGATGGAAAGTTCAAAACCCACATCAAACGTGTCCTTATCAAATAAGCATACTATAAAATAAAAGCTTGAAATTAAAGACTACGTTGAAGACGTGGAAGATTGGCAATCATTTCTTCTGCACATTTGGCTTCCATATTATTATTATAATCAATTAATCATCTCATTATTTGACATTATACAAGGTGTTTATTTTGATATCCCATAACTCTAGGGTAGGAATGAGACCATATCAAAGAATCAACTGGCATATGAATTATTTTTTATATATATATTTTTTTTTTTATAATTCGACATAGTCACGATTATTAATGTAAAACACCCTTACGTGAAATATGTCAGAGTCGCATTTTCTTAGCTTTAAATATTAATGATTGGTTTGAATGAAAATGGATTACTCGTATTTATCAATGAAACTTAGATACCTACCTACATACATCGAGGGACACAGTTTGTATCAGTTTGGCAACGTCGCAAAAGGAACAATTCGTCATACGGGTGACAATTTTTGACCTAAATTTATATGATTGATGATAATTATCTTCGAAACTATGCATTTTTGGACCACATAATCTAGGACTTTTTGTATTA
The DNA here is from genome assembly GCA_947523025.1 of Dryobota labecula. Lineage (NCBI taxonomy): Eukaryota > Metazoa > Arthropoda > Insecta > Lepidoptera > Noctuidae > Dryobota > Dryobota labecula. The sequence continues at coordinate 5,300,934 of OX383289.1, read as the reverse complement.
TTTTTACTCATAGAATATAACCCTAGAGTTATGGGATATGAAAAAAAAAAAAAACACGTTGTATAACAGATACCTAAAATTCTAATTTGAACTCGTATTAGCTGCTTTTGTGGACATGATATTTATTCAGATTTGTTACAGTAGTTGTAATGGCAACCACACCGTTTGGTTTAAATAGGTTTTAGGTGCCCATGTTAGTTTAAGTGAAATAAAATATATTGACTTGATTTGATTTGAAATTGATATTTACATGCAACCATTACAGCTACGAGCTAGTCGTAGACAGATCAATTTATTGGTTTTCTTTAGATGGGGGCCAAAGAAAAACCAATAAATTCATCTGTCTATCTATATAATACCATCAAACCTTAATCGTCTCGTGAACTACAAAACTCCCTGTAAGTAATATAAAAGGTACAAAATTCGTATTACTTCCGAGTTTCGACTCCTCATGTCCGTTCTATGACGAGGGTCGCCTATTATTCAGTATTTATATAGAAATAAATCTCCGTGCTATCGAGAAATGTAGCCGTTTAGATATCATTTTGTATTAATGGTCGACAATTTAGGGTTTTGGTGTATAAACCTTTATGTTTGTTTACCTCGTCTGGTTTGTGCTCGGTTGATAGGCTCGCTTAATATTACATGGTATTTTAACATAACTTGGCGAAATGTGGGGGAACTAAAGGGTGTCAGTAAGAATTTGGCATCGGGCGCCATTTTTGACTGGTAATGGTTGAGTCAGCCATATTTGGTATTTGTTTAATTAAAACATAGACATTTACGAAAATGGTGCGTTACAGCTGGGAAGAATGATGGTTAATAGTGAAAACCCGTTACAAAATGGGAAAATTTTACTGTGACCATTCGCAAAATACGCGAGCATATCGGCTTGTGACTGACAACGGCAATCGTTACCGGGCCATGTTGACAGACTTTTTTTGGCAAGAATTGGATGGAATGGTCTTAAATGAGATGTGGTTTCAACAGGATGGCACCACCTGTCACACTGTACGCGAAACAATGACGTTGTTGCAAACCAAGTTTCCAGATCGTGTCATATCTGGTTTTGGAGACCAAAACTAGCCACCAGTTGCGATTAAACTTCTTTGATTTTTTTTTTTGAAAAGTTATGTCTATACAATCCACCCAGAGACAACTGAAGAACTAGAAGAAGAAATTGCACGCCAAATTCGTGAAATCTATGCAGCCCTGCAAAATGTACCTACTGTAAAATTTCGTCAAAAGAGTGCATTCCAGCCAACAAAGCAACGTTGGGCATTTAAACCATATTTTGTTTCATGTGTAAATATCATTACTACCTCTGTAAATATAAAAAATGTAAATAAAACATTTAATTAATATGTATTTATAAGTTTTTAAAATTAAAGTTCGTACTGAGACACTATAAGTACATCATCAACGCATTCACAGCTTGATTTCACCCACAGCTGAGCATAGGCTTATCTTTTCATGTGCTAATCCCCACGCTCCTGTGCCAGCCTCATCCAGGTTCTAGCTACGATAGCAATAATATCGTCCGCCCATCTCGCTGACGCTCGATGACTGACACCTCATCTTCTAGTCCTCGGACGCCACTCGGTCACTGCCTTATTCCACCTGTCATCACTGCGCCTTGCCAGGTGTCATGCCCAACTCCATTCGAGTTCCATAACTCTTTTTACAATATCGAAAACCTATCGTAAGTCTGTGAATCTCGACGTTTGGAACTCAGTCTAAAAGCCTTATGCCAAGCATACCCATGGCTCTCTGTGCAACTCTCATTCTGTACACAGGCCTCCTTGAGTGTCCAAGTATCAGCACCGTACGTCATGGTGGGAAAAAAACACTGGTTCAGAGGCGAGACTTCAGACATTATGAAATTTTGGCTGAATTCAGAATGTCGTCCAATTTGCTCAATGAAATGAAATGAAATCGTTTATTCTGTAAATACGAGTATAATCGTCTTATTTTTTATAAAGCTAGATGGAGTCGACATTTCCTATCTGACCACCCATGAGAAGAAATGGCGAAACAAACTCAGGGGTCAAAGTCTCTTTTAAAGTTCAGACATAATCTTGGTCAAATCATGTGAGGACCATGTAGATCCATGTCTGAAATTGTCTTTTGAGGAAAGAACCACACAATTTTGAGTAGACCTGTCCAGTTAGTGCAAGCATTTGTCGGTAATCGTGTAGCTCAACTCAGGATTTAAGGAGCTCAACGACTTTACGAACAATACCAAAGAGGGGGTACGCCGCACAAAGTACTCAAAATACCATCCACCAAATGCGGCCCACCCAACAAGCTGTATTCTTCTCGATAAATCTCCGTTTGTTGATAATCAATGCCAAATGAAAGAATATGGCTAAAATAGACATACTGGCCATCTACAGAAGGATTTGAATTGCTGAAGATGTTTGCCATAATCTTCTACTATAAGTACACCTCTGCACAACCCTTTGGAGAAACAGGCGTGATGCCATGTTACGTTTATTTACCTACATATCGTCTTCTCGCATTAAAACTGTATAATCTTAAAACTTACTAATTTTACCGGAGAGTGTTTTAAGAGAAAAATACTGGTGATACCAAACGTATCCGCATATTCACTCAATTTCGAATATTTTAGAAATTGTACACTTTTAATGCGAAAAGACCATATAAAAGAAAGGGCATAAGAAATTGCGCAATATACGTGGACTTCTAAAAGTCGGTAAGAGCTACTCGTATATGCTACTGGAACAATAAACTATGCTGTGGGTGGTTTAAAGATTAGCCAGTCGGCAAGGTTTAGCTTCCCGGAATCCTTGCCAAAAGATTTAAGTTACAGATATAATTTGAGACACCGTCTAGTGCGCACAAAAAATTGGTAATATTTTATGTAGGGACAGAGGTTCTTGGCACATCTGCATAAAGGCTCCTATAATAAGGTGCGACACGCGACGCGAAACAAAGGCACCGCTCGTCGCGCTCCACGCGGTGCCTTTGTGTCGCGTCGCGTGTCACGCCTGTTTGTTTTACGCGCCTTTACTTGAGGTTCTAGTTTCGATTCCCAGATTGTGCAATTTTTTTATCTGAGACATTTATTTATCACTACCTTTTATCAATGACTTCGCTCACGTGGATGTCGGTTATCGCTTAAAAAAGCCTATGTCCTTCTCCATATCCCAGGCTATATCTCTGCCAAATTTCATGACGATCAGTTCAGCGGTTTAGGCGTGAAAACGTAACAGACAGGCAGAGTTACTTTCACATTTATAATATTAATATGGAAGTATGGATTAATAGCTTGGATCCAGGTTTACTACCCAGTAAATTGTGGTCAGATCTTTTGTTTTGGGGTGATTTTTCATATTACATTACTAACTACGCCCCATGGTTTGACCCGTATAAGCCTCAATTCCGTGGGAATATCAGGATAAAAAGCTCATCCAAATTTGTTCTGCCGTTTTGTCGTAACAAACATCCATCCATCCTCACAAACTTTCACATTTATTTGTTTTAAGTAACAAGTAGGATTATTAAACTAGGTTTTGCCTGCGGCTCCGCCCGCGAGTAGTTCGGAAATTATCGCAAGTAAAGCTCTCAGTCGGCATGATTTTTTCCGACATCTTCAGAAATCATAATCATATTTCTGCCAATTTACACAGAATCTTAATGAATTATACACCTATACCTAACTCATGAATCACTCCGTTCAACGGTGAAAACCGTATGAAAATCCGTTCGGCAGTTTATCGCGTTCAGACAAACGGCGCGGCGGCAGGGGGACTTTGTATTATAATATGTAATGCTGGTAAAAAACAAATCAGTAAAAGTGGTGCCTAACACATAAGTGGCATTTCGGTAAGACGTGACGTATATTCTTATTTAAATTGTATTCTAACGAATCAGACAAATATTTAAGTGGAAAAACAATGGATGAAATACGTCGTCTGTCCGTCAAGCGGAATTTATTTCGTGTTGAGTGACGGCTGCGAAATAAATCCGGCTGAAATGTGGTGGTATTCAGTCGCTGAGAAACCGTCTCAGATTTTATGTGACAATTTTTTATATTCAAGTGTTTTTGTAACGAGTAAATAAACGCTGAGGATTTCGGGTGATGCATTAGTGGTTTTGAAAATATATGTAGCGGTTGTTTTTTTTGAGGCGGAGAAATTTAAATTCAAATAAAACACAGAAAAATGTTTTTAATATCCATAAAATTAGCTTTATTTAACATATAATTTTATGACATTAATGTTTGATTATGATTTTGGGCACGTGGCCACCGCGGCTGACGCAAACATCTTATTTACTGAAAACTTAACTTTCTTATTGGCTTAATTCACTACAGGAAAGATTTGACGAACGAAATCTGACAACCTGGTTCGTACGATTTAACGGCATTACATTACTTTGTCTGGGGATATGTAAAGTTGCATGTTTACGCCGATAAACTGGTAACAATTGATCACTTTGATGCCAAAATTCGACGTATGATTGCCGAAATACAGCCTGATTTACTACGAAGAGTGTGTTAAAATTTGACCTCCAGATTACGCCATGCACGCGCCAGCCATCTACGGCTATATGCCCGAAATCATATTCAAATATTAATGCCATAAAATTGTTTTGGGCGCTCACTAACACTTTGTCTTTGTCTAATACTAACACAATTTTGATTTAATTCTGATGTAATTTTGATATAATTGTAAATTATTTAATTTTATTTAATTTACAGATTGAAATTGATTTTAATTTAATTTTATGTAATGTGTCTGTTGTATAATTGTGCTAATTGATTTTAATTTAATGTATTTTATGGATTTTAATGATCTGAAATAAATGAATTAATAACAATAAAATTATCTATCCAATAAACCCAATTTCATGAATATTAAAATCATTTTTCTGTGATATAAGTTTTTAAACTGTCATGGTCACTAATATTATTATTATTGTTGCGAGTGACAGTGGTAGCGGTACTGAGTGCAAAAAACGAACAAGAAAGAGGGTAGACCGTTTTGTCTGCTCATAAACACCCACCCGCAGTGACTTCAGTTTATCCGTGATCATGGTGCTTGCAACAGCGCCGAAATATCGGGAACTCAGAACAACGAATAAACATGGTAAATATCCCGCTTATGTTAATAATAACATTTTTCTGTGTTTTATTTCAGTTTAGAGTTCTCCGCCTCTAAAATAAACAGCCTTTACAAAGCTGTAAGTAGGTGTACCGTCTAGGTATTACATCAGTCCAACTGACGTATTACGTCATTTGGATCGGAGCCTTTTCCCAACTGTGCTGGGGTCGACTTCCAGTCTAGTATTTTACATGGAGCGACTGCCTGTCTGACCTCCGCAACCCAGTCATTGGGTAACACGTTATGAAATGAAATCGTTTATTCTATAAATAGGATGTACCGTGTGGTGCCGGAGGTAAAGAATAGCACCACCCCATTTCCTCCCGTGGGTGTCGTAAACGGCGACTAAGAGACTTACTAGAGAATGGGCTGCAGCGTTCTCTATGAATTTTCAACACCACACTGGAATCGCCAACCCGCCTGCCAAACGTGGAGACTACGGCAAACCCCCGCCCCCCTCCAATTGTCGGAGGCCTATGTCCAGCAGTGGACGTTTTTCGGCTGAAATGATCATAAATAGGATATCAGAATCACTTTTACACGTCACATTAAAAATTAAAAATAAGCTAGATGGAGTCGACATTTCCTATCTGACTACTCCTGAGAAGAAATGGCGAAATTGCTTCCAGCAGATTCCTGAGGCCTTCACAAAGTCATCGGTCCACCTTGTGGAGGGCCTTCCAACGCTACATTTTGCGGTACTTGGTCGCCACTCCAGAACCTTTCGACCCCACCGGCCATCTGTTCTGCGAGCAATGTGTTCTGCCCACTTCCGCTTAAGTTTGGCAATTCTTCGGGCTATGTCGGATACCTTGGTTCTCGGACCTGCGGGCTCTTCATTTCTGATTCGACCGTCGATCGCGTAAGGAAACTCCAAGCATAGCCTTCTCCATTGCCCTTTGGGTGACATTTAGCCTTCTAATAAGGCCCATTGTGAGCGACCACGTTTCACGGTCATCACTGGCAACACGCACTGGTCAAAGACTTTTGTTTAGAGACACTGCGGTATGTGGAACGAGAAGATATTGCGTTAGGGATGTTCATGTAAAAAATATCTATATTTTTTTCGATATAACATATCGTATTGTTATATCAATACTTTTCGATATATCGTACAAATATATCGAAATTTTCGATATATCGTAAGTAATTTGTATGTGACTTATCTATCTATAATAATAAATATTAGATAGGGATCAGGGTGATATGAATGAAAACAAGTAGGGTTAAGATACAAATCAACTTTATTTATTTATAAATCCCAGTAATTTTTGTCTAGGTAGACCTTGTAAAAACAAAATTTTATTAGATTTTAATTTTTTTTGTACTAACTAGTGCTGCCCTCATAGAGGAAACGTTTGGTTGGTTGGTAGACTGGTATTTCGTGTCTTTGCGTTTCGTTATCGCCCAAGATTATTGCCTTATTTGCGAAGGCTAGTTTTTCAAACATTCGGGGTTTTACGTTTTATTTTTACTCAAGTTGCCAACTATGAATCAGTATTGGGAGCGTGCGAAGTCATGGTGGGGAGGTGTAACGTTGATCTTTTAATTTCTCACGATATATATCGGATGAAATATATCGATTTTTATATCGATATTAGACGATTCTATAATATCAGATCGATGCGATATATCGCGAAAATATATCGATATTTTATGAAATATCGATTTATATCGTGCTCTCCTATATTGCGTAGCTTCCCGAACGCTGCCGCTGTCCAGCCGAGTCAGATTCAACGATTGACCTCTTTTTGGAATTACTTTGACTGTCCATAATTAATTAAGACGTAATGTTTGTATCCAAACTAGCTACTTTAGTAATTAGATAAATAAGTAATTAATTTCGTCCATTTTCATTAGAGTTTAGTAACTAACGGCATAAGCATTAATCAAAATGTGTATGAGAGCTATAAGTTTATAATACGCTTAATTAGTATCCAAATAACCATTCTAAGTGCCAAGTCTTCACTAAAGGGTTGTATACGTAAAGTCACGGAAATAAATTGTTAGTCAAATTGACAGCCTACGTCAATCATTGGCCGTGCTTTAGCCATTTCATACAACTGTCAATGAATGACAATTTTGAGTTGATTATACGGACAAGTTGGTAGTCAATTTCCTTAACAATTAATGTCCCTGACTTTACATACACATCCTAATTAGTAACAATAATCATAATTTTGTGAACCTAAGAGGATTACTTAAAACAACATCGGATTGGAAATTGTGTAGTCCACTTACTTGCTTCTAATTTCAAGAAGACAATACTTTGTCTGTACATTTTAATGAGTGTTTCATTACAATAAATACTTAACTAGTTAGTAATTAAATGAAAACGATGTTTACAACGCGAGATAAACTTATACACAGAAATGAATCGTCTGTTGTGAGGGCTTTTGACAGATGGTTACATAAAGGACAACTAATGTACAGTCAATGACAAAAGTCGAATAGTGATACTTGTGACGTTGTGGTTGTTATTCAGAGTGATGGTTGTTATTTTACTATTCTTTGGTTGTATATTCGTCTGAAATGACAATACTTCTGTTTGATATTGATGTGTGGTAAGTTTGTTGTCGTAACTGTAACTGAGATAAATGAGATTGTGAAACTTAAATGTATGCCTTTGATTCGTGCAAACATTTCGGTTTCCAATGGTTATGTGTTAACAAAAAACTTTAAAAAAATCAAGGTGCTTAAAACTGTCACATCATTAACATGACATTGAAATGAAAGGGCAGTAGCCCTTATAATTAGCAACTTTAATTTAGTGAGAAAACGAACCAGAAACGATTTTATTTTATTTTATTTTTATTTTATTAATTTTGGAAAACTTACAGCTAATCAGACACAATGGTTACAAAGTTTTAACATGATGATGGCCAATTACAAGTTTTCACAAGTAGACTAACAATTAACTTGTACAAGGCAACAGACAGTGTAACTTTCGCGTTCTGTATATTCATTATATAATGCAAGGGCTATGTTATTTTGTCAAAGAAGTGATTGCAAAGAGCTTTCTTTAATTTAGTCACACTGGTAGTAAAACGATCTATGTCAACTTTCTGGCAGGTTTCATTATACATGCGGCTCGCCCTAATCATGTAGGAATTTTGTCTATAGGTTATTCTTGTTATTGGTACGTGCAACAAATGAGGCTTATGCAAAAATTAAGAACATACACGCAGCCCAATTTTGCTCAGCAGCTCAGGGATGTCGTTGGATTAATTTGCAATTTTAACAAAAAATGCTAAATCAGAAATTTTTCTTCTATCATAAAGTGGAAGCATATGCAATTTTTTACACCGCAAGTTGTAATTTGATACGTATGTTTTAGAACGAAATTGAATGTAACTTAGGATTATGATAAAGAAAACAACCGCAGCAGGCAGTGCATTTACTACGACGGGCGTGAAAGATGACAAGATGCCACACAAGTAGACGACAAAAATCCAGTACAAAAAAGGAAAAAAAAATGTGACCACCCGACTTGACGGCATCAGACAACGTCATGCCGTTTGCCATCACGACTAGGCTTGCCAACCTTATTGCATGAATTTACCGGGACTTTGGCAATAAAAGTGCGGGATATGGCAAAAAAAAAAGCGGGAGTCAGCTATCAAAGTATTGGAAGGCGAAAAATAGAAAAATAAATAATTTTAAATGGTTTTATTGAATGTTTAGTACAAGACTTACAACATAACAAAATTTCAAACAACAAGCAAATCTGATAAAACATAATAGTAATCACTATTACTTCTGTCCGAAGGTTTAGCCGTAGTCTTTTGCGGGACGCATCCTCTAAGGCCGCTTGTACACGCTAAGAAAAGTCACCGGGCCTACGCAAGAATTCGTGTCGTTTCTACACTCGAACTGTGTACACCGCCATGGTGCTGAACAAGAAAAAATCTTGTCTGCGCTAGATAGGGACGCGCTCTGAGTTGCTGCGGAATAGGGAGGGACGGGGTAGGTGAGGTGGTTCAGGTTGTTAGTGTACGTTTAACGCGTGGACGTGTTTTTCATTCACAAACAATTGCAAATTAATAACAGACTTGACTAGAGCAGCCTACCATACCCTGACCACGACTGCCCGAAAACAATCTTATCGTGTACACGTTCATATTTGTCTTATCTGCAACAGATACGACAAGTTTTCGTGCCTAGGTCCGACAAAAATCTTGTCGTGCACATGATGAATTGGTCCTGTCTGCAGCAGACACGGTAAATTTTCTCAGCGTGTACAAGTGACCTAAAGCTCTAGCAATGGGACGTCCCAGCTCTCGCGGGACAGTTGGTAAGCCTACTCACGGCATAGGCTTGATCTAAAGGTGTCTGCACACAGCGGGCGCGGCGCGGCGGGACCGGGCGTGGCGGGGCGCCGACGCGACGCTGAGCAGTTGTAATGTACTAGATATTACGGAGGACGCCACACAGAGCGTCGCGTCACGTCGCGTCGAGCCGGACGGCTCTGTGTGGCGTCCTCCGTAATATCTAGTACATTACAACTGCTCAGCGTCGTGTCGGCGCACAGTGGGCTGAAACGGGCCGGTAAAGGACGTAGCATTAAAAAAAAAAGAGTTTATTTTTCTGAAATTTTAAATATTGTGTTGGATTTATCTATCGATTATAAGTAATTATTTCTATGAGGGTCGTTCAGATAACTTAGTATTTTCGGAGTTATAAATATCCAAAGTAATTTTTGTATGAAGCAAAAGGAAAAAATGTGAAAATCTCGAAATTCTCAAATTTTCTCAAAGAATTGACTCTATGTATGCATAGTACGTATATTTGTCCTATTTAAGCGCCTATTCTCGGGTTGCGATTTTCTGCGATTTGGTCGCAATTTCAAATTTTGTTCCCTATTCCACACCACCATAGAGGTTAAGAACTAGGCGCGTTTTTTTTTATGTAGTGGTCTCCCCTTTAGGCCTAATCCACTAAGGACTAATTAAACAAAAACAAAAAAGGACTAAAATAACCCTAAAGCCTCATCCGGAGAAAACACAGGTTTTGTTTCTTTAACAGATATGCACTTTTTAACTTTTTTTACATCTTGGGGATTCTTTAGTAAATGTTCTAGTATTTTAGCAACCTCCTCATTCCCATCCGCTTTCAACTGCTCAAAATATGCATATTTTATTTCGTCTGAGGATAAATGAAAGTTTTCTGCACGTCTTTTTTTCTGTTTAGGCGCTAATTCACAAAAAGGTTTTCTTGGGCTTTGTTCGGTGGAGACACCGACAGAAACTTTTGATGGTGATACATACTGAGTTGATGTACTCGGTGCTGGTTGATCTTCATTACTGCCTATTAAACACTTAATAAAGTTTGGCCATATTATGTTTTCTTGTAACCATTCACTATTTTTAGTTCTGAATATATTTTCTTTACGATAAGCGTTTTCCCATCTTCTATTTAAATTATAACAAAATTTTGCACAAAACAACTTTAAGGTCTTTTTTACGTGATCATCACTTAATTCGACAAAAAATTTAGACCTTATCTCACTACACAAACTGTCATTATTTTTAATACTGCCACTGTTTTTTAAAATAACGAAAAGATCAAGGTTTGTCACGAAATTTTCAAACATTTTCACAAATACAAAATAACAAATAAGTAAGTAATGCATGTGTGGGGGTAGTGCATCTATTATGGTGGGTAATAGAACACTGAAGTACGTTTGAATGCAACCGAACATTCCGTAGATACCCTATCGTTGCACCAATCACGTTACGACACGTCATAACTTGTTGTTGCGCTCGCGCACTCTTATCCCTTGATTCCCGGAAATAAGTCTCAAAACAAATTACGTCATACCTACCTATGGTGGTGGAAAATGTCGAACATTGTTTTTTTTTAAAGAACTAAGTAGGTATTGAGGTTTTCAGGCCGTTTAGTATACATTATTTTCAATTTCAATTTAATTGGAATAAATTGCTTAACTAAAATAACATGACTCTTCATACAAATTTGATATGGCTATATCTCCGAAAGTACTCGTTAAATTAAAAAAAGTCAAAGAATAAAAACGTTTTAAATTTATGCCTAGATACTCAAAAAATACCTTTGATCTCTTAAGACCCAACCTTGTAATCCCAGCCCACTGTGCGGCGCCCCGCCACGCCCGGTCCCGCCGCGCCGCGCCCGCTGTGTGCAGACACCTTTACTCCAAGGCGCGCCATTAGATATTCCACATCAAAATACAAAAACAATAATTGACAGTTCCAATTTCAAAAAGTGCATAACACTTGTCTTATCACGAGTACCGTCTCCCGAGTGTGACGCGCTCAGTTGCCCTCGGGAGCCCGGCGTGACCGTGTGTCTGTAAGTGAAAATTTGATAAGTGATAGTGATACCGACGAGTGCACTGTGGTAGTGGTCTGTGTTTTATGTTACGGTGGGTACTTTGAAATTTACTTTTAATTTTTAAGTTCCAGTTTTTATTCAAATTTATTGGTTTTTTTTTCTACTTTTTTTTTACAAAACAATATTATTTTCTTGTTTGTTATCATAAATTATATGAAAAAGATAATCTTTAGAAAAAAAAAAAAACCGGCCAAGTGCGTATCGGACCATAGTTGGTATGAATATATCCCAAGGACAAACTTTAAAAGTGACTCGAGTCACTTTTAAGGGGCAAATTAGAAAAAAAAAAATTACGTTTGTTCAAACTGTACCGTATATATCGCTCTCTTATTGTAAGAATTTCAGATAATATTTATTTATAATTTTACCATAATTACTTTTAAAGTTATTTAAGAAAATATATGAAAATTGACCATACCATTTTCTCCAAAATTAAAATATTGGAAAAAAAATTAAAAAATTGTACTTTCTTTATAGATTACAGGAAAACCTATAAGAAGTCTATGGTCTGAATATAACATGGTAAATCTCTCAATATTGTGCGTACAAACTTACATTTGCAGTTGGAATGTATGGGAGAACTTGTTATTCAACTACAATGTAAAGGTTGTCCCTGGGATAAATTCATCCCAACTATGGTCCGACACGCACTTGGCCGGTTTTTTTTAGTAGACAGTATTCAAAATTCATTTATTTACATTACACGTCCGTGTTTGGGTCACAGAATTTCATATGTGTACCAAATTTCAACTTAATCGGTCCAGAAGATTCGAAGCAAATTGGCTGTGACTGTGACAGATGGACAGACATACAGACACACGAGTGATCCTAAAAGGGTTCCGTTTTTTCCTTTTGTGATACGGAACCCAAAAAAATATTTAAATACTTATCTACTTTAAGTGTTATTTTTTCAATTGGGTACTATAGTAAGAAACACAACATAACATCACGCCTGTATTTCCCGAGGGGTTAGGTAGAGGTGTACCTAATAGGTACACCCACATTTCAGCAGTTATGATGAAAAAATCTGGATGGAATTCAGTTAGAAATTAAGACATGTAGTGTAGAAAACACATGCTTACTAAAACATGTCCCAGAATAAACGCACACCACCATCCTAATTAGAATATTATGTTATAATCATAATACATACACTGAATTTTTAATATCTATACTTCTATATTAAAATTATAATTATAATTAAATTAAATAAATTAAAAAAGATTAGACTAGGATTGGAGATTAGGATTAGAGGTAATATTTTTTTGTAAGTTTTTATGTACACACGGCTACATATGAAGTAATTATTAGAAAAATGCCCATAACTAGATCAATTACTTGTTAGGAACTGCAAAAACGTTAGTAAAGATATAATATCATCATTTACAGTCTTTATTTTATTTAGTGTTTTAGAAGCTAGTGGCTTCCATCCTCCACATTTTTGGTGTCAGAAGCTATAAAAAGCCAGTATAAGGTGATCTCGCGTTGTATAGAATTTCCCTACAATGAGAGATCAGCTTATACTATGTATAGCTTGATATGTAGCCGTGTGTACAGGGTAATCTCTGTAACTCTGAACGGATTCTGTAAATTATTTTTGTATTTGATAGCCCGATTCCTGGAGAAGGTTATAGGCTATTTAACGTCACCCTTAGGCTCATTACGCACTGTCGACTTGTCGCCGGCGACTCGATCCCTCGGCGACCAAAACATAAGCAAGCGACCGGCGGCGGCGACCAAGTGCGCAAACACCTATTTAAACTATAGTAAGTCACAGTTGCCGTCGACCGAGTCGCTGACGACTAGTCGACAGTGCGTAATAGCTCTAAGGAGCCGGGCAAAAAGAAAAAAATCTGAAAGATCGCTATGTGAAAAAGAAGTAATAACGCGGGTGGGCAATGGGATGTGACGCGGAGGGTCGGCGGGCAAAATTTCACCCGGAGGAAGTCGCGGGATAGAAGCTAGTTTGTAGAAGTATTATAACCACCTATCTCTATTCCTTTTTCCTCTTCTAACTACAGGTAAAACTCATACAGTAATGTAGTGTTGGGTAGGACATACAAGAGGCACCTCAAATGTCCCATACAAAACGATCGAATGTCCCAACACCTCAAAATAAAATTTTGTACCGCTTCACTGTGACATACAAATGAATGAATCTCGAACTGACAAGTGAGTGAGTGAGATGATGAGGCCTGACAATGCTGACGTGAGGTGAGCGAGCGAGTGCAAGGATTAACTGTCGTCGGTCGAATTCGAATGTCGTCCTATCTTCTGTCGCAGTCGCACTTCTAGCTCGCAAACGAGGTCTTGTCTTGACTCGTTTTGTTGGTTCTCTTCAAGTGGTGGGAGAGTAGACCTTATTAATGTAGGTTATATGAAGTGGCTAAAAACGACTGTGCATATCTGCTACGAGTGTTCCTTCGGAAAGAATTTTTTCGAAGTCTGGTCAGGTTATCACCGAGAGACATAACAGACTCGGCGGTAAAAAAGTGGCAATGTTGCTATTTTTTTATTACAATTTGTAATTTTTTTTCTTGATTACCTATTAAAAAAAAAAAAAAAAAACATGTCGTACGCTGTTTACTTAATTTGAGACACAAATTTTATTCGTCATTCTTCTAAACTACGATGCGTTTGTTGTAGTCATGCATTACTCAGTAATATGATATTTTCCCTATCCCTCATATTTCTAAGCTCAGCTCAAAGCCTCGTATGTCTTTTGTGTTAGTACTTCAAATAAGGTGGGACAATCTGACATTATTGGGACAATGTCACATTTTTGGGACAATATCCCATTGATGGTACATTGTCCTATTAATGTAATATTGTCCCACCTCATTTGAAGTGGTACAATGTACTACCTCACCAAGCTGAATGAGTTACTCATACAAACTCATCAAAATTGCTTGTCCTACCCAACTCTACAGTAATGGTCGCACCATGACTGTATGAGTTTTACCTGTAGTTAGAAGAGGAAAAAGTAAGGACTTTAATATTCTTTGTAGTGTTCTCATTTGACCCGTTTACCACCAAAACCTATTCTGCGGCGAAATTTCACGCGAACGAAGTCGCGGGACAGAAGCTAGTTATGTCATCATAATAATTTTAGCCGAAAGACGTCCACTGCTGGACATAGGCCTTCCCCAATTGGAGAGGATTTGCCATAATCGCCACGCTTGGCAGGCGGGTTGGCGATCGCAGTATGGTGTTGAAAATGCATAGAGAACGCTGCTGCCCATTCTCCAGTAATTCCCTTAGTCGCCTTTTATGACACCCACGGGAGAAAATGGGGTGATGCTATTCTTTACGTCCGGCACTGTGGTACGCTAGTTATGTATTTTTATTAATTTATTTTTGTTTTTATTTTTCTCTCTTCACAAAGGTTCACATAGTTATAAGCATAAGAGACATGTATTATAGCGTTTTGACAAAAATGCATAAAAATGATCCTTTGTGAGTGAAATGAACTACCTTTTCAGTACGAAAATGTCTGTATTTATATTCTTGCACACATACAAACTTGGTATATATAGTAATATTTAACAAACTACTTAATTAGGAGACTTGAGACTTCTTGAAGACAACCTTTAGATTCCGAGACTCGAAGAGAACTAACTTTTTGCACGAGCCAACGGCAAAACATCATGTTTCCATTATAAAAAACCAGTAAGAGTCAAAAGAGATACTTTTAAACTTTATGACTACGCTGATACAAAAGTCAATTGAGGCTATCACATACGTTCAACAGTATTTAAAATCACTACAAATCTTATTAATATTTGGAAATCATGACATGAGAGATTGGCGTCCATACCAAGGATACCCTGTGTGATGGATCACTAGGCTCTCACCCCGATATCTATGTATAAAACATAGTTTTTTCATTAAATTTTAATTGTTTTGACTGTATTACATAAATTAAAAATGTCAGAAATCGATTCAGTAAATGTGCATTAATTCAGTTACATATCGTATATTTGAAAGAGAACTTAGTTTTAAGCATGAAATCAAGTGCTGACTACACACAAATTAATTCCGGGTTCCAAACTCAAATAATCCCCCAGCTGTTTACATTGCCGTGTAAACTGGAACTCGCCTTGTGCAAGTACGTTACTACTAAAATCTACTACAACGAGTTACCTCTTATAGTGTAGTATTACTTATTACACGTTTTAAGGAGCGACGTCAATTTTCTCATTCATAGCTCGGTGACAGAGAAAAACGAGAAGGTCATTATCAGATTGTTGATTCATCTTGTTTTTCGGCTGAATTTAGTAGTGTTAGTCATAGATTCTAGATCTTCTTATGAAAATCGACCATAATACATATTATGGAAAAGTTCCTCGCAATAGGAACTTTAATCAATCAATCAGTTTATTCACATACGGGTTTACAAAGATGTTATACAGGTACGGCTTCACCATATTCAGCTTATGTTAGCATGCAAATTATAATATAGTGTCATAATATGTAAACAATTAGATCATATCCTTGAAAATATATTGATAGTCAATCCATTACAAATAGTCACCATGATATTAAAATAAAAGGTTAAATTTAATAAGAGTAAAATTATTTAGATTAAATTAATAATTATTCTGGGTAGATTACAAATTATTTCAACGACAATTACAATTCTGGATTACCATCAATTAATTATTAACAATGATTGCGTCATATTTTATCTTCGATTTACAATTATGCATAGATAATCTGATGAGTCAAAAAAAAGTCAAATAATTTATTTCAAATAGGCACGAAGATGCACTTTTGAACGTCAAAAATTACATGAATAGTTAATTGATTCTAGTTGCGCCTTCCAAAATGTAGTTATGTATGGAGAAGAATGGGCAAGAAACTCCATACTTACTCTTTTAAAATGTTAACAATAGTTTGTATACATTAATTAATATTTATAGGTGAAGACTATGTACCTAGAATAAAAAAATAAAAAATATAAAAAAATTCATCAAAATTACTTACCACAATTGGTAAAAAGAATGAAAAGTGAAGTAATAACAGAAAAATTAATAAATGCGATAGGTACATGGTGCTCACATATTTACAAACATTGTATATAATAAAAACAACAAATAAAAAATAAAAACAACATATAATAAGTCAGTGTGTGAGTTAAAATATTAATCACAGAAAATAAAATTAATATCATAAAAATTATAAATTATACAGTTAAATTAGCAACCAGTTTGATTTTGTCTAGACTCTAAATTGTCCTATGGAGCAGGACCAGCATGTTTCCAAGCATTCTTATCTTGGATATAATCCTCTAATTTGTAATATGCTTGTTTACAAAGTGTACTTTTAATATGAGTTTTAAATTTTCTTTCATTTAATTGTAATATATCAGAAGGTATTTTATTGTAACATTTAACACAGTACCCCATAAAAGATGTATGTACCTTAGATAATCTGAAAAATGGTTGATCTATTTTATCTTTATTTCTAGTATTAATATAAATGAATAATATATAAATGAGGTAATAGTTCAACGATTTCTTTTTTTTTAAACGTTCCCTGGAATTTCTCCTGTTTCGTGGGTGCGCTTACAAACATTTAAACTCACATACACAAACAGCTAGACCCGGAACAACTACTTGTAGATCATACAAATATTTGTTCCGTGCGGGAATCGAACCCGCGACACGCAGCGCAGCAGTCGATCGCTTAACCACTGCGCCAGCCGTGCAAAAGTAGATAGATGATGCACTCTATTAAGAGTGCGTTCACCGGTCCACTAGTGCGACTCCTGTAATTATTATGGTCGATGATGTAGAAAGTTTTTAGTTCCAACTATTTTTAATAACCTTCCAGTCGATATAAATAATTTTATAACAAAAACTTCTTTTAAAAATAAAATACATACATATGTACCTACTTAATGTATTTCGTCAAAGCCTCACTGCAGAGAATATTTAATGTTTTTGGCATTGATGTATTAAAAGCGTAGATATGGGACTTAGTAACAGCGCCTGGTCCTATCAAAGTGAGAGATTGCCCCTAGTTGGCACTCAGTCGCGCACAGGATATCGTTGATCAAACAGCTCCATAATTACAGTTTTTTTTGTGATAAATACGCATCAAAATGACTTCTTGTGCAGCTAAACAGTGTTTTAATAATACAAGAAAGAAAAATAAGACACGGGATTACTTAATACCACTCGTAAGTACAGCCAAAAATGCTAATTTGTTGAAAGTTATAATAATATTCGTTTGCTTCGCCATGTTTGTTCTGCCACATGCAATGTCATTCATAATCGTAAACATTCGGCCAACATTCGGCAGCTAACGCGATTTCGCTCGCACGACAGCGTCGTCTCATAACTCTGTTCTTGTCTATCGGTAACTGTAGGGCCACTTTCCGAATTGGCTATAATCGCTCACATGCGTTCCGATTTAGATATTACGATTATGACAGCCGAGGGCTGTCAACAACTCGGAACGCTCGTGAACGCGCTCACGATGCTCACGCAATGTCAAAACGATATTAGAGTATTTCTCTGTGTATACACCAAAAATTTGTTCTTCTTAGGTTAGGTAGCAACTGTAGCCAGAAGAACAATTTTGAAAATGCCACGATACGATAAGATGCGACTCAAAACAAAACAGCACACTGTCATTTTTGACAGCGCTCACGGCGATATTAATAAAAGGCATGGTCGGCGTTATCGCAAGATGGCGAATGTCATGACGTCATCTATGACGTTTCACGGGACATCGTTATCGCGCTCACGCTAATTCGGTACGGGTTAATTTAGTACGCGAATATCGATATTATCGCAACTCGGAACGCAGGGTAAGTTTGCGACTGTGATCACACTGATCACAGATGTGTGAGTTTTGGTGCATGTAATCGTGCGCCGAGCCCAAAATGACTGATTGCGATGTTAGCGCGTAACATATCTTCCTCCTTTTAATATATCAATGGTTTTTGTTTTTTTTTTTTCTGATTTATTATAAGGAATGCCAGAATATTTTTAACCTCTTTAAGTGAAAAAGTGTCAAAAGTAATTATGTATAAAAAAAAGGAGCTACATCTGCCAACAAACTGTTTTGCAGTTTAGCGGAGGACTATTTTAGCGTATAAACAATTGTTTCTGGGAATAAACGCTTTTTTTTTTTTTTAAGTATTATCTCGTGACTGAGAAGGAATTATGAAAAACAGTTCAATCAGCTTCGTCGGTAAGTATGTCTAGAATTTTCTAATACCTTTTATAAAGTTTCATATTGAGACACGAAGCAACAAAATACGATCTAGAACAATGTGGCCGTTTTTCTTAAGATCGAATTTTGTTGTTATCGAGGGAGTTGATTGAGCCGTTTTTCATAATTTCATGTCAGTCACGAGATAATATTTTTTTTAAGGAGTAGCGCTAGTAGACCTGTGAGCACCCTCTTAACGCAAACGCAACATGGAATCATCAAGCTGTATTCCTCATAGGGATGGACAGAATTGTTTATTACACCCACATTTCACTAGTTATGTCCTTAGACATAACTGGCAATTTCTCAGCAAAAGAAATTCAAACAAAAATCCCTGTAATACTTTGTGCTACCTGAGAATCGAACCTCAGTCCAGCACGAACAGTAGTCGCATTTGCGACCGAAGAATCCATGTGAGTAGAATTAAATAATCAAATCACACACACACATACACACTTCAACCCAACACTTATACTACATAGTAACCTCCACTTAGAAAATAATAATTCTCTTTTTTTTAAGTAAAAAAAAAAACACTAAATATTAATAATAATAAAATAATAAAAAAAAAATATTTTTTTTATATAATAAAAAGAATATATATATATGTACATAAAGGTATAATTTATTTTTATATAATTCCTATTATTAACTGACTTTCTTTGGGAAGTCTGGAAAAATGTCTTAGTATATATTATAGGGTTGGGCGTTGATAGCTGCGCCACAGTATTTTACTTTTATCTTCGTTTTCCTTTGTAAATTGTAAACTTAAGTTGTTCCAAATAACTTTATTATTATTCTTATTAAATAACTTTATACCACTACTCCTAAAATTAGGAAACATATTGGTGATCTCAATGCAAGGTAATCATCAAAATACAAACAGGAGCAAGGGTCCTGCCCACCCTTTCGACAAATCCCCAAAACAATTAGTTCCGTACCCTATTAATAGCCACAAAAGCTTATAAATAGTTAGTTAATACAATAGGAAGGTGAACAAACAGCTGCAGTAATTAATGGCACGGTCTCAGGTGTCAAAACATGTATTATGTTATGTTCAATGTAATTACGTACACATGGCTCTACATTGTTCGTTTTGGTGGTCGGTTGTCTATTGTTTTTGGCGGATAGGGACCTTTTTGGTGTGAATGGTACAATATGTAGGTAATTAATTATTTAAGGGTCAAACAAGAGTGATACCTATATGTGGAATAAATTGGCAAATCTTTATACATATACAAATAAATAAAATTGAAGTATCTGTTTGTAATGTCAAAACAAGCTTTTTACTAAATTCGTATGAAAGTATTACTATTTTTTTTTTTTAATTTTCTAATAAGCGATTACAATTACAATACATGAATTGAAAACCGTGTCTAGTGAAGAAGGAGTAAATCATGTAAGTGTCTATTAATCACGACGATTTTTCGAGATTTCAGGTTTGGTCCCATAGTGAAAGTTGTTCATATTAATGAGTATAATGACCCCTTAAGATAATGCCCTTGAATTCAATTTCACTCTGTATTAACATAAGATGAATTCGTAGTTTGGCGCCGAGCGCACGTTTTAGCTTTTTTGACATGGCGGTCAAAAGTTTTAACTTTTAACTTTTTTTTTTGGTATTGAAAGCCGTTTCTATGCGTTGGACTAGTACCGCCCTAGTCGGAATCTCTCTTTGGCACGTCCCCAGACATAAAAATCAAACGAAGTTAGGTCTGGGGAACGTGGTGGCCATGCAATAGGGCCATCGCGCCCAATCCACACATTTGGGAACACATTGTCCAGATATTCCCTCACCGTCAAACGGCAATGCGCGGAACAGCCGTCATTCTGGAATACTTTGGGCACATATTCATTAAATACGGGCACCTCGGCTCGGTAAAATATTTTCCGACATCCATGCGGGCGAAGCCGCGAGCAAAAGTTAGTTTGCCAAATAAAACAAACACCACACAAAACTTAACTAACTTACCTTTTGCCGTAGTCGGATAAAATAAAACGAGTTTTAAGACTGAAATTACAGTAGAAGCAGCTACAGGAAATTATTTTAATCCTCTGTCTATCAGACCGTGTCACCTACTGACGATACGAGTATACCTTGCACTTTTGACTTTAAATTAAACCTATTCCCGAAACTGCAACTTTATCTACAGTTCGCTAAAGTTAATTTTAGCTTGACCCAACAAACTGAATATTCTTAAGACGGGTAAAATCATGCACAGAATTGTTAACGACTTATTTGATTTTATTATAAATAAACAACGTTTAGAGTAGGGGAATAAATTATCTTATCTTATTTTGTACACGACAAGGAGTATTTGTTTAATATATGAATTAATCATTTAACACTGAGTTATTAATAGGTAAGTATGGTGCAAATTGGGTTATGGCTTTGTTGTTTTCTTATATAAATCATCATAATTATGGTTTTTCCTATTGTAGAACAGAGTTCCAGGTAATTTTTTTGCGTATTTTGACCCTTTTTTACTGTCAAGAAATTTTTTGTTACAAAATATATCATGGAGCTTATAATATTATTTTGCTGTAAAACAACCTGTCAGGTTATACAGCAAAGTAAAAAGATTTAAAAAAAAAATAGCATTTCAGCGCTACAATAGAAAAATAACGGTTTATTAATATTTATACAGAGTGCTGTAATTAAATTTTATGCACGTTTGTGTTGGTTTGTGCCCACACATATCGTGTGGGCACAAACCTATGTTATCTTTAGAATTAAATTCCAATTTAAACAGTACTACAATATTTTTATTTCGCAGTCCTATAATGAAAATAACAGTTTAAATGTTTTCCCTCTCTGTTTAGTTTTCCCTATCACACAGAAAATTAATATTACTTTGAACACGAAAACTAAACGTTCTAACACGAAAGTATTTCATGTATAGATACGCTGAAGTTACTTTACTATGCAAGCAATTTTTTCATCAACCTAGAAACGTAATAGTTTGACCACGATCTTATCATCATGTTAAATGCTAGCCCCAAGTAAAATCAATGAATTAATTAAATGCACCGACCCCAGCGTGGTTATACTAGACTCGATTACTCGAATGACCCCAAAGATTCACATTAGCCCCTAGGCCTCATGTTGCGTGGGGCTACAAACACCATTGCTTAACAAGGAGTAGACCGGGGGGCGCGATAATAAGTTAAGTAAAGGTATGTAAAAATCAAAATTAAGTAGTTTGTTTCTCGATAGCGAGGATTCTGCCTTTACTGAGAAACAAATTTACACCGTAAATCATTAATAAGTAGGTGATCTGCGACTCGGTTTGGTCGGACCGGCCCGGACGGGTTGCGGGACGGGGACACCTCCAGACGGATATGTACGCACGGATACGTATGGAGTTATACGTTTCCGGTATGGGTTGATCTCTCATTGTACGGAAATCTTATGCAATGCGAGGTTAGCTTGTGCTTAGAATCTGCCAGTGTCCGCGGCTCGTTCGCGCTCTATTCGTGCCAGTGTGACAGATCCCTAAGCGAAATAGTTCATACTTGATAGTTTTTGTAAGAATATTTGTATATTAACAAGCGCTTCTCGCCATCAAACTAATAAGTTTGGCGAGTAAAATTGTAAAGAGAATAATAATGTACCTATGTATATAAAATAATGGTAGGAAAGACGTGCCCATATGATATGGAAGGATTATTAGAACCGTGCCGGATATGCATTCTAAAGTAGGCAATGGACGGAGACGGGTGATAATTATCGGGCATCTTTTGACAACGTCGCTGTCAGGTTGGCTCGGGGGCCTTACTCCCGAAAATGATTCTAGTTTGATTTTGTTTCCGATTCGAACTAGTTTCTGATCCGAACTTGATTTAAAACCTTACTCCCGAACCAATTCGAATCGTAAACCAAGATCGACATAGGTTCGAGTAATATCAGCGTCGTTTTAAGCGTATCTGGCGGATTACATCATCGTCAAGTGATCTATGTCTGATCTGAATATAGTAGCTTTATTGATATCGTGTAATTTGACGTTTAGTTTTGATCCAATAACTAGATATCTATCTGTCAGATGGCGTGCGGAGTACGAACTTTTCGATCCTAACGAATCTTTCGATCGAAGTTAGTTTCGCTTCGAACCAACGCACGATCGTGCGCTAGTGTCGGATTCAAGAGTATGGATCGGCATTTAATTCGAATCCAATTCGAGTGATTCAGAACTCGATGCTGTCGGGAGTAAGGCCCCAGGTTGTAAGTTAGGATAGTTAAAAAAAAAAACTCTTGAGCGAATCTAATAATAAAAAAAGAACTCTTTGAAAAATAGAAAGAAAGAAAGAAAAGAAAGAAAGAAAAATAGGTTTATTTGTCACAGAAACACGTGCATACAAAAAGATAATTAACTTGAGTAGGTGGTATACAGAAAAATAAAAAAAAATAAACTAAATAGATCTACATTCCAATCACGAGCACAAAACAAAATAGTCGGCAGCTGCACGTCATGACTGTGACAAGAAGGCTTCCACTCAGCATGATGCTGTGCTATGAGGGAGCCACAGCACAGCGCTGATTTTCAGTGGTTACCCGGAAAAGACATACGGAAACCAAGCCAGGTTTAAAGAAATTAACATAAATAGGCAACTAGATAAAATAAAACAAACAGTACTTAGAATATAATCTAACTATACAACCATATATACAAATAAGTATTATTAGATAAAAATAAAAATAAAACACAAAAATGTGTGTGTGTGTGTTTTTTGTGAAATAACAGGACCTTACAATTAAAGTATCGTTATTTTTGGTGGCTAAAATAATATTAATTTCATTAATTTCATAATCTAAGAGTACAGAGAAACAACTCTACTAACGAATATTGGAATACCACTTGACAATTATTTCAGAGCTGTTTCATTATTAAGTTAATGTACAGTCGCGCACAAATAACACTTAAGCTCGTAACTTGACAGTTTAATTTACGTTTTGTCATAATTGATACAAATATCTGCGGCTTGGTGACGTCATGATGTAAAGGGCTTAGCTTTGAGTACCTACGGTTAGAAATGTGATGACTGTAATGTATAGGCTAACGAACGTGGTTACATTGTGTATGTTACGAACGAATGAACCAGATTCATTGGATATTAATATGTAACGTAATATAATAACACAATATGTAGGTATGTTTAAAGAAGTTACCTTAAAATGTTGAGGGACAATGACAAGAAGTTTCTTGGTCTCTCGTATCCAGCTATATGGGAAAAGTTCAAGCTGTGTTGAAAATATTAGCCCGTTAGCGGCGACAGCTATGTATAGTCACGGAAATTAATTGATAAGCAAGCTGACTACCAACTTAAATTGTCTGTTTATTCAAATTACTACCGTCAATTTATAACAGGTATTTAGGTATTCAATATAATATCAGTATAGACTTTAGATTTCTTGAAGACACGCTTTAGGTTCCGTGGCCACCAGACACAATACCCGTCTGGTCGGAGGATCCTCCCTTTACTATAGAGTATGAGTGAACTTTACACCCTGTTCCTCATACCTCTGAATTGGTGACCCTGAACATGGACATTAGCGCAGCCTTCGTGCAACTACTTCAGCGTGACGTCATCCATCATTTCCTCAAGCTTTCGAGCGGCGAGTCACACAGCCACCCAGTACCCACGGCTTCAACGGGTATCCTGACCACCAACATGCAGCGAACGCGCATACCTGGTCATCACCCTCAGCCTCATCAGCAACCTTAGCACAACACACTGCACTTTCGGCCAGTCCACAAGCAGAGCCCTTCAACGCTCTCCTGGTCGACGCCAGCAGTCAGCCTCAACCCGGCGCTGTACGACGTCTGACTCACTGGATCAAAAAACGCAGCGCTACCCCGACTCTTTGGGGAATCACCGCAGACAGTTTCGACTCACCGTGAACTATGCGGCACCCGGTTCCGACTCACTGGAATCACAACTGGCCCTGGCAAGCATCATATGCACTGACTCAGCCCACTATCGACCTCCGGTCTCCGGAGGGCAGTAATGTGGCGGTATCAACAACGCCACATGCGAACAACGCATCAAAGACCTGACGTCACAAATCCTGCATCGCGCTATCAGAGCGCGGTAAAGCGCGACTAGCATATATACAACATCCCGACATTAACCGTTGGGCAGTGTTGCCCACCAGACACAATCCCGACCAATCAGACCCGTCTGGTCGTAGGATCCTCCCTTTACTATAGAGTATGAGTGAACTTTACACCCTGTTCCTCATACAAAGTTACTACAAATTTTTCATTGTGTTGCCTCCAGGCACACAAAACAATAAAAAAAAAATATGACATTTTGTTTAACTATTTTTTCCCGACTGTACATTAGTTCGTAGAGACTAAATTATGAAGATCTACTATAATTCACTTCTAAAATGAAACAATTAAAAGTGAAGTTTCCTTATCCGGTTCATTTTCATTAACAAAACGATATTCTTGCGACTGAAACCACAATTATTCTAAATTTTACCACAGGTAATGTTTATTTTGAATGAAAAACATGGTAGGCTTACTTAATTCCCTTTGTTTTTCCCTGTTAAGTGTCAGCTAAGTCATCATAAGTAATTATCTCCGTCCAAACAAGTTTATGGGTGTTTTCATTTCGTGGAAATTGGCACAGGTAATAAACAATGGCAGATCTGTGTTATTTATGAGGAAAATCAAGTATTTTACCTTCACCATCATCTATTTAGGAATTGTGGTATTTGTATACCTACTGGATGCTTTAATTGTATTTTAAGCCTTATTGGAAGACAGTAGAAAGTATTTTTTATTTTTATTATAACCGTTTTTGTTTCTGTCAAAATGAGGATGACCGTGAGTTTGTTGGTCTAGGGTACAGTCCGATTCAAACATTATGACGGCTCAGAACACGAGGCGAGTTGCTGCGCAGTAACAAATTCACTTGTCAGCGGGAGTAAAGGGTCCGGAACTGCGCAGCAAGTAGCGCACTTCAGGGGCCCTATTATGAACTCTTATTTCCAGGCAGTTTACAGCGTAAACAGAACTGCCTTGCAATTTCGTACTATAAACTCGTCAAACAAGCCAGTCAGCGGTCACGTGACACCCTGGCCGACTTCTGCCCGAATATTGCCTGGCAATACCGTATTACGAACGTTCGTTTGACATTTCTTTTCATATAACAACTTGTCAAAAAGTAACCTCACAATCCATTCAGTTTACGCTACTTCAGAGGAGCTTTTATTGAATTGTTTTGGGTTTATTTGCCGAAGTTACTCGTGTAATAAATAAATAACAAAAGAAAATATTATGTGCGACGAATATGAACTGTTTGAGTTCCTGCAAAGTGACTTTTCTGATCAAAATAACGAATCTAGGAACAAAAGGAGACGACTTCGTGATCAAATTAAAGACTTCTACAAACAGGCGCGACACGCGACGCGAAACAAAGGCACCACTCGTCGCGCGACACGCGGTTCCTTTGTGTCGCGTCGCGTGTCGCGCCTGTATGAAAGAGACTTAATGCGTTCGACATGGATGATGTGCAATTCATTGAACGATATCAGCTTAATCAAGTGAGGAGTTGGAGACGACTTCGTGATCAAATTAAAGGCTCCTTCAAGCAGGCGCGACACGCGACGCGACACAAAGGCACCGCTCGTCGCGCGACACGCGGTTCTTTTGTGTCGCGTCGCGTGTCGCGCCGGTATGTAAGAGCCTTAATGCGTTCGACGTGGATGATGTGCAATTCATTGAACGATATCAACTTAATCAAGTGAGGAGTTGAGACATGTCAGGGACTGTCATACAAAATTCACGGATTTATCGGATACAACTTTAAAATATCATATTTAAGAACTTTCTTACACTGAATAAGAAAATACTCAAAAACTGAATACGAAAATACTCAATAACGAGCTTACGCCATATTTTTGTTTATACCCCGAAAATTCTTACGAATGGAAGTATTAAACAAACAATAAGATAGTGTTCATAGTAGTTTGTGAAACAATACTCTTCCATGTGGTCGAATTCCCCGCTGTCCTTCAAGTGGAGTTCGTTCGGAAACTTAATCTCGCGTTATAATTTACAAACTCAGAAAATTATAATATGAATGAATTATATAGGTAGCATAATATACAGTGAGTTCGTATTTTCACCAATTTTTATACTAAAGTAACTAGATTAATATAAATTGCTTATTTTTATCACAAAATATGTAATTAAATAAAACCGTAACTTACCGATAAATATTTAATTGTGTTTCTGAACGTTACGGCAGAGAATTACAAGCCAGCCATAGACAAACTACCCAGCGTGAAGTCGGTTAGAATTAGGAATGTCGTAATACGAAATTTAACCAGCCAGTGAAATGAATTGCCTGGAACTTGCCTGGTTTTTTTAAAGTTCGTAATAGGCCCCCAGAGCCGCCATAAGTTTGACGCATACTTTTCTATTTATTCAAATATGTCTTATTGTCTTGTAACTGCACTACTTTTAGGCAATTGTTATTACTCAGTGAAAGACTTTCTAAATATTATGATTTTATCCAGATTATGATTATTATAATTAATTCCAAAATTGACCCTGTAAAACTTATCTACCTAACTGACTATAATATTATTAATTGACTTCACTATAATTTCTGTTTTGTTTTTTGACATTCCTTTGTTTATGTATTATTATTATTACTTTTTTAATTATTCAATAATTTGCACGCCGTAAGGTAGACTGTAGCCGATCTCTTTAATTTATGTACAACACCTTATACCTGTACCTACAATCATACCAAATAAAGTTTTGATTCTGATTCGGGAAAAAAACTGTAAAAAAAATTGCATATACAGACTGTGCGATGTTCAATCCAACAATTACTTTTTATATATTTTTTTATTTTTTATATTTTCATTTATACAAAAGAATACAGGATTACATATTAAATAGCAACCAAAAACATTATGTCAGGCATAATAAGTATCTTATCTATTAATTTTGAAATTACACGCAACTTACTTGTCCTTAAAAGAGCTGCGTTAGGCTGAGTTATTAATTTGTTGATGAAAGCGGAATTTTGACGTTCAAAAGTGCCATTTATGTGCCTATTTGAACAAATAATGCTTTGACCAGGGCTTGTTAATGTTACCAAATAACTAAATAATAACCATTACGTAACGTTAAATTTCAATTTTATACCTATTAACGTTATAATAATTTAACGTTCCTTGATAACGTTACCACTAATATAACGTTAATTAACATTACCAAAAATACGATAACTAACGTTAATTTATCTACGTTGCCGTTGTGTGGGTAAGAATCAGACAGATTCAGGCAACGTTTTGATCGGCACGGCATTAGAGAGGCACGAGGGCGGGCTCCAGCCGCACCGCACGCCTCAGGCCCCACTACTTACATCTTACCCGTTTAAAATAAGGATAAAATTAATAGTCGCATAAATAACGTTAAATCGATTACCGTTATTTTAATAATAACGTTAACTCTGTCAATACAAGGTAACGTTATGAAAATTTACCGGTATTTAAAGCCCTGGCTTTGACTTTGACTTTGAAGGCGATTGTGCACTTCAACTGTAAAACTCGGAAGTAGTAGTTAAGTACGAAAATATTCCGAAATCGTAAAGAAACTTTTTTCCAAGTAGATATTATTATTCTCCTTCAAAATAACTTCACAAAATAGTTTCCCATCTCACTAACTGCCATAATGTAAAGAAAGCATCCACTTTATTATTGGAATGTATCACTCTTATCACCCTCCGATAGCGGTGACCAATGCTCCATAATATGCTACGCGTCATTACGTCCTACGTACCATGGTTCCACAAACAAAATTCAACCTAACCAACATGATATAAGGTTCCTTCTTTAGTGGAGAGTAGCAAGGAGATGTTTGAATGAATACAAGCATAGAGGTCAAAGAACATTGGCTGATTAGGCATGCCGATTGTTGGTACTTAGAACAAACGTGCTGTTTCGATGATAAAGTATTTACGAGAAACCATTTCAATACTTTTAGGGTAGTTTATAGTTTGCGTCATTTTGTTGATAAAACGGGTTTGAGACTCACGTTTTAAAGTATTTTTACCCGACTGCGTCAGAAAGAGGGTCTATTTTAAATAACCACCAAGAGTAATAAATATACCTGTTAGCGCCATGAGCTTTTTGGACAACGGGGGTGCGGGAAATTTACCATAAGTTGGATAGAACTGTCTAAACAGCTCTTTCCAGGCTTCTAAAAGCCTGGAGCGGTGATTCAAAGCCTTGCTATGAGAGCGGTTTTGTGGACTGTAATAACTTTACGTCACACCTGATGGCCATAATGTGAGTTTTACCGCACGCTACGCGTACAGTAAAACTCGCATTGTGGCCAGGTGACGACGTAAAATTGTGTACTCACCACGGGCAGTAAAAAAGAAAGCCCTATCAGAATACCAGCGCTGCGACACTTATTTTTAAATGTCGCAGCATCATGCTGAGATAGGAGCCTTTTGGCCCCGTACAGGTTTTGTTTGCATTTTACTTTTATTTTTATTTGTGTTACTATGAGTGTGTTTAGTTTAAAATGTGAACTTCCTGTATGAGTCCCAATAAATACTTTTTCTTTCTTTCTTTCTTTCTATCGCATATTTACAACCCTCGCCTGCGGCTCGGGTCACTACAATACCTGCAATTTCGGGCTTTCTTTTTTTTACAGCCCTTGGTAAGTAATGTACTATTATGTGGCAACATACATTGATATTGAAGATGGCTATTTTTTAGTATGAAAGAACAGGAATAGGAGGACACAAGATGCAGCCCCTTACCTTTCTAGAAGTCTGGAGTTGCCTCCCTGATGTCAGAATCTTGCACGTTCTCGATGTGTAAGTTAACCACGCGGCAGCCAGCGTGGTTCTACAGATACACGATTCCTATTTCTTCACAGCACTTCAAATCAGTGTAACTTGATAAGTAGGCAGGACTTGTTTGATAAATAGACCCGAAAACACGGATTTATCCCGTAATCCAGATATATTGTCGGCAAAGCTCCGAAGAGATGGTTTCGCGTGCGAATTAGACGAACCAATACGTTTTTAAAAATGGCTTCCGCACTGGTCAATCCTCTTCCAACATTGTATTGCTGTGTCACTCTGATCTATGATAGGAGACGCTGCGGGAATGAAGGTAGAAGGAAGGTAAATGGTGGGAAACGTAACCTACTACCGTCACATTCTAATTAATTAAAGTTGAAAGATTTAAAGTATGTGGGTTTCGAATAATAGCTATGTATATGGCAATAACAATACCTATAGGTACTTCATCTACTAATATTATGAAGAGGTTCCACTTTTTGGCAAAATGGCGTTTTAATTTCATGACGAATAAATTTAATAATTTCTTGAAATGGTGTTCACGTATTTAATTCACTTTTTGATATGGCAGGCGTGTTTATAATTTGTTTTAATTATTTATTTTTTATTTTATACCTTTTAATGATAAAACAATATTTTTGCACAATGTGCCACAATTTCTTCTGTGGGTTATTGAATACTAGGACCGTAAATTTATTTAATTTCTTTTGTTATTAGTGAACGAATGCATATTGAATACTACTGTTATATATTTTTGTTACGTACTAAGCAAGCTCTAGACGATGATGGTACATGTAGTCAAATTTTCATGAAAAAAAAAAAAATATATTTCGGTTTTTTTCATGAACCATGGCGTCACTTTATATATTTTTTAATGTTCTTTAACCTATGTTACCCGGAATAACTCAACGCTAAAAAATAAATAATTAAAACAAATTATAAACACGCCTGCCATATCAAAAAGTGAATTAACACTTTTTGATATGGCAGGCGTGTTTATAATTTGTTTTAATTATTTATTTTTTATTTTATACCTTTTAATGATAAAACAATATTTTTGCACAATGTGCCACAATTTCTTCTGTGGGTTATTGAATACTAGGACCGTAAATTTATTTAATTTCTTTTGTTATTAGTGAACGAATGCATATTGAATACTACTGTTATATATTTTTGTTACGTACTAAGCAAGCTCTAGACGATGATGGTACATGTAGTCAAATTTTCATGAAAAAAAAAAAAATATATTTCGGTTTTTTTCATGAACCATGGCGTCACTTTATATATTTTTTAATGTTCTTTAACCTATGTTACCCGGAATAACTCAACGCTTTTAAAGATACCATATACATTAAATTCGGTTAAGCCATTTAAAAGTTATAGTGGAATAAAGAAACTCACAAAACATACATACATACATAAATGAACCCTGAAAACATAACACTCCTTTTTTTGGGCGGTCGTGTAAAAAGAAAAAGGTCAGAAAGAACGCTATGTGAAAACGAAGTAATAACGCGGGCGGGCAACGGGATGTGACGCAGAGGGTCGGGGGGCGAAATTTCACCCGGAGGAAGTCGCGGGACAGAAGCTAGTTTATTATAACCACCTATCCCTATTCCTTTTTCCTCTTCTAACTACAGGCAAAACTCATACATGGTGCGAGCGAATGAGGACTTTAATATTGTTTGTAAAGAGTTCTCATTTGACCCGTTTACCACCAAAACCTATTCTGCTCACACCCAGCTGTACGCTGACTTCTTGAGAAGTGCACAGTGCTTATTGTACCTTAAATATAAGTTTTTAAACTGTCATGGTCACTAATATTATTATTAACATAAGCGGGATATTTACCATGTTTATTCATTGTTCTGAGTTGCGAGAGACAGTGGTAGCGGTACTGAGTGCAAAAAACGAACAAGAAAGAGGGTAGACCGTTTTGTCTGCTCATAAACACCCACCCGCAGTGACTTCAGTTTATCCGTGATCATGGTGCTTGCAACAGCGCCGAAATATCGGAACTCAGAACAATGAATAAACATGGTAAATATCCCGCTTATGTTAATAATAGTACCTTAAATATATTTATAATCTTTCTATCGTGCTTGTGATCCTAAGACTTCTACTACTTTTTTTGTTTTTACCCGTGAGAACCTGTAATTGGCTCTATGTTTCATATACTATTGTTATCCATCTGTTAGAGCTGTTGGTTCTCCAATAAAATAAATAAAATAAAATAAAACATTTATTTCAGGCAAGTTTTTTAGACATACACACACCCATAGTATCAGAAAAATAATTAATTTAAGAATGAAATAGATATTAAATTAAATTATATTAAATTAATAAATAAATATATCGTAAAAAACTACGTTACTTTCACATTTATAATATTAGTATGGAAGTATGGATTAGTTAAATAACGGTTATCACACTTTCGTTATTTTGATATAAACGTATAATAAAATCGGTTATTTCTCGTTATAGTTACAAAGCAATGCAACCAAGTACATTAAAAAAACTATAAAGTGCAGTAATTTCTACAACATTATACAATAACTGTTAATGTTTTGCCGTTATTTTTCTAATTCTATATTAAATGGAGTATACGTCACAACACTAGTATTCCATTGAAATACTAGCGATGTGAAATTCTGGCTACTAAATACTAGTGAGGTGATTTCAGTTTGTAACTAATTACTTTTGAGAATAGCGTAACTGGACGACGAGCCTAAGCAATCACTGAGCTGGAATGATGAAGTACTGACGTCACGGAAAGCGTTAAATCTACAAAATAAATGCTCCAGCAAAAACCTATCAGTAAACAGTCATTAGACTCATCCATAACGCCCATATAAGCTAACATTTCTGGCCGAAAACAAAAATAAAATAAAATAAAAAGCCGTCCATCAGCCGGACTGCCGAACAGCCGTATCTTCCGGCCCTGACCTCCGGCTTATCGCCGAAGTTCATAACACTCTTTATCCTGTGTCGTGGACGAACAAATTTTTTGTAAGTACGTCAAACTTTTCGATAAACCGACCTTCGGTATTGACGAAAATGGGTAATTTCGATTTCTTGATTTAGGGAAGTTGGGGAATATTACTTTTTTTTTTTAAATAGGATTTTTATTAAATCATACTATATGTAATTTTTTTTATATCGCAGCATTATACTGAGATAGGAGCCTGTTTGGCCTCGCACAGGTCTTTTTTATTTTATTTTATCTTTATCCTTGTTTTGAATGTAAAATTTGTTAGTTTTTTCTACTGTTTGTATTTAAATATTTTCTTTCTTTCTTTATTATTTATTTAATACTATAAGCAAACAAATGAACAGAGGCAGACTTAATGCCATAGTGCATAGGCATTTTCTACCAGACAAACTTCTGGTGATGCAGACACAAACAGCAATATAGTGAAAAAACTAAAAATGTGGCATATTTGTTTACTTAAATATATATGTAGCTATTCTAAAAAAAAACGGAATTCCAAAAAAAAAAACTCTTAAAAGTGAAAAATAACTTTAATTTCGGATGTCGGTGTCCTTGGTTCTGTATTTGCGGTTTATGCTACCGACTTTTCCGAAATCAAACTTATTTTTCACTTATTAGTTTTTTTTTGGAAGTAGGTTGTTTTTCTGGTAAAAAGTTTTTAATTTTCTCTTTTTAGTTATGGTATCTACCCCATAACCATTCTATTACCACTACTTGCTACACCGCATAAACAACAGCAACACAAGATATACGAAGTGGATTAAATACGTATTATCGAAGCTAACTCAAAAACTACCAAAACAAAGTTAATAAAAATCGGTTAATAACCATTTATAGCCCGAGTGCATCTCATGACAATTCCAATAAGCCCAAACACGGCTAGGATACATTGTTTTATTACGGAGTTCCGGTGCATACCTTCCGGCTTCATCTTCAGATCAGATTGATGGTACTATTTTCATCAGAATTATTTATTTAAATTTGTTTCATAGTCGCTTAACTATATTTATCGAGATATCTTATCGCCACCCGCGAAATACTTATCATTGAGGAGTTCCGGTGGCCATTTGTGGCCTTCCTCATCAGTTCCACTTCATCAAATGATACTTTCTGAATGCAAATGCTTGAGTTGTTGATGAAAATACAAAAATTGCTATATGTATGCCTATAATATTTGAGGAGATCCCTCAATTCCTCATGGATCCCATCATGAGAACTTGATTCTGATAAAAATGGGACTAATCTGGAAGTATACCGAACAAACATTTAAAAAAAACAATTCGGTTTATAAACGACGGAGTTTAACAAATATTCGGTTAAAAATAAAGGTCATTATTAAAAAGATACCAGGGCCTCAAGTCTGCTATTACAATAGGGTCAGAATGGTCTCTTCATTGTGAGTTTTTGACAGATTTGCCATACAAACACTGTCAAATACTCACAATGGCGAGACCATTCTGACACTATTGTAATAGCAGACTTGAGGCTCTGCTATGTTGAAGTAATCTTTCAAATCATAGCTTATGATCGAAAATAACAATATGGTTCACTGTGAAAATTGGTGAAAATGTCGTAAAATTAAGACAATTTTCTGTCTTTTTTAAGCGATTGTAGTAACAATATGCAATAGGTACTCCTATTGCATATTGTTACTACAATCGCTTTGAGTCACCAATTCTGACTCTTGTTTAACCAACATAAAATAAAATACAAACAGGACATATTTTATCGTGAAACTCATTTTAATTAGACAGACAAGAAATCTCTGTGTAGACTTATAACCTTATTATGCCTCGCAGGCAACATTTGGTTTGTGAGACAGTGCATATTATTATTATCTATGAACTTAAGCACCTTTTTTCTTTGAGAGTGATAAAACCTTCTTATAAAAATCGCTTGTATACGTATAGCCTGAAACTGAAGATTTTGACGTAAAATTATGTTCAAATATAGTAAAGCCGCATTTACACGGTGCAAGCATCTGGTACAATCAAGAGCAATAATCGCAGGCAAAGCACGTTTAACTATTGCCATTTAAGAATTAAATGCAAGTATTTACACGCGTGCGATTTCCATAAAATGGCACACAATAATATAAATGGTATATAATTGAATGCATAGGAAACGAAATAAAAATTAATCCATAGAAAACAACCAATTCGAACCGTGCACGTAGCTTTTAACGTTTCACAAGTGCCTATGTAGGTTTATGTGAAATAAAATAATTTTATTTTATTTTTTTAGATTTTGTACATCTTCATCACTAAACCATAATCACTTTAACCACCATACCAATACCCATTACCTCTCTAGAGAGAGAGGAACAAATCGTTACCACTCCATTCTAAAACCACTCGACTTCGCAGAACTTTAAGACGTCTACAGCCATATACACCCAAGTATAAAGCCTTAACTCCGTAGACTAAAACAATAAACACGTTCCAAAACAATACGTAGGGAAACTTCCCTTCGACCCTCGGTAATCGCTGGGGTATTGTTTCCCTATTAAAAAAACATTGGCAGCATCGCCGCTACAAAGCATCGAACTATCTTAAGCAAAACTTCACAAACTTGCGAAACTCCACAGCGAGTTGGTTCGGTAGTTTGCAACCGCTAATCATTGCTACAAAGGGATATTTTGTGTTGCATTAATTTTGTTTGGTTCAGCTAATGGAGCTTTTAAGGGAATCTAAAAACTGTTAATGAAATCTATTTACTTTTGTCTTTGAAATACTTATCCACCAAACCGCTCTGGGCCCGCGTGGTAGATAATAATAATAATAATAACCCCACCGCCGTAGCTCTACGTTGACGTCGTGGTGGGGCTTGCGCGCTCCGAACTCTGGGTCTGTGCTGGTAGAGGTTACTTTACCGGAACATGTCTAGGGTGAGGAGCCACACCAAGAGAGATACAGAAACCCGCAGGGCAGCATGTGGCGAGCTGTTGGGCAGTTGCGACCCCACGGACCCTATCTCCCGGGAGAAGTCATGTTCCTCATCTCTGGCTTGTCTTTATTGGCCGGCTGGAGTGAACACTGACGAGGAACTGAGCTCCCACCTGATTCTTGCCTTTATTGGCCGGCTTGAGTGGAGATTCGCAAGAGCAAACGTGCTCGGAGGAAGGAAGTATTCCAGTAAGTGCTTGTAGGGATCTTGACCATCTTCCGGGCTCTGGGATTATTCTGAGAGCCGTGGAATACCTCTCCACTCCTCGAGCACCACAGGATATGTTGCCCCCTTGTCGCTACGTCACTATGTGCTAGCGACCGTTTCCGGGGGCCCATTAATGAGTGTGCAAGTCACCCCCTGCCATTTATCCGTGTACAATAAAACATTGATCAGGCAGGGGCCATAGTCCTTCCATAGTTTTAGGTAACCAGTCCATTTTAACCACCCAAACCCATAGTCCAATATCTTTGTTTCCATATCCTACAATAGTCCTACACCAACCGGGGATTGTCCTTTGGTGCACTTGCATAGTGCGTACAGGGATAATCGTAGGTTGGTGCCTCATTCCATTTAAAATTGTCTAAGGGGCCTCTGCGAGTTGGCTTCGGCCCCTCGTACGCCTTCCAAAGGTCCGGGACCCCAGGGTCCCGAGATATATAAACGTATAATAAATGATAATAATAATAAGTATTTATTCGCATCAAATACTTATTATTATTAGATAACGGTCCACTCCTTCCCACAGAAGGAAGGTCCGAGTCCCAGCTGTGGGAACATTATACGCTGATTATGCTTGTCTTATGCAGTCCTTAAACGGTCAAAATAGCTTGACAAGCATATTATGAATTTTTCATGCTTCACAATCAGTTTTGACTATAGAACGAAGCTTGATGTGCTTGATAATGCTTGATGAAAAATTATATTTTTGTAATACTTGCTTTAAAATGAATGCGCATAATAATAATAAATAATAATATTTATTTTCATATGTAATTTTTTTACAATTAGAGTATTTAATCTAAACTTAAAGTATACAAAAAGAATTAGCATTTGAGGCCGAACTAGGCATAACCTGTAGGTACTTCAGCCCTCAACGCCGATCCCCCTGAGTTACAAATTAAGTATTTTTATGGACGAACATCAAGGATGCTTGACAAGCATGCTTAACATTTCTTCAAGCCTCGAAAGCGTTTTTGTCAAGCACGTAAATGGTTGACAAGCAATTTTGACCATTGAGGGACCGCATTTGAAATAATACTAATTTAGGTTAATAGCCAACTGACAAATATTGTTAAACACTAAGTTGTTATTATTATAGTGAAAAGCCGAATGAAACTGTCTAATGGCGGATAAAACACACGTATTTGTTGGTTTTAATAAATAATGTAATTCTCAATTCTATTTTTTTTATCCAATTGTTTTTTTGTTTACGTACCTAATTATTATAATTTTAAAATTGCTTGAGCCATTTTGCAAAAAAACCTTTACTTTCTTATTATATGAATGACCCGTCCGGACGCCGCGACGCGGCGACGCGACGGTGGCGGCACGAGCGCGGTGCCTTTTGATAATTAATCATCATAACAAGTCATTTTAAATAATTTAATTGTTTAAATAATATACTTAGATTTAAGAAAAAATCGTTTCCATAGCTTCTTTACCACCTATATGTGTATCTCTTAATATATTTCGAGTATGAATAGTTACACCTTATATAAATTATGGTACGCAATAAAGAATTGAGAATTAAATTATTTATTAAAACCAATAACCCAAAAACTACCCAAGCAAAGTTAATAAAAATGTATATTGAACCACCGCGCAAGTTTTTCTATTATTTAAAAAAAAAAAAAATTTATACGTTGCCCCACACTAGGAATTTCTCCTGTATCGTGGGTGCGTTTACAAACAAGAATGAAAAAAGAATGTTCAAAATCGGTCCACAATTGACGAAAATAGATAAAAAAATATAAATACATACACACGAACATCACCTCCTCCATGTTTGAAGTCGGTTAACTTTTTAACCGACTTCAAACAAGGGTTATAAAAAAAATGTAAAGAAGTAAATTATTATTGTTTATGGTATTATTTTATTTTTGTATTAAGTATTATTGTTTTTTATTATTTTTTAAATAAATAAAAAAAGTTTTTTTCTTAAATTATCATTGTTCTTGCTTCTTTAAGCAAGAAACTCATTAAATACGAACAACAGATTAAAAAAGAAATCACTACCACGAAAACTTCAATCCGGCTTTCTCTCATTCAAAAATAAAGTCAAAGTCAAAAGTCAAAGTCAAATAATTTATTTCAAATAGGCACGAAGATGCACTTTTGAACGTCAAAAATTACATGAATAGTTAATTGATTCTAGTTGCGCCTTCCAAAAGGTAGTTATGTATGGAGAAGAATGGGCAAGAAACTCCATACTTACTCTTTTAAAATGTTAAATAATAATAATAATAATTTATTAAATATCTTGTATTGTAATTGTTCGATTACAATTACAATACAAGATATATTGTATACCAAATAATCTGTATGAGTCTTGTTACTTGATTATGAATAAATAATAATAATAATAATAAACATTCTTTCCGTAGGTACCTTCCATCTCTATTGCTCTTATTTACGGCCACTAAATTACCGGAGTAGGGTGCTCCCTCAATTCTGACCACACTGCGTCTAGGCGCTGCCTTGGCGCGATGCTATGAAATGCTACTTTAAAATGATTGGACATTAGCAAGATGGCCGCGGTTAAAAATTAATTTGATTGCAGTTGCCTGAAATTGTGGGTGCTTGTTTGTTACTTTCTATAATATGTTATTGTGTTTTTAGTGAAGAAAAAACCGGCTAAGAGCGTGTCTGACCACGCACAATTAAGGGTTCCGTAGTTGGTATGAATTAATCACAAGAACAAAGTAACATCGTAGTTGAAAAACATGTTCTACCATACGGAATGGAGAATATGTTTTTCAACTGTAAATGTAAGTTGGTCTACTATTACTGCTGTGAATTATTTCACATATCCAAATACACCCATTTAGCTAGAGGAGGGGGGATGGTGACACTGGGGGGGCGACACTTGACTCTAACAAAAATTGGCACTTAAAAGCTTAATATTACGCAAACTGATCACTGAGTCAAAAAATACTATTCGCAAACCCACAATATTTTTGAACGGCCTATCCTACGATACCTCACACCATGGGACGACAGACGAGAAAAAAAAATATCATCTCCACTTTACGTGTAAGGGACGTAACCTAAAAAAATTAAATTCAACTAATGCTTGTTGATCAAAAAAATATGAAATTCCAACAATTTTCTACCACAGTTCAAACGTCCATTTCTGTCGCGGTCATGATGTAACGTCATATAACACGAATCTGCTTTGTTTACATCTGTTTTTAGCCCCAAATCATAATTAATTAAATTATTTTTTGTGCTTTATTCAAGCAGAAATCGCACTTAATTACTTACCTTAGTGATATTTCAAGCACTTTACAAGGAATAGATTTTTATTCACATGTTTTCTCGTGACTTTCGGCATTGTCGAAGACGATGCGTTTTGCATTCCGTTCCACCAAAAAACACAACTTGCAATAATTACAAATTAGTTAATAATTAATAAAAAAAAAAAATCCTTTTCTTCAACACATTATTTATTAATAAGGAATACTCACACTATTTACCTGTAGCTGGTGATCCTATTGTTTTCTCCCTTTTCAGTGTAAATTGAAATGTGGGTTTTGGTTTAAAAATAAATGAAACTCCTACCAAAGGTGTGTTGTATTCATGGAGACAACAGACTAAAATGTAAACAAACAACTAGAAACCTATGTACCAAATAATTACTTTGCTGGGCAAAATAATTACACGAAACACAACAGAGACAATTACAAAGTGTAAAGGTTTCGTTTACTTACATCAAGTTCGGTATTCCTCAGGAATTAATCGTAACTTTAATAAGGTCGATGAAAAACCGGTTGGAAGCTACATTTAAGGCAAGGGGTGTGAGTTATTGAAACAAGTTTATTTGTGTGTTTTTAACAATAAAACCAATTTCATTGTTAAAAATATTGGCGAATAAAATTTTGTGATAATTAAACCGTTTTTTGTTTTAAGCATTTCAAGTTGATAGGCAGTTTTCAATTTCGATTTGCAATAAATTTATTGAATCCTAAGATCCATGAAAAGCGTTTTGAAGAATTAATTTCCAGTAAGCTGGAAATCGTTTTAATACCTTAATTTGTCTTAAATGCGTGTAAACAGAGTTTGCGCAATCCCAGGAGGTGTGCATAACTTTTGGGAGCCAATTGTTATGCATTTTGTTTTCATTCTTTTGATTTCGGCAGTACCACTGAACCGAATTTTAAGTTTTAGATGCTCATCGACACAAAATTTAACCCTCTTTAATATTAACCGAAATTACATTTTCCGTCGGACGTACCGTTTTCGAGCTACAAGCAAAAAACTGAAAAAAGAGCAAAAATTTCACTTACTTGGCTCCAAAAATTTATGCACACCTCCTGGGATTGCGCATACTCGGATAACACGCAGTTAGAACCAAATTAAGGTATTAAAACAATTTCCAGCTTGCTGGAAATTAATTCTTTGAAAAAATTTAATGTAAAAAGTAGATAACCTATGTCATAATCCTAACACAGGTCTACCTGTGTGCCAAACTTTGCCTAAATCTGTTCAGCCGTTCAGGCGTGAAAAGGTAAGAGACATACAGACAGACATAGTTACTTTCACATTTATAAGATTAAGTATGGGTCTGTTAGAAAATATCCCTTCAATCAATCAAGTTAGATAAGAGAACTATAGCAAAACCTAAGACTAGGCTTATCTATTGGGGTCTAGCGTCAATCACTGTAGTAACAATGCTTTTTGTTAGGTGTGCTACTGCCCTAAATGAGAGACCAACGG
Source organism: Dryobota labecula (assembly GCA_947523025.1). Taxonomy (NCBI): domain Eukaryota; kingdom Metazoa; phylum Arthropoda; class Insecta; order Lepidoptera; family Noctuidae; genus Dryobota; species Dryobota labecula. Next base: position 5,260,494 of record OX383289.1, on the reverse strand, counting down.
AATGATAACCAAAGAAAGAAAGAAAGAAAGAAAAATACGTTATTTGGGACACGCATAGGCAACAATAAAAATAAAAACATAATAAAAGACCTGTGCGAGACCAAAAAGGCTCCTATCTCAGCATAATGCTGCGATATTTAAAAATTAAATACGACAGCGCTGGTAGGTATTCTGATAGTACCAATGTTCTGGGTATGAATAGATTTCGTTAATGGATAGATGAGCTATTGTTATTGATGGTTGTTAACGTTAGTGGTAATTTTTTTACTGTATAATAACACTACCTAGATCTTCTTCGATAATTAACTTAAGAAGTCGCTCACCGGTCCACTCCCTTAAAAAATATTATCTCGTGACGAGAAGGAAAATATAAAAAACGGCTCAATCAGGAACCTTGATAAGTGTGTCTAGAATTTTCTAATACCTTTTATAAAGTTTCATATTGCGACACGAAGCAACAAAATACGATCTAGTGGAATGTGGCCGCTTTTCTTTAGATCGAATTTTGTTGCTTCGTGTCTCAATATGAAACTTTATAGACAGATAGATAGAATACTCTTTATTATGTACGCCATAAAAATTACAGATATAAATATAGAAAAAAAAAAGACATCAAAAATGACAATTAAATCCAAAATGAAATCATTTCCATGGCTTCTTTACCACCTATAGATGGTCCTCTTAAAATATTTCGTGTATGAATAGATACACCTTATAATTATATCCTATTGATGTTTGATTTTAATTTTATTACTGTAACGTTGTTGACATTTGTCATTTTTGTATTATTATGACATTTTTACTGCTATTCAAACGATTTAACATTAATTTGTATTATTAAATTTTCCTAATTGTAATTTAAAATTTATTACAATAAATTAAAAGGAGATGGAAAACGGTGGGCCCAAATGTAATAAGTTGAGATATGATCATACACAAGAAGTTGGCAGATTCGTCTCAGAATTAAGTTGTTATAGGTTTTATATGTATGTATGTATATATGTATTTATTCTTGTATCTTAGTTACAAATTCTTCTAAATTGTTTGCACCTACTGTATATTTTCTCTGCATCACCCTAAGGTAGACTGGTAGAAAATGCCCAAGGCATTAAGTCCGCCTTTGTACAGTTTTTACTTGTGCATAAAGTTTTAATAAATAAATAAATAAATCTAAAAAATTAGTCATATTTTTTTATCTTAGAATATGAAAAATCACCTCGAGATTAACGATTGAGTAATCGATTACATAGTTACGAAAATACAACCTTTGCACTAAATAATAATTAACTCAAAGTAATTAAATGCCCTGTATATACTTATATGCACCTATGACTTGAAGTCATTGGCGTTCATTCCCATGATTTTTCAAACATTTTCTACTAAATATAATAACTATTAGTGCAAAAGAACATATTTTGCATTTCAGGAATCAGCTGTTAGTTAAGATTGTAACATAACCTCACTTTTACTTAATCTCTTATATCGCTGTTCTCAGATTGACAAAATCCGCAGAATTTTCAGTGAAAGGTTGATAATATTTATGCTATTAATTGACACCACTTTCATCTTTTTACATCCAGGCCCAAGATTGTATGTAATCGTTTCAGTCTCCTTTGTGTAAATTATAATATGATTTGCATGCCCATGCGACGACAGAACATAGATGACTAATAAAATAAAACGTCTGCACATTTCCCCATGTTTGCAAACCAATAAATAAATTGATTTAAGAATGGCACGACTTGACTCGACTTAGGGCTTTATCACACTAGCGAGTTGAAAGCGGGGCGAGTAGGTACGCAGCGAGCTCGCCGCGAGTTCCCAACGTGTGCGTGGCGAACACAGCGCGAAGACGCCGCGGGAGCGCAGCGAGCTCGCGGCGAATGGCGCTGTTGACGCCATTTTATACATTCGCGTTCAATTTGTTTTCAATCCATTCTGGCACTGAATGTACAAAACGCGGATCGTACATCGCGAACTTGCTGCCCACCCGCGGCGAGCTCGCTGCGCACGTTGCAAACTCGCGGCGAACTCTTTGCGCACGCGCCCCGCTTTCCACTCGCTCGCAACTCGCTAGTGTGATAAAGCCCTTATGTAAACTTTTCTAGCATTATATAGTTATCACTAAATATCTAATTCATTGCCACGCTAAGCGAGATTGATTCGCCACACATAATGGATCGGATGGTAATGAAAGTTTGACCCTCCGCAACAAAAAGTAGCCTAAATTCGTCATGTCCAATTTAAAGGTCCTACTGCGGTAAACTTTATCGAAGCAATTTGTGTTACAGGGATGAAAACATTAGTCTGTCTGGTTTTTTTGTCCTTTCCCTTATCGAGCTGTTATGGTCAAGGTCCATTTTAGGTAGCCAGCTATTATTTTATTATGATACTAGCGACTCGCCCCGGCTTCGCATGGCTGCAATTTACATGTGAAGATGGTATTCTGTTCACGTAATCACGACACGTTACGCACAAGTTTTCAGCAGTAATATAACAAAAAGTAGGTACTAGGCATGAGTTCAAGATAGTATTTCATTAGTATTATTAAGTACTTCTTTTTGTACATATTTACTTACTTTATAATTCGTCCACCGAAAGAATGCTTTTATGACACTTGTCAGTTTCATACAAACGAATATGTGTTTTACGAATTTAAACTGTATTAGTTCCAAATCTTGTACAACTAACAGCTGTGTCAAAAAAGTATTCTCTCGGTGGACAGAATATTTACAGCCTATCCCATCTGGAATAATGTACCTTTCAAATGATGTTTTTTTTTTTTTTGTAAATAGGAGCTGTCGTTACAGATATTACCCTCCACATATACTTACACTACCTCACAAAATTCGCCCTCTATATGTATTATTTAGTGTAGATTGGAATTCGATTTAAAAACGAAATATTATTTTCTTCAAACAACAAAGAAAAACGAAATCTAAACTAAGGAAGAGCCTCATTCTTGCGCTGTTTCTCTTCTGCCAGAGCTGGGTCAAGCAGTTAATTTTAATACAAAATCATCAAAGAAACCGCACAGAGTGCTCTTAATAAGAATGAGGTCAGAATAAAAAACCGGCCAAGTGCTTGTCAGACGACGCACAATAAAAGGTTCAATAGTTGGGATGAAGAAAGATGAGAAATAATTATCCCAAAAACAAACTAAAAATTGTAGTTTAGGTTCTCCTATACCCATTTAATCCAACTGCAAATTAATTTTAGTTTGTACGCACAATATTGAGATATTTACTATGTTATTTTAAAACCATAGTCTTCTTATAGATTTTCCTGTGACACTCCTGTTTCTTTCTTTCTTTTAAAACAATTTGATTTAAAATATAAAAAAAAAAACTATTTGAGACCTTCACAGTAAGTCCTTCCATTTAATATGTCACACGGTACCTACTGTTGGCAATTTCTTTTTAATCGTCTTATTTACCTCCCAAAAGTGACTCCTATAGTCAAAATTCATTTATTTACATTACCAGTTCGTGTTTGGGTCACAAAAATTCATATGTGTACCAAATTTTAACTTGACGGTCCATTAAGCTGCTTTCAGACTATAATGTAATAGCATATAGTACATAGCTCATAGCACAACAATATCGCGCACCATACATTGTTATGGACACGTTCACACTGTACTGTACTATATATTATATGTGATCAAACGAACTTCTTAAGCGAAGTTCGATCAATATTATATGAGTCGCTTCATTCTTCAGATATATTATAACCAGGTAGTCCTTTTAATCTACAAGATAACATGCACACTTTAAGAGATTTATGAAAATCGATATAAGTATCGACTTTTTACAATTAAGTCTATTCTTTACTAACTATAATCCCACCACTAGTCAAGCTGTCATTCTTTTAGAGATAAATAAGACGAATACAAAACTTTATCACCGGGATTGGGCTGGGAGGGAACATATATCTTCGAATGAAGCGACTCATATAATATTGATCGAACTTCGCTTAAGAAGTTCGTTTGATCACATATTATATTTCTTCGCTTCATTCTTCAGATATATTATAACCAGGTAGATGTTCAGAGAAAAGTTTTGTGTTTGATAATTAAAAAACAAATATTTTGTAAAAAATTAAATGTTTTTAATCAATGTCAACATAGTTACTACTACTAACTAAACAAGTATTTATTTCGAATACTTAATAATATAATTGTCTCAGAACTATAATAATAATATATTACTTATCGTTAACTTGATCATGGAAGATCGCTTGAGCAAAATTAATGTCGTCTATAATTGGACGATGATAATATTGGGCAAAAACCTTAGACGCATTAGTCCATCCCGCGGCTTTCCTTATAGTGTCGACGGAGACCCCGGCCGCGGCGGCCGCGGACGTGGCGGCGTGCCGCGTGCTGTGCGCGCTGAACGCCGCCACGTCCAGGCCGCTCTCGGACAATATCTGCTTTATCCATCTGCTTATTGACTGTGCTGTCGCGCCCTTGTAGGGGCGCTTCACAGTGATTAAGAGATTGGACACATTAGCAGGTCGGTCTTTGTCTGTGACATGGAGATAGTCTTCGAGGGTAGTCGCGGGGCAAATGCGAAGGTTTTCTTTAAAATACGGCAGGAATAAGGTCGGCTGATCGCGCCCTGCCGCGGATGTTTTTATAATATCTTTGATGGCTATGTTTGTACCGTTAGATCCTACTGTTACATTTTCAAGCTTTATCAAAGATAATGTTTGAACGCGTTGGGCAGTACATAAAGCTAATAAAATTACCAGTTTTTTTCGTAATTTTTTCCCTACTAAGGGTTCTATTGGGGTACAAAGTAGAAACATAATTTAGAACAATCTGTGGGTCCCATGTCGTGCAGTACTTGGGGAAGCTAGGTTTTAATTTAAACGCTCCTTTGAGCAGCCGTTTAATTCGGTCATCAGATCCGATATTACTGCCTAATAAAAGGGATAGCGCGGATCTGTGACTATTTAGAGTTCCGTACGAACTTCCCTTATCAAACTGTTCACTTAAAAAACGTAGTACTATCGGGACAGAGCAATCAAAAAGGGGATGATTGTTATTTATGCAATATTGCCACCACAATTTGAACGACACGTTATATTGCTGCATCGTGTTCTTTGATAACGACGCCAGCATCAGATCCAGGGCTGATTCGGGGACGCCACGCAGCGAGAACGCCTGCCTGAGAGTACTGCGGCACCCAGGATAAGGGGATTCCTGTAACATGATACGATATGATGTTCGTTAGGGTATATCCAAATTATATCGGAAACTACTGTTTCCATTAATTGTGGATACCAGGCTTGGGATGGCCAAAAAGGAAAGACTAGAATACCAGTGGCATTTTCCTGTATGATTTTGTGAAGACACTTAAGAATAAGTGGAAAAGGGGGAAAAGCATAAAAAAACCTATTGTTCCAGATCGCTGTAAAGGCATCTATGGAAAGGGCGTCCGGATCCTTTCTCCATGACATATAATCCTGACATTTGGCATTGGCCCGAGAGGCAAATAGATCGATTTCGGGTTTACCGAGACTTTTTGATATTCGTTCGAAGGCTAAATCGGAAAGTTCGCATTCCGTGTCAGGATTTAGCCTTCGAGATTCTTCATCTGCTTCGTAATTTGCCTTAGTATTAATGTACGAGGCAAATAACCACATGTTTCTCTCTTCAGACCATTGCCAAATTTGTCTAGAAAGATTATTCAAATGTGGGAATTGGATCCCACCCATCCGATTAACATAACTGATGGCTGTTGTGTTATCAACACGCAACAAAACAGAACAATCAGATTTTTTGCTTGCGAAATACTTTAAGGCTAAAAAAACAGCTAACAACTCTAAGTAGTTAATGTGCTGTTCAAGTTCACTATTCTTTCAAGCTCCATGAGCTCGTTCGTTGTTACACACAGCTCCCCAGCCAGTGCGTGAAGCGTCCGTATAAACCTCTAATTGAAAGTTAGGTGTTTTCATAGTATTTTTAGAATTTAGCACATTTCTTTGCCACCAATTTAAATCATCTAGAATTACAGGGTGGGGTGTGAACTGTCTATCAAAACTAGGACTTTTTTGTAAGGCTAGAAATTTTTGCCTTTCTAAAATTTTTGTATAACACCAACCATATTTGACCGCGGGGCACGCGGCTATCAAAACTCCTATTAACTGAGCAAATTCTCTAACTGAGCACTGAGACAATTCTGAGAATTTGTCAACAAGGTTCACAATTTTTTGTTTTTTGTCGGATGGCAAAGAAATAGATTGATTTACTGAATCGAACATAAATCCCAGAAATTTACAGGTTTGTTTAGGCATAAGAGAGCTCTTTTCATAGTTCACTACGAACCCGAGACATTCTAAAAGGTTTAACGTAGCTTTAACATTTTTTAGGCATTCTTGATAATCATCACCGATACACATGATATCGTCGAGAAAAACAACATTTTTGAAGCCTTGATAGCGTAAATGGGAAACCACTTCCTTCATGATCTTAGTAAAGACTCTCGGAGCTACCGAAAGGCCATATGGCATACAATTGAACTCGTAGGTAGTGATGTTTGAGTTCTCATTTTCGAGTTGAAATCTTAAATATTTGCGATCAGATTTACGAATTGGTATAAGGAAATATGCTTCTTTTAAATCGATAGTGGCCATAAAGCCATGAATAGGTAATAATTTAGAGGCCGTTCGGTAATCTTCCATTTTGAAGTGTAATTTTGAAACATATTGGTTCAAGTTTTTTAGATTTAAAATAAATCTTTTATCACCATTAGACTTTAAGGCTAAAAATGTTTTTGAAATAAACTGGTCTTTAGTAGATTTGCAGGGGCTTACCGCACCCAATTTTAACAATTTTTGTACAGCTAAAAACATTTCGACTTTTTCAGTCGCTGACATTGAAACGTAAGGTACATGAGTTTGTGTCACGTTAGAATCAAACGGTATAGGAAAACCATTACGTATCCAATTTAAAATTACAGAATTAGATGTTATGTTGAGCCAACAATCATAAAACATAGATATTCTACCAGCGTGTTGTATCTGAGCTATTGGCGCGTCGCAGGTGCCCTCGACTTGTTCGCAGCGACCGAGCTCGACGTCTGCTGAGGTGGAAGCCGACGGCTCATGGTGCTGTTCGCCCTGTTCGGACCTCTCCGCCCCCCCCTGTTCTGTAGGAACCGCGAGGGGCCTGTCCAGTTTCCCTGGTAGGCACCTGGTTGTCGATATTGATACTGGGGACGCGAATTAGATGTCGTTGGTTCCATTGCGGGGGTACCTTTCTGACATTTTGGACCTTTTTTAATTGACATGCCTTGCTTCTCGATTGTTTTGGAAGCTTTTATTTTTTCCCCTAATTTTTTGCCTTATAAAGTTTCGTCCCTTTCACAATCCTGAACGACGTTTAGGAAGGGTTTGGCTAATGCGTAATTGATGACGCTAATCCGCGATTGTGTTTCCTGATAATGAAGATCACTCAGGATACGACATCCATCGCTCATAATCCTTATTGCTTCAATTTTATTGTCGCTCGTAAGCATTATTGTCAAAGCTTTATTGATGGCTGAGACGCCCGCACCCAATTGCTGCTGTTCAGCTTCCTTCCTCTTATCTCTATGACGAGATGCTTCAGAAATAGCCGCTGAAACTTCGTTATTCAGTTTGGGTGCTTGAAGCAGAGTGCAGTTTTCAGGCACAAGATAATCATTCAACAACTTATCTTTTACTTCCTTTGATAATCCCTTCTTCAGGATGGGTTCCCATCGCTGAGCTAAGCTGTGATGAATTTTATCACCGAACTTTGGAGTATTATCTGTTTCCTCTCCGAGTGCTATTAATAGCTCTGGATCGAGCTCTGGGCAGGTACTATCTTCCTGACTAAGATTTGATGCTCCTGTGGTCGGCATGGGAGCGTCGACAGGGATGTCATTAGGTGCACCTTCAGTCGCCGCCATATTTTCTTCAACGTTGGCGCCGGGGGCGGAACGTAACGATTCGTTATCGTCTGAAATGTATAAGACGTAACTTTGAATACCACATTTTTTTTTTTTTTTTTTCTTTGTGTTAACTCACGGTTAACCGCTAGAATTATGGATAAAACAGCTAGGTATCCGTACTTGTGGGTCATCATTCAGATTGTAATAGTTATGTACATAATAGCTCATAGTACCAGCCATCGTGTTAACGCTCGGTTAACCGCCAGGCGAGACAAACATGTGTTTGAAAAATCATAGCCTTCGTGTTAACTCACGGTTAACCGCCGGGCAAAAACTCGTGCTAAATGAATAGCATAAAGCACCATAAACATAATAGGTATTACAATATAACAATGCGCCTGTAATCCTCGCAGGATTAGGTGGCACCATAAAATAATTTATAATTGAGGGTAGTTATAAGTACAATACATACCGGAATCTGATGAAGATTCAACTATGATTCTACGACGTTTACGTCTTCGTTCATCTTCCAGCTTCTTGATTTTACGTTGATAGTCTTCAATTTCTTGAGAATATTCCCGTTTTTTCGGCATTTTTTGAAAACTAGTGAGCGCGCGTGTGCTTGCTATCATGCACGAAAAAAGAATGACAGCTTGACTAGTGGTGGGATTATAGTTAGTAAAGAATAGACTTATTTGTAAAAAGTCGATACTTATATCGATTTTCATAAATCTCTTAAAGTGTGCATGTTATCTTGTAGATTAAAAGGACTACCTGGTTATAATATATCTGAAGAATGAAGCGAAGAAATATAATTGGAATAGCACAACAATATCGCGCACCATACATTGTTATGGAGACGTTCACACTGTACTGTACTATATATTATTGGAATGTATGGTGCGCGATATTGTTGTGCTATGAGCTATATACTATATGCTATTATATTACAGCGTAGTCTGAAAGCAGCTTAAGAGTCGGAGCAAATTAGCTGTGAGAGACGGACAGACAGACACACGAGTGATCCTATAAGGGTTCTGTTTTTTTTTTCTTTTGGGGTAAGGCAACCTAAAAACGGCAAAAAATCCAAAAATCTTCCCCACTTTTCTTTTCACATCCGTCTTTCCTGTATTAAATATAAAGTAACCGTTTTTCTAACCTGAAGAGGGGCATGTCGTGATGATAAGTACGGAGGGGGAGGCCTCTTCAACCACGTGGATAGGTTAGGGGCGGCCCTGCTTTGAGCCGGGCCCCTGGGCCCCTTGACCCGGTGAGAGATAAAAGCATCATGATAGACTTATATACGTTACATGTAGGTACGTACAAACGTCTTGAGTGGACCTCAATGTTATGTATTAAGGTTTGTTACCTTTTAAGGGGTCAGCGACTTATGAAAAAGCCATTAGGGTCACAAATTGCGGGAAAATTTATGAAATATGCGCAAGTTTTTAAATATATCATACAGAAAACTTTGCAATTACAGCTGGTTTAAAGATTTTGTAAAACTATTCGAATTTTATGAAATTGTATTTCTATCTTAGATGATATTGAAATAGGTACCTAGGCTTGTAATTAGAAAAAATATAGATGTAATATCGATATTTTTTGTTCGATATATCGTTGTTTTTTTTTTTTGCGATACAGCGATACATGAATATAAAGTGTCAAGTATTGAAAAAGTATCAAATACGATATTTCCAATAGCAACAATGTTGTCACCACTACACACTAAATCCGCTGGAATAAAGACCGCGTAAAAAATAGACTTATTTTTATAAAATGTTTTAATAATTATAATTTAAGATTTTACACCAGATAATTATAATGTTCCTAGTTTAGTACTCGTATTTATATGATCAAAAAACAAACACAATATAATTTCATAAAGTAGGTACCTACACAATTTTTTTTTAATTGCACTGATATATCCATGTTTTTTTTTTTTTTTTTTTTTGAGATACTGAAATCAATATCAATTATTTTATTAATCCATACAATATAAATCGATACTAAACTTATTGACATTACTTACATCCCTAGTACCTACCTACCTTAGGTAGTCGATTTTCCTACGGTACCTACAAAAGTTAGACCTGGGCCTCAAGTCTGCTATTACAATAGTGTCAGAATGGTCTCGCCATTGTGAGTATTTGACACTGTTTGTATGGCAAATCTGTCAAAAACTCACAATGAAGAGATCATTCTGACACTATTGTAATAACAGACCTGAGGCCCAGGGCCTCAACTCTGCTATCACAATAGTGTCAGAATGGTCTCGCCATTGTGAGTATTTGACAGTGTTTGTATGGCAAATCTGTCAAAAACTCACAATGAAGAGACCATTCTGACACTATTGTAATAGCAGACTTGAGGCCCTGTTCTAACGAAGCTGTAGATTCACTCGTACTAGATTCTGACTTTTGCAAATAAAGGCTCCTACAAACAGGCGCGACATGAGACGCGACACAAAGGCACCGCTCGTCGCGCGACACGCGGTTCCTTATTGTCGCGTCGCGTGTCGCGCATGTTTGTAGGAGCCTTAATTAAACTTATGTGTGAAATACCATTGTAATTAATGAAAATAAAAATAACGTAGGCCTTTATTGTTTGTTCCTAGCCAAACAAAACTGTGATAACTTATTGACTTCTGTACTGAATTTAGTTTTTGTGTGACTAATAAATATGTATGTCCGTTGTTATGTTCTTAGATAAGGTTTGATTATTTCGCTAAAAAATAATAGTAGGTCTAGTCGAGCTCTTAATTTCTTTATCACTTTCGACAACAATACCAAGTAAATTGAAACGGGTAGTAATAAAAGCTCCGATTTTTTTTTTAATATGAGCAACTACTTAAAATATGAAATTTACTGCTTTAATAAATACTAATTTTCCGACAACTTATAAGCGAATACAAATAAACAAACGACCGAACAAAATACTGAAAATTCCGAAAAATAATACAATATTTGTTGACGTAATATTTTTCCACCAGCTTAGCGTTTGCCGGCCGCTGCCGCGGCACCACTCGCTTCGCTCGCTCGGCTCACGCGCGGTTGGTCATAGTTCTAACCTAACCTAACCTATTTCACCTAGTTCAAAATGACGAATCATACCTACAATCTGCCGCAGAAACTTGAGCCGAGCGAGCGGAGCGAACGGTGAACATATGTTTTCGGAAACTTAATATGTTTTTCGGAAGTTTAATATTTTTACACAACTTAGTTAGTATTACAGTCAACCACAGATCGCTGGAAGTTAATTTGTTTTTCGGAAGCTTTATTATTTTCCAATTTAAACTTCACTATAACTGACACAGAAAAATTGACATTTATGTAGGACCGCTCAACCTCAAACAGCGCAAATATTGTAATCTTATTGGAACTTATATGTCCGAGCCGCTTGGGGTCGAAACACTACGGTCATAGGGACCGAGTGCCCACTTTTTTTTTAAGACATCGCCAAGCGGTTGGTCGACTCTTCACGTGGCCTATTTTTTGGCCAAAGAGTCAGCATTGCCATACAACGTGGCAATGCAGCCAGCCTTTTAGGCACTTTTCCTGTTGACAGCGATGCGGACGAATTTTAGGATAGGATTTTTTTTATTAAAAGAAAAGCGGCCACATTCCTCTAGATCGTATTTTGTTACTTCGTGTCTCAATATGAAACTTTATAAAAGGTATTAGAAAATTCTAGACACACTTACCGAGGTTGCTGATTGAGCCGTTTTTCATATTTCCTTCTCAGTCACGAGATAATATTTTTTTTAAAGGAGCGGTGCTAGTGGACCGTTGTACGCCCTCTTAACTTAAACCATTTACAGGCAATTTTGAATTGTCAAGGAGTCGGTCAGTGAGAAAAATGAAGCTACATGCCCATTCCAAAGCGTAGTAGGTACCTATGGAGAAGAACGGGCAAGAAACTCCATGGACACTCTTTTAAATTAAATTGTTACAAAAATATTAGTTACATCCATAATGTTGAATTTATAACTAAATGTGAGAACGATGTAAAAATAAAAACTTACACGTTAAAAGCGTCCAGAGTAGGTAGGGGAGAGGTGAGTCAATAGTAAAAAAAAAAAAAACAATCCTTCATAATATTTTAATTATTAAGAATTACAGCGCAACTATTTTTTGTCACAATATAGTTGAGTTATCACTACATATTATAAAACAAAGTCCTCCGCCGCGTCTGTCTGTCTGTCTGTCTGTCTGTCTGTCTGTCTGTTCGCGATAAACTCAAAAACTGCTGCACCGATTCTCATGCTGTTTTCACCAATGGATAGCTTGGTTCTCTAGGAAGGTTTTAGTATATAATTTGTTAAGTTTTTGTATGCATTTTTGTATGAATTAACGATATTTGTTGGAGGTGTCGGAAAAAAATAAGCCGTCTGGGAGCTTTCAACGAAAACGCTGTCTAAACCCTTTGAGATATAACAAAATAATGTATGGTGGAATTATGTATCTTATAAAGGTCTTCAAAAAAGTCCGCGATGGCATATCTCTTAAGGATAACATACTATATCCATTTTATTGTCTTTTTGTAGGTATTTGTTTGCCGAATTTTACGCTTGGAAATACGATTACGATAACAATACGCTATAATATCAGTAGCTATTAGCCAAATTATGTTCGTAGATAAATAAGCTAGCTACTTATGTGTATTTCAAACAGTATACAAGAATATTTATCATAAAAACATGACTAAACACGGCGGCCTTATGATCAAAATTTGTGCATTTCAAAACTTTCGTTACTTTTTCACTGACATATTTATCACTTTTCGATAAACTAACACTCAATACGAAATCTACACTTATTTCTCAGTAATTCTGTGTAAGATTCTTCTAAGATTAAACCGTTTTCTTATTGAATCCATTACTTTACGCACGTATAACCTTGATGAATGTTTACATTAAGCACCGCGCCAAACCGCCACACGACCACAGAGTACAGACGTATTTTCTTTTCTTTTTTTTCGTTCGTTTAGTGGTGTTCCCGCTAAAATGTCAACTGGTCAAGTATTAGTCGATTAATCGAATTCTACAGCCAGATCGTGTTGCAAGTACAAAATAAATGTCAAATATTTCGTTCAATTGCGAACGTGACCCTGAGAAAAGTTATGCACCAATGATGTTCATTAAATATTTCGAGCGTTTTATCAGCACAAACGGTGTATCATGTGACATTTCGGAGGATTTCATTTTGTTTTCACATTGTTGGTACTTACGTGAATTATTTTAAAATGATTATTTGTGTCGCACTTTTATTTCGTGTTGTAATTTGGTACAATTGATTGCTTTAAGAATTTGAGTGAAATTTCGTATTTTGATTTTGTGTTTGTTATCTTTAGGTAAAGACTCATTCACGTTCAGAACATAAGTACTTTTATTATATTAAATCATTTGTTTCGGTTTCTAATCACATTAAAATTATTATTAAGTTAGAATTTTGAGATATAGCCTGGGATATGGAGAAGGACATAGGGTACTTTTTTATGCGATAACCGACATCCACGCGGGCGAAGCCGCGGGCAAAAGCTAGTTTAATTATAAAATCAAATACAGAAAATAGCAGAAACGTCAATAATATTCTAGAAAATGGCACTTAATGAGATCAACTAATAGTGTTACAATTGCTGCACCGAGAGAGTCAATTGTAACAGCAATAAGAGACAATTGTAACACAGAAATCGTCAACAATAAAAAAACAAACTTACAAAATCTTGTCAGCAGTTTACGCTAAATACTTAAAAAAACTTAAAATCAATAACAGTCATTCCGACAAACAGTAAACATTTGGTAGTCCAACCTTCGTAAAGTTGATCGCAGTCTTGCAATATTGCGATAATTTTAGTTCCTGTACTATAAAAAATACTTTATTATGTGGTGCATATCCAGATTTAACTGTATTATCCTGCTTGTATTTAGCGACATACCTGGATAGAGTCACATGATACATGCCAAACCTGGTAGCTACATTTAACAATTTCACAAGCTTCAGTATATTTTTCTGGTTGCACTGTGCCACGCAAGATATTCCAAGGTCATTTATAAACTATTTTGTATGAACTCTGAAAATTAAATGGGACTATTTAAATAATTCACTAGTGTGAAAAATATAAAGTGTCAATTGTAACATGTTACTATTGCGCCTCCTTATTTTGTTACTTTTGCCCCACTGCCGCCATTTTGTATTGAAGTCTTATTTAACAAAAATCTCTGATGAATTAAAAAAACTCACATACCTGCACGTATAGATTGGATGTTAACTTATCCGAAGACGCCACTGACCTACTGTAAAACTGTTTTATTTAAATAAAATAACAAAAACTGTGCCGTACAAAATTATTACTCAACTTGCTATATCTCAAACTTTCATCAATTGAGAGCACATGCGCGAACCTGTAAGTTCGGTCGGTAAAACAGCACCAAATAAAGCTTCGATTACCACCAAGAGCTACCGCTACTCGTCAATAGATTTCGTGAAATAACTGATGTTACAATTGCCTCCCTGTTACAATTGACACACCTCTCCCCTACAACAAATAGAAACAAAAAAAAAAAAAAAATAAGCCGTGGCAGCTAAGAGACGACCAGTCCCAACTGACGGCACCCGTTCACTAACATGACGCATGGATTAGCACCATTTAGCTCAACCATTTTGAAGGGAACTTAATGATCCAACACAGGGGGGTCCAAAATCATGGACATGGTAACAGGCTTCGCATCGATGTCCCTGTCATCCTGTATAGACACCGCATAGTAACGTGCTTAAATTACTTACATGAAGTATCTACCTATTTCATTTGCCTAGCACGCGGAGTTTGTGTGTCTCCACATACAAATTAAATTGAATTCCTCGTCTTGATTTATTTACACATGTAGGTGATTGAACCACGATTGAACGAGCTGGTAAATGTCAACAGATATAAAAATAGGCACATTTATACATTGCTGTTATCAGATACCTACTGATACATTTTTAATACATTTCACGTGTTTTTAGGGTTCCGTAGTCAACAAGGAACCCTTATAGTTTCGCCATGTCCGTCTGTCTGTCTGTTCGTCTGTCTGTTTTTCTGTCTGTCCGCGACTTAGCTCAGTTACCCTTAGTACTAGAAAGCTGTAATTTGGCATGAGTATACATATTAACACGCCAACCAAGTGGTAAAATAAAATCCTGAAATAATTTTTTTTTGGGATACCACGCAACCTACACGTATTTTGAGGATTATATATTTTTCTCGTCAATGCCATGGTGTGGGGTATCGTTGGATAGGTCGTTCAAAATTATTGTGCGTAATATTAAGCTTTGAAGTGCTAATTTTTGTTACAGTCAAGTCCCCTCTGCCAGCTCAATGGTTGTACTTGAATATGTGAAAAATTTCACAGCAGTAGTATATAATATGACAAAGTTAAAAGGACAGCTGAAGTAAAAATTATCACAGCTAAGTAAACTTTACAAGTTATAGAGTACCTAATAGTCGACGAACATTTACAGTTGAAAAACATGTTCTCCAATACATTCCGTGTGGAAGAACATGTTTTTCAACTACAATGTTAAGTGTTTTTTGGGATAAATTTATACCAACTACGGAACCCTTCATTGTGCGTGGTTCGACTCGCACATGGCCGGTTTTTTTTAATAAACTTGCTGTATATGTGACTATTTTTTATTAGAAAAATATGTATTGTGGATAATCCATGTTAATTAACGTTTATTCTCAGAATGTCTCTTTCGCAAAATGTTTCGTTATTAGTACTAAATTGTATCTAAATAAAACGCAAAATGACACTTTCCTCGAAAATATCTCTTAAGTAGAATTCCTTTCATAACTTAATTTCCAAGATTCTTTACTTAGAATAAGAGACACCATTCCAAGAAATGATAATATCGAAAGAGAATTTAATTTTGTCAAGTACCTGAGTCATTAAAATTAATTGATAAGTAAACGAAAAATCACGCACAAAATCCTGTTAGAAGAAGCACCATTTCAATTAGAGAACGTTTAGCATTAAATGAGACGACTAAACTATAACAAAACAAAGAGAATTACTAACCAGTTCTATTTCTATTTAGTTCACTATCACTGGAACGAGTCCAGAGTAAATGCAAACTAGAAAAACAAATATTTGTTAGCGAGTATCTGCGGTTAGTTCCGCTAATGGTGGACGCTGTCTTGTGGTCCTGAACCACTTTATTTGTTTACTACGGTTTAAATGTACGGACATTTACTGGATTAGAATCCTGTTCAGTTTTAAATATTGGTTGGTATTTGTGTGATTGTTTGGTTATAAGAAATCTCTGCATGAGGTCAAAATAATATAGCGACCATCCCGAATACATTGAATTTCGAATGACTCATCAAATTTACAAAGAAATAAAATGCAGTGGCAGTGGGAAAAGTTAATAATAATAATAATTTCTTTATTTGCAGACCTTGAAGTCCATAGTGTTAGTAATAACATGAAATATACTTATTTAACTATTATTATTTATTTGTATATATATATAGCTGTAAGTATTTAGGCGTAGACCTAAAACACATAATTTTGCAATCCCCTGCGAGAGACTTTACATTTATAGTTTGAGTTAGTGTTTTTGTTTTTGTACCTACCTATGGGATGAACAAGTATGTATGGAGTCTTGGGGGGCAGTTGTGAAGAAAAATGATTGTGCAGAGTGATTAATATTTTTTTACAAAAACTTTAATTGCTAATCTCGAGTACCCCCTTTTAAGAAATCGATGGTCTCATTTTGTCTTTGATAAACAAATTCTTGGGTTCAAAAGATTACATGTTTTTGCAATGAATTGATTAACTTGCCCTTGCTTTATATCATCAAAGTCTTCGTCTAAATCTTGAGAGCGTGCTTCAATTTGGGAGTTTTATAAATTAGGCCCCGTTTCATGTATTTGAACTGCTTTTGAATAGCAGTTATGTACTTGGTTTAGAAGTAATTAAAGTGTAATGCTTTTGTGTACTGAAGCGTAATTTATCCATTGAGCGGAATCTCATTAATTTGGTACTCCATATGTTAATTGCTTTTCGTATATTGATTCCCTACATGAAACCGTAAAGTTTAAGTAGTTAAATTAATAAACACTGTTTAAGTTAACGGGGTCACTATTAAAATCATTATTTCTTTGTTTCAGATAATTCCACAAATTAACAATAATATGCCATAGAGTTAAAAAAGTGTAAATAAAAATGTTTCACATAATGACTTTTCGGCATAATCGTGCGTCCGCTGCGGCGGTCAGCGCGGTACTGACGATATTAGTGTGTGCGGTGTTTGAAGTAAGCTCGGTGGAGGGGAGGGAGGAATCACATAAGTACACGATAGACGAATTATTATCTATGAGTTTTGAGCACAAAGACTCCGGAGACCTTGGAATGGACCCTTGTAAAGCTGGTAAGTCATTATTCTATTAAAATTTATTTTTCTTATTCCCACACATTAAATAATCTAACATACCTTGAATCTAAGCCGACGATACAATAGAGTTTTTACTTTTTTATGATATATTTCATCACACCCGCGTTCAAAAATTCAGATTTACTTTTACTTTCAGCAAAACTAAAATGTAATGCAGCAGAAATATGAATCTTAAAAAGTAAAAATATACAGACATCATAAACTTACAAATCACAAAAGAGATAAACTCGTTAGAGATGGTCCCTTTGACGAGTAACAAAGATCTCTTTCAATAAAAATCAGTAGGTGTTGAACTTTTTACGTCTGTCCTCGTAAAATGACAGTTTCAGACCCTCATTTTTTCTTTGTCGCTCATATAAATCCGTAGTATGGACACGAGACAGATATCAAATGTAGACAAATTCCTCGCTGACGTTTTATTAGGGAAAAAGGTGAGGAAATGTTAGAAAACTCGGTAATTGAAAACCGGTTACCGGTTCAGTGCTCAGTCACTTTGCTATTTAAACTCAGGGTTGCTGATTCGGTTGATGTTCTTCGGGCGCCTCGCTATACCTCGCAATTTCCTTCGCCTCAGATGGCTGCTTGGCGTTCCCTTTATATTGACTCGTATATTTATGCGAGGAGTGTGTGTGGTGAATGGAAAATCAATCTCATGAATACTTTAGATTTAAACTTTAATTTTATAAGTAAACTAGCAGTTGCCCGCGACTTCGTCTACGATCCAGGATGAAATGTACCCTATGTCCTTCTAATATAATTCAATCATGATTCGAAAGACACGTGGCGCCATCTATTATCATAAGAACATTATTGTTGTTTTCCTCGGGAACAGTACTTTTTTCGGGATGAAAGGTACCCTATGTCCGTTTTTGTACACCCGACAATGCAACATTTCAGGATGATCGGTTCAGTGGTTTAGGCGTGAAAAGGTAACAAACAAATAAACTTATTTCCGCATTTATAATATTAGTTAGGATTACAAGAATTGGGATGAGACAATTTATAATGACCGTTCTTTCCACACAACGTTTATTTCTATCGTTCTATAATGTTCTATATTATTCTCAATAACTTCATACATTTTCTTTGCTGCGCGATCGCCATCCACAAAGGAGGCGCCACCGTCACCGTCAGCGCTGCATTCCGGCCGGTTGTAGCCTCACGCCGCTTACGTTAGACGGCGTTTGCAGATCAATAAACAGATGTCACCAAAACGACCCCCATCCACCTGCGTGGTGGATTATGGGCCACCTCTTCTCACTGAGAGGAGGCCTGTGTCCCAGGAGTGGCAGTGGCGTGCACAGAGATTTCAGACAGGGTATGCAGAGCTAAAATAAAAAACATTTCCCTCCTTCTGGAGCAGTCGGCCCGACTGCCCCAGAAGGAGGGAAATGTTTTTCATAAAGTTCAACCCTGGTACACACCTTCCCTTTGCAATTAATGTAACTTTTTCCTCAAAAGATAACATCGAAAACGCGGCAGATTTTAATTTATTTAAACACACTTCGCCAGCTCAGGTCTCACAGGTATAATTTTCCATTTTTTACAATAAAATTACTTAATATAATTACTAAGACAGATAAAGACAGTCAATCACTTGTGCCAAGAAAATCAATATGGCGAAAAAACTTCAAAAAACTGCAATTACGAACTATCGAACGAATGTATCAATCGGTCATTTGGTCAACCCGACTAAAAAAATTAACACTTTGAATCGACAATGAAATGTTGTTTTTACGGCTTCTTAATTTAGAAGGATTAAAACGAAAGCAGTGCTTCCAAAACTCTATCACACGCACACATTTTCACGCACACAGTCACACTTTTGCTGTGTACTACACGAGATGCGATGAATGAAGAACAAGCAAGGTGTAGTACTGCTTATGGTCACGGGAGCTCTGTGTCCGCGCGGTGACGCATGGCGGCTAATAATCGTTGCTCGAAGGAGTTAGTTCCAACCAAAAGCAATAGATGGCGCGTAAATAAAAAACGCGAAGCGAATGGTGAAATAAGTTAGATTAATAAATTACCATGTAGTTATTTATTTATCAGTTTATATCATTATATTTTAATTTAGTTAGAGGGGCGTATATGTATGGAGGAACTCCAGGGTATGCAGAGCTTATTTGCATGTATGGAGTGCACGCCACTGAGGAGTGGGACAAATATAAGCTGATTATGCACCAAAACATTATCTTAAAATTTGTCAACCCGTTAACCAACTAAATTACCGACCTCTGGTTGACATGCGTACATACATAAATTCACGCCTTCTTCCCATGGGGGTAGGAAGAAACTACAGAACACCACCCTGCTATGATTTGCAGTGCTATTCTGTAGAAATCTCACCGTGAAAACCTAGGTGAAGTTAGCTTGAAATGGGCTGTGAATTGTGTCAATCCCTAATCCAGATGGAAACAATGGAATAAGATGGACGTCACTTCACCTAAGTCTTCACGGTGAGATTTTTACAGAATCAACCGGCTGGTTGACATACTAGAATTTCATTTAATATGTCAATGATTTATGTGTGTTCTTATGAAGACTTTTATTGAAAACATGAAATTACAAAACTAACAATGAAGGAATTTTGAGCTAATATTAGAAAGAAAGAAAAAAAAATGCGTTTAGTGGCATTCAAGCAAAAAATACACCTTAAAACTATAAAAAACAGAAAACAATGATTATAATGCCAAAAAGGTCTCAGCTCAGCATAATGTCAGATGAAAACACAAGGTGTACCACCTGACGCTGATTTTCAGCTGCAACCCACGAATGCCATACGCTAGAATAATAAAAACATAGGTAAATGTGTCCGTTTTAATACATAAATTAAGATAAATTAAAGGTGATATAAAAAGCTCATACGAAATCAAATACAGTGTTACGACATATGTACATGTTTGTATGTGTTCTGTGCTGTGATTAATGGAAAATTACTAAAATAAATACCCAATATCTGTGTACCTATTACTTATATTAATATAATAAATTTGTAAATACTATTTTTTTTATTTTTATTTAAGGACAAAACTTTGAAATTTTGAAAATGAGAAACTACTTCAACACACCAAGACTTTTTTATTTAACATTCAATTCGTTTTAACGTTCCAATGCCGACATGAAACGCCCTTACTTTTATTGTATGGTGTTGCATACAATAAAAGTAAGGGCGTTTCATTCAAATAAGTACTAGCAAAAAAAAAAAAAAACATTTGTCGTATCTTTATTCTCAGCAGCCAATCCGTTTGGCCGTTTGTATAGACGATTGCGTTAAACTCTGCCTCCCTAACAATATTGCCACCACGGGCATCGGGCAATGTCGGGAAATGCCGGGCAATTGGAACAAACAAACCGTGAAAGGACCGTTGGCAGATAGGTCGGATTTACGTCATGGACAGCTTATAATTCTCGCTGATTACCTCCGCACGGTATTTGACACAATTCCTACTGCGGTGTGTTGCGAGGGATGAGTGACAGCGAGTTAAAGGTGACCCAAAGGCAAAGTATTTATTTCAAATAGGCACGTAAATGGCACTTTTGATCATCAAAATTTACACGGAAATAAAATTGATTCTAGTTGCCCCTTCCAAAAGATAGTTTCGCAATGGGCAAGAAACTCCACCATTACTCTTTTAACTGTTTTACAATACTCGTATCATCATCATTTTAGCCGAAAGACGTCCACTGCTGGACAAAGGCCTCCCCCAAGCACCGCCACTTCGACCGGTTCTGTGCTTTCCGCATCCAGCGGATTCTTGCTGTATACTTTTGTCGCATTGTGGCACATGACCCACGTTGTTACAGACATGTTTAGATAACTCGACGTCGTATCGTCTTTACGTGTAAAGCCCTTAAGACTTTGTCACGTAAAAATAGGATCTGTTCATTAAAAAAATACCCGCAAAATCTTTTTACTTGCTCTGTTTTTCTGAAGTGAGCGGAGGGGTCTGTTTTTATCGTCCACCGTTGATTTCTGTTTTAGCACTTTTTAATGGTACCGCTCTGGCCGAGATTTAAATACCCTACATTGTCCACCTCTAGTCGCGGGAATAGTTTCAACAGCTTTTTTGAAACAGTTAAAAGTTTTAAATTTCGCTTTTGTGTGTTTAAAAACGTAGCGTTAAAAGGATTTTTTATTTTTATTTTCGTTAAAACTGGGTTGGTAGGCTTTTAAAACAATTTGGATACGTTTCATTTTATATTCACTTGAAGACAGCACAATTTGGAAGAGTTTTGACATCGCTTTCTGTTCAGAATCAGAATTGTATTTCCTATGAATGTACAGGTATAAGATGTAGTACATAAATTAATCAGATCGGCTACAGTCTACTTTACGGCGTTCAAATTATTACATGAATTAAAATATTAATACAAACAAAATAATGTTATAGAGGTATGAGGAACAGGGTGTAAAGTTTATTCATACTGTATAGAAAAGGGAGGATCCTGCGATCAGACGGGTGTTGTGTCTGGTGGGCTACTGCTCGACGGTTGATATCGGGATGTTGTATATATGCTAATCGCGCGGTAAACTCTGATTGCGCGATGCAGGATTTGTAACGTCAGGTCTTTGATGCGTAGTTCGCATGTGGCTGCCGTTGTAGATCCACATCACTCCACTCCGGAGACTAGAGGTCGATAGTGGGCTGAATCAGTACATATTGTGAGGCTTGCCGATGTGTTTAACATCACAATCTACAACGCCACAATGTCAACAACAAAAAAAAAAAAAAAACTGAAAATAAAGTCAATTAATAATGTCCATAAGTCTTACATGCTCAAATTTGCAATTAATTACAACAATCATAATCTGAATAAACTCATATCATTTAGAAAGTCTGCATGGAGTATTGCAGCCACCTTTGGAATGGTTCAGCTAAGTACCAACTTGCTGCGCTTGACTCGGTGGAACGCAGAGCTAAGCGGCTTATTGGCGACGTGAAACTGGTGGATGCCAAGCTCAGAGCTTGGCTCATCGCCGCAAGGTTGCCTGCTTGTCGGTCTTCTACAGATTGTACTTCGGCGAGTATGCCCACGAACTCCACGACCTCATTCCACAGGCCCCCTTCTACCATCGGAAATCTAGACGCACTGCAAGGTACCCCTACCCACCTTGTTGATATTCCACCAACTCGCACTAAGCGTTTTCAAACGTCTTTTATAATGCGCACAGCAAAGGAATGGAACTCTCTGCCTGCGTCTGTGTTTCTGAACGCATACAACCATAATCTATTGAAAGTGAGAGTGAACAGGCTTCTTCTGGGTTAGCTCACTCCATCGTAGACTTTGTCTCTGTCACCCAGACCTAGACTAGAGTCAAGAGTAAACCCATAGTAAGACAAAAACAATAAAAATAAAAAGTCTGTTTGAATCAATTTGCGCACTTAAAACAAGTACGTGGTTGGTACAGTAGTTCTGAGCTTAGAATAAGAACTAACTTACGACGTAAATAACATACAACCTACATACATTATGTAGTCATAGACAGATTTGTATTTGGACATGCAAGAATTTAACCCGCAGCCTTGATGTTAGGGCAGCACATTCCACCTCGCATTGTGGGACTCCGCGTTGCTTTGTTTTGATGTTACTTGTAAAACATGCTGATTTCAGTTTATTATGAAAGTTTAATGGACTGAAGAAGCCGACAGGACGATTTGGTTGGGCTGGGCAGCGTTTGGAAAACTCCGTCAAGTCTTTTCGTCGCCTATCCCGCAATGTTTGAAGACTAAGGTCTTCAACCAGTGCGTCCTGCCCGATAAGATATACGGTGCAGAAACATGGACACTGACACTCGGGCTGGAACACAAATTTAAGGTCGCTCAGCGCTCTATGGAGTGAGCTATGCTTGGAGTTTCTTTGAAGGATACAATCAGGAATGAAATTATTCGGAAGAGAACCGGAGTTACCGACATAGCTTACAGAGTAAGCAAGCTGAAGTGGCAGTGGGCTGGCCATGTTTGTCAAAGGACCGATGGCCGATGGAGCAGACGAGTACTGGAGTGGAGACCGCGTATCGGCAAGCGTAGTGTGGGACGCCTCCCAGCTAGATGGACCGACGACCTCAAAAGGGTGACTGGGACAGACTGGATGCGGAAGGCGGAGGACAGAGTGTTGCGGCGCAGCATGGGAGAGGCCTATGTCCAGCAGTGGACTGCGATAGGCTGACTTGATTGAATGGACTGCATAGTTGGTCTAGTGGTAGCTTGAGATCCTGGGTTCGATTCCCGGGTCGGGCAAAGTGTTATTGGGTTTTTCCATCTGAAATTTTTCAGTAGCAACTGGAGTCTGGATTTGTGCCCGGTTGATGGCAATAGGCTCGGCCCCTACTACATAAGATTTAAACATAACTGGCGAAATATGCGTGTACTATAGGTACACCTCTGTCTACCTTTGAGGAATACAGGCGTGATGTTATGTTATGAAGGTTTTTGAAGTATATGAATAGAATAGAATAGTTCTTTATTTGCACAGAAAGTAGGTACAAGTTACAGATGTTAAGTTTAAAATGATCCATAAAATAACTACCTTAGGGCCGGTTGTTTCAAACGGTTGGTTAACGTAACATATGTACATACGTCAAATAACACCGATTACTTAAGATGTTTAATGTTCGTTTAATACAAAGCGTTGTTTCACTGCATAAAAAACCGATCGTCAAACTTCAAATGTAGAAGAATAAAATGACGTTGACTAGTGGGTTACTGTATTCGTTACTTTTTAACGAACGTTAAGGGCATAATTTTGTGAAACAACGCTTTTTTTGGTTTGACGATAGTTAGCGCCATTTATGACGTATACGCGTGCATCAAGTGGACGTAAAACAACCCGCCCTTAGCAAAGGCATGCAAACAGTTTTAGCTATAATAATAAAAACTCATTAAAAAATAAATTATTAACGCATTCAGTCAAATCAATATAAGTTTACCATGTCAAGATGAAATTCAGTAAATAATTTGAAATATGCAATACAAATAAATAATGTTAAGTTTAATAAATGAGATTATAAATTCGTCAAGTTCGAGTTCAGTATAAACAGTTAAATTAAAAATATAAATGATTTAGTACAAGTCAGGAATACAGAGGTGTCTTATCAATTTAAATTCCTATCGGTAAGAAATTCGCCAATTGAGTATTAACATTTAAAGTAGAATGGGTACATATCCTCTAGGTGGTACGAGGATTTAAACACCGGTAACTTGATAGATAGTTGACTGTATTATAAAAGATTTACGACAGGGAAAACAAACGATTAACTTAGATTGAATCGGTGAGAAAAATGTGTGTGGCACGTACGTATAGCGGTCGATGACGCAGTCAGTGCCGGCCGGTGCGCGCTCGCAGCTCGAGCGCCCTTCCCCGCGACCGCAGCTCTCGCCCGCGGTCGCCCGGCGCGGATGATATTCTCGACACATTATTTTATTAATTAATAGATATGTCAATTTATTTTTGAAAAGTGGAAATGTCAATTTTTTTATAACATCGGGTTTTTTTTAATATTATCGAACCCATACATAACATAATTTTCTTTAATATGGCAGTATCGGAACCACTAAGAATTAGCAAATATTTTAAATATTGGTGCCGATTCTCATGTTCACAGACTAAACTAAATTTAAGTTCAGTGCCTCTTTTTCTTTCTATTTCATTAAGAAAAGGACAAAAGATAAATTTTAGTTTAGTCCTGTCAAATTAATCAGTGCTTGACGTAAATTGACGTAATTTCAGCCGGCAAGTTTTTAATCACGTCTAAACTTGTATGGAGTAGTGACAGGCGCTGATTAATTTGACAGGACTAAACTAAAATTTATCTTCTGTTCGTTTTCTTGTGAACAAGGGAATCGGCACCACTGTCTCCTGAATGCCGAAGGCAGGTTGGAGAACTTGGGAGGTTCTAAATTACAACTGTGACGTTCATAATTTTATGTTGGCTAATAAAACAACCTTAATATTTTCTCCTCACAAAAAGCAGCCGTTGGATTTTTACAGCCGTTTCAGCCAGAACCAAAAATAAACATTTTAAATCGAAACTCACTCCATCTGGCGAGCAAATAAATAGGGCTGCCCGTTGGAATTTTAAAATAAAATAAACAATTAACGCATCCCAACCCGACGGATGATGGAAAAACCGTCAAAGTTTATCGGCACGAAACGGTCACACGGCACTAAATTGGAATCTGGCACTCTATAAACCTTTAATGTCAATAAAGCGGTCCCTCATCAATTGAACCGTAAAAATCGGTGGAATGCCGGTTTTTACACCCCTCACCACGACCGACGATGAAATTGTTTTTTTTTTTTTACTTTTTTCAATGTTTTTGATTGTTGTCGGCTGCAGCGCTGCCGTAGGTTGTATGAAAAATATTTAATAGTCTATCCGTAAAGAGGATGTGAAATCCAATACAAATGTCAATAAATTCAGCCGTTTTTTCTCTTAAGCCAAAGTAATGAAGGTTAAAATAATCCCTTATTAATGCAGACTTTACATCGTTTTTTGAGTCCCAAAACAGCTTTGAAATGAGATTAGAAATATTTAAATGTCTAACAGCCGAATACTCAAACGCAATTCAATTTTAAGTCGCCGTTAAGTCTAATGCTGTCTCTGTCACTTTAAACTATATTGTAGCGACAGAAACACTTATAAGAACGTCTTAAAGTTAAGTAACGTTCGAGTATTTGGGCATATTTTACATAAAATTGATGAAGCGTACAATGTAAGTCAAAGAATCTGTCGTAGACGATGGCGCTACGCTACGCTTGAACAGCTACGCGATTAAAACTCGTAGCACGTCGTAGCGTCGCGTAGCAACACTTTCATTTTGCTTCGCAATAATTTGATATCAGTTTCTGTAACATTAATATTGTAATTTAGACACCAATTTTATCTGAAAATGTCTTTAATCATCAATTCGAAGTTATATAAGGTGTATCTATTCATACACGAAATATTTTAAGAGGAACATCTATAGGTGGTAAAAAAGACAGAAGCGAAAAAAAAAAATGTCTCTATACTACGAGTACATTTATTATAACATTAGACAAATAACTGTTCTCACCCTTTCGTTATTTCGATGTAAACGTTTAATAAACTCCGTTATTTCACGATAAATACAAAGCAAAATTAAAAAAATAACTCTAAAGTGCAGTAATTTTAACAATATTACACAATAACTGTCGTTATTTAGCCGTTATTTGTCTAATGCTACAGTAAATGGTGTATAAGTGTTTTATATTTTCACATAATTATTATAAGTTTAAAATAGCTTGAGACATTTTGCAAAGGAGTTGCATGTTCCGAAATTTTACTTATTCTATGAATGACCGCCCCGGACTTGGCGACGGCGGCGGCACGAACGTGGTGAATTTTGATAAATCATCATCATATCAAGTAATTATAAATTATTTAATTTTTTTAATAATATACTCAGATTTAAAAAAAATCGTTTCCATGGATTCTGTACCACCTGTAGGTGTATCTCTTAAAATATTTCGTGTTTGAATAGATACACCCTATAAAATTTATAAAAATAAAAAAGATGAAAAGAGATCCTATCTGCTATAGTCTTCAGGATTCCATTGCAGCTGCCACACATTCTGCAGATCAGGGATACAGTTTTCTTGCGGATAAATGAAATAAGAAATGGTCCAATTCTTGTCATTGTACGTAGAAAATTACTGCTGTAAATAAAAATATCGCAACTTTCATTGTTTGTATGACTGCTCTCTTAATGCACGTGAAAGGCTAAAATAACAAAGCTTGTAGTTATTTGAGAACTTCACGTTTTTATCGTTTATTAATCAAAATAACTAGTTTTACGTCACACCTGGCCATAATGTGAGTTTTACCGTACGCTACGCGTACAGTTAAACTCGCATTGTAGCCAGGTGAAGACGTAAAATTGTGTACTCACCACGGGCAGTAAAAAAGAAAACCCTCTATCGCATATTTACCACCCTCGCCTGCGGCTCGAGTCACAAATACCTGCGATTTCGGGCTTTCCTTCTTTTACAGCCCTTGGTAAGTAATGTACTATTATGTGTACATGTGGTTTAGCAAAAACTTACATTGATTTTTTAAGCTATTGCATAGCTTCTATCGCGGGCCTTGAGCGCGGGGACCGATTCCAGAAATTCCGTAACGAAAAAACCTCACGCTCCCCACTCCGACGGTTTTACTACACCAGTACCCTCTAGTGATCTAATAATTTCTGGCAGTTCTTTTTTCTGTGTACTGCGTATTTTATTCTTATAAATATTAGTTTATAAAATTATGATCTTCACAAAAAGTGCTTGTTGATAGTGGGGTTTGAACTCACGACAAGTCGATTACGAGTACATTCAGTTCCCCTGTTGCACCGCAAGGCTACAATGACTTAATTAAAGCTTGCCAAATAGTTGATACCATTCCAGTTGAACAATTTTTAAACTTGACTTTTGGAAATGACTGACAGATGGAATTTTTTCGCTGACAAAACAGTTTGTCACTCTTTTTTTATTTAAAACTAGCTGACCCGACAGACTTCGTTCTGTCAAAAGCTATTTGACTGTGGCAGTTTGTCTACGCGCAAAGGAAACTACCTTCCTACACTACCCTATCCTACCCTACCCTACCTACCTATCTACCCTACCCTACCCTACCTACCTACCCTACCCTACCCTACCCACCTACCTACCCTACCCTACCCTACCCTACCCTACCTACCCTACCCTACCTAACTAAAACCTTCAATTTTTTTTTTTTTGGATAAAATCTATTCTCAGACCTACCAAATGATGACTGACACGTTATGTCAAACGCCATAAAGTTACATTAGAAGATAGAGTTACCTACTTATTATTACAATAAAAATGTAAATATGGTCGTTTTCTTACATTTTTTTTTTTTGTTTAACTTTCTTAAATTTTTCTTACATAAGAACCTTCTCCTGGCAATAACAAACACAACAAAAAAATAATTAGCGAAATCGGTCCAGCCGTTCACGCGTGATGCCGTGACCAAGGGAAATAGGGATTCATTTTTATATATATAGATTACTTTAGGTTCAACACTTTCGTCTATTTTAAAGTTGTTATTATGCTTATATTTGAATAGTATTTGACTTTGTTTACGTAGTTATACACTTTTACGACGTTCAGCACTTATTTATTTTGTTTTTAAGCTATTGCATAGCTTCTATCGCGGGCCTTGAGCGCGGGGACCGAATCCAGAAATTCCGTAACGAAAAAAAAAAAAAAAAATATCAAAGAAAAAGAAATACTGCATAAATAAAATAAATAAATAATTATAATTGCATAAGTTGATACAAAATGCTATGCAATAGCTTTACCGCGGCAGTCCCCGAGTGCCACACGTCTTTTTTCGTTTTTGTGCTTATTCGTAGAAGAAAAAGAACAAAAACTTTGCCCAGAATACAAATTCACTAGTGGGCGTTTCATAAACCATACTCCACAATATTAAATGATACCGTTCGCGAGCAGACCCTGGCACAATTAATAGCTACTGGATTTAGCACTTAAGTTTCGTATTGTTGGAGTTTGAAATCCATTGGAGAGAAGTTTTCAACAAGCATTTAGTTTTACCTTGGTAGGGAAGAAATTGTATTTTTTTGTTAAACGATTTTGGTCGGTCGGTGACGTCACAGTATAACTATAGCCATCAGTGGGCTTAGAATGAACGTGCGAAGTAATCGTAACATAATTTCGAACGATTTTTAAACTGAAAATACTCGTTTCGCACATAATAAGTACTAGCTGCGCCCCGTGGTTTCACCGGCATAAGTCTCGATTCCGTGAGAATATCTGGTTAAAAAGTATCCTATCTGTTAATCCAGGTTATAAACTATGTGTGTGCCAAATTTCATCCAAATCCGTTTTGCGGTTTTGTCGTGATTGAGTAACAAACATCCATTCTTCCTCACAAACTTTCGCGTTTCGCGGTAGGAATAGTAGGATAATATAATATAACTATCTTCTGTCCCGCGACTTCGTCTGCGTGAAATTTCGGCCTTCGACCCTCCGCGTCACATCCCGTGGCCCACCCGCGCTATTCGTTTACACAAAGCGTTCTTTCTGACGTTTTTTCTTTTTGCCCGGCTCCTTTGGGTCGCAGCGTGATGTTAAATAGCCTATAACCTTCTCCAGGATTTGGGTTATCAAATACAAGAAGAATTTTCGGAATCCGTTCAGTATTTTCATAGAATTACCAACATACAAACTTACCTACTAACTTACAAACAAGTTTTACCTCTTTATAATATTAGTATAGACTACTCGTATACTCCATTTCCGATAGCATTAGATTAATAACGGCTAAATAGCGACAGTTATTGTGTAATATTGTTGAAATTACTGCACTTTAGAGGATTTTTTTTATGTAAATGTTAAATGGATTACGGTGCTTTGTATTTATCGTAAAATAACGGAGTTTATTAAACGTTTACATCGAAATAACGAAAGGGTGAGAACAGTTATTTGTCTAATGTTATAATAAATGGAGTATAGTATAGATAAAGTAAGATAATAAGATCAAGGTCAGCGGGATTGTCCGAAAGGGGTACCGCTGCCCCGGAACATAAAGGGCCAAGGAAGAAACACGGGTGAGTTTTAATCAGTAAGAGTCTGACACTCTCTTCCGCTCCACCCAGAGCGGGAGGGGTCATTTGAGGAATTCCCATCCTCAAAAAAAAAAAAAAAAGGGTTAGATGCGTAGCACTCGAAACCGGCGTGCATGGATGACCAGATGTATGAATGTAAACGAATCAAAAGCAGTATGTAAGGAGCGTAGCAGGTGGCGCTCTGTAGTTTCTGCCTACCCCCATGGGAAAAAGGCGTGACTTTATGTATGTATGTATGTACTAAGATAAGATAGTAGGATTTACTTAGTTTTACGACTATTCATAATTATAATTATCTTATTGTACATGTTAATTAAAGCATAGTAGTATTTTCGATTCAAAAATCGTTCGAAGCCTCAGAAACATGTTTTGTGTTGCGGAGTAGGCAGCTAATATTCCGTATACGTGGTAAGAAAAAAATAAAAAGTTATGTATGTTTAGGTTAAGGTATTTATCTATGGGCCTGCGTCGCCTACAATAAATGGTTTTATTTTTTTATTTTTTTAATATATTTAGATATCTCGGAACCCTGGGGTCCCGGACCTTTGGAAGGCGTAAGAGGGGCATAAGCCAACTCGCAGAGGCCCGTTAGATGCTTTTTAATTAAATGAGGCACCGACCGACGATTATCCCTGTACGCACTATGCAAGTGCACTCAAGGACATCCCCCGGTTGGTGTAGGACTATTGCAGGATATGGAACCAAAGATATTGGACTATGGGTTTGGGTGGTTAAAATGGACTGGTTACCTAAAACTATGGAAGGACTATGGCCCCTGCTTGATCAATGTTTTATTATACACGGATAAAATGGCAGGGGTTGACTTGCACACTCAATAATGGGCCCCCGAAAACGGTCGCTAGCACTTAGTGACGTAGCGACAAGGGGGCAACATGTCCTCAGGTGTTCGAGGAGTGGAGAGGTATTCCACGTCTCTCAGAACAATCCCAGAGCCCCGAAGATGGTCAAGATCCCTACAAGTACTTACTGGAATACTTCCTTCCTCCGAGCACGTTTGCTCTTGCGCATCTCCACTCAAGCCAGCCAATAAAGGCAAGAATGAGGTGGGAGCTCAGTTCCTCGTCAGTGTTCACTCCAGCCGACCAATAAAGGCAAGCCAGAGATGAGGAATATGACTTCTCCCGGGAGATAGGGTTCGTGGGGTCGCAACTGCCCAACAGCTCGCCACATGCTGCCCTGCGGGTTTCTGGATCTCTCTTGGTCTGGCTCCTCACCCTAGACATATTTCGGGAAAGTAAACTCTAGCGGCACAAGCCTAGAGTTCGGAGCGCGCAAGCCCCACCACGACGTCAACGTAGAGATACGGCGGCGGTGGTTATTATTATTATTTTTATTTATGTCTACATATCTCGGGACCCTGGGGTCCCGGACCTTTGGAAGGCGTACGAGGGGCCGAAGCCAACTCGCAGAGGCCCGTTAGAAGCTTTTTAATTAAATGAGGCACCAACCGACGATTATCCCTGTACGCACTATGAAGTGCACCCAAGGACAACCCCCGGTTGGTGTAGGACTATTGCAGGATATGGAAAACAAAGATATTGGACTATGGGTTTGGGTGGTTAAAATGGACTGGCTACCAAAAACTATGGAAGGACTATGGCCCCTGCCTGATCAATGTTTTATTATACACGGATAAAATGGCAGGGGGTGACTTGCATACTCAATAATGGGCCCCCGAAAACGGTCGCTAGCACATAGTGACGTAGCAACAAGGGGGCAACATGTCCTGAGGTGCTCGAGGAGTGGAGAGGTATTCCAAGGCTCTCAGAACAATCGCAGAGCCCGGAAGATGGTCAAGATCCCTACAAGCACTTACTGGAATACTTCCTTCCTCCGAGCACGTTTGCTCTTGCGAATCTCCACTCAAGCCGGCCAATAAAGGCAAGAATGAGGTGGGAGCTCAGTTCCTCGTCAGTGTTCACTCCAGCCGGCCAATAAAGGCAAGCCAGAGATGAGGAACATGACTTCTCCCGGGAGATAGGGTCCGTGGGGTCGCAACTGCCCAACAGCTCGCCACATGCTGCCCTGCGGGTTTCTGTATCTCTCTTGGTCTGGCTCCTCACCCTAGACATGTTCCGGCAAAGTAAACTCTACCGGCACAGACCTAGAGTTCGGAACGCGCAAGCCCCACCACGACGTCAACGTAGAGATACGGCGGTGGGGTTATTATTATTATTATTAAGCAAACTTTGCGCAACTGTTAAATTTCTGCTCGGTTTGGTTGGTGACAGGCCTTGTGCTAAGTCCGCCTGGCTAGATACCACCATCTTATCTAAGTCTGTCGCCAAAACAATAATGTTAACAGCATTTGTTGTGTTTCAGCAGTTAGAGGTAAGATAGCCAGTTCCTCTGTGGTTGAGGATTCCGGGTGAAGCTCCAGGTGAGATGAAGGCCAAGAAATTCCCAGTTTAATGTAAAAAAAAAAAATTTACAAAAGCAGAAATAATGTCAAAGCTCAAAATGGAATATGTTTTATTTTATTTACATCTAGGTCAGAATGAAATTAAATTCATGGCCATCCTATTAAGGGGTCATTATACTCATCGTTACGAAATAACTTTCACTATGGAACGAAACCTGAAAAATCTAAAAAAAAAATCTGGTGTTCCCTACATTGTGACGAGCTATGCGAATATAGTAGGGAACAGATTTTTTCGAGTTTTTTTTTTTTTGTTGAGGTTTCTGGGTTGTTGGTCCCATAGTGTCAGTTGTTCATTATGATGAGTATGTTTGTCCTCTATGTGTTCCTAAACCAATAACCAGATTGTGAAGAAACTTTGATAGGGTGTTCTGAGAACGCCTGAGAACGTTTCTGGCCTAATAAAATGGGAATGGGCGATGGGAACAGCGGGAATACACCAATCAAATCCTTTAAAAACCTTCATTTACACAAGCAATAAGTATTCATATCGTTTACAATTTGTATCGCTCGTGTATTGTAATTTGTGTGGGGGAGCGTGCCTCCGACACGACGCTCGTTGCATTTGCAATCCCCTGCCGTAACGCTCATACTGAAAGATATCCGTCACGCTGATATGAATGGTGTACCTACCTACGTATCATATATGTTATGGCGAGTATCTGTATATGTAGGGTAGCTATTCATGTATAATATGTAGGCATTGCAGTGAAAGGTGGCTTTCCTTTGTGGCGTAACGTAAACAGAACGAGAAACGGTACTGTGTTCTTAGCGGTGCACGGTATATTTTTTAAGTTTTTCTGGGAAAAGGGTGCTGCGTGTAAACTTGCACCGAAAATTTTGGATCACCTTACTTGTTTTCAATGGTGACTATAATATGAAAAGCTTAGTAACTAATGTAGTATTTGCAAGCGGAAAGTCAATCTACATATACAGAGTGATTGGAAGATGGGTGCAAAGCTTTGAGGCGAAGATAGTACAGACAATTTAGAACCATTTAAGCCATGGTTGTCTTAGA
Source organism: Dryobota labecula (assembly GCA_947523025.1). Classification (NCBI taxonomy): domain Eukaryota; kingdom Metazoa; phylum Arthropoda; class Insecta; order Lepidoptera; family Noctuidae; genus Dryobota; species Dryobota labecula. The sequence goes on along the minus strand of OX383289.1, from coordinate 5,227,057 downwards.
CGAAGTTTTACCAATTTTTTTTAACCTAATTTTTAAGTTATTTTTTCGGAAATTCCCAAAATTTTATGTAAACTGCATATTTATGGCCAAATTGAATAATAAGTGTTTCATTTTTATTTTTTATTTAATTAAAGCAATGTGTAAGCAATCCAGCAAAACATTTTTTAGGCTTCTGTGTAATGAGATATTTTTTTTACAGACATTTAATGTTCAGAATTTATTTTTTATTTTTATGAGTACCATTTTTAAACCTAATTAAAAAAAAAAATGGTAATACTTCGTCTAAGCCAACCAGGCTTAAATGGTTCTAAATTGTCTGTACTATCTTCGCCTTAAAGCTTTGCACCCATCTTCCAATCATCCTGTATATGCAGTGTTACTTCAATTCTATGAGTAGGTTAATTCGATTATCGTGATTGAATCTAATCGAAAACGAAGCTGTTAACTGACATAAATCGTAGCCAAATTTTTTAGCAAACCTCTAATATAAATATTACCTACACTAAGTGGCTTTATTAAATAAATCTCCTCAGCCTTTTTTCCAACTTTGTTGGGGTCGGCTCCCAGCCAAACCGGATACAGCTGAATACCAGTATTTTACATGGAGTGATTGCCTATTTTTTATATTTTTTTATTACTGATTGGGCCTGCTCTTGACCTGGATCTCGCCTGATGGAAGGCCATGGATGAGGTTTATTATGGAACAAGTGCCTAGAAGATGCCTGTTCACTCTTGATTTAATATGTGGAAGGGAACACAGACGCTGGCAGAGAATTCCACACATTGGCTGTACGCATAATAAATGTGGAGGAGAAGTACTGAGTACGACTGGATGGAATATCAACCAAGAATCTGACCTCCACAAACCAGTAACTGGGTAACACAATACCCTTTGGTAAGACTGGTTGTCAGACTTTCGGGCTTTTGACCTACCCTTAATGAATGTCAAAGATCTACGAATAACAGCCGAAACTAACGGCTTAACGTGCTTTCCTAGGCACGGTGGGTTCTCGGTATGTAATGGACGGTCACCCATCCACGAACCGACCGCGGCAAGCGTAGCTTTACCCTTCGATCGACCCGTGCGGCTGTTATCATTTAACCATGAGCACCTAAAATAAGTGCCTCTACTTACTTAATTAAAAATCAAACAACCAATTAAAGCCATAGAAACGCAATAAAAATAACACAGACATTGTACCCGCTCGTAATGTATGAGAACAAATTAATCTTCGTCGTTTACGACTAACTTTTTATGTTCCTAAGTACAAGGGTATAAAATATTTAGGGGTTAGAATTTGTCCTTGCTCGGAAAATTACTCGGTTTTCGGAATATGTATTGCGGGCATTTCAAGCCTTTGGCGTAGGAATGTTTCTTTGGCCAAATGTAAGTTGTATTTTTATGTAAATCAACTGTTGTCATGCTGAAGATTAAATGATTAAAAAAACCGAAAGTGGTTTAGATTTCTTAATGTACACCATGCATTTAAAGTACTGGGTCAAATTAATGAGTTAGCAAAACTCTACAGAGATAGATATAGTAGTGTTTAATTAAGGTTTTCGGGAGCGCACACAATGAAACACCAAGTCAACGAACCAACTGTTTATTTGCGGTCTACCCGCTACTTATAATTATTAGACAGATACTACACGTCCCCCCTTTAAATAAAAACTAATACATATGCATAGGCAGTAGGTATCTACATTAACCGAATTGTTTTTGCGGTTGTAAATCAATTGTTACGTAGTTTGTATACAATATTGATATCTGTAATGTTATAAACTAAAGCTTGTTTTGCTTCCGTAACTACTTATGCATTTTTCATATTTATCATATATACCTATAAATTGAAAAGCGTTATCCCGGAGTGAAACTCTGTAACGTAACTAAACTAAATTATTATCTTATTACTGATTAAAAATGTTATCATATATATAATATACCGAATAGGTATTTATCAAACCGTGTGTACATAAGACAATATAGAAAAGAAAAAGAAAAAAAAAAACAAAAGTCAGCAAAATCCAGTGATACCTTATTCTATAAATAGTAATACAAAATGTTAATATAATGATATTAATATTTATAGTTCTTTTTAATTAATGTACAAGCGCGCTGTTGGCGCATACTTGACTTCTCAGGAGTCTCATTGTTCAGACCTGGTTTCGGTATTTGTACTTCTTTATTTGTGGCTTGAAGGGGATTAGAAATATCTTTCTGGGATTTTGTTAGTTCCGTTGAACTACTATCCTGACCATTGGTATCATCCACCATCGCGTCCACTAACTGATCCTCTATATTGACGCGGTCAGAATAATCGGGTGTAAACACGGAATGCCGTTTAGTCGTGCGAGACGTCCCAATGGGTAGCAATTGATCAATATGTCTTTTCCACTCTTTACCGTTTGCACAACGCACTCGATAGGTTAACGGTGCCTCTCTCGCGGTGACCACGGCCGGCGCCCACTTGTCAGCGCGCGCACGGTAGTCTCGCGCTAGCACGTGGTCGCCGGGCGCAGCGTGGCGCTCGGTGCCCGGGCTGTGGCGCGCGGTGCGTGCCGCTGCCTGCTCGCTGGCGCGCTCGGCGTTCGGCCGCAGCGCGTCCAACCTACCTCGGAGTCGCCTGCCTAGCATCGCATCAGCAGGCGCGACGCCTGTAGTCGTGTGTTCACAATTGCGATATTGAAATAAATATTTTGTGACTGCCGTATCAATGTCGATCGTCTCGTGCGCGGCTTTCTTCATTGCACGCTTGACTAACTTCACCGCGTTCTCGGCCGCTCCGTTACCCGCCGGCCTATAGGGACTAGTAATAGTGTGAGTGATGAAATTCCTTGTAAAAAAAATTGCTAGCTCTGCCGATCCAAAAGGCGGGCCGCCGTCACTCACAACCTGTGAGGGAAGACCGAAACGAGCGAACAATTCCCTAAGTTTACCTATCGTCGCCGAGGCGGTAGTGCCCGACATTTTCTGCACCTCGATCCACTTACTATGAGCGTCAACCGTGACGAGATAATGTTTACCCTGAAATTCGCCGAAATCGATATGTAGTCTCTGCCAGGGTCGTGCGGGGAACTCCCACGGATGCAGAAGGGAACGTGGAGGAGCATCACGCTGCTGGCGACAAGCACTACAATCTTTCGCGAGAGTCTCAATTTCGACATCTAATGTTGGCCAATAAACATAACTCCTTGCTATATTTTTCATTTTAACTACTCCTAAATGCCCTGCATGTAATTCGGATAGAACTGGTTTTCTCAGTGGCTCCGGCACGATAACTCGGTGATTATATAAAATACAACCACGATCCAACACTAAATTATCTCTCCGGTTGTAATAAGGCTTTTCTAACTCGGCTGTTATTTTTGTTGGCCAGCCAGTGATAAGATAACTTTTTATTTTATTTAAAACGCTGTCTTTCTGTGTCCATGAAACCACTTCTTTTGCACTGATTGGGATTGTTTCCTCAACATAATTTATATATGATACCGAACCCGAGTCATCACAATATTTTCGTTCATATGGCAGTGGCAGTCGCGAAAGTGCATCGACATTGTAATTATCCTTCGATTTGACGAACTCAATCTCAAAATCATAAGACGTCAGCCTGGTGGCGTATCTTTGCAACCTGCTAGCTGCCGTTTGCGGTAACCCAAATTTTGATCCAAAAATAAAAGTTAAGGGTTTATGATCCGTTTTAATAATAAAACGATGACCATAAATATACTGGTGGTGCTTGATCACGCCAGCGATAATCGTGAGTGCCTCCTTGTCAAGCTGACTATACGATCGTTCAGCTGCATTTAACGTCCTTGACGCGAAACAAATCGGGCGCTCGTCGCCGTTAGGCAAACGATGTGACAACACACTGCCGATACCATATGAACTGCTATCCACGGCGAGTACCAGTGGTAGCTTTGGATTATAGTGTATCAACACTTTGCTACTAAGAATAGCCGCTTTTATCTCCTGGAAAGCCTTTACACAATCTGCTGACCAGACCCAAACACTTTGTTTACGCAATAAACTATGTAAAGGATGTAAAATAGTACTCAACTGCGATATGAACTTGGCATAATAATTTATCATTCCAAGGAATGATCTGAGCTGAGTCAAATCTTCGGGGGGGGGGTGCATCCACGATCGCTTTTATTTTGTTTGGGTCTGGATGCAAACCTTGCTTATCTATAATAAAACCTAAATAAGTAATGCATTCTTTCATAAAACTACACTTCTTTAGTTTAATCCGCAAACCGACCTCACATAAGCGTGACAACACAGCCCTTAAATTAGCAATATGTTCTGACCTGGTGGCGCCCGTGATCGCCACGTCATCCAAAAACACTGCAGTGCCCTTCAAACCCCTAAGTGTTTCTTCCATAAACTTTTGGAATTTCTCGGGAATGCATGTCAAACCAAAAGGAGTGCGAAGGTAAATAAAAGTGCCTATGTGCGTTGTTATCGCACTACAGGCCCGCGAATTTTCATCTAAAAATAATTGTTGGTACGCGTTAGTTAGGTCGATTTTTGAATACAATTCGCCCCCACTTAGTGCAGCAAATAACTCCTCGATTCGTGGCATAGGGTACGGGTCGCGAATCAGTTTTGGATTAATGGTGACTTTATAATCACCGCAGATACGTATTTCACCCGATTTCTTTAAAACCGGTACAATAGGTGTACCATAATCAGAATAATCCACCTTACGAATAGTACCCTCTGCCTCGAGTCGTTGTAACTCTAGTTCCACTGGTTTACGTAAAGCTAGTGGTAATGATCTCGCTTTAATAAAAACGGGAGTTATGTCGCCTAATCTTAGTGAAAGTTGCTTGGTACATGTACCCAGACCCGGGGCAAACACGGCGGGAAATTCTCTTTGCAAAGTATCTACTAATTTGTCGTCGGATAAATTCAACATCAATTCGTTAATTTGAATGCGATCGATATTTAATTTACTCAACCAAGATCTACCCATTAAAGGTGGTCCACCATTCTTAATGACAAATAGTTTTAACTCTCTCGCCGAGTGTGTCCCTATCTCCACATTAACCACAATATAACCGATCACTTCAATCCGAGTGCCATTATAAGAATGTAAACAAACATCCTTCGAAATAAGCGGCAACGCCTTGAAATGCTCGTTAAATGAATGGGTACTAATTGCAGACAACTTACTGCCAGTGTCCAGTTCAAACGTCATCGCCTTACCGTTGACTTTTACGCACACATTGTATGGCCGATTACTATTGTTGCACACATTTAAATTATATATATCTGAGTCCAAATCGCTATCACTATTATCCATATAATTTTGATCTCCCCGCGACGACCGCACCTCGCCCTGACGGGGATTTCGTTTGCACATAACTTTAAGATGGCCTTTTTGCCCACACACGTCACATGAATAATTTTTAAAACGACACACCACTGCTCGATGACTCTTGCCGCACCGCCAACAAAGCTGTTGCCGCGCGCGCTGTGCCTCGTCCGCGGGCGCGGCTGGAGCGCGCGCTCCTTCGATTCTGCTGGCGCTGCTGCCGGTCGCAGCTCGCGCCGTCGCCTCGCCGACGTCGCGCCTCGTCGCGCCTCGTCCCGGCGCGAGCCGATGCATCGACTCGGGCGCCCCGGAACTCGTCGACGTCGCGGACGCTGCTCCGCTGCACGTGCCGCTCGCTTGAGCGTGCCGGTCAGCCGCTTCCAGTGCGAAAGCCAACTCCACCGCCCTCTTGTCGACTCGGCAAAGAGCCGCGATCTCATGTCATCGCTCACAAGACCAGACACGAATTGGTCTCTTAGGTTTTCTTCTAGACCGCTTTTAAAGTTGCACGTGCTGGCACCGGATTGTCTGGCGCACAAAGATCACACATCAGATCATAAGTAGCTTCGCCCACTAACGTGACTAACGTAGCCACTCGTAATGCTGGTTTGATTTCGTTGAGCGCCATAAACTGTTCCACGCGTCGAATATATGCCAACCATTTTTTACTCGATAAATCGAACTGTTCTATTTTGCCGATCGGCATTTTATTGTCACTTCACAATAACACTGTAGACTAACTATTAGTGGTAATTTAACTTAATTTTACTCGTCGCCAGTAGTGTTTAATTAAGGTTTTCGGGAGCGCACACAATGAAACACCAAGTCAACGAACCAACTGTTTATTTGCGGTCTACCCGCTACTTATAATTATTAGACAGATACTACAGATATTTTTGGAAAGAAGTTCTTTAACGTGGCTTGCGGTAGGAGTTGATTGGTAGAAATCGTTACGTATAGAAAAAGCGATATAACCCTCCATGCGACTTTCTCTTTCTCTCTGTCTTTCTCTATTATATTTATAAGAAAGAGACGGAGAGAAAGTGTGAATTTATACGCGTTTTTAACACAGAGCCTCAGAATCTGCAGGTGGGTGAAACAATCTATGCGAACTAAAGGAAACTTCGAAAAAAATGTCACTTTGAAGGTCTCAAGTTTCAAGTGTCAAAAGTTTTTTTTTTAAATCATACTTGAGAAGGAAATTTGTTCCTAATGTTTGTAACATGTTTTTTTTTTAAGTGAAAACTTCTTTAGCCGCGTTGAGCGATTTTTGGTAGGAGAAAAACTTATGGGTTCGCGTTATACGCAAATGTAGAAATGCGCGACATACTCGTGACGTTTAGCGCCAGACTGTCAGTTATTCCAAAGGAGATTGTTCTGCATCCATACATCGTTCGCCCCAGAACCAACAGCAAAGGAAAATTACTTTGCGTGTTCTAAATTACAAGTGTGAGTACCCATGAAGGCAAAGTTTAATGACGGATAACTTGCAGAAAGGATTTATTTCAAAAGAAAATATAGATTTTGAGGTTATATTTAGTAAGAAACAATCCTTTCAATACTTCGAAATACATGCTAATAAATGCATGTCACTGTTATTTCTATTGCCCGTATGTGGTTAGTTAAGCTAAGAGAATCTGAAAAACATTTAAGTGGTAGCGGTACTGAGTGCAAAAAACGAACAAGAAAGAGGGTAGACCGTTTTGTCTGCTCATAAACACCCACCCGCAATGACCGTTTATCCGTGATCATGGTGCTTGCAATAGCGCCGAAATATCGGGAACTCAGAACTATTAATAAACATGATAAATATCCCGTTTATGTTAATAATAATTTAAGTACTTACCTAAGTACCTATTAGGTATTAGGTAAATCTTCTAGTTTTTGTATTAAAATAGGTAGGTAGATAAATAAGTACTTATTTATTTAACTTCAATGCAAACGAATTTATCCTAATGTTTTTTTATTTTATTTATTTATACTTAGGTAGGAAGTCATATTACCACATGTATGTTAATCATGTTATTGAAAGATTGACATCACTAATTGTCATGTCTATTCTTATTGTCAAAGATGGCGGCATATTTTATGTGATGTCGATAGTCGCTCTTTTAATTGTTCATTATGGAACGCAGAATGTCCGTTTCATACAGATATTCGCAGTTAGTCTAATAAAATATATTTATGCTTTCATTATGCTGAGCGATGGCCGTTTTGCGTGGATGTGACGCATATTTACCCCCAACTTGTTTTTTTTTTGCGTTTGTGTTCTTTTTTTGCGTCATGTTTACCGCAAATAAACGTTTTTTCTTTATTTCTTATAATTATTATCTAGATCAGATGTTTGTTGGTCCTGGGTCCATTTCCGACGATGTCCTTTTGAGTTTTCACTTCTTTTGACGACAGTCCTTATGACTGCCTTGAATTTTTTAAATGTTTTGTCATGTTAAGACATCGATACTCACCACATCTGTGAAGTTTATACAAAAAACTGATATTTCAAGTAACTAGGTAACTATCTATGATCGTTGACCCCAAAAAAGTCATGTTTTTTGTTTTTTGTTTTGTCATAATTTAAATATCGGATACCTATCCCATCTGCGGAATTTTGCTAACTATTCTAATTTGACCCTATATATGTAGTAGTAATAATGATTGGTTTTTGAAAATAATCCAACTCTTGCGGGCTTGGCGTATCACGTGCGTGATAGACGCGTGCTCGCGGCGTGAACGCCATGTTTACACAGCGTGACGACAAAGCAAACATCGTGGTAACTTGTCACTACATCGAGAATATTATAATTTCCATTATTTGATGAGAAAACTAAATATATAGACATAAACATGAAACATCATAGCATCTACATGTCCCAGAATCATACCCGCATACCAGCAAACACCCCAATCAGAATATTATAGTAAAGTTGTTTTACCTGCTGTTACTTAAAAAAGGCCTTTAATATTCAATTAACCGCTGCATCGGAACTCTGCTTAATATTCAAAGTGTCAACATTCAAGAGTTTATAGGTATTAGATATGTAATATTGAGGCATGTTCTATCTTTTATCTCAAAGCGTTTCAGTTTAGGAGCAGCGTGTTTTGATGTAGGTTAGGACCTACCTGTAGTTTAGGAAGGTAATGGAACAAAGATTTTAAAAAGTAGGGTTTTATTATAGTAAATATTATGTATCTATGTCAATTATATGTTTATAACCTATTTATGTAGGAGTACTTGATTTGTGATTTTTTAAATATTTTTTATTATTGTTGTTATTATATGCTCTTAAACACAGCACCTGCCATCTTATCTCTTCACCACCCTTGGTTGACTGGTAGAGAATGTGTGCGAGAAGTTTAAATAAATAAATACGATTAAAAACAAAATATTTGTTTGAAGTTGTAATAAAGGTCATATGAAAACGCAACGTAATTATGGTAGAACAATTTCAATGAAGTTTTCATAGAAATTGTTCTACTGCTTGTAAAGTCGCGTCGCGCGTGTTTCGGGAAAACTTTTAAAATCACTATCAAACAACACCATTTTATAATCACTTCTTGAACAGTGAAATCTCCCCATCCACACATGGTAAGATACACGCAACTGAACAATTATAAACTTGTCAGAAGTTTAATTAAAACCGGGTCAGTAGTTCCGAAGATTATCGCGCACAAATATGCTAACTTCGTTAAATAGTTTCCATCAAGTCCGCGCCACTTGTACTTGAGCGAATTTATGAGAAAATCGAGTTTGTCAAGAGGAATTAGGCCCATCGTCCACGACGCTACTCAAAAGTAACGTGTTACAAATTCAAATCATCAGTGAGTAGCTACAAAGTCACAGCACCAGTATTTCAATGGTGGTTCATACAAGACGCGATTTACTAATGCATTTGAATGCGCTATGATCCCAGCGCTCGATCCGACTGATAGGCTTGCGAACTCGAGAGTGGTTGCCTCGTGCATTTGGTAGGTATTTAAACAGTAATAATAATAATAATTTTATCAAGAAATATTCTGCGAATTGTGCTAAAAAATCTTACTACCTTTTCAATTAAATAAAAAAGAAGAAAAAGCAAATTATTCAAAATAACAAAAAACCCGACTGCAAAAACTCGTAACTGAAAAAAGAAAAACCAAGCATTAGAATTTATAGAATTTTGATATTGCAGGCGGGTACAAACCAATAACTTGAAATTTATGGTGTAACTCTTTTCTTTACTAATTGTTTTTCTCTTTTCAGTTATGTGTTTTTGTAGTCGGGTTTTGTTTTTTTTTAAATAATTTTCTTATTTTTGAAGCTTTTTAGTTTTGTTAATATATATAACCAGATAATTTATATGTATATATTTATCTAGAGTTGTCTTATTACTAGCTTTTATTTGTTATTGTGGTAATTTATAAAAAAAACCTTCCCTTTCTCTTTTTTTTTGTATTTGCAGATACATTATTTAAATATTATATAGCCTATGTCACTCCCACAATTAAGGCGAATCTAACGACACCTCATATGTTAAAATCCATCAAGATAGACATACATACATACTCATCGACATATGTACATACTCTCGAAAAACATTACCTTCCTTCTGGGGCAGTTGGGTAAAAATCGTTAGTTTTGTAGCTTGAGATTGATTAGTAATTACGAAAAGGGGTACCTTTGGGATTTTTTTCTATCCAGCAAAGTTAATCTAATCATGTTATGAAAAGGCCTTTAATAAGATATATCTTTTTATCAGAATTTTATGACACTGTTTTTTTATGTTTCCCATGGGTTCAAAAAACTAGGAAGCGCGGTCTCTGTCGTATCATACCGCCATAACTAGTTTGTGATTGGTTGCGTCGTACGTAGGGCGGAATCACTATTGAAATCTTAGTGCTATGATATTCTGGCTACTCACGGGTGATTTGAGCTTGTAACTGGTTACTTTTGAATAACGTCGTGGATGACGGGCCTTAACTTTTGTGACCATATTTATCTGCAATTATATCTTTAACTTTCACTTAATAATTTTACACGACGGCAAAATTTTTTGTAAGTCCGTTGTTAGAAGTTGTCTCATCAAAGTTATACACCGTGAAATTTAAATGGTTGTTTTCCCGCAGCGAAATGGTTTTGTCTTGGTAATACAATCGTTTTATAAACAAATTAAATGTTATAAACAAAAAATGGCAGATTAACCATTGTGAAAAATCACCACGTGCGAGAGTTTATTTTGCTTTGAACATTTATGAATCGCTGTTCCCTTTGTTGGCGGCGCGTGCGATTCGAGTAGTACCTACAAGTTACCTCTAGTGTTACTATTGATTCTCACGTTTTCGAGTTGATGCATATTTTTTAAATTATTTTTAAAACAAATACATCTTAATTTTTTTACTTTCACTCTATATTCCGAAAGTACTCCTTATGGCAAGTTGTTCTGCTGCGGGAACACAACCACTAAAATTTCTCGGTGTATAATTTACTTCTGTTTATCTTGTTGGTGTCCTTGCAGTTTAGAATGTCTTGCTTGATCATTTGTTCGTTCAGAACATTTCGTTATCGATTAACATTTACCTGTAAAAAGTTCAACCCCATTGTTATAAGAATGGGGTAGGGTCCAAACTTTCCTCACGTATTTCCCAATTTTCAATTCGTTTAGAGTTTTAAACCGGATTACACACAATAGATGACAAACCTATGCAATTCTGTGCCTAAAATCGAGTATCAATATCATTGATAAAGCCACATTATGTAGTTGGTGGAAAACTAACAACGTGCCAGTCTTCTGCCTATCCTACCTGCAACAATGCCTGTCGTGATGGATGGCGTTGTCTGTCATCGTTCGCATGAACGTACAACTTTTATTATGAAAACTTCGGAACGCTATTCACAATTTAAACTTGGTGTTCAATTTACAAATTGATAAGTTTTGAATACGTTTTGAAGAAATATTAGTATTTTGCATAGAGTATGTATCCAGAAATATGATAAAATATTAGCTTAGAAACGCCAAACATCACATTTTTGAAAACAGAGTAGATTGAACCATACTATTATGGGAGTGACTCCGGTGCCGGCGCCGGCACCCATAAGTAACGCCTTTGGGAACCGGTAGTACACTGCTTCCAGCAACAGAGATTAAAAACATCGACTGCCGGCGCCGCCGGCTCCCATAATAGACACTGGTGGTACGAGCGGTAAAAGTTCCTCCGGCGCAAAAGACTAGATTCCAAAGCCGGCAAACATTAAAAAAATATGCCATATCCTCTTGAAGTGTGAGATTGTTTATGTCACTTAGCTATAGACTATAGATCACTTGGCGGATATAAATTGGTTTCCAAGCAATAATAAACAGGTGTGGTCGACGGAGCCCCGCTGCGCGGCGCTCCTACTTCTGAGTGGTTAGAAGAGAAATAACCACGAAGTGGATGGTGAGGTCTAGTGAGCGAGCAAAGCGTTTGAACAAAGACCTCGCTCTTCGAACCTAACCTGTCCAAGTCGGAGTGCCCCAAGTCCGGAGCTCGCTTCGCTCGCTCTTGCATCCTAAGTTCCCTTACAACAGTCCTTACTTAACAGTAGTAACAGCGCCGGCAGCCAATTCAGCAACCGATGCCGGGAGCTAAATCAGCTGAGATACTTCCTAATATTATATATTATATAATACATACCTATATAGAAAATTTATAGTCATTTTTCAAGAACCATCCACGGCTTATAAACATAAATGTCGGTACAAAGTGGCAATTGCATAGTTGTACAACTGTTGATAGAGTGTTTCTAGTTTTAGTCAGCTAGACACGCGGGCTGATTGGAGCTTTGTATCCTAACTACAAGCTGGGACAGCTGCTGATAATTTACCTCGGCGAAATTGTGAGAAAGCATGCCTTAACCTACTCTCGTTTAGCTGACCCAAAAGAGAAAAAGTAGCTTTGGACCGACCGTTGTTCATAACTCGTTCAAACTGACCAACAGCATAGAATAGTAGCGACCATCATATTCTACGATTTACCTGAACATGGAAAATAAATAATTAAAAAGTGTTTATTCACAGAAATAACCTTCGCCAAACTGCAAAGTAGTTTTTTGGCAGACGTAGCTCCTTTTTTTACACAATAACATGATTTTTATGAAACTTTCACATAAATGTTAAAACTATTCTAGCATTCCATTCCTTAAATTAAAATATAAAATAAATAAAAAAACAGAAAAGTTTTTTTATTTTTAAATATTCTCTAAAGGAGGTTTTTGTGATACAACTTTTTATATTGACTGGAAGGTTATTAAAAGTAGTTGAGACAAACAAAAAAAAAAAAACCGGCCAAGTGCGTGTCGGACCATGCACAATGAAGGGTTCCGTACTTGGAAAGAATTTATCCTAAGAACAAACTTAACATTGTACTTGGTAAACATAATCTCCCATACATTACAACTGCAAATGTAAGTTTGTACGCACAATATCGAGAGATTTACCATATTATTTTAAGACCATGGACTTAGATTTTCCTGTAATCTATAAGTATAGAACTATTTTCTGTTTTTTTTTTTTTTTTTTAAATTTTAGGTTCAGTTTTTTCGGAGATAAGGGGGGGGGAATGTTCATTTTTCGTCTATTTTCACTTATAACTTTAAAACAATTTATTTTAAAATTATAAAAAATATATATTTGAGACCCTTATAGTAAGTCCTTTCATTTGATAAGTCACACGGTACAGTTTGCAAAACTTTTTTTTTTAATTTACTTGTTTGCCCCCAAAACTGACCTCAATATTCTAAATTCATTTATTTACGGTTTACGTACGTGTTTGGGTCACTCAAATTGATATGTATACCAAATTTCAACTTATTCGGTCCATCACATAGATAAGGGGGGGAATGGTAAATTTTCGTCTATTTTCACTTATAACTTTAAAACAATTTATTTTAAAATTATAAAAAAAAATTGAGACTATCACAATAAGTCCTTGATTTGATATGTCACACGGTACAGTTCCCAAAACTTTTTTTTTAATTTTCTTGTTTGCCCCCCAAAACTGACCGCAATATTCTAAATTCATTTATTTACGGTTCACGTCCGTGTCTGGGTCACTTAAATTGATATGCATACCAAATTTCAACTTAATCGATCCATTACATTCGGATCAAATTGGCTGTGACAGAGGGACAGACAGATAGACAGACACACGAGTGATCCTATAAGGGTTCCGTTTTTCCTTTTGAGGTACGGAACCTTAAAAACTACACTTTCGACCATAATAGTTATTACTAGTGGGCTCATCACACAATCTCATATTATTGTTCCTTTGAGATCTTGTGCGTCTTATATTTTTTTTAAATTCATTGGTACTATAGTGTTCTAAAGCTACCGACAACACTACCTTCTCATGAACTGGCAGCATTATACCTTCCAAAAAGAATTCTTCATAATCACTACTTTTACAACGGTTTTTTGCATGGAATCATGGGTCAGCTTTTTATCCCTACACCCAATCCTCTGTCCAATACACTCACACTATGGGTAGAAACGTTAAAAAGTAATAACATCTCTTATCACCGTATCATTTCAGTGCGAATGACACGTAGGCAGGCCGCTCAGGATATGAGCTCTTTCAAATGGCAGATAAATGTCTGACACATTGCGTGACAGATTGGCGAATAAATACTTGGTAGATGATGATAGTCGGCTAAAAGCACGGTCCTGATTCACAGAATCCAGATACGGGATAAGTTTTCCGGAGATTATCATGAAGAGGAGTTACAGGAAATAAAATTGAAGGTTTTGGCACATAGTAGATATGGTGCCCTGGACAGAGAAAATAATTTAACTTTTAAAAACATCACCTGTCGCTTTTTCTTGCTCTTAATTCTTTTGAGCCAATACGTCGATCATGTTAATACATATGTTGATACCCAACAAGTCAGTTTGATAGTGTGGCGGCATCTAAAACGCTACATGCGAAATACGCATTAAATACAGCCTAGCAGCTAGTTCAGCGTGACGTCATCGTCACTTCCTCAAGCTTTCGAGCAGCGAGTCATACACCCAGCCAGCACCCATGACTTCTACAGGTATCCTGCCCACCAGCATACAGCAAGCGCGAACATCTAGTCATTACCCTCAACCTCATCAGCAACCTTGGCGCAGCACACTGCACTTTCGGCCGGTCAACAAGAAGAACCCTTAATATCTCTCCTGGTCGATGCCAGCAGTCAGCCTGGCGCTGTACCACATCCGACTCACTGGAGCATAACGCAGCGCCAACCCGACTCACTGAGGAATTTCCGCAGACAGTTCCGATTCACGGAGAACTACGCGGCGGCACCCGATTCCGACTCACAGGAACCACAACTGGCCCTGGCAAGCATGCACTGACTCAGCCCACTATTGACCTCCGGTTTCCGGAGGGGAGTGATGTGGAGCACATGCGAACTACGCATCAAAAATCTGACGTCACAGAAATCCTGCATCACGCAATCAGAGTTTGCCGCGCGTAACACCTAGCATATATGCAACATCCCCACATCAACCGTCGGGCAAATGCCCACCAGACACAACACCCGTCTGGTCGGAGGATCCTTCCTTTTCAATAGAGGATGAGTGATCTTTACACCGTTTCTCATACCTCCTATAAATTCATATTGTAGCGTACTTTATACCGTTGAAGTCTTTTTTACATACCAGAAAGAGTACTGTTGATATAAACCTAGTATACTTCCAACACGTACATTGTATAGTTACCTACCTACTTGTAAACTCGCGTAAACGGAAAGTAATTTGATATTCGAGGACGTGCGTCTCGGCGACACGCAGTCTGCGAAGTATAATCTAATTAATCGAGAGACAAGCCGAGTTCTGGGCATGGGATGGTGGAAGTCTACCTTCAGAAAATTCACACTTGTGTTAGTAATCTTACTAGCAATTTGAGTACACAAGGTTTTAAGCATCAGTCTGGCTTGTTACATAAGAAATAAAGAAAGTAAATGCTTATTGTTGTATTTTGAATCATAACACATTTTGATAAAAACACCTACATCTATTTCAGCCGATTTTTCGGGTGCATGTCGTCTTTTGGCTTATGACAATGAATATCTGCCATGCTTTATTATACTATGTAGTTAACATCACTTTCTAAGGTTGGCTGAAGCGAGAATTTGAAGCATTTTATCACTGGCTCCCTAACCAAGCAAGTAAGCAGAAATAAGCGTTTTGTCGCAGCTACATCTTTGATAAATTAATTTAGGAAATAATAATATATAGAGTCTATCAAAAGTTTATCACTTGACTTTACTGACTTTATGTAGGGTTAACAGTAAGTTAACTTAGTTTATTATGTTTCATACATTTCTTCTAAATTGCTAGTTATATTTTTCAGGACACCTAATAGAAAATATCGAACGCTAAGGACTTAGCGTTGTTTTTTTTTTTGTTTTAAGTTACAACTTTTTTTTTTTTACCAAAAACCTTAGTAGCTAAAAAGTAAGTAAGTAGTTAAAATTAGTTTTGCTGCAATCAAATATGGGTATAATATAACTATAATAGATGAGTGAGAAGGACATGGGCCTAAATCCTACAAAAAATCTGTATCTTGAAGGACAGTAGCATCGCTATTCTGCTGCCAAAACGGTAGTTAGTTGTTTTCATTCCGATTTTAAAATAATATACCTACAGTATATAGTGGTGTACGAACTCTTCCGTCCTAAAAGACAGCAGCTTTCCAAGAGGGCCCATCATGGGCACGATATTTTGGAAAATGTGTGGTAATAACATAAAAGTA
This sequence comes from Dryobota labecula, assembly GCA_947523025.1. Taxonomy (NCBI): domain Eukaryota; kingdom Metazoa; phylum Arthropoda; class Insecta; order Lepidoptera; family Noctuidae; genus Dryobota; species Dryobota labecula. The sequence continues at coordinate 5,210,987 of OX383289.1, read as the reverse complement.
TAACCCTCAATCATTGATGTATAAAAAGGAAGATAAGACACCGCCCTAATGTCACGTAAACATAATTGGACTAGAAACAATTACATGTAACACACAATTCCACACAACTACATTTCCCGATGTCGTGAAACAACCGAAATAGAGAGATATGACGCGGGCTGCAACGGGAACGAGATAGCAATAATTGTCACTGTTACGTACCCATAACAACTCAGAAACAAATGGCGACCTTAGAAAGCAATATTATTCAGGAGAATTTTAAAGATAATAAGTTTTGTGTGTTTTGACGAGTGCAAAGTAATCCCGTGGAACTTGTCTTTGGTTTGTGAATTATTTGTGCACATTTTGAAAACACAGGAAGGCATCGTTGCTGCTTATTTAGACGATTACGGTAGTTTTAACGTACTGCACGCACATGTCCTACACAAATGCCAGTTCATGCGGTCCACATCGAGGAGCGCGTACCTAATCTTCCTTTTTATACATCAATGCCCTCATTGGAAGTCTTTTCAATAACCTGACCCACCCCGACCACAAAAGTCAAATCAGCACTTAAGTACTTAGATATTATTATTTATTTTTATAAAACAGTACGTAAGTACAACGTGCTTTCTCCCAAATGCTTTCTCCAATTTTAATTTTAGATTGACCCCCTTAAAAGTTTCAAGTGCCAATCGAATCTAAATTGATTCCATCTTGGCTTTCAAACTTCCTAATTGGTTTAAGAGTTGGATTTTGTATAATTGTATTTTTACATCACGTTTTTATTGCCACGAAATACTTCCGGGCGTAAAAATCTGTGTTTAATTACTTCTAGAAAAGACAACAAGTTCATTTTTTTATTTGGTACAATTTTATTACACAATCAATTAATAAACATAACATAACGTGAGTATTTTATGTATATATTTACAGATATATGTATTTATATTTTTGTAGCTTTATTTAAGTATATGTTATATTTAATATTTTAGTTTAAGACTTCGCATATTCATATCATTCTCTTCATGTTCTCACACACTATTGTCTACATTTCTTTTTCATTTCTCCTTTCGCAGGTCTGCTGGAAGAAATTTCTTAAGAAATAAGCAGTACCTTTGTACTGAAATTATAATTATGTCGTATCTCTATGTATTTAACTGTGTGTACATAAATAATAAAATAAATAAATAAATAAAATAACACAACATCGCGGCTTGTTTCCCCGGAGGGTTGGGCAGAGGTGTACTTATAATACACCCTCATTGAATAGGGGCAAAAGCAAAAAAGGTTCTGGAATGGCGACCGCGTACCGGAAGACGTAGCGTTAGAAGGCCTCCCACAAGGTGGACCGATGACCTTGTGAACGCTGCAGGAATCGAATGGTTGCGGGAAGCACAGAACCGGTCGAAGTGGCGGAGCTTGGGGGAGGTCTATGTCCAGCAGTGTACTGATATTGATAGTGCCTTTTGTGGACATGATATTTATTCAGATTTGTTACTGTAGTTGTAATGGCAATCATGTCATTTGGTTTAAATAAGTTTTATATTTTTATATAATTTAAAAAAAAAACTTTTATAAAGATTCTTTTTTATTTTGTGAATGTGAGAACGTTGAAGGCCTAGTAGACTGTAGATTTGCTTACAATTTTCTATTTCGTTTAGTACCTCGTACTTGTTGAAAAACCTACACTGTCCTCCCATACCTATTAACATTGTTATTTGAAAATATTGGAAAAGCCAATTATTTTGAAAAGAGTAACCGTCGATTTTTTACCGGATCTTCTCCATAGAAAACGACCAATTGGCTTCTGAAGTTTCATAAGTGCCCATGTAGGTTTATGTGAAATATGTATAATATTTTAATTTTATTTGATTTGATCGTCTTTCGGCTGAAATGATAATGATGATGATGATGAATAGGGGGTGAGCCTTTTGCCGTCAACCGGGCAAAAATCCACCCACAATACAGGAGAAATTCCTAGTGTCGGGCAAAATTTAGAAGAAAAAAAAAGCTTATTTTAGTAAAACCCTTAAACTAAAGGATCAATAATTAAATTATATTTAAAAAGGTGAAGGTTTCAGAAAATACGCCTAATAAATTTTGCGTGATTCTCAGTTTTTAATCCGCGTTAGAAACAACACCACTTTACAAATTAATTTGACTATGAAACTTAATATTCACATATTAAGTTATTAAGAAAATGCTCTAATTTAACATATATTTTTCCAAATCATTAACACTACTCGTTTTAACGTGATCTTCAGTATAAAATCATTAAAAGTGGGTTATCGTCGCCTCAATATCTCCAGATGCGAGATTCGGTGCCATGGCCGAACTTCGGACAGGAGGATTACTATGGGTTAATACTTTTACCCCAGCATGATTTATTGATTAATGTAAGTAGTTCGGGCCGATACGACAGAAAAGAAGTGAATTATTATATACTCATTAATTACTTATTTACTTCATTTTTTAAGCATGAGGTCTTGGTTTTGAAAAGCCCAGTATCACTTCGGTTCGGGAAAATTGTTATCGGGTTTATCTATCTGGAATTTCTCAATAGCATCCCGGAGTTTGGAAGTTGGCGGTGTGATACCCCTGTGCCTCGAAAAGCATGTTAAGTCGTTGGTTTTGTCAGAAATCTAGTAGCGGGGAATAGGTACTCATGCAGGGTATACTTTTAAATGGTTTCTTTTGTTTGGTGACAAGAGGTTATTTTATATATTTTTCTTTCTTACTGATTGACTTTACTCGTGACCTCGATCTCCCTGATGAAAGGCGATGGATGAGAATTACGATGAAAAGAGCGTGCCCAGAAGAAATATGCCAGTAGCGCGGTAAAATCTGCTTGCGCGATGCAGGATTAGCGAGACGGCAGGTCTTTGATGCGTAATTCGCATGTGGCGTTATAGATGCCGCCACATTATCTTTTCAATAAAGACCCAAAAAACAGGCTAGCCATTCTCTATGCCTGTGTGTATTTTGTCTTATGTCAGAGAAAAAAATGCTAAACAGACATCTTGACAAGCACCTACGGGTGATATTTGAACGCGTATTTTTTGCTGGCAATCCCAGCCGAGACGTGTGTCGTGATTTACTGTTTATAACGTTTGTATATGAGCGTGAATATATTAAGGAAAAGGTGATGGCGTAATGTGTTGCCTTGATTTGATGTGATTTTGTTTATTCGCTTTTTATTTTCGTTTTACAAGAACGAAAGGTGAAAATGTTTTGCTTGTAGAGTCTACACTTTGTGGAAATAATTTTATCGACAATTATATAAAAAAATTGTTGTTTTTCATGTTAGTGTATGAAAGTCATATCCGTTCCGGGATAACTATGGTTACGGTTTCACAGTCCCCATAGTATTATACCCATATTCAAATTATGGTCAAAGTCAAAAGCATTAATTTCAATTAAACCATTTACAGGCACTTTTGGATTGTCAAGGAGTCGGTCAGTCAGAAAGATTTAAATTACATATTTTATAAAATAATTACAAATTATAGTAAAAGGTAGTAGTTAGGTAAGTCCAACTTTGAGAAAGAAGTCAATCGTCGAATCCGACTCGGCTGGGCAGGTTTCAGGAAGCTACGCAATCTTCTCTTCCCACATACCTACCGCCGTTCCTCAAGACGAAAGTCTTTGACCAATGCGTGTTGCCAGTGATGACTTATGGCACTGAAACGTGGTCACTCACAATGGGCCTTATTAGAAGGCTAAAAGTCACCCAAAGGACAATGGAGAAGGCTATGCTTGGAGTTTCCTTATGTGATCGAATCTGAAATGAAGAGATCCGCAGCAGGAGAACCATGGTAACCGACATAGCTCGATGAAAAACCAAACTTAAGTGGCAATGGGCAGGGCACATTGCTCGTAGAACAGATGGCTGTTGGGGCCGAAAGGTGCTTGAGTGGCGACCGCGTACCAGAAGACGTAGCGTTGGAAGGCCTCCCGCAAGGTTGATCGATGACCTTGTGAAGGCCGCAGAAATCCGCTAGATACGGGAAGCACAGAACAGGTGAAAGTGGTGGTGTTTTGGGGAGGCCTATGTCCAGCAGTGGACGTCTTTCAACTGAAATTATATAGTAAAAGAACTTAGTAGTCAAATAAAAGCCCTCTTTCTCTCTCCCACTTTTGCTGTGCCCGACAGGATCTTCAATGATCATAATTTTGAAAAGCCTAACATCTAAGTTCACATGTGTGAATATTGAGTTAGATGAAGCCCATTTGAAATCTTAGTAGGTGCCTGTGCAGAAGAACGGGCAAGAAACTTCATGGACACTCTTGTAAATCAAAATCTCTTTTTAGAAGTATTTTCTTCTGGGCCTAAAATAAGATAATACAGACCTTAATAAGCCAAAAACGAGGGAGTATGCACTTACGCACTTTCCCCGGAATGAACCAAAAAATGACTTACTAAAAAGTTCCATAAGCACTCCATATCTAGGGTTAAAAGCCGGGTTCTCTTAAGCTTGATTGGTGTGGGTCATTTGTTAACCCTCCTCCGTCTGACCCCGGCCGGAGTGCATGATAAACGGCCGAACTTAACACTCCATTTAATTTTAACTGCCGTTTGTCTGGTGACGGACTAATATTTTAATTGACAGCTCTCTCTGTGGGTTTTGAATGTTCAAAATTAAGTATTTGTGTTGTTGTAGCAGTTGATTAGGTACTATGGTGGACACGAAAATCTAACCACCTTGAAATCAATATTCCGTGCACACGATGACCACATCTGTGTACCGCCCCTTTTTGCGACAGCCAATAAAAAAAAAGTTTGCCTAAATATACTGCCCCATCCTTATATCTTCAAATGTCTATGTAATGTGGTCTTCTCAAAACACACAGCATAGAGATGCAGAATCCTTCAGTCCCTACAAAGCAAAATTATATACTTTAATTGTGAGTTTTCGTAAAATTGGTAACACTAACATAAGGTATCATTTCGTGGAGAATCTTGCCGGCTCTTCCTCATAGGAAACGACCAATTGGAACCGTGCACCTAGATTCTGACGTTTAATAAGTGCCCATGTAGGTATAAATGAAATAAAATAATTTGATTTGATTTAGAGGAATTTTCCTGTTATGATCTTTCCTGTACTTTTGAATAACCCTTTCAAATTCCTTCCTGATTAAGTTGTCAATAACTTCATCTTATGCAAGTAAGTTAACACACAATTACTTGATAATTACGTCACTTAATAAAACTGTTAATTGCTCATATCGCGTGGCCATTTTTAATGTAAAACAATTTATATATAAAACGCTATCTTTCATTTATTGTTAATTAGCTTGTTTGTGTCCCGCGATAAGTTAGTTTGTTTTATTATTACAGTTGCATCAATATTATGTTGAAGATTCTCGCTGGTAATATAACAACAACGAGGATTCTTGCTTATTTGTGAAAAAATAAATAAAAATGAGGATAAACAGATGATAGTTTGGGTTAATTTATTTAAAAAAATATAAACATTTTTTGTTTTTATTATTATACTTCATATATTATAATCCAAACATTAGCCGATTGGCTGATTTCAGTTTTTTTTTTTTTTTTCAGTATTTTCCTAAGTAAGGATTTAAAACAACTATCGCAGTGGTTTTTCATCGCTTGTCATCAATTGTATATTTCTTCCTTCACTCTATAACGCTAATATACACACGGCATACAAAACACTATATTTCTTCACATCCCTTCAGGCACGACTTACCTACTTAGGTCATTACGTCATACTCAGAAACATGTTACTACGTAGCTCTTACTTATGTATGCAAGCAAAGCAACAAAATGCACGTCAAAACAACCATTCACATACTGCGAGTGTACTTAACGTCCTGGCACATTTCACATCCAGACTAAGACTTAAACGGGTCAGAACTCAAACGCATGCGAGCAATTCATTACTGCACCGCCAACCAATTAAAGCTAAGTTAAAATTATTGCAACACCGGCACCGCCCTCATATTTCATTGCCAGAGCAAAAAAGTCAAAGAGATAGCGCGAAGCAGAGTGTTTGCTCAGTCTTTGTGTTCAGAAAAATTATACACGAAATATTTCTAGAGAAAAAACCTTTTTTAATGAAATTACGGAGCTTTGTTCGAGTGCGTATGTTGTTTTTATTTATTTCGATTTATTCTTGTTCGCTATTTAATCTGTGTGACACTTGATGAGGGTAGGGTTACTATAAGGCTGTGTGTGCACTGTATGCTTGTTTGTTTGGCGATTGGCCGCGAAAGATATTCGGTTCTATGTCTCTTTTAATAAATGTTAATGTCGATTTATTGGAGAGGACTCAGGGTATTTATACATAATCAGCCAATAATGTTCTCACTGCTGGGACATACCTAGGCCTTCTCTCTGAGAGAGGGAGTGGGCCATAATATTTTGTGGACATGATATTTATTCAGATTTGTTACTGTAGTTGTAATGGCAATCATGTCATCGTGGTTTAAATAAGTTTTAATTTTTAGGGTTCCGTAGTCAATAGACGGACGGACATGGCAAAACTATAAGGGTTCCTCCGAGACTCGCTAGCTCAGAGACTCTTTGTACTAGAAAGCTATAATTTGGCATGGATATACATATTAATCACGCCGACAAAGTGGTAAAATAAAATCATGAAATAATTAGTTATATAGGGTACCTTCTGTGCATGTAAAGTGGAGATGTTTTTTTTTTTCGCCTTCCCTATGGTGTGGGGTATAGTTGGATGGGTCTTTCAAAAATATTGCAGGTTTGTGAAAACAATTTTTCAATTAAGGGATTCGTTTCTGAAATATTAGGCTTTAACGGACGCACGGTTGGCGCAGTGGTTAAGCGATTGACTGCTGCACTGCGTGGCGCGGGTTTGATTCCTGTACGGAACAAATATTTGTATTATCTACAAGTATTTGTTCCGGGTCTGGCTGTTTGTGTATGTGTTTAAATGTTTATAAACGCACCCACGATACTGGAGAAATTCCTAGTGTGGGGCAAAATTTATTAAAAAAAAAAAAGAAAGAAATGTGCTAATTTTTGTTAGAGTTAAGTGTCCTCCCCTGCCAGCTAAATGGTTGTACTTGGATATGTAAAAAAAATCAGTAGTATATATAACAAAGTTAAAAGGAAAACTATCACAGCCAAGTAGGCGTCACAAGTTACCGAGTAATAGGCAACCAACTTACATTTACAGTTGAAAAACATGTTTTCCCATATATTCCGTATGGAAGAACATGTTTTTCAACTACAATATTAAGTTTGTTCTTGGGATAAATTCATACCAACTACGGAACCCTTCATTGTGCGTGGTCCGACACGCACTTAGCCGGTTTTTATATATATATATATATATATTTTTTTTTTGTTAAATCTCTTATATAGGTCTTTTTCTATTTTGTGAATGTGAGAACGTTGTAGGCCTAGTAGACTGTAGATTTGTTGACCATTTCCTATTTTGTTAAGTACCTACTTGTTGAAAGGCCTACAATGTCTTCCCATACCTATTAAAGCAGTTATTTGAAAATATTGTAAAAGCCAATTATTTTTAAAAGAGTAACCGTGGAGTTTCTTGCCGGCTCTTCTCCATAGGAAACGACTAATTGGAACCGTGCACCTAGCTTCTGACGTTTCATAAGTGCCCATGTAGGTTTATGTGAAATAAAATATTTTGAGCGGGTTGGTGGATGTCACATGTCTTCGAATTTTTTTTTAGGATTTGCCGGTTTCCTCAGTATGTTTTACATCACCATTTTGAGAGCAGTGGTTATTATTATGGCACACTTCACTATTGCAAATAAGTCGACCTTCTTAGTTATTAGCTTACTTTTCGAAGTGAAACTATAATAGAAAGACAAATGTAATAGTTTGGTTGTTTGGTGGTTTGGTCGGTGGTAAGGGCTTGTACTAAGTCGCCTGGCTAGTTGCACCATCTTATCTAAGTCTGTCGCCATGACAACAATGTTAACAGCATTGTTGTGTTTCGGCAGTTAGAGGTAACATAGCTAGTTCCTCTGTGGTTGAGGATTCCGGGTGAAACTCGCTTCCACCTTCAGCCTGTGGCGTGTGGCATATATAACGCTACATGCGAACTACGCATCAAAGACCTGACGTCACAAATCCTGCATCGCGCAGTCAGAGTTTACCGCGTGACTAGCATATCAACGGTGAAGTGCCATTAACTCCTAACTGAAAAAGTCAAAAATGTACACAAACTGAATGAGGTTGCATGCATGGCGGTAATGCCACAAAATAGGCACGTTGGTTTAGTTGGAGGTGTTTCCACATATAGCTTAGCAACAAAAAATACACTTAAGAGATTTCACTAAAACCTGCAAATGCTGCCTTTAAATTCAAAATGATAAACAAGTGAATTCTAGAAAAATGTTAGTTATAGGTATTGGCACTTCACCGTCGATATGTAAGATGTATCTATTCATACACGAAATATTTTAAGAGAAACATTCTATACATGGTAAAAAAGCCACAGCAGCGTATTTTTTGTGTTTATTATAATTTTAAAATTGCTTGAGACATTTTGCAAAAAAAAACCTTTACTTACTTATTCTATGAATGATCCACCCGGACGCGGTGACGATGGCGGCACGAGCGCGGTGAATTTTGATAATTAATCTTCATATCAAGTAACTTAAAATTATTTAATTTTTTAAATAATAACCCAGATTTAAAAAAAATCGTTTCCATGGCTGCTTTACCACATAAAGGTGTATCTCTTAAAATATTTCGTGTTTGAATAGATACACCCTATATACAAAATCCCGACATCAAACGTCGGGCAATTGCCTGATCCTCCCTTGACCATAAAGTATGAGTGAATTTTCCACCCTGTTCCTCATAACTCTATAAGCCTTATCATCACTTACCCATCAGGTGAGATGAAGGTCAAGAGATTCCCCGTTGTGGATAAAAAAGTAGTAGGTATGTTTTACAAACATAAACTTAATCCATTTTCCCATGGGATTCTAGCTGAAACTACATATTTAACGCTATGTGCTAGGTATGATGCTACAGCAAATATACACGTTTTCTAAATAAAATCACATGAAACATTCGCATGACAGTCTAACTACTCGCTAGGTCCACGCTATATTGATAGAGAAACACAAATATTTACTCTTTATAATGACTGTTGGCTCGAATTAATTAAATAATTTTATATTTATTTGGTCTCGCGTCATTTGTTTTCGGGCTGACTAAATATTTTGGATTCATTTGAATGCTTTATATTTTAAATCAACTGTTATCGTTAATATAGTTTTGATTGGATTTAATATCAATTATATTTTGACGCATTATGAATAATGGCATTGTATTGATCTGGGCCTCAAGTCTGCTATTACAATAGTGTCAGAATGGTCTCTTCATTGTGAGTTTTTGACAGATTTGCCATACAAACACTGTCAAATACTCACAATGGCGAGACCATTCTGACACTATTGTAATAGCAGACTTGAGGCCCAGGCGCTTAGCTACAATAATAAATACTAGCTGCTGACTGCGGCATTGCCCGCGTGACTTTTTCTAAAATAAAAGTAGGCTAAGATACTTCTTATAACATCAGCTATCTGCTAGTGAAAGTCTCGTCAAAATCGGCCCAGCTGTTTGGGATATTAGCCAGAACAAACAGACAAACAGAACGAAAGACAGACAAAAATTAATTTATTGTTTTGTTATAAGTACCGTATATACTTTCATGTGTATTTAATAAGAAGTTATTATTTTGACATTAGAAACAGACAATTTTATTTATTTGTATATACGTATAGATTTAACTGATTTGATTTTTAATTTTTCTAAATACGTCATGAAAAAAGGATTTTTGTAAATTAGTTTGCCTAATTAACTTGTATTTGTAACGCTTTTAATAATAAAATTTCCAGAAAAACGTCAACAGTCTACTGAACGAATTTCTTAATTCGCTAGGGTCAGCTATAACTTTGATCACAATACAGATATCGCCAACTTTTCTCCCCTATCCATTGAGGGGCCACTTCCAGACTAAATTATTAGATGCCAGTTTCGAACCTGTCTTGAATCTTAAGTTTGGTTGTAATTTGTTTTCTTGGCTGCAGATTCGGTCTAGTGGTTTTAAAACTCCTGTTTTTGAGTCGTAAGTTTTTATTGTATTTTAAACCTTTTTGAATAGGGTAGAAAATAATTATTATTATTAATACGAACGGGATATTTACCATGTAAAATAATTATGTGCTTCTAGATTTCCTATATGAACGAATTATTATACAGGAAAAGTTTTTATTCGGTGCGTAAATTTTGACAAATTAAACTTAAACGTGTTTTATTATACACCTATTTCTAATTTGATATGTCTTAGTACAAAAAAATTTAGTTATCGTTAACGAAATATGTTTATTTTGAAACTGGTGTAATGGATACTCGTCGCGCAACGAGCCAGCGCGGCGCGGTCAGTGAAGCGGAACGCAGTAGTAAGTAGCTATCAGCTGTGCGTTCGCCCATTGATATTATTACGAACAGATTGTATCCATATTTTGCTGATTACAAGTGGATAAAAAAAAAAGATATTGGACAAATACTGGAAATGTGTTCTATTACTGATACTGAACCACCAAAAAAAATTTACACACTGGTTAAAAGGCTTTGACTGCCAGACAACAGACACAATAGGAAAATTATTGTTAGCGGTCACCGGTGATCGCGGTGGCAGTCAATGTGTTAAAAACTTATCCTGTATTGAAGCAATTCTGAAGAGAGATGACCTCGGCAAACTTAGAAAATTTACTTGGAAAAGAAAGACCTTTATGCATTTAGCATTTACTTCTCGAGTTGATACGATGTTTTGTTGCTTAATTGGTAGATACGCTTGTTTATCCTGTTATAATTACATCCATACATAAACCCTAGCCTTCTTCCCATGGGGGATAGGCAGAAACTATAGAACGCCACCTGCTACGATTCTTACGTTCTCCTTTTAAGGTGTCTGCACACAGCGGGCGCGGCGCGGCGGGACCGGGCGTGGCGGGGCGCCGACGCGACGCTGAGCAGTTGTAATGTACTAGATATTACGGAGGACGCCACACAGAGCGTCGCGTCACGTCGCGTCGAGCCGGACGGCTCTGTGTGGCGTCCTCCGTAATATCTAGTACATTACAACTGCTCAGCGTCGCGTCGGCGCCCCGCCACGCCCGGTCCCGCCGCGCCGCGCCCGCTGTGTGCAGACACCTTTACTCGTCTGGTCATACACGTACGCCATACACACACGCCTGATATATTGTCCCTGCTCATATTGTTTTTGTTTATTAGACAAATAACGGCTAAATAACGACAGTTATTGTGTAATATTGTTGAAATTACTGAACTTAAGAGTTATTTTTTTAATGTATTGGTAAATAGATTACAGTGCTTTGTATTTATCGTGAAATAACGGAGTTTATTAAACGTTTACATCGAAATAACGAAAGGGTGAGAATAGTTATTTGTCTAATGTTATAATAAATGGAGTATAGAACCTGCGAAAAACTGTATAAAAATAAAAGAAACTAATAAATCTAACAGACAAATTGCGATGGAATTTCACACGTCAAATACGAGTGGTATTTGACGTGTCAAGCGTCAGAGCGCTTTTTACAGACACTTTTTTGTAATTTTGTCAAACATTTTTCATCGGCCTTGTGTTCAACACCTCTGCTAAATCCTTTGAGGATTACACGCGTGATCGTTATAAAAATTCGCGAACAAAATTATTCTAATACTACCTGCTGCCCGCGGCTGCGCTCGCGTGGCTTTTTCTTAAATAAAAGTAGCCTTAATTACTCCTTATAAAATTAGCCATCTGCCAGTGAACGTCCCGGCAAAATCGGTCCAGCCGATAAAATTAGCCGGAACAAACAGAAAGACAGTATTTTTTTTTATAAGGACCTTGTGAATTTTCATATGCATTTATTTACTTCAGATCATTTTATATAATTCCATGTATGTATAGATTGTCGAACTACTGATTTAACAATGGCAACGTCACAAAGGAAAACTAAAAATTGGCTGGAGTATTTTTATCGAAGCGCCCATTACGGTGGGTATCATATCAAATGTCAAAGGAGTTTTAAATGGTAGCAAGTGACAAAGGACATTGGATCCATGTTGAACCGTTCTTCCAAAAGGTTGCGGTCGTCATAATTTCATCAAAATAGGTTGAAAATTCAATTTACTACTCAAATTTAATGCCGAGATTTTTACAAGGAATCGCCTTTCAACCTGCTTTGATGTGGTTGTTAGGGAACTTAAAGACTTTGAGAAAAAGATAACACGCAAAGGCGTGTTACCTTTTTCTCAGAAAAAATATTTCTAGTAAAAGTCTGGGGAGGTAAATGGATTTCTGTAGCAAATTCATGTATAAAGGTATACATTTCTCGCAGATATTATCTTGAAAAGGGTTTTTATAAAATGTAAAACACAGAGAACAGAGCTGTTCTGTAATACATCAGAAATAGATACTATTGAACAAAGATCTTGAAGTACTCCCCACCAGAAGTCTGTTGACACACTCGAAACGCAGAAGCCGCCTGAAGCTAACATGGACACACCTGCAGACATTGAGATCAATCGAAATGCACCCTTACACATAAAAAATAAAGTCTACACTGCCCGCAAAGTGAAAATTGCTTTACAATCCAACAAACCAAAAGCAAATCGAACTGACGTAAGCAATATTGAACTTTATGTCGTAGCAAGATATGTCATACTGAGTGCACTGTAAAAGTTGTATGGAGACACAATAGCATCAAATGTGGACATGGCCACGCAAAGCTGTACCTCATTTATCGATATTGTATCTACCTTAAGATAGGCGATCATGCCCCACAATGTGCTCGGAAGCGGAATAGTGCTGGGAAAAGAACCGATAAAATGATTTTTAGATCTTTTCTTAGTGGATATAATTGATATAAAACGCTTGAAATTGATTTGGGTTCAATTTGAGATCAATTAAGTTGACAATAGTCTCATTTATTGGCGTCTTTCAACCGAACATGTTATATTGTCAATATCAGTCTCATTCTAAATTGGACGTAGTTAAGCAGAAAGTGCTAAACCCACATTGTAGTGAGGCATAAGTTGTATATACCAAAGAGGTCCTAACGGTTAACGGAAGACTACTACATGTGGGTTCGTTTCCAACATTAAAAAATCAACCTTATCTTTCTAGAGTCACGGATCTTTTTTGCTGAGTGAAAGAACCAACCGTAAGGACCTCTTTTGTATATACAACTCATCCCTGACCACAATGTGGTCCTTTCTGCTTAATTACGTCCAATTGTTGGTGAAAAATATTTTGGGTTGGGGTAATATAGGGTTTGGATTGGGGTATCTTTGACTCGGCAACAAAATAATGCTGATGATCTAATCATAGCAACAGGCATATTTATTGAAAACAATTTAAATACAATCTTCACGGCTCATTTACATTTTCAATTCATGGTCAGTCATAAAAATCCCAGTCATAAGATTATCGATATAATTAACAACACTATAGTAGCCGGAAGCGAGTGGCATTTTACGATAATGCAACTGTCCGTTAATGTACAATCGACCACACGTCCATGATAAAAGTTTGACTTTGACAACAGCTTTGTATCGTAGCAGTAAGGGCGGATTTCGTAGTTAGAGTGTTAGTACTGACTGTAAGCGACTGTCTCTATAGTCCGTTGTGGGAACACGGCAGCGTGTCTTCGTGTATCGAAATGTATGGAGAGTACTGTCGCGCGCTACTTCTTTTGTGATGGCATTACTGAAATAACGTGTATCAAAATGTACTTGGTACTTGTGATACAGTCGCGCTCTAAAGTGTTTCAGAATCAATGAAACTACTTGACACTGATACCTACTGTCGCGTTCTGTTTGTGAAAGCAGAGACATCAAGACTGTCCTTTTGTATAAATTTTTGTAACTGGAACATTACAGTCATGCGCTAGTGTTATTGATGGTTTAACCCTGACAAGCTACTGTTTTTTCAGTCCCCTGGAAAATTCTAGCTTTCTGTTTCCGAGTAAAAAAATTTATGTAGACGTACCGTCGCATACAAAAAAATAAAATAAACACAAAAATAAAATGAAAGTACCTGGTAAAAAGTTTAAACAAAAGTACAGTCGTGACTGATTTTTACTTATTTTCTGATACATTCATATAGTCACGAACAAAAGTCATTACTTCATTACAATTCTAATAAATTTGTAAGTACACAGGATGGATTTTTGAAAGGGCAGGTACATTAATCGTTGTAGCTACAGGAAAACGGTCTTAGGAGACTGTCCTTATTTTTTATAGAAATTTTGATCCACAAAAAAATATCTGTGAATGATATTGAAAAAATGTACAGTCAGCAAGAAAATGGGCCATTTTCACAAAAACTTTTTTTGATGCCAATCCTGTTTTTTTTTTAAGGATGAAAAAACTCTACAAAACCAACTGAATTTGAATACTAGAAAAGTCAGAAATTGCAAAGAACTTTTCCCATACATTTAGTAGAAAATGAGACTTTTTAACTATGGATAGACTGACCGCTACAATAAAACTGGCTGAAAATGAACAAAAACAAAATAATCTTGGGATTTGGAACGAAAACGCGTTATAATTAAAAAAAACATCCTTCAATAGTTTAGAACGTTTATACTGTCATGGGAAAAGTTTATTGTAATTTCTGGCTTTTGTTGTGCCCAGTATATCCATCATAAAAAAGTAAGTTGAGAGTCTCATTTCCTACGAAATGTAGGGGAAAACTTTTTGCGATTTCTGACTTTTCTATCACACAAACCTCAGTTGGTCCGGTAGATTGTTTTGATCCTTGTAAGAAACAGTATCGATTGGAATCAAAAAAAGTTTTTTGTGAAAATGGCCCTTTTTCTTGCTGTTTTTTTTTTCTGCAAAATCTGTGACTAGTGGATAAAAATTTCTCAAAAAAATAAAAATAAGGGCAGTCTCCTGAAATCGTTTTTTGTAACTACAACGGATAAGGTACCTACCCTTACTGCCCCGTCTCAAATATCCACCCTCACAGGCGAAGGGATAATTATCTACAGTGATAGACACGAGTAAGTGCCCCTACTAAATGCTCTATTTAATGTCCACTATTCCCATACACGACCACAGGACGGACCACATTGTCTTTATGTACCTACAGCTATTTCACGGACAGGATACTGTCCCTTTAGTCCATTGTGGTAATGCACCAATGAAGCTTCGTGTACCGAAACGTGCTGGTAAGCCGCTCACACGTGGAACATGCTTTGTCCTGGGGGTTGCTTAGTAAGCATTTAAGCCATTACACGTCACAGAATGCAATGATGTCAGAGTGTAGGTGACGTCATGTAGGAAGAAACTGTGTTAAGGCGACGATAACCGACTTTTAATGATTTTATACTGAAGATCACATCTAAACTATACCCAAAGTCTCTAATTCAGATAATTTATGTAAACAAAGTAATGTCAAGAAATATCACTGTCAAAATGACAGGACAGTGGTACAAAACATTTTATCATAATTTTTTTTTTTGTAAATAATCATCTATGAAATTAGAGTGAATTAATTATAAGAACTATGCAAACAAAATACCGTTGCCAAACAATGTTTTATGTAGTGTGTCGGAGACACGGCCTATGATCGTCATAATCAGCCCTTTTAAGTCCACTGCTAGACGTTACGTAGGCCTCCCAAAATCAATTTCTACTCGAAACAGTTTACAGCCGCTTTCATCCAAAATGTGGCTAGATATGCTACATACATACAATATGAATCTATGAATGAGAGTTGTAATATTAGTGTTGTTGAAGATGTAAAAAATGTGAAAAGGTTTGGATCTCCTGCATTATTACCAGTATCATAAAATATTGTATACCAGAAAATCTTCTTATTTTAATAACTTTGATTAAAGCCGAAAATTTATAAAAATAATTGCGGTATGATTATTTTTTAATTATTACCTATTTCTTAAATTCAGTACTTAAAAGAAAATGGCACCTTTTTTTTCGCCATTTTATGTGAGTTACCATTACGAAAATATTTTTTTGATATGTTATCCCCTTTGTTTACATAAATTATCTGAATTTGAGACTTTGGGTATAGTAGTGTTAATGATTAGGAAAAAAAAAGTTACATTAAAGCATTTTCTTAATAACTTAATATAATTATGAATATTTTAGATTATGTTTATATTACATAGTAATATTTTGTAAAGTTATGTCTAACGCGGATAAAAAACTGAGAATCACGCAAAATCTATCAAGCGTATTTTTCTGAAACCTTCACCTCTTTAAAGATAATTTTATTATTGATTTTTAAGTATACGTGTTTTATTAAAATACCGTTTGTATTATCTATAATAGATTAATAATGTGTTTTATTTGGGACAGCGCTCCTGGATGGGCGAGTCATATTACTGGCTGGATGTAAAACGCGTTGCGTGAGCTCAGTACAGAACACGCAAGCTAACCACTTAAGGTCACTAGCATATATCTGGGCCTTAAGCTTTCCTTGCTTATAAATACTTAAATAATGGTATTCTGTGCAGAGTTACTAAGTTTTTTGAGAAAATAAACTGTGATTATATAGTTTATGCCACAGTTTTAAGTAAAATAGGTTACTAAAGAGCACACAAAAATTTATATTCGATGTGAAGTCTAACACAGCTTAACAATACCTACTTATTGGAACGCTTGCGAAAACTGGAACTATCTTCCATATCCACAGACTAATTATGAAAACACAATAACTGTCAGAGTCAGACGTCAGTATGTCAGTTAGTAAACAGCAGTAATGTTAAGCGGCATTAAGCAGGAACGCCGACTCGGATTGCAAAACAATTCAGGAATTTGGAATTTCAATGTCAAACGCTCCAGCCTGCCTGTGTTTACGGTAGAGATATTGAGGTATACTTAATTTACATACATTATCTGGAAAACACTGTACTCTGCGTATGTGTGTAGGTACTTAAGTCTACTTATAAATGAAGACTGAATATTATAATCATGTTAGTGATATCACTTAGTGAAATCAATGGTCCGTTCAGCCTGTCGTCAAATTACTTTAAAAAAACCGGCCAAGTACGTGTCGGACCATTGCATTCAGAAAGTATCATTTGGTGAACCGGAACCGATAAAGAAGACCACAGATGATGGCCACATGAATGAATCATTGTTTAGTCATGAATGATATTATCTACCTGATTAATGGGGGAGGGCAGAGACCCCTCCTGTACCACTCGACGTGATCGTAGCCGACGGAGCCCCGCTGAGCGGGGCTCCTACTTCTGCATAGTAAAAAAAAATTACGGACGCCAAAACGCACGATGAAGGGTTCCGTAGTTGGGACAAATTTATCCCAAGATCAAACTTAACATTGTAGTTAAAAAACATGTTCTCCCATAAAAAGCCTACTTAGCTGTGATAGTTTTCCTTTTAACTTCGTTATATATAGGGCGTCCACGACTTTGCCACATGGAGGGAAAGTACCTTAAGTACTGTATATAGAAAAAATTACTGAATGAAGACTTCATTTTTATTTTAAAAACAATACGAACTTTAAGTAATATTATGGTCGCATATGCTAGCTATTGAATAACATAAGAAATAGTTATTATATTACAATTTGCTATCGGTATATTTTGA